>OV839566.1:120882973-123282973 GCA_929447395.1 Epistrophe grossulariae
TATCTTCATATGCTGAAAGGCAAAATTTCTCTAAATGACAAAAAAAAAATGTTTTCTTTATATATTCAATTTGTATTGTGATGTTTTTTATTTTTTAAAACATCTAACAGAAAATATTGTCTAAGTTTAAAACCTACATGATTCTTTCATTAATTTTTTGTTTAAATATTTAGCATTAAATTTTAAGACAGCTGACAGATATGCTTTACAATACAAAAATAAGGAGGTCCACACATTTAAAATGTACTTGGATAGTAAACTAAGAAATGATGTTTTAGTTTAAAATAACCGTTAAGTTCGATGTGTATAGTTGACGCAAGTGATATATAAAATTAAAATAAAAATCTTTCTATTATTATTTATTCAAATAAAAAGCAATTATTTTTTAAATTAAAATATTACGAATGCAAAATTTAAATGAACGCTTTCAAATTAAATGTAAATTCTTGTGAAGTAAAATGATTTCCTTTTAATTTTAAATCTTCAAGTTTTTAAATTAAATGTTTTCTTATTATATTCAAAAAAGTTGTGTTTAAAAACAAATTGAAAGACGTTTCTCTTAATTTCAATGCTTAACGCTTTAAAAACAAAAATATTTCCTTTTAGTCTTGGCAACATTTTTGTTTTCATGAAAAATTCTAGATTTGCACAATTTAAATATAAAAATGTGAACTACATATTGATTTTATTTAAAAATATTTATTTTTAGTATTTTTTTAACCCAATTTAACAGGGTAAAATTTTCGAAAATATCAGGCCCTTTAATTCCATTCTCATTATATTTCAAATGCAAGAAGATGCTATTTATTTTTAATTAATGAGGGAAATATAACCTTTATATATAATCTTTAAAAAAAGGATTTTTAAAATCGGATGCTATTTTTGTCGTTTTTACCCATATAAAAGAAAAATTTAGAAAATATCTAGTCCTTAAGTGATCCTCGAAGTATCATATCATAAGTATAGTGTATATGTTAATCCTTTCACCCCAAAAAATGATGTTAAAAACATGAAGGTATTTTTAGTTGTACCTATACCTTATTTCACCATATAAATGAATTAACCTAAATATGCCATGAAGCCATTCCTTGAGTAAAACTCGATTGTTATAATTTTTTCGTGTAACTTTTCCAGTGTATCTTAGGCTGTCTTGGTCATTTTAATGAAAATGCGAATACAAAATTTTGTATTCCACTATTTTTCTCAACGTTTCGTAAGAATTATGAACCCAAAATACGAGAATTTTGAAGATTAACGAAGCCATCAGATGAAAATGAGCCTCATCGCTGAAAATGATTTTGTTCGACGAAACACCGACAACGGCCAAACATTCATTCATGTCGATTATGCAATACTCAATACTGAATCCGCTGTGATTCTCAATACAGTGTTCTCTTTTCTTTTCAAGACAAATGGATGAAGAAAAAAGAGAGCACTATACTGCCAATAGTGCGGATTTCATAAACGAAATGATTTTTTTTCAAACTGTTGCTTAACAATAAAAACGAGTTGTTCTATCGTGTTGCGCTTCATTTTTAATTACACTTAACTGTCAGCTGTCAAGCTGTTTTTTTTCGTTGGCAACACCTTATTATATGCAAGACAAAAAAGTTATCTACCCGCGAGAACAAGAACTAATGCTTGGAAATAGATGCAGATATAAACCAGGATTACGTGATTTTTTTTTTGTATCAATAGGCGTTTTTCTTTTTGAGTTCAGAGCAGAGCCTGAACTGTCAAAAAAATATTTGCGTTTCTTTTTTAGCTCTGATCGTTCAAAACTTCAAATTTGTGTTTCTTTTTTAGTTCTTGGCATGTTCAGAGCACGCTCTGTGAGCTCAGAATAAAATAGTAGAGTAAACGGATTAAAATGCTGAACACAAACGCGATGACTTTTAAAAGGCGGGAAATTGAAAAAAAAAACGTCGTCAAAACAATTAAAATGGCGGAAGAGGTTGGTTGCTCTAGTGGAGAAGGTTAAATAATAATAATAATTAAATAATTTCTAATCATGAGAGTTCAGTGCTCAAGTTGTTTCATAATTAAATCAGAGAGCTCTGAACATACTCTGCTCAGAACTTACTCTATTCGCTCAGACTCTGCTCAGTCCTCAGCTCTGAACTCAAAAAGAAAAACGCCAATTGTGTAAAATTTGATTCGGATCAGATCATATGGATACTAAAACGCAGCTAAAGTTTCTGCAGATAATTAAGGTCGGCCTTAATAGTTCGAGTGGCTATACAATAGACATCATGCGTCGTAATTTATGTGTCATTCGGATGCTTTCAACGCACTCAAATTTACATAAATTATATTTTTTTTAATATGTCCTATTTTACCACAAGTGCTTTCTTAAATACATATTCTCACTTGGGAAAATTTGTATTTAACACTAAGAAGGTAGGTGTTCTTTTAAAAGATCACAAAAGTGCATTACCTATGTTATCCACTCCATATACTTACCTAACACTTCAAATCATAATTCGAACTTGCCTTACAACGATGCTTTTATTCGTGCTATAAAAAAAAAAAACAAAATCCTTGATCTAAATATTAGTGCCACTTTTGAATTTTACACAAGAGAGTTCCATATTTTAAATAGTAACAACACGCTATACACAAAATACCCACAAGCAAAATTGTGTCATATTCATTTTATGTCTTGCTATGCTTGATGCATTTATGCGAAACATGAAGAAAAAAAAATACCATTTGTCATAGTCGTATACCTATATACATATAATAAATATATCCTTGCACAACTAAAAGAAGAACCCCCCAGCAACAGAAGGAGTAGGTAGCTATAGTGTTCGAGCAACGAACCACTTCGACCATGAACTACTTTATTCTCGGTTATACCCTACCTACCTATACCTATACATCGGTAAAACTGTGTAAACGTGATCGCATGAATTATTTAAAAAATAAAAACACACTCACTCCATTAATACCTACACATGTGGTGTAGAGGTTTACACACGCTCTCTCACTTGCACAGAGTCTTGAAACAATATAACACCAAAGGTCAAAAATATGGAGAAAAGAAAAAAAAACATCGCGAAGCATCTTTCGCATGCACACTTTCAATTCAATGTCAAGCAAAGCTAATCTTGTACTACGTATAGGTAGGTACTATGTATTCAAGGATTCTGTTTTGGAATGAAGTCCTAGAAACCCACTGTAAAAGGTCATAGGATATTTCTCTTTCAACCATATCTATACACGACACAATACACATACACCATTCTGCATGGTGCATGCAAGAGTATGTCTATTGTACAATCATTCGCGCAAACATAGGCACATTGAAGAAATTAAAACCGAGCAAATAAAATAGACAAAGACTTATTCTTTTCTTATGATGCATTTTAGAGATCTTTTATATGGTGTGACAACAAAGCTTAGCAAACGAAGCACTTTTCAAATCAAACCCAAGACAGAGCAAAGCAGAACACATGCAAGTATAATTTTTCATAATATAGGTACATACTTTTACATTTTTAACGTGTTGTCCTGATGCTGATGCTGATTCTGACGTGTTTTGTTATCCTTATCCAAAGTTATAAGAGGTCCATGAAACAGAGCAGCATATGAAATGTGACACTTTTCACATTGCTCCAGCAATCCAATGTGGTGTATGCACTCCTTTCTCGATGTGGCTGCATATCATTTGAAAAGAGGACCTTATATATTGCACAGCATACAAAAGGCTAAAAAATAGGCCAAAACCAATTAGCTCCTGGGCATTTGCTATATAGTTTGTCTCTGATTGTAGATGTGCATCATATGACTCGCTCTGCTCTGGTATTTAGGCTATTTAGGCCCGAACCGAATGGCTCAGCTCGACGAAAAATGTAACAGGATTATAATTACAAACTGGGGTGAAACAAAGGACACTCCTTTTTCATGATGACAAAAAGTAGAGCCTTCCCAGGCTCCTAGCAAAAAAAATAAATAAATAAACCGTGCTGTGCTGACCTAGAACGAAAGTGTGCTTCATTCTGTATTTAAAAAAAAAAACCTTCTGGCTTCTTTGCACAGCAGAACACAGCACTCTGTAGGTAGGTATAGGTATATATGGGATGATGCTAAACGGATTTTCAGCTAAAATCCTAGTTTAAGTGTAATAGTTTTCATATTTTCTAAGCGAAAGGACTCTTCAGTTTCAGCTCCAGCTGCAGCAGCACTAGCAGTTGATATGCGGGTGTATTTGTTTCAATTCTATTCTTTTTTTCTTTCCTTTTGTCGTGTTTCTATTCTATACATCATGTGCTTGCTTTTCTAGGTATTTGAATGTGTGTTGCAAACGTCCTTGACCGTGACCCTGTAAATGCAATTGAATGATATTTTCTCTGTTTTCATTTCCCAGTCGACAGTAGAGTCCTCTGTTCTTCCTCCTTCGCCACATGCCACTGCAGCCGCAGCCGCCGCCAACACCTTCTTTTCATTTGAAGTCCGTCGGCTGTCATTGCATTTCACATCTGGGTGGATGCCAGTATGGTCGTCCGTTCTCATTCTCGTCGTCGTCATCGGTCGTTGTTCGTCGTACAATTTTATTTTCCAGAAATATATCCTGCAAACGATTTTTTTAAAATGATAATAGTTAGGTAGGTAGGTAGGTAGGTATATCCACTGTTGATTGTTGGTAATTGTTGAGCTTTTGAAATTTTAATTATAGGCATAGACATTCATACATAGATATGAGTATGTATGAATATAATTTTATGTTGTTAAATGTGATGGTAAGCAAATAATACTAAACTGGAGGGGATAGGTATATGTATGGACTTGGGAAATCTACGTCTCGCAGCTCGGAGCTAGCATAATATAAAATGTTGGTCGAGGACTGGAGAATAAATCCCTATTCCATAGTAGCAGTAAAGCACGTGGGGCAATTAAAATTACGTATATTATGTATATACAAATGAGACTTGGAATTACGTCATTCTGCTTTTGCATAGCTAAAAATTGATAAAAGTGCTTCACATTGTTACAATAACAATCTGTACATTTGTAGTTATAGGTATAGGTAGATATACTCTTTAGGGGAAATAAAGTTGGTTTTTGTTATTTTAGCCGTTTTTCATTTTGTATTCTTGTTCTGTTAATTAATTTTAGTATCGTGTTACTGAGTAGGTACGTTGCAGTTATATTCAGGAGGGAAAAATAACGGGCCCGCACGAGGTATACAGGATGTCTCATAATCTTATTGTCCATAACTGAAACTGATGATAGGCAAAATCATAACCTTTCAGAATTTAGTAAAATGTCGATTCCGAACTGTTTTATTGAAATATAGAAAAATCCCTACTTTGAACCAGGTTTTTGGTCACCGTGTCCATAATTCATTTGTTGTTTTTTTTTTTTTTTTTATTTTAATTTTTGCACTCAAATATTGTATGACAGTAAATAAATAAAAAATAAATCTCTTTTTAAATAAAAAAGATGTTTTATTACTTTTATTTTTTTTTTGTGTTTACGGTTACTTACTTAATTAACAAAAATTGTTCAAAAAGGTCCCCTACTGCACTTGTACCAGACCACACAACTTCTCAAATTTTGTATCTCTTGAGCAGCCGCACTGTGGTCCAAAAAGCCAAAATTCGCATTATAAAAATAAAAAATACCAGCTGTCTCCCGCCAATTTCACTGGGCGAATTTAACTTTAAACAAAATGGTGAGAAGTCGGTAACTTTTAAATTGAATCTTTCCCGCTTAGTTTTAGTTGTGATAAAGAGTCCCGACTGGTACAGAGTACCGGGCTAATTCATAGAAAATTTGCTCCATAAACCCGGGGTAGAATCGTGTAAGGTGCACGCTGCACTCCGCACTCTGCACTCTGCACTCTGCACTCTGCACTCTGCACTCTGCACTCTGCACTCTGCACTCTGCACTCTGCACTCTGCACTCTGCACTCTTCTGCACTCTGCACTCTGCACTCTGCACTCTGCACTCTGCACTCTGCACTCTGCACTCTGCACTCTGCACTCTGCACTCTGCACTCTGCACTCTGCACTCTGCACTCTGCACTCTGCACTCTGCACTCTGCACTCTGCACTCTGCACTCTGCACTCTGCACTCTGCACTCTGCACTCTGCACTCTGCACTCTGCACTCTGCACTCTGCACTCTGCACTCTGCACTCTGCACTCTGCACTCCACACTCCACTCTCTACACTCCACTCTCCACTCTCCACACTCCACACTCCACACTCCACACTCCACACTCCACACTCCACACTCCACACTCCACACTACACTCTACACTCCGCACTCCACACTCCACACTCTGCACTCCACACTTCACACTCCACACTCAACACTCAACACTCAACACTCAACACTCAACACTCAACACTCAACACTCAACACTCAACACTCAACACTCAACACTCCACACTCTGCACTGATTTATCCAGTTCACGTTTCTGAGATCTCACTGAACAAACTTCTGCATGTCAGCTCCACTGAGGAGAAGGAGAAACCTGAACAAAATTTCTTCTTTAGAAGTCAAAAGCACTCTCCATCTCGTTTTTATAAATTGATCATCTGCGTCAAAAAATAATTGGGCAAACGAATGCAAAAAATTTCAGTCTCAGCTTTTTGACAGCAAAAGTGAGGGATCTCACTGAGGAATTACGTCAGATTTCTGAGATTGCTGAGATCTCAGAAATCTCAAAAAACCTGAACTGGGTAATTTACTCTAAATTCACTGCTCCTTTCTATTAGAAAAAATAAAAAAATATTATTAAATTTTACTTAAACTAACAGTTTGGGACTGCGGAACCAGCAATATATGTAGTTAATTCTGTTGTATTAATTTCAATAAAATTTGGGAAATAGGAGGAAAACCCAAACTAGAGCGTATTGGTAATTTGCCCTAACAACTGTTAAATTTTCAATCTACTCCGATTTAAAGCTAACCTATCCCATTTTTCGAATATTTTGCTCGACTATTTAAACCGTAGAATCAAATACACGCTGCCCAGTCATTCTTTTCTTATACCAGCACAAAACTTAATATAATTTACTCAAGAAAGTCATTTGTCATCGCATCGCTATGGATTTGATTTATGTTTGTGTATTCGAAACATTTTTTTGTCTCAATTCACTAAACATTTGTTTTTCAAATTTATTTACCCATCAGTCAGATGCTCTTACTCCTCACTATAATTGCGGTAAGAGGATTATAATATTCTTGTACCGAAAGAATCCTTATCACGCAACTTTTTCATTTATTTGGGTTTAATTCAAAATAAACGATGAATCAATTCAATAAAGAGAATTACACCGAGTTCCTTTAAAGTTGGTAAATTTTATTAATTAAATATATTCACTGACTCGTTTAAGCCAGAGCCAGCACATTAAAAAATTTAATTGAATTAAGAGCTGCTGCACTTGTGCAGATGCTGTTGTATGTACTGATTTTTTTTTTAAATTGCATTATTTTCTTTGCTTATGTCCTTGCAGATAACTGGAGCTGCTCAAATTATAATAGGAACTTCTTTGCTCTGGGGACATGTCGGTTATTATGGCATCGTACAAAATAAATTGTGGGCGCCATCCGCGATTCTTCTAGCTTTGGGTCCTTTCACATTCATCTTGTGCTGGATGGGATGTCAAGCGACGAATCAAAAGAAACGCTGCCTCCTAGGAATGGTGAGTAAACACACAGACTCCAACAGCAATCACAGAAGCATCCATAAATTGAAAAAAAAAAAAAAAAAAAATTATTAAAAAAAATTCAAATTGGATTGTTTGGAGGATTATGTGGAGCAATCCGTGCGAGCAATAGCAGCAGCCGCATGGAGTACGAGAAGATCATTAATTTTGTCATGTTTCCTTACAGTTTAGTGCACTATTAGTGGCAGCAATCTGTGTGCAATTCATTGTGTGCGGTTGGGCACTAGCTATGCGAGAGAATCTACCGACTTCGGTTGAGATTTTCGTCGATGACTCGTTTGTGGATTTTTTGGATAAGTTTTCACGTACCAAAGTGGATAATTTACATCTGTGGAATCGAATGCAATCGCAGGTAAGATACATTCATCATAAATAAGAATTATTGACGTCACTTATTTTTTTGTAATTTTTTTTGTATAGTTACAATGCTGCGGTGTAGATGGACCGTTGGATTATAGACGCTTATCATTGCCATGGTCTTGTTGCTCTCGGCCAGAACACGCTTATGAATCTGCTTGTGATACACATTATAAACGGGGCTGCCTTGCTGTGCTCTCAGAACAAATAAAAGTTCGACTTCTGTTGGCTTGCTTCGCTGCCGCTGGTATTGCACTAGTTCAGGTAAGTTTTGGACAAATAACATTTATGTAGTGGCTTAGAAACACCGAACATCCTATAACGCTGAGCTGTGTGCACATGATGTGTGTGTAGTTTTTAAGAAAAGTCATTTCCTTGAAAATTATACACAACTATAGAAAGATTATATAAATGCACGCTTTCAGCGCTTTGTCATATACAATTGGTAAAGAACACATTTTTGTTTCAAAATTTATTAATTAACTCTACAATAAGCTTGAGTGATTTGTGACCCTTTTAGTTAGATCCTTACACAGTATTTATAAAGCCCTTAAGCCCCTACAAAAAAAATAAGACTTCCTAACATGTTTATATAAAAGAAAATAATTGTAAAAGTTGTGTTTTCTTCTTTTTTTGTTTATTTTTTTTTACTAATTTTGCATACATAATTTGAAAATTAAAAATTCATGTAAATAATGATTACGTTTTTTTTGCTGCACAGATTTTAACCCTGATGGTATGACTTGGAAAGATTTGTTCGGGTGTATGAAGAGTATAGGTCTGAAAATAAGTCCTAAAACAGCTTCATTATTAAGTTTTCACGAAACAAAATTTATTAAAATAACATTTTTACGAAAATTTACACCATATTAAAAAAAAAAAACTGTCTATGCTGCTTCACATGACCAGGGTCTTCCACCGATGGGTATACTGTGCCAACTTTTTTCAAGTTGCGCGAAGCTCTTTAAGTTACGCACACTTTTAGTAGCGAACAACTATTACAACTGTTATTAATTGCTATTTCTCTAGTCTCGTCCTAGTAAAGTTAAACAGATTACTCAGCTATATGTTTTTATAATAAACATGAAACGAAATATCTTTTATTAAAAAAAAATTGTAAAAGATTTAAAAAATTTGAACTAATGTTAACAAAGGGTGTCCCAAAATTCACACAAGAAGTAATTTGCATAGAAAACAATTGATTTTTTCTTTATTCAAAAACTATACAAAATGAAATAGAATAAGGGGTAAGTGGCCTCTTTATAGCTTTGTAGGCACATATATGTTCTTTTGTTGACAGTTTCCATTACTTTTCTGCATAAATGTTGCTGAATATCGTGGATATAGCAGTCAATTTCCTCCTTCAAGTTGTTGGCTATTTGGCAGAAACTTCTGACAATATTTATTTATTTATATATGTATTTTGTGCTTAAATTTTGAACATTAAAGATTGCCCCACCACGAAAACAATAATAACAATGTGTTGTTTTCATTGACAATCACGTGTTGTTATTATTGTTTTCGTCGTCGCCGCAACAGGTTCGCGTTGGTGAGGGGGAAAACTTAAAGAAGTTGTTAAGACATACAGCCTCATCGCTGAAATAGATTTTGTTCAAAAATCACCGCCAAACCTTTAATATTTTGTTGTAACTGTTGCCCAAAACGCCTTGTTCTTTTGTTTAGCGATTCATTCTGTGTAACCTTCAATACTGTCAGCTGTCAATCTGTGTGTTGTTTTTTGTTGGCAGCACATTACTGCAGAAATGGCGTGAGTTTCAAATCTTGATGCGTGAATTGGAACACCCTTTACAAATAGCTCTATTAATAATTGCTCCAGAGACTTAATTTTTAATGAATTAGAATTCTGATATATTAAATATTAAGTTAAGGTTTTTTTTGCCTTTTCAAGTTTTTGATTTTCATCGGTAATGTGTCACATATTGCTGCAAAAAATGTGTGATAAACATTAAAGTTTTATTATTTTTTCTACATATTATTCTCTTTCTAAATCATGCGTTGACCAGGCAGAATTTTGTTTGTATTTACCCAATATGTTCGGTATTAAAACTATCTTGATGTATTTGTAAGCAAAATTTAGTGGAATTCTATTTTTTTTATAATAGCAGTGTTTTTTTTTTTTTTTTTTTTTGAAAAAGTGAGTAGCCAGATCAGCAAATTTGTACACGCAAACAAAAAGCACATGCTAATAATAAAATAATATTTAAGTATATGTTTTCTAATTTTTCTGTGAGTAAATTAACTGTTTTGTTTTTGTTTTATCTTATTTTTAATAATAATTTAATTTAAATTTTTTTTAATTTAATTTTCGAAATATGTTTTTTTTTTCTATTGATGATTTATATAGCTGAATTTTTTGTTTTAATTGAAAACAAATCCAAGCACATTTCACACTTTAAACTTCGTCTTCATATTATTATAGAATTATTGTCGTTTTACTAAAGCGGCAGTAAAATATAGCCTCTCAAGGAACGACAGTTCAAGTTTCATTAACACAACTATCATACATACCGATTATGGAATTCGCAAATCGCAATACTAGAAACGCGGGGCATGTGCTCTCTTTCCTTTTCCTTCATCTGTATGCCGTGAAGAAAAATGAGAGCACTGTATTGCAAATCACGGTGAATATTGCGAATTCAATAATTGGTATGCATATAGTTGGATCAGTAATATTTTTTGGATTTTTTTTATTTTTTCGACTTAAGAGGTCCTAAACTTTAACCGTGCGTCGATATGATAAGGTTAAACTGTAGTGTCAAGAAAAAATATGCTGGATCGCACGAATTTGATGGCCGTTCAAAAGCTATACGCGATCAACTCAAAAATAATGCAATTATCTCGGCAATGTTCTGCATTCCACTTTATACTGTGAAATGTGAATTCACGCATGAAGTTAGTGAATTTGGGTGTTCCACAATTCGTTCGAAATGAAATTCAAAAATGGAAATTAATGTTCTACATTTCGTTTCACCCACTTGTTATTGGTTTGTAAATAATTATTTGTTTATTTTTTATTTCTTGGTTCAACATGGAAAAAAAAATTTATATTTTTTTGTTTTTTTTTAATTTATTTAATATTTTTTAGGAACGAATATAAAAACTAAAAATTCATCAGAAAATTCATGTTTAAAGTTACTCACGCAACTTCAGGCATATCACAACAAAATGTCTTCTAATTTTGTCTCTAGAGTTTTTTTCCTTAATTCCATTCATTTGCATCCGTGAATCTCTTTCAATTTTTACAGTTCGATATTATTGCGAAATTTTCGAAAATCACCGCATTGTAGAACATATAATTTCATTTCGAGTGAAATGGAAAATCGAATTTATTTCGATTTCGATAGAAATTTAGAACATGGTGCCTATTTCCGCTAAGCGAATTTTGTGGCAAAAATCTGAACTGCAATTATATTACAATTACTTTGGTAATTACAGTAACGAAGTTTAATCAAAATCGTTAGGGCTGTTCTCGAGAAAATTTGACAAAATCAGAATCGTTGTATGACAACTAACCCGTTTTAGATAAGCTTAAACAAAATGTATATATGTAAATATAAAATAAAAATGAAAATATATTAAAAAAATTTTAATATTTGTATATTTTTTAATTTTATTTTAATTCAAAAATTTTTTAATTATTCACAACATTATATAATATTTTGTAATGCGACGCGTTTCGGTTTTTAAAAAACCATCATCGGGCTCAATTTGGTGACTTTGGCTTTTGAAAAGTTCTGAATTGGAATATTTTTCATTTAAAATTATAAGTATTTCAAATTTTCTTTATTTTTTGCTTTATAAAATTATTATGTTCTCAATTAGTATTTCCTTGAGCCTAGTACTCAGTTCGAATGAAAATGAAATTTTCATACAAAAGTTACGCCTGGTTCACTGGTATGAAATTAACTATTTATAAGAAGTGAGTACCAAAATATGAAAGTGAAATATAAAGCGGTTCAATGAATTTCAATTTCATTTCCCAACATATGACCCCTATAGGAAAAAAGTGTGAGTGCCGGGACTCACGGTTAAGATGTGTAAACATACGTAACGTAACGTGAATAACAATCACAGAATCACAATCACGATCACAAGATACGTTACGTTTTTTTGTTTCACCATACCGAGAGTATATATGTTTACACATCTATAATCTAAATCATCAAGGAGAAAAAAAGAACAAAATACGGACTTTAAACAATCTTTTAGGAACTTTTTCAAGATTCTGATGACAATCATTCAAATTTATATTTTTTTTTCATTCAAAGTGAGTACCTATTAATAATTTCGAACTGTGTAGTAAAAATTTACGTGAAGAATTAATTATGAGTTTTAACGTGTATTTTGAAACGTTTTATTTTTCGTTTCATTAGAGGTGAGTACCTATGTACTAGGCTTTAGATGATAATAGTTTCTTAATACTGCATTATATTGACATATAGGTAAATTTATTTTCTGAATATGAAAACATGATTTTGAATGTAATTTTTTAGGCAAACAAATACAAAACTTGCCAAGTATCTCCACCTTACCTATACATTCTTGATCCCCTTCATAAGGGCTCCTATTCTTAAAAACAATAAACTTTAAGTTTTATTAAACATTAAATACCTACACAAATAAATTAATAGCAATAAATTAAACACGTAAGACAATTGCTTCTTAATTAATAAATTGTTACGATGATAATTTTTTTTGTAGGATATCTTGCACAGGAACTAAGGTCCTCGTAGTACTTTTTTTTTAAAATATTTTTTACTTAATTTATTTTTAAATATATTTACTTAATTTATTTGTAAATGTTATGGGGGGTATTTACTCTGTCTTCAAAAATAAACAACTTGATGTATTTGCAAATATAATTTTTTGACAGCAGCTGATTAAGGGCAATGAATGTTGCCACTCTAGTACCTACTTTTGAAATCTGTTTAAGGTTCTTAAAAAAATGGTGTCGTGGATCCTCAGGTTTTAGATGAAAAATTCTTTAAAAAATCGTCCTCAAATAAAACAAATTTTATTCTTAATTTTGTATTAAAAAAATCAATTTTGAATTAAGGAATTTAAAAAATTATCACAAGATGGAAATTTGCGTTAATTTTGAAAATATACAACTATTATTTTTTGAATATTGGTATTTATGTGAGCATTTTACCATTTTTAGTCTTAATTTTTAGTTTTGATATAGTATATGTACATACGGAATTTTTAAAGTAAAATATCAACAACTCAGGAACGTAAGGCCTTCTCAGCAAATTACGAATTCCTGTGGTCAGTGGTACAATAACACAAAAAATAATAAGTTTTGACGCTTCGCAGGTTTTCTTATATTTCTATGTATAGAGGCAACTCAGTATTTAAATTCAGATTATTTATAAGAAAGGACAATTTTACGACTATCTTTGATCCTAATGTATGGTATAAAATTATCTTTTAAGGTATGTATTTCAATATCATTATTTGAAATTACCTATATGTATTGTATGTGAACAAAATAATGTGATCTTATTTTCCCAATGTTGGTATATCTATATATTTCGACAAATAAAAATATTTTGACAAAAAAAAACTGTATCTACGGTGTATTTCTTCGTCTTTTTCTACATTCCACATACACACATTTAAATTTTTATCATTAATTTATTATTGAAAACAATTTAACTAAACATCATTTTTGTATTTATAAAAATAGAGCTTTGGACTATTTTGTGCAATCCACTTAACTGTGCTACTTGGAAGAAGCGAAAATGGTGAGGATATTAACCGCATTGCTAAACGACAGCAAGAATTTTTACCACTGTCCATTCAAGATAAAGGAAGACGTGATCTGCCATCGCCATTGAGTTTATCTCCATCAGCACCTGGCCATCGACTTATGAAGACTGCTCCACCACCGCCACCCACCATGCCCAAATGACAGACGATTAGTTTCTAAATAAAATAATTATATATATATATATAAAAAAAACATACGTATATAATATATATATATCTGTATTTAAAGATTTTCAAATTGTACTTAAATTTACTAAATAATTTATCAACAAAAAAAGGCAAAAAAAATACTTAAAAAAAAATCCTGTAAAAACCAACAAAAAAAATGATAAAAATTTAAAAATATCTTATTTAGAAATTTTAAACATTTGAAAAAAAAAGTAAAAAAAAAACAAAGCCCACTGCATTCCGGCACAAAGTGGTCAACCATTACCGTAGTTTGTGATAGAATTTTTTGTCTGGCGATCTCTCTCTCTCTTTAACAACAACAAAAAAAATGATTATATTTATAAAATAAAAACTAATTGAAAACAATTTAACATTCGAATTGTAATGTTCCAGCGAATATTTTTTTCCAAAAATAAAACAAATTTAACTCATTAAGTATAAATACAACAACCAAATTACAGAGTCAGAAATAATGCGCGGTAAAGGATATATACAAATTTCGAATATTAAAAACAATGTGAGAATTCGAGCCACTTTCTGTTTGGCAAGAAAAACGCTATAGAATAGGCTGAACCAGTTAATATACTCGAAATAGATATTATTGCCTTCAGATAAGACAAAACCGAATGAATGGGCACCATCGTCCTTCCTATTTATCACTCGAACTGAATACTAAGACGAATGCCAATAAAGATGTCACCACCTATATTATACATTTTGTAACAAAAAAAACAAACGTCGTTTTCTCATTTGATTTTTCAAACAAATTTTCTTTTTGTTTTTACACAATAAAAAAAACACACACACACACAAAAACGATTCTGAAAATCGAACTAAAATGCGTTGGAAATCGCCCTCAATCAGAGGGAAATTATTAGTTATTGAAGAAGTTGGGATGGAAAATAAGCGGGGAAGCCTTTTTAGAAATTTACAAATAGACTATAGGTAGGAAATGTAATAAAAAATTATTTATATATATAAAATATATATCTCAAAACAAATATTAATATTATTCAAATAAAATAAATTTTAAATGAAAAAAATAAAAAAAATAACTGCCAGTTGAGTATAACTTTTCCGAAAGTTAAATAAAAAAAAAATATTACATTTAAAAAAAAAAAAAAAAACATAATCAAAAGAGAAAAAGAAACATTTAGATATTTTTATTATTTAGGCATAAGGAAAAGCACTTTCTGTAAATGCGCGCATGTTTATCCTACGGATATCGGAATTTAATATATAATAATATGTATATTTCAAGGCACAACTGCAGAAGATATATTATTAGGACACACAAAGAGCTAGAGCAGCACGCATAGAAGTAAAAGTATCGAAAAGAAAGTATGAAGACAACGTAATCACACAATAAAACAAAAAAAAACTTGCATACATTTTAACTTTAAGATTTTTTAATAAACTGTATTAGTTTTAAATATTTAACACACACAGCATCACCGAATTACATAATTATTACACTGTAAAAAATAAACAGCCCTTGAAGTTTGAAGCGCACCGCGTTGTTGGAAACATACTATATATAGAACACTCACATCAGGTCTCTCAAACTGGCTTTATAAGTCAGTTACATAAGCCAGGATATATGGTAAATGCAGGGAAGTTTTTGTATCAATGGAATTACAATTTTTTGGATTTTTTTTATAGAAAAGAGGAAAATGGTTCAATAGCATTGGTTTCCTTATATGTATTTAATTTTGAAAAAAAAAAAAAATAATAACTCGGATTAATTACCTAATTCGTTAGAGGCGAACGATCACCAAAACAATCAAATTCAAATGCAAGTGAAGTGCGCAAGATATTTTTGACATTTGCACAAATGCATTTGCATTTGCGCAAGAACAAAAAATCTACTAAGTTTAGGGACAATATGCTTAGCAGCGATGTTAACGTTTGCATTTTGGAAATGTTTGCTTAGCATAATTTGCCTGAAATTTGCATTTAGGAATTGGGCAAAATTATGTCTCGATTTGGGTCTTTCATTTCGTAAAGTTTTATGATTTGCATTTAGGTACAACAAAATTTCGTTTTAGCTTTGTTAGAAAGGGTGTTTTTTTAAGGGTACACAACTTTAAAAATGAAATAAAACATTGGCCGTTTTTGAAAACGTCATTTACGTCAGAAATACACTTGCAAAATATTCTTAAACGCAAAACGTTTTAATAACACAGTCTGCTAAAGTCATTTGATAATATTAATAGTTTCGTTCGTTGAACCTTACCCAAAAAATTGTCAAAAGAAACTTGGTTTTTCGGTTTTCAAAAAACACCAGAGGATTGTAAATTGCGTTGTTGAAATTCAAAGTAAGAAATGAGAAGTTCTGTGCTCAACTTACAATTTGTTTTAAATTAGTTTTAAAAATGAATTAAAACAACTTCAAGCATTTCCCTTTTCTGTCACTTTGACAGTTTAATCGTGAACTCACAATAGTAATATTTGTGTCAAAATGACAATCATTTGACAGTCGAATTGACATTTCTTTTTTTGAAAAATGCAAATAATAGTATTTGCATAATTTTCTGCCATTAAAGTTTAAAAATAATAGGTTTGTTCGATATCTCAGCTCTCACTGAGTCACCCTAAACTCACTCCGAGGTGTTTATGTAGCACTTTTTTCACCTTAAGCCGAGTATACAGTTCTTTTTATTTATTAAAAATAAAGATTTCGAAGAAAAAAATCTGAGTTGAAATAAAAAATTTGTATTCGTTGTCATCTTTTTTTCCACAAAACAATGTCACCAACATTGTTTTGCGCGAAAAAGTTTCCGTGGCGAATATAGATTTTTTTTCAACAGGTTTGGTTCACAGTTCGATAATAAAATTTTAAACGTCAAAAATTTTTGTTTGCGATAAAATCACTCCCATAAGAAGTACATATATTTTTTTTTTTTCGAGTAGGAACTGTATACCAGGCTTTAAGCAAGAAATAAAACATTTTCAAATTTATTTCGTGATAGTTTTTCCGACTGGAAAACTTACAAAAATCATACATAAAGATTAAATTTTGGATTTAAAAACAATGCTAGTGGGAACATAAATATTTTTACTTTTTAATTTTGCAAAAAGTGACTAATGTCGGGTTGCTTAAGGTTATTTTCAATGTGTTCGATATGTGTTCGGGGCGAGCTCTGAATGACTCTCACGAGACCCAGGTTTTTTCTTGGGGTAAGAATTAAGAGCTGTCAAAATCAGCTATACAGGCTATTTATTTGTTTCATGTATAATTGAAGACGAAATGCCAAAATATACAATAGTAGCTATGAAAAATGGAAATTAACGAAAAAATAAGATGGTAAAATTCGTAGCACTGAAGCGTTCGATGTAAAATAAAAACCCGAGTTGCCCTAGGTTTTTTGACAATTGAATTCCGGAGGTCGTCTTGGGGCAGAGAACATCGAACAAACCTATAATTTAAGGCATATAGGTGTCGCTGCCACTGTGCTGTCCTTATATAGGTAATTATTACCATTTGCAATTTTCTGGACTATAAGTCTATTCATACTTAAATAGCAAAACATACTTGTGCAAAATGCAATATGTACAATTTTTTTACTTACTACTTTTACTTGTTTATTAAATTTTTTTTGAGCTGTAACTGTTTTGAACGCTCAATTTATAAAAAAATTAATCAATTAAGGAAAAAAAGAAGAATTTCCAAAGGAAATAAACGCTACAATTTAAGTTTATGAATTTGACTGTGGCTATGGCTTCCCCCGAAGAAATAAAGGGTAAGTTTTACATGCAGTCCATAGCTCTGCCAGCTGCATTTTCGACAATACTGATATTCCAAACATAAATTATATGTCAAATTTACTGTAACATTTTAAAATGCCCATCTCTTTACAAAAAAAAATCATTTTGGAGTTCCCCAGTTTGTCATTAAAAATTGCCTGCCTTGGAACTGCCTCTTGCAAGGAATTGACAAATCCTCCAGGAGTATCTCTTATCATGAAAATGTGCGTCTCATCGTAACTCTTCGGATTTGACAGAAAATTGTATAGGTTGCCGTAAGTCACTAGGGCCTGGTTTTTCTCGAGCTGTTGCTAACATTGGGCACTATAGGGAAATGTCAAGGGAAATTTTTTTTCCTGTTATCGTGAATTTCTCCCGCAATAAATTTTCCTCCAATAAAAATCCAATGTAATGACAGCCAAATTCCCTTGCAAAATGTATGTACATATTCCCAATGCCAATAAATTCAGAGCGAAATTTTCGAGCATCATTCAAGTTCCCAATGTTCGGAGAAGGGAAACATATCCCCCATTATTTCGTTTAAAACAAAATATAATTTTTAACGAACCCTGAAAAAATCCATAATTCGAATTGTAATTCTATGAAGATGATACAGGAACTGCAATGTAAAATATATAAAATAAAACAAGTATGTATGTACTTAAAAAAAGGGATATATATTAGAAATGATATATAACGCATGTAAATAAGCTGAAAATGAATAGAATATAGCAATAAGGCCCGATGCATTACAAAAAACAAAACACAAAAAAACAATAACTTGACAAAATACATAAAAACAAAAATATTTGCTGGGATTAAGTTTACAAAAAAAAGATCGCTCGTTTTTATTTGTAAATTTTATTAAATAAAAAACTTTTAAGCCAGAAAATTAATTTAAAAATCGTAGTTGTTGACTTAAAAAAAAAAAAAATGCGACATATAGTTGATCGCTCTTATAGAAAAAAAAATCCACAACTTGAAAAAATAAAACAAAACTTCAATGTATAATTAAATGAAAGATGAATAAAAAAATGTATTTTTCTATTAATCTAAGGTATATTAATATGGGGAGGTATCTGAAGAGAAAAAAAAGAATAGAACAAAAAAAAAATCCTCTTTTATTTTAAGTTATAATTTTCCGAGCCTGTACTTAATTTTTTATTTCGTTTTTATATTATTATAATTATTAGTTTTTTTTCTTCATAAACTCACCTCAAACAGTTTGCTTTCCTTCACTTGTTCCGCTAAGCAGTACCTTTAAAAGAATGACAAAAAAATAATAATAAATATAAATAAAGTTTGAAGGATGTGAATAAAACCAAAAAAAAAGATGATCAAAATAAAAATTTATTTTCGAATGTACCTACTTAAAAAGAAATACTTTTGGGTAGCTAGTAATATAAATAAAAAAAAAATAAAAAAAAAAAAAAACATTATAAAAACATTCAAAATACACTTAGTAGATTTTAGCTTCACTATTATTGACCAATTTCATCATTATAACAATGAAAATTTAACATTAATTGAAATTCAATATAAAACAAAAACTAAACCTTTCAAAATTCCAAAAAAAAACTACAAAATGACAAAAAAAAACATATTACTTAAAAATTGAAAAAAAAAACAAATACAATGTTCAAATTGAAAATATATATAAAAAAAAAAAAAATAAATAAATTCCCAAGTGTTTAAAGTTAAATTTTAAACATTTTAATGTTAGTTGACATTTATATGTTTTTAGATGCAATACACAAACAAGTTGTTTTTTTTTTATCATAAATAAACATACGCATACTTACATCTACATACATAATATTTGTGATCATTTAAATAGGAAGCAAAATTGTTAATTTTTAAGTCTCTCTATATAATTAAATATACGATTTCATGAGAATGTTATAATCGTATAATCTAAAACCTAAAACAACAAATCAAACCTAAACATGTCAGACTTTTTGTATTTTTTTTAAGCCTCATGTCAATCATCTCAATAAAAATATATTTATTTGAATTCATACAACAGTGTAGTGTATTTTTAATATTTCAAATTGGTAGATATAATTTAAATAATGCAATACTTAATCCAAAATAAATATATTTTATTTTTTAATGCGCCTATTTTTTTATTTAAGTTTCTCTGTAAGTTTATGTACAGTGTTTGTATAAACTTAATTTTAAATTTTATTTTTTTTTCGAGGAAAACTTTTATCTGTCGTTTCATGTATTTTTACAAATTTTACGAATTTTAAGGTCAATTAAAGAAAAACTATTAAAAAATAAACTTTTATGTTTTTTTAATTTTTTTTATTATCACCTCAATTTCAGAATCCGATGATCGAGCTGCGGAAGGAGTCACACCTTAATTTTTATATTTCGTTTATAGTACAAATGTCAAAATTGATTTTTATTCCTTCCACAGTTCATTCATCGGATTCTGTAATCGGGGTGAATACGTAATTGCTGATTAAGGCCATTTCTTACGATTTTGTTTCTTCGTGTGAAAGATAGAAAAATTGAAAAAATCATATAAATTTTGTACTATTTTCCACAATAACTTACGGGGCGCAAAAATATCGGATCCTTGTAGCGGGATAAAGGGCAAACATTTTTTCTATTCGAAGGGGTCTTTTTCCCTCCATTTTTGTAGGAGAGGCAGTAATTTAAAAAGATTACAAATATGAAAGGATTTTTAAGGGAGTATCGTTTATTCACCGATAGACGAGTTTTATCGTCGGAAATTCAATTTATCTTAAGCTGTTGTTGCAGCAGATTTCATCAGATATGTTTTCATAAGAGGATCCTTGTTCGTGAATGTATCACACTAAACTTATTTTTTTTTTTATTAAACTCCAGCTGTACATGTCTAAAACAGTGATATTTCATCGAAAAAAGAAATCAAACCATTTTCACATAATTATCATAAATGTCAAAGTTACATATGGACTTAGTATGGTACTAAAAAGATAAAATACACATTATTTTGGTCATTTTAATTTTAATAAAATACTAACTCGTTAAAAATTTGAAAATTTCTATTTTTAACCTAGCATCATATTAAAAATGCTTTAACATCGTACTAAATCGATTAAAATTTTGCGCCAATGCTATTATTTTATCCCTCTACAAGAATCTGTTATTGTTTTGTTTCTCCTAAATTGTTATACTAATGTCTTGAATACACTCTTCGGTGGCTTCCCGTTTTTTCTCCAAGTGCGATTCAGAATAAATGATCAGAATAAGGTCAGGAAACGACGATTTGAGTTGAAATCAATATTTGAAAAAAATTGTTTTAAAACATTTGTGGGTGTTAAATTGTTAGTGGAAATAAAAAGATTTCTGAGGTAAGTAAGTATACATATCGTTTATATGTATAGGTGTACCTACCTATATCTTTTTTTTAAATAAATTATTTTTCTTGTTGTGATAATGATGGAACAAAGGTAAACAAAAAACGAGAATCAAAATATATATTCAGCTTAAATTTTATCAGAAATATCTAGATCTGTACCCTTTTTTCCTTCGTTCTCGTTTTAATAGATGGGCTAGAAGCTAGTTTCTAAAATTGACTTGAAATCGATTTAAAATCCATATCGAATTAATTTTAAAAACAAAGTGTATATCCGTGTTTCACATTTCAAGTTAGAAAAAAGTTTTTACATGAATACAGCTCATAGAGGCTTGAAACCATTTTAACTCTAAGTAAAATAGATGAACCAATAGATTAAAATTAATAGTTTTACAAAATAGAAATGGCAAATTCAGTTTATCAAATAATATTATTCCTTAAGCTCCTTCTAAAATCCTTTCCTATCACCAATGTTCCTAAAAAAAGTGGGAGAGAGTTCCAAAGTCATAGTTTGCCATCGGATAAACTATATGTAGTTACTCCAAGTCAGAGTTTTATTAAAAATCATTTCTAAGTTCTTGGCGGTGGAAATTGATAGTTTTAATGATTAGTTTAGTCAATAAAGCCATAAAAACAACCCATATTAGGAAATAATCGCCGGAAAGCTGGATTTTGGTATAAAGCGTCCTCATGGTGTTCTTAAGAAATTGTCAAAAGTCCCCATCGATATGAGTGCCGCTCAAAATTTTACGGAGGGTTGAAGGCCCCCAAAATGCCAAATGGTAAGTTGTACAGAAAAAATTCCAAGAACTAATTTGTAGCTTAGAAAATTTTCTATAAAAAAGATTAACATAGCTTTTTTTAATAAAAATAACCGTTTTCAAATTAAACCAATCGGAAGAGTTAAAGGTTTTACTTTTCTATATACTGAGGCTACTTAGTTAAAAAATTGTGCATTTTGTTATAAAAACATCAATCTTTTTTGTATTTAATATCATGTTATAGCTTTTTCAAAGCCAGTAATGGAGAGTATGCTTTCAACTACTTGAACTTGGTCAGTTGCTTTAAATCCGAAGTTATGACTATAGTTGCAGAGATATTTACCGCAGGCAGATTAACCAGATATGGCGATGGTGCTACATGTGATAAATGTGGAAGAGTTACAAATTCCTGGTTTAACAAATTCAAATCAATAGTTTTGGAGACTTACCTGCTGCTTACCTAAGCCCAAGTTTCGTAAATTTTTCCAAAGTTTTTTCCCACAAGCAAGGGTAAAAAAAGAAGTTTTAAAATTTGTTTTAAATTTTTTTTTTTTAATTTTCAGTATGAAGCTTAAGCATCATCTCGATTTTCCCGAAAAAACTACACATATGTTCCTTAAAAAAACGTGAAAGAAAAATGTACAATTATAAATTTTATTCCCGGTCAAATGTTTATTCCGATATCTCCAAAATTAAGCATCGCATAAGTGCTGGTATTCAAAACTCCTGATAACATTTCCAAGATCTTTTTTAAACTGATATTTGATTGTATAGGAGGTGTAGTTCTCGTAATATTTTAATCTAAGTTATTCATTTATAGACTTTCACTGACACTCATCATTGAAATAATTTTTGAGGCACGTTAAAACCAAAATCAGTGATTAGAATTGATACCAATGATCATTGAAAATTTAAATATTATTTTCTGTGGAAGGTGGGACTAAATTGATTTTTTTTTTCAGCAAGAATTAAGAACTGAGTTATCAGCTTTATACTGGCATCAGAAATATCATTGATTTTGGTTCTTAAGTACCGCAAAATAAGAAACTTCGATTTTGAATGATCATTTTCAATGAAAGCAATAACTGGCAATTCGCACCTTGCATTGCTTTTCGATAATGAAACGTGAAAAGGAAATTAAATATTTAATAAACTGAATCCAAAAAGAATAAGCTCCTATGCTTTCTGCTACCCGACGTTTTAAGGCAAACTAGTTTTTAACTTTCATTTAAAAAAAAAGCGCATACATCAAACATTATTCTTGAAAGAAAAAAATTATTTAAGTGCTGCCTGGCGCTTAAAGCACTGCTTACATTGAGCTTGATCGGCATAATTTACAAACGACCCACTAAAGATTTTCGGCCCCACTATACGTTCTGCAAGAAAATCCATTTTTGCTATTGATACAAATATATTTTGCCAATCTAGTTAAATTCTTCAACATGTACTGAAATGATAAAAATGAATTTCCACCATAAAAAAAAAAAACAATTATTTGGAGATGCGGGGCATCGATCCCCGTACCTCTCACATGCTAAGCGAGCGCTCTACCATCTGAGCTACATCCCCTTGTATTTATTTATGGGTAATATTTTGTTTTCACATTTTAGTAAGGAAATTCAATTTCATTTTCTAATTTATTAATGTGGTTCGAAACAAAACTATGCGGCGAATTGAAATATCTTATATAACAACCTTGTTATTAACAACTGTTCATAGATGTCTCTAATACATGTGCATAATTTATGCGTGATTTGTTTGTTTTCTCGGTTTTCTCGGTTTTATGTTTTTTTTTTTTATTTCATGAGAAGCAACTATGTATTAAAATATGGCAAAAATAATGCTATTTTGTTTGTGGGGAACTTTTAGGCTTTCACTTTAGTGCATCAGTGTCAAATTTGTAAAGTAATTTTTCATATAAAATTCGTCAACATTTTTCAAAAAAAAAAATGTAATATTGAAGTATTTATAACTTAGCAATAGTTAAAAAACAACAATAGTTAAAAAAAAAAGATAAAGATAAATTTTACAAAAAAATGGGCTGGGCGCAACCACACTGGTAACTTCCCATTAGTTCCCTCGGAAAAGCTGGACACCCGATGTTTTGTTGCTATAGGAAATTCCTATATTTAAAATCTTCAAAGATCTTATCAGTTAGTCAGGTGAAAACCAAAGTGGGGGGGGGGGTATTATGTTTTTCAATTTTTTTGGTAGTATTTTTGTTAGATTTTTTTGATAAAAAAAAAACAGTCAGTTGAAGTTTTTTTATAAACCTCATGAATTCTTATAGTTACAGTATTGTGTATAAAATAAAATTATACCGAAGTCAATGGCATTGTTTATTTTATAGATACTCGAGCCAAAACCATTTTTGAACAATTTTTAGTAGTTTTGTTTTGCCTCTTTTTTTTTGTTTACAAACCTGTCAATTGAATGTTTTTACAAACTGCAAGAGTTATTGACAACGTGTTTAATGTAAAATTAGCCCGACCTGGCGGCGAAGAAATCAGTTTTCATTGTCGAGATACTCGAGACGAAAAACATTTTTCAGCAATTTTTGGTAGTTTCTTGTAGTTTTCTTGCTTAAAAAAGACTGTCAGTTGGATTTATTTACAAATCCCACCAATTCATAACTTCATCATTGTATGTATGTACAATGAAATTATTCTGGAGTCGATAGCCTTATTTGTTCTTGAGATATTTGAGCCGAAGAACAATTTGGAACAAGTTTTAGTATAGTTTTATTTTTGAATTTTATTGCTTAAAAAAAAAAGGCAATTGAATGATTCTAAAAACTTGTTTAGTTATTAACTACGTCATTGTGTGTAGAATAAAATTAGCCCGGCTTCGAAATCAAATTTTTTGTCTCAAGATATTCGTACGTTTTTCAACAATTTTTAGTATTTTTTTGTAGTTTTTAGATAGTTTTTCGATTCTTGGGACCTCGAAACGTCGTATGTGTATGTAAGTAAGCACGTTCGTACGTTCGTGATACATTCTATCATTATTATTCATTCACTGTATCGAACAAATAGAGATGCTGAATTCACATAAATTTTATTTAACAGATCATAAAGTGCAGAAAAGGGTTTTAAAAAGCGGTTTTCTTACTAATTTAAAAAAAAGTTGTAACATGTTATTCGTCTCGAATAACTCAAGAACAACAAATTCCAATGAATTCGGCTTATTAGGTACCCAGTAGTAAAAAAATTTGATACATTTTGAAAAGCATTTTTGGCCGTGACAGTCCTACGAACAGCACGAAACATTCTTATAAACGGACGACCCAACAGTGCGAACAAATTTCTTTTTACTATTGAACCAGTGGTGGAATCGTGTAAGGTGATTTGCGATAAGTGAGAGGCACATTTAAACAATAATTCAGTCTGTGTAAGATGATACATATCACATTTGGTAGCTAAAGAGCTATCAAATCAAAAATGTGACTGTCATTTTCCCACAAATTTGACTTATCTGCCGCAGTACGACTAGAGTTACCACCAGCTCACAAAAATTGTATAACTTTTTCTGAATTTGTTTTTTTTAATCATTCATAAAAACAAAAATAAATATTATTGTAACCAAAAAAGTTAACTTCATTCCGGAAGATGAAGAAAATGTAGAATGTTCGTTCTATATTTTTGAAACATCTGTACAAACATTTGAAACATTCAGTATGGCAACCATGTTTTTGACAAAATGTCATTGGAAAGCAATCAATTGAATTGAATTGAGTTGAATCACCTTACCCACACGGAAAACTCAATGACAATCACATGTGACTATGGTTGATGTGACAATCACATATCATCCCTAGCCGATTCCACCCCATTTTTCAGTGCGAGATTAAAGTTAAACTCGAGTTAATTCAACAATAATGTGAACAGTTAACTCGAGTTTAACTCCAAAACTCAAGCGATCTCGCTAAAAGAAGAAAAGAGTGTGATCGCAACAAAAAAAAAAAAAAAATAAAAATCAAAAGCAATCAACAGTTTTTTATTTTCTTGTTTGGTCTTAAAAATTCTACCCACGCTTTTATGTTTTTCTTTTCCAATGAATTCCATTTTCTACTCTCAGTTTCTAAATAGGTATAATAATCCATATTCCACATGGAGTGAGCTTCCAGAATACATTTTTATTTAATGATATTCATAGAGATTATTGTCAACAGGTAACAATCCTTACAACAAAAATAATATAAGAAGCTTTTTTCAAAATCCATTATAGATACATTTTTGTATGGTTAGTTTTTAGTACAAAACAACAACAACATATACTATAATATAACACACCTATACAAAATAATAATATTATTTTGTGTTTACGAGACTTTCCATACAACATTTTTGTATATCTGCTGTGCTGCTGAGTAGTGAGTCAAACTTAAAAAAAAAAATAAAAAAAAATACGTTACTCATGGATGGCTTTGAATTGGAACAAAAATTCGTTGATTTCAGTTTCATTTGCTTCTGCTAGCGCCACACAACGTAGATATTTTTTCTCTCTGTTGAATCACTTTAAGACAAAAAGATCTTTCCATTCTTGCCACTTGCATTTTATAGATATAGATATTTTTGTGCCCCAACAAAAGGTAGTGTATCTATTCTTTCAATAAAACAAATCTCACCCACCATTACCAAGAAATATTGATCGTACAATCGCGACGGGTTATTGAAATTTTGATTTTACAAAAAAATATCTAAAAACATAATGTGCATAATACATTAAAATATATGTGATTACCTAAATTAATATTTTAAAATATTCTTCGTTTGGAAAATTGACATAAATAAATTATCTGTGGTGTTATATTTTTGTTTTGTTTGTGAATAAAGTTTTCGTTAAAAAAAGAATAATTATATATTTTGTAGGTTTTTTTTGTATCTCGCTTTGAGTAAAAGAATAAACAAAATATTCCAACAACATGGGCTGCGGAATATCAATGGTTAAATATATTTTATTCCTCTTCAATCTTCTTTGTGCGGTAAGTTAAAGATATTTTTAACATTTATACCTAAAAATGTTTCCCATTTATTTGTAATATGATTCCCAAAAGTCCTTTAAATTTTTTATTATATACAAACGATGATATCATAGTAAATGCTAAAAATAGTTTCATGCATGCATGTTCAAATAACAATAATGGCCCCTTCTGGAGTAAGCATATTAAAACAAAAACAAACTTCTCTTCTTATACCTTAGTAGCAATGCTATAGTAGGTACAATGTACATATAGCTTATATTTAATTTTAAATTTGGCGCTTAATATAAAATATGTAAATAATAATTCCCAACAAACAAAAGGCAAGTTCAACTGAATTCGGTCAATTCGTATCTGTTTATGTAAAGCTTTTTTGTTTTCATCTCTCGATCAAAGCGGTCATATACCTATATGTATATGTAAGTAGGTATTATATTGTTTTTTATTAGTGTTTCTATACAAAAGAACAGAACATGGGCGTAGGTTTATTAATTTGATTAAGAAGTTGGGGGGAGAGGGATACTAAAAATATTCAAAAACCAATTCCAGTGAAACTCTCAACAGTGAATAATAATTTTTATAATAAATGTGGTAAATTTGTTGAAAGTTTCCAAATTCGTATTTAAATCATCTTAATAGGTACTCATAAAAAAAAACATTTCGAAATGAGGTAATTTCAACTAAATTTGCACGAAATTTGGTAGGAAATGACGTACAAAGCTTACGAACACACCCAAATGAAATCCATTGAAAATGTCAAAATTCGATGTTTAAAAACAGTTGTCTCGTTCAGGGATCTATCCAAAAATATCCGAATAGGTTTGTGTGTTTATAATCCCTTGTGACAAAATTGCTGATGCAACAAAAAAATTTTGGGATTGGGTGATGACTATTTGATAGTTTCTCGAACGCAAGGAGTGCCTACATTCTGTAACTCACGCATCTATTAAATTAGTTGAGAAACAATGAAAAATGGAACACAGTTCATCTGATTTGTTTCAATTTTCATCGTTTCTCAACGTATTTTACCGATGTGAGAATTACAGAACGTAGGCACGGAAAAAACGGCAAAATCAAGTTCAAAATAAAATGAGTAGTTGTAGTTAACAAATTAGGGATAAAAACACTTTGTTCTATAATTTTCGAAATGAAAACAAAGTATACATTTATAAGACTCGAGGGCAAATAAAAATATAGCTTTGTTTAATTTTTTCTCTCCACAATACATCAGATTTTTTCTTTATTCTAAAATGTTATATATCTAGTAATAAAAGTATACTACAGTCAAACCAGCTTATATGAACAATCAAACTTATCCTAATGTATTTTTCAACAATTTATTAAAACACCACTAAATGGAAAAAACCGTATTCGGTTCGATACTCTGCTCCTATTATGTCAACCGAATATTGGACGCAGCGGAACCGAATCATTATTTTGGTAATAAATTTGCACGATTTGCAAACGTTGTTCAGGAGTAAGTCTATTCATTATGAAATGGCAACGCAAACAGATCTATCAAAGACAAATTAAACATTTTGAAGAAGGCGAGACAAGGAAAAATATTTACGCCAAGTTCAATTGCAGTATAGGTATTATGCTGAACATTTCTATTTGGGGATTTTTTCAATTATCTGAGATCCACTTAACATAGGTAATTTTTTTTGCAGCCAAGGTTCACTTAAGTGGACCTAAGCTAAGCGGGTTTAGTTGAAATTGTAATAAAAATTTTTTGCTATTCAACTTAAAAGGGTGTGACTGTACCTTTATTTTTGGATGTAATATTTATAAATAGAACCTGCATACATATGTATATTGTATATCTAGGAATCAACATGACTGCACTTTATCTATGAAAACTTGCATTGTACAAACTTTGCATGAATAGGGATATTCCCGATCCGATGCAAACTGGTCTTGCATCATTGCATAAGTGCAAAGTTTTTTTTTACAATGGCGTTAGGGTATAGCAATTTTACACTTTTGCATTTTTGCAATGATACAAGACCAGTTGCATCGGATCGGGAACACCCCTAATATCTTTTCGAAAACACTCACTTTTTAGCGTAAACACGGCTTTTCGCCATTTTCCGTTTTTTTTTTTTACAACAAAATGCAAATCTGATTTTATTTACTGGAAATGAATTTGCTTTTATTTTTTGTCCTTAACTTTTGCTGCTATTTTTAACCACAACTACGAAAAAAGAGCCTGAATAGAATATAAAGTATATTTATTTTTAATAAAAATACCTCACATTTTTATCTGGGTACGTTCCTGCTCAAATCCCACACAAAAACACTCTTATAATTTCTCCTTTAAAATAAACCTAAAAAACACTAACATACCGAATAGGTATAATATATAATATTATGTGTAAATACAATGCCAATGAGAATGACTACATCAATGACTTTGAGATACAATTTTCGCTATTATGACGTAATGCGATGAGCATGACACAGTGTTGTGTTTGTTTATATCCCGAGTTTATTTTTAAGTTTTTTTGTTTTTGTTTTTTTTGTTGATTAAATATATTCAAAAAACGATCTTAAAATGATGTTCGGTTCGGTTTGGGAATTTTGTTTGGATTAAAAAAAAGTGAAAAAAAACATAAACCAGTTTTATTGTATACATATTTCGATTATTGAACATAGATACATAAATGTAGATAGTGTATATTTTATACCTTGATATGCCTTTTAAATTACAAAATTTAACTGGTGGATTAAAGCATAGATGCTGTTTCTGTTCTCATAGAAGCTTAATTTGTTGAAAATGTGAAGCTTTACTTACCAAATAAAATGGTGTTGCTTTTGAGGTGTCTTATAGTTTGTAGCACGATCAAAATTGAAAAACACGAAATAGTTATAGAAGCTTCAACTTTAACCACAGCTAAATTCCATTGTGTTCAGTCAGTATAGTTTATGTTTTAAATTTATTAATCATAAAGCTTTTCAAAACGTGTTTTTTAGACAAGCAGTTTTGGTAAACCTATAGGTATAGGTATACTTAACCTACCATTAAGTTTTTAATGTTTTTTTGTGATCAAACAACAATAAATATTTTAGGTGGCTTGGTTTTTAGGATTCAGTTCTTAAGATTAAAAAGCTCATTCCTATCTATACTTACATATGTTTGACTTAAATTATATATTTTTAATGACAACAATAGAAACATTGTTTTTGTTTTTTCTCTTGTGGACTAAGAAAGAGTGTTTATATATTGAATGAATACTATTGAAAGTATTATTTTTTCATTTAGTCCAAAAATAATGCGTTTCGCCTAGGTATTTTTATTTAAAAAAATGTCTCTTTAATAAAAGAAGTAGGTAATATAATTATTTTGATTTTTAAAATGAAATGAAATCATGATGTGACCAAATGGATAACAACCCTGGGCTTTCAGTTCAAAAAAATACACGTTAACCTTTTTTTTATATTGATATGCTAAGTAGTGCTAGGTTAGTGGAACCCAGGAAAAATAGCATGTTTTTCCCAAGTTTAGTTAAGTGGGAAAATAAACGCTTTTTCATGGGGAAAAATAACATTTTTACCATAATAATAGCAACTTATTATACTTTGGTACCAATAACTACATATTTTTCATTAAATTTGTTTTCTTATCTTACATTTATATTGGCCTGACCATCACATAAAAAAGTCAAACAAACAACAATCTTTCGTTCTTCTTAAGAGAATTTAATTGTTTAGATTTTTAATTTTATCGCAATTTTTATGATTTTTTGAAAAATCGTTTTCCTCCAACGAATACGAAAGTTCAGCAGAATGGGGCTGAAGATAAATGCGTTTAAAAATCTTTACTAGGATTTTTTCCGCAGACTTTTCTTTTTCTTTTTACATTTGGAAAGAATATCTTATTTTTTTAAGAGATTTTGGATACAAATTTTCCTTATCAACTAGTTAAACTTTAACTAACATAATATTATGCTTGTAATAATAAGATAAGGTAATTATAATTTATTAATTTTAGAAAAAATTAATTTTTTCGACAAATTCATTAACCCCAAATTCAAATCCTTATAATAATAAATATATAATAATGAAATTTATGGTGGAGATAAACATTTAATCAGTTCATTAATTTATTGTCATACCTAGAAAGTAAAATTTACATAAAATGTTCGTTGTAAATTTTCGCGATAAGGTAGTTCAAATGATTGATGACATTGGTTTGTTTGTTTCATTGAACCTATATAAGTTGAATAACACCATAGTAAATCAAGAATATTTTTTAGAATTTGTTTGCCGATTGCTTTACAAGATTTTGCATGTGAATATGGGTTGCCTTGTTTAAGAGTCAGACTTTATAGACAAAAAATGTTTGTTCTTTATGGGTGAGCTAAATGTTTTAGGCAGATGCAAGCCAAGAAAGAAGATTGCTGCTGCAATTTAGTGAAAATAAACTTGGTTTTTTTTTTTTTTTAAGAAGAATAATTATTAATAGAGCTTTGAACTCGAAAGATTGAAGAGTTTAAAGAATAAATAGTGACAAATTACATAAGTGAACATTTCGCTCAGTTCGTATATCAGAAAAGGGGTGTTTATTTGCATAAGAAATGGTGTTTTAAAACTCTGTTGACAGATTTGACTTGACAGCTATAATTTGAAAAATTTAATTTTTAGTTAGTATTTAATTTAGAAGTTGTAATAACAAATACTATGCTCACTTTATAGATCATAAAAGCCATGTTTCAATGATTGTGCATAGTGACTCAGCAACAATAAATCATTTGTTTTATTTGAAATAAAAACATTTAAAAAGTATTTATAATCACTTTGGTTTTGGGATGGCTACACACTCTCAGTAAAACACGGCTAATATTACTAATTGCAAGAAATATTTTATTACCTTTTGTAATACAAGGCATCTGTAAGAAGATATTGCGACAAAAGTGGTCAAATGCGAAAACCCGATAATTTCGACATTTAAACTTGTTTTTTTTTTTGAAAGTCAGTTTTGGCAATGGACTTTTAAAACAGTATTTCTTATGCCAATATTCACTTTAGGATTAATTCCGCAATAAAAGTGCATTTTTCCCTATAGCAATTTTTTTGTCTGCTTAATAAATATATTAATGAATTAAAAAAAATAAGCTCAATATTAGCAAAGTCTTGAACTTTTATTGGTCGCAAGACCTATTAGTTTTTTTAACTATGAGAACTTTATTCAAATACACAAGAATATATTGTTTATCTACTGAAAAATTTTTTTTTTGGTTATACATCTAGATTAATTTTCAATGATTATACATACATACTTCAGATGTAATGTGTGTGACTGAATTATATGGACATTACCTAGTAAGTCATATTTCAATAATTCATCAAAGAAAATTATTCATTTATTTTCCACCCCCATTTTATATTGTTCAAAAATAAAACTAATTAAGTGCACGAATATGGGTCGCACGTTCTTGTGTTGTTACAAAATGTGTTGTAAAAAAATAAAATTATGTATTCTCGTTCTGCTAAGATCAATAATTTTAACGGCCCTTATAACGTTACAATAACATTCTTTTGTTTTAGGTAATGTGATATTTTTAATTTCAATCTTGAGCTTCTCCTTAATCCTGATATAAATTTTTTTATAAATCCAATATTTACCTTGCAGAGAGAGTTCATTTAATTTTTCTATTCAACCAGCAACGTGCTGTTAAACTAAATGACATCATCTTTAGCTATTTTAGTGAAATATTCAAGGTAGCAGAAAGTATAAACATCTTTTGTTCGTCAAATTAATTTCTTGGTAAATTTAAATAAATTGTTCTATAAGCCGTAGTAGTACACAAAATATGTATGTATACATAAAACAATATAATGGCATTGTTGTTCATTTCAAATAAACCTATTTAAGTGAATTTTACTTTAGGTTCACGTAATGGTTTCCAATTAAAGCTATGACTCTCACTCTAGACAAAAAGTTCACAATTAATTATATTTACATACATAGATAATATGTAAGTTGCATGTACATTTTACATAATACATTCAGCGTTGCCGAAGTGGCACGATCGTGTTTTTTGACACGAAAATTTCATCGTGGCACGAAAAAATGGCACTTTTTTTAGTTATTTTTACTTATCATAAAAAGTAAATTTTGAAAAAAAAAAATTGGGAAAATTGATGAATTTAATCCAAATGGAGTAAAAACTGGCAGAAATATTAATTTTTTTGACAATACACAACTAGAGCAAATTATTTCGTCTAATTTTGTATTGTATTTCACCCTGCAATTGAATTATATTTTTTTATATATGGGACGAAAATGGCACGGGTTTTTAGAAAATGTTTCACGAAATTTTTTTTTTTTCGGGTGGCAAAGATGAATAGATGAATTATGTTAGTTTTTAAAATGAATTGTTTGCAAAATTTAATTTTCACACTTGTAATTGAATATTGGTACTACGAGTATATGGCAAAGACTCGTAAAACAAATCGAAGTATAGATTTTTAAATTTGATATTACGATGATATAGGGAAATCGATAAAAGTAAAATGTAAGATTGATTTTCTTTAAACTTAGTAGGTACTTACCTACGGTTTTTTGGATATTCAACGATATGTTTTTTAAATTTTTTTTAGGATCAAAAATAATACTATACAAATTATTTTAACTGCTGAGGAAAATAGTATTTAACTCAAAAAATATTTTAGATTAAAAAAAAATTGTAAATTTTAATAAGTTTATAAAATAAAAAATGGTTACTATATAAGGGCACCATAGAACCATTTTTTTTATTTTAGATTTTCTCAAAAACGGTTCGCCGGATTTTGATAATTTTTCTTCATGGGAATTCTTTTAAAAAGTTTTAAATTTTCAAAAATTCTCTTTTTTTTAAAACTCTATATTTCAAAAACAACTGAGTCGATTTTTTTTAAACTTGACAACAAGCTGTTTTTTAATATTATCTAGAATATTTTTTAACAAAAATTATTCTTATAGCTAAAATAAATGGTACTAATTATCACTATTAAAAGAACATTAAAAAAATCTTATTTTTCTCAAAAACAAGTCCTAAGATTTTGATTAAATTTGTTTATGTGTTAATTTTATCCGGTCATGTTAATAACTCACTGACAAGAATGGTTTAGAGTTATGTATATTAGTCACTAGGACCTGTCCCGCTAACAAATTTATTTTATTTTAAAATTAGAACAATTTACCTTTAAACAGAAACAAATTTTACATTGAACAATAATTAACATAACCCTTAAAGAAATGTTTTTTTTTTCGATTTTAGAGTTTTTCAGATTACAAATTTTTTTTTTTAATTTGTATTATTATAAAATTGCATAAAATATGCATAACATTTTTTCTGAAATAAGGCTGAGTTTCAAAACGTCAACCAAAAAGTTTTGATGCAGTAGCATTATACTATTTTCATGCACATCTCGAACGGATCCACGATACTTTGCATACATTTGACTTTATATCAGATTGAGATTTCGTAATGCTTGTCAGCGGTTAAATGTCGTTTTGATGATTTGTTTTGTTTCGTTAAGTTTTTATGCCGTAAGATCTCATAACAAGGGTGAATAATAAATCATAATTAAAAAACAAAGAATAACAATAGAAAAAATAAACTAACTTCGATCGAGACTACATGTTTTACTTTCAAACGTCAAATTGTCAAATAAAAGTATCCAAACAAAAGGTGTGTTCTTTTACTTTAAAACTCTGGGATTTGTGTGAATTTCAGTCAATTTATAAGTTCAAATGACCTCAACTCCGAAAATTGCGTTTCGTAATTTTCAAATTTTCTTCATCAACGTTATTGTGTGAATTGCTGCAAATTTTATTTTTTTATAAGCTTTGACAGACTTTTGATTAAAATTCGTAGAAATTCAGTTTTTTTAAGTATACGGGAACAGATTTAAAATTGGGTGGGTTATGTTGCTGAGTTAATACGCATCTCTGTCGTTTGGGATGCGTTTAGAAACTCAAGGCCTAGTACCCATGTTCCTTTTTGACTTTTGGAACTCTTGACATAACTGCATCAAAAGGTGAATTCCACTGGACCTTGCAAAGTACTTTTTAGTACTTCCCATAATTCATAACTTTCAAAATAAATTTTTGGAAATTCGATATTTCAAAAACTGGTGGATTATTATACACTTAACACTCCTTAAAATTGGCGTTTAAATTTTTTTGTTAGACGAGTAGGAGAGACGTTGACGATTCATTTGAATGTCTGCTGCCAATGTAAAATTGGTAACACTTCAGATTTTGTGTGTTAAATCTATATGATATACCTTAAAGATTTTTCAAATTTTGGTTTCCAAACATTTATTTATTGAACAATCCTCCATACATAAATATAAAGTGCTTAGTTATCTTCTATTCAACAAATCAACTAGAATGAGTAGAACGTTGATCAAAAATTAATTGACGGATCAAAACATATATTATTTTAATTAATTAATTGACATGCTTATTCACTTTAAGTAGCATATCTTAACAAAAATCTACTAAATTTAATTCAACAAGAATTCTTTTGTTGTCAAAGACCACTATCTATATTAATTTGTAAATATTATTTGGAGTAAAAATAAATAAAACAAATCCCTAAAAAATATATACCTACATTCTAAAAAATCTTTTCGTTCGAGATAAAACGTATTATTTTTATTAAAAATTTGTTCTCACAGGATGATTAATAAAAAATCATATTTATACCAACTGTGCAAATAAAAATTCAAAATAGAATATTGTTTTTTTTGCATCTTTTCAAAATAAAAGCCAATACAATGGAAATGTGAAAACAGCGAATTGATCTTAAATTAAGATAAAAGCAAAAGTGTGTTATTACAGTAATTTTTAACTTATTACTTCTTAATTCATAATTTTTTCTCGTCAAATTAAATCATTTGTATTCTCATCAAATATTGTACAAAATATTATAACTCGCATCGTAGTGAATGTTAAGTTAAATACGTTGTGTTTCCGGGGGAGGAATTATATAGTACGCAGTATAATTACCTGTTAGCGTGATTTCCCCCAACAAAAGGAATGAATAATCTGATTTTTTTTTATATCACGAAAAAAAATTCTTAAAAAGTAAGCAAATATGTATTTTCAGAGGAAATTGCGCCGTTAATGACATAGGCTTTAATTTAATTTTTATCCAGGAGGGTGCATATATTTTACAAGATATATGGTCGTACTATAAATACAATCATTGTACATTTTTTTTCTTTGTATTTTGTACCAATTTTTAAGTATATTTATACGTATTTTATACGAGTACATGAATTTACATAGTTTGTTTGATTTTTCACCCGTTTTTTATTTTTTTAATTGTTTTCTAAATAATTTAAAATTTCATTTAAATTTTCAGATATGTGGCATCTTGATGACTATTGCAGGTGTAATGCTTTTAGGCAATATCAGCTCAATTAATGATTTGTCAGAGGCCATCAAAGTGCAACAGTTACCAATCACACTAATTGCACTGGGAGCTGTTATCACAATTATAGCATTCTTTGGATGTTGCGGAGCCATTCGTGGATCTTATTGCATGTCAATGACTGTAAGTATATAAACCTTAAGTTTATATAATCTTATCGATTTAGCATTGAGAGTTCAATTTTATTATTTTTGTTATAGTATGCGTGCTTCCTCTTTGTTTTGATGGTCGCTCAATTGGCGCTGGTAGTCTACGTATGGATTTACAAACAGGACCTTGTTAACACCACGGGTCAAATAGTCGACAAAGCTTGGCTTAGTCGTACCGAAAAAGCCTCTTACATGGACTTCCTACAATTTTCAGTATATTTTATAATTAATTTAAAATTTGAATATTTCTCCTATGATTTTATTTTTTTTTTTCAGTTACACTGCTGTGGAAAAAATAATTACACGGACTATACACATCAAAATACTGGTTTACCCAAAACTTGTTGCGAAGATAAAAACATTAATTGTACTACAGAAACGGTTTTTAAAAAGGGTTGCAGGGCTGCAATTATGGAGAATTGGGATACTAACAACGATATGATTAAATACCTTGGACTAATCGTTGCTGCCATTGAGGTAAACAAAAAAATTGACTTATACATACGTAACGTATATTAAAATATATGAGAACAGAAAATGATCAATTACTTTTGACACTGTTCGTACCACATTAAAGTCAAAGTTTATCTTGGCCTTGTCAGATTTCCAAAAACATCCATATCGAAACAATTGGTACAGCGTAGGATTTGTATAAAATTTTTAATTCAATTACGTGGCCATCTTAAAAGAGCCATACATTTGGATTCAAAATTTACATCAAAATGTTGAAAATTCCTTGCTCTACAATTTTAATTACGGGAAAAATGAACTGCTCAGGATATCAGCACAATGCAAGAAATTAAAACAAATTAAAACCTATACAATTTTTAAACTCAAAATTTTGAAAATTAAGGGTTTAAAAACCATTTATTCTAAAACTAAGCACTAAAATAACTTTATTTGAAAACATAATCAAAGAATTAATTACTGGCTTCAAAAAAAAGCTGTAACATGTTTTGTCGTTGTGTTTTTATATTCATTTTCTATTTTCAATATTTTTTTGTATTTGATTCTCCCCTTAAATGAGTGGACATAAAGAGGGGCCAATATCTTCAAATCGTATTCGAATAATGCACCAATAATACAAAAAAATTGAGACTTTTATCACAAAATGTACAATTTTTTAACTAAGCCGCCCCACTATATAGAAAAGTAAAACCCTTAACTCTTCCGATAAGAAATTTTCTAAGCTACTAATTAGTTTGTAACATTTTTTCTGTAAAACTTATCATTTGGGAGTTATTCCTGAAAAAATATTTTTTTTTTCAACCTTCCTAAATTTGTCATTTGCGTGGTCATATCGATGGTGACTTTTAACAGTTCCTTAAAAACGCCATGAGGAGGCTACATACCAAAATTTAGCTTTCCGGCGATTTTTCCGAGTCAAATGCATTATTGCCTGGACTAAAAGTTTTTCACCATTTTCTTTTGAATTTTAACACACCATTCTATTTGAATACGAGCGTGTTTTTGTATACTTTTTTCTCAAAACAACAAGTGCAATTTGTTGGACATGAAAATGATACCCGCTATATTGAGATAGGAATATCTTTTATAAAACTAGGATACCTCCGAAAAATATTTCAGTTTTGCTGTCAAAGTTCTTAAAATTCGCGGCCTTAGAACAATAGGGTTTTATAACTGACATTTTTGACAAAATTTAGTTATATAATATCGCATCTTACTAAAAAGGCTATGATCTTTCGATTGCTATCCACATCTCTCTATCTCTTCCGGTTTCGGAAATATAAAAGGAAAAAGCAGAAAACAGAGTTCTATCTGCACAGATTTAATTATGTCTTAAGTTTACAAAGTTCTAACTAGGCCGATAGAACCTTGCGTACTTACGCAAACCATAGAATTTCGTAGATAGAACCTTTTGCGATGTAAATAGAACCCTCTTGCCCCAAGGCATTCCATTTATTCGAATTAATTGTGTTGTTGAATTTATATGAAAATCGTGACACAAAGTTCTATGAACCACTTAGAACCTTCTTGTTCTACGCCCAAGTGCCTTACCGTTGAGCAACAAAGTTCTATCGATTTTTTTGAGCTTTAATTACTAATTAATAACGATGATAATATTTTAAATTTATTAATTGTAAAAAATTCAGAAAAAAATAAAATGTACATAGGTATAAATATACACGTTTTGATTAAAATTAGTGTACAAAAGTTACACAACATGAAATATTGGACCTTAGTTTTCTCAAAAGTGTTGTGTGTGCAGTTAGAACCCTCTTGTCCTAAGGTGGCGAATTATTAAGGGGTGAAATTTATTAAATAAAAATTCTTTTTGGGTTTGAAAAATTTAACTCATAGGCAGGGGCGGACTGGGAGGTAAAGGGCCTCACGGGACTTTAACAAAAGGGCACAAAATAGTAGAATGACTAGAAGGCACAAAAAATAACCTCCAAAAAATTATTATGTGTTCAAGCTAACAAAAAATTTAAGTAGATTTTTAAAAGCATTAGGTAGGTCCTGTTTACTGATATAATGCAAATTATATTACTGATGTTTTCTACTTCTACGGAGACTTCAAAAATACTCACATTCTTTTCTATTCTGTTTCTGAAATTTTATTTCAAAACTTTCCTTTAAATGAACTGAAAGTACATACTTTAAAAACTTATAGAATATAAGGTTTACTAAGAGTAATTTGGGGGCCTCTTTAGGTTACCAATGGGGCCATAATAACTCAATAATAATAATAATAATCTTGGGATCCAACTGCAGTTTTATGCTTATTGTGGGGGGCCCTAACATGAGATGTGTGGGTTTCCTGAGATTTTTTTAGAGCCACAAAGGCTGTATATTGACTGTAAGGCCCTTAGAAATCCAATTTTATAAGAAAGTTTTCTTTTAAACGAACAGAAAGTACTGCAGAGACTTTCTTAGACTTTTTATTCTCCTAGGGGCCCATCGGGCAAAATCCCGGTGGACCAGTCCGCCCCTACTCACAGGATGGATTTATGAGATTTACAACAACAAATAATCCTTTTTTTTAAGATTATATTTAGGGAAACACATAAGGACCACTTTATGGCTTAATATTTTCATCATTAAGGCATATAATGAATGAAATGAAATTAATTCAGAAAATAACGCCTGATTTTAAAATTAAATTTGTTTTTTTTTTTTATTTAAAAGGTTATCTATAAACACAAAGTTTCAGAGCCTTTTTTAGATTTAATAAATTAAATTATTAATAGGAATAAGTAATTAATTTTAAATATTTTTTTTTGTGTTATAATCTTTACTAAAGCATTTTACTCAAAAGCCACAAAAGCGGTTAAGTCGATCAAGCCAAATTTTTAGAAGACACTTTTTAATTTTTTAAAACGACCTAATTCAATGACAATCATGTGCTGATAAAAATTGAATGCAAAACGCCAGTTTGATAAAGTCGTATGTTCGATAATATCAGCTGCTTTATATTGCTAATTTATAGCTAGCGCAGAAATATAGATAAGTACCAATATTTTGAATGCTCTTCATTTCTGTGGCTGTGTTCGCAAAGTATTCTTGTTTCCGTGCATAATTTTATGTCTTGATTATCGACATGTTCGTAAACGACAAATGCGAATTCAAGAAAATTGATCACACTAATTTTGAGCTAGTAGGAAGATTGCATATTTGAAGATAGCAATATTATATGCGTCAATAATATGCCTAGCTCATCAAACGCTTTATTCTTCAGCCTTTTCTACATTTCAGTTTTTGTTTTTAAATAATACTTTATCTTAAAAGATCTTTTCGCGTCCACTCCACGCGATGTTCTGGAATGAATTAAATTGTTTTTTATTTATTTTGACAAATGTGACATCAATTGTTTACATTGTATACATAATTGTTAACATTGTCGACGTTGTTTACATTGTTGACAATTATTTTCGTTTAAATGTAGACAATTAAAGGCGACACGTAGAGGAACAACACTAATTGTGAATTGGAATTCTTTTAGAAGTGTCGTTCCTGGTGTTTTCTTACGTCTTCAATAATTAATAAAATATCATTCATTGAGCTTCGAATCTATTCCAAATCAGGAAGATCTGAAATGTCCTGTGAGGACATCGTCAAGTAGAATTTTCAGCAATAAATAATGGCATTTTATTTGAAACGCACTTTTTAGAGGGGATTTACATAAATATTTAAAATGTAAACAAACTTATTTCTAAAACTAACCTTGACACTTAAATTATATCTACTTAGTCAGTCTCACAGTGATTGAACAGATACAGCTATATGAACAACACTTCTCACCGCAATGATAATTTTACACACAGTACACATATATTGCGCAGGTTGTCAAAGTTGGAACTCAGCACGCATCATAAGAAACAACTACAAAACATTGAAATTAGACAAGTTAAGGGGCACAGGATCCACCATTTTACCACCATAATACCTCAATTTTGACAGATGCGCAGAACTGAACAAAAATGAAAACGCTAATGATAATTACCTTTAATAGGTGTACTGTGAATTTTACCAACCACAGAGGGTAATATGAATAAGAATCCCTATATTTTTGCGGTATACCACGAAATCGTTGGGAAATAATTTTTTTTTCGTGAATGTAGAGCCATGTCTCCGTTAACATTATTACATTAAAATCAGATATATGAGACGCTAAAAGAAACTTTTGAGTTTTAGTTCAAAGTTACCTCACATTTTGATAGTAAAGGGACATACGATCTAGTATTTTGATTGCTTCAGCTTCAGGCGTATATTTATTAGGTTTTTGACTAGTTAGTACAGAGGGACTTAAATGTTCTAAATAGTTTGGAAAAATATTTTTTTTTTAATTACGTAAAATGTCTCACGAGTCGAGTTTTAAACAGTTGAACAGAATTGATGCAAGATAGATAACTTTTTAACAAAAATTAAACATGTTTATTTATAACGTGGACAACCGAAGTTTATAAATACGACTTGTATTAATGTCTATTAAAATTATTTTTCATACTTTAATTTATCTTGTTTTTGTTTAATTATTTATATCTTTCTATATTTTCAGTTCGTCGGATTCGTGTTTTCCTGCTGTTTGGCAAATAGTATTCTGAATTACAAACGAAGATCTGCATACTAATAGATGTAACGCAGATTCTACCATATTAATAAAATGATATAATTTAAATCATCGAGGTGCTTACGAATTACAAATTTTATTATTATTAATTATTAATAAAAAAAGAAAAAAACACGTTACTGTTCTTAATTGTTCTATATTAATGCTTAATTTTTTATATATTTTAATATAATATATTGTATATTTTTTAAATAAAAAAAAACGAATTAAATAAAACTGATTTTTAATTAGTAGATATACTTTATATCCAGGCTGATTAAGAATAACCAAATAATTTAAAGTCCAATTTTAAAATAAAAATGTCATTCCCAAAATCTATAAAAAGGAAAAATAGTATTTTTTAAATCTGTGGCTGCCACTAAAAGGAAACCAATAAAAAAAACGAATGAAAACATTGTTAACCGTCTGTAAAAGTATTAGCATGATACTACCTAACATTTTCCAACTTTCAAGCAATTTACTAAAATGTTCTTATTTTTAAAACATTTTTTAACTTATATCATACTGAACCTATTTTCTTAATAAACTTCAGCTGAACACGTGTAAAGCTACGTTCCTACTGAGGCGATAGCGGTGGCGACTGGCGCTTACGATAACAATGTGGATGCCGCACATGTGAATTCATGAAGAGGCCCACATGACACATCCACGCTATGCCTATGTGGATTGTGTTTACGACTTACGTTCCACTGCTGCGTTCGTTTACGCGACTTTTGTTGAACGCATCAAGCACTACTACTCAGTTTTTGAAAAAATATTTTGAAAATAAATATGTACCAAGAAAACAGAAAAATTAAGAGAAAACATTTTTTTAATTTCGGATTTTGTAGAGGATGGAAATATTTCTAGAACTCAGTTTTAAAAAGGTCCTAAAAATTTAATAAAGAATTTTAACTTGCAACCACTTGATATGCTAGATTACGGAAATATCGCAACCCGAAAACTTCTTCAAGATAGGATCGAAATTGAATAAATTATAAATTTTAATGGAAAGGTTCCTTTACGGACCTACATAGATCGGATTTTATGAAGGTTGTTTTTTTTTGGTATTGCGATACTTTGATGCCAAGTTAGAACTCTCTAGATCATCACTGTGCCATTTTAAGGTAGATTGGCCCTTAATTGAGAGTCTTCTTGACATTGAAAATGTTTATTGTTTCGTTTTAAAAAAAATATGGTGTTACCAAAATGATTAAATGAAATGAATGCAAAGAAATGAATGATAAAGAACTGTAGGGACCTACGATCGAACTTTTGGTTGGTGTTACCAAAGAAATTACCAAAATGAATAAAATGAACCTAAATACACAATCGATGAATCGTACCTATACATGTTGATCGTCGCCAACCGATGAGCTTCAGTGGAAGATAGTTGAATTTGTATAAGATCCTAAACTAAAATCACTCGATTTGAGCCCACTTAGAGGCCTATTACTAAAGTTATACTTATCGGATGCTTAATATTAAGATAGATAATTGAAGTTCAAATGACAAGCTACAAATCTGCATAAAAATTTTTGGAAAGGCGTAAAAAATTAAAAACAACATAAAACATAGATACCTACCTACATACTAAAAACATGAAAGATTGGCTTTTAAGAACAAATTTCATCACGGCAAATGACGGGAGGTAAAGAAAAGAAAAAAGAAAAAAAAAACAAACAAAAAATGTACCAACAAAGAATATCTATTGCTGTAAGAGGGTGGCAAGCAGATACAAATTGAGTTTGGTCAAGTACAAAATTACAATTTGCCTTATTTCGGTACAATTTTATGAATCCTGTTTTCTTTAAATTTGCAAATTTTCTAAATCTTTAATTATGTCGAATTCCTTTCAACAAAAGAATCGAATTTTTTTCTGTCGTTGAAAGGAATGCTAAAAGAATCGATTTTTTTCTCTGTTTGTGTGTGTGACACTTAACAGTAGCAATTTTGAAGTAAAACGTCAGCAAAATATTCAGTTTGGAAATTATGAGGAAGAGGTTTACAAATAAACTTACCAGTGTTGAAATTTCACTAATAAGTCAGTTAATTAACTTAATAAAACAAAATAACTAAAAACAACAAAATCGAACTTAATAATTCCATCAACAAATTATCAAGATGAATGCTTTGACTGGTAGGTATTTGTGGTGATTCATGGTTTTTACTTTTGGGTTGGCTACGTGTTTTGTAGAAATTTAAAATAAATACACAAACCGTTAATTTTTAAAATTTATTGATAAAGTTATGTTTTTAAGAAAAATATGGTATACTGCTATTGAATAGGCATAAAATAGCCTTATTATCGAAAAATAAAATCGATTCGTCACTCAAAAATTTTTTTTCCGTGACTCGATTACTCTCTTTCAACTACTTCAAAAAATCCTCTTCGATGGACATGAGATCTGTTATAACTTTGGTTACTGAACATATACACCCCGACTACAGAATCCGATGAATGAGCTGCGGAGGGAGTCCGGCTCAATTTTGACATTTTTACTATTAGTGAACTGTCAAAATTGAATCGAATTCTGCAATTGGCATGATAAGTTTTTTAACCTTATAAACCTGCTCTAAACTGCAACTCCGCACTTCACAACTCCGTACTCCGCAACTCCGTAACTCTGCACTCCACAACTCCGTACTCCACAACTCCGCACTCCGCAACTCCATACTCCGCAACTCCGCGCTCCGCAACTCAACAACTCCTCACTCTGCAACTCCGCACTCCACAACTCCGCAACTCCACACTCTGCAACTCCGCAACTCTGCACTCCGCAACTCTACACTCTGCAATCCGCAACTCCACACTCCGAACTCCGCAACTCTGCACTCCGCAACTCCACACTCCGTAACTCTGCACTCCGCAACTTCACACTCCGCACTCCGCAACTTCGCACTCCGCAACTCCATACTCCGCAACTCCATACTCCGCAACTCTGCACTCCGCACTTCCGAACTCCAGAACTCTGCACTCCGCAGCTCCACAACTCCGCAACTCAACACTCCGCACTCCGCAACTCCACACTCCGCAACTCCACAAATCCGTACTCCACACTCCACAACTTCGCACTCGGCAACTCCGCACTCCACACTCCACAACTCCGCACTCCGCAACACCGCACTCCGCAACTCCACACTCCACAACTCCTCACTCCGCAACTTCGCAACTCCGCACTCCGCAAAAGGTTTCGATTGCAGAAATATCTCGATCCTAACAAGTATTTTGGTTTATTTTTCGAAATAAGTCCGAAATATAAATTTGTAAACATTTAAAGAGCCAGACCATCTAGAAGCATTTGGTTTTCAATTTTAGAAAGGTCTTAAAAATTTAATAAAGTATTTTTTAATTTGCCACCACTTGAGATCATCGACTGCGGAAACATCGCTATCCAAAAACTTCTTCAGGGTACGTTAGAAATTAAGTAAAACAAATTTCTTTTTCAATTTTTTATACTGCGATGCAAAGGTGCAACTTCCACATCACGAATATTTTTAAGTTTCTTGTTCTATTAGTTCAGCCGCAAATCGAGTTTACAATTTTCTCGGTTGCCGCAACAAATCAACTCTTTCACGGACCTAAATCGGATTTTTTGAAGGTTTTTTTTTGGTATTGCGATTCCTTGAAGGAAAAGTGAAACTCTCTAGAGTCTAGACCATCACTGCGCCAAATTTAGGTGGCTTGCCCGCTGGGTTCAGCTGAAAATCGCTTCAGAAGAGCTACAAAAGACGATTTTAAAGGAAAAAATAATGAAACACTTTTATTTAGGATTTTCTTAAGTTTATGTAATAATGATGTTGTAATAAATTTTTCAAGATTTTATTTTAGGAAAGGAAAAAAATATTTTGTGGAACATTTCCTAAAAACATAAGTTTTTCTAAATGTTTTCGGCTTAAGCGTTTTCTGGTTTGGCTGATTGTTGCCTCCGGTTTAGAAAACCTGTAAGAAGGAATGAATAGATGTTATGTTAGGAGAAACAGCTGGTGAAGACAAATAGTACGAAGAAACCGAATCATTTTTAGGAGAGTTTTTTTCCTTATCTGGTTTCTTGTAATGTTTCCAGAAATCGAAATATTTTTGCAAAAATTCATGTAAATTGAGTATGTGTGCGAAATTAAGTAAAGTGAAAGATTATTTGACTATTGAATCCGACTATTGGGAATGGCTGTAGTTGTTAACTGAAAAATATGAACAGATACTTCCATTTAATCCAAGTACTTTTATCTGATGCATACTTAGTATCGCAACCAAAAGTACTTTCATTCGATGCAAGTACTTTTATCCGATACTTACTTGGTATCGAAACCAAAAGTACTTGGTATCGAATCAAAAGTATCGAGTATGTACTCGTATTTACTTGTATCGATTCATCCCTAATCATAGTTCTTTTAAGTTTTATACATTAAAACAATTATTATTCTTAAGATTAATAGAACTTTTATTATTTGTTACAATTTATTTAAGACGCGTCTTCGACAAAGAAAATTTAAGAACAGACCTCTTTGAAATGTTGAAAAAAAGTTACAAAGGAAACTTTACTAAGGCCGTGTCCGAATTGCGTTAAAATTTTCTACCACTGGTTAAATTTTGACGTTTGGTTAAAATGGGATAATTTTTTTATTTTTGCTGTCCGAACTGGATTAAAATAGGATGGGATTTTTAGTTAAAATTCCCGCAAGATTAAAGAAATTTCCCTAACCACAAATGTGTTTTATTATTATTTATTATTATTATAATAAATATTTTATACAAAATCCAGCTTGAAATGTATCAAAATAAAAATTCGACGCGAATAAAGTACAAGTTTCTTAATTTGATTTACTTTTAAAGGTTTTGCATCGATTATATCCCCAAACATTACGGAAAAAATCCTATTGTGTATAGCTTGATTATGCAGTCTGCGAACACTAGTTCACAGCTGTCAACAAACTAAAAAAAAAAAAAAACTAAATAAACAAAACAACCAATTGGCATTAATTTTGCAAGATGAATAACAATTTGAGGAAGTACTTTATATTAATTCTTTTATATTTTTTAAAATATCAGCGTTTTATTACGAAGACTGCAATAACCTAGCAACATCTACGCGAGGTATGTGTACATGCACATGAAAATTCAAAATTCATAATATTGTTTATTTCCATTGTCCATTGTTGCACTTTTAAAAATAATTTCAAATTCAATTTTCTCTCTTTCTTGAGAAACGTCAAAATTTAACCACTAGTGTCAAATTTTAACCTGCTCTGGAGCTGGGTAATTTTTAACCCATTTTATTCACCACGCTAGAGTCAAAATTTAACCAACATTTTAACGCAATTCGGACACAGCCTAACTAGACTAAAGTATACACACCGAACTTAAAGAAGATCTTATAATCTCTTATGATCATCGTCACTTATTGGTGCTATAAGCTAATAATAAGTAAGCTATGCTTTATTTTAATAAAAACAAAATATCAATCTTTATTAAATTTAATAAAAAATGGGTTTAAACTAAACCTTAAATTAATTTCTCAAAGTGCTGATAACTAACAGGCGCTGAGAGAATTATTGAAAAGCCAATAAAAAAGCAAAAGCTCTGAGAGCGGGTTCCAATGATACAACCCGCCATATTTAAATTTCTAGTATACAAAAATTTGTATGAGTTGCTGCTTCTTGGTAACTTTTTATTCTTTGCTTAAAGTTATTTGAATTTGTTTTTAAAGTGAATTGTATCTCAAAATTTATGAAAAAAGTTTAATTGTTTCTACAATAATAACAACAGGTGAGTGTTTTCGAAAACATGTTGGAGCAAGGTTTGTATACATTTCTTATTAAAAATGTTAAATTTTTCTACAGTAATAACAACAGCTGAGTGTTTTCGAAAACATGTTGGAGCAAGGTTTGTATACATTTCTTGTACCACTCCAAGAAATAATTAACATTAGCTGCATTTTATTATCCACATGATCTGATCTGGATCAGATCCCATAATAAAATAAACAGGATCATAGTGACAGTCAGGGTATATATCCGTCTCTTTTTGCATTGTGTTTGCATATTTTTCATGTTTTTGTTGGCTTTTTTCTTCGCACTACAGTTTACACTACCTTACCATAATAATAATAAAAAGTTCTAGATTTTGGATCTTGAAATAGATCTAGAAAAAAAACAGGTTTACATTTGTTTTTGTATTTACGTGCAAAAATTTGATCCTGATCAGGGCCCTATTTCACAGAACATGCATCACATACATTACAGAAATGTATGTGACGTAAAATAGGTGCCATATGAGTGGGCGTAAATTCTAATTTTTTTTTTTAATTATGAGTTTTTAAAGTTAACGCATAGTTTTTCTAAAAATTCAAAATCTTTGACGACTACTTTAAGGTACATACATTCATACAATGAAATACATACATTCTGTGAAATAGGCTCCAGATCATGTGGATAATAAAATGCAGCTATTATAATTCCTAAAATTGGTCATTTAAGAAATTTCGTTAATTTTGTCGCCGTACAGATCCGAAGTTCGTTGTCCTTATTTCGTCATCAGTAAATCAAACTGTAACAACTAGATAAGTTCACGTGCGTTGTTGGGAAGTCACCCAGCAGAGGTTTGTTTAAAAAAAAACCTTCTTGTCGCTGCTGGTGTCCTCGTAAATGCACATGTTTTTAACACCTTGAGCATTAGATTATTACATACATACTATTATTTTTCTAATTATTCTTAAAAAAAAACAATTGATAAGCAAAGCAATCAAAAACAAAATTAATTAATTTTGAATTGTGATTCAATTTTGTATTCCAAGTAAATTAATCTCCAGATAAGATACAACCATAAATTTTAAATTTCTGTTTCCGTCTTATAAAATTATTTGTTTACTATTGGAAGTTGTATCTTTATTTTAAATTTAAAAAAATGTTAAATATAAAAAGTAATATTTTATAGATACCGTTCCCTTAGGTAACTTTGTTTACTTTAATTCTTTGTTGATTACGTTTCTCAAAAAGCTTTTCCTTTTTAACTAAACGTTCATATTTTACCTACATAACTTATATTATTATTATTTGTAATTGCTTTTAAATAGCAATTGTAAAGGCAATTAATTCAACAGTTTATTGTGATATATATGTATCTATATTTATATTTTATCATTTTATCTTTCAAGTGTATTTTTAGCAAAGAGACTAATTGTTTTCTTAATTAAACTTTTTGGTGAATCACCTCAAGAAAAACACTTAGAATATTTACCGGCTGATAAAAATCACCGTTTCTTAAACTTGTTTGATTTTTATAAAAGTTTTGAAAATTACGATTGGAATAGAATAGTTGACTTTTGATTCAACCTGTTAAGAAATAGAGGGGAATAGAGGAGTTTTTAAAATAAAAAAATAACTTTTTATTTATTATACCTACCTACTTTGAGTTTATTTTAAAGAAAACTTAAATTGTAAAAAAAAAGTTAATACTCTGTTTCGCATAAGAAAAGAAGAGTTTTGGTTTGTATTGGAAATAGATGAGTTTTGAATTGAACGACTGAATGGAATAGCGTTGTTTTGAAAAAAACATAACTTTCCAAGTATCAAAAAGTATAGGAAATAATAAGTTTTTATAAAATTTAGCTTTATACTGCATACGAATATGATAACCCTTCTAAGGAATACTTCCTCAAACTTAACTCTAAATATTGCCTTTGCTCTATAATAACTGAATATATTATTTTTTACATATTTTGGAAAATTTCGGAATTTTCAGTAAAACCCGCTTAAGAGAAACCCGCTTAAGAGAAAAACCCTCTTATCTGAAACACTTTTTTCATCCCCGAGTATTTGTCTACCAATTACTTTTATAACACTCCGTTTAAGCGAAACTCGCTTAAGTGAAAAACCCGGATACCTGAAACATGTTTTCAGTTAAATTTAATATTTTTTATTGAAAAAAAACTCTCTTAAGTGAAAAAAATTTTTATAGGACAGAACAAAAAATTTGGTGAACGCTTTTACTTCTTTTCTATTTTTCACCTCCACCAAATTTTCTTCACGAAAATGACATTTGAATTTCTGATATGTCAGAACACTTTTTGGAATTTTTAAGTCCGCTTAGGTGCAATTTTTTTCACTTATCCGGACTTCGTTCAAGTGAAATTTTTTTTTCACTTAAGCGGGGTTCGTTTAAGTGAGAAACCCGCTTAAGTGAAAGAAAGACTGTGATATTTTGCAGTTTCTCCTAAGCGGATGTTACTGTATAGGGCCCTACACACCATCAATGCTGCTCGTCAAGTATTATTAACAGGTTTCTTGTCAGGTAAAATTGATGAAAAAAGCCTCCACACGTATCAATAAACATTTAAATTTTTTTATAGAAATTTGTTGCTATAGTGCCGTTAATAAAACATTTGTCAAAAAACATTGAAGAAATCAAAATAATTTTGTGTTTCGTCAATATTACTTGTGACGAACATTGAAGAGCCTACTAAAACGATCAATTTTACCTGAATCCAAACTCGTTCAAATAATATTGTCAGGTAACATTTATGATGTGTAGGTCCTTTAAGTAAGCTCATATCCGTGAACGGACAACGTTTGCATAATTTTAAGAATTTCCAAGCGCCATACTTCGCTATTGAACATTTGTCAAGAAAAATTGAAATCTTTTAGGCCCGTTTGCTGATACTACACATAACGATTTAAGTTGAACTTAAATTCTTAAGGGGTACTTTTTCCATGTCATAAAGTGATACTTAAGAAATTAAGTTCAACTTAAATCGTTATGTGTAGTATCAGCAAACCTCCCTTAAAGAAGGAAGTGACTAATGAAATGCCAATTTATAAGTTTTTCGTTTGTAAAGTAATACTGTTTATGAAGTGCCAGGACAGAATCCAGAAACCTCCAGTCTCCACCGCAATCGCACGGGCCGTTCGGTGGGAATACTCCGGGAAACCGAGTTTTTTTCCTATATATATTCACGCGAAGTGCATTATTAGTCACCTACTTATATTGCTGATAAACTGTTTTAACTATGTTGGTATTTATTATATACACAATATGTCAGGTTAAAGAGAAATTTTCAACTTTCTATAGGGATGTAAAGTTTGGAGCAATATCAGTCATAAGATAAGAGGGCGGTGGTATTGAGCGGATTTCCAACAAAACACATGTCATGGTTTTGGTTCAAGAGAGATATATTCAGCTTTCATAGGGATAAAATTCTAAAAGGTGTGTGAACAGGTTGAAAAAAACGATATCGGGAATTAGCGGGAATTATCTGCGTTTAGCTAAGCCCTTGGGGATTAGTTGTTATTGCATTTAACATGTAAATTATATATAATAAAGCTCCGAATGGTTTTTTTCATCCAATTTCCTTCGGGGTTGGAAAAAAACACGCCTAATTTCAGAGAAAATGTAGTAGTAGCAGTAGTTTTCGATTCGTAAACCTTATATCGACGCGACGTTTAACAAATCTATATTTGCGATGAAGGTACTATAGGACAAGTTTTGGATTTAAAAAAAAAAAAATTTGAGATGTCAATCAAACATGATATATTACGATGACAGAAAACACGGAAAAATGGGTTCCAGCAAAAATGTATGTCCGTCTGTTTGTCTGTAGGTCTGTCTGTATATCGGCCTTGAACATCAAAAGGATTTTCTTCAAATTTGGAACTTAGCATTTGAAGGTTATTCCCTGAAGCATAATTAAATTTGTGTATTTATATAAGGTCCAAATAACAGTACCTGCCTGCATTTTGGTGGAAAAAAAATATAACACGAACTGTTACTAACGGTACCTCCCATAGAACGGTTTTTTTTTATTCTATTTTTTACTTGGGGATCCTTTAAAGAATATATTCTACGATTTTTCAAAAATAAACATTTTGTGAAGTAAAAAAATTAATTCTTTTTTGAAAAATCGATATTTTGAAAACTGGCTGATGAATTTTTTGAAATTTGGTTTTAATATGTATTGAACTTAATACAATTTATAAGTTCAAATGACTTCAACTATAAAAATGCGTTTCGCCCAAGTACGACAGTTCGATGATGTCGTACCCTTCTAAGACTTAAGTTATGGTCGATGCTTACCGACTCTTATAAAACTCACGCTTTTTTGGAGTTGAAGTCCTTATATTATATAACTTAAATAATATTAAATCGCACGACCTAAAGAAAATTTAATGTTATACATAATGTAGGTACCAAATTATTTTTTTAACAAAACCGTTCAACGGGTTTTGAAATTTATTATTTATTTTCAATATTTATTAATTAAAGACCTCACTCAGCTAGATCATTATAAAAAGATAATGTAAAGACCGTTTTTATATAAACTTTCTCTAACTCGTAGCACCTCATATGTAAATAATAAGTTAAGGACCAACTACTAATATATATGGATGTAAAACTGAAGAAGATAAGTAGTAAATTCATGCAACGAGCGTCGTAAGTTTACAAATAGCGTAAAATGATAAGTTAATACAAAAGTTTGCCTACCTCTTTAGGTGGGAGGGGCAAATTTTAAGATAAGCTATAACATGATATTGTAAGTGTTGCCGTTGTGTTTTTATGTTCATTTTCTATTTAAAATTTTTTTTTTTTATTTTAATTTCAACAAATAGAGAGTCTTAAAATTATTACCAACAATACAAAAAAATGTATGCTTTTATCACAAAATGCACAATTTTGGAATTAAGTCGCACAACTACATAAAAAAGTAAAACCCTTGACTCTTCTGATTGGTTTATTTCAAAAACCGTTATTTGTATTAAAAAAAGTATGTTAATCTATTTTGTAGGAAATATTTCAAGCTATAAATTAGTCTGACATTTTTTTTTTACAACTTACCATTTGGGAGTTATTCCTAAAAACACCCCCCCCACCTCCCCCGGAAAATTGTTAGCAGCGCTCATATCGATAGGGACTTTTGACAATTTCTTGAGAACACCATGAGGAAGCTAAATACCAAAATTCAGCTTTCCGGCGATCATTTCCGAATTTGGCTGTTTTTTTGGCTTCATTGACTGGACTATAAATGCTGTATAAATGCTGAATCAGCTGTTCGTTAAACGTCAAAGATTGTTTTCGTGCACAAAAATTATTTCGTTTTCTATAAACGAGTAAAAAAACTTAAAACAAACAAACTACTTTTTAATTATTTACAAATTTTAGAACTACATATATGTATTCGTAAAAAATGATGGTTTGTGTGATGTTCATATTGTTTTACAAAAATAATATTCTTTTAATTTTATTTTCTTCTAAAAATCACAATAACGTTTTAAAGTTTATCTAAGATTATCAAAAAAATTTTGTTAAGTAAAATTCTTGAGGAATTTTAACAAAATTGTGTAAATTATTTCTCATACAAAATTTGATAGTTCATTAACCAAATGTTTGTGTATTTGGTGTCATTAAATGAATACTCTTACTATGTTATTGTATTATTTATATTCCTATAATTAATACTTAATAATTAATAATTCAAAGTTGCTTAGGATTATAAGTGCAAGTATTAACAAATTTTACCCATTCGTGCTTATATATGATTCACCTTGTTTTCCCGCCCATTAATTAACCTAATACATATAAATAAACATTAATAATAATTGAAGGTTTTTTTAATAACACAAATTCTATATACTATACTACTGAAATACATCAGCCAAGTAGAAGACTTAGCACTATTTTAATGGACTTTGTTAAATTATTGATTCAAAATAGCTTTTAACGGCCTTTAAGTCCTACAAAAATTGGCGTTTCGTCCCGGTGATCTCACTTGGACTCATCAGTTGACTATAGTGAGGGCCTTTGTCAATACGCAATTTTTGCTAAGTTCAGTTTATCTTACATAGATTTCTTGACGAATACCTAGTGTGAACTATATCCAACAAGACTAGAATTCCTAATCATTAAATTGGAAGTTTTTGTTTTTAGCCCAGGGCTAAATCTATATATAGATATAGATATAGGTATTCGTCAAGAAATCTATGTAAGATGAACTGAACTTAGCAAAAATTTCGTATTGACAAAGGCCCTCACTATAGTCAACTGATGAGTCCAAGTGAGATCGCCGGGACGAAACGCCAATTTTTGTAGGACTTAAAGGCCGTTAAAAGCTATTTTGAATCATTAATAACAATTATTATTTATAAACTATAACATTACATAATTTGTTTATCTCTACCTTCAGCTTCTCAAAAATTATTTAAATATTCTAATCTTTCTCCCTCATGCTTGTGATGACCAAATTCATTACGAACTTGATATTTTCAAAAGATATTTTGAAGTTCATTTCAGAAAGTATGACTAATAAATTAGGGCCTTAATTCTGCATTAAAAAAAAATCTACTGTTTTTATTAATTATATGGGGTACTTACCTACCTAATTTTTACATGATTCATTTCACTATTTCGAACGCTTTAAAAGTTTTTTTTTTATATCTTATTTAAGGTGGTTTTCTTTTCATTAATCATTACACATTTGTTATCTTCCATTTCATAGATACCATTATCATTTTTTAAAGCCTTATCTAGAACTTCTTAACCATCAATCCTTTCCAAGTTTGCACTCTGATAAGTAGTACCCACCTATATTCTATTATATCACTCCTCCGAGAGTTCAGATATGCGAAATTGATATAGATTATAACGTCGACAACATTTATAATAACTTCGCATCACTTTTAAGTTAACCAGTGTTTTTTGTTGAACTTATAAAGGCAGTTTTGTCACTAACTTCGAAAAGTACGAACGAACTTTTTTCGCCGGAAAGTTAACAAAAAAAAAAAACGACTCGAAATTAAAAATGAACTGCCTAGCTCATATTATTAAGTACATTCTATTTGTCAGTAATTTAGTATTTCTGGTGAGTGCTTATTTTTTTTGGTGGAAAATATAAAAGAAGGGATTGGGATTTAAATATTATAGAAATGTGAAAGTAAAGGTGCAATTTTTTTTTAATCGAAAAACATTTTTTGTGACCTAAAATATGTTAAATAAATTTCCAGGTTTTTTTGTCAGCTTTTTTTGAGAATATAAGTTTTTTTCCTGAAGTGAAAAAAACTTATTATGCACCTTTCACATAAAATAAATTTTATTATTAATAATTCTGATGATTAAATTAAACGATTTAACTAACCGCATTTTTATATGTGCCAAAACTGCCAATTTCTACGAATTTAAGTCCAAATTCTTAAGTATTAAAAAAATAAAAAACAACAAAAGTAAAAGTAAAATTCGTAGACATTTTTAGAAACTCGCAGTTTTAGATAATACTTACAAACATTTATAAATGATTTTTTAATTATTTTTAATAAATTAATATATCTCTGTTCGTTTTCTTCCAAAATTTTTTTTTTTAATTGTGTCAAAGTTTTTACATAAAAAAGAATTAAACTGAACTAAAACTGGTATGCAATTTTGAGAATTAAATAATAAGATAATTCAAGTAAAAAAATCTAAATATTCAGTGACATTTTTTTTTATTTAAAATTTATGATTAAACGGTAGTATTATAGAAACAAAATGATATAACTCATGTTTTATTTTATTTTTTTTTTTAATTTCCAGATATGCGGTATTCTCCTTATTGTATTTGGATCTCTTGCAATATCAAGTTTGAAAGACTTCTTAACTTTTACTGAGGCCGATTCATTAAGTTTACTTCCAATATCCATTTTGATACTGGGATGTATTATTTTTGTTATTGCTTTTCTTGGATGTTGTGGAGCGATAAAGGATAATAGATGCCTAGTCAACAGCGTAAGAACTATTTTTGACAATTTTGGTATTTTAAGAAAATCTATATTCAGCCCTATCGAAAAAAAAATTTTCCCGGAATTTGTTTCCCATTTTGAGAAATTTGATATCAAAAATCACCTTGGGAAAATATTCAATTCAGAAAAAATGCTATCGTGAATAATTTTTCTAGTGAACTTTTATTATATGTCAATGCAAAAATTTCACCAAGTAAGTTCTTGTGGAAAAATTATTTCGTATGAGATTGGAAATATTCTTTCCGGGAATTTTTTTTTGGGGGAACAAAAGTTCCCATTAAGTTGGCGATAAGGCTGATTCATAATTTTAAAAATCGTGCAGTTCCATCTTCTAATTTTTTACGTAACTATACCTCTTTAAAATTTGAGCTATATATAAATATTACTTAGACAAAAAGTCATAGGCTAAAAAAGATTTGCAGCATGTCTCTGAACCCATTGACGCACATAATAGGCGTGTTTTTTTGCAGGTCCGGGGGGAATTGGATGAAAAAAACGACGTTGGTGCAATTAACATGTTAAATGCAACAACAATTCATCCCCTGTGGGCTTAGCTTATCCCAGAGAATTCCGGGGCTTAACTTAAGCTCGCCGAAAAACTGTATTATCGGTGTGAATTACATACATGTTATCGATAGTTTGTATGAAAACTCCATTTTGTTTCTTTGATGGCATCGCTAATCCCCGTTGTCTTTTTTTCAACCAATTCCCCCCGCGCTTGCAAAAAAACACGCCTAGTATGTACCTACAGCCAAAAATAATGTGCATACACTTTAATATTTTTGACGAAAAATACTCAATCAACCGTTTAGAATTAAATTTTCCGGGACTTTTTCAACAATTTGTATACACAAATGTACCTTTTTAGCTTTATTTTAATATTTCAATCTTGAAGATCCAAACATTAAAAGTTATAATTTTTTGAAGCTAAATAAATCCACGTACACATATTTAAGATAGGTAATGTCATTAGCGTTTTCATTTTTGTTAAGTTCTGCGCATCTGTCAAAATCGAGGAATATGTTTGGAAAATAGGAGCCCATTTAATTGTCTAATTTCAATATTTTGTTGCTGTTTCTAATTAAGGATGCGTTTTGAAGTTCCTGTGGGTACTCGAACAGTCATTTTAAAGTGTTTTGTAATCTTCAACTTTCACAACCTGCGCACAATATTACCTTAAATTTGTGTACTGTGAACTTTATCAACGCTTTTTAATTTTATTTATACTTTTTTTACTTAAATCAATTTGAAAGTAGAAAATTTAATTAAGTTTCTCTCTTCTGTTACATTTTTTGTATTCATATAAAGCCAATACAACATTCAGAGAAGAGGCCTTGGGCAAATATTGTCAAAATTAAAATGTTATTTTTCAAAATTGGGAAATTTTTCATCAAATTTTGCTTCTTAAAAATAAAAATAAAATTTACGACACACCTAATTACCCCTTTAGTATGAAATTTTTAGCCCCTACCCAATAATTTTCTTAAACAATTTTAGTCTGACATTTAAGGTTTCATAAAAGTCCTTAATCTCAGATAATTAAAATCTAATTTATAATCTTCGAACCGGTCGATTTGAAAGCTATTTGTGTAATAATGAAAAACGTAAATTTTCGTTTTTAGTTTAATTTGCTTTATGCCAATAAAAAGCTGATGACTCAATTATTATTGTCAAACAAAAAATTTAAATTTAGCCCAAACTTCCACAAAAAGGTAATTTTTAATTCAATGATCAATTGCAAGGAATTTAAGATTTCTTCGTAATAGCCGATTTTTGAAACTATAAAAACCCAATACATAAAGCTTAGATCGTTTTTGGTGGAACTGCACGAAAACAGAACTTCACGAAACGTTATTACGGGGTGCGGCGCGGCGCGGCGCGGCGTGACACTTAACCCCAAAGTTGATAATCTGAACAATTTTGTCTGTCGCATTGCTTCAAGTGCGGTATATAAAAGAAGTGCAATTTCGTCGTAACAATTCAAAATAATTATCTTTCCCTCAAACTCAACTTAACCAAATAAATAATAATAAACGACAGAATCAGCAGCGTTAATCGAAATCACACCTATCTCGTGTGGCATGTCGTGACGCTGACTGTCCACAATAACCAGAGTTTTGTGTTGCAAAACATCATATTAGGTTTGCATTCGCCGCGGTTGCCACTTTGGTCATTTTTGACCAAATTTGGTCATTATTTTTCAACTTGGTCATTTTTTTTCTATTTGGTAATTCTTTTACGAAATGAAAAATGAGACTCCACTATAATTTTTATGCAAACTAAAGCTTATATTGTGATCTCATTTTAAAATGCTGTGAGAAGTTAATATTTTTATGTTTCGTTATTTATGATTTGTTACTTTTATTTTTGTATGTTAATCTAATTTAATTAAGTTTGTTAGGTAATTTGTGAATTTGTTTTTACCCGTTTTTTATTCTTTATTATTAATATAATTAAAAAAAAATACATATGTATTTCTGTGTAATATGAAATAAATGTGATGAATTCATATATTTCGGACTTAAATTATTTTGGTCATTTTTAGTTACAGTTGGCTTCAAGCCTCCTCTCTGTGGATCAATAATGGAATTGGCCACACCACTATTTTGAACTCGTTCAGAACTATAAACAGTAATATTGACTACACCATACCCCATCCTCAGTTTAATAACTATAGCTTCAAAGTGACTATACCTCCCAGGTCTTCTTGGGAGAATACATCATTTTTGAACGATGATCCTATAAACTTTTATACAGACGGATCAAAAACGGAGGATGGGGTTGGTGGAGGCGTATACTCAGATAGACTAAACTTAAGTCTCTCCTTTCGTCTACCAGATCATTGTAGCGTGTTCCAAGCTGAAATCCTGGCTATAAAAGAAGTCCTTTCCTGGCTTAGAGAAAACGTTATATCAACTAATGATACACGCATCTTCTCGGATAGCCAAGCTGCGTTAAAGTCCCTAAACTCTGTCTCTACTAACTCACTAACAGCCCTAAATTGTCGATTATCTCTTACGGAGATGGCTACACAGTTCAACATTCACCTTTTTTGGGTGCCGGGCCATAGAGACATTCCAGGAAATTGCAAAGCTGACGAACTTGCAAAAAGCGGAACAACTTTACCTCTGCTGGCTCACAATGCTAGCATAGGTATCCCCTTAGCTACATGTAAACTCATGCTAAAGCAAGATACCATAGAGAAAACAAATTTCAGGTGGAATAACACCACCACCTGTTTAGCGACAAAACTAATTTGGCCTAATCTTAGCGCCAGGCGCTCAAAACAATTAATCTCTCTGAGTAGATTGCACATTAGCTACGTTATAGGTGTCCTGACTGGGCACTGCTTAATAGGAAGGCATGCTACTCGACTCGGAGCCCCTGCAAATGATTTTTGTAGGAGTTGCATGGACGAAGAGGAAGAAGAGACAATCTCTCATCTTCTATGCACATGCCCTGCCTTATCACAAAGACGTAGAATCCACCTTGGAGACTACTACTTCAACGATACCAGCGATCTAAAAAATTCTGACATTATTTGTCTCCTACGCTTCATTCGAAGCTCCAATTGGTTCAACGAGTTAAGCTGATCAACTGATCCATGTGGTATCACAACGGACCATATTTTGGTCTAAGTGTGTTGGATTTCCCAACCAACAGCCACTTTAACCTAACCTAACCTAACCTAGTTACAGTTGGTCATTTTTATTTTCAACTTTGGACTTTTTCTTTTTTCGCTATTTATTTTGTCTCTTTTTCCTAGCACTTTCTTCTTTTTCCGTTAGAAAAAAATATCTTCGACACAGCGTAATATGGGGCAATCGGTAAAAGATTGATTCCGACACAACGAGTGCTGTGTTGTCACTCTTGAAAACATCACAGGAGACAAATAAGTGGCTCTACGCATATGAAATATGTATATTGAAGCGATAGCAACTCACCACACTAGACATCTATGTGTGGTTCAGTGGGCAGTGATTAAACATTTAACTATTTGATTTGCGATGAAATTGCATGTGCGCGCTGGCCGCTGATCCTTACATTCAAATCGAAATTTTTCTAGAATTGGAGAAATTTTTGAAACATTCAAATACAAAATGTCTATAGGATTTGACAGCAAATTGTGTTACGTCAAGTCATAACGTTTCAAGTTGCCAAACAGACATTTTATTTCTCCGACAAAATTGGAATTGATTACTGATAGACTTAATATTATTATTTATTATGTTCTATTATCGTGGTTCACCTTCACCAGCCTTGCCTTAAGAAGCTGCTGTTTATAGATTGGGAAGATTGAGGCCAGTATCAAGGTATAGTTCGTAGACAAGAGAAGTGTGGGGTGAAGACTCTCGTGAGGCAGAAAGAAAACATAAAAACCGTATAGTGAAATTTTTGTTGTTTCAATGTATTTTGAGGCGCTTAAAAGTTTCAAATGTAAACACCATGATACTCACCAATCCGGACTCAATCTTCCAAATCTATACAGGGCCTGTATCCGAACAAAATTATACTATCGCTGAGATACATGGTTCTTGTAATTTAGATACTCTATAATTAAGTTAATATAGTTTTACAATAATACTAATAAGTTTTTTATTTTTTTAAATATATTATAGTACTGCATTTGTATGCTTATTCTTTTATTATTGCAAATTGCGTTGATTGTTTATGCTTGGATTGCTAAAAGTAAAATCTTGGATAGTATGGGCACAGTTGTAGATAAAGCATGGGATCTTCGAGATAATGAGCCAGCTATCATGGATGCTCTTCAATTGGGTGTAAGTAGATACATAAAATATCTATACTAGATAGAAGCCAAATTAATTGAATTTATTAAAATATATATATATATATATTTTTTTTTTTTTTCAGTACAAATGTTGTGGCAAAAATGGACCCGCCGACTACCTAACTATTCCAAACACATGCTGTGGATCGTTAAATAATGTATGTGAACTCTCTCAGGCTTATAAAGCTGGCTGTAGAGCTAAATTTTTAGATTTTTGGGGATCAAGTACTAATCTCATTAAATATGCTGGTATGGGTGTGGCAGCTGTTGAGGTACATAAATAAGACTTTGCATTATAATAGAAATTATTGAATAATTATATTTTATTTATAGCTTACTGCTCTCGTATTGGGATGGTTCCTTTCATCGAGTATAAAAGTTGGTCAAAGGGGAACATATAAATAAAATTTATTTCCTTAGGATTGTAAGATTACAAAAGAAAAAATAACTCGTGTACCTATATATACATATACATATACATATTAATCCATTAAACACACATAATTAAAACAAAAACCAAATTATGCATTTGAATATTTGTTTTATTTTTCGAATGGAAAAAAAACTTGTGTCTGCTTCTTCAATAGGTGTGTCCGGGCCCGGGGGCAATTCTTTGAAAAAAAACGACAACGGAAATTGGCGACGCCATCTCCCATCACAAAAACAAAATGAAGTTTTCATACAAAATATCGATAACATAGTAAATGCAATAAACGCCGGTAACATAGTTTTTCTGCGCGCCCTGACAATTATCTGGGTTTTGGGATTAGTTGCTGTTGCATTTAACATTTAAATTGTTTTGCAAAAAAACACGCCTAATATTCCTAGACGCAATGGCAATCGGTATATTAGGTGTGTTTTTTTGCAATCCCGGGGGCAATTGGCTGAAAAAAACGACAACGAGGATTAGTGACAAGCCAATGCGATTTTTTTAACTTGACCAACGTGTAAACCAATGCAATTTTTAAACTTGACCTACGTTTAAGCCAATGTGATTTTTGAACTTGAAATATGTCTGAACCAATGCGATATTTTAACTTGACAAATGCGATTTCGGAACTTGACCTACGTCTAAGCCAATGCAATTATTGAACCTAGAATATGCAAAGGTGCCAATATACTTGAACTTTTTGAATAAACTTATAAATTTAGTTCTAATGGTTAGATGTTCAATTCAAGTTTAAGGTCCTCAAATACAAATAAAATCTTAGGCTTCATAGCTCATATACGCGATTAAATTTTGTTGTCAACTCAGTTGTCAACTTAATTTGTGCTTGGCTTTCAGCTGTGTATATGTGTTCATTGATTTAATGAACGGTGTTCATTGATTCAATGAACAGGATTCATCGATTTAATGAACGGTGTTCATTAATTTAATGGCTATACTCAGATGAAAGAATACTGCTTAGCTGTTAAAACCATTATTATTGTTTAAAGAAATTACACGACTCGAGTTTCTTAAATATACTAAAAGATGAGTTCAAAATGCAAAATATTATAGAATAAAAGCAATTAGAAACATCAGGTTTGCGGTGAGGTGGAGCTATCGGGTTGGCTACGTTTTCCCGCGGCACGTTTTCCCGCGTCACGTTTTCCCGCGTACGTTTTTCCGCAAAACGTTTTCCCGCAGAACGATATCTCGAATCACAGAGCCCCGTGTAACGTTTTCCCGCCGATTCCTACTTTTTTCAATACAAATCGACAGCGCATGAACAAAATTCATTTCAGTAGTAGTTTTCTTGTACAAAGGTCTTTTCTTGTGTTAAGGTGAGGTATGTATGGGGGGCATGCTGCCCACCTGCAACCCTGCTTGGCAGACTATAGGATTTGGGATAGGTGCGAGGTTAAGTGCATGAAAAGTTTGTTTTTATCATTTGGTAGTTTTTTTTATGAAAATTGCTAAAATGCCTTTTTAAGCGTGTGAAATAAAAAAACGCTTAAAATTAAAAAAAAAAAATATTAAATATTTTAACAAACATAAAATATTTAATATAAATGCAAAATAGTATTGTCAAAAAGTACTAATTAGTATTGCCTATCCCGCCGCCAATCCCGTGGAAAATTATATAGGCAATCGTTCCGCGGGATATCGTGCTGCGGGATTGTAGCAAAAAAACTAACTTTCAAATCGGCGGGCAAACGTTACACGGGAAAACGATCGCGGGAAAACGTAATGATCCCGAGCTATCACATAAAATTATTTCTAAATTTGGTCTCGAGTTAAAAGGCCTCACTTTGAAATTTGACAGTAAATCAAATAACTTGCCTATATCAATTCAATAAGTTGAAAGACTTGTAAATCAATTTGAGCAAATTTGAGAAAATATTTGATTTTGTTCAATATCAACCGGCAAAGTGATCAAATAAATTTAAACGCCAACTGGGATGTGACATTAAAAATACATATTATAATTTCAGAGTGTAGTATGGTTTCTAAGACAGCTTCAGAAATTTTGATGCAATTACTATAGGATACAAATTAAAAATCACCAAGATTAGTAATGTTTTTATTTTATCGAGCTAACACAAGTTATTTTCAATGTCCCCATAGTTACTTTATGAGTGAAATCTGTAAATTTTGCAAATGGTAAGGTAGTGCAAACGGTTGTGGTAAAGAAAAAAGACAGTATATGTGTATATGTGGCAATTGGTTGAAAAAAAAAACGACAACGGGGATAAGCGATGCCATCAAAGAAAAAAAACATGGAGTTTTCATACAAACTGTCGATAACAAGTTAATTCCCGGCGCCAACGCGACGAGCTGTCTTTAAAACTTGTTTTACAATACACATTAAACTAATTTATCTTATATTTTACTAGAAGACCCGCACTTGTGTGGTTTCTGAAGATTTTTATCAATTCGCAACTTACTTTTATTTTATATTGAGGTGCAAATAATTTCCCCTCTTTCTCCATAATATTTACATGCATATTTGAATGTCTTCCTGTGCTTGGAATGTTATATGAAATACCTCCTTAAACGAACGCTGTAATATTAAAAATAATTTTTCCAGTAAACTCAAACACAATATTATTTGCGTGAGTCAGACCACAAATTTTATTTATGTATTTAGGTTAATAATACTAAAAGAAAAACCCAAATATAACACTCAGTGAAACTTGATGTGGTGTAGTCAATGTTTTAAGAGGTTTTTAAGATACATATACCTTATACTGTCTAGGTAAAGGTATAAACTTTATTATAAAAACTTCAATGCTGATACCAAAATTCATTCTTCCTTAACTTTGATAATACATATTCCAAAAAAAAATTCAAATGCAAAAAGACATCATCAGGCTGTTTGAAATTTTTGCGCCATTATCTTTTATCGTCACAATCATTAGTACATATTATCAGTTTTCACGAAATGTAAAAGCTCTATTTCATTTGCGGTACCATAACCTGATACAGAGCATGCCAATGCAAAAATTAAAATCTAAAATACAAAATAAAACATCTTTTAGAATAAATTTTTCAAAGTGAAAATTTAAAATTACCTTCAACACAATTATTAATAAAAGCAAATATTTAAAACCATTATCTTCCTTATAGATGATCGATTTAAGCACATTTCTGCAGCCTTGCGTTGTTCGGTAAGATTTGAGACCTCTTTTATAGTTTTTATAACACGATTTAGGAATATGTCTACCTTCATAATCACTATGACCGTCCACACCGCAACATGGAACCTTAAGCAAAAAAAAAAATTAGTGTGAATTATGAATTCAGTGAAATTTGTAACATGCATGACTTGTGTTAATAGAGCAGATATAAAATAGTCCGGTCGAAGAAACAAATCGATCTAAACGTCTTATTGATCAATTGTAACTATAGTTAAAATCAAGAACTTTGAAGAAATATCAATTCAACAAATTTACTTTTAAAGTGCGAGTGACTTAAAGAAATCTGTCAAAATCCCCAAGCCCAAAGCTTGCAAAGGATTTTATTTCGATTTTATTTTTTTATTTAGAAAATGACTATACGGACTAAAAACTATTTATTATATTGAAAAATATATAAAGTATCAAATACGTTCCTTAAATCTACGAAATTTATTAATACAGACAACACAGATAAATCCTAAAACAATGTATGTCTCTTGAAATACTTCATTCTCATATAAATTGACTAGAACGTTGATCCAGGGCCATTTTTACCATAGAGACTGAAGGGACTTTAGTCCTGGCGGCAAATTTTGGAAGGCGCAAATTTTCAACAATAATATAGAAAGTTTCAGCACATTAAAAAACTAAAACAAAAACAACTATATCTGCTAAAATTATTTAAGATTAAAATATTGTCAGAAAAAATCGATAGGATAGTCAAAATGTTTTTGGGGCGGCAGAAAAAAATATCCAGGGTGGCAAATAAATAAATAAATACCTCTGTCTCTGTGATAATGTAAGATTTTGACTTTAACTGCACATTTATTGCTAAATGTGAACCTTTTAAATCTATTTTTGTATTTTTGTTTCTTATTTCTTTAGTTTCAACCTTAATTTTATTTATATTTGTTATTCAATCTACTTCAATTTTGTTTTATCTCAACTCATCGATTAAAGTCTCAATTCACATTTGATTCAAGTTTATTAATAAATTTAAAAAATGTTTTAAATATATAGTTACATACCCCCATTTGTATAACATTCATTAGACCTGATTTTCCTTCATTTTGAAGTTTCCAAGCCTTTTGAAGACCTTCTCCCGATAGTGTGACAAGTTTTTCCTTATCATAATAAGTATAGAAGAGGAAAAGAAATTCTAATGTTAGCAAAGTCAACAGAAAAATGGAATACTAAAAAGAAAAACGTTAAATAAAAAAAAAAAAAAACTATGACATTAAAACATACAATCAATGTAAGAGAGCTGTTCTCAATTATTGCACCACAAAATCCAATGAATGCGAAAACAAAAAGCAAACAACCAAGAGTAATGACAAAAATCGGAACTGTATTTTCGTCTATTCCTTCCAAATTATAGATGTTTAACAGCATCATTCCACCCATTAGAATTAAGCTAACCGCAATAACCTACATATTTATAAGATATAGATGATGTTAGTATAAATTGTTGTAAATGTTTTTTCAATCTAATTATCAGAAATCAGAAATTTATATTTTTAATGACCGGTCGTTTTTAGTTTTTTTATAATAATAATTAATAAAATTTGTGTTTTATATTTCAATTTTATTTTTCTCTATTAGATTTTTTAAAACGTCTCTTAGAGGTCATTTAGTTAAATGTGTGCTTAAATATTTAAATTACCTTTAAATAAGTTAACTTAAATTCTTATCTATAATCGTTTTCCCGCATTGATACTTATGGCATTATCGTTTGGTAATCCGGAAGAAGTATCCGGAACTCTCCAATCCGGAATTCCAAACAAAAAATTTGCAACACTGTTTTTATTCTGAAGCTTGTGTTTCATTGTATTTGTAAAACTTCAGTTTAAAATTGTTTCAATTTTACATTATTTGTGAATATGTCAAAGAATATTTGCGCAGAAAATTGAGAGATTACATGTGTAGATAATACAATTATTTTCCAAAATAGTAAAAAAAAATATGAAGTAGTTCGAATTCAATTTTAAATTTTACATACTTTCCTTATAAATGCAACAACAAAAAAACATTACAAGTGTGCATGTGTGCTGCTTCTAATTTTGATTTTCTCTTCAAATCCAGAATCGATTTTTCAGAAGATTTAGTGCCAAACGAACGATTTGTAAGGTCTTTTCGTCCAAAACCATAAAGCACAAATTTAAAATGTTATAGCGCCCAAAACAACTTTATTCATGACGATTATGGAATCCGCAATACTTGATCTGCAGTGATTCACAGTGCAGTGCTCTTTTTTCGCTTAACCTATTTGCCATGAAATGAAAAGAGAACACTGTACAGTGTACACTGAGAAACACTGCGGATCCAATATTGCGATGTCATGTGTTTCAACTTTTCTGACAAAATTTTAGTTTATTTTGGGCACTACGACGTTTTGAGTTTGAAATTACAGTTATCGCCCGAACTCATACTCAAAAGTAAAAAAATGTCAGGTCCCAAAAACTCCCAACGTCAAGAAAGCGTCACAAAGCCCAAAATGTCAAATCGTCCACAAAATTTCCGGAAAAAAAAATTAACAATGATAAAAACAAAATTTTCTTAGAAAATCAAAAATTTTATTTTGGTTGTTATATAAATGAACGAGGAATTATTATTATTTCTTCTTAACAAATTATGGAATACACAATACTGGATCCGCAGTGATTCTCAGTATACAATGTTCTCTTTTCTATCCACTGCAAATGGGTAAAAAGAAAATAGACGCTGAACTGCGGATCCTATATTGCGGATTCCATAATCGACATGATTTTAAAGTTAAGATGGTTTAAAAATTTCTTTGGCTGCAGGTTTTAAAAAATAATAAAAATTAAATAAAATAAGTTTGAACAAATTTTTTTGGAATTTTTTTTGGAATAAGAAAAAAAATCCATCTCGCTTGGTTAAGTAACACATTTTTAGGTAGGTACTGTGGTCACAAATTTCCAAATTTTGACTTGTTTATTTTTTACGTAACCCTAAACAACCATCAATAGGATCAATAGGATCGCAATCACAAATTCAAAAATAAATTTTTTAAGTTTCGTAAGAAAAATATAGTTTGACTGAGTCATGGTTCAAAATAATTTTGTAAGCTAGCTTTGACACTTCATATTTTTAAAAAATTGTACTACACTACCCTAGGCAAGTTATTTTAAAAATTGGCCCATTTTATCAATATTTCAAAATGGTACAAGACTTGCTTCTTACTCATTCGTAAAAAATATTATTGTTTTTTTATTTAAAAAAAAGGACCTCATTCCACTTCAATCACTTTTACGTGAATAATGCTTTGTTGTACTCAAATATCGGATTTACAGTGGTTTATGTAAGATAAACAGAGGCAATAGAATAAATTTCTATTAGCAGTAAATTAGAGTGACAGATCTTCATTACATACGTAATGTAAGCTACGATCTACGTTCGGTACGCTACGTTCCTTCTTTTACTCGCAACTTCTCGTAATCGTGTGCTTTTGTGTTACCCTGGACTCGACAGTGTTGTGGAAATTGTGTTAGTTATTGGGCGGGTTCAATAAAAATAGCTTAACATCTGAATTTTCAGATTTCTGAATTTATGTCGTTGAACGCAAAAAAAATCTGAAATTTCAGTCGAAAGTCATTGTGTCAAATTCCTGCATTTACCTAAAGGATTTACATTGAAGCGAAATAAAATAGAACTTTAATTACATTTGTAAATTAAACATTGAGAGTGAGTAGTTGTGAGGATGAAAATATATGTAACTAAATCAGCAACAGGTTTCATTACCTTCATTAAAAGTCCTTTTATTGATATGTATGACTTACAAAAACATAGAAAAACTTTTCAAACATCAATTAAAAAAATTGTTGATTTAAAAATTCACTAAACAATAAACAAAAAGTTCGTTCATTTAAATAAGTATTAAATTTTCATGACAAAAACTAAAAAAATCAACCACCAACAAGACGAAAATTATAAAGTTCAGCTTTTATGTGTGCTTTTGGCACTTCCCCCACCACAAACAACTTTCATCTGAATTTTCAGATGAGAATTTCTTGTCTGAAAATTCAGATGAAACGTAACTAAAAGTCACTAAAAGTCATCTAACTTTTTATGACAGCTGGCCAATCAGAAGCTCCAAAAATTCAGATGTAAAACGTAATCGATTCGATCGTAATCGATATTAAAAACTTCACTATTTTCACCGATATTATTCTGCAAAAATCGACTCTGGGAGCCTAGCAAGGAGGTAGCAAACTTTGTACAAGATGCACATGGTAATGGTGGTAGGTTTTTTTTTTTTTAAATACGATGAGAAATGCTTTTCGTTATTCCAGTGGAGCTTTCAATCGCACGTACTGAAGAGCTGGGATCACTTATAATTTAATTTGTAACTACTTATTCGTTGTCCTTCTTGAAGTCTCGTGCCGGGAGACGGCGCACAGTGGTTCGGTTTGTATGGGAGAGCGGAAAAAAGTCTGTTTTATCTGAACGGTTCAACGGATTTAAATGAAATTTGGCAAACATGTTTAGATTAGTCTTATACATATTTGGTCAAAATTTGGTTAAAAAAAAATAATTAGAAACAAAGTTATTGACATTTTTCTAAAATTTGAGGGTTTTGATGTTTTTATGGGAGAGCGGAAAAAAAATCTGTAACATCTGAACTGTTTAACGGATTAAGACGAAATTTGATTCGCATTTTAAAATTAGTCTTATACACATTTTGTCAAAATTTGGCTTTGTAAAAATCATTAATAAAAAAGTTATTGACTTTTTTTTTCTAAAATTTGAGTGTTTTGATGTTTGTATGGGAGAGCGGAAAAAAGTCTGTAAAATCTGAACTGTTGAACGAATTTGACACACAAGTGAAGATTAGTCTTATACATTCTTGGTCAAGAATTTCTCCATAATATTTACATGCATATTTGAATGTCTTCCTGTGCTTGGAATGTTATATGAAATACCTCCTTAAACGAACGCTGTAATATTAAAAATAATTTTTCCAGTAAACTCAAACACAATATTATTTGCGTGAGTCAGACCACAAATTTTATTTATGTATTTAGGTTAATAATACTAAAAGAAAAACCCAAATATAACACTCAGTGAAACTTGATGTGGTGTAGTCAATGTTTTAAGAGGTTTTTAAGATACATATACCTTATACTGTCTAGGTAAAGGTATAAACTTTATTATAAAAACTTCAATGCTGATACCAAAATTCATTCTTCCTTAACTTTGATAATACATATTCCAAAAAAAAATTCAAATGCAAAAAGACATCATCAGGCTGTTTGAAATTTTTGCGCCATTATCTTTTATCGTCACAATCATTAGTACATATTATCAGTTTTCACGAAATGTAAAAGCTCTATTTCATTTGCGGTACCATAACCTGATACAGAGCATGCCAATGCAAAAATTAAAATCTAAAATACAAAATAAAACATCTTTTAGAATAAATTTTTCAAAGTGAAAATTTAAAATTACCTTCAACACAATTATTAATAAAAGCAAATATTTAAAACCATTATCTTCCTTATAGATGATCGATTTAAGCACATTTCTGCAGCCTTGCGTTGTTCGGTAAGATTTGAGACCTCTTTTATAGTTTTTATAACACGATTTAGGAATATGTCTACCTTCATAATCACTATGACCGTCCACACCGCAACATGGAACCTTAAGCAAAAAAAAAAATTAGTGTGAATTATGAATTCAGTGAAATTTGTAACATGCATGACTTGTGTTAATAGAGCAGATATAAAATAGTCCGGTCGAAGAAACAAATCGATCTAAACGTCTTATTGATCAATTGTAACTATAGTTAAAATCAAGAACTTTGAAGAAATATCAATTCAACAAATTTACTTTTAAAGTGCGAGTGACTTAAAGAAATCTGTCAAAATCCCCAAGCCCAAAGCTTGCAAAGGATTTTATTTCGATTTTATTTTTTTATTTAGAAAATGACTATACGGACTAAAAACTATTTATTATATTGAAAAATATATAAAGTATCAAATACGTTCCTTAAATCTACGAAATTTATTAATACAGACAACACAGATAAATCCTAAAACAATGTATGTCTCTTGAAATACTTCATTCTCATATAAATTGACTAGAACGTTGATCCAGGGCCATTTTTACCATAGAGACTGAAGGGACTTTAGTCCTGGCGGCAAATTTTGGAAGGCGCAAATTTTCAACAATAATATAGAAAGTTTCAGCACATTAAAAAACTAAAACAAAAACAACTATATCTGCTAAAATTATTTAAGATTAAAATATTGTCAGAAAAAATCGATAGGATAGTCAAAATGTTTTTGGGGCGGCAGAAAAAAATATCCAGGGTGGCAAATAAATAAATAAATACCTCTGTCTCTGTGATAATGTAAGATTTTGACTTTAACTGCACATTTATTGCTAAATGTGAACCTTTTAAATCTATTTTTGTATTTTTGTTTCTTATTTCTTTAGTTTCAACCTTAATTTTATTTATATTTGTTATTCAATCTACTTCAATTTTGTTTTATCTCAACTCATCGATTAAAGTCTCAATTCACATTTGATTCAAGTTTATTAATAAATTTTAAAAATGTTTTAAATATATAGTTACATACCCCCATTTGTATAACATTCATTAGACCTGATTTTCCTTCATTTTGAAGTTTCCAAGCCTTTTGAAGACCTTCTCCCGATAGTGTGACAAGTTTTTCCTTATCATAATAAGTATAGAAGAGGAAAAGAAATTCTAATGTTAGCAAAGTCAACAGAAAAATGGAATACTAAAAAGAAAAACGTTAAATAAAAAAAAAAAAAAACTATGACATTAAAACATACAATCAATGTAAGAGAGCTGTTCTCAATTATTGCACCACAAAATCCAATGAATGCGAAAACAAAAAGCAAACAACCAAGAGTAATGACAAAAATCGGAACTGTATTTTCGTCTATTCCTTCCAAATTATAGATGTTTAACAGCATCATTCCACCCATTAGAATTAAGCTAACCGCAATAACCTACATATTTATAAGATATAGATGATGTTAGTATAAATTGTTGTAAATGTTTTTTCAATCTAATTATCAGAAATCAGAAATTTATATTTTTAATGACCGGTCGTTTTTAGTTTTTTTATAATAATAATTAATAAAATTTGTGTTTTATATTTCAATTTTATTTTTCTCTATTAGATTTTTTAAAACGTCTCTTAGAGGTCATTTAGTTAAATGTGTGCTTAAATATTTAAATTACCTTTAAATAAGTTAACTTAAATTCTTATCTATAATCGTTTTCCCGCATTGATACTTATGGCATTATCGTTTGGTAATCCGGAAGAAGTATCCGGAACTCTCCAATCCGGAATTCCAAACAAAAAATTTGCAACACTGTTTTTATTCTGAAGCTTGTGTTTCATTGTATTTGTAAAACTTCAGTTTAAAATTGTTTCAATTTTACATTATTTGTGAATATGTCAAAGAATATTTGCGCAGAAAATTGAGAGATTACATGTGTAGATAATACAATTATTTTCCAAAATAGTAAAAAAAAATATGAAGTAGTTCGAATTCAATTTTAAATTTTACATACTTTCCTTATAAATGCAACAACAAAAAAACATTACAAGTGTGCATGTGTGCTGCTTCTAATTTTGATTTTCTCTTCAAATCCAGAATCGATTTTTCAGAAGATTTAGTGCCAAACGAACGATTTGTAAGGTCTTTTCGTCCAAAACCATAAAGCACAAATTTAAAATGTTATAGCGCCCAAAACAACTTTATTCATGACGATTATGGAATCCGCAATACTTGATCTGCAGTGATTCACAGTGCAGTGCTCTTTTTTCGCTTAACCTATTTGCCATGAAATGAAAAGAGAACACTGTACAGTGTACACTGAGAAACACTGCGGATCCAATATTGCGATGTCATGTGTTTCAACTTTTCTGACAAAATTTTAGTTTATTTTGGGCACTACGACGTTTTGAGTTTGAAATTACAGTTATCGCCCGAACTCATACTCAAAAGTAAAAAAATGTCAGGTCCCAAAAACTCCCAACGTCAAGAAAGCGTCACAAAGCCCAAAATGTCAAATCGTCCACAAAATTTCCGGAAAAAAAAATTAACAATGATAAAAACAAAATTTTCTTAGAAAATCAAAAATTTTATTTTGGTTGTTATATAAATGAACGAGGAATTATTATTATTTCTTCTTAACAAATTATGGAATACACAATACTGGATCCGCAGTGATTCTCAGTATACAATGTTCTCTTTTCTATCCACTGCAAATGGGTAAAAAGAAAATAGACGCTGAACTGCGGATCCTATATTGCGGATTCCATAATCGACATGATTTTAAAGTTAAGATGGTTTAAAAATTTCTTTGGCTGCAGGTTTTAAAAAATAATAAAAATTAAATAAAATAAGCTTGAACAAATTTTTTTGGAATTTTTTTTGGAATAAGAAAAAAAAAATCCATCTCGCTTGGTTAAGTAACACATTTTTAGGTAGGTACTGTGATCACAAATTTCCAAATTTTGACTTGTTTATTTTTTACGTAACCCTAAACAACCATCAATAGGATCAATAGGATCGCAATCACAAATCCAAAAATAAATTTTTTAAGTTTCGTAAGAAAAATATAGTTTGACTGAGTCATGGTTCAAAATAATTTTGTAAGCTAGCTTTGACACTTCATATTTTTAAAAAATTGTAATACACTACCCTAGGCAAGTTATTTTAAAAATTGGCCCATTTTATCCATATTTCAAAATGGTACAACACTTGCTTCTTACTCATTCGTAAAAAATATTATTGTTTTTTTATTTAAAAAAAAGGACCTCATTCCACTTCAATCACTTTTACGTGAATAATGCTTTGTTGTACTCAAATATCGGATTTACAGTGGTTTATGTAAGATAAACAGAGACACTAGAATAAATTTCTATTAGCAGTAAATTAGAGTGACAGATCTTCATTACATACGTAATGTAAGCTACGATCTACGTTCGGTACGCTACGTTCCTTCTTTTACTCGCAACTTCTCGTAATCGTGTGCTTTTGTGTTACCCTGGACTCGACAGTGTTGTGGAAATTGTGTTAGTTATTGGGCGGGTTCAATAAAAATAGCTTAACATCTGAATTTTCAGATTTCTGAATTTATGTCGTTGAACGCAAAAAAAATCTGAAATTTCAGTCGAAAGTCATTGTGTCAAATTCCTGCATTTACCTAAAGGATTTACATTGAAGCGAAATAAAATAGAACTTTAATTACATTTGTAAATTAAACATTGAGAGTGAGTAGTTGTGAGGATGAAAATATATGTAACTAAATCAGCAACAGGTTTCATTACCTTCATTAAAAGTCCTTTTATTGATATGTATGACTTACAAAAACATAGAAAAACTTTTCAAACATCAATTAAAAAAATTGTTGATTTAAAAATTCACTAAACAATAAACAAAAAGTTCGTTCATTTAAATAAGTATTAAATTTTCATGACAAAAACTAAAAAAATCAACCACCAACAAGACGAAAATTATAAAGTTCAGCTTTTATGTGTGCTTTTGGCACTTCCCCCACCACAAACAACTTTCATCTGAATTTTCAGATGAGAATCTCTTGTCTGAAAATTCAGATGAAACGTAACTAAAAGTCACTAAAAGTCATCTAACTTTTTATGACAGCTGGCCAATCAGAAGCTCCAAAAATTCAGATGTAAAACGTAATCGATTGAACGCACCCATTATCTAGTGATAGGTATATTAAAAACTTCACTATTTTCACCGATATTATTCTGCAAAAATCGACTCTGGGAGCCTAGTAAGGAGGTAGCAAACTTTGTACAAGATGCACATGGTAATGGTGGTAAGTTTTTTTTTTTTAAATACGATGAGAAATGCTTTTCGTTATTCCAGTGGAGCTTTCAATCGCACGTACTGAAGAGCTGGGATCAGTTATAATTTAATTTGTAACTACTTATTCGTTGTCCTTCTTGAAGTCTCGCGCCGGGAGACGGCGCACAGTGGTTCGGTTTGTATGGGAGAGCGGAAAAAAGTCTGTTTTATCTGAACGGTTCAACGGATTTAAATGAAATTTGTCAAACATGTTTAGATTAGTCTTATACATATTTGGTCAAAATTTGGTTAAAAAAAAAAAAATAATTAGAAACAAAGTTATTGACATTTTTCTAAAATTTGAGTGTTTTGATGTTTGTATGGGAGAGCGGAAAAAAGTCTGTAAAATCTGAACTGTTGAACGAATTTTAATGAAATTTGACACACATGTGAAGATTAGTCTTATACATTCTTGGTCAAAATTTGGTCAAGAAAAAATTATTAGAAAAAAAGTTATTGACATTTTTATAAAATTTGAGGGTTTTGATGTTATACTTAAATAAAAGTTTTTTTTATTAAAATCTTAACTTTTTATTTTGAATAAAATATTATTATTAACTACGTATATTATAAAATTATATAAATAAATAGATAAATTGAATCCATTTTAATGTATTGAATTCACTATATATGTTTGTTATTATATTTCACTTCACTTTCAAGTTTCACTTATTGGTTGATCAAAGAGTAAAAAATTTTCTTACACACCTTGCACAAATGCTCAATAACTCAATACTGACTTTTTTTCATTAATCCTTTATATATATAGATTTAAGTAAGAGATTTTATTCTAATAAGCCATTACTAATCCTTACAGGTAATACAAAATTACGCAATACACAACAAAAACAAAGCAATAAAACTTAAAAAAAAACACACTTTTTTTACCTGCCCTACTTTTAGCGAAAAATAAAAAAAAAATAAAGGATTATCCCTAATCCTTTTCTTTATTTTGTATATTTCATATAATTCAAAATATCATAAAACTATATTATTTTTCTTGTGTTGTTTTCAAGAAAATTGAGTTGAAAGTTGAAAAATTTTGCAGGCAGAAATAAATGGTTTCGCAAAAATCGAAATTCTCAGACCTGGGTCAATGTATTAATTTTGTTTTATTTTTAAAATAAAGTTTGACATTTTTTCTTAAAATAATGGGCTTAACCAGTTCATTCTGACAATTAATACCGAAGAAATCAAACTTTTTGGTAAACACTACCGTCAAGACAGAGTTTTTTGAAATCCGATTCAGTGAAACATTTTTGAGCATAACTTCCACATCTGCACGTATATGCAGCTGATTTTTGCTGTGCTTTAACAAGAATGTATGGAGCATATGCTGGCATACTTACTTTCTTGGTATCTTTTGGCGCTTTTTTTAAATCAAAAAGTTTTAAAAAAAGCATTTTTTCTTAGTACTAAAGCTTCAGGCTACTTATAGAAGGTATCTTTTATAAATAATCAATATTTTTTTTTATTTTTAGTTAATCGAAAATAGACCAATTTAATTATTTAAGAAGCTAGAGAATTTAATTAAAAGACCTTCGGAAAAAAACATCTCAAAATTTGTTGAATATACGGTTCGCGATTTGAGTAAAATTATTTTTCAACTTTGAGGGCTTGTAAATCAGAACATACAATATATATGTTAAAAAATACTTTTAAATCATACGCTCGGGTTATCTAAGAGTACTTAAACATAAGGTTTAAAAGGATAGATATGACTATTTCAAAAGACTTTTTTCCGCTCTCGCACCACTGTGCGGCGGCGGGCGGCGTTTTTCTCTAATGTATTTGCTATTTCTTTCTGTTTTAGGATTAAATAAGCTTCAGTGGAATAGATCGAAAAGTAGTTTGGTAATCTTGCACTGCTGTAGAGAATGTTACCAGCTTCAGATCGCGAGACCTGTCCCAGTGTCAGATTTGGATCCATCTGTATAGATGAAGTCCCATGTTTCATCACTGTACTCTTCAGTTATTTCAAGGAACATTTGGATGTAGGTTTCCTTATAGTAAAAGATCCCGCCATAGGACGACCTACCCTCATCGAGCTACCGGATAAGTGGTATGCAGTGTTTTAGATAGTGTCTAAACTAACATTTTGCGCAAGGGTTGCCTTAGAGATTGGATGTGGAACTCTTTTTGGATGTTGCTAGGTTGGTATTTACGATGTTGGTTGGTAATTCCAAACTTACTACAAGCATTCAGAGCGATGTAGATGGAAGAGGGACATTTTGGTTGTTTTTTGCGATGTAAAAATTTTTTGGCATCGTCGATTATTGGAGATTTGTAAGATTGGCATAGCTTTGGTGCGAGTCGAGCCATTAAGAGATCTCGGCGGTGATCAATGGATGGGAGGTCTGCTTCCGTGAGGATGTTCTTTGTTGGGGTGGTTTGAAATGCCTTATAGCGGAGTGGTAGGTAGGATGGTTTGATGATGTTGAGCGTGGATTTGGCACATTTCCCAAAGATTGCCATAGTTAATTTTGGATAGTATATTTTTTTCGAGTTATAAGTATAGGTAAGTGCAGTGTTAGGATGTATAAAGCTATTTTATGACGATAAGAATCTTATCATATTTAATCTGGTAGCTAATCTTTTCTTAAGAGATAAATAATGATCCTTAAAGCAAAATTTATTATCAAAAGTAATGCCTAGAATAGTTAGTGTGTTTACATTATGAATTTTTATTGAAGAAAGATAAATGTCAAAACTAGAACAGTTTCTTTTTTACAAATATGTATGTGTTTGCTTTTACCAGGAGAGATAATGGACCCCGATTGAGAGCACCACTGATAAAGGTCTAATTAAAGAAAAAAAGATAGAAAAAAATTTTAAGTTTTTGTGGATAAGGAATTGCATAATTTAACAAAACTTCCTTAAATCCAAAAAAAAATTATGCAAATCCTCAATCTCAATTTTTAATTCTTCAGATTATACGAAGTATGAGATCAAATTTTAACACTCTACTGGCTCATTTGGATGCCTTTAATCTTGATGCACATTTTATTGTATTAACTGAAATATGGTTGTACGACTATGAATTATCTAGTTTTTCTATTCCTGGATATGAATCTTATTCCAATTGTAATAATTCTTATAGCGCTGGTGGTGTAGTTGTTTACGTTAGGAAAGAGTAGGAAGGTGAGTTTAAAAAAGTGAGTTTGACTAGTGCCGATATTCTTAAAATTGTTTGTCGTATTTGTAATGAAAACTTTACTTTTGTTTGTGTATATCGACTGCATGAACATTATATGAATAAAGATATTTTTATAAATCAATTAAATAACTTACTTAAGGACGTAAAGACGAAAAATTTATTGGTATTAGGAGACATGAACATTGATATTCTTAAGAATAACTCTGATACGGACAATTATCTTGTCTCAATGTCATCTTTTGGTTTAAAGTGTTTAGTTTGGGAACCAACGCGTATTACAGAAACATCAAAATCTTGTATTGACCATATATTTGTAAGACTGAGTCCAAAATTCTTGCATTTAATGCTTGCGGAAGTTCTTGACTATAAAATAATAGATCATTGTATGATTAACCTGTCTTTGGAACATCATTATGATATAGTAGGAAACAAATATATACCTTTTCCAATTAAACAAAAAATAAATTATGAAAAACTGATAAACTATTTAAAATTTGAGTTATGGGGTCCAGTGTATGCTGAAAATAATCCATCTGTTGCTTACGATATTTTTATGAAAATTCTCCAAAACCATATAGAAAGTTGTATTGAAGTTGAGTCCCGAAATAATGTTAAATTAAAGCGTCTAAGGCCATGGATGAATGAAGATTTATTGGTTAAAATTACAAAAAAAAATGATATCAGAAAAAAATTGAAGCACAACCCTAACAATCAAAATCTCAAAAAATACTGTATCAAGTTAAATAAACAAGTGAAATTACAAGTTAAAGAAAGTAAAGAATCCTATTATTCTAATAAATTTCAAAATTGTAGAGGAAATATAAAGAATGAATGGAAAATTGTAAACTGTATTCTCAACAAACCAAACGAAAATGAAAAAGTTAGTAAAATTGAAATTGAAGGTCAGCTAATTTCGGAACCATTAGAAATTGCAAATCAATTTAACAAGTTTTTTGCATCCATAGCCTTAAATTCAAAACCTTCTCTTCCGCGAAATGATTGCAATTGTAATCTTTATGTGGACCTTGTTGATGATTCATTTCAAACAAATAGCTTTGTTTTCAATCAGTTTACGGCACTTGAAGTCCATAAACAAATTTTGTCCCTCGAAAATAAGAAATCATGCACTTCTGATAACATCACTAATAGTCTTCTTAAAGAAATTTCTTTCTTTGTCATTGATGTGTTAAGTGATTTGTTTAATCGGAGCGTACATTGTGGAATTATGCCTTCATCTTTAAAAACCGCAGAAGTTATTCCTCTGTTCAAAAAAGGTAATCGAAAATTATTGACTCAGTACAGGCCTATTTCATTACTTCCTACACTTTGCAAGGTATTTGAAAAGCTAATAAAAAGCGTGTTATATGTTTTTTAAATAAAAACAATTTTTTTAGTAACGATCAGTTTGGGTTTCGTGAAGGAAACAGAGGACGCAATTTTAAAGCTTTGTAGTGAAATCTATGACAGTTTTAACAAAAACTCTAATTGTTTAACTCTGTTCATAGATATGACCAAAGCTTTTGATATGGTCAATCACAGAATACTTTTGAGTAAACTTTACAAAGCTGGATTTAGAGGCGAAATTTATAATTGGTTTTCATCATATCTTTCAGGTCTTTAGTGATTCTTAATCCGTAAATATTGGTGTACCTCAAGGATCAGTTTTGGGACCAGTTTTGTTTCTTATTTACGTAAATTCCATATTCCAACAGAACTTTAACAGTCTGATTACAGCTTTTGCTGATGACATGACATTTTCATATCCGAATAATAGTAACTTATTTGAATCTGTGATATGTCTTCAAAAGGACTTACAAATACTTCGGCAATGGTTCGCAAAACATGAACAAATAATAAGTGAGAAAACTAAACTGATGATATGTAACTTGAGAGGCCCTTGTCCGGTTAACTGTGAAATAACTTTTCATTCTTCTTCCTGCCAGAAACTATCACTCTGCACTCATTCTTGTGGTAAGCAAAATTATGTTGATGGTTTCTCATGTTCAAATAGCTGTTTCGTAATAGATGGAGTTGAAAGTTTTAAATATCTGGGAGTTTTGATAGACAGGAACCTTAATTGGAAAGCTCATGTCGATGAACTTAGGAAATACATGTTGGCAGTTACTCGTAAATTGTATTTACTCAAACCACATTGCTCAAGTAAAATACTTTCAATGGTTTACTACGGACTTGCGCACTCGAAATTACAATATGGCATAGCATCTTGGGGTGGGACATTCAATACCACAATTAATGTTTTAAAAACTGCACAAAAGCACATGATTAGAATCATATGCAAAAGTCATAGATTAACCCACAGTTGGCCTCTTTTTTGTAGTCTAAAGATTTTTCCAATATCTCATCTTTATGTCTTTAAGGTCCTTAAAGTGTTTTTTTTACGTAGTGGTTATAGCTCAACCCTTAGAAGTTCAGATGTGTATAATTTAAGAGTAAATAGCTTGGGAATTGTTCAGATTCCGTTTTGTACTAAAACTCACTTCTCACATTTCTAAACGGCAAGCGCTTTTAAATAAATTACCACATGAAATAAAAACATTAAGAGTCTTAACATTGTTCTTAAGAAAAGTAAAAACTTGGCTTTTTGGTCTGGATAATTCTACAGTCAAATTATTACTTTGCTCTAATTAGTTCAATACCTGTATTAGTAATATAATAACAAAAAAATCGTATATTCTTTTTTTTTTCTTATCTAAATTCCTTTAAACTTTTGCTTTATTTTCAATTTATCCCCACACACATTCTTATAAAGGTAAATTTTATTTAAGAAGGATCATTCGCCTCTAGCGACTTTTGCGCTACTGAATGATACCGATTATTTATTCACGTTTCAAAATGTTAATTTAATTTAGCTATTTTATTTTGAATTATTCAAACTATGTACATATGTATATGCTTTATTAAATAGTATTTTAGATATATTTTGTTATTAATTGAATAAATAAACTATGAAAAAAAAAAAAATATTGTGGAAAAATTCTTTAGTGTGATTTCATTACATTTGGATAATAAAATCAAATCATCAGCGTAAAGGCAATGATCTATTTTTTTTATATTTTGGTTATGATTTCACTTATATCGTTATAAGCAATGATAAATAGGGTAACTGAAAGGGGAGAACCCTGAGGAATCCCATTAGATAGTTTATAAGTAGTAGAATAAAAGTTGTTTTCTTTTACTCTGAATTGTCTATTTGTGAGAACAGATTTAATAAATGAAAACATTTTTGGGCCAATCTTCCATTTTACAAACTTATTTAGGATTACATGTATGCCAATCATATCAAATGCTTTTTCGAAATCCAGGGAGAGGATAAAGGCAAAGCCATGATTTTTGCATGATAACGCAGAGCTTATATGCTCGTCTTTGTACAATAAAGAGTCCATGTTTAAATGCGACTTGGTTTAAATTTAAATGGTTATTTTTTTCAATGAACCATAGAAGTCGTTTAGATATAATTTTCTCTAAAAGTTTGCTAGTACAAGGCAGCAATGATATGGGTCTGTATCCTTTAGGATCGGTCAGTTTTTTTGCGGGTTTATAAGGATAGGAATAGTGCTGGCTACTTTTCACGTCTGAGGTATTGTTCCTTTGTCAAAGATAGAGTTGTATAAAACCAACTTTTTTTGAGTAAGTATGTTGCATTTTTTAACATAGGGTATGAGATGCGATCACACCCTGTTGTTTTACCTTTCAGAGTGGCTAAGCAGCTTTCCATTGCAACGGTGCTAATCTGTTTATCTATAGATTTTGCTGATGTAGTGAGGTTTTCTGGCTTCTGTATGATTATAGCTAATTGATTGATAGAAGTTTGGAGTCGAGGAAGGGCGTTGGAAAATTGGTGTCATTTGCGTAGTTGCCGAAGTGTTCACAGATCTCTGATGGATTATATAGAGTTTATGATTCTAAGCTGTTTCTAAGCTGTGTATTGTAAATTGGTTACGATGACCTGATAATGTTTTTAAGTCAGCCCAAATTTTATTGCTGGAAGTGTTTGGATTAATGTTAGATGTGAATTTTTGGAAGCACTCTTTTTTTGCAATTTTACTGTCCCTCCGAAATAAGGCATTTGCCTTACGGTAATTAATAAGGTTGATGTTGTTGGGATGTTTTCTAAAAAAAATTCAAAGATTTTGTTTGTTTTTAGGACCTTTAAGGGCGTTAAAAGCTATTTTGAATTTTGTTTGTTGTTACGTAAAATGGATAATTCAGGAGACCACCATGGGGTTATCTTCGTATGGGGGATGTTTTTAGTTTGAGGAATTGCTATGTTGGCGGCAGCACGTAAAGTTTTGGTAATTGGAGAAGCTTCTTTGTTTATGTTTCAAGGAAGGCTGCAATTGTCTAGAGTCTTGAGTATTATACTTTGGTATAATTCCCATTTGGCTCGGTCAGTTTGAAATTTACAATTTGGTTTTTTGGTGAAGTATATACATTAAACATACATCCTAGATCAATTTTGGTTACAATCGGAAGATGGTCGCTGCGATGAAAAATTTCCAATGTGGTTTTGAGGTGAATTTGCTGTCAAGTCTACATGTGTCCATGTCTTATGTGCCGAGAGTCACACCTTGATGTCCCGTATGTCCCACATTATGGGCAGCTGAGTCGCTTATAGTGTTCGATCTAATTTTGTTGTTAAATGCTGTCATTGTCAGTTTCTATAGGATTGATAAAGTAGTTGTTATTTTTTACTAGATCTTGGGTGAATTTTGATAAAGGTGAAATGAGGTTATTTGTTGTTGGGTCTGTGTTACGAGGTGGAATGTTTGGTGGAATTTGAGTTGATGTGGAGATTAGTTGTTGATGTAAGTTACATGTGCATTGGTGGTTGTTAGGTTGGGAGATTGTATTAGAGTGGTTGATAGGTAGGGAGGTTCCACTTGAAACGTTGGTGTATGATGGTTGGATGTTTAACGAGTCTTTATTGTTGTAAGTTGATGAGGGTTTTTTACCTGTTAGGCTTGGCTGTGCATCTTATGTTTTAATTGTGGCTCGGGTTGTGGGGAGATTGTTGGTGTTTGTTACTGGGTTATTTTTTAAATAACTTGCCGAGGGTAGTGTGGTAAATTTTTTTTTTAAATATGAAGTGTCAAAGTTAGCTTACAAAATTATTTTGAACCATGACTCAGTCAAACTTCATTTTTCTTACGAAACTTAAAATATTTATTTGTGGATTTGTGATTGTGATCAATAGCATGGTTGTTTAGGGTTACTTAAAATAAAAAACACGTCAAAATTTGGAAATTTGTGACCACAGTACCTAAAAATGTGGCTTAGGGTATCGACTTTCACTATTTTTCAAAATATTGCTATTATTACTTAACCAAGCGAGATGGATTTGTTTTCTTATTTTTCCCAGTACTGGTACAACCTTACAACCTACCCTATCACCCAGTCCCCGCTTGAAGTTGAGTTTCGGTACGCCCTGTTTTTATATTTTTGTCACGAATAATAAGAAGTTAAAAAAGAAATTTATCTTACCAAAAAAACTAAGTTGAAGAAAATTAGCAAATGTTTGGCTACTAATTGATTTAACTGCATTTTGATGTCTTATAATATATTATGTATAGTTTCTTAAAACACAATTTTTGTATACAAAAGAACAGGCTTATAGCCTACAAAACAAGAAATTGTATCTATTTTATTACTTGTAAATAAAAACTAAACTTTGGATTAAAATAAAAGAGTAAAATATTGTTGTACTGCCACGAATCACATATTAAATAAAACTAAACATTAAATACACTCATGTTTTTTAATCGAAACGATGTTAATTTCATTTCCTTTTACTTAAGAAAAAAATGATAAATAATAAAGTGGAAATGGGTCGCACGAACTTGTGTACGATCAACGTACGGTTTCATAAAGTCATAATATTTTAAAAACTATTCATCTAATTTTTAAAGAATCAAAATAGTTACAGGAGCTTATATTTTATGCCACCTGCCAAAACAATAGTTTTGTTTACGGCAGTATTATGTAAGTACAAAAATATGAACAACATAGCACCGTGTTTTACTTAGCTATGCTTGCATGGAAGTTACAGTCTAGACTGAACAATTATTTAAAAAAAAATCAATCAGAAATAACTCTTGAATTGTTTTGAGATGTACACGCCATCCATGTACACCAGATCTGATTTCTTACACTTCTTTGTTGGAGTTTGAAAACATTTTTAAGAAAAAAAAAATTGGTATGCCATTTTTTAGTATTTATTAATGCAGAATTTTTTTTGAAATATCGAATTTTCAAAAAAAAAACATATTTTGAATAATTTTTTTTTTAAAAATCCAAAGATTGTTTTTTCTTGAAAATTTTTATATGCATTATTATTTAAACTGATTAGAAGCTATTGTGTAAAAAATCGGTAGTCGAAAACAAAAAATATGGTTTTATATGAGGGAATCCAATAATATGGTAGAGCTCACTGATATTAGCTCAGATAAAATTTTTAATCAAAAGTCTTAGGAGTCGCTGTTGAGAAAAATGGGATCTTACTTAATGGTTTTTAAAAACTTGTATGGTAGGTACAATTATTTTTGGTTATAAGAATATTTTTTGCTTAAATTTTTTTAGATAATGTTATAAAACTGCTGGATGCCAAGATTAATAAAAATACCTACTTGGTCGATTTTTTCAAAATTTTGAAACTTTTTTTAAAAATTAAAAAAAAACATATATGGACGGAATTTCTAGACCCACTTTTTCGACTTCACTATCATATCGTAATGTCAGGTTTTATCAAAATCTCGAGTTTGATTTTTTTTTACGAATCCATAACTTGCCATAGTAATACCTATCGCAAGTAAAAATTTAGTGACTAATTTTTCAAAATTAAACAATTTTAAATTCTTTTTTAAAAAGTCATTTTGTTTTCCATTGTTAGTATAATTTATTATTGTACAAGTTCATCATTTTTTTCTTTCGTTAAAAATTTGTCATGTCATAAGGATACCTGCTATACATCAGACGTGTTCCATTGGGCCTTGCAAAGTACTTTTTAATACTTCCTAGTAGGTGAGAATCTAACCTCAATGCTAGATGATATTTTTTGTTGTTTGTATTTGTATAACTTATATTTAAGATTAGAGAAACATCAACAACAATAACAAATATAATATGTAATTTGTTTTTACTGATGGTGTCACTTTCTTGCGTGGATACAGTTCGTATAACTACATTATTGAAATGCTTTGAATGCCACAGAGCAAAAGTAAGTTCACTGCAGCCAGAAGTACTTGGCAGTAGAAACTGGAGCCTACCGCTTATTATACCTACCTACCTACTTAGTACTTGCACACGCATACATGGCGTTTACCGCCACATTTTATCGTAAGCGAAAAAAAATGTTAATCCTACAGAAAACTAATTATTTAGTATCTAGTATTACGCATACGTCTACGTCATAAAAACATTTCTGTATATTTCTGTGAAAATATTCAAGCATCTTATACCCAGTTGCACCAAAATACATTAAAATATGTATTTGCTAAAAGTCTATTTAAATAAATGTATGGATTGGAATGGCGGTTTTTATCTTATAGAGGTATTTTAATAAAATTTTACTATTTATTTTAGCCTAGTTCCTTTACTTAGAAACTATGGCGCAAAATTTTAAACGATTTAGTACGATGTTAACGCCTTTTTATCATACTAAAAATGCTTTAACATCGTACTAAATCGTTTAAAATTTTGCGTTTATAACTATGCATTTGAATATATTTCTACACAAGATAATTTGTCAAAGTTCATATAAAAAAATAAATAAAATACTTAGAAATTCACACAAATGCACAGAGTTTTCAAGTTAAGGGACACACCTATTAATGTATTAGCTTAAAGCCCTTCCACACTATCTTACTGAGTATTAACACATGCCAAAAAAGTGGGAAACAAATCATGTATAATAGTGTGGAAACAAAATATGACAGCCCATCTTACAAAGCATAATATTCCAGCCTACACGATTTGACATATGTCTTAATACATGAGAATTTTTAAATTAAACTGTCGTGTGTGGTAAAAAATGAAAAGACTTTTTTCTCCCACAAATTTGGCAGTAGCATGGAATTCTTTCCCACTTTCAATTTGACATGTATTAATACTCAGTGGGATAGTGTAGAAGGGCTATTAGTAGCTAGGTTATAGCCTTTTCACACCAAGCCCAAAACGCGGTTTTCGGGAAATTATCGGTTTTGGCGGAAAACCTAATCGAAGACTCAAGTTTTACCATACATTTTTGGTAAACCACAAGATTTCGTAAACCACAAGTTTTATATAAAACCTCTCGAAAACATAGTTGAAATTCAAAGTTGAACTAAACAAACAAACCTTTTGAAACATCCAGCACTCAATAAAATGTAAAAAAAACTGCTGAATTCTGCTGACAAAAGAAATTGTGAGTGCGTTATGTAAATGAGATGTTTTGTTATTAGGGGTATTCCCGATCCGATGCAATTTGTCTTGTATCATTGCAAAAATGAAAAAGTGTAAAATTGCTATACCCTAACCCCATTTAAAAAAAAAAACTTTGGACTTTTGCAACGATGCAATACCTGTTTGCATCAGATCGGGAATACCCGAAGACCCGAGATGAGTTAGTGTTTGTGAAATGTCAAACGAAAACTTGTAAATGTTCAGTGTGAACGCTTTTCGAGTTTTTGAAGACTTTTTGCCGAAAACCCGGTTTTGGGTTTGGTGTGAAAAGCCTATTAGCAAATGTCAGTTACCTACCACTAAAGGTAATAATAAACGATTGCCAAATCTTACAATATTGTCCGATTTGTCAGTGCTCTGAAAATAGCTGCCAATGAGTAAAAAAATTGTCTGTTCACACGGTTGGATTAATTTTTGTCTCAAAGTCTTACAATTTAATTGTAAGGTGGTTAGCTGACAATTCTCTGACAGTGAAAATTCTGAAAATATTGTCAGGCCAAATTAAAAGTTTTGTAAGTAGTGGTGAGTGCGGACATTTTTGTGAAAACTTGGGCAGTTTGGTCAATGACATCATTGAAAGCCTGCCTCTTGCCCTAAATTTTCCAGCTCTTCTGCGATGTAATCACAGAGAGCTGGGGCCTTATTCCGTAAAACGAAAACGACGGATGGATGATGGCTATTTGCATTTTTTTGTTGGTGATTTCATTGATACTGCCATTAGCTTGAGGTGTGAGGCCGATGAAGCCAATGGTGTGCCAAACTTGCGTCTCAAGCATCATTTGAGGTTGTTTCAGAAACGATGTGTCGTCAACACCCGAGAAACAAGACAGACAAGATGAACTAGATATAGAACTTGAAATGAAAGGAGGTAGACTAATATTTACATACCAACTATATAATGATGAAGTCGATTGCAAAAACTGTTTTACTTTATTTGATTTCAAAAACAACATTTGTTGGAAACACTTCCTTGGAAGTTGAGACACTTTCGTTTTCCGAATTTTTCCAGATGAACATTGAAAGTGGTACGCAGATTTGACCATTTGCCCTTACACTCATTTAGTGGCGTCTGTGACCTCTTACCACAGGGCTTTCTTGGGCAGTTTGTATTCTTGGCAGCCAGCATCCCACAAACTACGTCGCGTATCGATTTCCTGGATCAGTTTTAAATCGTTTTCATGTAACCATTCGCTCTCCTCTTTCTTACGGTATGACTTCTTTTTTGTTTTTTAGGGAGATGGTGGCTTTGGTGATTGTGAAGGTGCATCCTTTAACACTTCCGAACATTTTTTATATAATTCTGCTTCCTTGTCCATTATCATAATTTTGTAGGTATAACAAATAACACGAACAATATACACATGTTAAAAGTATGTATGTATATGACAATGAAGAAACTGTCTGCAATTATTGTCAGATGACTTAAACAACGACATCTGATAATTTCAAACGAGTCTGACAATAATAAAGATTGTGTGTTCAGACTATCGTTACATAGATAGACATAGAAGAATAGAATTCTCTAGGGTTTCCTCAAAGCCGCAAACTCCAGCAATTGACACTTGTCGGGTCTCGAGGAATCTATGGCGGGATCTTTCAAGGAAAAAAACAGACTCCTTACTAAAGCTAAGCAGGCCTCAATTGTCACTCTTGGTTGGAATCCTAACTGGTCACAACTCAATGGGAACCTACTTGAGCAGAATGGGCATTAGCACATCTGACTTATGCAGAGTTTGTCAGGATGAAGAGGCGGAGGAGGGCTCCTATCACTTTCTTTGTGAATGCCCCAGCTTAGCAATAACCAGGAAAACAGTCGTCGGAGAATACTTTTTCGAAGATCAGTGCGACATATCGTTTTTGCCACTAAAGAACATTCTGAAATTCATTCAGATTTCAGGATGGTTCAGGGAGGCAACCCATTCCTAAGTCTCCACTTACTCCTTTCCCTACCTCTCCTTAGTCGTACCTTGCACACACCTTTTCTAGAGCACAATGGATTCATTGAGATCCAAATGAGATAATTGCGGTTTGCCGCTTACCACCCCATCTAACCTAACCTAATCTAACCTACATAACTGATAATTTCATTGTCAGATCGACGTCTAAAAATTGCTGACAATGACGTTTCAGATAATATTAGACGTTTTTTATTATGACCCATGATCCATATGGATTATCCTACGAAAATAAAACAACCTCACAGTGGCGATAATCAGCAGCCTGTTTTCGGATCATGAAACGTGAACCAGATAAAGAGCAGGTTCATGTGTTGTTGTTTTTATGTATGTTATTTGATGATCCATATAGACCAATTCTGATAATAAAAAACGGCTATTATCACACAAAATTGGAAGATCACACGATTGTATGACATTTGGTACAGTTTGTTGACTGACAGATATGACAATAGCTGCGTTTTATTGGTACCTAATTATGTTCAGCGCAGTAATATATTTACATATGTATGTACCTACCAATAAAATACTTGAGCCACTTTTACGAACCCTCTTCATTGATGTGGTTGTGTTTGCAAAGTATTTTGTTTCCAATATCGATAGGTCGGGAAATGTTTGGTGGCTATGACATTTCAGCAATTCTCTTCTCCGGTGAAGTTTATTGCTTGACAGGTATGCAACTTACTATATTTTTACGTATGTACAGTATTTTGAGCAAAATGTCACGGAAGAAAAAAAAAATTGTTTTTTCTCAAGTAAAAATAATTTACGGATTTTTAATCGGACGTGTGAATGTCTAGTTGAGGCCCGCAGCCTGCTTCAGTTTTTCTAAACTACAATCGTCTGTACTTAAGTCATGATTTTGACATTTATTAATAAAGGAGAGAGTGATAAGTATTGCTATTTCATAAAGTTTTTGTTTTCATTAGCTTTATTTTGTTTTCCCCCAGATCTAATCCAGATTATTAGATCATAAAAATAAAACAACCCAGGATCTCAGTGACAACTTGCTATAGATATACCCAACTCTTTTTTCCTTTTGTTTTTTTTATTTGTATACACCCGTTGTCTTTTTCCTTTACACTACTGACGACATTTACACACTGAACCAAAAAAGTACATGATTTTCATGAAAAATTTCCTACTTTTAATGCACACATACTTAAAAATTGAGCCAAACATCGCGTTCATACGATTTAGGTATAGTTGTATGAATTGATTCATACGAGTATGAACGAATCATGCGGCTCATAATTGATTCATAGAATTTATGTATCTGATGTTCATAAATCCAATGTTTGTATATCTACTTAAGTTATATGAATGAATTTCATTCAAAGTGAATTTTCTGTAGGTACTATACATACAAATTATGAATATGTCCATGTATGCTATGAAAATTTTACACAAACCATATTATGATCTCAGTCATTTTTTTATGTAAGCATTTCATACAAAATATGAATCGTTCGTCATTTATATGAATACCTGCGAATTTTTCATAAAATTTATGAAATTAGTTCATAAAACCTTTAATTATGTCTTAAGATTATATGAATGTGGTCATTAAATTTATGTACATCTTTCATGAAGAATATGAATCGTTCATTATTTTTTATGAATAACTTGTCATACAACGCATGAATTTTTCATAAAATTTATGAAACCAATACATAAAACATACAATTTGCTGCAAATGAAAAACTGCATCCTGTACTTACCATGCAGTTCTTGCATCTGTTGGAGGTGACACGAATCCAATGTCTCAATCTGTACACGATGTCCTTTTAAGGTTTCTGTATATGTTTCGAGTTGTTTCTTATTCTCCCGCGCAACTTTCTGAAAATAAAAAAAATAGGTTAATTTGTCTGCATTTTTTCATTTATTTATTTTTACTTTACAATTTCCGCCGCCTCCAAGTTTCTACCGAGTTGGAAAGTGAAAATACGTCACATGGCCACATACATAACGCTTTCTCATTTTTTCTCATACATTTCGCTTATTTAGAAAAAAAAAACAATTTATTTTTCCAGGGATGTGAAGAAAACTCGATTTTAACAAAAATTTCCCTGAAATTTACCTTTTATAGGTAAAATATTTGAGGGCCTGATAAAATTAAAAAGGGTTTTTGATAAAAGTTCTTTTAGTGTTTGTTTATGAAATTGGACATTAGTTTATAGTTTTTTAAAAATTAATTTTCAAACTTAATATTTAAAAAATAAAATTTTCACTGTTTTTTTTTTCAAAATTTTACCTTATTAAGTACTATTTTTGTTTCTAAAAGTTCTTATAAATTTTTAGTCAAACACTAAAAACTATAAGATGCTTGACTTCTAGTTTTTGAGGACATTTATATAAATAGAAAGTAATATAAATAAATAAATATGTTAAGATGATTAATGGCAGCTACCCGTTTAAGATAAGAAAAAACAAAAATTCTCTGATAAAGAAAATCGATACAACCGTTCATATCTCAAATTACAGTGAACGCATCTAAACGATATGAGGAAACTTACTTTTTCGAACTTCTTTATCAACGTTGTGTTAATTTTGATTACAATACAACCTCAAAATTATATATGTTTTACACAGTGGCGTAGCGTAGGTTTTTGCCGCCCTTAGCAACTTTTTTGCTTAGGCCTTTATTTTTTGTTTGTTGTTTAAAAAAAAATCAAAAAGCCTGAAAAACCGATTTTCACACTCAAACTGATCCCTCTACACATCAAAAATATCTTCCTGTCAAAAATGCAAGGTCAAATTTATGTAGTTTTAATTCTTTTTTCAGTGCTTTCATGTGACACTAAGCGTAGAGAGATTTTTTTTACGTAGTTTAATTGTTTGGAAGGGAATTACAATTGAAGGAAAATTGCTGTGTGAAGAAAAATGGATCCAAAGAAAATATAAAAACAGAGCATTCAAAAATATTTTAACTGTTTTGATAAATATTATAAAATTCCCCCCCCCTAGCAAACTGCCTCCTGTATATTTTGGAAATTTGGCGCCCGGATATTTTGGAAAACTGCCGCCTCCAAGCAAAATGCCTCTGCCACGCTACGCCACTGGTTTTACATGAAACCAATTATTTGGTTTATTAAATTGTTAAAACAATAACAAACAATAACAATAACAATAACAATAACAAACATTTAAAACATTCACCATGGCAATGATGTTTTTGACAAATGTCATTGGAAAGTATTCAATTGAGTTGAATCACCTTACCCAGACGGAAAGCTCAATGAGAATCACATGTGACTATGGTTGATGTGACAATCACACATCACCAAGGATGGAATCGGCTAAGGTGATTAATGATTGTCACTTCAACCATAGTCACATGTGATTCTCATTGAGCTTTCCGTCTGGGTAAGGTGATTCAACTCAATTCAATTCAATTAAATACTTTCCAATGGCATATGGCAAAAACATGGTTGCCATAGTGAATTCTTTCAAATGTTTGTAATTAGCTATCGAAAATATATAAGGAAAATGACGTCTTCGCGATATAATTCTTTATCTTCCGAAATATAATAAACTTTTTTGGTTACAAGAATGTTTATTTTTGTTTTGTTGGAAAATGACAATCACATTCTTGATGTGGTAGGTCTTTAGCTATCAAATGTGATACCATCTTACACAGACTGAATTGGTTAAATGTGCTCACTTATCGGAAATCACCTTACACGCTTCTACCCCACGATAAAAAGACAGATAAAGTTTTTATATGTCTAAGTGAATATTTTCATATTTTTTCAGTTAAATTGAACAGTTTTGAGTATTTTTATATTTATGACTAAATATGTCTCTCAAACCAGGTATGAAATTAGTTGGACCAGGGACAGGTGGTTTTTATTACAAAAATAAAGTTCTAAAGAAGAAGAGGAACTGGGATATTTTTGCCTTACGTGGATAGAATCATTCGCTGAAAGATTGTCGAGTGACGAGTGGATACAGTACCATACTTGCAAAACGTGGGCTCATACAAACTGTTCAGTGGGCTCTTCTTTGTATGGGTCAATTTCAACAGCGATTACGATTCCAAACTTTTTTTAAACCTTTATTATTTTCTATTTTATTTATTTTAAAAGTTTCATTTAAAATGTTTGTTTAGTTTGTTTAACTATTTTAAATAAAATTCTTTCAGGGCTTGGTTCAACTAACCCAACACACTGGTCCAACTAGCCTCGCTATAGGGGCAAGACGGACCACTTGGACTTGATCCATTTAAGAAAGCTTTATTCTTCTGCGCGTTAAATATTTAAAAATTTTGCAGATTTAATTTAGAAGTTCATTATTTATTTTGATCCCAGATCCATAGTTGTACTATGAGTAGTTTGATAATTATTGGACTTCAAGTAAAAAGTGGTCTCTGTTAGATAACTTAAAAGGAAAATTCTCGGTATAAAAAAGATGCTCTATATCTATGTATTGTATAGGTATAAGTTTCAGTTCATTGTAGGGCCAGTTTGTCCACAATGGGTTAAATTTGAACAATGGTTTTCACAGCATCTAACTTAATGTCGCTAATCAACCAATATCGGCTGATTAGCGATTTCCATGATTAACAACTTCAATTATTGATTCCTTGAAAAAAAATGGATTACCATGCACATTCGATAATTTACCAGTTGCAATAATCCTTGATTAAAGATAATCAGCTGTGAACAAACTGGCCCTTAGAGGAAAACTGTCTTCTGAAATTGGACTCCCGAGTCCCCAAGTGTTAAAATGGATCTTTTGTTGACTCAAAGCAAATACAAAATTGCCGACTTTTAAAATAAAATATAAACAGTTGTTTGAGTCGAGTCCCCTAGCATTGTCCTTTCGGATCATTTAAAGGAAAGCTTTCAAGGTTGCAGAAATAAAAGAATAGAAAATAACGGTATTTCGATTGCTGTGAGTATTTCCGAAGTTTCGATAAATGTATAGGAAACATCAATTATACAATTTATTGTTGTTAACTCAAAAACATAATAAAAATTTCGGAGCAGGCTGTTCATGACTACAATGAAAAAAAAAAAAACAAAAAAAAAGTATCGGTGTTTTCGGAGTAAAGGCTCTCCCAAACCAACGCGAAACATTCGCCGACGACAGATTTTTGTTGTTGTTTAGCGTTGTGTATTTGTCATATTTTGTGTTATTGTGAATGATTCGCTACGATTTCGCGTTGGTTTGGGAGAGCCTTAAATCCTTTTTTTCGCAAAACAAGGATCTATTCAAAGTCCAGTGTCTAATTGAAAACCGTGATAATAAGCATGATAGTAGAAATAACCAAAATCTAAAAGCACTCAAAACAATACCCATAATCTACATACATATGTAGATATATTATAATAAAATAAATAACTTAATTAAATAAAAAAAATGTTGGTCACACTGATGCCAAAGCTTTAAATTATATCTCACTGACAGAAAAGCTTTAATAACTAACACCATCGTTATTTTATATTTATTTGCTACATAAATTTAATCAGAATTTTTTTATATAGATATATCAATACCAAGTTTTTTTTTCAGTTACCAAAGAAAACCTTATTGTGACATTCGTTTTTTTTAGCGTGGAAGTAGAATTAACAATATTTCGTTTATATTATTTAAAAAACAGTAAACGCAAATAGTTGAATTCATAAGTGTTTTCATATTTTAATTTCTGTGTATTTTTCAAACAGTTCTAGCAATATTCCTTCAAAATGGATTTCGGTGCATCATTTGCAAAATATGTTCTTTTTATATTCAATATGCTGGTTTTGGTAAGATCGATTATAATTTTAAAAGTGTGAAACTATTGAAGTAACTATTTACTCACATTATAAGTATAGGGAATGATCAATTGTTCTATGCGAAATAAAAACCCTTAGCGAAATCATGAACCCGACGCAGCACCGAAAGATTTAAGTTTCCGAACGATTTTGTTTTTTCTATTGAAATCTCCAAACTGCAGCAGTTTATCTACAATTTTAGTTTAACCTTTTTTCACATATAAATTTGTATGTACCTAGTTGAAATAATTTGATAACTTTGTTATTCAAGTTCAAGTTGACTTTATATTGAAGCATCAAAATTAAGTGGAACTGTTTGGGGATGAGGATTTATTTCACCTAAACATATGTATGTGCATATATTCTTTCGAAATATGATAATTTTGTTCAAAATTCAAAAGAAAAATAATACGCAAAACAAAATATTATCTCCACTTAAACAATATTATTTGCGATTAAAGATGACAAGTTAAAAATGTTCAAGTATCCAGAAATACTTGAATTTTTTTGTGGTCAGATAATTTTAAAATTATAAAAAAGTTCAATTTCACAAGAAAAACAATAATACAAGAAAACAAATAATAAATATATAATATATAATATAATGAACAAATAACAGAGATATACCTAAAAGAAAACATTTGTTTGTCTTGCAATATGGTTATTCATAGATGAATGTTTATCTGTGCGCTATTTCTCATGGCGCTCGACAGTTACACTAACAACGAAAAAAAATTGAATTTATTTTGCTTTAATAAAGAAGTTGAAATATTGCATTATTCTGGCACAAAAAAAGGGGTGACGAATCTCGATACAAATTCCGGTGGAAAAAAAGGGAGAGATTTCCTAGAATTTCATGAACTTCCGATTTTTTTCCTAAACTTTTTCGAGTTAAGTATTAAGTTTTCAACAAAAAATCGGGAAAAAATTGCCAAAAAAACTCTATGTGTACTAAGTTTAAAGAAAATCGAATGGAATATTGTATCCCGAGGGATTGTTTTTTTCTATGGGATCCGGGGATAAATTTTTTTTTTAAGAACACATTTTTTCACAATCATTTTAACTGAAAGAATATTAACCATTTTTTGAAAAGTAAAACTTTATTGTATTTTATTACAATATTTATTCGTTTATGAATGAAATAATGTAGGTTTTTAATTTTTGTTTTATATAATAATGAAACTTATTTTAACTAATTTCACTATGCTTGATAACTATATACTCATGGGTTGTAGAATGTCACTCAAATTACACATGTGACATGCCCAGCCCACTTGCACCAATTTAAGGATAACATGGGGGTATATTCAGAAAATCAAGTGGAACGTTTCTTCCAAGATATGTTGAACTTTTAAGGACAATATAATTAGAAAATTATGGGACATAACATTTGGGGACTCATAGGAGAAAGTTCGTACTCACACAGTAAGAAATACCAAAAATATTAAAGTTTAAAACTTTTTAGTATTTTTTTGTTTGTATTTGTAGATTTATTTTAATTGTGTTTTGTAAATAAAAGTGGGATAATATACAAACTAAAGTTTGTTTTCTTTTTATACATAGTTGAGTTTATAAAAATAGAGAATTTCCTTAAAACTTTAAATTTCGTTCTAATAGCAACAAAAGTAAACTTTATTAGGTAAAATTATTTTTTCTTCCATTATTTTGGCATAAGAAATCTTAAATAGACACACAAAACCCAGACTCAAAATTCGTGTGTTCAATTGTGTAACTCTTAACATTTGAAATCTTTTAAAATTTTGGATTTATTTTCAAAACTATACATTTATTTTCAAAGGGACTCTTTTTTTTTATTGGAAGGTTTCATCAATAATTTTTGCTGCAGTAAGACTGGCGTTTACGGTGTTTAGTTAGTAGATACAGTTAGACAGATATGACGGACAGAATCGCGAGACCCACTTTTTTATAAAATTTTTTTTTTGTGACCTATACCCCCTCATTTTTTTAATGCCTCTCAGACCTGATCATATGCAAAATATTAGCTTCGTAGACCTATCGGAACCCGACATGACGGCGTCAAAGATAAGAAGGAAAATTAATATGAACCATTTTTAAGTTTTTTTTTCAACTTGTTTCAATTTAAGAGCAATTCAAATCAATAAATGTCATTATTCAACAAAACCTTATCAAACTTGTAATAATTAAAGCAGATTATTCTTTTTTTAATGTTTCCTTATTACAGTCAGAATACGATTTCCTATATATGCCTCTACACACATTGTAAGAGTAACTGCTTATGTTCTTCCTTTGCTGTGATAAGTCCACGAAAGTCGCAAACCAGGTGAACTGCACATTCTGCTGTATCATTCACAACTCTTAGATGCAGAACGTTTGGTTTCATCTGCAAGTATGACCAATTCAGAAGGCCACGTTTTAAGGAATGATTAATTTATTTTTAAGCGAGAAAACAAATTTTTAATATGGACGGTCACGAATTCCCCTAGAGTTTTATCTATAATAATACCTATTCAAATTTTGTTGAAAATAAATAATAAATGCAGAAGTTTAAAAAAAAGGAACCGTATAATGAAAATCGAATTACATCATTTGGTTGGAGCTATTTTAACAATCAACTTTCTATAGATTGTTTACCATCCTCGTTTTCATTTCGACTTCAACAATATCATCGAAAAGGGAGAATTAAAGCAACATTAATTATTTAAGACTGTACTTGAAAATGACAAATCGATACGTTCGTTTGTAGTTCGTAGTCTTGATAGGACGCATATACAGCCAATTAATTAACCTAAGCCATGGTCTAACGTAAGTCTTAGCAATAAAAAACAAACATCTTCCTGTTTGTTTAATTTAAGCTGGGACAGCAGAAAATATATTCGTCGATATCAAAAAATCTACCTTTCAAATCTCTCTTCCAAAAGCACATACGCACCGTTGAAGAGTCCGATATTAGATAATGTTGTGTCACAGGACATTACTTTCAAGGTTTCAGTCACTAAATGCTCTAAAAACAGCTGCAGATTGTTCTTTTCCGGAAGAATTTTCAAGCTTAGGTACAGAAAGAAGTTGATTCTTACTACCAAACGTTAAAACAACAGGAAGTCCTGCTTCTTTGGAACATCTATTTTCAATTGCAAAGATGAGAGAACAGTCAAGTCACGACTTCAGGAACATCATTTTGAAAATCTGTTTTTATAGATGCAGCTCCTTTTTTTCTTATAGCGTACGAACACGTTGAATTGAGGATTTATTGATTGCAAAATCGTCAAATTTTAGTTCGAGTATATCTATACCCGATACCGTAGCCTGAAGAATATTGTTTATATTCTTCAGGCTACAGTATAGGATCTCTAATGCTTAACTGACATCTATCTAGAGCAGATACTTACTGAGCAGCGAAAAATTCTTTTCTTCCTAGTTTTTTTTTTCAAGCTTTAAGAATATTATAAAATGAAACTAAATAATACTAAAACTTGCCGTTTCGAAGGAAGTTATAAGCCCTTGTTATTCGGTGGTTTATATTTTCCACTAGAAAATATATTTAGAACTTCTTATAACTTGTAATGTCATCTTCAAAAAATAAATATGCATACTTTATACTGATGCTAAAAATGACAATAACCCTAATGTATTTGGGTTGATTTTCTTTAATATAGGTATCAAATGTTTTTTTTTTTGTGTTTTTAAGGACCAAAAATAACAGTTCTGGCCGTACAAATATTTTTAGAAAATAATAAAAATCTTATTTTTTCTAAAAAAAACCTGCCAACAACTTAAAAAAAAAGAAAAAAAAATTTTTTTTTTCAAAAAGGTTACCAATTTGTAACAAAAAAATTCCGAAAAATGGTTATATGTATATGGTACCTGCCATAGAACCATTTTTTTTTTTTTTGATTTTCGATTTTGATCAATTATAATTAATTAATTGTAGGGAATATTTCAAAAAGTTTTGAAAGAATTGTAATTTTGTTTTGAGAACTTAATAATTCGAAAACGACTTTTGGTTTTCGACTTTCTATTATTATGTTGAATCGATTTTAATGACATTTTTTACTTCTGATAAATGGGTAAATGACTATTTTTCAAAATTTATTTTTTAATTCCGCATTAATCAATACTAAAAAATGGCGTACCAATTTTATTTCATAAATTATTTTACAAAATTTTATATATATGTATATATATAAATAGATCCAAAGATTTTAAAATTTTTGTTTCTCATAAATAAGGATTTGTTAAAGAAATCAGGTGGTGAACATCGCGTTGCTGTCAACGCAACTTAAGAAATTGTTTAATCATTTTATTTTTAATTATAATCACGTTTTATTGATAAATTCATAGCTAGAGAATTAAAATTTCCCTCGGTAAACAAAAACCAAAAATTGACGATAAAATAAGTATGTGTTCTATGTTATTTATTGTTTAGTGGAGACATGGAAACATATATACTTTGCGAACACAGCCACAGAAATAAATAATGTACCTACATGCGTCCATTAATGGTGCTCACATAATACTACTTTAAATTGAACCTACTATGGCAGGTGGCATACAATATAGACTGACTAATTTTTTTCTTTGAAAATCAGATGAATAGTTTTAAAATATCCAGACTTTTACACCACAGTGTGATCGTTCATATTATAAGAGCAAGTTCATGTATTTTATTTTGTATGTTAAACAACTTAATTATCGAATAAAAAAACATACATTAATAATTCAATTTAAATCTTGTTGATGAATAAAATAAAAATAAACATTGCGTTTTGACAAATTGCCTCACAAATTAATTAATGATAATAACATGAATAAACTTGTTGAATCAACGAATAAATTTATCAACAAAATTGCATTTGTCATTTTTTTCAATGGTTGAACTAAATTCAATTGACTCAACGAAATATATTTTGTTGGTTTATAAATTCAGCTTCATTGGTCATAAAGTTGACTGTAACTAAACTGACATTAGTAAGGCCTTTGACAAATTGTCTCATAGTCTTATTTTATTCAAACTTTCAAACTCTTGGTTTCTTTTCAGCTTTCGTTCAATGAGACAGATTGTATTTTAAGGTAGGACATACAAAGATCTTCTTAGAGGAATCATTTCCGATTTAACTAACACAGACTCTGGTGTACCTCAAGGTATCCACCTAAGTACACTAGTCTTTACAGTTTCTGTAATAATGTTGTTTCATTAGTTAAATCTTATTAGGTGCTTATATTATACGCTGATTATAAAGTAATTTAAAATCATCAGAAACCAGTCTGATTCATGAATAACGTTTTCCTTTTTCTTTACAACAGTGTTGCCACTTTTTGTTTGTGTTTAATCAATGTAATTTATTGTGTAATATTTAACTTGACATATTATATATTTTACTAACAACCACGCTAAATGATGACTGTGACAAACTGATATTTCCCAACATAAAGGTATGATTAGACGGTCAACACAAATAGTCAACGCTTTTGTCACAAAGCATGTGATCGTCAACGCAGAACACTGTCAATGCGTTGATGGCTGCTTTGACACTCGCGATGACATAATTTTTCGAGTCGTGACTATTTTGTGAGACCGTGTAATCGCCCTGTCAACGCCATTAAGACACACTGACAAAAAGCTCGTTAGCACATTGACTACGTTGACCTGACCTACATCTCAATTTTAAAAATTTCTAATTTTGTAGCAATGTGACCCAAAAGAAAAAAAAAACATTTTCTAGGAGTACAAAGTAAAATTTCATAAATTTATGATTTTTTAGAGGTTTTTTAATCCATCGAAATCGGAAACGTCCTTCAACTGACGCGACGTCGCGTCGTGTGATCGTCAACGCGAAAAATAATTGATTTTTGCTCTTGTCAAACTCAACACGTGTCATCGCATTTTGGAACAACATTGATCGACTGCTGTCACTCGTGTGAACGTCAACGTTTCATCCATTGTTACGGTCTACGTTGACAGTTAAATAATGATATTTTTGGTGATGTCAAGGAGTCAACGCATTGACCATTTACGTTGACCGTCTAATCTTAGCTTACGGATTTGGTTCAGGGTCGACGGATTATGATGAAATTTTGTGAATAAGGTTTGAAAAATGCGCACAGAAAAAGTGTGTTACCGGCGCACTGTCCTCCAACATTACTTTTTTGGTTCCAAAAATCATAACTTTTGAAGGCAGCGGCATGATTTACATTCTTGTTATCGATAAATTGTATATGGAAACTTCATTTTTTTTTTCCGATGGCGTCGTTTGAAAAAAAAACACATATTAATACTTTATCTGAATTCTAAGAACTTGACATTCTGAAAACGTTTCATTTATCAATATATTATACAACAATTCATCCATATATTAAAATTAAATTAATAATTTTCTTCTCACATAATATTATAGGTATGCGGCATTCTTGTTATAACATTTGGCTCGATAGTTCTAGCAAATACTGGTGACATCAGAAATTTCGCAGACAATATTAATGTTACCGGCGTGCCTATCACTTTAATTGTTATAGGATGTATTATCACGTTCATTTCATTCCTTGGATGCTGGGGTGCTATCCGTGAGAATACTTGCCTAACCATGATTGTAAAGAAAAATCAATTAAACATTTTTTTTTCTAAAACAATGCTAATTTATTTAATTTTTTAACAGTATTCTGCAGTAATGCTATTTCTTCTCGTCCTGCAAATGATTATTGTATTTTATGTCTGGTTAAAACAAGACAGCTTCCTTAATGGTATGAATACAATTGTTAAGACAGCTTGGACAAAACGACATGAAAATTCACAATTTATGGATGTCTTACAGATGGAAGTAAATAATATATAACAACAAAATTTCAATGAAAAATAATATTTTTTTGAAATTTTTTCTTTAAAGTTTAAATGCTGCGGTCAATTTGGTGTAAAAGATTACTTGAATGAGAAAATTCCGAATTCATGTTGTGGACCATCAGCTACCTCTTGTTCAAATGAATTAGCAATCACGAAACCAGGCTGCTCTAGTGCTTTTAGATCTTTCTGGTTAAGTAATTTAGTTACAGCTAAGTACGCTGGTTTAGTAGTTGCTGCAGTAGAGGTAAGAGTACATGTACATATACATATTTAAAAGAAAAACACTAAATCAACAAAAAAAATGTTTTCTATTCCAGTTGGTCTCATTTATATTTGCTTGCTGCATAGCAAATCAAGCTCGCAACGAACGAAGAAGGGCTGCTTACTATTAATTTATAAAAAACGAATGTCTTATACTAAGTGAAATTATTAAATAAAATAACACTTAGTTTTATTACAGCAAAAATAAATAATAAATTCCATACAGTAATTTTTAGTTTTCAAATAAGCCTTAGCACTACATACTCAGTTGTTTTTTGTAACTTTGCCAACAAATTTTTGAGAATTTTGTTCTTTCCGCAACTAATTTACAACAAAAAAGATTAAATTAATTGCAAATTAAATGTTAAAATGACGTCAAATTTTATTCCAAAGTTGTCAAGGCATGTTGCATCAATGCGTTGATGGCTGCTTTGACACTTGCGTTGACATGATTTTTGGGGTCGTGATTGACTATTTTGTGTGACGGTGTAATCGCCCGGTCAACGCAATTAAGACACACTGACAAAAAGCTCGTTAGCGCGTTGACTGTATTTCAACGTTAACAAACCAGAATTCTTTACCGGGTCAACTACATCTCAATTTTAAAAATTTCTGATTTTGTAGAGGTTTTTTAATCCACCGAGTACCGACATCGTAGGACGTAGCTATTCTCCAACGGAATTGGACAGTTTATAGATTGACAGATAGATAGCTTGATATCAAGTTAGCATTAACTAACATTTTTGTTAAAAATAATAGAGCTACAAATTTTTTCTTTCCACAACTAATTTACAACGAAAAAGCTACAATTAATTGCGTTCCTAGTTGATTTAATTTTAAAAAAAAGAAGAAAATCATGACGAAACTTCTATTTGGTTAGCCCCTAGAAAATTATATTTTAACATTTTCGTTAAAATTAGCTTGTTTGGCCGCTGCCGACCGTATGACTTCCTTAATTTTATAATTTATTGTTCTATTATTTTAACGCGATTCCGCAATTGAATTCCCATCATCAGAAAAAATTTATATTACGTAAATAAAGTTATTGAAAATTACATTATATATGTAAACACATTATACTTTATTTTTCTTTTATTTTGCACGTCGCGGAGACTTTGTTTTGCGCGGTTGAAACTACAATGGTTGAAATTTTAATTTTTGACTTATTGTGTTGTGGGTGTGTTTGCCGGTCGATTGTTCGTGTGTTTTTTATTGCGGTACATATAATACAATGTGTTTGTCTTAAATTTTTGTTTGTCATTTAAAAGATTATTTGTTAATGTTTTTGATGCTTTATAAATTTCATATTCTTTTATGGTATCCATATATTTTCCTTTTATGTACCGGTGTAAAGGTTTTAAATTGATTCACAGGTCTACAAAAAAAAATAATGTTTTGGTGCCTTGAGTTTTGCAGCTGATTTTATTTGTACTTTTAACGCTGATTTCAAAACTGAAAACCATTTTTCCCTAGCAGCTCTATAGTTTTTGAGTTACAGAAATATTCAATTTACCCAACTATTAATTTAAAAAATTCATATGCCCTTCTGATATACACGTAAACAACGTGTGTTTACATCATCGTCTTAATTAATACTGTAAGTGATTGAGAGCTAATTTTCAAAAATGTCATCTAGCCGCAGAATCTGTGTAAATCATCCCGAGCAATTTTGTTATATATATTGTGGTGAATACACTACAAAATCAGAACAGAAAATCCATTACTGAATTTGTGAAGAAAGCATACAATGCTTATTTTGGTACCAAACTTGGTGATCAGGATAAATTTTGGGCACCACATGTAGTTTGCAAAACATGTACTGAACATCTACGTCAGTGAACTAATGGGAAAAAGAGGAGTCTGAAATTTGGTGTGCCTATGGTTTGGAGAGAACCAAAAAATCACTATAATGACTGTTATTTATGTCTAGTGAATAACAGAGGCATCAATAGTAAAAACCGAAGCAAGTGGACGTATTCTGATTTAGACTCTGCTAGACGGCCCATCCCTCATTCCGATGAAGTTCCCATACCAACATTTCATCAGCTACTAGATCTTTCGCAGGATGAAATACCCCAATGCGACACAGATGAATACAGTCAATATGAGGAAAATGCATCAAGTCCCCAACGATTTAACCAAAGTGAGTTAAGAGATCTCATCAGGGATCTTAACCTCTCAAAACAATCTTCTGAGTTACTGGCATCCCGGCTAAAAGAAAATAATCTACTTGATGAAGGAACAACAATAACGTTCTATCGTAGAAGGGAAGCAGAATTGCTTACGTTATATTCTCAAGAAGAAGATCTCGTTGTCTGTCAGGATGTTAAAGGTCTCTTAACAAAAATGGGCCTTCATGAGTATGTTCCAGATCGTTGGCGTCTGTTTATTGACAGTTCCAAGCGAAGTTTGAAGTGTGTGCTTTTACACAATGGTAAAGAATTGGGATCAATACCTATTGCTCACTCAACTCAAATGAAAGAAGAGTACAAGAATATAGCTATAGTCTTGGAAAAGATTAAGTATCACGAACTTGGATGGGTCATTTGTGTTGACTTAAAAATGGTTAACTTCCTCCTTGGACAGCAAGGTGGATACACAAAATATCCTTGCTTCTTGTGCCTTTGGGATAGCAGAGCTAAACAAGATCACTAGGTAAAAAAAAACTGGCCTGAAAGAGAGAACATGAGGAAAAAATGTAATTAAAGAGCCTTTGGTTGATCGGAATAAAATAATCCTGCCTCCATTTCGTATAAAACTTGGCTTAATGAAGCAATTTGTTAAGGCTCTAGATAAGGATTTATCATGTTTTAAATTCATGTCTACAAAGATGCAAGGATTAAGCATGGACAAAATAAAAGTTGGCATATTCGATGGCCTTCAAATCCGTCTTATCTATGAATCTATGAATGAAAAAGAGCGAAATGCGGGGACATCATTTGTGTCAGTTGTCGTAAGCTTTCTAGGCAACAAGAAGGCTTTAAACTATAAGGATTTAGTTCAGAACATGCTGACTGCTTATCGTGAGCTTGGATGCAACATGAGCATCAAGGTGCATTACTTGCAAAACCATTTGGACCGGTTTCCTGAAAACTTGGGAGACTAAATTGAAGAGCAAGGTGAACGATTTCACAAGGATATAAAGACAATGGAAGAACGATACCAGGGCAAGTTGTATACGCATATGATGGCAGATTACTGCTGGAATCTGCAAAGAGATTGTCCGAAAAAAAAACACATCGCAGATCAAGAAAAAAACGATGATTCTTGGGTTCCAAATCAGCAGTGAAAAATATTGTATATGAAATGTACTCGCTAGTATCTTGTTAATAGAATTATTATTTTTTTATATTCATATGTATATGTCACTAAATGAGCTTGATTTTCAAAGAAAAAATGTTTTACTTTCTTCTTTTCACAATAATTTTGTGTATTTCTAAGTGGTGTCATGGTTTGCAACACCCTACCCCATAACATGAAAATGGGAGTTGCTAGGCAAAAACCGATTGCAGATTCGTATTCGGGAGGTTGAATTTACTAAATAACAGTTCAAAAAGTATCGGCGCCAAAATGTGTGTATACCTGTGAACAGCAACATGACTGACAAGATCATAAAAAAACACAAAACAAGGAAAAAACAAAACAAAAAGAATGCAACAAATGACAATAACACACATTATATCTCTGCCAAATACACCAACATCGTACCCAACATTTAAAAAAATGAATTTAAAAAACACAATTACACTATATGCTTGCGCACTAACAACAATATTCGAAAAAAAATCTAACACAAAACATAAAAAACAAGAAAAAGATAATACAAGTGTTTATAAAATGCTATGCAACGACTTCGATATGTTTTATATCGGACAAACTAGAAGTTTCTTTTGAAATTAGATTCGAAGAACATATTACAAAAAACGACATACAGAAAACACAATCCAATTATGCCATACATCTCATGTTGAATAACCATTTCAATACAAATTTTGAAATCAATTTAAAACCTTTACGTCGGTCGGTGCATAAAAGAAAAATATGTGCATACCATAGAAGAATATGAAATTTATTATAAAGCATCAAAAATATTAACAAATAATATTTTAAATGACAAACTAAAATTTAAGACAAACACATTGTATAATACCGCAATAAAAACACACGCAAAAGTAAGTACCAAGTAAACACTAAGAATTCATCGGAAATTGATAGTAAATACTTTATTTTTGTATTATTTATTGCTTATAAAAACAATTTTTTAAAAGATTAACAATAATTGGTAATCAACATTTGTACAAATGGGCGTATTTTTCCCAAGCTCATAGGGAATTGGATGAAAAAAAAAATGATTCGGGGCTTAATGTGCATGTTAATTGCATCAACAACCAATCCCCAATGAGCTTATCTAAGCCCAGATTATTTTCGAGGCTTAACTTAAGCGTGCAGAAAAACTGTGTTACCGGCATAAATACTAATTGTTATCGATAGTTTGTATAAAAACTCTGTTTTTTATGTACTGGTATCGCTAATCCCTATGTAGTTTTTTTTGCAACCAATTCTCTCCGGAATTGGATATTGATGGGCGGATATCCTTTCCAATTTATGTATTTTTCCGAATGGAATAACGGTTTCAATTTTTCAACATGAGTGCATTCCAACCCCCCACGTTCCCCCACACCAACTGGAATTTTCGGTGGCGACGACGAAAACAATAGTAACGTGTTGCTTTCATTGACAACCACGTGTGGGAACCTTAAAGCTCCTCTGGGAATAAATCTCAAAAATTTCAGATCATCAGCAAACTTCATGTTCAAAAGAACACCAGGTAAGTCATTTATAAATATAAGAAACAAAAGTGGTGCAAGATGGCTACCTTGCGAAACTCCAGATGACACCACAATCGGATTTGAAATAGCCGAATCAATACGAACATATTGAATTCAACCTGATAGATAAGAACGCAACCAATTCTGCATATTTGAATGAATTCCTAGTTTTTGAAGTTTTTGAATTAATATATCATGGTGAGCTCTGTCAAATGCCTTGGCGAAGTCTGTGTATATAACATCGACTTGATATCCCTTTTCAAATTTGTTTAAGAACAAAGCTAGAAAAGATTCTAAGGTTTGTAGTAGTTGAATTACCAGAGACAAAGCCTTGCTGAAATGGAGATATTGTTTCTTTTAATAAAAAGGAAAGTTTATCATAAACAATTTTTTCAAACAGTTTGGGGATCACAGATTACTTGCAAATTGGGCGATAGTTCGATATTTTTTGTTTTAGACCGCACTTATATGGATGGGTGTAATAAAAGAAGTTCTTCATTCGGAAAGAAATTCACCTTTTTCGAGTGATCTGTTAAAAATAAAACATAATATTCTGGAGAGCGATGACGCACACTTTCTTAAAACAAGACGAGGAATTTCATCTGGGCCAGCGTTCCTATATCATCACTGAGCCCCGATAAAGCTTTCTCAACTTCAGTTGTACCTACAAAAATCTAACTGACCAATGTTAATTATATTATCAGATTAATCAGAGGAGAAGTCATTAATGTTTGATGAAACTAAGTAGTTTGACTTGGAAAATTTAGCAAAACCATTGCAAATCTCAGGTAGACATCACTGAGCCCCGATAAAGCTTTCTCAACTTCAGTTGTACTTACAAAAATCTAACTGACCAATGTTAATTATATTATCATATTAATCAGAGGAGAAGTCATTAATGTTTGATGAAACTAAGTAGTTTGACTTGGAAAATTTAGCAAAACCATTGCAAATCTCAGGTAGATAGGAGGAACCCAAATATTCCATAGATTTTGGAATTCCATTATTAGCTACTTTTTTTGCTTTTTATGAAAGTCCAAAAGTATTTACTATTAGTTTTCAGTTTAGATTCCATTGAAATAATCAAATTTTTGTAGAGAAATTTATTTAAGACATTGAAATTTTTTCAAGGGTGATACATTTAACTCGTAAATTGGCATCAGATGAAGAAACCCGCAGCAATAAATCGTAATTCTAATTAAAATAAGTGAAAAATATTAACTCATCCTTATAGCTCGTTATACCAAAAAAATTAGCCTTTTCAAAGTTATATTTAAATGAGTGTTGAGTTTTTGGTTTGAAAAAATTATGTATTTTTAATTAAAAATTTCAAGCAGTATGATGAATGGAGTTGGAAAAAATTGGAAAAGGAGATTCATTAACTTACAATTCAATTTATACGGTTTCTATATGAAAAAAGCGTGCTGAATCCGAAAATGCCGGGTATACTTCTGAAATCCTTGAGCGTTTTGATATATGACGTCATCAATAAAGGACATATGGAAACGGCTGCAGTTGGTGTGCGATACGGAAAAATTATGATTAACATTAATTTGGCACTAGTTATGCAGATTTTATGATTCCCCACATGCAAAAAAATTATTTTTCGATTTTTTTGGGGGAGGGGTTTACGAGTAAAAAAGGGGAGGGGTTACAAATTAATGAAAAACTCACCCTTTCGAACTAGGTCGTGTGGGGTATCGTTTGCATGTATTTTTTAATTCTGAAGTGCAGATTTTATGAGTCATACAAACACAAAAATAGTTTTTCGATTTTTTGAGGGAGGGGTGAACGGAAAGAAAAAGGAATGAAGTGCGCATGAATAATATCCCTTTTTGAAGTAAAACTTCTTTTGCGGCATGGGGGTAAAAAATTTTTCTATGGAGCTGTCAGTGACATGTCAAACCGACATACAAATTCCCGTCACGAATTTTAAAATTCAGCGTCACGATTTTGCAATACCGACATATCAACCAAAAAAACCCTATTTCTGAACAAAAAGAATATTCTTTTAATTCATAAACGACAACAAATATATGGAAACACTTTTAAACAAAACTCTTCATTACAAAATCTTTATTTAACGCCTATTTCAGACAGTTAAAAACGAAGTTCACGGAGCGGAACACAAAACCACCAACATTTTATTAATTCCACTTAAAATATATATATATTAAAACACATTTATCCATAATTTTTCTTAAAATTTAATTCTTAACAACACAAATTAACAAAATTATTTCACAGAAATCACAAAAACCAAAAGTAAACAAAACATTTTCTCGGCAAATGTCAAATCTACTATTGCCATATGCGAATAATCCTAAATTTTTTTCTAATTTTAAAACAGCATTGCCATCTATTTATCTTTAGGCGTCGAACAAATTGGATGCGATAGTCCCCTTTCACACGGGGCAACAAGTTGCTGGAATTTTTTTTGACGTTTTCCTTTAATTCCCATAAAAATCTCTTGTACACACACACTACTGTGTTCGGCTATAAGATCCGAAAAATACTGCGTCGTTAATATAAATTGAGCATTGGCTATAAATAAAAAGTATGTATCCCAAATGAAAATATTACAAGTATACGAAATTATCAGGTATTTGCTCTGAGTGGTAGGACTTGAAAAATACTTGCCCTGTTGTCGTGAAAGAAGTTTTACTTCTAGCGTGTGTACATAAGTACGCACACTCTTTTTTTTATTTTGTTTTCAATATTAGTATTAGAGTTTTGTATAGCATGCACTTGGTTCTACATGTGAGATTTGAACCTTCTCTCTCATCAGAACTAAGAAGCAACGGTTTCCTAACTTTCCCTGATATTCACTGATGCGGGTTACTTGGTAGATGAGCTCCTTAACTATCTCCAAGTTGCTGCTATTAATAGAAAGTGTCTTCCTTGTTAATACCTGCCCTGAACACTATCTGCTAACGAAATTGAAGAAATGTAATGATATCACATCACCTTGCCAGAAGCAGATTGGCTAAAGTGTTGAATAGAAGATATAAAGAGTCCAGTCGTCGGGTATGCTTTCTTTTACCGATATACTTCGCTGATAATTTTAAGCATGCGCATTTGCTGGTAAGCCATCAAAACCGGCTGTTTTTTTTATCTAAGTTTAACTCATCTATGATGAAACTGGGTCTTCGTTGGTCATTCTCCCACCCTATTACATGTTCTATGGAGCCCTATAGTAGCCTACAGTAGCTGGAAATATAATAAGTAACTTTGACTGCTTTGACGAACCTATACGTTCCAGTCTTAAGACCAGCGGCCAAATGCTTATTTTTGTGTGTTAAAACTTCCAAATATTGTTTCGTTCGCGAGCTAGGAGGCAGCATACGTACTCTTCTCACGCAAGATCTTCTTCTTCTTACTTCTCCTAGCTCAATATTCTAGCCTCGCTGTCCTTTTTTGTGTCTTGCAGCATTTTTGCATGTGCATCTTTTGTCACCTTTGGACCTTTATCAGGTATAAGCATTCATCATCATACCATCATCAGACCACATGGTTGACTTTCTTTTGCTGAAAGATAAAAATAATTGACTTGCGATGGAATTCATTCGATTCAGCATTCATAAATAAGAGACAAAAATACCTCACTTGACCTAGTTGATTTTACATTCATTTGCACCTCCTCTGCTCTCGTACCCTTTCACCCCTCCCCCAAGAAATCGAAAAACTATTTTTGTAATTGAAGACTCATAAGATCTACATTTCTAGTATCAAATTAATATATATGCAAATTTTTCCTAATGCACACCAGTTGCAGGCTTTTGTCAGAATTGAAATCCTTAAATGATGAAGTCATATTAAAAATTTCGCAAAAAGTGGTTCTATCAAAATTTGAGTGGTGCCATTTGATTCAACATTAAAAAAAAAGTGGAAGCGATACCCCTTTCGACCTAGTTCGAAAGACTGAGTTTTTCATTAATTCCTACCCCCTCTCTTTTCCTACTCGTGAACCACTCCCCCAAAAAAAACGAAAAAAATATTTTTGCATTTGGGGAATCATAAATTCCGTAATGCACATCAGCTGCAGCCTTTTCCGTGTGTCCTTTATTGGTGAAGTCATATCCAAAACGCTCAAGGATCTCAGAAGTATACCCGACATTTTCGGATTCAGCACAATTTTTTCATATAGTAACCATCGAAACGTATTGTATATACCGACATTTTGGGTTCAGACTGCAATTGACATTATATCTACTATTTTGTATCTTAGCCTGAAACTGCTCATCATTTATTTAATCTAACAAAGATAATTGTTTTCTCTTTTTTAATTCTTGTAGGAGTTTGTAGGAGTAAATGAGTAAGACAATTTGTTTGTATGCCTGGTATTAATTAAACAATTCGAAATCACATTATTAAACAACAATTTTGATTGAGTTCTCTTGTTTTTATAGTTTTTAATTTCGAAATATTATAGCATTTTGTGCAAAAGAGTTTGGTTGGATATATAGTTGCCCCTCCTGCCAGCATATTTGCGAATGTTGTTTTGGCCAAACGGAAACCGAACATAATACCAACAATCTGTTAAAATAAATTAAAATATTCACAATTAATTAAAAAATTATGTTAAAAAATAATCAGTAGGTGCAGGGTACAAAAAATAAATTTTAAAAAAGAATATGTATGTAGGTATACCTGCAATAAAAAAAATTATTGGAATTTGCATTTAGAATCTGATTACAATTTTCGGCAGTAATATATAACTGTGAGACAAATATTGACTTGCAAAAAAGCAAATAAATCATTAACTTTCTTGCTAAAAGAACTAATTTGTATGTAAAATTTAACACTAGTATAGTTGCATTATTTTTTTATTACAATTTTTGAAATTAATTTTTTAATTCTCTTCAAATGTCTTATATTATAATTCTAGGCTTAAAAAAATTCAATCTATAACAACTTACCTCAATACCCAGGACCACAAATCCGACAAAATTAAAAAATTCCATATTATTGGTCTGTGTATTGGAATACAAACATTTTTATTTTGCAGCTCAACAAATATACATTCGAAAGAGGAATGCACTTATAGAGTGTTCACAACATGATGCTGGAGGGATTGAAATAGAAGTCAAATAATCTGCTGTACCTACTTTTTTACCGCAACATTCAAACTGTAAAAAAATTGAAATAACACACTAAAAACATTACCTAAACAAAAACCTACCCCAGCTTGCATTAAATCCATTAAGTTAGTTTCTGCACGCTCATCCCATGTCTTTTCAACGATATTTTCCATTGTATTTACGAAGCTTTCCACATTTATCAAGAAACAGCAAACGGCAAGAATTTGCACGAAAATCAAAACAAATAAGCCAACATAGTACTAAAAAATAAAAAATAATAGTGCATAATTTAATTTTCATTTTGTTAATGATGAGCTTGATTTACTGTCATGAACATGGAATATGATTCATTTATAGCTCCGCAGCATCCAAAGAATGAAATTAACACCACAAATAATCCAATAGCTATTAGACAAACTGGAAACTGCAACCATATGCCAACAAAAATTAGTAAAAATCCACATATTATCTGCAAAATTAAGGGAATTCATAATAAGAAGAATGAAACAACAAAAACTAAATGTTAAAAAAATAGCCAAGTTCTTCTATATAAAAATCTGTATATGGGGCATTTCACGTGAAGCGGACACGAAAAAACGGGTGGGTCTTGAAAATTGGTAATTTTTAGGTTATTTATACTTTGTGTAGTTCTTAACATGCATATGAAAGGATTTTGATTTTTGAGGCCTGGTGTTAGATTTATGGGCTTGTAAACTTTCAACAAGCTATATGGGATAGCGTTTCAAAGTAATGTGTTGCTTAATTAAATAAAGAGATAGAACAATTGTTCCAATTGTGGAATATGTGACAGATTATAGAAGAGGGTCTATCTCTCCTTGTTTAAATGGGAAAACAAAATATTTTAAAACAACGGAAACACCTACAATGTAGTTATATACCAATTTTGAAAGCTAGAAGTCCGTTCTATATTATTTTTAAATTAGGTTATTCCTATAAGTAGTTCTTGAAAAAATTACTTTCAAACTTAAATTTTTGGAAGACAAATATGAAAAAACACCAACGTATACTATTTTTTTTTTAATTTGTTGATAAGGAACTAAATTGGAACTTGCCCCTATCAATTCTTAATAGGATACTGAAAATCATATGACCAGTTTTAGATCGCTTGGGCGTTTGTTTCCGCGTTAAACGTATTCTTAGCAAAAAAAATAAAATAAAAAAAAAAATATGGATTTATCATAATTTTCAAATTTCTCAAAAACTACAAGACTTAAAATCATCTGGTTTTCAGTACCCGTTAAAGAATTGTTAGGTGTAGTTAATATTCAGTTCCAATTTAGTTCCTTATCATCAAATTTAAAAAAAAACTACATAGTATAGGTACATTGGTGTTTTTTTATTTTAAATAACTTAATTTAAAAATAATATAGAAGAACAGATTTCTAGCTTTCAAAATTGGAAACAGCATAGTACTAATATTACTACTGACTAAGACTGCCCGAATTACAGTTAAAGTCCTTTTGTAAGTTAAAAGACTTAAGGAAATTATTCTTTTTATTCAAATAACTGCAGTACCGAAAAGACTTCCTTTTTTTCAACTCTGATGATTACTGACTAAAATTTGGGGGTTCACATTGTCAAGTTTTCAAAACGTTTTAAATTGTGCGTAATAAAAAGAAAACTTGCCAAGTGAACCCACAAATTTAATAACAAATTTGTCTCATAACTTGGTGTTGTTTCAATATTACTTTTCTTAAAATATTTGATATTAAAACTTCATAAAGTTTAAACTTGGCATACTTTTAGATCTCACTACTTTTTACTGCTGAGTTGTTAAATTTTTTTAACATTTATGTTTTTGTTGTGATTGCACTCTATTTTGCAAAGACATTTATTTGTTGTCAGGTAAAAACCTCGTAAGATACCTACTAATGTCATTCTACAACAATCAGAAGTGCTTTATATAATGGATAAAAATTCTGTTAAAGTGGGCGGATACCACGCCCCCTGAACAGAAAACCTCAAGTATTCTATTTTTTCATTGTATGTACTTTAAGCCCTACCGCTCTACCAAATTTCATCTTTCTACAGCAATCAGAAGTGTTCCATTTAATTGGCCGCAGTTTTGAGAAAGTAGGCGGATACCTGCACGCACCTTGAATGAAAAACCTAAAATATAATTTTTTTTTCTTTTTATCCATTTCAAGCCCTACCGCTCTACCCAATTTCACTATCCTACAATAATCGGAAGTGTTCCATATAATTGATAACAATCCTGGGAAAGTGGGCGGATACCACGCCCCCTGAATGGAAAACCTGAAATTTTTGATTTTTTTTCCTTTGTATGCACCACAAGACCTACCGCTGTGCGAAATAACAAGATTCTGCGGTGTCGGGAAGTGCTCTATAATTTTGATGATCTGTCAGTGAGTGAATTTGTCAGTTAGTCAGTCAGTCAGTTACTGTTATCGTGATATTTGACGTTTTATATATCTGAAACCACCTAAGCTAAGGAGTTGAAATTTTGTGTGATGCTTGTGCTTGACTTAAATTATTAATATTTTAAGCTTTATTTACCAAAAAATATATATACAAATACAGATTTACATAGTATTAAAAACAATCATTTTGAATTTTTTTTTCTTTTTATAAAGTTACAGTAAAATTAGTATTATCAATAAAATTGCTGTTTTGCGACATAATAATAAAATCTGTTTAAATCGAATCATTTTCTTGCTGCAAAAAGAATCGGCAACAGTCTCAAAATACAATTAAACTGAAGCAAGGCTGTTTCCAATAAGGTATTGTATTATTGCGATGTCATTTTATAGTCTACAAAATCTAAATCAACGTGTCATAAAATGGTACTGCATCCTCATACCACAATTCATCCCTCACGGCTATGATAGCAATCAATACAAGGAAATTTTCTTTTCTTAAATCATGGAAATAGTATTTATATTCATCCGGTCTGTTTAAGTTGAACTCTCTTCAACTAAAAAGATCATTTTTTGCCAATTGTTTGAATGGATGCTTATACCTTCAGCATTCCATGGCATTCGACATTTTGCAAATTAAGCTGCTATAGTTTACGCAGATTGCTAAACGGAGGTTATTTCATCACATTAAGTGCTTTAGGTGTCCGGCATTTCTTATAACCCGACTTAAGGTCATTCGGCTCCCTTCTAACCCATGCTCCGTGTCTTTTTGGCGTTGATATATAAGATACAATTCAATAAGTTAGTTCTTTGTCGTTTTTTGCCTACATTAACGGATTTTTAAAAAAATTGCATACCACTTTGAGACTTTGATCAATTTTCTGACCAATAAAACGTTTCGTCAGTCCTTGATTCCGATAGGTCTCTGATTTGGCAATCTCTGTAGCCGTTAATGAACTTTGTCTGCCCATTTAAACTTTCAAATTAAAAAAATCACAAAATATAACTGTTTTATCACTTCCTGGTAACTATTCGAGACCTGCGCAGCCAAATTAAAACTTACAATGTGGAATAAATTCAATTGAGGCAATTTAAATGTTACAAAGAAAATGATCATTTTAGCGACTGCAAATAAAGAAGCACAGAAAATTTAGTTAACTTTAAGAAATTTGTTAAAAAATTGTCTTTATCTCAGAGACCGTTCTCTAACTTTGTCTTTAAACATAAATTTTCTTATGTACACATCAAAGAAGTATCAAAAACAGTTGAATTGAAGAAAGTCAAAGTGTGAAGCTATTCAATTGTTACGGACTGTATTTGCACACACAGCTTCAGTTGATGTACCTGTTTTGAAAAAATTATAATATAAATGCAGATGAATTCTTATTATCCTCTCTCTTTTCGATTGTTATTTTTTTTTTAAATTTCACTTGAGACCCTTTTTTTAAGGCTAGATTTAAGAGCATTTATATATTTTTTTTATTGATTATTACATTTACTTAAATAATTTTTGTTTGTATTTTTGGTATTTTTTTTTTTTGGTTTTATTTTACTTTAGAATTTATAAACAATTTTAATAAATAATAATTTTGTTTGTATTTTTGGTATTTTTTTTTTTTTGTTTTATTTTACTTTAGAATTTATAAAAAATTTTAATAAGGAAATATAAAAAAATTAATAAAGAATCAATAAGGAAAATTTAATAGAGAATTTTTAAACCAAAATTAAATTATTCAAAAGAAAAAAAAAATAATTATGAATAAGAATATAATAAAAAAAATGTTAAAAATTTATTAAATTAAATTTAAACTGCAAATTAAATACTCGGTGAGATAATGGCTGATGACGTTAGCACTGATGGGTATAGGGACAATTCAAAACGTTACGGAATCTCTCATAGCCACTGGGTACTCCGCTGGCATCGATTGAGGTTAGGGTATGCAACTCCCGATGAGTTTGTTCTTTTTTTTTGTTATATTTTTTTTTTTCTTTATTCGGGAAAATTTTATTTTTTGTAGTACCTATTAAAGTTTCTCTTGTTTTCACATTTTACTTTTTATGGTAAAACTTGTTTTGTTCAATTTTTCAGGGTTTTAAGTTGAACTTTACAGAGAACACGTGATTGATATGAAATGTAGTATACGTAGGTAATTGTTGAATATATTTTTTTTTTTTTTATCAATCGACTCGTTTATGGTATTTTTCTTTTTCACTGGTACACGTGCCAAATGCTATCACATTCACTCTATACTTTGTGCCAAATAGGACCCCTTTATTATGCTTTTAGGGTGTTACACAGGTCACCAATAAATCGTAAGAACCGAATTTTGATTTTGCTGTAAAATAAAATGCTTTATCGTGATTAGCAAAAAGTATTTTGTCTTTTTTTTTGCTATCACTTTATTGCCACACAAAAAATTATTTGCGCGACTTTTTTTTTAACAGGCACGACCTATCTAGTTTACCTCCAAAATCCAAAAGAGCTATCTTTTCCTACGGAACAGTAAATTGCCATTTTCGTTAGATTTTGTTGGCTTGATCACGAAAGATTCTTAGGTCCTCTGCGCTTGTTAATTTTTCAATTGTTTCAAACATATAAGTTTAGGGCTTAAGCACAATCGCGAGATTTTTGTTTTTATTTAATATTTTTTTGGGTTAATAAATGATACTGACGCCCTTACACCTTTAAGATTACCTACTCATACAGAGCAATTTTTTTAATTCAAACAAAGGTGATTGGCTGGAGACCGGGGTAACCTTTGAATATTTTCAAAAGCAGTCGAACAAAGAGTCCTCTATAAACTTCAAATTAAACACCAATATTTATTAACTCTATAGTTCAAAAAAGTTTTTTTTAACTAAATTAACATAAGGCTTCTCTTTTATACAAAACAAAAGAGTTAAAATTACTTTTTTTTCATAAAAAAGATGATTGACTTACAAAATCTTATATTAAGAGCCAAATTTTCAATTTTCAGTATAAGTAGTTAGTTAGTACTTTTGGTAGATTTACAAGACTGACAAATTGGCAGCTTAGAAAAATTCATTTTGACGATTTGTCAGTTTTTTGACAGTAGCAAAAGAAATACGGTCGTATTTATACACGTTGTCCAACATTGGACAGCCGTCCAATTTATACAAAAAGTTTTTATTTTGATGTTTAAGAGCTACATAACTTAGACAACGGACTCAGTTGTCATAAGTCTTGGCTTATGTAAAATTTTATTTAATAAAATAAAACATATTTACAACTATTTAGAACTGTTTTGAAATATTTAGACACTTTCTAAATAATAAAAAATGTAATAAAAATACGCTTGATAGTCTTCCTGAAGTGTATTAAACGGATTTGAATAATATTATGATTTAAGGTATAATAAGTGACCGATCAAAAGAGGAAACTTTCACAGAATACTTAAAATGACACCGTAAGAATAAGGGTTGAACGAATTAATTTCGAAACTATATTCAATTACTTGTGGGCTTACAAAAATTGTCCACATTTTTAAAAGGAGTAAAATTTCAATTATTTTCAAAAAAAATTAGTCCAGGAGTCCCCAGTGTTAAAAAGGAGTCAATAAGGAGTCAAGTAACTAATCAGAACTTTACTCAGACGTTGTGAAACATTAATTTTTTTATTAATTTATAATCAGACACTAAACTAATAAAACAAACATTACTTACCGAGAGCATTACGTTGAAGATAAAAAATAATGGTGTTCCGTAATACATTTCGAATTTATCATATAGAGAAACCTAAGATTTTACAGAAAAAAATATTGAATATCGTCTAAAAATAATATCATTTAAATGAAAGTAAACAATAACATGTTTGGTTTTTCAAGACACTATGAAACTCAACATGAAATTTATGTTATTTCGTTTAAAAAATAGAAGAAAATAACAAAGAAAGAACTTCGAACCAACTTACTAAAAAATTTAAATTCAATAACCTCCATCCACAAGTTTCAATAACAACGTTCACGAAGTAACTGAATTCAAATTAATTTTACAATAAAACTAAAAAAAACTTGGCCAGTTAATTTTGTATTTTTTTACCAAATAACTCTTTACAATGTCATTCTTTAGAATCATTATTTTCTCATTTCCATGATACATAAATTTTAAGATATCGCTAACACACCCCTGAAAGTATGCAATTTAGGGTTTCATGTTTTTTTTCTACTTTTGCTCCAATTTTCAGCTCATTCGTGTGTTAACCTGTGCCTGTGTTCTCTAACTCTTGCATCAAAAAATTAAGAGAGAAACGATGAAAACTGAAACAAATCGTATGAGTTTTTTTTCCATTTTTTAATGTTTCTCGGGCAATTTTCTCCATGCGAGAGTTATGACGTATAGCCACCGCGCGTTCAATAAGAATTCAACAAAAAAATCTTCATGCAATTCGGATAATGTTCATCCTAATTATGCACGTACAAACAAAAAAGTTTAAAATAAGTGTGAATCAAGCACAAAACTGCAATTCAAGAAACCGATTTTTGAATCATAAAATAAAATTTTATGAATCAAATAATTCGTCAATCAAAAATCACCAAAGGAATGTAAAAATAAAAAAAATGCACATCATCACGTATACATCTATGGTACGTTCTTACAGAACTTTATCACGCATCTATAAAATTAGTTGAGAAACGATGAAAATTGAAACAAATCATTAGGTGTATTTTTTTTGTAATCCCGGGGGCAAATTGGTTGTAAAAAACGACAACGGGGAATAGCGACGCCATCAGAGAAAAAAACATGGAGTTTCCAAACAAACTATTGATAGCAAGTATATAATTCATGACGGAAACACAGTTTATCTGCGCGCTAGAGTTAATCCTCGAAAATTATCTGGGTTTAGCTTAACCTGTTGGGGATTAGTTGTTGTTGCAATTAACATGCAAATTATTTAGCCCCGAATCGTTTTTTTCGTCCAATTCCCCCCGGGCTTACAAAAAAATAGCCTATTACATGAATTTCGTGTCATTTTCCAACGTCTATCGACCACTTTCATCGTTGCTATAGAGTTACAGAACTTATAGTCACTGGCAGCCGTGTTAATAAAAAACGCTTATTCCACCTTTATTTCACGAGTTTACTAAAACATGGAATAAATGTTAAGCTACTGGTTAAAATTTTAAATTTATAAAAACAAAATGTTCGTGGAATAGTTAAGTGACGTTTAATAAAAAATCGTTAAGAAAATCCACTACGATAAGTAGTAGTAGTCTGGTAAAACTTGAAATTTTCATCAAGTTTGGAAAACTTTGGTTTTTTTTCGTATGGGTTAATTATATGTTAAATGCAACAACCACAAATCCCCTGCGAGACTTAGAAGACTACACATATCATAAGCTATAAACGATGAGAATACGGAGGCAACACAAAGCTATCAGAACTCCATCCAAGACAAAAGTTTTCAAAAATATCGGCGCAATTTCATTTGGCATTAATTTTTCCTTGTATCAGTATTTATGACTTGACTAAGATGGGCCACACAGTCCGACGTGGAAGTAGGAAGAAGGGGTTTATTAAAACTTCTAGAACCCATGATGGTGAAATGAAAACTACCTTATGTACCTACAATTGTAAAACTACCCCCAAATATAATACAGCAGCATTCATGTAACGTTTAGAGAAACATGACGTCAGTGCATCTTTATTATGTATCCAAAAGCATAATGAAAGTGAAATTATCTCTTATACGGTGCTTTTATTTACATTAATATTTTGAAGTAAATTTTTCCATTAAGGACGATTCATACATGCACCACATCATATTCACATCTTTTGTAAGTATTGAATTTGCGCACTGGCAATTGAAAACTTTTGTTTATATTATGACTACTTACCTACTACCCTATCCTTCTTCTTGTTTCATTATTTAAATACTGTGTACTATTTTTATATATTTGATGAAGTGTTAAAGTGTTACTTTTTATTTGTATGTAAATAGAAAATGTCTTACAGTTGAAGTATATGCAATTACATAAATATATGTTTCAACATTGCAATCATGTCCACTGTGGCGTATACTTATCTTTTTTTTTTATGTTGAAAGTCTCAAAAGAATGGAAATTGTGTTGATTTGGACCTCCAAATCAAATAAATTTAAGATATTTTTAGTAAATTTGACACTGAGATTTGTAAAAAAAAAAAAATGGGTCTCGCCATTCACTCTGTCTGTTTGTTTGGCTACTTGGTATCCAGTGGTTTTAAGGCACTCCTCCGACAAATTTTAAGGAGAAAAAATAAAGGTAATTGCCATAAATGTAAATTTTTTTTTTAATTTTTGGAAAATATTATTTTTCCCAAAAATGGATCTACAGATTAAAAGAAATCATTTCATTTTAGTATGGTACCTACCTAAAGTATATTTAAAAAAAAATCCGAAAAATGGTTATTGATAGCAACTCAATCGTTTTCGAGAAAAGAAAAAATAAAGAAAAATGGTTCTATTTTTTTCTTTAGTTTCTCTTTTCCTCTCTTAGAGATCATTTAATTAAATGTGCTTAAATATTTAAATTGCCGTTAAATGACTAAACAACGTTTGTGTCACGTAATCTACAAATTGCACACTTTTAGGTTTTTTTGACACCTTCCATACAAATGCGAATAAGAGTGAAAGGGAAGCAACTGGAGGCATATTCCAAAACAAAAGAAATGAAACCAGATGCCAATTCGCTTTAAATATGACGTGTTTTTATTTTCATTAATTTCTTTGGTTTATTTATCAGCCTTTTGATATATATATATGGGTCACCATTGTTTGGAAAAATTCATTTGGCATTTCTTTGTTTCGCTTTAGTCGTTAAATATTTCGTTTAATTCGCAATCCATAATTGGCAATTTACGTTTGTTTTTTTATTCATTATGTTTTTCAATTATTACGCAATTAACATTGGGTGTTTTTTATTTCGCTTTTTTTTAAATATTTTCAATCACTTCGCAAAAATAATTTAGCAATTTGTTGTTTAGTTTTATTTTTTCACTGATAGATCATTTCGGCGTTTAGTTGTTTTGATAATATTAATGTTTTTTGAGAAGTGATTTTTTGATATGGAAAATCGTTTTTTTTTGAGTATTTTTCGGTGACATGATATAAGGCCCAATGAAATAAGACTAAATCTGGAATTTGGCCTTATTTCGTTTTGAAAATGGAAATAAGGCCAAATTGGCTTTATTTCCATTTCGAAAACGAAATATGGCCAAATTTGACTTGGGAATAAAGCCAAATGTTTTTGTCCAACACTTTAACTATACCCAACGTCGCACCTACCTCAAATCCTATAGTGTGCCCAAGCAGGGGGGTTGCATACATATACCTCACTGTTTAAACGCCATAAAACAATTCTTCTTCGATGTTAAAATATAATATTTAAAATGGCTTTCAGTAACTTTTAAAGGTGGTGTATATATGGCGTTTAAGTTAAGACGCCTTTAAGTAACGTTTCTTAAATTTGAAAATTGATTGTAGATACCGATTTAAAGTTAAGAAGGCTTTAAAATGTTTTTATAGATACGGCTGTTAATTATTCTTATGGTTAAAGTAAACGGTATTTTGCATGGAATTGCTAAAGAAAATCTTATTTTTGTGGAAAACGACTCCAACATTTCCGCTTATGAATTTAGGCTTTCCCAAACCAACATTCGAAACGACCGACGACAAAACTTTCGGCTGTCAGTACCTATATTTTACTTAGGATTCGCTTAATCGCATGTGCGTCGCGTTGGTGTGGGTGCTATCAAATATCGTCCTGTAAATTTATTCTGACAGTCAAAAGATTCATCGTTAATTTGGGAGAACCTTAAAGCGAATATAAAACAGTGAAATATCTTTTCATTCAATCATTTCTACGAAGAGAATCAACTTTACAAATTCTCAAATATTTATATAAAACTCATCTTGGTCAAAAATCGGGAATACAAAACAGTGCTTCCAAAATATTCATTTTGATGAATTTTAGCAATTCATTCAAAAATTCATTCTTTTGACATGATTTGAACTGAAAATGAGGTAAAGAGTTTGGATAAAACTTAATTAAATAAAACAAATTATTATAATTATTATTGTTTTTTATTGGCAGTCCAAGACCAATAAATGCACCTTCATCGATAGCGTTAGAAATAAGCGCCAATTATAAACCAATAATGAATAGTATTGGTTTTCTATTTGCATAAATGATTGGATTAAATATGTTTTGCATTTTGAGAAATCAATCCTTTTTATTCTGTTTTTGTAAAAAAAACTTACTGACGATGGAAGCATAGCTTCCGAAATGCATTTAAGTAAATAAATTAATAAATAAAATAAGTGTTTTTAAGTTATTTAAAATAATATCTTTTATTTATTTCATGAAAAAACACGTTAAAAATCTCCAATATCAAATTAACAATAATGATTTATTTATTTTTAATTTGTTTGACACACAAAATAAAACTTAACCTCCTTATTTTATACAAACTCTTCGAAGTGAACCGCTGTTGGCTATAAATTCCTTCGTCTTTAACATTAATATAGTTAATAACCCCTTCATGTTGCTAAAAATAAATTTATGAAGTAAGAATTTTTTAGTTTAGGGAATTTTTAGTTTTGGCTTAATTTAGGAACTTCTTTCACATCGAAATCATATTTATTGTTAGGCATTCTTATTTGAGTAATATTCCAAAAAAATAAAGAAACAAAAAACATTTCTCAAAACAAATTAACACAAAATATGTATTTGTTCGATTGATTGTTTTTTAGTGCTCTTTTTATTTTAAGAAAATTTACTAACAAAAAATATACCTAATATTATAGGAAATTACGTGCAACCGATTTAATCTTGGCATGGCCTGGCAACGCTGATCAGATGACTTTCAGGTTCAGCTCTCTCGCTCTACTCGTCATTTGTCTGCTCTCAGGCCTCAGCACTCAGCAGCAGCATTGCCACTTCCGGAAAAAATTCGAAGTAGATTTGAAGAAAAAAGTGAAGTAGATTGAGAAAAATTGAAATAGTTTTTAAAATGGACTTTTTATATAAACTACATTAAAAAAAATTAATTAAATTTAATTTTATAGAAACAAAACTTAAAACAAAAACGGAAATTCTTTCAGACTTCATATTTACATATGTATTTTAATATATTGTTTAATAACACTTTTTTAATTAATTTAATAAAAAAAACATACATTATTTTTAACTTCATTTTTACATGTATATTTTTTATACATTGTTTTATAACAATTTTTAGTTTTAATTATACATTCCATCTACTAACTTACATTTTTGAAAATAATTTGGTGGTTTTTTCTCGTTTTTCGAAACATTTTCTTGTTTGAGAATAATGCTTTTCGCAGAGAAGTTTGTTCACGGTTTCGTATTTGGTAAAGTTCATTTTAATATTTTGCTAATGGTGCGAAGTACGAAGTAGATTTTAAAAATTATCAAAAAAAAGAAGTAGATCTACTTTAATTGAAGTTAAGTGGTACCACTGCTCAGCAGTAGATACTGTATTCAGACCAGCGTTGCCTCCCAAAAAAAAAAACCGTGCCACATTTACTAAAAAAAACTCAAACCCTTACATTAAAAAAATATAATTAAAAAGTGGGGTGAAATACACTTAAAAAAATTAGAAGAAATAATTTGATCTGTTATTTTTTTTTTGAAAGAAGAAGAGTTTCTGCCAGTTTTTTCTCCATTGGGAGCAATTTTCCTAATTTTTTTTTCATTCGCTTAATTGAATTTAAAAATGGAAATAAGAAAAACGTGTCATTCCGGCAACGCTGGACTGCATTCTGCAACATTTACTCCACAACTGTGAATTTGAACGAGAACGCGTGTACATAAGGGATATTTTACTTTGTGTGTGTTGCTTGATTGCTGGATGCAGCGTTGCTGGAGTAGCAAGATCGTACTTTTTCGACATGAAAATTTTATCGTGGTACGAACGAAAAAAATCAATTTGACACGCTCTTCTTATTTCCATTTTTACTTAAAATAACGTGAATTTTGAGGAAATTTTAGGAAATTTGTTTCAAATGGAGTAAAAACTGACAGAAACTCGTTATATTTTGATAATACACGAACATAACAAATTATTTTTAGAATTATATTTTTTTTAAATATATGAATTTGCATTTTTTTCATAATATGACACGGTTATTTAAAAAAATGTTGCACGGAAATTTTTGTTTAGACGGCAACGCTGGCTGGATAATTCATTTCGGAGTTCGGACCTAGGATATTCGGATACTAGAGACTCTGTTGCTTCAGTAATCTGCATCGGTAATTCAGTATTAAATTTGATTTCAGTTATATCGCGAACGTTGTTGTTGAAACTTGTGGTTATAGTTTATTGAATTTAAATTTTGTGTAAGTTGGTTTAAAGTTCTTTCTTTGTTATGCCAAGAATAAAAAAAAATGTGGTTTCAGAAATGAAAGTAAATGCCATTTTGAGCTTAATAGTGTCGCGCTATTGTTTACTTTTTTTTCTTTTTTTTTTTGGTCACTATATCAACCATTTAAATGAATTTATTTGTATTAATGAATTTATATTTTAAGTAAAAATTCATTATTAATTAATGCTTTGTTTGTTCCTACAACGCGGTAAAGTTTTGCAATAATTTGTTTTTTTTTTTGTAAAATCAGGTTTTTTCATTGATAAATTGGAAATAAATTGCATTCGAAATGGATTGCGGAACATCGATGGTGAAATATATATTATTTCTCTTCAACACATTGTGCTCGGTAAGTACCTAATTTTTGTTTTCTTAAAATTTAACAATTATATTTTTTTTTTGTAAAGTTCATTAGATATCAATTTTTTCCAAAAGATGCATGAGTTATCGTTAAAACGTTTAGTTTTATTATGAACATAATGATTTAAAATGTATTATTTATCTAAATGAATCACTTTAAAAATGATGTCATTGCATATACAGTTCAAGTAGGTACATAAGTAGGTAGTGCTTCTTGAATCTTGATACCTATTTTGATCATTGCTGGAACTTATAATTTGCCCATTTAACCTTCAGAAAATTTAAATTATACCTGTGTACCTAGCTACCTATTTCCTATATTGATGATGTGTCTGCAGTTTATCTAATAATCTCACACATCAAAAATAAGTTGGTTAATATACCTACGTAAGATGCTTCGTTGATTTCGCAAGTCAATTCATGACGTTCCTATATTTACACCATTCATCTCTGTTTCAACTTCCAAGGGTGGATTGAATGATTTTCTCTCATGTGATACACGTTATGTAGGGTGTATTGAGTTTTCAACACAGTTTATTTCACCGAATAAGAATTTATACCTAGAACTAAGAATTCCCGCGGTGGTGGGTGAGTCAACAAACAGCCTTTTTTGTTCTGAAATAATGCAATTTTATGAGTCAGTGTTGCATGTTCTCGCATTTAAATAAATTTAAATATAGTGAAAGTGAATACCTAGTGAGTTTGTCCTAAGATCTCCCAAAATTTTAAACTATCGAAAAATATTTAAGTGCCAATTGGTGATAAATTCACACCTCATTTGTATCACACATGTAGGTATTTCTTAAGTCTTTTCTTTTTTTTTATTTATAAAAATAGTATGGGGTATTGTAGAAACATTTGTTGAGGAAATACTTATAGCCACTTTGTTTATTTTGTAAATTATATTTTTCTAAATTTTGATAATGTTGGGGTATCTACCTAGTTATACGTGTAAGTCTGAGTTGATTTTCAAACAATGGATTTTTCATAATTCCGATACAACAAAATAAAAATAACGACAGTAAAGATAATAATAATTGATGAGAATACTTGTATGTACCTAGGTACCTACTTTTTTTTGTTCCTTATATCAACTACATGTCTGCAGCTGTTCAATTTTTGCTTTAACACAATAATTACAACTATGTACCTATGTATTATCGAGCTCATATACCTATGTAGGTAGTAATTATTGGGAACAGTGAAATCTCTCTGTTCGGAAAAATATACTTTTATGCGTTGTTGGTTACAATATTTATAATTAAATTGTACTATATTAGGTGTATTTTTTTTCAACCCCGGAGGGAACTATTTGAAAAAAACGATATCGGGGATTAGCGACGCCATTACAGAAAAAAAAGGAGTTTCCATACAAATGGAATCGTTTTTTTCATCCAATTTCCTCCGCGCTTGGAAAAAAAACACGCCTAGTACGTACTATAATCAAAATACCGGTAAGAAAACTAGGTAGGTATGCCCGAATTCCAAAACGGAAAACTTAAATTATGCTAAGCAAACAGTTTCAAAATGGTAATGTAAACATCCCTGCTAAAGAGATTGTCCTTAAACGTAGTAGATTTTTTTTTCTTGGGCAAATGCAAATGTTTTTGTTCAAATGTCTAAAATTTCTTGTGCACTTCACTTGCAATTTGAATTTGTTTATTGTTAGGGGTGTCTGGCATTAATTTATTTGTTTTTTTTTTTAAAGCAAAATGGATGACAAAAAGAAAAGTAAATAAAATTTATTAAAAGATACAATAACAACATTACATTTTAATAAAAATTTTAGAAATTTGAAAAACTGGACCCATAATCGGAAGGTGAAGTTGTTGTTAACAATTCAATTTGTGTATGAATAGGAATTTTGTTTTAAGAAAAAGATTAAGGGCCAGTTTCACAGTGCACTCTTAACAAAATAAGTGGCACTTAATTTACCCATTTTGGCACTTTAACCGCAGTTTTAATACCTAAGTAAGTGGAACTTAAGTGGCCAACATGGTACACTTAAGTGGCACAGTTTACACTGTGAAATTGGGAATTAGTTTTCCATATTTGGCACTTAAGTGACATTTACTTCACTGTGAAACTTGCCCTAAAATTAATCAAGATTTTTGAACAGAAATTCATAAATATAGTAATTTTTTTTTACAAAATTTTTTGTTGTGGTGCAACAATTAAGCAAAATCTTTACTAAAAACATTTAAGCATATCCAAGGTAATATTGCGCAGGTTGTCAAATTTGAAAGTGTCAAAAAATTAAAAATGGCTGTTCAAGTGCCCACAAGAACTCAACACGCATCATTAGAAACAACAACAAACTATTGACATTAGACAAGTAAAGGCGCACTCAATCCACCATTTTACCACCATAATACCTCGATTTTAACAGATGCGCAGAACTGAACAAAAATGAACAAAATATTACCTTTAATATGTGTACTGTGGCGTTTAACATAGGAATTTGCCCTATTTGTAACGTTTTTGCTTTCATGCAGTGTTGCCGAATCTGATGATTTATCATGATTTTCATGCAGATTTTTCAATGAAATCATAGAAAATCTTATGATTTTTCCTTGAAAAAACAAAACAAGAAATTAAATATTATTTTAGAATTACTTTAGAATTACTAAAAAAAGCGAATATTGTAAATTGACAAAGTAATATACGATGTAGAAGAATTATGACAATCAGTTGGAAATAATTTTCACTTATTTATAGTAGGCGAACTAAATTTTGATCGGGCAAAACTCACAATTGCTTTTAAAATTCGGGATGAATAAAAATTTTAAGGTGAAATATTTTTGGTCCGTTGGATAACCCTGGCTCTGCGAGGCCACAGTATTTTTCAATTATGTTTACCTACTTCATTTAACTACTTTACAAATCATCATTGCCAATACCTAACATTTGATGGTAATTTCTAGGTTTTCTTCCAATTTTAAATATTTTTACGAGGAAATTTTGTATTTTTGGGAGATTTACGACAGAAGACAAAATAAATAAAAATATTTTGGGCGAACAAAAATTTTATTTCGGGATTCCCGATAGGGCCCAGGAAATATAAGTAAGTAAATTATCTACTTTTTATTCCTAAGGGCCAGTTTCAAAGTATACACTTAACTTAGTGGCACTTAAATTTTCCCATTTTGGCACTTTAGGCGCAGTTTTATTGTTTGAGTATGTAGTACTTAAGTGGCCAATATGGTAGACTTAAGTGTCACTTATTCCGATAAGTTTACAATGTGAAATTTGGCTTTTAAGTGACATTTCGATTATGAAACTGTGCCTCAGTCCCAGTTCTAAATGGCGAAATAGATGATCCTAATTTACTCGAGTTGAATCATGGAACATGTCTGACAAACAATTTAAATCCCAAATTTACTCGACAATGTCAGTGAGATTTACTCTAGTCGCAATTTTTTGTAAATGCATTTTAGTAGATTATTCTTTAAAATTGATTAACTTTTGTAATTTTGTATTGTTAAATTTTCCTATCAAACTAATGAATTAAAAATTTTATTTTACTTTTATTTTTTATACCAGCCGTTTTGCCAACAACAAATATTAGAACAAAACACAATTTCTACTCGTCAGTATTACAATTCAAAAAGTTATTTAAGATGATAGACTAGAAAAGTTTCAAAAAATTAATATCTATTTGTCATGTTTTGTCCTTTAATGAGAGATTTCACTGTAAATTCATTGCTTCTACCACATAGGTGCTTAATCCTTTACAAATGCTTGCATTAAGCAGTATTTAAAGCGTATTGACAAAACCAGAGCCACAAGTACAAATAAACAAATTTAGTTTATATCATAGAAAGAAATATATGTACCTATAATATATATTATATTTTTAATAAATTTTATTTATTATTTGTTAATTTTTTTGCAAATAGGAATTCAAACAAAAATATCTATATACCTACCTTCGTTGGAACCGAAACTTTACGTTATTAAACTACGAATTAAATAAATAGGACATTTCATGCTTCTTGTATTCCTGGGATACAGTTGAAGTTCTTTTGTTGTGCCATTTAGTAGGTACCATGGAAATGACCTATTAAGTAGAAAGTAGGTATGTAATGTCTGTAATACGAAAAATGACGAATAATGTAAAAAGGAAAAAAAAAACACGTTATAAAAAAATTCATTTCAGCTTTAAGTTATAGGTACCTACTTGAGTAGCAAAAAACTGTTACAAATTGAATGGGTAGGTATCTTCTCACCTAAAAAATAATTGTGTCATATATCCCATTGGTGTAAGTACAATTCGAGTCGAATATCTTTCTTGCTTATCGAAGGGAATTATTAAGCATGAACAAAACTTTTGATTCATTTGTGAAATACTTTGTCACTTCAAATAAAGAGTCACTTGTTATAAGGGGATATACCTACCTAATGTTATTGTAGGTATAACCTATTCATCTTTCTATTTTTAAACTAAGTATATATGTAGATTTTGGTATACAGTTTTGAAGAAACCGCATTCTTTCATTACGTAAATTTTAGTTAAAGTAAAAATTAAAAATAAATTATTGCAATGAATTTTCAATTTTCTGAAAATTTACATGCGATTTAATAAAAATAGATATGCATACATAAGTAATAAATATTTTTTCTCTTTTGAAAAAGAAACAATAGGAACAGATCTTGGCCCTTGGGAACTTGATTTTGGTGTTTCATTTAATTTAATAAGTAAGTATAGGTATGTACATATGTACGTACCTACCTATACTTATTGCACCTATGAATGTAAACTTGTTTTCAATAAAACTGAAACAAGTTTCTATAGTTTTGCGATTTCCCCTTATATTATCATTATAATAGTTACCTATTGTTTTATCATTATAATAGGTACCTATTGTTTGGAGTTTACAATAGGTATATTTAGTTATCAATGTCAATTATTTGTTTGTTTTATTTCAATTTTTTTTCTGTTGAAACTAAAAGTATAGCTACGAATAGACATCTTACTTGATAAGTACATAGGTATCTCTCTATTTGGCCCTTTATTAGGCCTGCGCGGATAAAAGACTTAATGTGTATGATTTTATATGCACACACCTCACTTCTCTTTGTAAACAAAAAATCTCAAAATAAATGAAGATAAGTCTTAATAAATACCGAAACAAAATAAAAATAAACAGTTAGTTATTTGCAATGTTTTTTGTGGATGATGCTTGCACCATAGAGACTTTCCTCAGTGGTCCATATTTAAATAAATTTACGGGTACGTTCAAGCTTCTGATTGGCCAGCTGTCATAAAAAGTTAGATGACTTTTAGTTACGTTTCGTCTGAATTTTCAGACAAGAAATTCTCATCTGAAAATTCAGATGAAAGTTGTTTGTGGTGGGGGAAGTGCCAAATTAGCTGAAGCACTGCACATTAAAGTTGAACTTAATAATTTTCGTCTTGTTGGTGGTTGATTTTTTTAGTTTTTGTCATGAAAATGTAATACTTATTTAAATGAACTAACTTGTTTGGAAAGTTTTTCTATGTTTTTGTAAGTTATACATATCAATAAAAGGACTTTTAATGAAATTAATAAAACCTGTTGCTCATTTAGTTACATATACATATTTTCATGCTCACAACTACTCACGCTCAATGTTTACTTTACGAATGTAATTAAAGTTATTTTATTTCGCTTCAATGTAAATCTTTTAGGTAAATGCAGGAATCTGACACAATAGCAGTGTTTTTTTGGGATTTTATATATAGTAAAGTAGAAATTCCCAAAAACAACCCGTCCGCAGTAGCCTAAACATTCGCAGTAGGATTCTACTTCTGCTTTTGTTGGCAGTAATTCTACTGTGGATGTTGTATTTGTAACTTGTGTAAAATCCTACTGTACTGTGAATAGCTTTCCCAAAAAAACACGAGTAATGACTTTCGAGTGAAATTTCAGATTTTTTTTGCGTTCAACGACATAAATTCAGAAATCTGAAAATTCAGATGTTAAGCGATTTTTATTGAACCTGCCCATGTTATTGTTTATATTAAAGAAATTTGACATTTCCCAAAATTGACATTTGGATTGAGGCATTTTACACCTGGATTTAATATAATTAATATCATTGGATTTAATACATTTTTGCAGTTAACAAATCTTTGGATTTAATGAATCCAGATTTATTGGTACAAGATTTAAAAGTAACATAAATCCAATGTAAATCCGGAATTAATAAAATGGCCCTTATTTGAGCATGTTCTACAATTCTTTCAAATTGCGAAATCGTGAATTTTGGAATTTCGATTTGACTTTTCTAATTTTTTTCTCTTGAGTTCTGTTTCTTTTTTTTTCCTTAAAAATGTCAATAACAGGCGTTTTTTTGCAAGCCCTAAACTAAACTAAACTTAAGCACACAGAAAAACTGTGCATGAATTACATACTCCATGTTTTTTTCTGTGGTAGCGTCGCTAATCACCCTTGTCGTTTTTTTTCAACCAATTGATCCCGGAATTGGAAAAAAAACACCAAAATATTGCTTCTATTTCATCATTCAATATAATTTCATTTGAAAAAACAATTAAAAATGTATGCACATTAAATTTTGACAATTCGAAATAATTAGGTACGTTAAACAAATGAATTGTAGTTAAAACATGAAATTTCATTTTGAGTGAAATTATAAAAATTGATTTCAATTCAATTTCGTTTGAGATATTGTTTTTTGAGATTATTAAGAATTTGCAAGATATCGTAACGTGATGACAATATTACCTACAAAAAAAAAACAAAATAAAGAAGTACCTACCTAGGTAGGTTTACCAAATTTGATTCCAAATTTAATCTTCATGAAATGAATCAACTCATATTATTCACACAATCACACCTGTTTTTACAATTATTTCAATAGCTACATAACTATACGCTATACTATAATACATTATGATCTCTTATTCCTATACCACAACCCCAAGTTTGGTTTTACGCATTACGATCAATTATACTTTTACTAGTGGAAACAGGAAAAACCACTTCGTTCCAATTCCAACCAAGACCATGTAAGTATGTATATGAAGAGAAAATCAGCCGATATACATTTATACATACTAACTAACATAATACATATATAAGTTTTTAATATTATGAAGCAAGTGCACACATTAGACCGAATTGAATGATCTACGTAATCATTTGTTTTGTTTTTCAAATACATTCGTAATTGTAATTGCACAGACATATTATTTCCGGTGGCTGACTTATGGTGATATATCAACGGTCACAGAATTTTATTTGATCTTTTTTTTGTATTATTTTCTTTTGTACTCTTTTCGTTTTTCGTCAACCATGTTGTGAAACATTGCCTTGAAGGCATTAAAGAATGAGTAGGCATATGTAGGTATCCGAAACAAATTTGCACATTAGATGCATACAAAAAAAAATATTTACGATAAACCTTTTCGCAGTCAAATTTTTATTTAAAAGCAGACCTTATTACTTTTTCTAGTCAAGCCTTGAATATGTTTGCAGGTGCATATATGTACATATTCAATACATACATAGATGTAAATATGATTTTATTTTACTAAATGAAATGTCACTTTAGTCAAAGTTTAGAAATACATAATATTTATAATTTATAATTCATAATTTTAAAATTTGACGAAATTCAAAAATATACATACATATGTGTACATACAATGATAAATGAAAAAGGGAAATTAACGAATGAAATGTCAAAAAATCACCTGATGAAACTTGTAGCACTGATACTGAAGTGTTCGATGTAAATTAAAAAACCAAATAAAATTTAGTTTTTTAACAGTTGCTAGACATTGACCCTGTTTAGATTGTGACTTTTCACTACATTACGTAGTGAACAGCCATGTCGTGGTTACACCCGAAATTTTTCACTCACGTATATCGCTGAACTCTGATGGAATATCTGTGAATTGAAACATTTGATTCTGAACGCTATGGGGCATATTCATAGTCACTGTTTAAGTTGTTTCTAAAAAAATACTGGGTTTATCCTATCTAATTTACATTGGATAAACTCCAGGCTAAGATAAACTGGGGTCTAAATTCGACTATGAATATGCGCCTATGAGTTTAAATATTAAATAAATATATGGAAGAAATTGCAATTTTAGTAATTAAATCTACTCCCGTGAACTTGACCCCCCCCCCTGTTCCGGGTAGATTTGAAAGAGTTCTAGAGTTCTTGCCCAAAAATAGCAATAGCTCCGTGTAATCTTGGCCAGTGCCTACGTTCTGTAACTCTCGCATCGTTAAAATTGGTCTAGAAACGTTGAAAAATGGAACATAACTCATACGATTTGTTTCAATTTTAATCGTTTCTCGACTGATTTTGTCGATGCGAGAGTTACATACCGTAGCCACAGAAAATAGAAAAAAACGATATGGGGGACCCAACTTCACGCGGCCTCGCTTTTTTCACGAAAAGAGGTCTGATAGAAGTCTGAAGAGTTCTGCAGTTCTCAGTGGGTTTTAGAAATATGTAGTTCTGCAAAATTGGAATTTAGAAAAATTACCAATGCCGGGGGTGCCAACTTCACACTTGGTTTTTTTTTAAATTCTTTCGAAATTCTGTGGAGTTCTAAGGAGTTCTGGGTAGCCCCCCAAGAGTTCTAAACAGAACTCTAACAATCTTTTTTGTCCGACCTACACATAAAAAGTTATAAGTTTAAACAAAAAAATGTGTAGGGGCCAACTTCACACTTATTTTTTTTTCATTTTTTCGGAATTCTGTGGAGTTCTGTCTAGAGTTCTCGGTAGCCCCACAAGAGTTCTAAACAGAACTCCAACAAACTTTTTTGTCCGACCTAAAACTCTAGACAGAACTCCGCAGAATTCCGAAAAAATATAAAAACTAAGTGCGAAGTTTGCCCCTTCGCATTTTTTTGTTTAAGTTTATAACTCTTGATGTGAGTACAAGTATATATGTAGCTACAACTATGACCCAATAGTTTATAATAAATATAATTTTATTTTATTTATTTATTAATTAAACACAAAAATTCAGTTACCATTATTATTCCAAGATACAAAATAAGATACTATATGTTAATATTTTAGCGATGGTGCGACAAATTACAATCTTAATTACTATGACGTATACATAGCAGCTATTTCTACGTGCTTATTTGACTTATTTCGATCACGTACCGTACCCACCATGTTTCAATTTTCTAGGTGTTCTTTCGATCTGAGTCTAACAGAAAATGGACACACCGTGAAGTTTGAAGGAACCTTGTTTTAAGGTTTATAGTTACCAGGTATATACATAGCTACATATTATGTATGATATATAGTACTTATTATTTTTGTCATATTAAACTTTTTATTTGTTTAAATTTTTTTTTTTTCAAAGACATTTTTAAGTACTGACACAAAAAATAAAACAATTTCTGATAACACGACATATCTGTATACATATTTATTATTTGCAGATTATTTTAAAAGGAAAAATGACATCATTTTGTAAACACGAACAAAATTTAAAAAAAAATATATACCTACCTACAAAAAAAAGAAGAAAACATTTGAGACTGTGATCTTCTAAAATTAATGGGTGTTTTTTTAGATGATTTTAATGTACAATGAAATTTAATACCTACAATACCTACTTATCGTTTGAATGGCCATAATAACGACCTTATTGAAATAATAATAATTAATTACTGTATGCCAATTTTGGATGAACTGCGGCAAAAATACTAAAAAATTATAATATTTCATTTTAGATTTTTATTTATACAATCGGAATAAGAAATCCGAAGAAAATTATGAAAATTTTCGATATAATATATCGGCATAATTGGCATAATATTATTATGTATTTTTGATGTCGCATTTGAACAAACTGTCATAATTTCTTCCATTATATTGTTTTAATGAACTTATCGTAAATGGTTCAAAACTATTATTGCGCCAGTTGTAGGGCTGAAATAATGGCAATTTCTTACTTGTGTAAATGGATATTGGACTTCGGATAAATTTTATTTTACAGATAAAATTATACATTCTGGAATAAATATAAACTTTGTTTATGGGAGGCAGTGCGGTTTTTCAAGTTCGAAGGAAATTGGATGAAAAAACTTACAATTTGCATATTGAATGCAAGAATGACTAATACCAAACGGGCTTAACTTAAATGCGGAGACAAACTGTGTTACTGACGTGAATCACATACTTGTTATCTACAGTTTTTTTTTGTGCTTACGTTGCTAATCCCTGATATAATTTTTTTTGTCAACCAATTCTCTCCGGGATTGGAAAAAAACACCTTATATTAATTTAGTCAATTTTTCGTACCCAACCCCATAAAATAATATCTTTGATAGGGGTGTATAGGTATACGCCGGTATGTGTTTCTCTTCGACACCAATAAGCCTTTAAAAAGTTGTATATAATTATGATTGCCTCATATTCTTATTATAAACATAATTCCATGTTTATAATAAGAAATCTTATAAAAATGCATACGTTATCATAATGTGTTTGATATACATATGAATAAATTCTACTCTTAATAGGTTTGTTTACGAAAAAGACTGCAGACATTATGGTATGAGCTAATTGACAATACTATAGGACTCTAGAATCATTTTGTTTATATGAGTAATATGAGTTTAACAATTAACTGATAAGATAATAATTCTTAAAAAAAAGAGTTTCGTTTATACATACATATACATATCCGATTACACTATAGGAACGAAGTGACTGCATGATATCAAGAATAATTTATGACTGTTATTAAATGAAGCGATTTTGAATCATTGTTTATTTTATGATTTCCTTTCGGTTCACAAAAAGGCGATTTAAAACTGCGATTTTTTTTATAGATACCTAGGGCGGTATTCACCGAACGCTCATAACTTAAAAGCTTCATAAATCTATTCACCAAGCAATAATAGTGAATATTTATGAGCGCTCATAAAACTTATGAGTGCTCCCGACCACTCATAAGTTATGAGCGCTCTCTCCGAAAACTTGTTCGAAAATTTTTAAAATAATTTTTTTTTTCTTTCAAATTGTCAACATGTCACAATTTTGTATTTTTATTTAATTTTTTTTTTGATATTCATTAAATTTTTTTTTTCTTTGTTAGAACATCTTTTCTCCTATCGATTAATTTGAAAAAATATTATTTGGTCTAGTTGTTCGTGCTAAAGTTATTATTTGTGCGAAAAAAGTTTGATTTACAGTTTGGTTATGCCTGGTTAAGAGAGAGCCGCTCTCATTTTCGAACTACGAAAAATACTTATGAGTGTTTGGTGAATAGCACAAATATTATTTGAGTTATGAGCCTCATAAACTTAAGAGTCGTTTATGAGCGCTTGGTGAATACCGCCCCTAATGTTAATTTTGTTGAAGTTAAAAAGTGTCAATTCTATACATTCCTTCATTTGCTTTTAAGTTATAATTTAGCGAATGGTGCAAAAACATAGGAATAAGAAGAAAGGGGCGATAACTTTAAAAATTTCACGAACCTCAGGAATTTCGTCTACCCACGCCTCCACAAACTTCTTTTGCCATCATTCTTACAAAATTACGAGATGAAATACATTGTTTAAAAGTAGTCTTAAGCAAACCATACATAAACATAGATTCAAATTACTAGTTAAATGTCAACTCAATCGCATGTTGATCAAATCAACCCGTATATTATATGGTTTTTGCAATTTTATCTATTTGACAGTTGACGATTGAGTTGAATAAAATCAAAAGATTTTAAATTTGTTAAAATTGATTTGGAAGTCTTTGAAATCAATTGAACTGTGTGCAGGTAAGTTATTTGACTAACTTTCAAACCAAACCCATTTTAACTCCGCGACAGATTTACAAGTGGGTCGATGTGCAGTTCGACCTCACTGCCTAATTTGTTTTTATTCTTTCGAAACTTTCCTTTTTTTATTTTTATTTCTTCATATCATCAAATCATAGGTGTGTTCCTTTACTACGAAACTCTGTGCATTTGTGTGTATTTCTACACACAAGTCTGTCAAAGTTCATATTAAAAAAAATGTGTAGAAATTCACACAAATGCACATACAGTAGAATCTCAGATAGATGAACGGTTCTAAAAGATGAACAGCTCGGAAAGATGAACGGAAAATGTTCACTTTTCAGTGTTCAAAAAGATGAACGGGTTGAAATTGTGTACCTACTCGAAAAGATGAACACTTTATTCCCAACATAATTTTTTACTTCTTCTTTGTCTTTAGTTCCTCCTGAACAATATTTTTGAGCTTGTTTTAATTTGTTATGTTAATAATTTTTAATGTGTAATATATTTTGTTCATCAAACATATGTTGATGCTCGAAAAGATGAAGAATTTGAAAAGATGAACGGGCCCGGTTTTATATCTGTTCATCTTTTCTAGATTCTACTGTAGTTTCAAAGTAAAGGAACACACTAAATGTTTTTGACAGTGAATCAGTAGTAGTCTTTCAACTAATGAGTTTATGTGATGTGTGGCCAAGCGCATCAGTTTAGTTGACGGCTGAATTGACAACCAAATTGAATCTTGTTTGGGCTGGTTTAGACCCAATTCACACAGAACTGGGATATGGTTTTGACTCTTGGTATTGTGCTGACGTGGTGCTTAGATATACCACGATCGCATAACTTGCATAATATGCAAGGCACACCATATCATCACGTATTCACCACGCTCTATTTCGGTAACACGAGAGGCCAAAGTGAATGACGGCTGACGCACCATAATGCGAGTAAATTATAATAATTGTTAGGGAATTGAAGGGTACAAAACCATAAAACTAGACAGAAAATAACCCAAAACTTTGCATAAAATATTACACATCATGGGTAAAGATTGACATCATCGACGCATGCAGTCTTTTTTTTTAAATGATCAGGTACATATGATATTATTTTTGTGAATCGAGCTTGGACCTAACTTGATCTCTTTTAACTTTGGAGAATTGTTCTCAGATATATGTATGTATAGATACGTGAGAAGGTTAACGTTTTAATTTTAAACTTGTTTACTCAAAAATATCCTACCTACCTGTAATTTAGGTGAAGTTTGCGATATTACAATGCAGAATCTAATGACTCAACATATTTCTTGATTCGAATTATTGATTCATAAAACAATCAAATCAGCTGTAAAAGTACCTAATTATTGTTCTCTGGCGAAATACCTTATGTCATTCATTTTGTAAAAAAAATTCCAGATGAATTGCATCGAGAAAAATGTTTGGGCACGAGTACGATAACTTGGACGCCTAAAATTTATAACGGATTTTTGTAGAGGGGTCAAATACAAACATATTTTTTACTATGCGAAGGGGAGTTCTATCTCGGCCCGTTTAGGAGGTAGGGGCGATTTTCGAAAAAAAAACGACTTAAATGGAAAAACAAATATTAAAAAACAACGGCATTACTTAAAATGTAAGACAATAACGGTTTTAAAAGCCAGAAGCCTGTTCTTTAATCCTACATTTAAATTATTAATTAATTATTATTATTAACTATTTTTGAGAAAATTGAAAATTACTAGAACCAATTTTTTATTAGATTTTGTTTTTTGATACCTATTTAATGCGAATTTTTCATAATGCATTACATTTCATGTGCGAAAATTTTAAATGTGTATACATATATCATATAGAATAATTTTTAATTAATTTCACAATATCCAATTTAACTTTTTTGTTCAACTTAGCAACAGTTGTTTAAAAATGCAATGAATGTCTACGACTCATAGTCGTACGTATATGATATTTGTACATATATGATATATATATAGTACATATATACTATAAATACTACATACGACATAAAGAAAGAGGAACTGAATCATATATTAATATGGGAACTGTGACCACAAAATGAGTTTCAACAAAAAAAAACCTAATAACCATATTTATTATTATTCACATTGTGCAGTTTTGTATACCATAAAAGTTGTAAGTCCAGTGGCGGATACAGATGTAGGGCTTAATCATAAATTTAACAAAAACAAATAAAATAACATAGAAAACAGTGTACGAAAATATTTGAAATCCCACCACTAATTAAAGATTATAACTAACTGCAAACTATCCAATCCTGTAGACACGCACACAAGAATAGTTGAGACTTGTAAGTCACAATAAAAACCCTGCTCTTACGACAGAAAATTTATTTTTTTTCCGAAAAATTGTTAAGTAATAAACCATTCAATATGATATCACCCCTATTAACAAACACAAATCAAACGTGAATTATTTTTTACCATTGAATTAAATTCCAATTTGTAACCTTGCTGATCCTGTGGGTTGATAAATGCAATAACAAGCTGGAGTAAAGTAACAAGATAAGAAAAGTATTTAATTCAATAACAGTTATATTTATATCAATAAGGGGTATGGTATGTTTCGCAAGAATTGTCTGGCAAACTAACGTTTCGCGGGGGTTCATTTCGCCGTTTTTCGTTCCGCATTTTGTTTGTTAGCATTTTGTTATTTCGCATTTTACGTTTTGCAAATCACGTTTCGTTTTTTAAATGATTTGACAAATTATCATTTCGAAATTTTCATTTAGTTTTTAATTCGATTGGATTTTTGAATTTCCGCAATTTTTTATTTGGCATTTTGTTGTTTTGCTTTTTTTTATTTAGCAATTTATTATTTCGTTTTTTTTTTTGTTTATTTGGCATTTAATTGTTTTGCAATTTTTTGGCATGTATAAACAGTGTCCCCTGCTTGGGCACACTATAGGATTTGAGGTAGGTGCGAGGTTGGGTGTAGTTAAAGTGTTGGACAAAAATATTTGGCTTTATTTCTAAGTCAAATTTGACCTTATTTTGTTTTCGAAATGAAATAAAGCCAATTTGTCCTTATTTCCATTTTCAAAACGAAATAAGGACAAATTTGAGATTTGGTCTTCTTTCGTTGGGCCTTATTCCACGTCACCGAAAAATACTCAAAAATGAACGATTTTCCATATAAAAAAATTACTGCTCAAAACAACATTAAATATATTAATTATCAAAACAACAATAACAACTGGCCAAATATCAAACAACGTAACAAAAAAAAACGAAACAACAAATTGCTAAATGATTTTTGCGTAATGATTGAAAATATTTTTGAAAAAAAAACCGAAATAAAAAAACGCCCAATGTTAAATGCGTAATGATTGAAAAACGTAATGAATAAAAACCCAAACGTAACTTGCCAATTGTGGATTGCGAATTAAACGAAATATTTAACGATTAAAGCGAAACAAAGAAATGCCAAATGAATTTTGCCAAACAATGGTGACCCATCAATAAGTGGTTCTTAATAATTTACGATGCGTCTAGGTTGGTGGTTAAGAAAAGAAGAAAGATAATTTATACAATGTATAATGACGTCTGATAATTATTCATGTTCGCAGAAATTTCCGGTTAGCACTTCTGAGTTTGTAGTTGCCAGAGTGCCAACACAAATTTTACCAATAAAACAAACAAAAAGATAATTCAAGTTAATAAAATAACTCACCCAAATAGGTGGATTGGCGAGTATCAGTATAGATAATTAAGTTAAAAATACCTTAATATATTTCTGGCAACGATTAAAGTTAAAAAGCAATCTAAACGCCTGTCACACATATGTACCTACATATGTAATTTACAAGATCAAATGAGAAAGTATGTGTGCATTTAAGTTCACACCTATGTATATAAGAAAGTGTATGTGTGCAGACTTAATATAATTATAGTCTTTAGCGATAGTAGACTACAGCCAAATTAATAAACGTGGAACAGCGAAGGGTTAGGTCTTATTCCGTGGACTAAGAGCAAAATGTTATGAATAAAAGAAAATGTCTACAAATTGACGTGTACTAAGTTAAACCACCGGAGAAGGTGGTTTAGCGAAGGAATAAGAACCAATTATGCCAAACTTATTCTGAAATAAAAAAAAAAAAACCTAAGTGAAGATTGCTAATTTAACTTTGAATAAAATTATTAATGTCTGCTAGATTTATCGAGTTTTTAAAACATTAATTGTAATTATTGGACAATCAGCCATCAACCACCATAAAAAGAAAACTATACAAAAATACATGTATACATATGATCTATAATGGAAGTGCTCAGAAACATTCCATTTAAATAAATAATAACAAAACAGAAAACAGACACAACACAACAATATTGACAGAAATCAAGAGAATTCTTAGGTGTGTTTGGTAACTTTAGCTTTTTTTTTACAAATTATCATAATTTTGTGTCAGAACCCATACGAAAAATACCCAAGCGAAACTTGGGGAAAATTTCAAGTTACGAAACAGGCATCTTATTAATTATTGTAGTTGATTTTCTTAAGGTAAACGTCAATTTACTATTCTACGAACATTTTGGTTTTATTCATTGAAATTTTTAACCCATAGCTTAACTCTTATTCCCTGCTTTAGTTAACTTGTGGAATAAAGGTGGAATAAGCGTTTTTTATTAATTTGGCTGCTAGTGTTCAAAATATGTATGTAATTGCAAAAATTGTAATATTTATTTGAATTTTCGGTAAAAATTTCATTGCTTAGAGTACCTAAACATCAACACTAAAACAGTACCTATACATATAAAGAACATTTAAAGACGGTGTTCACATTCGACTTCCTCGGACGAGAAAGTCGTTTGTTAATAAAATATTTTTATTCATGAATTAATTTTTAGTTGATTTCCGAATTAGGAACTTTTTATGTTTTAATCATTCCACAGGCCACACTACAAATCATACGATTCAACTTCTTCTGTTTTTTTATGAAAACATGTTTGTATTAGTTCAACTATGCTATATGCTGTTCCTCATAATAATATTGACTGACGTCATAACCGCAAGTCTCTTGAAATCGCAGCTTTTCTTATAATTTAGTTTTCCAGCACAAAAATAAAAACGCTAATGATATTAGGTAACACAAATAATTCTATATACCTATAATTATTTGTAATATAACATAACCTTAAAATATAGTTATGTGTAGTGTGTACTGTGATCTGAGCCAGGTGTCCGCAACAGAAAATCAGACCTAAACTAACAAATACCTACGTAAAATGTGATATAAAATCATCAAATGATTGTATCGTCGTTGCTAAGTTTCTTCTTTTTTTTTATTAAATTTAGTCTGTACAGAATTCCTTAAATCGTAAATAACTGCTGGAATAATACAAAATTATTTATATGTACATACCTATACATGTTTCTATGTGTTATAAAAGTTTTTGATTAAAAAAAAAATAAATTTGGTTGATTGATGGTTTAAATATTGCAATGTTGACTCTACATTTAATACCAAAAAAAAAAATATGTCTACAGCCCTATCATTGGATCCTTTATCTATTCAATGATAAATGCGCAACTCAGGCAGATTGTAATAATATGTATTGTTAAATACCTTCACACATACATACATCGCCAATTTTGTCCGCTGCTATGATGTCGCTTAATTGAATAAATTACTTACGACCAGTGGCGTACGCAGGGGGGGGGGGGCTAAGAGGATCTTTCTTCGTTTCAAAAAACCCCTAAAACGGAATGAAAACCCATGCAAAACCTGAATAAACTGTATAACTCATTAACATAATAAACTGTCTTATTATAGTTATTCTCTTTTTTTGTAATTTAAAAGGTTGGAGAAATATACAAAATATATCTATGAAGTCTGATCAAAACAACATAAGTCCAAAATCTTGTTTTCAGATAAATGCATTTTAAATCGCGCGGACTTCGCAAGAAACTGAACGAAACTTCATGTCGCGACACAGTTGATCAGATTATCAACTTCGTCGCATAGCGTCGCGCCGTGAAGTGAAGTTGTCGCTTAGTGCGATGATATAGCTCATACAATTTCCTACAAATAAGTAGTGAAGTTCAGTTCCGCTGAAGTGCAGTTCCCCCGAGTGCGGTCTTACCTTAAATCCAGTTAAAAAATTAAACTGAAGTGTTGTTATAGGACCATGGAATATTTTTTGTATAGTTCTGCATCTATAACTCAACTCAATTTAAAAAAATGGATTAATACTGTTTTGATACAGACTCCATAGATTTAATTTAATAAAAATTATATTAAATATTTTAATTGAGCTGTATATGTGAGTTCCTAATCTTAAAAATTTAAATTGAATTATGCATTTTTTGAAACAATTAAAAGTCTATTTCTTGCTTAGATTTTTCCAAACTATATTGTAAAATTTATAGGATAAAGTGTGCATTTTGTACATCACTCGAGTGAATTTTTTATGAACCTTTAATTAATTTTTCACATGATTTCTTGATACGCAGTTTTCAATTGCTATATTAGTCATCTTGAATTAAAAAAATACAAAAGCAAAAACAAAAATAATACTTCTCTTATTATTTGTGTTTTTCTTCTTCTTATTTAAAAAAAAATAGATTAACTTGAATGGCTGCCAACAGAATCTTGAAAAAGTTCATAAAAGAGTGTTTTAATTCCATGTTTTAATTCCATGTTTTGTTCCTTTTTCCTCCTTGATGAAAATAACGCTAGAAACGACAATAGTTTAATCCCAAATAAATGTTTCTTATTTCAGAATTTGTATTTTCAGCAAAACAATTTTCCACAACAACTTAAATTTTGTCCTATGTTGCCGTAGGTACATTGAGAAATGAAAATTTTTGGTTGAAAATGATGGAAGAACTGGTCTTCATATATCACTTTCATATTTTGGTACTCATTTCTAGTTTTGAATTTCTTTGTATGAAAATTTCATTTACACTTAAACTGAGTAGATACTAGGCTTAATAAATAAAATGAAATTAAACTAATTGAGGTAGCAATATTTTAAAATTTAGATATTGAAACAAATGTGGAAGGTTGAAACCGAAATAACTATACCGGAAACTTCACTTCCGTTTTGCAATTCGGATTTGTATCTTAATTTGAGAAACATAATTGAAGTTCTTTGTGTGCTTCCAATGACAATGGAGATTGAGCCCCCCCAAAAGAAATCCTTTGTACGCTACTGCTTACGACTACATGCTTTAATAGCCTCCGCCCAATCACGTTTCATTGAATTAAATAATTGGCTCTATGTGGATAGGTCGTTTCAAAGGTCAATTTGGCCAGCTTTGTGGATAAGATTTATGAACTATTTATATAAATCATTTTGAACAAAAATGTGTGACATAGAACATAGAATATTAATTCCAATCTTTTTTATTGTTTTATGTTTTTTAACGATAATTGAGGTTTTATGTTTTTTCGAGTTTTACATTTTGGATGGCTTGCTCGATCACATTGTGTTCACATATTTTAAAATAAAAGCGAAAAGAAAAACAAAATAATATGCGAGAAAAATGGAATGGCTAAAGTTAAGCCCCGAAGATCGTCTGGACTTGACTTAGCCCGCTGGGGATTAGTTGTTGTTTTATACTATAAATTGCTTAATTGTTTTATCCAATTCACTCCGAGCTTCGACAAAAACACGCGCTTAAACAAATTGTTAGTTTTTGAGCTTTTAGTTAATTTGTAGGTTTTGTTATTCAGCGCCATCTACCGGAAAACTTGAAAACTTTTCATTTAAGTGCACTTCTTCATAAAAAATACATTGTGTCATTTTTTTTTCATTGATCAGTTTAGGTATTTTATTTATGGAGTCTTTTCATTTAAATGCACTTCCCACATTAAAACAAATAAAATTTCAAAATCTACCTCTTATCAATAAATTAATTCATGTTATCTTAATTTTGCAGATATGTGGAATTTTACTGATTGTTTTTGGCTCACTGTTGCTGAACAATATGGGTGACTTCAAGAACATTGAGGAAGCTGTGAAGGCCCAACAGATTCCAATTGGACTAATAGCTATTGGATCCGTTGTGCTGGTAATTTCATTCTTTGGATGCTGCGGAGCTATAAGGGAATCATATTGCATGTCTATGACAGTAAATAAAGCCCATCAATAACAGTATGAATATTAAATTATGTATTTTTGTATTTATTTTGTAGTACTCTGTTGGCTTATTAGTTTTGCTTATCGTGCAAGTTGTAGCCGTTGTCTATTTCTGGATAGACAAGCAAAACTTTATAAACTCAATGGGTAAGATCGTTGATAAGGCATGGGATGAACGTACTCGTGAAGCTAGCTTCATGGATGCCATTCAAGTTGGAGTAAGTTTTTATTTAATGTTTTTTAGTGTCTGTTAATTTAAGTTTTGAATCGTTTTTTTTTTTTACAGTTAAAATGTTGCGGTAAAAATGGACCATCAGATTATTTGACTTCGATATCATTGCCTCCAGCATCATGTTGTGTAAATGCTGAGTGCAAAAGCCTTACAGATGTATATGTTACAGGCTGCAAATCCAAAATGATTGACTTCTGGTCTGCAAAGAGTGAAATTATTAAGTTTGCTGGATTAGTTGTTGTTGGTATTGAGGTAAGATGTTGTACTTAAAATGAATTTCTGTAAGCCTAGTCATCAAATTATTACAAAAGATACAACATAATCTAAAAACAATTTTTTTTAAGGAATTTATTTGGTCGTCATAATTTGAATCAAATAAATTTCAAATTGTTTTATATTAGCCGTTTTTTATTATTAGAATTAATCCATATTATCGATCATCAAATAACATACATACATACATAACAACAACAATACAAGAACTTGCTCTTTATCGAGTTTACATTTAATGATCCGAAAACAGGCTTCTGCTTCTCGCCACTGTTACTTTCGCAGGATGATGGGTCATAGCTCATTACATATAAAAACGGCTAATATATTCAATCTACGAATTCGAAAATTAGACATTTGAAAAGTTTAATATAAAGTTTTTAAGTTTTCCTAATTCCTCTTTTTTTACAGCTTGTTGGTTTTATATTCGGTTGCTGTTTGGCTAACAACATTCGCAACTATAAACGCAGGGCGGCCTACTAAATCCATCCAAACTCTTTTGTACAAAATACTATAAACTTTCCAAATTAAAAAAAAAAACAAGAGAACACAACCGAAAATGGTGTATTTACACCAAAATTGTCTCACTCATTTATAAGATTTTTGATACATTTTTTTCTCAAAAAAAAAAAAACAATCCGAACAATAAACTTTATTACAATAAATTATAATATATTATGTATGATAAGTTTTTACGATAATATATTTACAATGTTATAAAAGATATATATATGAATTAAACAATAAAAAAAGAGAAAATAATTGTTTTTATTAGATTATGAGGTATCCATTCCAAATGATGTGAAGTGTTTCATGCTATAGAATGGATAAAAACAGTATAGTGAGTATAAAACAATGCTATGCCGCGCCGCCGCGGCCGTAGCAATTTAATTAAAGTTCCTGATGCCCAGCTGTGATACGAGTGTTATTGTCAATTTTGAGTTTGATAGTTTTATTTAGTTGTTCTTATTTATAATTATGATTGTTTTTTATGTTCAATTTTGTGTCAGTGCCGTCTCCGGGAAGGATGCAATAGGGAGCAGAAAAGAAGCAATTTAATAGGCAATTTTTGAATAGCTACATTGAATAAAATAACCCTGATGAAGTAAGGAAAACTTACGAAACGTTGGGAAAAATAATGGAATAAATATTGTTTTTATTCGCATTCCTTTCATAAAGACCAAAACAGCTTAATAAAAAGTGGAAAAGTTATACGAAAAAAAATTTGCTTGCCCTTTTACCAAGGTTGTCTTTATGCGGCTTTAGTCGCATTTTGACCCCTTTCTTCCCTCTTGTGACATTACGATGACTTTTTTTAAAACTTGCTTTTTTGCTACTTTTCTGAATTTCGCATTAATTAGATTAAAGGCTCTCCCAAACCAACGCGAAATCGTAGCGAATCATTCACAATAACACAAAATATGACAAATACACAACGCTAAAAAACAACAAAAATCTGTCGTCGATGAATGTTTCGCGTTGGTTTGGGAGAGCCTTAATTGTTTTCTTTTTTGTAGAAACACAATTTGCAACCTTTCATTAAAACATCTATTTTCGTTCATTTCTTAGGTGGGGCCAATGCCTAAAAATAAAAATATACTGAACCAATTTTTATTTGTAGGGAATTGAAAAATAATGGTCTATAGGCCTAGTTCATAGTTAAAACAAGTGACACTTAAGCTGTCAATACGGAAAACTAAGATCAAATTTAACAGTATGGACTGAATCAGTGACACTTAAGTCTTCAATATTGGCCACTTAAGTGCCACTTGAATGAATGAATGAATATTTGGGGTAATATTTGCACTGGAATATATATTTTGGAACTTTAGTATTTGGGGTATTATTTTAAGAGAGGGTAATTCGCTCTGTTCTATCTGGTGACGTCCCAGATATCTATATATCTTTGATGCACAAGTGCTTCACAACTACCTAAGATGTGGTCTGGTGTCTCCTCTTGGGTATTGCAGAATCTGCATTGCTCACCAAGCCGAGGATGTTGAGGTGTTTTAAGTTTGCAATGGCCAGCGAGGAGACCCGTTATTTTCCGTAAGTTGTTCCTACTTAAACTGATGCAGGATGTAAACCGTTCTTGGTTGTAATTCCTAAGTATCAGTTTTGCCTGTCTCAGCCTGGGGAGTTCATTCCAAATTCTTTGTCTTTTGGTCTCCTCTTTTGTTTTGATTTTGTTTTTAATCACGTTTTCTCTTATTCCACAATAGGGCTCTGGATCGGTTAAGGGTGTACTTGCCCCTATTTTTGCTATGGATGTCTGCATCTTCATTGCCCTGGACACCAACGTGGCCTGGTACCCAATGAAGTGTTACATTATTATTCTTGCATATAGTTCATTTAATTTGCCCACACACTCCCATTACAGTTTAGAACTGATTGTGTATGAATTTAGCGCTTTGAGTGCGGCTTGGCTGTCTGAATGATGGCAATGTTTTGATTTCGGTATTTCTTGTCGAGATTTTGTACTGCACATTTACCTATGGCGTTAACTTCCACTTGGAAAATGCTGGTGGACTGACCCATTGGCAGGGAAACTTTGGTTCTAGGCCCAAAGATACCTACCCCAGTCCCCTCTATTGTTCTCGATCCATCAGTGTACCACTTGATGGTGTTTTCCTTAAGAGTGTAGTTCACCGATTCAAGTGCCACTTACTCAAATTGTAAATCTGGGCTTATTTTCCAGTCAATAAAGAAGTTGAATCGGAAAAAATCGCCGGAAAGCTGGATTTCGGCATTAATAGCCTCCTCATAGCGTTCTTATAAGAAACTGTCAAAAGTCCCCTTCGATATGGGGGGGCTTTAAGGCCCCGAAAATGTGACAGTTTATTAAGAACCCCATGAGGAGTCCTTACACCAAAATCCAGGGGTGGAATCGGCTAAGGTGATTGATGATTGTCACATTTATGACAATCAAAGGTGATCAGATTAAATTTTCCGTCTATTTAAAGTGATCACCAAAAGTTATTCAAAACTTGGCATTACTTTGAGAGACAAGTGCTAAAAGGTGTCATAAATTATTCATTCATTTGATTTTTTTTGTCGGTAAAATGATTTATTTACCCGCCTTTGTTGAGTGCCAATAAAAATTAGTTAATAAAAATGTAAGTAAAAATAATTTTAATCGTTTTAAGATTTGAAGAAAATGAAATAATTTTCATTGATAGGAAGCAAGCCAATAAAGTGCAAATAAAGCTCATGACTCAGTCATGGAAAAAAACTCGGATCTGGCCGAATTAATTTTTCTTGAACTTGTCAATTCTGCATGAAAATGACATCAAAATAGCTGTCACAAGAAAAAGTCGCAAAAATATGATTATCACATGTGACAATCACCTTACGCAGACCGTATTTGTTTGATTGTCAATTATCTCAAATCACCTTAGCCGATTCAACCCCAGCTTTCCGGCGATTATTTCCAATAACTGGTCTGTTTTTATGACTTTATTGACTCGACTATTAAAGTAACATAAGAATCCGTGGGTTCAACATACATCTGAAAATTCAGATTTCTGAATTTTTCTGGCTTCTGACTGGGCAGCTGTCATAAAAAGTTAGATGACTTTTGAAGTCATCTGACAGCTGACCAATCAGAAGCTTGAAAAATTCAGAAATTTGAATTTTCAGATGTGCGTTGAACCCGCGGAATCTTACGTACCAACCAGCCTTGTGCTAAAAGTGCCCAATTTGGCCCCAAGTTTTGTATTTTGGCACATGCCCCGGGCTAACATAAAATGGCCCCAGTTTCATAAAATTAATTAATTTAAAGAATTTAATTTGCAAAGTTTGACAAGCTTAAGAAATCTGTCAGAAGAGGAAATATTTTTGAAATCAGTTCAAAATTATGAAATTAAACTAATTATCTTCTTAATTCAAAATAAATAAAATAAAGTCGTTAGTGCTCTCCAATAATTATTAGTTAGTGCTAAAAAATTATTTCAAAAACATCTACATATGTAAATGATTTTAAAGCTTCCCATAAAATCAATATAAAGAGTTCTTTTGAAAATATTTTTAAACGTAATAGAAGAAATAGATACATACCTCCGAGGAAGAATTAGATTTTGTTAAATTCTGGACCAGTTTTAAAAAAAAAATGTTTCAGTTTATTGAATATTTTGAAATGACATATAAAGAAAGATTTGTGTCTACCAAAAAATTATCAAAATTATCAAATCCGCAACAGACTAAGCTATGCAGTTTTAAACTCGATTTATAAGCGTTGAAAGATTTTTTTTAAATGAAACACCACCAATTTTATTCCGCCTCTACTCTATAGAATTAATAAAAAAACAAAAAAAAAAAGATCGTAGCTTTTACTTTTACTTTTGTTTGAATTTGATTTTTATATCTACTATGTATAGGTATATGAAATAATCCTTTGCTTTCTGAAAAATTAAATAAAAAAAAGGTACCACTGAAATCTCCGAAATTTATCGTTTTATTCCATTTATTTCAAGTGGTCCCAAGAAAGTTGAAATTGCTTCAAGATTTTTTATGCCGCACGAAAAACGCTGGTGCCAACAATTGTAGTAAATATGCACTGTGGAGCTGGAGTTCACCTAGAAATTGGTATTTATAAATAGGGTGTGTTCCTTTTTTTTTAAATTACGCGCACTCAAGGGATTTTGACTACACAGTGCGAGCAGTAAGGAGAGTTATAAAGGATTTGAGAGGAGAAACTTTGAAGCTCTGTGTAATTGTGTGGATTTCTACACACATAATTTTTTTTATAATATGTACTTTAATGTAGAAATTGACACAAATCCACAAGAATTTCAAAGTATAAAGGAACTAGGCTTATATTATACTTATTTGTTCTTACGTATATGTTGTTGAAGCTGTGTTTTTTAAGAAATTTAAGGCACATTTGAAAAAAAAATAATTTATCTAAGTATACCTACAAATAAAGTTTTTTTCATCTGAATTTAACATTCCCCCTTTTTTAACAAAAATTGTCTCTTTTATGACGGGAGAATTACAAATAAGTACTATAAATGTTAAGTAAACATGTACATGTAAGCTATTAGGTTTGTTCGTTGAACTTTGAAGTTGCAATGAAGATCACCCGGGGTCAACGCAAAGCGTTTTTTGAAAAACCTGAACTCACAGTTGGGTTGAATCGATTTCAAATCTTGATCTGGGAATGAAGCACATGTATACAATATCATTTGAGTGGGAATTAAAACGAATAAATAAGTAAATATCTTCAATCTCTCTACAAACAGAAGTCAGAAACAATCCAAAAATCTCCCCCTTTTGGTGTAGATATTAGATATTCCAGAAACTCACTTTCTTTAGTTTCAAGGTTTTATTGAATTGGCTCTATTTATTTAACTACCTATGTAGATAGGTCACATCAGTTTGAGTATGTTTATATTAACATGAGTAATAAATCAATTTACTTAATTGTATTATTCATAAATACAACTAAATGTTATTGATTCAATCAAATCACCATCGAGCAGCCAAACTTTAATATACCGATGAACATTATAAGAACGTATAAGGTATTCCTAATATGCATTTCGCACCGGCTTGTCTTCTGTTTTTGAAGACTAGCGTGCTAAAATGAGTATTGACACGCACGTCCTATGGGCAAAATGTATCACAAGGAATTTTAGTTCAGCCCTATTGTACATGTGTTATCCTTCATCAGCTACCGATGGTAAATCAGTTTTGTGTCTTCCGTCGTCGAAGATAATCCATATCCTTGCTAATATAGTTTCTTATTTGCCGCAAAACCATGAACCGGATTCGAATGTGAGTGATTTATGAGCTCTAACGTTAACAGTTGTTATAGCTCATCAATAGAGTTTTATATTATATTGTTAAACTATCGAACTGAATTCGTTATAGCAAATGCACAAAATACACCCAACTGCATATATGATAAGATATTCATAGTACCTAGTAGGTACGTATGTTAGCCCGGCCCAGAAATCAATGTCTTAAAAATGTTATTTGCGATGCATATTTTGGTTTTTCAACACATGCAACACGAGATCCACTTGAGTTGAATAAAGTTTCATTATTTCTTCATTTCATTGCACGTAGGCCGTAGGGGGCTTGGAAACTTTATTTCCAAATCGGATATTGGCACCAGCAGGTCGCTTTTTCGGCATAAAAATTCCATTTTGGGGAAAAGTGTAATTGTTTGTATAATTATTTTATTATTATCGAAAGACAAGTAAAAATATGGCATCGTGGAGTATTTGGAAGACACGGTATGTGAAAATTAATATGTTTTGTTATAAATAACGTTTCAATAATAATGGCATAGGTACTTAAGTTGCATAACGATAAACTATAAAATGTCTTTTAAAATAAACGTTAAGCTATCTATTACAAAATTTATGTGTCCATAGATGCATACATATGTATGTACCTATATGTTTACATTTATTAATATCTAAATATTTTAAAATCTTAAAAAAAAGTGTTTAGCAATCGATATAAATTCAAGACGAAGTGTTTAGTTGTTTAGCAGTTTAAAATTTGAAAATAGTGCACAAAATAGCATGTATGTTATATGTAAATATTATGTAAATGATAAAAACTAGGTATGTATGTTTTTAATTAGAGCTTCCAATCCCTTACGAAACATAGGAAAAATCTTGAGTTACATATATTATATGAAATCACGTACCCAATATCACTTTAAGCAGACTCTGGTAAAATGAACCATTTCTATGTGTTTATAATATTCCATCAAATCTTATTTGACTGCAGATCATTTATTTCAAATTGCTGAGATAAGAAATCTGTATTATATTCTTTAGGGTATCAACTCCCACACCACAAGTTGGAGAAGGCAAAAAGTTTTGTGCACTACAGTGACACCTCTCATAATAAGACGGATTTCAAGGAACGACATATATTAGACTACAATAAAGCATTTTCTGAGAAAAAAACCGTTTTCGTAATTTTTTTCTCAAAACCTATAAAAGACTTACTGCCATCTGGTTTTTAGCGTTCGACTTAAAATAAATAAGAGTACCTATCGAAAATTATAACCCAAATTCGTACATAATAACGAAAAATTTTGAAAAAAAAATGTATAAGTTTTTTTACGAATTTTAATTTTAAAAAACTGAAAACTAAAAAAACTTAATTTAAAAACATAATCGAAGAATGAATTACTGGCTTTAAAAAAGCCTGTATGTATAATGATATTTTAAGTGTTGCCATTGTATTATTATATTCATCTTTTATTTTAAATAATTTTTTTTTAATTTACCCCTCCTACCTAAAGGGGTGGACAATTAGATTAGACCAATATCTCAAAATCATGTTCATACAAAATGCACAATTTTTTAACAAAGCGGCACCACTATATATAAAATTAAAACCCTTAACTCTTCCGATTGGTTTATTTTGAAAACGGTTACTTTTATGAAAAAAAGTATACATACATTGTATGAAATTTTCTAAGCTACAAATTAGTTCTTAACTTTTTTCTGTACAACTAAACATTTGGGAGTTATTCCTGAAAAAAAACATTTTGGGGGGTCTTCAACCCCATGAACTTTCATAGCGGATTGTCTATAGTCTATAATATCCCGACAAACTAAATAATGATTTTGTTACCCTTCAAAACTTTTTTACAGAAATCACACATTTGCTTCATTAGAACTCAGACTACTCAAATTCTGCCGAATTTCAATTTGCATATTGTGTCCATCAAACGGATGAATTGAGTGCAATCTTATAGCGAGTTTCATTCACGAAAAGATTTGCACTTTTTGTCAAAAGATGTGCCCTTTTCTTATTTTAACACTTAAGAGTTAAAAGAGCAATTCTAGGTCAATTCTCAACACGAAATAAGACCTCTCTCATGGGGTGAGAGATTCGATCTGAATACACAGCTTTTTCTGTCAAATGAAAAATATTTGGTTGTTTTTTGTGAGTTTGTGTCGGCAAGCGCTAAATTAAAAAAAAAAAAAATTATAGTGGATGTTCATAATTTGGATTCATAAATTTGTTGGAGTTTTTGTTTAAATCGTCTTCGTCATCCTCATCATCTGATGATGAAGATATGTTTTTGGCGTATCAAACTACTGAAACAAAGTTCCATTGAAAGTGGGTGCGTTCAATCGATTACGTTTTACATCTGAATTTTCAGATTTCTGAATTTTTGGAGCTTCTGATTGGCCAGCTGTCATAAAAAGTTAGATGACTTTTAGTGACTTTTAGTTACGTTTAGTTACGTTTCATCTGAATTTTCAGACAAGAAATTCTCATCTGAAAATTCAGATGAAAGTTGTTTGTGGTGGGGGAAGTGCCAAAAGCACACATAAAAGCTGAACTTTATAATTTTCGTCTTGTTGGTGGTTGATTTTTTTAGTTTTTGTCATGAAAATTTAATAGTTATTTCTATGAACGAACTTTTTGTTTATTGTTTAGTGAATTTTTAAATCAACAATTTTTTTTAATTGATGTTTGGAAAGTTTTTCTATGTTTTTGTAAGTCATACATATCAATAAAAAGACTTTTAATGAAGGTAATGAAACCTGTTGCTGATTTAGTTACAAATATTTTCATCCTCACAACTACTCACTCTCAATGTTTAATTTACAAATGTAATTAAAGTTCTATTTTATTTCGCTTCAATGTAAATCCTTTAGGTAAACGCAGGAATTTGACACAATGACTTTCGACTGAAATTTCAGATTTTTTTTGCGTTCAACGACATAAGTTCAGAAATCTGAAAATTCAGATGTTAAGCTATTTTTATTGAACCCGCCCAGTTTCATTCATTGATTTTGAGAGCAATTCTTTAAAATTTGAATGAAACTCGCAAACAAAAGCAGAAGGAATAGAAGAAATGGACCCCATCTCTGTTAAAACCATTCTCCCTCATATATAACCGTTTCTAGCCAACGTATTTAATACCATCCTACCGAGAGGACTATTCGCAGTTTGGTGGATAAATTTGAGTGTACTGGTTCAGTAAACGATCAACCAACACCCGTACGTTGAAGAAACGCAAGATCTGCCGCTGTTCGTGAGAATGTGCAGATAAATTCGAGGCAGCCGATTTCGCTTCGGTCTCAAGAACTCGGTCTTTCGCTGACCACAACTTGGCGAATTTTGCGTCGTGACTTGGTTCTGCACCCGTACAAAATTCAACTGACCCAGGAACTAAAGATAGACGACCATAGCCACGACCGACGTCCATTCCCATTCGCTGAAATGGGCTCTGGAACAATTGGAAACTGCCTTTAATTTTCATCAAAAATCATCTTCGGCAATGAGCAGAGTTACCACTGGAATAGAATTGTATACCGGCGGATTCTTTATTTTTCAGTGGGATTCGGGATTTTTTTTTTTAAAAAAAGGACACATTTTTTACAATCACTTTAACTCAAATAAGGTTAAGATTTTTTTATGAAAATTAAAACGTTATTGTATTCTATAACAATATATTTTGCTATATTAATGAATTAATGTATTTAATTTTTGTTTTATAAAATTAAAAAGCTTCGATAAATATTTAAAATGGGTCATTTTGAAAAGTTTTGCATTTATTTTCAAAAGGACTCTTTTTTTCACTCATAGGGATTCATAAATAATTTTGGCTGCGGTAACACTGACAATGAGGCCCATTTCTGGATAAATGGGTACGTCAAAAACCAAAATTGTCTAATTTGCACCCCGGAAAAGTTACTATTCGATGTGGATTTTGGGCTGGCGGCGTCATCGGTCATCACCGTCAACGACGAGCACTATAGGTCGGTGATTACCTACTTTTTTTGGCCTGAATTGGATGATATGGACACCAACCACATGTGGTTTCAACTGGACGTTCCACACAGCTCCCGTCACATTGGAAATTCTGCTAACTTTTAGGCGCCTCAAAATACATTGAAACAACAATTTCAACATTTCACTCATGAGTCCGGTTTTTATTTTTTCTTCGTTCCTCACGAGAGTGAGGAAAAACACACTTCTCTTGCCTACGAACTGCCGTGATACCGGGCCCAATCTTCCCAATCTAAACAGCGTCTTACAGTATGACGAGAAGCAGCAGCCTCTTTTCGGATCATGAAACTTGAACCAGATAAAGAGCAGGTACATGTGTTGTTGTTGTTATCAGTGCTGCCACTGTGGAGTTCGGTTTTGAAGTAATTGTTAAGTTTCCAGTTTCTCCTTTTTTTGTTCGAAAATAAAATGTTTGTATATTGTAAGATCTACTGGGGTATATTGCAATCTAATGCGTTTTTTCTGATATATAATGCGCTCAATCATCTATAGGGTGGCTGGTTGTTTATTATGTTATTTGATGATCCATATATGCAGATCAATTCTGATAATAAAAAACGACTATTGTTTTCGTCGTCCCCGCGACAGATTCACGTTGGTGTGGGGGATCCTTTAACCTTATTCGATTTTTCCGAAGCCTTTGACATGGAAAATCATAGCTAACTGCTCTTAAAGCTGAGGACACTTAGTGGTTTTTCAGACTCTGCACAAAACTTAATTAAACTACCTATATTTGTTGTAAAGTCCAATTTTCTTTGTACTTCAGTAGGAGTTCCGCAAAAATCAATTTTAAGTCCCCTTTTATTCTTAATCTTTAAAAATGATCTTCCTCAAATCCTTAAACAAAGCTCAGTACAGATGTACGCTTATGATGTACAACTTTATTGAAGTAGCGAAATTGGAATTTGAGAAGATAACCGATTAAACGAGGATTGAGGACTGAGAATAACTGCCTACGACTCAAACCAACCAAATCCAACTGTTTAGTAGTTTAGAAATCTGAGCTTGATCTAAATGATTTTCGTCAAGTATACCTTTGAGATTCGGTTCTTAAGTATATCGAAAAGGGAAGGAATCTTGGCATTTGGTTCGACGGAACACTTTAATGCAACGTAAAATAAAAATTGTAAAGAATGGGTGATTGGGCGGGTTCAATAAAAATAGCTTAACATCTGAATTTTCAGATTTCTGAATTTATGTCGTTGAACGCAAAAAAATCTGAAATTTCAGTCGAAAGTCATTGTGTCAAATTCCTGCATTTACCTAAAGGATTTAGATTAAAGCGAAATAAAATAGAACTTTAATTACATTTGTAAATTAAACATTGAGAGTGAGTAGTTGTGAGGATGAAAATATATGTAACTAAATCAGCAACAGGTTTCATTACCTTCATTAAAAGACCTTTTATTGATATGTATGACTTACAAAAACATAGAAAAACTTTCCAAACATCAATTAAAAAAATTGTTGATTTAAAAATTCACTAAGCAATAAACAAAAAGTTCGTTCATTTAAATAAGTATTAAATTTTCATGACAAAAACTAAAAAAATCAACCACCAACAAGACGAAAATTATAAAGTTCAGCTTTTATGTGTGCTTTTGGCACTTCCCCCACCACAAACAACTTTCATCTGAATTTTCAGATGAGAATTTCTTGTCTGAAAATTCAGATGAAACGTAACTAAACGTAACTAAAAGTCACTAAAAGTCATCTAACTTTTTATGACAGCTGGCCAATCAGAAGCTCCAAAAATTCAGAAATCTGAAAATTCAGATGTAAAACGTAATCGATTGAACGCACCCATTCTCTCTACCAACTGTGTTTAAAAAAAAATATTGCTATAATTGGAACTCCTATAAGTGATATATTTTTTTTTATTTTTACCTATAGGTACATTGGTTATCTGTAAAAGCATTTAAGAACACAAAATATAGTAGGGGTATTCATGCAGCGGCGCGGCGTAAAGTCATCGTAAACCTCTCAAATTTTCATACAAATTGCCTGAATACCCCTGTCCCCTAGTGAAAAATATAATAGCACGAAGACATGGTACTGACACTGTTTTTTGTTTCTTTCTTTCTTTTTCACAATATTTTTGGTAAGCTTCTGAATCTCCTTTTATGTTTTGACGTTTTAAACTTTGAAATGCAATTTTTTCTTCAATTCTTTTTTAATTTTTGAAATCGGTTTTTCGAAGTTGCAGTCTGTATTTTTATGTTAGATTTTTACTCAAAATTTATTGCACGGAATTGTTTTTAATTGTTTTGTCCGAAGTATTGGTGACATTCTAAATAGAAAAAAATAACAAGATTTTTTACACTATTGGCTGAAATAATTTAATTTAAGTTTATTACAAATTAATATACATCCCACGGTACCGACATTATATTAAGTCATTAATATACCCCCATATTCCAAAGTTTCTGAGAAAAATAAAATTGATGATAATTTTAATTTTTAAAGAAATACAATTTTAAAAGTCCCCCAAAAAATATCATAGTTATAGCAGCACGTTACTGATAAGTAGTTTTGTGACACACTTTTTTATAATAAAAACACTTCAAACTTTCAGCACTATTATGTTAATGAAATAAATAATAATGTTATAACTATAAATAAATAGTAGGAATGTTCAAGAAAATGAGATCTCGGAGATCGCAGCAATCTCAGCTACCGGAACAGAATTCCTCAGCAAAATTTCTCAGTTTTGCTGTCAAAACTCTGAGGAAAAAAATCTTGGATTCGCATTCGCTTGCTCACTTTTTGAGCGAGAAATATCTCTGAGATCCCATTTTTCTGAACGCGCCAGCCGCCAAGTGTCTCATTCAAATTCAAACACTTAAGCGCGATCAGAGTTAAAAAAGATGACGATTCAGCGGCAAATCTTTTGAATTCAAAAATTAAATTAAATCCGAAGCATTTTCGCTTCTATCGAGAAGAAGAAGAATAAGAATTGTCATTTTGTGGGGTTCAGAAGGCTTTTGGGGACCAATCGAAAACGCCATACGTTACAAAAAACCACTGGACACAAAAAATCACAGTTAACAGAGAACTTAGAACCAGATGATTTTTCTATTTCTTCTTCTAAGGCAGAGAATCGACCATATGTTCGCATATGCTCGCAAATTGTCACAAATTATGCGATCGGTGTTCACACGAAATGCAAGAAAGTCGCAAACTTATGTCGTATATAGTCCTGGGTGTCGCATATACTCCGCAAATCATTTTTCAAACATATGCGGACTGCCCCAAAAGGGTGTTCAGCAGACGTTATTTGAACAAAGTCGCAAACGTCTTAAAATTTTATTTTAAAAATGTGAAAAAAACTACTACCGTGAGTTTGGCAAAGGATTTTATTAATTTTGCATAATATAAGTAAATTATTTCAGTAATGCATATGTGTAGTAGTTTTATAAAAGGTCTAACAAAAATCAGACGAGTATTTTTTTTTCATTTTTTTCACACCCCTTTCGTCAGATAATATCTAACAGCCGTATTTTGCTATCCGATCCGATCGAATTTTTCGATTCAAGTAAATTGTTCACTTAATTTGTCACAAATTATTCTTTAAGCTCTTTAATCTTTCGAGTTCAAAGCTTTATAAATAATAATTTTTGAAGTTTCTGTGAGAATCTAATTGTTAAAATTTTATTTTATCGCAATTTATATGCTTTTTAGAACATTTCTTTCCCTCCGACGGATAGCAGAATACAAAAATTCACGCGAACGTTTAGCAGAATAGGGCTGTAAATCTTACCCGATATGGACTGTGTTAATTGTTCAATTGGGGCTAACCGGTAAAAATCAAGAGCACGATCACTAAGTATTTTTCGATTTATTTGAATAGTGTACAAAAGAAAAACTTCGTTAAATATTTTTTATTTTATTTTACTTTTGTACAGAATTTGATAGCTTCTATTTTACAAGGGCCGGATACCGCATCAATTCAAAATTATGTATTTCAGAATAACAGCTTCAGTTCGAACAACAAATCGTATGAATGCAATTCTTAATGAATCAGTCGCAAATCGAAGGAAATCAATTTTCAAAACTAAAGATGAAACCACAGACCCTGATGGTGGGGAAGAATTCCAACCAAAAATGGATATTCAGTTTTTGCAAAATAATTTCTCCATGGAGAAAGTGTACAAACTTATTGAAGCAATCATTGAAGATCGTTTGCTTTGGGATCGGCTAAGTCGAACATATGATTCTTGGCGAGCAGTTAGTTTAGCTGAAACTTTAGCTTCAGAAATAAGAGATCGAATAAAAGAACTTCGCTACAAAAGGTAAAAAAAGTGTTTTTTTTTTGTTGATTATTTAAAAAAAAAATATTATAATGAATTTTTTTTAAATCTTCAGACATCGAATTGTGTGCATTTTGTCACTGATAGAGAAACAAAATCAGGGAATAAGCATAAAAATGAACTTTTTAATGGATTCAAATAATGACAATTTTACAAAATTTATTTATGAACGTGCAACGTATACAATTGTTGTAACTGTATTTTTAGTGCATAAGGATTAAATATGTTCGATAATAAAGAATTAAATCTGTGGCAGTAAGACAGAGCTTATGTTAATAAATCTGTAATAGTAATTAATGTAAATTTTTTTAGGAATTATAATATAGCTTTTCAACTTGGGGATTGGACAGAAAAGTAGCTCTCAAGCTCTCAAACAGTGAACTTTTAACAATCGAAAAACCGAAAAATCGTTTATTTCGACATAAGCCACTCTGTCTTATTGCCACAGAAATATTAAAAAAAAAAAACTGTTGGTTGGTTAAAAGTTAACTTTTATATAACTACCTATATATTTTGTTTGATTTTTATTTTAGAGTTGTTGCAGTCTTTTTCTAAATAAATCGGATGAATTGATACGTTTTAAAATAAATACATTAAAATATAATTTAATTTAAATAAATAAACAATAAATTAGAAAACATTCAAACTACTTCAAGGCTACTTGGAGCAGTCATATTGTGACACAGCGGACAAGTACGGTGCCTAGTAACTTCCATTGGCGATGCACAATGATGACATCTCAAACACATCCATATATTAGAAGGTTGAGTTATTGGTTTACCCGAAGAAATACATGCAGGAAAATGTGCGCCACAATTCGAACAGGATGGTAAGCTGCAGAGAAAAATGAGGGGTACAAAATCTTTTAGAAGAGTTCGGATAATTACCAATCTGCAACTGATGTTTGACAAGAATAACACTGCACCAAGTCCAATTTATGGTCAATAGGTTCATTTTTGGAAAAGATACTGACAGCAAGTTCTTCGTATTCTTGTTTACATTTTTCTGATGCCAAATCTAAAGATTCTAGCTTGATAAATGCAATTGAACAAGTAGCTTTAAAAAGAGATTGTTTTAAAAACCATATTTTATTATTATTTTTTTTTTAATTAGAAGGCATACCAAAAGAACGGTCTGCACAACTAGCTAATGCCAACAAACTATAAATATCTTCAATATTGAGCACATCTTCATAGTCGCGTAGTCTTAGTGCTGTTATCACTGCACTATGAACAATTCCAAAACGCAGTTGCCGTTGAGCCAATAGCATAAAATGATATGCTTCTGCGCTGTGCCAAATGCGCCTTATTAAATTAGAGTCCTCTGTTGACATTTCAGCTAAAATATTAGTGCGGTCAAATCGGGTATTAGATCGGGCACTCAATGTTTGCATGTGCTCTTCTGCTAACAGTCCCGCAAGAACATAGAGTTTCTTAATTCTAAGCAAGTTGGCTTTCTTATTAACCTCACGTTCAGCTAATTTGGTCAAGAGATGGGCTGCGTCTAGGTATCTTCCAGCTTTCTTCTGCAATTCAACAGCTTCTGGCAAGCGTCCTTCTTGCAATAGTTGTGCAGCGTGTTTTGATAGAAGAACCCCAATTTGAGGCATTTTATATTTTTGAGCAAGATCAACTGCTTGGCCCCACTGACGAAGATTAACGCAAGTATTTACAGCTGCTTTGTGATCTCCTAATTTCAAGTATGCTACAACAGCTTCGTTACACATTCCTTTTGGTTGGGGTTAAGAATATAAATTATTTTTCAATATTTACAATTTTATGGACATCTCTTACCAACAGAAGCCATCATTTCAGCAATTTTAGATAACAAAGGACTTCTATCTGGGAGTTTGTCAATGCAAAGTTTAAGTTCATCAAATTGTTCTAAATGATAGAGTGACTCCATTAGACCCTCAATGTGGTGGGCTTTTTCATAGTACTCCTTTGCACTTTCCCTAATCAAGTGAATATTATTTTATATTATTATCTACATCGTCGCTTGAAAAGCAAAGTGACATAAGTCGAAATTTTGAGTTTTTAATTTTAGTATACAGAACGAATTTCAAAAAAAAATCTATTTTTCTATCCTACCTCCATAACCTTAGTTCTTAAATTGACAGTTTGAGGGCATAAGTGTCGTTTTGCATTTAAGGTAAAATTTTTGGTGTTTTTTTTCAGCAAAACGACATTTTTCACTTACTAGTCTCATTTCAGTCTTTTTCGAACATTTTTAAAATATTTTTTTCCTGCAGGACGACATTTTTGTCGGTTTTATTTCAAAACAAAACAACACTTTTTCATACATTTAAAATTTTTTTTTCTATTTTAGCTATTTGTATGCAAAATTACATAAATCAAAGACTTTTGAATAATTTCAATATGCCACTTGAAAGAAGATAAAAAAGGTTACGACTTTTTGATTTTTTTTTTTAATTATTTACTTTATTTATTATTTATTTTTATCTTTTTTTTTTTTACTTTCCAGGATGATGCTTTACAATTTTAATAACTATTTATTAATAAACAAATTAAACTGTTTGAAAAGAAAGAAAAGGTTCATTATGTAATCTTTCAAAGATCGGTGGCGAATGACCCAATTAAAATATATTAATACGCAACATGTGTGGGGTTTTAAATTAAATATTTAGAAACTTAGAAGAAAAACAAAAAAAAATTAAATATCGATTTTCTGAAAAACTACATTTTTCGACTTATGACACTTTAGGCGTATTTTTGTGAGCAACTGCAACCTAGTCAGTCAAAATTTAACAAGAGATACAACACAAAAAATCTACTGGCATTTACATTAAGTTTTTTTCTCTCCAGTCAAATCTTACTGGATAAAAGTAGTTTCTCCTACTCAAAATCAGTGGGAACTGTGGATCGTTTTCTTGATTTTTTTTTACTTCACTGAGCTATATTCTCACCAAAACACAGCTACTTTGCCTTTCGAGCGACGACATATATATATTCAAATTTATATTATGATAGCCTACCAAGAGCGAAGGTTTGCAAAATGGTTGCCAATTTCTTTCCAAGCTGTTTCCATTTGTTGATCGGATATTCCTTGACCCATTCGATAAAGTTGTACAACTCTAAACCAATCGCACAGTGTTGTACGTAAGTTAATGGACAAGTCTCTATTCACAAAAAAAAGACGTTTTTTGTTATTTTATTGTAAAAGTGTTGATAACTAATGAGTTGCTCAGAAGCTAATGGCATTAAGAGATGATTTTTCAATAAACATTCAATAAGAGGAATATGAATAGTTCTTCTTTTAAAGAATTAATCATAAGTTAAATTTTCTTATTTTGTTAATAAAGGGTAAATTTTTTAAAAATGTATTCCATTAAATTTTTAAAGAATTAACCCTTAACCTTAAACATATTAAAAATGATTCATTAAAAAAAATTGAATCTTAAAAAGTTTAAGAAATAACCTTCTATCTGCATCCATATATAGTTTTTCGGCTTCTTCAAATTCACCATAAAAAGCAGTTACTTCTGCCTTTTGAAGAGTTTCCGATGGTATATTTCTAAGTCGTTTTATCAACTGAATACCTGGATAATTTGCACATCGTACAAATGCACTCTCTGCTGTGTCCATATCGAGTTTTTTTAATGCAGCTTCAGCTAATAACCGCCAAAGTCTTGGATGTGGGTTATCCTCTATAAATTGCTTAGCATCTTCAATTCCAACATGTTGAAGTAAATCATCAGTATCTCGCAAGGATTTCACTCGAAGCTGAACTATATGATTAACAGGATTCTGTGTTTCACCACCACTTATTATATCATCAAGTAAGACACTTGTAATTTCAAGGTCTTCAAAGCAACAAATGTAGCCTGAGCAAGCAATAGGCTCTTCAGGATCATTCCCTCGAAATACATACATTCGTGTCTTTTCCATTAGGGCCAGAAGCAAAGGATTATCCTTAGCCCAACAAATTGCCCATACATCTTTACGTTCCACACGACTAAAATTTAATTGGCCTTCTTTACTTTCTTCGAGATCTAACAAAGTCATAACACCAGAATGATCAATAAGAGCTGCTCGACTGAAAAGCAAATGAACTCAGTTATCAAATTAAGGCAAAACAAACTTAACTTACGTCGAATTACAGTTGATTGCCATTTTATAAATGTAATGTTTAGTTAAGTGTCGTGTCCGTAAGGCAACATTTGGAACACTATATTCGTTGATGAGCCCAGAATTTCTTGAAACTAATAGGATCTTTTCGGATATAGTTACAGCACAAATTGAATCCTGGGTGTCATGTGAATTTTTTATATTTAATTCCTTTGTGTCAACGCCAGTGGGTGTCTCGTCGATATGAAAGCGTTTTTCTTTTCTATTTTTTGCTCCTGGTATGTTTGTTGAACTCTATAATAACTAAATTTGTAAATAAGTTTAAAAATTAAGTCATAGATAAAATAAATACCTTGGGAGTATGGTAATGCCAAAGAAGCACTTCGTCATTTGAAGCAATAACAACGTAAGTAGAATTTATTGCTATGAAGTTAGGTTTAACATCAGTATATTTGGCTGTAGAAAGAAATAAGGGAACATTAATAAAATATTAAATTCATAATCAGTCTATATGATACATTTTAATAGCGATTAATTGTTCTATTCTTCGAAAACAAAATTTACTGCGCCCAACTTATCCTTTTTACCAACTTTTTGCCAAATGAAAATTTCTTAACAACTTGTTAGTTTATGCTATTACTAAGCATTTTCGAAAGATACATTGAAAGCGATTCTTTGTTTTTTGTAGGATAACCATCGATGAACCGATTACACTTTTTTTATAATATATAATTAAAACTTGTAAATTAATACTTGTATTTATGTTTAACTTACAGTCGACAGTGGTTCCTATTGAATTACACAATAGAAGTTGATAACACTTTTCCTCCGCTTTTCGTTCTGCTCCTGTAAGAGCAATATCCCGAATATTGGTACTTAAACACTCAACTGCAATGACACAGTGTTCATTACAAGCAGCCATACACATAACAGGTTCAACTTCCTTTAAAAAACGCTAAAATACCAAAATACGAAAAATGTTTTTTAATTTTTATTTTTCAAAATATAATATGTATGTATGTATATGTATATAACCTGATTAGAATAAGTATTCCAGAATGTAATGACATTCATTAAGGACTCATGGACTGTATTAAGAAATACTGTAGTCTTTTCAAAATAACACCAAATATAATCTGGTCGAATATTTGCAAAATAAATAAATGAATCGACAGCCATTGCAATACGAAGTGATTGTCCTTCCCAAGCCATTGATGTTATTTGATTGCCTGGAACTTTTAGTGTTCGAAATAATTTGCCGTGTGGAGAAAAGAATGAAACTTGATTGCCTTCTTTCGAACTGGGATCGATTTTAATTCCACAAATAGCTAAAACGGTGCCATCGTGATTCCATTGAGCGTCAACATTTGTCATTTCTGTATCAAATTTAACAGGTGCTTGAATAAGAGAAAATGCATAATGCTATCAACAAAAGTAACAACAAAAAAATTAAATTTTACCATCATCATTTTCATTTTTCATCAACTGCACTTTTCCTGTTTCATAGCAAATAGCTAAAATAGGTCGATTAGGTGTAGCTTTGCCATTAAACCAACAAAGATTAGCAATTTTATAAACGCGGCTCGAACTTAATGGGACGCATTGTATGTTGAGCTTCATCTGTACAAAAAATTGATATGATTAATTATTTCAGCTAAAAACGTAGTTTAAAAAACATAATTTATAAGCTCGTTTTCAAGATATTGATTTTACAAAAAGAAATTTTCATTTTTAAATCCGAATTATATTTTTTTGAAAAATTTTATATGCAATATACATATAAATATTTGGGTACATATTATGTCAGTGCATATATTATTTCGAATTAAAAAGGACTCCAGCATAAAAACCGACACCAAGTAGGTAAGGGGCCAGTTATAGCTTTCATCATTGAACATTTCAATTTTCAGTTTTGAGGCCCTAAAAAAGCGATATCAGTGATTATTTTGATGCCAACAAAAAGCTGATGGCTCGATTATTATTTCTAGTCAAAAAAATATTTCATTTTGGCCCTATCTTTCACATAAAACGATTTCTAAGATTTTAATGATCAATGATAAGGTAGTTCAATCATTGAAATAAAGAAATTCATTTCCTGCGATAGGCTGGGCCAAAATGAAATATTTTTTTGACTAGAAATAATAATTGAGTTATCAGCTTTTTATCTGCATTAAAATAATCACCGATTTCACTTTTTAAGTGCCTCAAAATTAACAATTAAAATTTTCAATGATGAGTTTCAATAAAAGCTATAACTGGCCCCTAGTCCATTTGCGAGAAATTCGAAAACTAAAAAACGTTTTTATGGCAGATACTGTTCATAACAGTTTTTAATTAAAAAAATTTGTTTTTCTGTAAAATGCAGACCACACCTAAAAAGCCTCACAATTTTTTATCAACATCGGTAGACTCGTTTTCGACGTAAAAACCTTAACTCTTACCACCATATTATGCAATAATCCTGTTTAATACTTAAATCCGTATGTAAATTAATATAAATTCATCCAGAATTAAGTTTTAACCCGTATTAATCGAGTAATAATATGGCGGTAATATATCGAAATTCAGAAGAAGTTAATAAAGTGAGAACTTTTTAAAAAGGAAATACCTAGATCTTTCATTTCTTCTTTTAAAAATAAAGGCAAAAATTTAATTTAATTTTTTTGTTTAAACAAATAGACGAAGAATAAATATAATTTTTTTATAAGTGCAGGTAGCTTATTTTGAAAGTGGGTATAACTAAATTAAATATGAGTACGGTGGTGTTAATTTTTAAGTCAGAAGTAACCAATATGATTTGTTTTCGGTCGCGAACAAGGTCCTGCTGAGAAATTGCAGATATTTAGGTCCCTCCTCCTTCCGTGTCAAAGTGATGGGGTACAATTTCAGAAATCTCAGACTTATGAATTGTATAAATACCTAATTTTTAAAATTTTTAAACTTACGGCAAAATTGCCTTGGTTATCATAAAGATGACACTCGCCATTTGCCAAACTGAAAAGTAAAAGCCGATTGTCAGGACTCCACTGAACTCCAGTTAAATGAGTATTTTTTAATTCCTTTCCCCATATTCGATTACCATCGACAGACCCTTAAAAAAAATAATAGAATTTTTATTTAATTGTTATAGAGAAAGAGAGTTCTATATTTATAGTTACCAACAATAATGGCACCATCCTCATACACAATACAGATCTTAGTTCCATCTGAAGTCCATGCCATTCCATTTACTGTCGATTTTTTACGATCATTTGTCATTTCTTCATACCAAGATCCTTTATAGAGCATCCATACCATAATGACTCCATCAACATCGGACGAAGTTAGCTTTTGTTGGGTGTCGTTCCAAGTGACAACTTTCACTTCAGCTTTGTGTCCATCTAGTGTTTGGTTCATAGACAAATTGCTTACGGCTGCCAATCCTCCTTTGCTTTGTCCATTTCCTGTTGCTGATACATTATAAAGGATTTAATATGTTGCAACATTTGACAAGTGTAACTTATATTTACCCTGTTCTAGCTTAAGAACTTTTAACAAGCCATCTGAACCAGCAATGGCGATGTAACCATGTTCCTTGTTCCACGAAATACTATTCAACTGGACATTGTTTGGTATTGCAATCTGAATTGGAGAATCGTTTGAACTACTCTTAACAAGAAATAAATTATAAAGTAATTTTCTTACCTTTTTGCTTAAATAGACAAACATAATTGTGATATTTTGTTGTGCTTATTTTATTTATATTTATTTTTTTAAATAAATTATAACTTCCTGTAAAATACAATCCCCGATTGGTAAACTTTGTGTTTGTTTTGTTTACATTTTGTTGTTTCCATCGTGATGGAGGACTGAGAAAGGTCATTGTATATAAACCCTATAGTAGTCTCATGGAACGAAAAAAAATAGTTCTGAATCGGGTCTTGAGCGGCGCTGCCGTCGACAGAATCTGAAATTGGAGAGATAAAAAGGCGGGAAGAAGATAAGTAAAATAGAAATAAAGACTAGTAGTAAGAACGAGAGGATTATATCAAAATTACTCTGACAACAATAATGAGGCTAAGGGAGATGGTTGAATCAGATGTTTTTGACGAGGCAAAAAGCAAAATATGGAGAAGTAAATTTGTTTGTCCAATGGGCGATGAGAGACGGTTTCTTGTTATAGAATATAGAGTATGGCTATATGTATGCATATAGGTTCAAGTATAGGTATGGGTATAGGCTTAATAGAAGCAAAATATTTAAAAATTTGGAATTTGATTCAAATTCGATATAGCAAAGCAACGTTGTTAAATTTCACAATATGTGGGTTAAATACAACGTTGCTATATTTTGCATTTATTATGCTTTTTCCTATAGGAAGATCCAGGTAGGTATGGATTGTTGTTGGTTTTTTTTTTATATTTATAGGTAGGTATTGTATTAGGATTAGGTTAAGGTTTTTAGGTTTAGGAATAGGTTGAGGATTAGGATTAGGTTGAGGTTTATAGGTTTATAGGTTTAGGTTTAGGTTTGGGTTTAGGTTTCTGTATTTTGGGTTTAGGTTTTAGGGTTTAGGTTTTAAGTTATTTCAATATTATTTTGTATTATATTAAATTATTTCATTATATTATCATATTATATTACTATACAAGTATATGTATATAAAAACAAAAAACAAATTTTTTAAGAAATTTAATTGAAGAAAAAAAAACACCGTGGTTTTCGTTGTATTTTTTAAATTTAATATAAATTTTATATAAATTTTATATAATGATAAGGTACCTTATCAATTTTTGACTTTGCTGCACTTTGTGGCATTTTTTTCAAAATACTTTGATAAACGTAATTTTTTTTTTCTTCAATAGGTATTTCAAAATCAATTTTCAAAATTTGCAAATTAAATTTAGATTTTTAAAAATTTTTTTTTAAATAAATGTTTTTTTCCGAAAAAAATAATAAAATTTTTTCACGTGTACTTCAATCGATTTTCAAAATTTGCAAACTAAATTCTTATTTTTTTTTATTTTTATAAAATTGACTATACCCAAAAAATATTTTTCCGAATAATTTGAATCGAATAAGAAAATTTCCAAACCAAATTCCCATTTGTTTTACTTTTTGGAAGAATTTTTTTTATTTTCCTTCAAAAATTGTCTTTACGGGTACCTACTTATTTCGATTGGTTTCAAAATTTTCAAACTAAAGCTTCTCTATTTTTTCAATTTTTTAAAAATTGTTTATACAAAAAAAATAAAATACTGCGTTTTCATAAAAGAATGAGGCATTTAATAAAAAACACCCTGTAAATATATTTGCATATAGGTATCTACGTTGGCGCCTATTAATATGGAATATATTTTCTATACTTCAAATATGACGAAAAACTGAAAAATTATAAACACCCTATTTTCTGCGAGTGGCAATGGTGGCGATTTTATACTTACATTTATTTTTGTTCTACCAAATATAGGTCATTGCATACACAGGAGAAACAAAATCCAAGTTCCTTTTGAACATAATTTATTTTCATTCTTTCTGTAACCTACCCCCCTACAAGAATAATACGCAAAATAGATAAATTCTTGTCCCACTTTAGCTTTTAAAAGCTAAAGCTAAAGGGACAAGAATTTATCTATTTGAAATTATTCGGAAAAATATTTTTTGGGTATAGTCAATTTTATAAAAATAAAAAAAAATAAAAATTTAGTTTGCAAATTTTGAAAATCGATTGAAGTACACGTGAAAAAATTTTATTATTTTTTTCGGAAAAAAACATTTATTTAAAAAAAAATTTTTAAAAATCTAAATTTAATTTGCAAATTTTGAAAATTGATTTTGAAATACCTATTGAAGAAAAAAAAAATTACGTTTATCAAAGTATTTTGAAAAAAATGCCACAAAGTGCAGCAAAGTCAAAAATTGATAAGGTACCTTATCATTATATAAAATTTATATAAAATTTATATTAAATTTAAAAAATACAACGAAAACCACGGTGTTTTTTTTTCTTCAATTAAATTTCTTAAAAAATTTGTTTTTTGTTTTTATATAGTAATATAATATGATAATATAATGAAATAATTTAATATAATACAAAATAATATTGAAATAACTTAAAACCTAAACCCTAAAACCTAAACCCAAAATACAGAAACCTAAACCCAAACCTAAACCTAAACCTAAACCTATAAACCTATAAACCTATAAACCTCAACCTAATCCTAATCCTCAACCTATTCCTAAACCTAAAAATCTTAACCTAATCCTAATACAATACCTACCTATAAATATAAAAAAAAAAACCAACAACAATCCATACCTACCTGGATCTTCCTATAGGAAAAAGCATAATAAATGCAAAATATAGCAACGTTGTATTTAACCCACATATTGTGAAATTTAACAACGTTGCTTTGCTATATCGAATTTGAATCAAATTCCAAATTTTTAAATATTTTGCTTCTATTAAGCCTATACCCATACCTATACTTGAACCTATATGCATACATATAGCCATACTCTATATTCTATAACAAGAAACCGTCTCTCATCGCCCATTGGACAAACAAATTTACTTCTCCATATTTTGCTTTTTGCCTCGTCAAAAACATCTGATTCAACCATCTCCCTTAGCCTCATTAGCTGTGTTTTATTTTCCCTGTTTTATTTTCCCCGAGATCCGAACCAGATTGGATTTGCTTACGAAAATACATGTATAACAAAAACAACACAAGATCCAACTTTGTTTTGGATTTGGATTTCCAAATCCGTTTTGAACACACACCCTTAATTTGTAAATGTCGTCAGTAGTGTAAAGAAAAAAGACAACGGGTGTATACAAATAAAAAAAACAAAAGGAAAAAAGAGTTGGGTATATAACAAGTTGTCACTGAGATCCTGGGTTGTTTTATTTACATGATCTGATCTGGATTGGATCTGGGGGAAAATAAAACGCAGCTATTATTGTTGTCAGAGTAATTTTAATATAACCCTCTCGTTCTTACTACTAGTCTTTATTTCTATTTTACTTATCTTCTTCCCGCCTTTTTATCTCTCCAATTTCAGATTCTGTCGACGGCAGCGCCGCTCAAGACCCGATTCAGAACTATTTTTTTTCGTTCCATGAGACAACTATAGGGTTTATATACAATGGTAGGGCCCAAATGTAAACACATTTGGATTTATGTTTTAATCTGGATGTAATGAATAATAGGCGTGTTTTTTTGCAAGCCCGGGGGGAGTTCGTTTAAAAAAACGACAGCGGGGATTAGCGACGCCATGACAGTAAAAAACATGCAGTTTTCTTACAAACTATCGATAACATATATGTAATTCATGCCAGTAACACAGTTTTTCTGTGCGCTTAAGTTAAGCCCCGAGAATTCTCTGGGATCAGTTGTTGTTGCATTTAACATGTTAATTGTTTAGCACCGACGTCGTTTTTTTCATCCAATTCCCCCCGGGCTTGCAAAAAAACACGGCTAATATGGGCGTAACAATCGCATCGATAAAATTGGCCAAGAAACGTTGAAAAATGGAAAAAAAACTCATATGAGCAGAATTGTCTAGTCGGCACCTCAAAAAGCTGCAACGTATAGAAATAGTATTTTTCATGAAATGCTGAACTCAATCATCATCCCTGTGTGTTAACCACAAAAAAAAACTCAAAATGTCAGAATTCTAAAAAAATTTTATATGGCCCATTCTTGCAAATGCGAATGTCATGTAATTTTTAGTTTAATAAAATTTGGCTTTTAAAAAGATATAAAATCTATAAAAAAATGAGTTTAAAGGTAATTTAGTGTAACCTAATTTTTAAATAACATTAAGCTAAATTTGTTGGAAAATGCAGAAAATAAATGAAAAGAAGTTAGAAGCGTTTACGCTGGGCGCAATGGGAAAAAGGCCACTCTCTCGAAAGGAACTTGAAGACCAAAAAAAGCGTGAGGAAGAAGAGGCTGCAGCTCATGTAATTTATTATTATTTTTTTTTATTTTAATTTTCATTAAGTTTAAAAAATATCGATACAAATATTCGATTTTACTCGTAGGCTTTCAAAGAATTTGTTGAAACTTTTCAAGAACCAGCAACTCCGTGTAAAGTTTGGATAAAAGCTGGAACCTATGATGCCGGTTCGAGGCGTATGTTATTTCTCAAAGAACAAAGAAGTTTTCAAATTTTATTTATGACCACTAATCCTAATCGAATATAGGTGAAGATAAACGAGAAAAGGGTAAACTTTATATTCCTGGTAAAGGAACAGATGAAAAAACCACTGCCGAACGGGCACAAGAATATGCCAAAATGCTGGCATCGGACACGAAAAAAGATACACTCAATTTGAAAAAAAAGTCGCAGGAGAAAAAGAAGAGTAATTTGGAACTCTTTAAGGAAGAACTCAGGCAGTAAGTTCTAATTTTTTAAATTTTGTATTCATAAGAAGTTTGATAGGGTGCAATGGAAAAAATCTGGTACTCAGATATTCGATAAGCCCTATTATAGAGCCAATTGAAGATATTGCAACTAGGTAAGTACCTACTCCTTATGTTTTACATATGAAACTAGTTTGGAGGTTCAGTTTCGTCAGTGCTCCGGAAAAAAAGAGTTTTTTTCTGACTAGCATTATGGAATCTTATGTAGGTACTGAAGTTAAACATGACGTTATTTACCTACCGCAGTGCGTAGTGCATATGGCTCTGAAGGAAGCTTAGTCTGGTTCGACTCCCAATGACCGCAAAAGTTTTCGAAATAAAATTCAATAAAAAAGGAGCCACCGCCACAAAAAGGAGTCTGATGATCGGCGTCAGAGTCGTGAAATAGCTATAACTCCAGCCTATAAAAGCTATTGATTCAAATATTCAATATTAATATGATGTGCGAAAGCTTGGCAGTGTATTATCATACAAAGCCCCTTCTAAATTGTGTACCTAATTATTTTTTGGGGACGATTTTCAATGATGCAAATGTTTTAACAAAAGTATAAGAAGAAGTTAATCTGAATGGGGCTTGGGAAATCGCATCATGTTCGGAATCAAAGCATTTGTTGTGGTTATCAATAGATGCGTTCCTTTACTTTGAAAGTCTGTGATTTTCTGTCCAAACTGACTTTCTTCACATTTTATTTTAATTTATGTGAACTTTGACAGAGTTTTTATTAAAATTCGTTGGAATTCGCAGTTTCGAATAGTACGGAAATAAGTTCTCGCTGTTCTGCTCATAGAGTAAATATATTATCTAGAGAACCGACTTCAGGGCTTTTTCTCTTTCACCCTACAAGCTGCATTGAAAGATTTCCTCCATAAAGGTGAGCATGTGTTAGTTGCCCAATGCTTTTTAAATTGAACCGCACCAACACAATGACACTGTTATGGATTTTGCATTTTTAATATGAAATTTTGAACGGTTTTGAAAATTTCTTTGTAGCTGGTACAAGCCTGTCATTCTGGCATTAATTTGAATTTTGAAAATCCGAACATTGGACATTAGGCAAGGTTCTCTAGATAATATAGGTACTCTATGGTTCTGCTGAGAGTTTTAAAGCAATTCACTTCACTAAAATGTTAAATTCTGTAGTATAATTTTTGGTATTAGATCACCAAACCATCTTTTTAAAAAATTTGGTTTATGTATTTAAAAATATGAATGGAAAGTTTTGTTCTGAAATTGATGAGACAAATCTACTGATTGCATACTCGTTTACGTACTCTTATCTTAACAATATTGTTTTTTTATTTTTTAGAATTCAAGAAGAACGTGAAGAGCGTCACAAATACAAACATATTGCACGTCAAACTATTGTCAATATTGAATCGGATAATCCAAAAGAAACCAATGAAGCTGGTTCATTCGATAATGGTGATCCAAATACAACAAATCTATATTTGGGAAACTTGAGCCCCAAAATATCAGAACAACAACTTATGGAACTCTTTGGTCGTTATGGCCCATTAGCCAGCATCAAAATTATGTGGCCTCGTTCGGAAGAAGAGAAATCCCGTGGAAGAAATTGTGGATTTGTAGCATATATGAGCCGTAAAGATGCCGAACGTGCATTAAAAACCTTACATGGACGGGATGTTATGGGTTATGAAATGCGGCTAGGATGGGGAAAGGCAGTTCCGATTTTAAATCAACCAATATTTATTCCACCGACAATGCTTGAGTTAACCCTACCACCACCACCATCGGGGTTGCCATTTAATGCACAACCATCGCCAAATGAAACACTTCCTACACCTCCTGGCAACTATAAGGAGTACTCAGAGGACTCAGAAAAGACCGAATGCATGAAAAAGGTTTGGTTTTTTTTTTTCATATTAAATCCGAAGGGCCACATTTAACCAATAAAATTCCTCACAGATCCTGTACAATGCAGTTGTGAAAGTATTCATTCCAACTGAAAAGTATGAAAGTTGTTAAGTTTATTTACCGGAAAACCTTTTAAATTTAATTTTTATTTTCTAGAACTGTTTTGTGCGTCATTCATCGTATGATAGAGTTTGTCATCAGAGAAGGTCCCGTATTCGAGGCTCTTGTAATGAGCAGAGAAATGGAAAATCCTCTGTTTACCTTTTTATTTGACAACGAAAGTCCAGCCCATATTTACTACCGATGGAAATTGTTTTCTCTGCTGCAAGGTGATACACCAAATGAATGGCGTGAACAAGAATTTCGTATGTTCAAAGGTGGTCCGATATGGAAACCTCCGTCAGCTAATTTCTACACTCAGGGCATGCCCGACGAACTTGTTGTAGACGATGAAGCTCCTGAGCCACACAAAGGTGCCTTATCAAACGCGTAGGTTTAAATGAAAAAAAAAAATATGTTTTGGAAAGAATTTTGTCAGGTAATAATATTTTTTTTTACTCAGGCAACGGGATCGACTTGAAGATTTAATTCGTCATCTTACCCCCGAAAGATCCAAAATCGGAGATGTTATGATATTTTGCATTGAGCACGCTGAAGCAGCTGATGAAATTTGTGAGTGTATTGCTGAGTCGCTCGCAAACTCGGATACTCTGTGCTCCAAGAAAATCGCAAGACTTTATTTGTTTTCTGATTTGTTGCACAATTGTACTGTAAAGGTGTCAAATGCCAGTTTCTTTAGAAAAGCGTAAGTTGTTTAGAATATACTTTATCTAACAAAAAATGTATACATTAATTTTTAAAGCGTGGAGAAGCAGCTTGTAGAAGTTTTTGAAAATTTGCATACCTACTACACGAGCATGGATAGTCGACTAAAAGGTGAAGGTTTCAAAGCTCGCGTTCTGAAGGTAATCCGTGCATGGGAAGAATGGACAATTTATCAAAAAGAATTTCTGCTCAAACTAAAGGCAATATTTCTAGGTCTAACTGCGGTAAGTTATAAATATTTATTAAAATATTTCAATTGTAATCATTTCTTTTATAAATGCTTATAGCCAAAGGAAGAAAAAAAAGAAGAGGAAGATCAAGACATAGATGGAGCACCAATGTCAGGTGACGAGAAAGACGATGAAGATTTAAATGGAGTGCCATTAGATGGAGCAGCACTTTTAAAGGGTGCCCTAATGCGTGCATTACCCGAAACTATACCAATACAAAAAGATACTCCTATCGTACAGCGCAATGAAAATAAATGCGACGAAGATTATGATGATGATATAGATGGAATTCCATGTAAGTCACGTGTGAGATGGGCATATAATATTTTTTTTAAATTGTTTTCTCATTAAGTGGATGACGACATTGATGGAATTCCAATTGACAAAATGGGAGATTCTCCAAGAAAAGGTGGTGCTTTTATTCCATCGAAATGGGAAACTATTGATCCGGAACAAGTCGAAGCTCAAGCAATCACTACAAGTAAATGGGATACATTGGAACCTCCAGCGGCTCCAGAGCCGCCAAAATTCTATGACAGCAATGACAGCTCAGAGGATGAAAATACAGATGCGGCTAGAGATTTTAGCGAAGAGAAGCGAAGTAAATTGCGTGAGATTGAAGTGAAATCTATGCAATACCAAGATGAATTGGAGAGTGGCAAACGAGATGTTCGCTCTGGCTGGACCATTTCCCAGCAAGTAGAACACTACCGAAAACGATTGATTAAAAAGGTAACTTTAATTATTGCATTTTTTATTTGTTTTGAATGTTTTGAAAATGTTTCAAAAAATTGAAGGACTTACAAAGAGAAGAACTGGATTCTCCATCTTCATTTTTACGGAAGGATATTGCTCGAAGAAGTCCCAGTCCCAGTGGATCGTAAGTTTTTTTTTTTTTACTCATTTTTGCATCGTAACAAACATTTTGTTTTTTTGTATATTTTAGAACACATTCAAAAAAGTCACGTCACACGAAACGTTCACCATCTCCACAACACTCATTACGTTCAAGTCCACCCAGAAGCAAAAGACGTTCACGATCGCCGTATACTAAACGTGAAGCATCACCACCATCCCGCTATACAAAGCAACTTAAACGCAATCGTTCGCGCAGCCTTTCGGACTCTCCGAAACGATTTCTTGATAGAACCCCCTACATTTCTAAATCGTCTAAATATGACGATAGTCCTCCACAAAGATCGAGGAGGTATAAGAGTCGGAAATTTTGAAATGAAGTCTTTGTATTTGTATGAATTTAAATCTTTTATTCTTTAGATCCCCGTCTTTTAGTCGCATATCCCCCCCTTCAAGGTCGAGACGTAGTCCTCTAAAATCATCTAAGCTTGAAGTTTCTCCGAAATGTACTAGAAGTAGATCGCCATCTTCTCGGCACCGTAGTGATAAGCACAAGCATAAGCATAAACACTGAAATTCATCTTTCTCTCCCTAATATTTTCCTAGTTCGTAATACTAGTTATAATTATTTTTATTTTTTTTTTGTCTATAACAAAAAGAAATCAGAAATTCAGACCATAAGATTTAACTTAAGAAACTAATTATGACTCGATGATTTTAAATTCATTAAAAATTTATCATAAAAGAAAATGATATGCGCTCCCAAAAATAAAACGACACAATCATAATTTATAATGAATAAATCCTTTTAATCTTCTCAAATAGTTGTTTCGGTTTTTTTTTAAGGTTTGAATGAAACAAAAAGACTTGGGTGAGCTACATTTTTTAAGTTTTTATGGCTGGAGTTATTTCGCGACTGCCAGGCCGATCATAAGAATCGTTTTAGTGGTGCTTGGTATTTTATTGTTCAATTTTAATTCAATAACTTTTTGCCCAGGTGGATCTAGGACATAGATTAAAATCGGTTCTGAGGAACCAAGTTGCAGTAAAGATTTCAAATTCAAGGATAAATTACAAGATGTGATTTTCAGTAATTTCTCTCCCAATATTTTGTTTCCCACCTACTAAAATGCTTCAGTCCGCCGGGAAAAATATTTTTGCTTTCTCACAGATTTTTGAAATACCTCTCGTTTTCGTATTGTTTTTCGTTGAAGTCCAGTCCTCTGCCAAAACACTTAAAAGGTGTTTTCAATGTACCGTCTTTTTCCACTACAAATTTTAATATCATTTTCTATTCAAGTGTATTCATCCAACAATGTCTGAAGATATCTTCAGACTTCTACATTTTTTGAGTATTAAAGAAATCATAGATTTTTAAAGTATAACCGCTGTTTTGTGTATCGAATTTATAAGGAGAAGACATTTTCAGACTATTTACCCTGACACGAAAACTTAAAAATTCAGCCCGACAGAATGTCGGACGATAAAGATCATCACATATTTTGTTTTGTACGATGTCAAGATGGTGATCAACTAAGGTCAGGTCGAACTGTTGGTGTTCCTTTCCTTCTCAATAGATCAATCCTCAGCAATGCGATTTGACCATAGATACGAGGTCCTAATATTAAGTGGTGGTGTGAGTGATTTTTTTTTTTTTAATCCGTGCCGAAAAAATCGAAACCTGGGTCACTAACGAGCTCATTCAGACACCTTCGAATATCGTTCCTGCATCGCTAAGATTAGCAATAAGAGGGATAGCTTGAGCTAATTAGGTCAATGAGCTAGGTTGCTCTTGGCCGCCATTCCAGTCCGACATTTTTTAAGATGGTGCTACAGTCCTGTGTGGCTCTGCCTTAAACTAACAAATTTCTCGCCTTCCATCTTATTGCAGAAGAACAACTCAATAAATAAAACTCAAAACTTTGCATGTAATCGACATAATAAGTGAAGGCAAATTATTAATGATATCCAAATAAAGATTAAATGATAAAACAATTAAAGTATACAAAAAAATCGTAGGTACAATCTGTACGGGGCTGGAGGAGTGTAAATAAAAATCAAATGATCATAAAATGCAAAATTATTCTTTGCATTACTATCACAAATCTATAAATTTAATTTCAAATTTTAAAAGGAAATTTTCCTCAATTGTTTAGGCTTTAGTTAGCATCTATCTCGGCATCATGATTATAAACTTCCATGATTTCCTCAATGATCTCCCAATGTTTCTCTTTGTTCAGTCCAGTTACAAATACCTTTAAATAAATAAATAAATGGGCCCCCTTTGAAATACAATACAAATTAAAAACTTACATTATACCAAGCTGTGTTCTCATCTGACTCGCCTGTAAGTGGAACTTGTACGCCGTATGTTTGTAGGGCCAATGAAAGACAGCAAACAGCAATATGCGAGGGATTATGATTAAGCACCTTGGGATTATGATGAAAATCCTGAATGAAAGTTTTATTTATTTATTTTATCTTAGAATAGCGTTATTTTCAGGTGAAAATATTATAGAAATTACTTGTAAAAATGCAGCGGCAGTCTTTGCAATAGGAAGAGAACTCCATGTGCTGGGTCCCAACCAATCTTTAAGGGACTTCATGAAATACAAAAGATACTGAAATACATAAAATAAAAACATATTTAAAGTACATTTAAAACATGTTAAAGAAGTTAGTAATAGGGTAATGCAATTTAATAAATTTCAGACATTGAATTACACCTTTAATCTGAAAAACTGTCTCCTTTCACTTCAATCCTAATTTTGCTGAATACTCCTCTAGTAGAAAGAACTATTTTAATTATTAAGGAAGTAGATATACTTAAAATTAAATGTAGATGCACTTAAAAAATGTGCAACAACACAAAATTTAAATACCTAATTAATTATACTTGTAACCTTTAACTTACTTTATGTGGATGTTCAATGTTCAGATCAAATTTCAATGTCCGTGCAATGAGGAGCTCCGCTTGGACGATAGCATCTCTCATAGACCAATATTCATCACCAAGATCTAGAGGTGCAGTGCCCCTGTTTAATGTACTGTATGAAACATTAATGACATCACGAATCTTTACTGGATCATCTTTGATTTTTCCGGCCAAGTATAAACAGCTTGATGCAATTAACTGCAAAAGATATACTATTTAATTTATGTTCACATTTGTCTTCAATCATTTTTAGGTTTATACTGACATATTGGTCGTAGTCACTTCTTTGAACTTCATTGAAGAATCGATGGAAGATTATAGCGGCAGTTGCAGAAGTCAATGGTTTCATAGATAGTTTGATGGAGCATTCGAAAAGAAAACGTGGCACTACACTTTGACCGTCTTTTTTCCTTTAAAAACCCAAACCAAAAAGAAGTTCAGATAGGTATTCTTTTAAATGTAATTGAAGACAAACTTACCTATAATCAGTTTGAATAGCTTTTGGCGAATTTGAGACATTTTCAGTTCTTTGTTGAATTGACATAACATCAACAATATTCTTCATCATTTATCTTTTAAAAAATAAAAAAAACAACATTTAATAATGTTTTATTTATCAAATAAAACAGGTTCCAAATACAAAAATAAAGAGTAAAAGAAAATTAGAAAGTTTCTTGACATCTTTGTCGTCATCAATTTGGCGAGGCGGGTGCCGCATACTTTTTTTTGCATGAAATACATTACCTGTTTTATTGAATTTCTACCAAAATTCAAGATATTCTTTTTTCAAATAAGTTTCAAAGAACTCAACTTTTTGTTGCAAAGAAATACCTAGATTGGACACAATAACTGCTAGCGAAATAAATAACTTTGTCAAATAGCTTTTCAGAAATGTATTCGGAGATAAACTCTGAATTTGCAAAAAAAAGCGAAAAGTATCACTGAAAGTTATTTTAAGAACTCTATTTTAAAACTTCATACTTGATACAAATTTATTTAAATAAAAAGAAGAATCGACTCAGAAGTATTAGTAGGTAAATATGAAATATAATGTTTAATAAACATGTGCATCTGCAGCTGCATTAATTTAGCTACGAAAACGGGGATGAATGTACTTTTAATTGAATGCGATTGAAAGAAAAAATGACAGGTTTGAAGCAATAGAGTGCTGCCAATATATCTAAATTTGTTAATTATCGGCTTTGTATACAAATCACAGATTAAGGGCGGTTTTCTCCGTACGCTCATCTTAATGGCTGCCCGCATCACACGACGCTTGTTTTCCTGCTAGAAATGCTTGCTGGCTTTCCTGCTGGTTTTGTTGCATGGTGTGGTGCTGGATGTTTTGCTGGTTTGAATTCTTCGGCTTCACTCGATGATTGTTTTGGAGCTGGATTCGCTGATGGTTTTTTGACATTTCTTGCGAATTTGTACAAATTTTCACAATATTTTTCTACACAAATTTTCACAAAAAATGCGTGCATCTAATAGAACTAAATATACAAATTAATGAAATCAAATTTAATTTTGTTTAAAGTTGAAAAAACTATTAGAAAATAAATAAAAACGAAATAGAAAAAATGACATTTGAAAATATACAGTGCTGCCAAAAACATTCCAGATTTTTTCCCATAGTAATAATTTTCTTAATACCAAGTAGAAAACTAACAATTTTCCATAAGTTTTTAAATAATTTGTAAAGAGTATGACACAAGTTAATAATAACCTTAAAAATTTAATGCTACGTTGACAAGAACAATAAAAAAAAAAACATTTTATAAAGTTACTCAGTAATATGCCTGTGCAAAATTAACCGGATTTCAAGAAGATTGCGAGTCTCGATGTTAAAGTAACGGTTTTTTCGAGTCTTTTGACTCAAGCCGTAGATTAAAACGTTTTTACAAGTTGAGAGCTGTGTAAGTTGCAATTATATAGTGCATAAAATAGCTAAAACACGTTATAGCAACGCGATTCGATACGAAATATTAGAAAAGTTCCAAGCCGGTATAAAACAAAAAGTAATCGCTGAATTGATTTAAAAATAAAATGAAAGAACAGACTTCAGACTTAAATACCTACTTTTCTATAAAATGTGCCAAAACACAACTTTTGCGCTCGATTTAAATTTAGCTGCCATATGATGAAATAAAGTGCTCTCCATACGCTTTCATATGACATAAGTTTCATCACTAGGTGTGTTTTGTTGACCTTCTTAGGGCCAGTTGTACAATAGTGGTTCAGCCTCGGTTCAAGATTTTAACTCACCGATTTCGGCGGATTAATTAAGGTTCAACGCTGGTTCAAGTATGTAATTGGTTATTATCACACACTTGAAGAGTAAAACACTGTTGAAACTCAATTAATCCACCGGAATCGGTGGATAAAAATTGCTGAACCATGGTTTAAATATTTGTACAACTGGCCCTTAATGTTCACATTAGGAAATGCTCAACAAAACTCTTTAGCTTTCCAGTTTCATTAAGACATTTTGCATCGGAATGTTGGCACTATTTGCTAGGGTCATCTGTCATTTGCCGTGGTATAAAATAGTGTTTCGAGATTTTAAAACGATAAAATAGTGAACAAAGCTTATTAAACTAAATAAAGAACTGAAATAAAAGTAAAAATAGTGAATACTTGTAATACTTTATTTTGCAAAAATATTAAACAACATGGGGTGCTGCGTAAAATCATGAATAAATAATACACGATTTAAATACATACATATAATAAGGAGTTAACAATTTTTTTTCATTTTGAGAGCTTATTATTGTGTCTCAAATTCTACATAAAGTTATTTGAAGTGATGTTTTTTAGTTAATAACATCCCGTAGAATAATTTTAAATTGATAGTTTATTTCGCTGTAAAAAAGCAAATTATCTAAATATACAAAAATACTTCAATCACGTGAATTATAGTTGAGTTATATTTGTCAAAATTAGAAATTGTGGTCCATAGTCGCCTTACATTTTGTTGGTGATGGCAAGGCGCTCACATTTGTTGAGCGAACGTAGTGCAGTTATTTTTCAACGTTTTAAATTTTCTTCCCATTAATTTATGTCTATGTATTGAATATGATACACAATCAGCCAGTGAAATGAAAAAATTGTAAACTTCTTACTATATCTACGTGTTTACAAGATTTAACACAGCACCGCACGTTAATAAAGTATTGCATGTATGCACTATATTTATTTTTATTTCACTTTTGTACATAATTTAATAAGTTTTTTTAAAAATATTTTAATGATTTAAAATCTCAAAACACATTCCTTAAAAAACCAGCTAAAAATTTCCTTGGGCGCCCCAGCATTTAACTCTAACTGCATGCCGATGCTGTGTCAATGCATTTGTATAACTCACACTTTCTTGAAAAAAGCCCCACAGTGGATGCGTTCATTGAAAATGGTTACTTACCAAAACCAATATTACACTGTTCGAATCTTGTCATATATTTAACAATTGTGGATGATAATTTTTATTAAAATAATTTTATTTGCATCATAGAAAATGTATTTCGTTATGTTTTAATAAAATAATTCGCTGTATAATTTTAAACTTCATACAAAAGTTATTTTTTCAAAATATTTTTAAAACTACCATACTCACCGAACATATTTTCCTGGAAAACATGCAACGATACCAACATAACAATCAAATTCATTGGAAAGTTAATGTTCACATTAGAGTTACTGAAGTTTGAATGTGCTGTTAACTTGTTGTTTTTGCATTTGCATGTTAAAGGATGGCTTAATGTGAAAAATTTCTTAATTTTCATATTAGAAAGTCAGCAAAACATGCCTAATTGAGCAATGTTGAAAGTGGGCCCAAATTCCCATGATCCTTTTGAAGGTGTAGAGACAAAAATAAAATTCAAATGAGGACAGTAACGTAGGTAAAAATATTTGTTTGGATTTTGTAAATCTACACTGCAATATTAAAATAACAAAAAAAATCTGTACAAAAAAGGGTTTGCGCCTTTATATAGCGCACACTTTGTTGTCATTCAAAAATCATTCCTATGAAAATTTAGTATTTATATTTTCATGCATTAAAAAAAGTTTCAGCTATCGGCTATAGTATTTGGCCCTGTTGAACCCTTTCCTATTAGCTACGCCATATGTTTGTTTTATATACTTAACCATTCCCGTAACTTTCTTTTATGTTTTATTTTATGTTTTTTGGTCATAATTCATATAATACCTTTCAATATTGGAAATGCTAAAATAAAAATATGTTTTTGGTTGATAAAAACCGTGACATTCGTGAAATTTCAACATATTTTGTCTATAGCAAAATAAAGGATTCCCCACACGAACGCGTATCTGTCAGGGCGAAAACGAAAACAATAATAACAACACGAGGTTGTCAATGAAAAGAACACGTTGTTATTATTGTTTTCGTCGTCGCCGAAACAGATCCCAACTATGTCCCCTTTCACACGAGGAAACAAGTTGCTGGAGATTTTTTGACGTTTTCTTAACCTCACCAATCGTAGACCGTTCAATCCTCTTACTTGGTGCCCTTCTCACCCAAAAACTGAAAGTTGCTGGAAACTCAGTTTCCTCGTGTGAAAGGGGACTAACAATTTTACTCCTATATTCATCCAGAGATACTTCTTATAAGTTTTTATTGCACTCATATAAACTTTATGTAACACTCCAAAGAGTAAAACGGGCGACTTTTTTCCACTCCTATTGCACGTTTATAGTACGCAGATCGCGCTAAATTTTAGTTGCTACTTTTCTCTCCAAACATCAGCTAAAGCCCTAGCTAAATTTTGACATAGGAGAGTTGTGGAGAATATGTGATTGAAATAAGTGGTCTGTTTGGTAACGTGAAATTTCTTGCGAATTTGAACAAATTTTCACAAAATTTCAGAATTTGGATAGAAAAAAAAAATTAGTTTTGGGATATTTGTTGAAACAAAAAGTTATCAAACAGGCATAAGGGCATTGTGTAGAATATGTCAAAAACACCTGTTCTCCGAAAAAAAATATTCAAATTTAAGAAAGTTTGTTTGAAAAATTTCAAGTATTATTACATTTTAAGCCTAGTACGCTGCTGATGCGAAACGAAAAATCCCATACAAAAATGACACAACGAAATCAGAAACGGAAAATTTCGTTTTGCTTTTCGTTTTGCAGTACGCTGTTCGAAGAGCGAAATTTATAATTGTAGCAGATTATTTGGAGAACTCTCCGCTCCTTTTTCGCACTGAATTAATTATACAGACTATTTATTGTGTGCGGAAAAATGACATTTGTGTTTTTTTGTGTTTTTTTTTTGTTTATCATTTTCTTACATCATGGGTTTCTCTGATTTTTGCGTTTAAGCCTAGTACGCTGCTGATGCGAAACGAAAAATCCCATACAAAAATGACACAACGAAATCATAAACGGAAAATTTCGTTCTGCTTTTCGTTTTGCAGTACGCTGTTCGAAGAGCGAAATTCATAATTGTAGCAGATTATTTGGAGAAGTCTCCGCTCCTTTTTCGCACTGAATTAATTATACAAACTATTTATTGTGTGCGGAAAAATGACATTTGGGTTTTATTTGGGTTTTTTTTTTGTTTATCATTTTTTTACATCATGGGTTTCTCTGATTTTTTGCGTTTATGTTTGATTTTGTCTCTGGAATTAGTGAAACTCTCCAAGAATATTTTCCGTTGTGTTTTCGCAAGCGTTTCGTTGTCTGTTTGGAGATCACAGGAAATTTTCGTTTCGCATCAGCAGCGTACTAGGCTTTATGTTTGATTTTATTTTTGGAATTAGTGAATTTCTCCAAGGATATTTTCCGTTGTGTTTTCGCAAGCGTTTCGTTGTCTGTTTGGAGATCACAGAAAAATTTCGTTTCGCATCAGCAGCGTACTAGGCTTTAGAAACAAAATGGATACAAGGGAAATTGAAGATTTGGTGATTTGTGGAGCAGCACAAGTTGTGGCAATAGGAGCGATGGACCAGACACCATATAGAAGGGTGTTCCTTTACAAGAGTAGCCAGTTTTTATTTGTCTTCCATGCTGAACGTAATTTTATTTTTACCACGCATTCTTTTTTTCGGTTGTGGTAATTCTTGTAAAAATTCTTCCAAATCGGAATCCATTTTGCATGAAGGCAGCAACAATCTAGCTGTAAAAACAAGGCAAAGTTCACACAAAATTAAAAAATACCAGAACCAGTCAAAATTTAGCTCGATAATAATGTCCCAGACAATTATTTCGTGCGCTAAATTTTGAAAGATTAGTGATGTACAGTAAGAAACAAACATTTAATTTTTTAGCTGGAGCTGTGTATCTCTCAGCTAAAATGTTTTGCTTAATTTTAGCTTGGCTAAATTTTGGAGAGAATTTCGTATGAAAACTAAAATTTAGAGCGATCTGCGTACTAGGCTAATTAATAATACAAATAAAATTTTTACAATGAGATTCTGTCAAGAATTTCAAAAATAATTATTGATAGAGCTTTGAACTCGAATGATTGAAGAGTTTAAAGAATTGTGAAAAATTAAGTGAGAAATTCAGGTGAATCGAAAAATTCGATTGCATCGGATAGCAGAATAGGGCTGTTAATCTCGGATAAAAATCTATCGAAATTTTAATCCAATTCACACACGGACTTAGGCCGCTTAAGGTAAAACCGCACTCGGCGGAACTGAACTTCAGCGACACCGCGCGCACTTTTGCCCGAAACTGAACGAAACTTCATGTCGCGACAAAGGCCTTACTTGATAATCTAACTTGCATAGTGCCGCGCCGTGAAGTGCAGTTGTAGCTCATACAATTTCTTAGAACTTCAGTTCCGCTGAAATGCAGTTCCGCCGAGTGCGGTCTTACCTTTAATCCCATTTTCTTGTCGGAAAGCTTCCGGCTTTTTGGAAAATATTTCCAATTTTGACAGTACTCATTTCTTGGGTGTGTTCGTAAGATATGCACTTTATTATTCTTACCAAGTTTCGTGCAAATTTTGTTGAAATTAAACTTTTGACGAGTCGATCCTGTATAAAATTTGCAAAAGAAAAAACACTCCAAAAGCATAAGTCGGAATGGAAAAACCGAAGGGTTTTGGATTAGCAGGACGTAGGATAGGATTAATTTGCCTTACTTTACAAGAGGTAGACCGCACACTACCTTAGACTTAGGGCCAGTTGTACAAAAATTTAAACCGTGGTTCAGCAATTTTTATCCACCGATTCCATCAGATTAATTGAGTTTCAACAGTGGTTTACTGTTCAAGTGTGTGATAATAACCAATTACATACTTGAACCAGCGTTGAACCTTAGTTAATCCGCCGAAATCGGTGAGTTAAAATCTTGAACCGAGGCTGAACCACTATTGTACAACTGGCCCTTATAGTAGTGGTCGTTCGTTCGGAAATTAAAAATGTCGCGTAAAATTGATTAAAGAACCGGTTCATATTTCACTTTCATATTTTGGTATACTCACTTCTTGTTGTCGATTTCATACCCGTGAACTAAGCGCCACTTTTGTAAAATTTCATTTTGATTTGAACTGAGTGCTAGGTGGAATAGCTAAGGATTCGCTCCCCAGACCTACTGAGTAACAGTCCAACATAATAACCATTACGTCATTACGCTAAAGGGTAGGAAATATTATACACATATGATTTAATATTTAATTTTTTTTTAATGAAATATTTCATAATGGAGTTTATAATATTACATGTGGTGTTGTGAAATACTTAATATTGTTTTTTTTTTTTATACATATTCAAAATCTATTAGAAGACTTATTTTAACTTTAATTTATCCTGAACTCGGTAATCTAAAGGTTTATGCAAAAATGTATGGCTCAAAACATTTATTGTTACTGTATTAAAAAAAAATAGATATACATAAATCCATTAATATTGAAAAGTGACCAACTATTAGTTTTTCGTGGCATTATGTAGGTTATAGAGTTACGATCTTGTATCCTTTATTTACAGATTATTTCTTAAAACGCGCAAGCACATATTGGTTTTGATATTTTGAAAGAATGAAAAAAACAAAACTAAAGGATTGCACGTTTCAAAAGCTAAACGTAAAAGTGTTCTTTTAGATTTGAGCACAAATTGTAAAATAACATTTATCCATAAATAAATACAAAATTAAACAAATAATAATATAACATCAGTCATTTATCTTAAATAACAATAATAATCAATTTCTTAAATTGGAGTACCTATGTAATTTTATTTTCATTTACATTTTCGTTTTTTTTTTGATTTCTCACAAGTGCACGTCGTGAGAAGAAAAAACTTTCAATTAGTGCATTTTCTTAAATACAAAGACGAAAAATCAAAAAGTTATTTTTTTTGTGAACGAGAATGTTTGTATAATGCTTGAAAATCATTTTAATTTTCATCATGTCCAATGATTTCAATGTCATCTGCTAGAGGGCTTTCCAATTCACTTGCAGGGGTCTTTTCATGATTGTTTACATCGCCTGCATCGAGATTGATCAAGGATAATGTCATTTTACTGCTTAGCACGACCTGAAAATAAAAAATAATATATTTATACCTAGGTATTTATTTAAGTCGTATCATTGTGCAATAGCATACCGCTGGCTCTTCCGGGGATCCGTTGAGCTCCTTATCAAAAACTTCTTCCGTCCTAGTCTCAGAATCTGACACCAGTATTTGAGAATCATGTCCTAAAGATCCTTCCAAATATATAGACTGGGGAACTGGAGGATCTTCGAGTTTGTCACTGGACTGTAAGTAATTTTGATGTGAGTTGAAAGTTAATTTATATTTAATATATAAATTTAAAAAAAATGTATTTTGTTTAACATAAAATTATTCAAATGAAATCAAAAATAGAAACACTAAGAATCTTTACAGCAATGTAAAATGGCCCCGAAAAGTGTCCAGAACATTAAATTATTATAAACATGTTCCATCGATTATTTTGATAACTCACATATTATTTTCTCTCTATACATCCAGATTAAAACTTAAATCCGGATGTAAATTATATAAATTCAATGTAAAGCTTTTCCAAAAACTATCTTTGTCTTTTCTCTTTCTAATTTTGACAGTTCAAAACTACAAAAACAATACATGTGAAACCGAACTTGATAAAATATAAACAAATGCTCTTTTCAGTGCAATTTGAATTTTTAATATTTTTTGTGATTTTTTATATAAATAAGCTTGATAAGTTATAGAAATTGATTTATTGTTAAATTGGCATTACATCCATCGTTTTATACGTTTTTATTGGAAAACAAACAAGCATTGTATTGTAAAAATATTTGGCTTTTGTTTACCTTAAATTCAGTTGAGACCAGCTGTTTCCTATTTTTGTTTGCTTGTTTGAAACTGAAGGCTGGTGGAAAAGCCCAATTGAACGTATCCAAAAGTTCACAGAATTGACAGATTACAGGGATGTGAGCGAGTATATGAAGACATATTTAGAATGCATTTATAAATAAGGAGATGTCAAAAATATTTAGGCAATGGCAAAGCTGAATAACTTTTCAAGAGTGTTCTAATGAAATATAATAAATATGATGAAAATGCTCAACGCGCGACTCCCTGAAGTCAAATTTTTCCCCGAAGTTGTCAAGGCGTGTGATTGTCAAATTGTCTGATTCAACATTTTGATTGATTTTTGTTCTTGTCAACTCAGCATCAACGCTTAAAGTTTTCGAATGTGATCTTCAATTGACCATTTACGTGGATCGTCTAATCATATCTTCTAGCTGGGGTTTAATAAAAAATATTGCAAGCAAACTCAAATGTTCTTGTGCACTAAATTTCTTATATTTTCAAAAATTTTAAAAGGAAGCAAAACTCATTCGAAATCGCGGAGAAATCGTTTTGAAAAAAGGAGAAACGTCAACATTCACTGTCTTTCATCTCCCTAGATACAATATTCTCATTTTCACATTTCACATTATAGTCATCTTTCACACGTGGAAATTGAGTTGCCAGCAACTTTCAGTTTTTAGGTGAGAAGGGCACAAAGTAAGTGGATTGAACGAATTCTCCCCGGTCAACGATTTGAAGAAATTTTTTGACATTCCTCTTCAGACACACATGAAAAAATAGTGTGTTTTAAACCAAGATACCTTAAAAGGAAACTACAGAAAATTTATACGATTTTGTTTCTTCGTGGGAAAGCAGAAATGTACAAGAGATTTTTAAGGAAATTAAAAGAAAACATGAAAAAAATCTTTATCAACTTGTTTTCTCTTGTGCAAGGGGTCTTTATAGTCCTATAAATAATAACTTACATGTTCGGGATGTGAGAAAAATACTGGCGTCGGAGGACGACCGCTCCACTTTTGGCCACCTTCACAACTAGCTGTTACCTCCATACCAAGCACCTTAATAAATTAAAAAGTAATAAAATAATAAACTTATAGAAAAAAAAAACATAACTGAACAAACCAAAAGTGTTCTTGTTTTAAAATCAACTTACCGCCACTGATCTATCAACACTACCGTCTCTCTTTTTACGTTCAACAATTTCATGTTTAGAGTTTTCCATATCGTCTAAATGTTTTACATCTACGGATTTTTCTACAGAATTAAGATCATCACATTCGTTAATATTTGTTTTTCCATTTGAAATATTTTCACTATCCAATGTCATCGTTTTGTCGTTTGTTTCCTATATTTAAATAATTTATGTACAATATTTAACTAATTTAGTTGAAATTATTAAAAATTAAAAAATTTATTTTGGTGAAATTTTATTTGTACAATGATGGATGACGTAATAAACACATTTTTACCACCACTTCAAAAGTATTTTGATTTCACCAACAAAAAATTACATGCCATTTATGTTAAATAAAAAAATAAATAAATATAAACAAATTAAATTTATAATAAAGCTTTTATGGTTGTTTGTAAGTATTTAGTATATAGTTTGAGTAATTAAATATTGAAAAGAATTATAGGTAAATTAAGATGTTAGTCAAAGAGTGCATTGTAAGGTAAATATATTTTTTAATATGTATAATTCTATAGTTAAATTGTTTATTGAAAGACACACAGAAGAAAAATTAAGACCCAATTAAAATAGCGGTTATGTTCAAAAAATTGCAATCGCCATCTTGTTTTTTTTTCATTGCTAACCTTATTTGAATCTGAAGTCGAATTTTGTTCTCGTACTTTTAATTGCTCGTCGGCAGCATCAATTAAACCTTGAATAGCTGTTACAACTATATTGTGTGATAATAATGAAGTTTTAATAAGTAGGTATATATTTAAAACTGTACATTACAAGGACAAATTATAGCAGAAAACCAAACTAATGCTCGTAAAAGAGATAGAGCGCAAAAAAGTAAAACAATCTTTTAGTTTGTGCGCAGACTTAAAGTAAAATTAATTGTAATTATTTTTTAATGATTGCTTACACACTTTTTAAAATATGTCCCCTTTTTATGTTAATATAATAAATCAACATGCTTCAAACTTGGAGTGCAGTTAAGTTAGTGCTTTAGTGTGATAATAAAATGCAATTTTTTTAATTGTTAGAAGAAAGAAGAAAGCTTTTGGAATGGTACACACCATTTGTTCAAGAGAAAATTGTGCTTGTGGTAAACAAATAAAAAAATAATATGAAAAATGAAAAAGATTTTCTCATGCCATTTAAAGCTCAGTCAAATACATAATACCTTCGTTGCAGAAATCAAAATTAATTAATGGTCTATAGATTTATTATGGTGGTGTTATAAAATAATATATCAAAAGTCGTTGTCAGTATCTTTAATCTTAAAAAAAATTGGTTTTTTTTGTATTCAATATTGCGAATATTGTGAAACTAAGAAATACAATAGCCGCGTTTTATTATCCACGAAGAGCCATATGGATTCTCCCACGAAAATCATTCTGTATTACAAAATTCTGTAAAAGGATTGAAAATTCTGTATGATATAATTCTGTATTTCATTATTCTGTAAATCTTTTATTTTGTAATCCAAAATTATGTTAATCCAGAATTCTGTATATCAAAATTCTGTAAATCTAGAATTCTGTATATAAAAATTCTGTAAACACAAAATTCTGGAAAATTATAAATACTGTATATTCTGAGCTCCAAAATGCTGGAATTTCAAAAATTCTGTAAATTATAAAAGAAAAATTGTTTTGATAATGAAAAAACAATTTTCAAAACAATTATCAAAACAATTTTTCTTTTATAATTTACAGAATTTTGAAACACAGAATTTTGGAATACAGAATTTTGAAATACAGAATAATGGTTTTACAGAATTTTGAAAAAAAAAATTTAGATTTTCAGAATTTTGGAATACAGAATTTTAGATTTACAGAATTGTAAATTACAGAATTTTGAAATACAGAATTTTGAAAACTGAATTTTGGCACTTACAAAATAATGACCCCAACCCAAATAAAACGGTACGGATCCTAATGACAACAGTGTTGTAAGCTCATTTATTTTTCATTATGTATTTTTTTTTTCTTTACACTACAGTTTAAACTCCCTACCAACTGAAGAGCCGACTACCCGCCAAAGTAAAAACTTTTTTTCGGATCTTTAAAATAGATCCTGATACAGAGGAGTTGTTGTTGTATGTATTAGGTGTTAAAAAATGATCCTGATCCAGATCCATAGGTATTAAGATGGGGCTAATATTACATAGTTGCATTTAATTATCCACATAATTTGATCCGGATCAGTTATTCAGATCCATGTTAATAAAAGTAAAAGCAGTAATATAATATACATCACTCTTTTATCTTGGTGTTTTTAGGTCTGATTGGCAACGCGAAATGACATTTCACAATCACAAAAAAAAAACAAATAAAAAATTCACCTTGTTGTGGTGAGTTTTTTTTACGTTTCTTGTGAGGATTCCAAATGTAATTGAATAACAACAACCTCACAATTGAAATCAGCCTCTCCAGAGCTTACGACCAGATATTATGTATTATAAAGATTGGAATCTTTCGTACGATCCATCCCCCAAAACCCATTTGTTTACATTGTTATTTTTGTAATTTAATTTCGTGTCGATGAATAGATGTGAATTGCAACAACAATTTATGCAGTGGTGAATTCATATTTTCGCACTAGGGTGCGTTAAAACATGGACTCTAGTGCAAAAATATGAACTCACCACCATCCGCAGTTTTGTTTAGCTTTTAGGCAAACCAGAATGACAGCCGAGGATTCCAATCTTTATAATTCATAATCTCTGCTTGTGACTTGTGAGCCCTCACAACGGCAGAATAGCTCTGTGAGTGATAATCAGATATTATGTCTTTTGACATGAAAATCACTTATCATTTTCCCCAATTAAACAGTACACATATTATCCTTGTTCGTTTACTTCCCAAACCTACCATTTTTAGCCCAAAAAACTATCAAAGTTCATATAATAAAAAAAAAAAACTATTAGAATCTGTCAGTTTCAAGAAGTAAGCAAACAGACCAATTAAATTAAGGGAAATGGTAGATCCAGTGTCCATTGCCTTGTCTAATTTCAATATTTTGCTGTTACTTGTAATGATGCGGTGAGTATTTCACTTCTCGAACTCGAACAGCCATTTTTAATTTGGCTTTTACAAACCTCTTAAAAATAACAACATCAAATTAAAAAATGTTTATACGAATTAACAATAGATAACTTGACTTTTGTAATATTATATAATAGACCGAGGGCCCGCAGCAAATTTTGGGTGTGAATGATAGCAAAAATTCACTGGTATTTTTATATAGTTCTTAATTTTTCATAAGCAAATATGAAAGTCCTTCCATTCCGTGGTTGGGGTCTTTGTCGGTAATGGTGGATTTAAAATGCGTTTTTTTTAAGTCAAGATAAAAAGTATAGCAACTAAATCATTTTATTTAAAAAAAGATCTGCAGAGCGCCCTAGACATGAAATGGGTGTCCAATACGTCTTGGATGGGGTCTTCTGCATCCAAGATGAAGCCGAAGATGAGTATCAAACCGGTCTCTAAATTTCATAAATGTGATGTGATGATAGAAGCTTCCCCTCTGATAACATAATATGGTAATCCAAGACTTTTTTCATGGGGTAGCTTACCTACCAGATGCACTAAAATAACGCAGTTTGCCGACAAAGGCCCCAACCATGGCATGCAAGACTTTCATATATTTGCTTATGAAAAGTTAAGATCTATATAAAAATACCAGTGAATTTTTGCTATCACTCACACCCAAAAATAACTGTGGGCTCTTAGTCTATAAGTCGTTCTATAACGCCACTTAATAAATATTTCAGCATAAAATCGTTTTGGTTTCGGTGTCTAAATTAACTCTGAGTTAAATCGGAGTTATTTAATTCTACAAATAAATTGAACCCGAGTTAACTCAGATACAGTTTTTCAGTTTATGATTAACTCTAACGCCCATATTATTCCCTCGACTAAAATTTCAATCCAGATGTAAAGTATACGAATTCAATGTAAATACATCCGGATTTAAGTTTCAATCTGGATGTATCGAGTGAATAATATGGGCGTAACATTCAATTGTTAAAAATTTATCAAAATGTGACACGCTTTCACTTTCCAAACAAATATGGCGACACTATGTGGTAATAAAGAGACGATTTCCATTGTGGCACCCTCTTTATTTTGATAGTATTTCTACTCATCAAATCCGATGAGCTTACTCAGGATCTAAATTGACTGAAAAACATTTTTCTGGAGTTTAACTGGGGTTTAACTCTGAAAACATTTGTGTGCGTATTTGACTGAGTTTTTTTTTATTGTTAGAAATAAATACTACCGCAAGAAACAGAATTGAAAATAATGAATTTTTAATTACTTATTTAATAAAAGGGATGCCAAATGTTTGCCGCTTTAAAAAATTCATGGCGAGCATCTTGAAAAATGAAAAATGAGAAGTCAAGAACTGTTTTTTTCGAAAATTGTTATAATCTCCTATACTTTTGTGTTTGTGTCCTGTTTTATTCATTTATATTTTCGTTTCCCTGTAATTCGTGTTATGAAAATGTCGTGTTATTTATTTGTATGTTTTTTTATATATCTTTGACCCAGTGTTAGTATTTTTTTGTTTGACTCAAATGTTGTTTGCAAAATATGAAATTAACCAAACTATGTAAATATAAATAACTAACCCAAAATTTAATTTTTTTAAATTAAAACTTTTTTAAAATAAAATTAAAAAAAAACACAAATTGTGCATGATTTGCGAATTTTTGCAAAACACATTTTTAGTTTTCGCTAACCTTGGCTTGGAATTGGTCTGAATTCATTTCGGCTATTAATTTAGCCATTGCCTTTTCAGTTTCCTCAAGTTTTTTCCTTAATTTTTCAATTTCCATTAATTGCTCAGATTCCTTATTTATTGGATAGTTTGATTTTGTAAGTTGATAGCTGGATGATTGGCCAACACTTTGTGAGCCGTTAGTAGCAACTATTATGTTAGATGATGACATATCTCGAAGCCTTTGATCTTGGCAATTAATCCGGCTACAGTGTTCTTGTTGCTGGTTAGATCCTATAAAATTTGTTATACGAAACTTCATAATGCAAGTCAAATACTGAGCCAATAAACAAAACAAAACATGAGGATAATTTCCGGAACACCAAATGCAAAATATTTTAAGGTAAACTCACGTGAAATTGTTGTATAATTATGTTAATTGTTTATAGTAATTCAGCCATTAAAATTTGTGATAAATATACATAAATTATAGGTTTTTTTTAAAGTAATTGTTGGTAAATGTGTATTTACAAAATAAAACTGTAAATTATAACTAATGGTGGATTTAAAAGATGCCCTTTAAGCCAAAAACATGGAGACTACCGAAGAAATTTTAAATTAATTTAAAGGTATAGGTACATAGGTCCTACTAATATCTTCATCTATACATGCAAAAATAAATAGAAAATATGACTCAAGAGCTCAGAGTAGGTCACTGAAATTAAAGATATATATGTACATACTTTTTATACAAACATCATGGTAAAATTGTCAAAAAATGTTTAACTATTTGTTTTTGAAAATAATGAAGGTAACGACCGCATGACAACCGATTGTTTTTAACACGAAATTGGAAAGAATGAAGTGATATACATATATCGCGTGCAAAAATTCAATTCTATTTTACGTTTAAGTGACAAAACTCTGTCCTGAAATTGGATTTATTGGTTGGGAGGTTTGGTTATTTCTGGGTCCACCCTAACAAACTTAATGCTCTGGAGCACCGAAAAACCAAAAATATTTTGACACAATCAATATCTATATAATTGTTTCTACGAATTGCTAAACGTAAAATTTGCCTAAGTTATGTTAAGCAAACAGTTCTAAAATGCAAACGTAAACATCCCTGTAAAGCAGATTGTAGAAAAACGATGTAGATTTTTATTTTCTTGTCCAAATACATTATTATTTATTTGGCATGTCTGGGATTTATTTTTTCTTTTTGAATTAAAATTGGTGAAACAAATGAAGAAAATTAAGTTAATTTGATTAAAGCAACAGTCAACAATCTATGGAAATGTTTGTTCCGAAAAGTCATATGCTTTTGACATTTCAACTTGTTTTTTGCCTTTGCTTTGCATGTGCTTTGATTTAAAAATTATTAAAACAATGGTCTTTTTAAATCTAAAAAAGCTATAATATAATTTATTTAAATTATAATAATTTACTGAAATCTTTGCAACTATAAAAAAACAAAATGTTTAATCAATAGGTTTCAGATAATGAAATAATAATTTGTATTCGTAAACGACTTTAAAAGAAACTTTTGACTTTTCCACAACAGAATTTAAATCTATGTTGTAAATCTATGTAAATTGAAAACTGGGTAAATTTGAATTTCAAATTAAATTTGTTGGTGGTAAAATATTATGAAACTTTTGTACACTCGGGCGTATACGTATTTTTTTATTTTTTAAATTAAGGTATTTGATTTTTCAATCGTTTTTTTTTTAATATGTTTTATTTGTAATAGCCTAGTAGTTTCTTACTTAAATTTTTAAATTGCATTTGTATAAATTAACCTCGAGGTCCATGAATTAATGTTTAATAAAGAAGTTTTATAAGCATAAAAAGAAGTAATATATTTTTGTATTTTAACCCTACTCATATAATAAACAGATCCCCTGTTATCCAATATTGAGTTGGATTTACTGTCCCACATTTTTCTTAAGGGTCATAAGCTAGGACATTTACTGTTGAGTTTAAATATTTAGGTACCAATAACCAAAGTAAAAGATTATACAAGGAGGAGATATTTAAAAATATCTTTTCACTAACCCGTTAGGCGTTAAACCATATAAAACGATCGTCTACTTCGATAGGGGTCAGCTATAGCAATACAATATTTAAATTAAAACTTAAAAAATTGTTAAAATAATTTTGTTTTTATAATATAAAAAGCATATGCTGCAAATATTTTGCCTTAAATACATACATTCGCATCTTTTACATTTTGATCAAGTATTACGAAAAAAAGGACATATTTTAAAATTTGTAATTAATTAAAATATAAGTGAAGAAAAATTATGAGAAAATGTATGAATTATAAAATAAAAAAAAAAAAATTCAACGACTACAATGAGCTTACTTGTCTGATGTTCTCTCCACCCTGATTTTTAAGGGGAGTTTATAAATGATATATGAAATTTATTTTTACTTAAATTTGTTTTCGATATTGATTTAGATTTACATAGATAGTTTTTACATTTAAACGGAATCTTAAAGCAAATACAATTATGTATCTATATGATAAGCCAAAAAAAACTTACCCAATTTGGTGCCATTTATTTCGTCAGCTTTTTTATCATGGCCAAATACTTCTTTTCTGAATGTAGGATCAGCTGGTGCTGGCCCGTATGGTGCGTTGGGAATTGGTTTTTTGAAGACGATCTTTTTTTTTTGATGAAAAAGAACTTTGGGGTTATTTTGATGAACAAGTGTGTTACAAATGAAATTCACCTTCATGATTGTATAAACGAAGAATACTATTATTCCTACTGTGTATAATGGCATTATCAGCCCCATGCTGCTTCCTTTCGGTTGCGCCTGGTGAACTGATCCCGCTCCCATTGGTGGACGCATTCCAGGAATAGGTCCAGGCTAAAAGAGTCAAATGTATGAAAGTTAAATACATTAAAAAAAATGAAACAAAAATCAACCAAAAATAAGAAATATAGAAAAAAATATCAAAGACAGGACTTGGCAACATGAAGTCCATGAAATTTCCTTAGCTAAGGAATTCGAATTTCTGGTAGATATCTTTACAGGAAACAAATAATTTAATTTTTGCCTGAGCATTAAAACAAATTGACCCTAATTGCAGCATTGAAATAAACTATTGTTACGGCTTATTTAATAATGTCTAAAGGCTTATCTTGAACAAACATTTTCAAACAGATTCATAAGTCCACAAGGCAAAAGTATTTATTTAAAGTTTTAACACCCATTCAGGTGAGTCAAAGTTTTGAATTTTGGTCCTGTGACTTATAACTCTATGCGTCGCATAATTAATTAGTATTTTAAGATTGTGAATCAAACCTAAAATACAGTTTTGATTGATTATTCGACACAAACGGTTTGACGGAGGATAAAGCACACTTGCAGGCGAACCATAAAACCAATATTGAATTTATTATTGACATTATTGACACTGCGACAAACCTTAAGTTACCGATATCGGATTACTAATCAGAACTTTATTAAGACAATCAACTAAGAAACAAGCCCTGCGTACCTTAATAGTAAATTCTGGAATTTGCTCTCATTGGTTTCAGTGCCCAAACTGAATAATGTACAATTTTTAATTCGTCGCATAAATTCCTAGTACAAAATCAAATTTTTGTTTCAATAGATCACTTATGTATCTGTCAAAATTTAGCACACGAAATAATTGTTTGAAACATTAAATAGTGTTTTTGTTTGGTAATCCGGAAGAACTCTCCGATCCGGAAGAGTCGCTACAAACAAGTAGTAACACCTTTTTTAAGTTCTGAAAGCAGCGATACCACATCGTGGGATTTATTCCTTTTGTGGGAAATTCGCGTCTAAAAAAAGCTAAAAGTGAAAAAGGGATTTTTCAAACCTTAAAGTACAAAAGAGAGGATTTTACGTTATGCTCAATGTTTTGTTTTTAGTATATGTATAATGCTCGTTCAATTTAGAAACACAATTGTATTTACCTAACTTTGATCAAATGAAACATTTTCATGCCTAGAAAGAACTCATTCTAAACATCTGAGTGCGTTCATTTTCATTTTTACATTTGTATTCTTTAGCCTAGTACACTGTCAAACGGAAAATTTCATACCTAGATAATAAACGAAGACTGTCAATTGCCATTCTGTTTTTTGTTCTCTAGTAAAAGTATTACGCCTTGAATAAGTGAAATAGATAACTGTAAAAAATTTCTTTGCTTCTAAATTTTTTCTGTGCAAATGATTAAAATATATTTTTTTAATTTATTTTTTTCGTGGGAAAATTGTGGGATATTTATAGTATGGCATCACTTTCAACTGTGATCCAAAGTCTGGAATCACTGTATAGGAAGGTTGTGTTTTGTTTTATTCAATTCTTTTCTTGAAAGGAATTCGACATTAGATGTGTGTACTTGTGGGCTTGAACGCATGGTTCAAGTTTTTGTTTGTTTCTTTTAAAATCACTGACAAAATACATGTACATGAAAGGTGTTTATTTTTTAGGAGTACCCATTGTTTTTAAATTGGCAACCCTGTTTTTAATAAATAAAACTTAACAGCTTACAGATTAATTGCGGTCAGATTTATATTTGATTCAGCCGCATCTTCTATAAGCGTAGAATCATTTTTAAACACTAAATGGAGAAAATTATGTTTTCAATTTACCATGTCATTGACAAATTTTAGGTTTTTATACATACATATATGTAATTAAATTAAACGATTTTTTTGCTTGACTATGTTTACAAACTTCGTAAAAGCTCCGTTTCTTTGTACAATACAGTGGTTTATGTTTGTGCATTCTCTTGAGAGATTCCGAAACTTCTTGTTTACTCACTAATTAAAGTCATGTAACGAATTAAAGGAACACAATTCTCGTTTTAGTGCAATAAAAGTGTTGCCATTATTTAAATGAACCATAGTGTACCTCTAAAAAAATGCCGTTCATATAATAGGTTATTGTGACGAACCAGATAAGTCAAATGCTTAAAAAGTTCAGATGGTCAGATTCAGATTAAAAAAATATCATTAAAGTGACAAAAAGTTTTTACCATTATTTATTTTATAAAAAATATTATACAAGGCCAACTTAGGGCCAGTTTCACAGTGAAGTAAGTGACACTTAAGTGCCAAATATGGAAAACTAATTCCCAATATCACAGTGTAAACTTACCGGAATAAGTGACACTTAAGTCTCCCATGTTGGCCACTTAAGTTCCACTTACTCAGGTAGTAAAACTGCGGCTAAAGTTCCAAAATGTAAAAATTAAGTGCCACTTATTTTGTTAAGTGTGCACTGTGAAACTGGCCCTTAAATTTTCATTAAATATTTTTTACTAATTTATAATTTAATATTATTTTAATTATAATTGATTCGAGGTGACTATAACTTTTTTTGCCTTTTGGAGAGAAATGAGTAATTCCTCAAATATCTCATGTCAAGAAAAAGTACTTCTCATCTTAAACGTTTGGGACAGAAAATTGCAGGTCTCATCTATTCTTGATGAATTGTAACCCGCACACAGGTATGATGGAAAATCTTTAGACTAATTGGTTCTCCATAAACTGTCGTGCCACTAACTTATTTATTCAAAATAATATATTTTTTCCTGAACATGTTGACAGTTTTTCTTTAACAATACCGGCTCTGCAGTATTTTTTAATACTTTTGTCAACTAATTATTCAATATATATTTTCAAGATCATCTAATTTGAACAGAAATAATATTTTATTATTATATTTTTATAATTAAATTTATTCATCAGGTAAGTTTTTCTACAAAAACGGTCTCATACACAAATTCTTCCCATGGGAATTGGGATCGTATCAAAAAGTTGTTCGTGTTTTAAATTTCATTATAATGTTCATCATGTGAGCATTTTAAGGGAAAGTTTTAAGTTAAAAAAAAAACACACGGCTATCGCTTTAAAGATCTAGTTTAATGAATACATAAATCTCATAGGCTTGATTGTGATTTTAAAAATGATTTGTGTCCTCGTTGAATGAAAGGTGTTTCAAAATTAAGATTAATAATATGGCAAATTGGCAACTATGCTATTCAAACACTGTGTGGAATAAATAAATATTGACCATGAATTTTTACACGCTGAAAGCTATCGTCGCAGCCGTATGCCATGCCACCGTGTTGTCGTAGGAGTCAGAAAGAAGGTCGTCTAAAAATACTGTTCGTACTTATTTTCATTATTAGTTTTACGCAGATTCTTCTTCAATGTTTGTATTCTATATAGCAAAAGAAAAATAAACAAATACTTAATAATAATGCATCGACTATAATTATAAATTGCATGCGATCTTAAATAAATGAATCATGTGTCTAATTATTATTGAAAAATTAATCTACATATAAGTATATATGAAAAAAAAGTTCCTATTATTAAACTTAATGTTTTTTCTCTCAATTTTTTTGTTGTTGTTAAAGAGCACACATAAAATTTGTCAGACATCATTCTCAAAACGATTTGTTGATTTGTAGCATACAAATTTAGTTTTGTGTGCAATTAAAAATATTGTAGGTACATGGAATTGGGAATGAAATTCGAAAAAAACCATAGAGTAATTTAGCAAACAATTTGGCACAGGTTCAATATTTTTCGATGCCACATCACACATATTGTGGGACTTATTTTGAAAAAAAAATTACGAAAAAATGTAGATATCTGCCATGAATGCAGGTTTTTTTTTGTATTTTGGAGTTTAAGATTAAAACAGAATTTTGTGTTTTTATAAATACATATAATGTGTACATATATCCACGTCTTTATATAAAATTTATAAAAATATCTACATATATTTAACTTACTCTTCCTTCCACAATTCTTGGAGGTGGATTACTAGCAGATTTTGCCCTTTCAATAATGGGAACAGTTGGTGTTGCTGGAATTGCTCGACCCCGTTCTTTCATTGACTGGTATATAGATTCCGGATGTAGATGTGATGGTCGCTCTTGTCGTATGCCTGGAGGAATAAATTTTAATAATTCAATATTAATTGTGCTGTTATTTTTAAATGTCATTGTATTAATTGGTAATTCAAAGAACATTAGAACACGAGACAATTATATGAAAAAAAAACTATGTGCATTAGGGTGGTCCTTTATTTCATTTTATTTTGCATGCTTCCAGAAGCATGAAAAAAATAAAAATCCTTAGAAACATATTAATTTATTACAATTTAGCGGTTTTTGGTTTCTATTTTTATACCCTCTAGTTGGTATTTTCATTGGAAATAACTTCAAAATACGGTTATTTTAAGAGAGATCGATATTTCGAAAATGGGTACATGATTTGTTTTCAAAATTAATTTTTTAGTCCGTATTAATAAAATACTAAAAAAAATTTCGTACCAATTCTTTTTCTTAAAAATGTTTGCGAAATTTTGTATACACAAAATTAATTAAAAAAAAAAACCGCTCCAACGATTTTAATTTTTTTTTTCTTATAAATTGATATTTGTTTAAGAAATCAGATGGTGTACGTTGGTGTAAAATCAATTTCAGAGGTTATTTAATGAATTTATTTCTATGTACCTAATTTTATTGATTTTTTAATAATTTTTCAGTCTAAACTGTAAGGTCCATGTATATGTGCAACACAGTGCTATATTATTCATTTGTATGTACTCAAATAAATTGTACCTTTAATTTAACTACGTTTTTGGCAGCTGGCATAAAATGAAGGTTCCCATAGCCAATTTATTTATTTAAAATCAGATGAATAGATCTAATCTATTCAGTCAGACTTTAAAATCACAGTGTGATCGCACATAAGAGCTGAAAGTTCGTGCGACCAAGTCGTACATTTTGTTTTCTTATATCTTTAAGACTTGCCGTATTAACTGGTTCTGAAAATTGATAATTTTAAATGAAAATACCTATATGAGCGTAAAAAAGTAAAAAAATCGAAAAGCAAACAAATATTGTTGAAAAATTCCCTTAGCCATGAAAAAAAAACTTAAATTGAAAATTTCTCATCTTCTTTTCAAAAATATAAAACATATTTCTAGAAAACATTTCCCTGTTTTTTTTTCTATCAGTTTTGGTTTAGAAAATAGTTTCACGATCTCTTTCTTTGCCTATCGTAATTTACCCTATTAAAACTTTGAATTTAAAAGAAATCCCCCAACTAAAACCTACCATATATGCTGAGTCAGATAATTAAAAAAACCCGAAATTTTGACATTTTAAGCTTGGCAACCCAATGCCTTGACAATATTTCACTAGGCAATCCATGCACAAATTCTTTGTTTATACTTTTTATCTGGTAATTCGATCGTCCTATGACGGGATCTTCTATTGACCATTATATTGCCTTGACCATATTCCTCTAGACAAATCCTGCAGTCTGCCAAATTCGTTTCGTTCGATTAGACACTATAGCAGCCATAATAATAAAAAATGTTTTATTATCTTCGAATTCACAAATCAGCTCAAACGTTTACGAGTTAAAAAATCTTATTAATAAACAATTTACTGGTCATTCGCGTAAAGTGTCTTATTTTAACAAAAATCTACTACATTCAACAAAAAATAGTGACACATATTTTTTATAAGTCCAAATGAGAAAGCGACAAAAGTACAGAGAGTATTATTTATAGCCTGCACACATACATTTTTTCACAGACGTGTGAACATTCGCTTACATACTTTCTCATTTAAAATTGTTAATAACATACATAATATGGGTGACTACCTTTTGTTTTCTTTTAATCTACAGTCGTTGGCAAAAATCTCTAAGGTATTAATTACTCTTTAATCCACCTACTTGATAACAATTCGCAAATAATTCATTGTTTAAAAATAATTCATATTTGACTTGAGTTTATTAATAGGGGTGAAAATAATTGCATGTTGATGCAAGGCATCATCAACAACGCATTTTCCTGATTCTTGTTTGCAAGCCTGAATGATACTTTTCCTTCAACACGTAACCCAACAATTGATGGTTTTTGTATTCATCAATGTTTGAAGAAAGTGATTGTTCCCCAATGATGCGTTTCTGAATTTTGTTTGGAGAATAAAAATGCTTTGCATTTCAAATTACTTTCATTTATAATCTCGTGTAATCTATCAATCGTGTTTATCTCTTCTTCTAATTGTTCCCAAATTGTTATGAAATGATTTTAGTATTAAAAAAAATTTATACATAGTTAGTACTATAAAGATATCAAACAATAATATACGGTTAGTAAATAACAATAAATTAAAAAAAAGAAACGTTTCTGCACACGAATTTCAGTGAAGGGGAAAAGTGAAACGCAATTATGCAGTTTGACTTTGCTTTTCACATTTCACTCTTCATTATATTGTTAGTCAGTCAGATTTTCCACGCCACATACTATATCAGGTAATTTTAAACGTTACGGAAATGTGAACACACTTTTAAATCTCAATCTCATTGTCAGTTGAATTAAAAAAATAAAGAAAAAAACACACACGCCATAAACCTACTCAATTCGCCGGTAAGCAAGTTCAATTGCTTTCGATACAAATGTGGTCCAACTTCAAAAGCGGTTGAATTTAAGAATTTTTCTCGATCAAGAACGACATCGCAACATCCTTTAATATTTTGTTTTAATGTTTTTGTTTAACAATATAAAATAAATATGTAGGTCACTATTATGCTGTATTTATAATTAGTTTTAACTTTTGTTTTTATAACTTACCTCCAGGAAGACGATGTTCTTTTGGTGTAGGTTTTGGTAAAGTACCACCAAACATCATCGGATGAAATACTTTTGGCCATAATATTGCAATACATCCAACTACGGTGATAACAATAATTGCTGTTTTCTTCGATCCTAAACATTCGTTGGCGGCATGTACAGGTTGAGTAGGTGCCTTCTTCATTGTGCTCATGTTATTCTTTTATATAGATTTTAGATTTAATTTCGTTTCCTAATTTAATTTTGAATTTTTGTTTTTTCGTTACAGTTTTGTTATAATTAAATTAATGTATAGTTGATAATTTTTGCAATTATATCATTTTAAACAAGTTCGATTTTTAATGTAAAAACCTTATTGTTAACATAACCTGAAAAAAAAACAAAATATTTAATTAATTTTAAACTATTATTACCTGATTTATAAATTAATAGATATCCCATGGTTGGTATAAAAACAAAGATAACCTTAAAAAGTCGTCATTGTTAAAATAAATTATAAAACCTTACTTACTGTAGATATTCTATTAGATACATTTTTATATCCATTTCGATGATTTGTATGCTAATAATATTATCAAACTAGTTTTTATTAAATACTTTGTGCATTCATACCAATTAAAGCTTTTGATCAATTGTTTTAATTTCAAGTTTCAATAAAAATCATTCGATAACTCCGCAAATAGTTGTTCTTATATTTTCTATTTCTCAATATATGATTTCCAGGACAGAATGGATCTTCTGAAGATATTTTTTGCTAAAGTTAATTCACAAAATTATTATTTATAGAAATATAGAAATATAAGCTCGAACTTATGTACAATTGAAAAGGGAAGGAGCATAGGAATGTATTTCTGACCCAAAACCAGGAAACCCAGAAACTAAGCTTGGAAGAAAGTTGATGATCAGGCGACTCTGATCATTGAATTGTTCGTGGAAGATAGCCAACTCATGGTGATTAATAAATCCAAACCAACACATTAGTCTAGGGACCCATAAAGCAGTCATCATGACAAGGATACGCTGGGAAGCATCATAATAATCTTATGAAGAGGATTTGTGGAATAAAATTTTAGATGGATTATAACATATCAGGGGGCCGATTCTAAATCTGTGAAAAATTAAATTGTATAAACCATAAATTCGCTCTCATCCATTGGTTTCAATTTTTTTGCTTAAGGTACTTTGTTCAAATAAGCGATCCTGGTTCAGTGAATAAAACTCTTCGACGAACTATAATTATCGATCCTGGACCACCTTATCATTTTCCCTAAAGCCGCGAATGCTCAGTCAGTGCAATTATCTCATTTTTCTTATTTTTTGAAGAGATAAGAGAAACACATGAGATAGAAAGATTTTTTTCTTCATAAATAGGACTGAGAAGGAGGTGTGCTTGAATTGAGCATTATTCGTTCGTATTCACCCTTTCTTTTCACCTGTTTACATCCAAATGCCGGCCGGCGTGAAAACAGATTAATCATATGAAAATTTTGGACAATTTCGTAGGACGCGAATCGGATTTAGTGTGAAAGGGTGAACATTTTTTGATTCACTTTTTCTGTGCATTTAAATGGTTAACAATAAGAACATTATGGGTTGTTGATTCCGGAGCCACCTGTATAATATCAAGGCACGTCAGTCAGATTTTGTCACAATGAATGTATATATGACTGTCGCAAATGGTAAATCTGTTGTTTCCAGCAGTTAAGAACTTTGTCTCAACAAGAATTATCGTCGATAGAAAGGGTATTTTATTCATTCATTCTTTCTTTAGAAATCTGATCTTCAATTAAAAAATATACAAGTCGCAGGGAGGCAAAATAGATCGCTTTTGAAAAATGTCACATTGTTTATCGATCGAAGCGAAATTGTCAAATGTACTTTGGAAAGAAGTTCTATCCCTTCTATTCTATTTGAACTTCGGGAGGGTATAGGAAACCTAATATTAAATATCTACAGATTTTTGGCACAGAAGCTTGTTATTTGATTCCTAAAGGAACCAGTTTATTCACATGGTTAAAAATAATTCATGATTGATTTGAGTTTATTAATAAGACATGCGAGAAATGTTACAGCAGACAAAGTCATGTGATTACGAATATGATATCCTTTTATTAGCTAAGACTGTCAAGTTAGTGCACTAAGAAACGGCTAGTTCAGTTCCACTTCGATGATAAATTTTCTCTCGGTTGTCAAGAACCGTCATGTCAGTGCCAATTATTTTTAAGACCTTTGTATGCATTTATACTGATCAATATGCTACAATATACCAGATAATTGTCTTAAACTACAAGAAACATGGGCCACTGCATTTAAGAAATCCCAATATTCATCAGAATGGGAAACTCCATTACTACTTTATATTTCGATAAAAATGAAGCTTCACAAAGACACCAGGTTCAAAGAAGCTATTATAAGTCAGGTAAGTGTACAGTTCTTCGATTGAGAGCCAATTTTTAACTGTTTTTTTTTGTGAGAAAACACTTGTTTCCTGCTATAACTATAAAATAACTGTTATTAAATGTGGGTGCAGGGGAAAGTGAGTACGAAAGTAACAGTCAATTTTTACAAAAAACTAAAACTGTATGCTTTCATTATTTCAAAGTATCATCATTAAGGCAAAATTCTTAGCAATTAGGTACTGAATGCACCCACATCAAATCCAAATGTCAGTATAGCCGAATATGTCAACAAATATTAAAAAAGTAAAAACCGTTTATTCGATGCTGTCTTACCATTTTGTCTTTAATCGAATGGAGTACATCTTTTTACGATATGCATTCTTTCATTTTAATAAGATTTTTTATATAAAAAAGTATGGGGTGGACGGTTGTAACATTTTTTTTGTGGATGGTTGTAACATGTGACAAGCAAAAATACTTATAAAATTATTTGTGTTACAACCACCCACATAAAGTTCTTGGTGTATTTGCTTACTCAGCAGCTGGTTATAGCTTAGAATAAGTTTCTTGCAAATTCCAGTTTAGTTTTTTAAAAAGTAATTTTACAACACGCACAAATAATTTAAATGTTTTTTTGGTTGAAAAATCTTATTTATACACTTATTTATTCATTATTTAAGTTAATAATTCTGAGGACAATCAAAATAAATAAACGTTTCTGTTATCTCACAAATGCTGATTTTTCAAAAATTTATATAAGTGGATCCCAAATTACTCGATAGCGAAACTGAGAAATTTTGGTCAGGTTTGAAAGCTGAACTGGAGTACATAGGGCATTTGATCAAATCAGTCTTTATTTAACAAAACGAAATAATTCCTAATGTCATAATTTGGCTAAATTTGAAATTCACTAATTGAAATAAGGACGAGTTTTAAAAGACAACGTTATTGGTTTAATTTTAAATCAGTAGGTATAGTTTACGAAATATTTATGAATTTGAAAAATATTTCTTATCTATTGGTTAGCAATTTTTTTGTGGTGCAATACTTAAACAAATTTCTTCACATATTTGTTTAATCACGTTTAGCTATCTTCAATTTTTACATTTTAAATTAGTTATATATCTTTAACATAGCTACAACGAGTTCCCCAAATATGTTTTATAGCTGCTAGCAATGAGATGGATTTCTTCTATGAGTAAAATAAGGTAAATACTTTTTAAATTTTCAATAACGTCATACAAAATTGAAGAAGAAAAAACTTCATTAATTTTTCAAAAATATAAAATACTGAGATATAAGTACAAGTAAGTGCGACTAAACCGTGCACTTTATTTATTTATATGCACATAAAATATTATTCAACTATATTTACGTGTATTAAGTGCTTCTATTCATTTTTATCTTTTTACATTGTGCACCTGTTTTGTCAAATATATACATACATATATATATACATATATGTATATTTTCTACAACATCATATTTAACATAAATAGCATGATGTACGAATAATTTGAATCAACGAACTTTTATTAGGTTTTTAATTAGTCTGACATCATGTGAGCGAAAATTTTTTGTCACGCATTTTTATTCTTCCTCTAATAAAGAGTGCACCATAAAAAATATGTTAATAACGAAGTAATTTTCATGTAATAAAATATTGTTTTAGAAATCCTTTGTAAAAGTATGATTTAGGTCTCTTTGTTATAATTAATAATAATTCCTAGACGATATGATGTTATATTTTGATTAAAATTAACTGAGTCTCATTTGTCTTTACAAAATATTTAAATTATTTAAAATTAATATTAATCTCTAGCTCAATATTTCTTTAATAAAAACCACAAAAAAGACTAGACGGGGGTAAACAACAAAACGAGATAAAGACAAGACATATTTAACTATGTATATCATTTTCCATTGGTTTCATTTTGAAATTCAATGCAGCAGTGCTAATTGCTTTTACTAAAATATAAAGTTTTTTTTCTTTATTAATTCTGAATTATAAAATATAAATTGTTTTCTAGCACCTAAAAATTGAAATATGTACATGGTTAACTACAGGAACACCCTTAATCAAATTGTTTTCTTATATTCATTATCTAATTATTATTTCTTGTGAATTTGCACAAATTTTTCACAAAATTTCACAATTTTCTGTCAAAAACAATAGAGAAAAAACTCAAATTTGTTGAAAAAAAAGTTACCAAACAGGCATATTGCATAAATTCAAAAGCTTTCACTTTTGTAATCAAGTCGTCAAGCAGTGAAGTCATATTTTTTAAGCTCATTTCTTTAAACTAAATCTATTTTAAATACATGTTCATAATTTTAAACATTTGTAATCTTACATTATACTCAAATCTGTTTTCTTAATCAATTTCTACTGAACACGCCTAAAAAAGTGACTTTTAGTGTAAACAAGTAAGCCATTTACATTTTTACATTTTTAATTGTCAAAGTGACATTTTGATTTAGTATGATACAAATAGGCATTTGGTGATTTTAACTTTTAAAAAATGGTAAAAAGATAGTACAACTCGTTTAAAATTTGGAAATTCCTGTTTTTGACCTAGCATCATACTAAAGACGTTTTAACATAGTAATTAATCGTCTAAAATTTTGCTTCATTTTATTTCAGTCTGAACGTATTAGTGTTTGTTCAGTGGATTCAGCAAAAGGCAATCTCAATGTTCATGCGTAATTGAGCAGGATTACTTAGCAAAATTTCTCAGTTTTGCTGTCAAAATACTGAGGAACAAAAGTTCTGAATTCGTTTGATCCCTTTTTTGACGGAGTGAAACTTTGAGATCTCATTTTCCTGAAGGTACTTCTCAAAAAAAATATTAGGCTGTCAATATACATATTCTTAACCAAGAAATAGGAAATTCTGTGTTCTGATGATGGCTCAGTTTTTATTTCTGAGATCTCTTAATGATTATAACAATTTTACAAATCTGTGGCAGTAAAGTATGGTAATTAATGTTAATATTTTTGAGATGAGATAGAAAAGTATCTTTTAAACAGTAAACTACTAACAATCGAAAAACCAAAAAATCGCGTATGCCGACATAAGCTAGCTACTTTGTCTTATTGCCATAGAAATATAAAAGTGATACCTCACCAAAAATTTTAGTTTTGTGTGAAATACTAATTTAAATAAAAAATGGCCGATCAATTTTTCGAAATTCAATTTTGTTTTTATTTACGACTGCTCTTGTATACATATTTATTTTGATTTGAATGCATAAAATATAAATGAAGTGATATTGATGGAATTTGTTACTAAGCCCAGAGGTCGTTTTTTCCTCATTAAAAATACTTTTATATACAAAACTGTTATAAATTGTTTGAATGGAGTCACTTCAATTTATATTTATAATAAGTTCCATTTTCTGGTACATCATAAGTGCATATTATTATTATTATTATAACTTTATTTATCTATAATAAATTACAATATAAACTTAACCTATAGCACTAACTAACGCCACAGTTTGCGGCTAACGTAAGTGTATAATTTTATATGGTTTTTCAATTTTGGTTTCAGAAAGACAATTTTCAGTAAATAACTATATACTATTGACTTTGGAATTCACTACCCTTATACTTGAGAGAACTAATCTTTTTTTCAATTATATTATTCAATACGTGGCAACTAATCTTCTCCCTTTATGGCGGCATCTTATTTCTTTAAGTTATTAGTTTTTCTTAATTACGTATCTTTATTTTCTCTCTTCTTTAATAAATCTGTTATTATTAAAGATTCGTCTCTACTTTGCGTAAATAAATCAAATTAAATACATTATGTATTAAATTTAATTTATTTACGTTTCTCTTAATTTTTAAATTTCTCTTAAATATCTACTATTATTCATTATTCTTTATAAGAATGTGTAAGAAATTCAATTAATAAATTAAATAATAAACAATTATGTGATGCTAAAAAAGATGATCAAATAAACATTTATACATATAATTTATATGTACTCTTAATGAGAGTGCCCCAATAAGATATCAATTTTTGTAAAAAAAAAAAAAAACTGCTGACTGCAGTGCTCTTAACATTTTCGAAAATTTATTTATTTATTTTTGGCGAAATTTTGTAAAACAAATTTCTAAAAAACTTGAACCTATTATATGAGAATAAAAAAAACAAAATTTCAAAAGTAGAATTAAAAAAAAATAATTTTCGCCCCAAACTGTTAAAGTGTTACAGTAGGTACACTACAGATACACACAATTAAACTATTTTTTAAAATTATTGTTCTGTTGTGTTTTGTTTGATTTTTCTACTTGAATTTTTTTAAAATTACTTTCACTTTAAAGTTTTCTTTTGCTGAAAGTAGCCACATATTTTATTCAATTTTAAACATACATAAAGCACTTGGGCTTTGCAAGGAAACAAAATTTAATAAATCACTCTCTATACACAAATATTTGATTCGATATACATTATATAAAATCATTATTTTTTTAACTTGTCAAAGCGTTTGGGAATAACTTTTTATAATAATATTTTCCTAAAGAATTCTTTTCAAGACTTTACACACTTTAAGGCAAACACTGTAAAATCCTTCAAAATATGTGCGGTTTTAGTGATATTTTGGCAATGCACTGAATATGTCTATTTGGGTCACAATTTCATGTCAACACTAAATTTAGATCAAGGGACGGTAATATCCAAATTTTTCAAGGGATTGTTGATAACTTTTAGGGTTTTTTTTTACATTTTTCGTGGAAAGAAATATTTTTTTTAAATGAAAAACAAAAATCACGTCAAAAAATATACAAAAATATGATAAATTTCATCAATTAATAAAAATAAATTTTGCTCAAATAATAAGCGAGTAAATCCTGAGCGATTGTATTTTTAGAGCTCAATCAGCTCATCATAAGCACACACACACACAAACTTAGATACACAGATTTAATTTTTTATTAAAAACATTCACATATTTCATTTATTTAAATTATTGCAGTATTTTTAAAACACCAATAGAATACAAAGTTCCGATTGTTCACCGTTATATACTTTGTTACGAAACAGTTCAAGTATTCCGTGATTTGACAACCGGAAATTCAATATAACGGTCATCTATTTTCTTGATTTATTTAAACAGATTGGATTTTAACGAAATTTTTCGTCTAACTTTCGACGACATTAATAGGTTATTGGGTTCTTATATGAACGAGTATTTATCTATACGATAAGAAATTGAAATAACAGTATTCTATTAAAAAAAAAATTAACACATTATATTTTAAAAGCCCCTTACGCAAATTCCGAGCAGCCCGTTTGAACTGGTCAAGCCAATTTCAGTGACTAGATCACCTAAGCAGAGATATTTTATAAACCGTCACATACTCATCATAGATATTTTATTCCATTTTCTTTCATTTTCTTGTGCTGTTTTCATTTTCAAGATGCTCACATAAAAGCAGCCGGTGCGCGGTGCGCTGAGATACAAATCTTGGAAATATCAGAAAATATTTTGCTACGCAATTGGTCTTTGGTATGTGGGGTACCTTAAAGATACTTTTGTATCAGAATTTTTTTTTTTTATTTGTTTTTCTTCTGTTCTGTTCTTTTTTTTGTCGTGATGTGTTTTCTTTTCTGCAAAAAAATTATTACGTTGCGTCGGTCGGTCGACGCCGCCCGTGCTGCCTCGTCCGTCCGATCGACCATGTTGACGTTCATTGGCGTTGCGGCTGTTGAGTCAAAGTGTTTTCTCGTAACTTGAATGCGAATACAGATATGTTCAGATTTCCAAGAAAATAAGTAGAAGATAATATATACACATTGTACAAAATGATAATTGAAATTTGTATCCATTAATGGTAGCAAACAAGCCGGTCAGTCGCATCCTCGATATGAAAGAACTGCAATTCTGACCAACTTAATACAAAATCTTTGTAATATGAAAGGAAAATTGTACCCGAGATTTATATCTGATTTCAGGTTAGATAAGAATTTATGAATCAATTATTTTGAAAAAAAGCTAAACTTCGATTTTCTAAAAGTTCGTGCGATGACTTATTCTATAATACAATTTATATAATTGATAAAAATTCAAATTCGAACAATATGCCTATATAATTGTACCTAATGTGACTAAGAGTAAGAATCGCTGCCTTGCCTTACGCTCATACTACTATAATGTACCTACCCCAAACAAAAGCATCAACATTCATCGCCACTCATTCAGCCTTCTAAGAAATATAAACAGGTAGGTAAGGAAGGTACATATATATTCAAATCTTACTTATCGCTTCGGACTTTGCAGCTTCACAAATTATCTATTTCTATTCTATTTCAAAAAAAAAGAAAGATATAGAAAAGCTAAACATTCACAAGCACAACCTTCTTCATCAAAAGAGCTTTCCATAATGAGAAGATACTTCCTATATACGTTTGGAAACTTTTGTGATACAGAATAGCTATCACCATAATAATTTCGAGTGAGCAAATGAATTTTCTTGTGACTTTGATCATTCTTGACAAAGATAAAGAGGTTGATCTATCAATTTGTTCTGTCTGTCTGGACTGCTGCATCCTAAACGGATGGGTTGATTTTTTTAAACTTAATACCTACCACTTTTTTTGACATTTTCTTGACACTTTTAATAATATCTTTTACTATGGCCAACAATTACGATACCTGCTATTCAATATTTTTAAGCCCCAAAAAAATAAACAATAAACAGACACGTCTAAAAAGTTTGAAAACTCGGCTTCCAAAACGACTTTTTCGATTTTATGAAAACTTGACATCAACAGATTTCTAAATACTATTTACATGATTAAAGGATCCCCAACGTGGTTGTCAATGAAAACAACACATTGTTATTATTGTTTTCGTCGTCGCCACTGAAAATTCGCGTTGGTGTAGGGGAACCTTTAAACATAAAAAATGTCTAAGGAAATAAAAAACGTTACTTTTCTTTTTAATTGAAAATTTGATAAATCGAAAACGACTTATTATATTTTTGAAAATCAGTATTTAAGTGTAGTTTTAGGTTCAGTTTAACAATGTCATTTAATTGTCAATAGTAGGGAAAAATTATGCCTAATTTCACAGTACAAATTCACCTGAATAATAATTGTGTCACTTAGGTCTCCAATATTGGCTGTTACTAAGACAGTAAATCTGCGCTTGTAGAGTGCCAATAGGATTGTTTTTTTGTCAGCCCGGGAGGAGTTGGATGAAAAAACGACGTCGGTGCTTAACAATTAACGTTTTAAATCAGATATCAGAAATAAATCTCAACCTTTCAACCTTCTTTAATCTCTCTCTTTTGTTGTCATTTTCAATAAAAGTAGTTCAATAACCTTTATTCTAAAAAAAAATGTTCTCGGTATTGAAACAACACCAAGTTATGAGAAAAATTTATTATTTAATGATTACTGACTAAAATTTGGGGGTTCACATTGTCAATTTTTCAAAACGTTTTAAATTGTGAGTAATTAAAAGAAAACTTGCCAAGTAACCCCCAAATTTTAGTCAGTACTCAGTAGTCATTAAATAATAAATTTCTCTCATAACTTGGTGTTGTTTCAATATTACTCTTCTTAAAATATTTGATATTAACCCTTCATAAAGTTAGAACTTGGCATACTTTTAGATCTCACTACTTTTCAGGGCTGAGTTGTTAAATATACAGATTTTTATATAGAAGAACTTGGCTGTTTTTTTAACATTTATGCTTTTTGCAAAGATATTTATTTGTTGTCAGGTAATACCTCGTAAGATACCTACTAATATAATTGTACAACAATCAGAAAACCTCATGTATTCTATTTTTTTCATTGTATGCACTTTAATCCCTACCGCTCTACCAAATTTCATCATTCTACAGCAATCGGAAGTGCTCCATTTAATTGACCGCAGTTTTGAGAAAGTAGGCGGATACCACGCCCCTTTAATGAAAAACCTAAAATATAAAATTTGTTTCTTTTTATGCACTGCAAGCCCAACCGCTGTACCCAATTTCATCATTCTACAGCAATTGGAAATGCTCCTTGATAACTATTCTGAGAAAATGGGCGGATACCACGCCCCCTGAATGGAAAACCTCAAATTTTCGATTTTTTCCTTCGTATGCACCACCAGGCCTACCGTTGTGCGAAATAACAAGTTTCTGCGGTGTCGGGAAGTGCTCCATAATTTTGATGATCTGTCAGTGAGGGAGTCAGTTACGGTTTTCGCGATTTTTGACGTCTTATATCTCGGGAACCACTTACGCTAAAGAGTTGAAATTTTGTGTGGTGCTTGTGATAGCCTACCAAACGAATTTGAAGTTCCTGACTCTATTGTTACTGAAGTTAGAGGGGGGTCGAAAATCGCCTGAGTTTGTTCCTGTAAAAAGGGTGTAGTGCCAGAACATGGCTGGACACTACCGTGCCCTTTGATAATTATTAAACTGCGTGCATGGATTTAATTGGTTTTTCCTCAATGCTCATGTAAATCAACCAAGAAATAGAAAATAAAACAACCTACCTATATTGTCTGCTTGGTTGTTTGACACCTATACCATCATTCACCACTCAAGTTCTGTTATTTTCTTGCAAGGTCTTAAAATCAAGAAAAAATGTCAGGTTACATTTTTGGGAGGTTCCAAAAAATGATAAACATTATTAAGTCCCATTCAATCTGATTTTGGTAAAATGGTAAATTTGCATTTTACAAATTTGTTGGCCCATTCAGTGTTGCCATACAAATATTTTAAGAAATCTGCAATTATTAAATTTGGGACAGTTATCATCGAGCTATAAAGTCAATTTGTATGAGCGCTCAAAAGACAGTTATGATGAGTGATCCAGTGATGCCAATTGATATTAAAAAATCCCACTGGATTGGAAAAAAAATTATACTGAAAAAAAAACACCAAATTTTGTCTGCCATAACTATTAGGTACCTTAATATTATTAAAACAAAAAGTTTTTTTTAGAAAAGTGAGAAATGTGAACTTGTGATTTTAATCTCGGGAGAGGATTGTTTGACAGGCTTTTTGTGTCATTGTCCATTAAGGGTCAGGCAAAATATTTGTTTTAAGTTATAAATGTAAGGTATATAAGAAAATAAAATTGGAGCAAAATAGTTAGGTAGATTAGTATAGAAAGTTGCGATTATGGAACAAATATTATATGCTCCCATAAAAAAGCATTTGGAATATTTTCCCATCCATAAATCCTACCATTAATTTTTTACCACCATTATCCTCACCCAGAGGGGGGAGGGAGGTTCGGGTCTATTGTTGTATGTTTTTTATTCTCTTTAAAAAAAGAGTTCCAGAAAATAATCTTTCTGGAACTGCTGTTGACAAGGGTAGCACTGCCAAAACACGTTAAATAGTTTTAACATGTTTTAATGTTTTATCTATTTTTTTTACAATTTGTTGCATCTGACTCTTGGTTTCATGGTCCCGTAAACAGAAATCCAAAAAATACTTTTCTTTTATTGGTAAAATGCATAAAGTTAAAAATATTTCCTATTTTCCCCACCCAATAAAAAAATCATGCATCCGCCGCTGTTCCCACCAAACCCATTTTTTTCCCACCATTTTGGTTAGAAAAACCGCCAATCTGGGAACACTGTAGTGATCACAACAATCTACTCTACTTATGACAGGGCTCCTCCGAATTTTTTTTTCGAAAATTATTTTAATAAACACTTTTCAGAAGAGCTCGATAATAACCATCGTAAGTCCGTTCCCTTAATCTGAATAAATGTTTGTTTTTATGTGTATTTGTGTTAATGCTATAGAGGGGAGCTAGGAAAACTCTATTCTTAGTGAAATTGACTCAAAAACAGTTGCCGTACACCAAAAACTCGTATTTTTTCAACAGAAGAGAGCTCTCTCTTTTGGGAGACAAAAATTCACAGAAAACTAAACATTTTTTTAAATTAGTTTTCTAATATTTATCGAATTTGTTTATACAAATTTAAAACTTATACTTTTGTTCAGATACTGAACTAGACAATTTAAGCTTCTATTCGCAACATTTTTAAAACAAAGTCTGAAAAAAATGCCTTGTTTCATTCTTGTATAAATTTTATTAATATTTTAGGCAAAATCCAAATTCTCCAAAAATATCTCTTGCCAATATAAATTGTCTCATAACAAAGCTGTTCGGATTGGGTAGAAAATTGTAGGTCCCCTCAATTTCTGCCTTCTAACAAAATGCATAAGGAACCGGTTGTATATAAGTTTTACATATGGCAGACAGGGCTTTCATGCCATGCTTGTAATTTTTTTTTTATTTGAATATATCACGTATCTTTTAAAAAATTGTTAAATAAATATTTAATCTAATCTTATACAAATCGTCAACCCAATATTGGAGTGATACATATGCATTTTCACCATATTTGAGTTAGGAATGTTTCCTTTGTGACAAAAAGCAGATCTTTCTGTTGGTGTAATTAAATCTGTCATATCTCTATTATTACTAATGATATCAGTGTTTCAAATGATCTAAACGCACTTTTGTGAAAGAATAGTCAGTATTGGTCTGCCACATAAGCCTTTGTATTAGAAGGTCATAATTTTGTATGAACTTTTTTCAAATATCTTAAATGCTTTAAATGACCTATACGTACAATTGAACACAAATATTCCTTTTTTGTATAAACCCATGGTTCAGTTTTGAAATGATCTATACATACAATTCTTTTTAAATACTGATTCATATGCATTATATATTTTCAGTATTTAAATGATACATACAAACCAAACTGCAAGTCAAATTTTCAAACATTAAAAATGATTTCAGTACATAAGTGATATACACATACAATTCGTTAAAATTGAATCGAAAACTACTTTTAACGGTACCAGTCATAAAACCTTTTTATTTTCGACTTTCTCGTTAACCGATTTCGATCAACATGTTCATGCAGATGGTCCTATTAAGCTTAAATTATTGCATACAAAAATTTTCTAAAAAAAAAATTGTAAAACAGGTTAATTAATTTTTTTTTTTGTAATAAGGTACTTCTTGTACATACAATTAAATACATAAAATTTTTATTTTTTATTTCCTCTTTTTTGTCTTTTGTAGGTAGGTAAACAATTTTTTATAGAATTTCAAAATCCTGAAATGTGGGTGTGAAATGTGAAAAATGTCATGAACGAACATGGAAATTTTCGAACACTTTTTTTCTTTTAAAAGTTACCTTAGCTTGTTTCGTCTATGAAAAATAAAGTCTAACACAAAAAACAATAAGCAAAATAAAATAACAGTAATTTTAAAAAATGCATTATTTTTTACTTTTGTATGAAAATATGCTCTATGCGCATCCAAAAAAGACAATTGTGTTCCATATTTAAATGCCTCATAATTTCGTCAAATAGTGCCTCATACCATACAAATAAGCATTATTTGAGAAATAAAGTTATGCCACATATGCAATTTTTTTTTTTTAATTTGTGATTAAAATAAAACCAATGAACCGATCGAAACAAAAATTTAATTGCAAGTAGAACCCAGTAGCCTCTATTTTATAAAAATTTGTTTAATGGTTTATTTATTGAAGGTTTTTCTGGTATTCGAATTCAAACTTCAAACGTCATTTTCTCGAAACTAGGTTTTTGTCGTTTAGAGCACTCCAATACTGGGGTGACAATATGTTAGTCACCATAGGCCCTGGCGAAAAAACGGAAATGCGTTTTAAAAATACTAAAAATTTGAAATTTTTCACTTCTAATTTTGCGTTGTTAAATCGAGCTTTAAGAATTACTGCACTTTTGTTAATAAATCGAACTTTAATGTCATCTGAATAAGCTAAGTACCTATCCACTAATCTCTCATGTACGTACATTTGAGGTGTACAAATAGAAATTGCAAACAAACTATTTTTTTTCACAATTCTTTCTAAAATAATTGTATAGGTACCTTTGTTTTAAATATAAGCTAAAACATATAAAGATACAGTTATAAGAAGATACAAGGACTTTATTAATATCTTGGGTGGATGAGAAGCGGAATACCTATCCCACATACATATTTATATAAAGATGTAGACTATAAATTGTTGACAAGAACTTCAACCAAAAATAAATATCACTTTATCAAAATTTAATATGAATATCCATTAAATAAAAAGTCGAACACAATGAGAAAATATTGTTACATTTTGTTTAAAGTTCCAAAGCACATTATTATTGAATAAAGTCTTAGTATCTTAAATCACTTACACACGAAAATGGCTATACGAGCTTCTTGATGATTATTGATTACGATAACGAATAATTTGTTTATTTAAATTTTATTTATAACTTTAAAAATGTTAAAATTACTTCAAGACAAGAAAAATCGATTGTCTGATTGGGTTTCTCATTTAATGCTACATATATAATATGATGGCAATACCAGCTGAGATGCTGGAAGTGTGTGTATGCAATTCGCATTGACCATTCATAAATTTTGAACATGCGCTTTAAACTAAAATAAACAAAACAAGATTTTTTGCAATGTATGTACATATATGTACATCCTTTGCCTTTGACAAAAACATTAACGTTAAAAAGGAGGCATTTGAATATTTTGTAGACAAGAAAGTGTGTTTGAACAAAGAAAACCCAATATAAGGGATGCGGCAAATTTGTATTCCTTTTGTGTTTTAAATAAATGTGCGAATGCCAGAATTACTTTTTGTGCATACAAACGTTGTCTCTTCTAAATGCATATAGTTTAAAACAGAAAGTGTGTTTGTACCATTTTCTGTAGGTATTGTTGTTTTGACAGTTGATGGAATACAAAATAGCTAAGGTACTAGATTTTTATGACTGATAAACTGCCTTGTTAAAATGTCTTTTTTTTTAATTAAAGCTGGCAAAATATTCAATACGATCAAATCATGATTGACATAGTATATTTACACAGGCAAACTGTCAAAAGAAATGACTTATAGAGTCGCCATATTTTGTGCCATTTTTTATACATATTTTTTTTCACTAAACAAGATAATGACAAACAAATAATAAAATATTGCATTTAAAAAATTGTAGCAGAGCGTCGAAAAATAGTATTTCGAAAGATAAAGGTTCGAAAGACAAAAATTTGAAAAGACAAAGTTCGAAAGACAGAGGTTCGAAACAACAAAGATCCAAGTCAAAGTTAAAAAAAAAATATATTGTGAGAATGCCGCGGGCGCGATTTTTTTTTTTTTTTAAATTGTGTTCTTTTATTTGTGTTCAAATATTGCTATACAGTGGTATACAGGTGGGTATAACTATGCTAAAACTATTGCGCTGATATACTAACTCAAGTATGGTACTTTACTGTATCTACGCATCACACTTGCGAAATAATGCAATTTGTATTTATTCTTCGTTGGATCTTGCATCCAAGGTTATAATGAACCCCAGAAAGCATAATATATACAAAAACGACAGACGCTAAGCTTATAAATCCACTGGCCGAAATGGAAATTTTAAAATTTATTTCTGGACAGTCATTGACAAATTTGTGGAAATTATAATTTTGGAGTTTACAGATTTCTTTTGATGTTCTTAAGAAACTACTATTGTTCGATGTTCGCAGTCCCAAAGCGATCTGGAGAATGTCAATCAACTGTCAAAAAAACTCAGGGCTGCTCGGGTTTTTATTTTACATAGAATTCTTCAATGGTATACAAATTTCACCATATCATTTTTTCGTTAATTTCCCCTTTTTCCTAGACTATTTTATATTTTGGGATTTTGTCTATTATTAAATGAAACAAAAAAATAACAAAATTAACATCAAAATATCTCATATTTACCAAGAAATTTGTGATAAACATTTGTTTTTGTTTGAATGTCAACAGCTAAATTTTGACAGCTCTGAAACCTAGGTCTCGTGGGAATCATTCAAAGCACGCCCCGAACACACATCGAACACAAAGTAAACAACCTAGGGCGAAAAAAGTGCTACATAAAACACCTCAGATCGAGTTCAGGGCAACCCAGTGCGCCCCAGGGCTGGCATCGAAGAAACTTTCTATTTGAATTTTGTATGGATGTAATAGCTGTGTTTTATTTTCCTCCAGATCCAATCCAGATCAGATCATGAAAATAAAACAACCCTGGATCTCAGTGACAACTTGTTATATACCCAACTCTTTTTTTCTTTTGTTTTTTTTGTTTGTATACACCCGTTTTCTTTTTTCTTTACACTACTGACGACATTTACAAATTAAGGGTGTGTGTTCAAAACAGATTTGGAAATCCAAATCCAAAACAAAGTTGGATCTTGTGCTGTTTTTGTAATACAGGTATTTTCGTAAGCAAATCCAATCTGGTTCGGATCTCGGGGAAAATAAAACACAGCTAATAAGTCTAAATTTTTCACAAAAACTAGACCAAATGGTATAAAACTTATTCAAATTAATGTTAAGATACTAAAATTTGCGTTTTATTATTTACTAAAATAAGAGAAATTTGAGAAAATAAATTTGTCGTCACGAATTGCAATCTTACTGGATGAACACAATGTGAGGGCCGCGGCGCCGCCGCAGCCGGAGTCGGAGCTTAAACATCTGTCAAAATATTAAATGCACACAAAATCAATGCTACGAGCAGAATTGAACGCAACTGCAGCGCGGGCTGCGGTCGGTGTCACATTGGTTCGCGAACTTTTAACTTTTCATGTGCAGCAAAATGAGCCGGAAAAAATATTGTAGTTTTTAGTGCTTATTTGTGTCACGAAAAAAATTATTAATTAAAAGAAAAACATTGGAAATAAAAAAAGTGAATAATGAACTCGTGGCAAAAGCTACATTGTGGGCAGATAAAAAAAACGGCGTACGACATTTTTTGAAAGCAGTAGGGCATTGTGTTCAGCCAGTTATTAAATGTTTTAAATATCTTTTGTTCTTTTATTCGTCGGTCGTTGGTCGCTTTTATTTGAATAATCCTTAACTTTACTCGACTGCGGAAATATTTCTATCAAAAAAGTTCGAAATTAAGTAAAATCACTTTGGATACAAATATTTGGAACACTTGACTTTGTACATTGCCCTGATCACGAATATGATGCTAACGGAAGGTACCGCTATTTTTTGTTAAAATAATAATATTTATTAAAAATCTGTAAGATTATATTAAAAACTACTGGGTGTCAAGTTTAATAAAAATCGATTACGTCGTTTTAGAATCATTAAGTTTTCAAGAACATTGGAAACTTTTTTTAAATGAAGCTGAAGATCGCTACACAGAAAAAAAAAGTTTAGGAGAGAATCTGTAGATATATTGAAAATATTTTTCAAAACTATAAAAAGCATTGTGTATGGCATCAATTTTTCTGGACGTTATGTTTTTTTTGTTTTTTTTAAATTTTTTTTTGTTTAATAGAGAATCTAGGCCACAAAAATTGTTGTATGAACAAAATAAAATTTTTATAAGAAGAATGGGGAATACTTCAGACGTGATGTTTTTATTTTTTTTTTGTTGCATCGGTAAAAATTTTGTACGATGATAACTGTCAAATTTACAATAAATCTTTAAACCCCCACAACTCGGTTATTAATAATGACAAGCTGAAAAGAAAAACAGTAACATATCGGGAATTTAAAATTCTAAACGTGATCGATTCTCTTTTTTTTTTATGGAAGCATCAGTCAGCTTATAACTATTTTATGGTCTGAGAAAGAAAAACATGACAAATATTTCATTTTCAACTACGACTGTTATTCGAGATGGCTGACATCACAGGAAGAATGAAATCTTTTTCGTAAAATTTAAAGGTGAGTTAATTATAGATTTATGAAATTGGTGTAGAGAAATGTACATATGTTTTTTTTTTCAATTTTCATTTCAGATAGATATTATTGATCTCTACCGTACAACTTCGATGGACCGAATACTCGCTCGATATTGAATAATGAATACTCTCGGGTATAACCGTTTTTACCTTTTTTTAGTGACTTAAATAATGAGTAAAGGTAGTTAAAAAAAAGAACTCCTAAAGCCGCGTCAAGATCAATAAAAATGTATGCCATTCGCATTGAATTTTGCTATCGTCGCAAATATTTTTGCCGAAAATTAAAATTTATTTTGAAATTCGGAGTAATGTGCCGAGTGTCAGAGTGATCAGGATTTCTGAAAAGGGTTTTGGGCTGGGACGGAATTCCTCATTGAAATATGAATATGAAAATTGGCGGTTTTTTGCGAATTTTTTTATTAACTCGATTCAAAAATTGTTCTTCGTGACTGCGTTAAAATATTTTGTGATGTCTGTATCAAAACACCACCAAAAATTAAGTTTATGTGCGTCCGAACATTCGTACTGGCTTATTTTTTGAAACGAGACTAGAGAAATACCAATTTTAACAGTTTCTCGCCTTTGCCTTTGTACGTGAATTAAAGATCTTGGCGCGACTTGCACAAAATTTTTCCACCGCGGCGAAGGACTTTGTAGCCCTGCGGGGCCATATAAACAATACTTTTATAAACAAAACTGTTATAAATTGGAATTTCTAGAGTCACTTGCGTCTACACAAATATTTGGGCCCAATACGCCGCACAACTCTATTTTATTTTTGATCTAGTCGTATACCTGCAATTTTTTCCGAAAATCAAAATTATAGCACACTTTTCTTAAATTGCGAAGTATTTTTCATCCTTTCGGTAAACCGTGCACATCAAAGTTTATTTTATATATATACATAGGTATTGTCAGTTCGGTGACAAGATTTGTATTGAATTTATTTTTTAATCGACAAAAAAGCAACCACTTTACACAAACTGAACTAATCTAGATTAAATGACAAAAAAGCTTACTATATCGTACACTTGAACCATTAAAAATGAAGGTTTTTTTTTAACCATATAGAGACTTATCCAATAAATGCATACCCGTTTATACGTTTACTTTCTTTATAAGTCATGATAATCCATTCGAAACCTTTTTAAAGAGAGCATTTAATTACGTGAACGATTGCAAGATAATTCTAATGCCAAGACTTTTTTGTGACAAACTAAGCAATAAGCAATGAAGTGTGAAAGAATAATTTAATTACAAAAAGTATAAACATCAGAAGTTTTTAACCATTTTCTAATAGATCTAGGAAAAGTGTCAGACAGAATTACAACAAACGAATTAAATTGTTTGTCAAGTAATATAGTGATTAGGATGTTAGTTGTGCAATTGTTAAGAGTTGAATCAAGTTAAATAAATTTTGGCAACATGGAAAGGTGCGACATATTTGATTTTGTTTGAAAAATTCATCAATTTGCTTAAATTAATTTTTTAAAGCATGCACGATTGGATTGGCCCGCATTATTCGGCTCACGTAAATGGCTCCCTTACAGATAAGGTTAGTTTGACTTAAGATTTAAGGTACAAATTAATCTTTAAAATATTATTAGGTTACGCCCGACATGGCACACCTTGTTCATCCATACTGGAATCGATTTCCAGCAATCGAACCCAAGATGACGAAACTTCTTGGCATTTTCCTGGGATCAGCGGCGATAATATCGTTTTGCGGCAACGGATTAGTCGTCTGGATATTTTCGACAACAAAATCTCTTCGAACGCCAGCCAATTTGCTAGTTTTGAATTTGGCTTTTTCAGATTTTTCAATGATGGCAACAAATTGTCCAATGATGACGATAAATTTATTCTTTGAAACTTGGATTCTTGGTCCATTTATGTGTGATATATACGGAATGTTGGGTTCTGTGTTTGGTTGTGCATCAATTTGGTCGATGTGCATGATAGCATTAGATAGATATGAAGTGATTGTGAAAGGTGTCACTGGACGTCGAATGACCATAAAACTCGCTGTCATCAAAATAGTCGCTATTTGGGTGTTTTCACTTTTTTGGACTTTGGCACCAATGCTAGGATGGAGCAGGTACGTAATTTAAAGACTCTTTATGGATTTTTTTTTAATTTATAATTTAATTATAATTTTTGCAGATATGTTCCAGAAGGAAATTTAACATCATGCGGTTTGGATTATCTCGAGCAAGATTGGAACCCAAAAAGTTATTTGATATTTTATACGATATTCGTATATTTGATGCCGTTATTTTTAATATGCAGGTCTTATTGGTACATAATTGCGGTAAGGAATGTAAAATTTTCATTTTTTTTTTTAAATATTCCGAAAGCTGGTCACACTATAGGTACTTAATATTTTAATAACTCTGAACTTTGCTGTTGGCCGTATGTGAATTGGTTTGAAATTTCGATTAAATTTGATCCGAAATAAAATAATCCAATCCAATAATATAGTTCAATTCCCAATTATTTGGGAACAGAACTTTCTTTATTAGGGTGATAGGGTTGAAATTCTTTCATCTACTATATAATATGCTAAGTTATGGATTCGTAGATCCAACTTGAAATTACGATAATAGCAAATTTGAAAAAACTGGTTCTCGCAATTTCGTCTATCTGTCTGTTCTTTCGGCTATAGCCTAAACGGGATGGGGTCGATTTTCTTTTAACTTGGTACCTAGCGTTTTATGGGTATTCCCCCGACGGGTTTTTTGTTTTAATTTCTTTACGACCAAAAATAATGGTACCTCCCGTACAAATTGTGTTAGCAAATTATTAAAATTTCATTTATTCTTAAAAAGTGACAACAATTTTTAAAAAATTCAGTAATTTTTTATCCAAAAAGGCTATCATTTTATAAAAAATTAGAAAAATGTGTATTCATATAATGTTTGGTGCATCCCATAGAACCATTTTTTTTGATTTTAGAATATTTCAAAAACGGTTAAACCGATTTTGATCAATTTTTGCATGTTTTAAAGAGTTTCAAAAGTATTGTATGCCAAAATTTTCAAATTGTTTTTTTTTTTTGATAAAAAAAAATTCAATTTTTTTTTGGAACTTCACAATTCGAAAACAAATTCGATTTTTAATTAACTTAGCAGTTAGCACCCAGCAGTTTTTTAACATTATCTAGCAGATTTTTTATAATGAAGAATTGGAAAGAATTGAAAAAAAATCACTGGAGTTTTTTTTTATTAAAAAACATGCAAACATTTGTAGAAAATCGTTTTTCGGCTCGAGTATCTTGAGAAAAAACAATGATATTGACGATGCCATAATTGATTACTGATATGATTTAAAAAAAAATTCCACTGACAGTTTTTTTTTCTAAGCAAACAAATTACAAACAAATAGTAAAAATTGTAATTGTTGAGAGACGTTTTTTGGCTGAAATATCTGGAGAAAAAGCACTGATTTCAAAGCCCGACTAATTTTATTCTATACACAAAAAAATAGCAGAAACTAGCAAAAATTGCTGAAAATGTATTTCGTCTCGAATATTTTGACAATGAAAATTGATTTCGATGTATCGACTTCGGAATTATTTTATTTTATAAACAATGTTGTAACTAAGAATTGACAAGGTTTGTAATCTATACACAGTTTAAAAAAAAAAATCTGCCAAAAATATTACTAAAAAAGTTGAAAAAAAAAATAATGCGCCCCAACTTTGGTTTTCACTTGATAGCATATTGAACCCCTGATATGGTCTTTGAAAATTTTGAATTAGGAATTTTCTTATTAAAAAAAACATCATTTGAAAAACATAATACGCCCCAACTGTGGTTTTCACTTGACAGCATTTTGAACCCCTGATATAAGGTCTTTGAAAATTTTGAATAAGGAATTTTCTTATAAAAAAAAAACATAGATTGTTTATGTGGCATACCTAAGAATCTGCAACAATTTCCTGTCAAACGTAAAAAAGAATTTGTTTGTTTTCATATATATTTTTGCCGACAACTTTCGAGGTATGTATTTAAACTTGAAATTATTAAAAAAACAAGTTAAAATAAATAAATAAAGACCAAAGCAATAGATTTTGTTTCGGTTACTTTATGGTATTTTTGTAAGCATCGTTAACATCTGATGAGAAAATGTTTTTTCCTAAAGAGTCAAAAAGCAAAAATTCCAGAATTTTGTTTCAGATTTTTTTACTAATCTGACAGGCCATTAGGGTTAATCCCCTTCACTCATACTACTCAAATTCATGCCTTCATGTTTCATTCAAAAGCTCAATTTTCGATTTTGAGAGCAAATCTTTCAAATTTCAATTAAAAACAATAATCTTGTTCGTTTACTTCCCAAACCTACCCATTTCTGCCATTTTCAGTTCATATAAAGTAGTAAAACTGGTAGAGTCTGGCAGTTTCGGGTAAGAACCCGCACAGAAATAAACAAATATAACTGAATCCACACAGCCAATTCCAATTCTGACTTACGCATTTTTGATTTTCCATTCGGACCAACCATCATATCGAAAATGGAAAGCAATAATTGAATGTTTTTTTTTTTTTTAATTATTTTATTTGCTTGGCTCAACCAGTTTTAAAGTTATTAAATTATACTCGCATTTATTGGTTACTTACATAATTTAATTTGTTGTCTTTTCAAATATTTAAATTCTTGTCTTGTTTTTAGGCTGTTGCAGCTCACGAAAATGCAATGAGAGAACAAGCAAAAAAGATGAATGTCAAATCGTTGCGTTCTTCTGAAGATACAGAAAAAAGTGCCGAAGGAAAATTGGCCAAAGTAGCCTTGGTTACAATTTCTCTTTGGTTTATGGCATGGACTCCGTATGGAATTTTAAATTTCTTGGGCTTTTTCGAATCAGATCTCCTAACGCCATTACAAACAATCTGGGGTGCAGTTTTTGCAAAAGCATGTTCGGCATATAATCCCATCGTTTATGGAATTAGGTAATCAAATTATGTTATTAATATTATTCTTCGTTTTATTATTTATGAAAATACAATTAATATTTTCTATATAATTAGCCATCCAAAGTATCGTATTGCTCTAAAGGAAAAATGTCCTTGTTGTGTTTGTGGTGAAACTGAAGATCCAAAAAAGAGCGAAGTAGCATCACAGCCATCAACAAATGGGGAAACAACTGCGTAAACTTTTATTTTTCTTATTAAACAGTAGTTCTATATTCTTACTTTAAATAAATAAAAAAAGCATTGACATCAAAACCTATGATTTTTTTTATGTTGTTGTTTTGACTTTTTTTTATTTTATTGTCTTGATACTACGATTTACGAGCGAATAAATATTTACTGATGTGCTTCTGTTTTATTGCGTCTGAGTTCCAAAATCCAAACGTCGGCAACTTCAATTTTTCTTCTTTTACATTTTAAGATATTTAGAATAGGTTAGTGTAGTACCTACATTATGTCTTAAACATATACATAGGTACGTACATACATAACATATAATCAATCAGATTATTTTCAATAACGAAAGAGGTACATATGTAATTAAGTTCTTGATGCACAGATAATTTTCTCAGACTACGATTCAATTGGAAATAACAAGTTAAACCAAAGCTGATTCTAATAGCAATTTGAATCAAAGCTTATTGGTTTCAAATCGATATAAAACACAATCGATATATAAGTGACACGCCAACAAATTGCACGCGACAAGCATGGTGCACCCACGCTACAAAATCCACATCTCTATCGGATGGGCTTCCTCCAGTGGTTAAAAATATTTATGTAGCTATATAATATAACCTAGTCATGTTAGTTATGAAATTCATATAGTTATGAAAACAGCCCCATTATGGAAATTATCGCCGAAAAGCTGGATTTTGGTATGTAGCCTCCTCATAGTGTTCTTAAGAAACTGTCAAAAGTCCCCATCGATATGAGCACCGTTAACAATTTTACGGGGGTTAAATGCCCCCAAAGTTTTTTTTAGGAATAACTCCCAAATGGTAAGTTGTACAGAAAAAATGTTAAGGACTAATTTCTAGCTTAGAAAAATTAAAAAAAAAAAAATTAATATTCTTTTCCTTATAAAAATTACCGTTTTCAAAATAAACCAATCGGTTGTCGAAATCGGTAAATGAACAAGTTCTAATCTAGAATATGATGGTATTCGGGAAAATGACTTATGGAAATGGCTTGACAGAACAACAGCAGCTTGTCATTATGTCCTGTTTCTATGACCAGTTCAAGTATTGAATGCGAAAGTATTGGTTTACATTTTACAAAAGCACACTTTTTTTTAACGAGGTAGCAATCTGCGTAACATTGTCACGAGAGTAACTTATGGCAGTGATAGTAATCCTGAATTTGTAGGGGAAATATGTAAGAAAAATATTCTCTGAATTCTCTTTCAGAAAAAATAAACAGGAGAAGTTAATGAAATCAAGTCAATCTGTTAAATTGGAGTAAGAAACCTTTGTTATATTGAACCTGAGCAAACACTTGGTAATATATTAAATAAGATTTGGATGCATTTCGACGTTAGTCATCCTCAGTGAGCACGTTCGTACTAAGTCTCCCATGAGTGCAGGTCAGTTAGATGTTAGCATGATGCCTATTTGAATTGAAATAACAAAAAAATTTAGAACGTGATTAAATTATTTCGTCGATTGCTTTGAAGAGTGGGGAGCGTATTGGTCCAGGTCGAAAAAATTCAAAGGTAAGTTTCTCGTTTTAGCTTCTTTTTCGACTTATAACGGTTCTTACGATTTTATTCTTTTTTTCCTTTGACTGGCAGTAACTTTACCAAACTAAAACCGATTTAAAAAAAATGGTACTATTTAAACAAAAACAATTAGACAATTTTGTCTACTAGCTATACAAATTTTTTCTGTGTGGATAACGGTTTTCCCGAAATGTACACTTTCTTTCAGGCATTTTAAGGTTGTTTTTTGACTTCAATATGATTTTTTTCAAAAAAACGCGTTATGAAGTATATTTTTTGTCTTTTTATTCAGAAAGCCCAATATGAGTTCTTAAAAAAACTCCTCACTCCTCACTCCTCACTCCTCACCCCTAACTCCTAACTCCTAACTCCTAACTCCTTACTCCTAACTCCTAACTCCTAACTCCTAACTCCTAACTCCTAACTCCTAACTCCTAACTCCTAACTCCTAACTCCTAACTCCTAACTCCTAACTCCTAACTCCTAACTCCTAACTCCTAACTCCTAACTCCTAACTCCTCACTCCTCACTCCTCACTCCTCACTCCTCACTCCTCACTCCTCACTCCTCACTCCTCACTCCTCACTCCTCACTCCTCACTCCTCACTCCTCACTCCTCACTCCTCAATCCTCAATCCTCAATCCTCAAACCTCACTCCTCACTCCTCACTCCTCACTCCTCACTCCTCACTCCTCAATCCTCAATCCTCAATCCTCAAACCTCACTCCTCACTCCTCACTCCTCACTCCTCACTCCTCACTCCTCACTCCTCACTCCTCACTCCTCACTCCTCACTCCTCACTCCTCACTCCTCACTCCTCACTCCTCACTCCTCACTCCTCACTCCTCACTCCTCACTCCTCACTCCTCACTCCTCACTCCTCACTCCTCACTCCTCACTCCTCACTCCTCACTCCTCACTCCTCACTCCTCACTCCTCACTCCTCACTCCTCACTCCTCACTCCTCACTCCTCACTCCTCACTCCTCACTCCTTACTCCTTACTCCGCACTCCTCACCCCTAACTCCTAACTCCTAACTCCTAACTCCTAACTCCTAACTCCTAACTCCTCACTCCTCACTCCTCACTCCTCACTCCTCACTCCTCACTCCTCACTCCTCAATCCTCAATCCTCAATCCTCACTCCTCACTCCTCACTCCTCACTCCTCACTCCTCACTCCTCACTCCTCACTCCTCACTCCTCACTCCTCACTCCTCACTCCTCACTCCTCACTCCACACTCCTCACTCCTCACTCCTCACTCCTCACTCCTCACTCCTCACTCCTCACTCCTCACTCCTCACTCCTCACTCCTCACTCCTCACTCCTCACTCCCCACTCCTCACTCCTCACTCCTCACTCCTCACTCCTCACTCCTCACTCCTCCCTCCTCCCTTCTCACTCCTCACTCCTCACTCCTCACTCCTCACTCCTCACTCCTCACTCCTCACTCCTCACTCCTCACTCCTCACTCCTCACTCCGCACTCCTCACTCCGCACTTGATATCCATCAAACCCTGTAACTGGTCGATTTTTGTAAGTAAGCCAGGGTCTTAACCTTAAAGCCGTCTGTAAACTTTTGAGATGCACTGGTCAGTTTGAGGAACTTATAGAAACTTATAGAAACTTGATTGGGATAAAGCACTTTTACTATACCATCAATATAGCATGTTTCTAAAACTTCTTTGGTAAGACAAGCAGGTAAACAGAAAGAAATTTATCAAAAAGCCCGTCGATTTCCAGTAGAATCATTTTTCATTCATCCAACAATTGGTCAAATTATTATTAATTCAAAGAAAAGCACGTGGTTTGTACTTCAAAGTCAGATTGTAATTCTCTGTAAGCTTAATATTAAAAATAATTACACATAACCACAAAATTTTTTCTCGGAAAAAAGGAAATATTCGGCACCCTGAATATGAAAATGAAACCTATTTTCATCCACCAGGCTTTAGTTTTTGAGATATGACATGTGGATACTTTAGAATAAAACCTGCCATACGGTGAATTAAAATAAAATAAAAGCAACCAAAAATGATCTTTTCCATGTAAGTTGGTCGTTAGGCTAATGGTACATTAGAATAAATCCATTTATTGTGGTTATTTCAGTTAGAACCATTTAAATTAATGAGGCAAAAATAACAATACCGATTTTTTGGTTCTCGCCAGTTCATCAGGGTTTTGAGCTTCAAAGAACGTCCACTTGACCATAGTCGCAAACTAACAACACAGTTTTGACAAACAGTTTTAGGCACCGAGCTTATCTAAATTACACACTTGCATTTTGAAGTAATCAAAATAAACTATTTTTACGAATTCGGTCACCAATTTCTTAAAAATTTGTTTAGCTTAATTCATGGGATATTAAAAAAAACTTCTCCGTGATGTAGACATCATTGTGATAATTTCTTCATAACTGGATATTAACAAAGTACCGAAGTGCAAAGTGTGCAACTACTCTAACTAAAATACAATAAAGCTTATGCAGGCAAAACTAAAGCTGACTGGTTAAAACGGATGATAGATTTAATTTTTGGATATCTATAAGAGGAAAATTAAAAAAAATTCCGGAAAATTTTAAGAAGTTTTGTAGGTATGTGTTATTTAAGATGGATTTAAGCATTCTTTTTTTGTCTATGGAAACATATTTGATTTCTGAATTATTCAGTAAGATCTTGTTCTGTAATATACATATAATTTGTAATTTAATACTACTCAATGTATATATGTATACAAGAATTCGAGCTTTCGAGCATGGTTTTTATGGACTTTTTTGGCAGGTTTTGGCAGAGTGTCGAATTTTGGATAGCCTTTAAAAATATTGTATCGCATCGACGCCTTCAAAAACGTTTCTTATTTTTCATTACATACATTTATTTGAATCAATTTAGTTTATGAATATGATTAGTTTAAGAAAATCCTATAAATGAAGAATTCTCATCATTTACCAACCTTTTTAATTTTCTACCACTTTCGCTTTGAAAAGTGTACATGTTTCACTCATACAATACAAATCAATAATAGTATATTATTCAGGTTTAAAAAGAGTGATGTTAGCCAATTATATGTAGTGTGTACTTGAACCACCGTTGAACCTTATTTAATACACTGAAATCGATGAGTTAAAAGCTTGAACCACTTTTGTGCAACTGGTCATAAGACTGCTTAAATTTATACAAAAATAAGTAATATAACACTTATACTTAACTATTTATTTCACGGGTTGTGGTTTCTACTAGGTAAATATGCCCTCTGAATTTTTAATTAACTAATTTAATTTTTAATTAACTTTACTTTTTTATTTTCCTTTTTCTGCAACACCAGTCAACTACTTGACTGTAGTTGTCTTAAGACTCCATATCCGTTATCCAATACTAAGTAGAAACATTATTCATCAATATGGTTTCTTTTTTGCTTTATCTAGTCTCGCGCCAATAATACGCGCGAGATATGGATATTATTTAAACATCCTTTTTTGTGTAAATGCATTCACCATATCAAAATTCGACCGCTACCCTATATAATCTTACTGATGAGTGATGACCCATCTATTTTTAAAATATTTATTCCTTTTAATAACACCATATTTAAAAAAAAAATACCTTTATACATTCTCAACCCAATGCTAAAAAAATTTTAATGATTAAATAAGTGTATTATTTCATCTCTTTCTTATTAAATACCTACTTTAATTATATACATGCACAATTAAATATGGTATCTATTTGTATTTTTAAATAACAACAGAATAATTAACTCCCCATTTTAATTTTAACATTTACCTTCCTTTATCTATATATAACATAATTCTCATCCTTCTGAATATTATGTTATCTTCTAAAAGCCCTTCCACACTATCCCACTGAGTATTAATACATGTCAAAAAAGTGTGAAACAAATCATGTATAATAGTGTGGAAACAAAATATGATATTCCCAGCCTACACGATTTGACATGTGTTAATAACGGGTGATTTTTTAGCTGGTTTGGTTTTGGCAACACTGGTTTTGACAGCTGACGTGTGTTTAGTACCTTGTGTCACTGTCAAACAGCTTCAGTTTGGTTTGCAATTTAACCATGGATCGTCTTACAAATGAACAACGCTTGCAAATTATTGAATTTTACTATCAAAATTCGTGCTCGGTTCGAAATGTTCATCGCGCGCTGCTTCCATTTTATGGTCGGCATTCTCGACCTTCTGAGCAGTCTATTCGGAAGATTGTGACCAAATTTCGCACCAAATTTACTTTGTTGGACATTAAACCACCAACACGTTTACGTACTGTGCGTAGTGAAGAAAATATTGCGGCCGTATCAGCTAGTGTGACAGAAGACCGCGAAATGTCGATTCGGCGTTGTTCCCAGCAGTAAGGCCTTTGTTACAGCACTACGTGGAAAATTTTGCGGAAGGATTTGGGCGTAAAGCCTTTTAAGATACAGCTGGTGCAAGAACTAAAGCCAGCCGACCTACCACAACACCGAATTTTTGGTGAATGGGCTCTTGGAAAGCTGGCCGAGGATCCGCTTTTTTATCGAAAAATTGTGTTCAGCGATGAGGCTCATTTTTGGTTGAATGGGTACGTAAATAAGCACAATTGCCGCATTTGGAGTGAAGATCAGCCAGAAGCATTGCAACAGCTACCAATGCACCCCGAAAAAGCCACTGTTTGGTGCGGTTTATGGGCCGGCGGCATTATTGGGCCATATTTCTTCAAAGATGATGCGAATCGCAGCGTTACTGTCAATGGTGAACGCTACCGAGCGATGATAACAAACTTTTTTTTGCCCGAAATGGAAGTTCTTGACTTGCATGATATGTGGTTTCAACAAGACGGTGCCACATGCCACACAGCACGCGAAACAATGGCGCAATTGCGAGGCGAGTTTGGTGAACAGTTAATTTCACGTTTCGGGCCGGTCAATTGGCCGCCTAGATCGTGCGATTTGACACCATTAGACTATTTTTTGTAGGGGTTTGTCAAGGCTAATGTCTATAGGGACAAGCCCGCTTCGATTGACGCACTGGAAGCCAACATCCATGCATTCATTCGTAAGATACCGGCCGATATGTGTGAAAGAGTATGCCAAAATTGGACTCAGCGGATGGGCTACCTGAGACGCAGCCGCGGTCAAAATTTGCATGAAATTATCTTTAAACATTAAATTGCAAGGTTCAAACTATCGATTCAAATAAATATTTCATTCATTTTTTCGAATTTTTTGTGTTTTTTTTTTTTTAAAAGTTCTAAACCTCTTAAAAAATTACCCGTTACATGAGAATTTTTAGAAATGGTTCTAATTCTGTCACACATTTCATCACATTTTTATTGAGGTTAAATTAAACTGTTGTGTGTGCAATAAACACACTTTCACTCTGCTCAACTAGGGCCTCCTGCGTGTATGCAGTCATTTCCTTTTGAGACCCCATCAATAATTTGTTTCTGTGTTCAAACGTTAATTTATGCTCACAAATTAACATCGCTCAATTATACATTTTGCATTTCGTACATCTGTCGTTGAATACATTTTGTAGTTCGAGCATTTATCATTTCAAGCATTTTGATTTTCGTACATGTGGTTTTCCTACATCTGTCGTTCGAAAATTTTGTTTTCGTACTTGTGTTACAGTTTCCAAAACTGTGATTGTCATAGTTACCAATATATACCGTATTGCACATATCAACAAAATTTTTGACTATATTTTTGGATTCCCCGTCCCAAAAAACATATAAAATGGTACCCATGGGCATATATAAACAGTAATACAAAATAATGATGTGAAATAAGGAGCAGCCATTTTGAAAAATCCGCCATATTAGATAAATAATATCACATAGTGTTGTAAGTGCTGCCGTTGTTTTATAATATTAACTTTATAATTTTTATGTTTTTAAAGAGACCCAATATTTTAGAATATTGTTCGTTTATCATAAAATGCACAATGTTTTAACTTAGTCGCTCAAATATAATATAGAAAAGTAAAACCCTGCCTCGTCTCTACCGATTGATTTATTTCAAAAACGATAATTATTTTGAAGAAAGGAATATTAAAATTATTTAATCAGTTAGACTTGCTACAATTTTCTACTTGTCATTTTTGTTCTATGGGATTTGACATGAAATTGTGCATCGTCTTACAACGTCGTACTACGTTTCAAGTTAATAGAAAGTATGCTTGATCTATCAAAACTTAAATAAAAATAAAATTACCACTCGGGCAAACCTTTTTGTTATTTGAATTCAACTAACAAGATCCATCTTGACAGAAGTCAAACTGGCATTTGACAACCAGTTTGAAATAACCGGAAGAAATGTCTCGGACTCAACAGGCATATTCAGGAAAATGAGATATCGGAGATCTCAGCAATCTTAGTTACATGAACGGGATTCCTCAGTAAAATTTCTCAGCTTTGCTGTCAAAATTCTGATCTTGAATTCTCTTGTCCACAATTTGAGTGAGAAAAATATTCGAGATCTCATTTTTCTGAATGCGTCATGAAGGGGAAATGTTAAACTCTAGCGAAAGGGCTCTCTTTTGCAAGAAATAGCTTAATTTTTGACTTGTGGAACAGTCAAAAAATTACTAAATCTGGTGTTCTAAAACTGTTGGCCGAACTTGAATTCTCTAAAATTTTGTAAAATTTACTTTAACATAGTACCGAAAAATTAAGTATATTTGTACAAAAGTTTTAAATTAGTAATAGTCGAACATTTTGAAGAAAAATATTATTTTAGGGGGTTTAACTTGATTGATTTAAGTTCAAGTTTGTCCAAACATGGTTTCAACGACATCTGACAATTTAAAATAAGTCTGACAACGTAATAATCGCCCGACAATAAAAATGACAATAGTTAGATACATATACCTGACAATTTCACTATCCGATGGTCCTCTGACAATGGTCCGAAAATGACGTTGTAAGAAAAAAAATTTAATTTCAATCGATTGTAAGCATTTGGACAATTTTTAAATGTTCAGATCTGACAATTATCTGTACCAGAAGTCCAGCAACGTGTAACATTTATTTTTGATAGTAGGGGTATTCCCGATCCGATGAAAACATCATTGCAAAAGTGCAAAGTTTTTTTTTTACAATGGGGCTAGGGTTTAGCAATTTTATACTTTTGCATTTTTGCAATGATACAAGACCATTTGCATCGGATCGGGAATACCCCTAGTATTGATAGTATGGATATCAGATTCATCCATTATTTCGCACCGAATGTCTGCTGCACTTTTTCTCGGGTCTGCTTTCGTTAGCCGAACTATTTTTCTATCAGTATACCCTGAGGTTTTCCGTGGTCTCTTTAGGCGCTGATCATTTTCTGTGATATCGATATTTCGGAAATGTGCAATTGCACCGAAAACCATGTTTTTTAAACATTTTAGCTGGGTTGCAATATGTTGATATGACAATCCAGCCCTATTAAGCTCAACAATAGCTTTGCGCATTGCCGGTGTACAATTCTTGCCTCTTCCCATTGTGAAAACCGCCTGCCTAACAGTTTTTTGGGAAAATAGACATTTCATATGAAAATCTATTAAATATTCACCATTTATTATACAAAATGCCGTAATTTTCAATTATTTTGAATTTAAACTCAATCGTTTCTAGTTAGTTGATCACCACAGAATCACATTTTAAAAATAAAATCGTAACGGTTTCTAATATCAGGATGATTTAAATGTAGATACTTACTTATATTATTTGAGAGGGGATGGAAGAAAGATCATAATAAGATCGAAATATAAACCTTAGGTGAGATAAATTCATCATTATTTGAAAAAATACAGCAAAATAGAATCGTTTCTAATATTCAACGACGCGTCGACCGACCCGAGTCGTTTTGCTAGCGTTCACATTTAACGACTTCAGCACCGACATCATATGAAAATAATTTTTCAAAGAGCAAACATGGCGAGAATTTCATTATTCGCACCAATACTAGCGCATTAATTTTATTTGTTTCTACTTTTGTCTTATTATTTTACTTTTATTTCAACCTATTATCTTTTTATCTTACGAAAAAAAAAATATAAATAAGATATAAAATTAAATTTTCGGTCGTCCGACTGGAGTTTAAATTTACTACACCGCCCACCGGTCGTTCGACAGGGCAAATTATCAAAAAAATTGAACTACAGAGCTTGCTTGATCGACAGTCGTTCGACTGGTGTTCACATTACAAAAATCTAACGACACGACACTTGTTGATGAACATGTCGTTGAATGTGAACGGTCTGTTCTATGTAACACCTCTATAATAAAGCCAGAAGACTATATTATACAAATTATTGAACGGTATTTTTTTTATAATTCAGGAACGTATACCTTATTTATCTACTTCCTTATTTTCTTTCGCTTTCATTATTATATCAACTATATTTGTTCTTCACCTTACCTGAACTAGGTTGCATTTCTTCCAAGTGATATAACAGAATGTGCAATAATATGAAAGAACGTATCCAATGTCAGAAATATAGTGAAAATCAGAAAATAAAGGGTGTTCTTGAATCTTTGCTCAATAGAAAATAGATACTGACCAAATAATAACCATGTTTTATTATTTACAAGTCTACCTTTATCAGCATACACATTACACAGTACGCAATACACATATTTAAGGTATAATAGGTCTGTTTCTTTACATCCAAAACTGCCACTTACAAAAAAGTTCTGTCAAAATCCATATAAAAAAAATAAAATTGGACCAGAATTGGAAAAAATTGATAGTTTTGAGAAGTAAAGTAACAGACCTAATATCATAAGCATTTTCATTTTTGTACAATTCTGTGCAATTTTAAACATCGAAGAAACTGGTGGAGCTAGTGCCACTTCCCTTGTCTAATTTCAATATATTTTTGTTGTTTTTATTGGTTCGGTAACAATTAGTGTTGATAGCAAAAACACCCTTTATAGGTAAATACTATTAAATGAATAATTATAGAATTTTACGCCGCGCCGCGCCGTGGTGAAGCATTTCAAGACTGATGTTATGCTCCAACACTTCTTTAATGGTTTGCAATAAATTGAATTACCACACCCTTACGTTAAATAAGCTTTTTCTTCTTTTAACGAATGTTCAACTATAATAAGCTACCTATACATTATATAGCTACCACTAAACTATTAAAAAAAAATAATCCAATTGTGTTAAAGAATTATTCTGGCATTGAAATTGTTAGGGGTCGGTTGGTTCGAAAGCAACCGACTTCTGAGTTTTTTATTTTTATTATTGAATTGAACGTAAGAAAAAGAGATTAAACTTGAAATATTCATATAAAAATATATTTAACAACTTTGTGTTTTAGTCATTTTCAAGAACTATTCCAGTTTCAATAGAACACTTTCAGTTTTAGAAGTGTTTACGGGCATTTCAAACGTCTCTGGATCTATATCGAAAAGGTCATAAGATTTTGTTTCTTGAATAGGTAACTGCGCTACAACTTGCGGCCTTCTCCCTTATAAATAAAAAAGTAGGTACGTTTTGGGGCAAGCAACATCCACAAGACCACAACCGAAATTTATGCAGTCTTGCAACTTCTTTTTGGAAAGAAACCAAATTGATTTTTAAAAAAGAAGTTTTTTTATTTCATAAATATTTTTTTTTGCAAGAATATTACCTTTTCAAATACATAACTTTAATAAAATGACAGAATTGAATGTATTTTACAACATTCCAGCCTATTTCGTACTCCACGACAACAATTGTCTCTATAATGAATTGAAATAGAGAAGAGTTGTATTCGGTTTGCATAAAATTTTTCCACAGCTTCAGAGAATTTTGTCAACGTAACCTAGATAAGGAGCTTGAAACCTAGATAACCTTAAACTCTTTAATAGTTGTTGATGAATATGTATATTCTTTTCTCAAACAAAGTTAGAAACGTTTTCGGTTATTGAGAATACCAAATATGATAAATCCCTCGGGGAGGATAAAATACTGTTTGCAAATTTTAAAAATTTTACACCAGAATTCTCACGGCTTTTAACATTGGAGAATAATAGAATTTTTGAGACAGATGAGGTTTTGGAGGTTTTCAAAGGGCGATTATTTGTCCACTCCACTAGAAAAGAACAATCAGATGATCCAACAAATTACTGCCTGAATACAATAGAATTCTGCAATTGGAATTGAAGCTTGAGCTGGAACAGCCGTTTTTTTACTTCATTTGAAAATAATACTTGTTAAATTTGTATTAAATTAATGAGAATAAAGAAAAATTGAATTAAATTGAATTGAAATTTTCAAAGAGCAAACACATCACGCTTTCCATTATTTGCGCCAAAGCTAGCGCATCAATTGCATATTTTTTCCGCTTTCATTTTTTTTATTTTACATTTATTGCAAGTTGCAACCTATTCTCTTTAAATCTTATAAAAAAAAATTGAAAAAAGACATAAAATTGAAATATTGGTAGTTCGACGGGATTAGTATTTATACTACAGAAGTCGCCCGACAGAGAAAATTATCTAACGACACGACACGTGTTGATGAACATGTTGTTGAATATGAACTTGAACGCCCCTATTGCTGAGAGCAAAAACATCCATACTCCTAAAACAGTAAAGAAAATTCCAAAAGGTCAGCAATCAGTATTTGCCTGTAGAAATGGGACTTTAATGTGGCAGTGTTGCTGCACTTTTACTTTTACGAACTTGACGAACTCAGCGAAAAGGTCGGAAACGAAAAAATACCAAGTGGGATTTAGAAAGAACCATTCGACAGTTAATATATTTTTTAATCTTAGCTTTTGCTGATATTTTTAAAACGAAAACAAAAGATATGTACCTATGTTTTTTTGTAGTCTTTCGGGCAGATTCAATTCCTCGGAAAGCAATTTTTACAAACTTTTTAAATATGGAAACCCGACAGTAAATTATATCAATGTAGGTACAAAGAAAATGTTACACCAGTATCTATTGGGCGGTAAATTTTTTTCGATAGGCGTTAAACAAGGATGCGTTATCATACTCTTCTTTTTATTTCATTCATCAGTGACATAACTGAGAATTGAGTGAAACAATAATTATTATCTTAGATAAAATGATGTTTGCAGATGAAAAATTATGTACATTTAGCACTCCAAGCGAAAAAATGTATTCCGTTTTTTTTTTGTTTTAAAAGTACTTAGAGGCTGCCAAACACGTCACCAAACTATTTGCTACATTTTAAAACAGGAATAGCATTTTTTTTTTTGGACATATTCAAATTGCATTTCATTTCAATTACATATGTACATACGTGGGAGCATTAATAATGATGGGTGAAGAAATTATTCAACAACTATGTACCTACAGTCACAAATTATAAATTCGGGATTAAAGGTACCTCCAAACCAATGTCGTGACAACGACAAAAAACAATAATAAAAATCTTGATTCCAGTAAGACAGAATTTGATAATTTGTTGAAGAAAACCGGAAACATGTAGCAGTTATCTTTTTTCGCATGAGGAAGAAGGAAAGGACCAAATCTTTAGTCCTTATCTTTATTGGGATGATTTAATCCGGACTGGTGAGTCTAATCGTCTTTACTTTAAAAAGTTGATTCGCCTCAAAACACATTGAAACAACAACCATTTCAACATTCCACACATTTGAAAGAACAACCAATAAATTCATGAAAAAAACAGCGTCTTTTTTCCTTAAAACTCAAAAGATTTATCCTGTCTATTTTCGTACTTTCTCACCTTCAGTCTAGTTTGTAAAGACGTATATGTTTAGTGTTAATTTGCTTAATTTGGTAAATTTTAATGAAAAATGAAGAGGACAACAACAAAAATTGTATTGGAAAAATCGTTCAGTATATACATTTTATCCGATTTCTTGAAAAATCTTGGTGGAAAAACTCGGACAACGTAAATAAAGTTAATATGTTTGTAGTATTCACCCTTATTGTAGTAGGCGTTTTATTTGAATGACAATTGTCACACAAACAAACTGGTATTGCGATAGTCGTTATGGTAGCGTTTTACTTAGCGTTACGCTATTTGACATTTGGCGTTCAGTGGAATCTAAATTTTTGACCGACAAATGTCACCCTCATCGCTATTGTAGCTGTCGTTTTAGTTATCTTTTACGACGAGTAAAACGCCACTTTCTGGCGACGGTAAATTTTCAAACGCCTTGTGAAAAATTAAATAAAAATGCAAGTTTTTCTAATGTTTTACTCTTTGTTTGAGTGTTAATTATTTTTTTGTACTTAAGGGTGAAAGTTACGAATCCAGAACAAATGAAAAGGCTCACAGAATTAATGGAACTAAATCCTTTTTTGGCAACAAATTTTAGGAGAGGCGCCCCCCAAACAGAGAACAAAAAAAACAAATGGGAATAGGTTGCAAATACCCTCAATTCCTTGGGGCCACCGGTAAGAACGGAAAAGGAGTGGCAAAAGGTGAAAACAAAAAAAAGAAACCAATATATTCGATATATCTACCATGGATCTATTTACAGGTATGGTTCGATGCCAAGTTTAAAGTAAAACAAAAACTTCTGTACAATAAAAAAAAAAATGGAGGCAACTGGAGGAGGGTCGTTCAAACCAAAATATTTAAACGAAACGGATAACATTATTGCCGGTCTACTTCAGTTGAACGACATTGTTGACCCGGAGGGTAACGTATTTGGGGGTTCTAGACCAAATCCATCTTTAGTGACGATGTGCACACCCACCAACATCGAAACTCCTCCAATACTTGTCACATCAACTGAGCAATTGATAATTATATCTGAGACTGACACTACTGCTCCAATGGAGGCCACAACGGAACAACAAAATTCCAAGAGTGAAGAATCAGAAGGCAAAACAGCTGCACTAAGTTTCACCCAAATGTTGGAAAAGCAAACCGATGTGCAAGAGGCTTTGTATCTTGAGGTCAAGCTGTCCTTAAACAAAATTGAAGACCATCTAAAAGAAAGTGCAAGGTATGAAAGGAAAAGATTTTATTTGGAAGAAGAAAAATTTAAATTGGACAAGCTAAAGATGGAACGGGAAGAACATCAACAAATGAAGGAAAACGAAATGCGGCTAACTGAAATAGAATTGAAAAAAACAAAATTGTATCTCCAGGAAAAAAAGTTGAAACTATCTGAGTCCTAATTTTATATAAAAACTTACCTCACCTTACTCAAGTTACCTTACTTTACTTTACTCAACTTACCCTATTATATTTTTTAAGGATCTTATTTATGTAAACCAATGAATTAAAATAACGGAATTTGAATTAAAACATTTATTTATTTTATCAAAATGTTTTTATGATTGTTTTCGAGGAGAATATTTTCAGGGTTTCTATCAGAATCCGGTCATTCCAAAACAAGTTGCTTCAATTAGGTCATTAAAACTGTTTTGAAATCCAATTTAAGTCCCCTAATTGGAAATTTTAAAATGGCAAAATTACTTTCAGGTGGAAATTTTTTGAAATAGTTGGTTGATTTTGAAATGGATTCCAGTTTATGTTAAGGGACTTAAATTGAAACTCAGAACCGTTTCAATATACCAAATGAAGCAACTAGTTTTCGAATGACAAGGACTTTTATCGGCTAATTGTATGAAATTTCTTTAAATTGTAAGAAATTTCATACGATTAGCCGATAAAAACCCTTGTCATTCGAAAACAACTTGCTTCATTTGAATTATTGAAACGGTTCTGAGTTTCAATTTAAGTCCCTTAACATAAACTGGAATCCATTTCAAAATCAACCAACTATTTCAAAAAATTTCCACCTGAAAGTAATTTTGCCATTTTAAAATTTCCAAAAACATACAAAATTACTCTTATATATGGAAATTTTTTGAAATAGTTGATCGATTTTGGAATGGATTTCAATTTTTGTTAGGGGACTTAAATTGGATTTCAAAACAGTTTTAATGACCTAATTAAAGCGACTTGTTTTGGAATGACAGCAAAAAATATATATGTCAATGTATAAAATAACAGAATTTGAATTAAAAGATTTAATTATTTTATTAAAATGTTTTTATGGTTGCAATAACTGGTTCCTTATATTAACAGCTATTTGATTGTTTTCGAGGAGAATATTTTCAGGGTTACTATTAGAATCCGATGATATATTCTCAAATATGAAGGGATTTTGGTCTATCGGTGGCTCTGATGTTTTGTAATGAATACAAATATTGTGAAGAGCCGAACACACATTTATAATTTGAATCGATTTTTGAGGGGTATAATGCAATAGTCTAGCACCGAGCAGACATCTGAAGCGGTTCTTAAGCACACCAATCGTTCTTTCAATTATATTTCTGGATTTCGAGTGCCTCATGTTAAAGTCGCTTTGACTGCTTCCTTCTTGGGCGGATCTGAATGGTGTGATTAGAAAGGGTTCCAGGGGATAGCCAGCATCACCTTTAAATTTGATTTTAAAATTATTTCAGGTTTTGAATGAAAATAACAACCTGTGTGTTTTACCACCAAGTTCTAACTAACCTAGTAACCAAGTATTTCTATCTCCATTGTCGAAATTCCTTTGAAGAATCCCCCGAAGCTCACTCGAATTCCAAATAAATGAATCGTGACTAGCTCCAGCATGTCTGCCATCTACAAACCTGATCCGCATTTTGTGATCACAAACCTTAAATTTGAGATTTATGTAAACAGAATAAAACCAACAAATGCAATAATACTAGTAACATACAAACATGGTGTTCAAGCTAAAAAAGCCTTTCCTGTTATAGTAACGATGTTGTTCATATTTTTTTGGTGCTTGAATTTTTATGTGGCTGCCATCTACACATCCGATTATTCCCGGAATCCCAGCCTTTTCATAAAAAAACGCTTTAGCATGTCTTTTTTCTTCGTCCGAATAGTGAGAAATTATCCAACGAGGGCAAAGGTGTACTTCCATAATTTCGAGCATTTCTTTCAGAATGAGGCTCATCGTTGGTTGTGCAATGCCCAAATTAAAGTCATTGCCTACACCCTTTTGGTAGCTGCCTTCAGCAAAAAATCTCAAAGTAGCTGCAAGCTTTAAAATTAGTGGCACCGATAACATACTTTGTCTTTTCGGTACCTTTTCTTCCAGTTCATTCAATAGGTAAATAAAGGCGTCTTTATTCAACCTAAAGTACATTACGAATCTGAAAATAAAAAAAAATACTTAATAAAGTATAAAAGTACTTAAGGGTGAAAGTTACGAATCCAGAACAAATGAAAAGGCTCACAGAATTAATGGAACTAAATCCTTTTTTGGCAACAAATTTTAGGAGAGGCGCCCCCCAAACAGAGAACAAAAAAAACAAATGGGAATAGGTTGCAAATACCCTCAATTCCTTGGGGCCACCGGTAAGAACGGAAAAGGAGTGGCAAAAGGTGAAAACAAAAAAAAGAAACCAATATATTCGATATATCTACCATGGATCTATTTACAGGTATGGTTCGATGCCAAGTTTAAAGTAAAACAAAAACTTCTGTACAATAAAAAAAAAAATGGAGGCAACTGGAGGAGGGTCGTTCAAACCAAAATATTTAAACGAAACGGATAACATTATTGCCGGTCTACTTCAGTTGAACGACATTGTTGACCCGGAGGGTAACGTATTTGGGGGTTCTAGACCAAATCCATCTTTAGTGACGATGTGCACACCCACCAACATCGAAACTCCTCCAATACTTGTCACATCAACTGAGCAATTGATAATTATATCTGAGACTGACACTACTGCTCCAATGGAGGCCACAACGGAACAACAAAATTCCAAGAGTGAAGAATCAGAAGGCAAAACAGCTGCACTAAGTTTCACCCAAATGTTGGAAAAGCAAACCGATGTGCAAGAGGCTTTGTATCTTGAGGTCAAGCTGTCCTTAAACAAAATTGAAGACCATCTAAAAGAAAGTGCAAGGTATGAAAGGAAAAGATTTTATTTGGAAGAAGAAAAATTTAAATTGGACAAGCTAAAGATGGAACGGGAAGAACATCAACAAATGAAGGAAAACGAAATGCGGCTAACTGAAATAGAATTGAAAAAAACAAAATTGTATCTCCAGGAAAAAAAGTTGAAACTATCTGAGTCCTAATTTTATATAAAAACTTACCTCACCTTACTCAAGTTACCTTACTTTACTTTACTCAACTTACCCTATTATATTTTTTAAGGATCTTATTTATGTAAACCAATGAATTAAAATAACGGAATTTGAATTAAAACATTTATTTATTTTATCAAAATGTTTTTATGATTGTTTTCGAGGAGAATATTTTCAGGGTTTCTATCAGAATCCGGTCATTCCAAAACAAGTTGCTTCAATTAGGTCATTAAAACTGTTTTGAAATCCAATTTAAGTCCCCTAACAAAAATTGAAATCCATTCCAAAATCGATCAACTATTTCAAAAAATTTCCACATATAAGAGTAATTTTGTATGTTTTTGGAAATTTTAAAATGGCAAAATTACTTTCAGGTGGAAATTTTTTGAAATAGTTGGTTGATTTTGAAATGGATTCCAGTTTATGTTAAGGGACTTAAATTGAAACTCAGAACCGTTTCAATATACCAAATGAAGCAACTAGTTTTCGAATGACAAGGACTTTTATCGGCTAATTGTATGAAATTTCTTTAAATTGTAAGAAATTTCATACGATTAGCCGATAAAAACCCTTGTCATTCGAAAACAACTTGCTTCATTTGAATTATTGAAACGGTTCTGAGTTTCAATTTAAGTCCCTTAACATAAACTGGAATCCATTTCAAAATCAACCAACTATTTCAAAAAATTTCCACCTGAAAGTAATTTTGCCATTTTAAAATTTCCAAAAACATACAAAATTACTCTTATATATGGAAATTTTTTGAAATAGTTGATCGATTTTGGAATGGATTTCAATTTTTGTTAGGGGACTTAAATTGGATTTCAAAACAGTTTTAATGACCTAATTAAAGCGACTTGTTTTGGAATGACAGCAAAAAATATATATGTCAATGTATAAAATAACAGAATTTGAATTAAAAGATTTAATTATTTTATTAAAATGTTTTTATGGTTGCAATAACTGGTTCCTTATATTAACAGCTATTTGATTGTTTTCGAGGAGAATATTTTCAGGGTTACTATTAGAATCCGATGATATATTCTCAAATATGAAGGGATTTTGGTCTATCGGTGGCTCTGATGTTTTGTAATGAATACAAATATTGTGAAGAGCCGAACACACATTTATAATTTGAATCGATTTTTGAGGGGTATAATGCAATAGTCTAGCACCGAGCAGACATCTGAAGCGGTTCTTAAGCACACCAATCGTTCTTTCAATTATATTTCTGGATTTCGAGTGCCTCATGTTAAAGTCGCTTTGACTGCTTCCTTCTTGGGCGGATCTGAATGGTGTGATTAGAAAGGGTTCCAGGGGATAGCCAGCATCACCTTTAAATTTGATTTTAAAATTATTTCAGGTTTTGAATGAAAATAACAACCTGTGTGTTTTACCACCAAGTTCTAACTAACCTAGTAACCAAGTATTTCTATCTCCATTGTCGAAATTCCTTTGAAGAATCCCCCGAAGCTCACTCGAATTCCAAATAAATGAATCGTGACTAGCTCCAGCATGTCTGCCATCTACAAACCTGATCCGCATTTTGTGATCACAAACCTTAAATTTGAGATTTATGTAAACAGAATAAAACCAACAAATGCAATAATACTAGTAACATACAAACATGGTGTTCAAGCTAAAAAAGCCTTTCCTGTTATAGTAACGATGTTGTTCATATTTTTTTGGTGCTTGAATTTTTATGTGGCTGCCATCTACACATCCGATTATTCCCGGAATCCCAGCCTTTTCATAAAAAAACGCTTTAGCATGTCTTTTTTCTTCGTCCGAATAGTGAGAAATTATCCAACGAGGGCAAAGGTGTACTTCCATAATTTCGAGCATTTCTTTCAGAATGAGGCTCATCGTTGGTTGTGCAATGCCCAAATTAAAGTCATTGCCTACACCCTTTTGGTAGCTGCCTTCAGCAAAAAATCTCAAAGTAGCTGCAAGCTTTAAAATTAGTGGCACCGATAACATACTTTGTCTTTTCGGTACCTTTTCTTCCAGTTCATTCAATAGGTAAATAAAGGCGTCTTTATTCAACCTAAAGTACATTACGAATCTGAAAATAAAAAAAAATAGGATGATTTGTCCAAGAAATCATCCTTGGATATATGTATGTACTTGTACTTACTTCGAATCTGGTAAATCCAAAGGATTTGATGTTGATCTTATTCTTCTTCTTTCTCTCACTAGGTTAAGTTTTTTACTTTCGTCCACCCTATCTTCTTCATTGCTCACGTTAGCAGTGTTATTTAACAAAAAGCGTTTTAGCAACGCAATACCGACTCTAAAACGCCAAGAAAGTGACTCGACAGGAAAAGTGACAATTGTCGTTTAAGAAAAACGCCTATTACAATAAGGGTGATTGTTCTAGTTTGCTCATTGGCATGATTGCTAGTAAAATTTCATTTAATAATTTTCCAATCTTAGCCCAATTCAAAGAACTACAAATTTCAGAAATTATTTCTGAAATAAAAATAAAAATACCTAATGATCGCTTGTGAAAGCAGGGAGTTTTAATTCATCAAAATAATAAAACCAGCAAATAAAACTCGTAAGTCATAAAGCTACGCGCAAACCGACGCGATGGCGGTGGCGATCGCGATAACAATGTGGATGCCGCACACGTAAATCAATGGAGGGGCACACATCGACGCGATATGTGGATTGCGTTCACATTCCACTGCTGCGTTCAGTTACGCGACTTTTCTTGAACGCAGCAAGCACCATTTGATCGCTATATCGCCTGAAGAAAAATGACAGTCTAAAAAAGAAAATTTGAAAAACTGAAAAATTAATAGAAAAAATTAGGGGGAATTCCATTTTATATGTTTTTTTTATTAAACTTCAAAAATTAAACGTTTGTATTGTCGCTGACAACTTAGCCCGCTACACAATATATCGCGTTGATGTGAGCAGATTTTTGAACGCATCTTTATCGCGCGATAAAAGTTATCGCAATCGCCACCGCCATCGTGTCGGTTTGCGCATAGCTTAAGTCAATGAAAATAATCGATTATAGATCGTCACCAATTTAATTCTTTGCATATATTTAATTATTTTGATTATACACATTTGATACGCATTTGGTTTACTGCAAGAGTTTGTTAGGATTTTGGAGGAAGAAGAAGAAGACAATAATTATTGACTACCAAATGATTTATTTTCTGACACCGACGCACGTGACGAAGAGAATAAAACTCGTTGTAATGGATTGTTTTATCAGGGGTTCAGCATTATAATAAGTGAATATTATATTATTAGAAAAAAAACATGAGCTTGTTTAAGAATTTCGCTTAATGAAAGTACCTACTCTGAAAACTAAAACATACATATGTAATTCTTTAACGAGGGATTTGAATTCATCTTCATGTGATTTCTGCAACAAAAAAAGGGATGAAAGATATAAAATTTACATTCGTCGAATAGGGAGAAGACCAAATGCAGAGATCTTCATGAATGCAGATTATAGGAAGTGCCATAATTTGCAGATATAAAGAGGAACATTCGTATTTTTGGAATAAATGTGCCCTGCTCTAGTTTTCCTGATCTTTTCAGATGAAGATACATTTAAATATCCACCATAAATCTACGCTTAAGTCTAAAAAATAAAAATGGAGGGTTAAATTTGGCGGGAATGCAATATTTGAAAATGAAACAATAAGAAGGTAGAAAAGGGAATTTTTTGATGATAATGATATTTTTTATTTTCTAAAGTGGAAGTTAAATGAATAGAGCATAATATTATTTTTTGTCATACGAAGCATATTGTTCAAAGGTTTATTACTTTAATAACTTGTAGGATAAAACCGATCTATAAGGTTTCTTTGGTTGGTGTTCAAAGATATTTTGTAAAATGTGATTACTTGTCATGTAGCCTTTTAAGGTGGGAGGAAGGTGAGAGTTTTTTTATCTCTTTTCTGCTTAACGTTCCTGTATTTTTATTCTACTACAAATACCTCTTGTATTGGGCTTTAGGTCAGTTTTTGATTTTCTAAATTGTTGCAGGTTTATTTCGGGTTTGTTTATACCATTTTCACTATTAAAATTTATTACTTCCATTGTTATTATCTATATATGTATGTATGTAAATAAAAATGTAAATGTTCGTTTGTTCCTAATCTCAAATCTTCAGAAGTTCTTTTGATTTCTTTGAAATTTTGACACAACATTGCATTCGTGTTTTACATAATATCTGGCTTAATATTTTCATAATATAGCCATTTTTCAGGGTGTAATAGAATAAAGGAAATAAATAACGTCAATTTTCTTTTGAATTTGGAAAGCAATTTCACATGTTAAAGCTTAAAATACTTTTTCGACGTAACAATAATAGGATAAATAAAAGGATAAAATTGGGTAAAGGCCAAAAATATTAAAAATACATATGTTGAAATAAGAGGTAAATAAAAAATTGTTTTTTTGTGGGCAAGAACAACTGTTCAAATCAGCAACTTTTCAGTTTCTTTCACTATTAACTTGAAATTGCTGTGCATACAAATCGTCATCCTTTTTTATCCTACTTCATATTATAATTGTGAAATATGTTTGTTTGGATTTTTGTCATTCTACCATGTTCGAACGTTTGAACTGCTAAGGTTATAAAGATACCTCTTTCTCCCTCCCATCCGCATACGTAGATAGTTCCGAATGTCTTATCGCGAATTCGACGTCATTGATCGTCAGGATGAAAATAATAGGCCCAATATGGGTGACTTGCGGGACGCCAGACTACGCCATAAAAGGATCTATCATTTAAGATCTAAATATGACCAGATATTTACGGTCCAATAAGTATATGATTCCATCCATTGAATGAAACCCGGAGGAAATCCAAAGCTCTAAGTTTGTGTGAGATTTTATTTATCAAACGCTTTGCTAAGGTCTGTGGCTATAACATTAAGTTCATTTTTTTTCCTATTGAATTTAAGGTATAAGAAACGAATTCTGTTAAATTGGTGGCCGTAGATTTACCTTTAAGAGACCCGTGTTATTTGGTGAAATAATGGCTTGGAATGGAAGTAAACAGTGTCAAAGAAAATACTTTCGAAAAGTTTTGGAATGCGTGACAATTTGGCAATTGGCCTATAGTTGGAAATATCTGCTTTACAGCCCTTATTGTGGATAGGAATGATAAACGAGATTTTGAGAAAGTGATATTTGAAAAAGAGAAGCAAGAGGTTAAGCCAAAAAGGCGTTTGGTTACAATAACTTAAATAAGAAAAGTAGTGAATATCTGGTTCGAAGTTATCATCTGGAACTGCTGAAGACTGGATAGCCATCAGACTTCTTTTTTAAGTTAATAAATTGAATATTCGGTTTCTGTTCGAGATGTTAAGTAAATTTTTGCCAAAGACCATTTTGAGAGTTTCGGAGTGTACGCACCATGGAAATGACGATGACCAATTTTTTTGGGGAACACAAGGTACTGACTGGTAAAAACACTAAACAATTACTGAATAAAAGTTAGTGGTTAAAGTATCGATACTAAAGGGTGTTTTTTTTAGACATGTGGTTTTCAAGAAGAAATAAAACGCATATAATTTAATGTTATGACCAAGAATTTAGCTTTATTATAAAGATAAGGGTTTGCCATTATGTTTTAAAAATTATTTTGGGCAAGTGGCCACCGCGGCTGGCTCGAATAAATTTCAGACGAGGCCCAATTTTCGACCACTTTTTGCATCAATTGGGGCCGTATGTCAGCAATAACGCGCCGAATATTCTTATCCAAGGCGTCAATCGTCTCGGGCTTATCTGCGTAGACAAGCGAATTCACAAAAAATAGTCCAGCGGTGTTAAATGGCACGATCTCGGAGGCCACGCCATAGGCCCAAGACGCGAGATAATGCGCTCACCAAAAGTCTCCTTCAATAATTTGATTGTTTCTTTGGCTGTATGGCATGTAGCGCCATCTTATTGGAACCAAAAGTTGTCCACATCAACATCCTTCAATTCAGGCACGAAAAAGTCATTAATCATGGCTCTATAGCGTTCCCCATTGACTGTAACATTATGGCCGGCTTCATTTTTGAAGAAATATGGACCAATGATTCCCTCTGCTCATAGAGCACACCAAACAGTGACTTTTTGAGGATGTAATGGCGTCTCAACAATGGCTTGTGGATTATAATCACTCCAAATACGACAATTTTGCTTATTAACGAACCCATTCAGCCAAAAGTGAACTTTATCGCTAAAATTTTCTTGTGAAAATCGGGATCGGTGGTCATCTCGAACCATTATTTTGGTAATAAATTTTCACGATTTGCAAAAGTTGTTCAGGAGTAAGTCTATTCATTATAAAATGGCAAACCAAACTTGGCATAAATCAAGTGACAGCTGTCAAAAATACCAACACCGAAAAAAGTATTGCCAGATTGAAACCACACGTTTAAAAAAAACACCCTTTATATTGTAAACATTTCTATTAAGAATTAAATCAAAATTTATATTACTAAGGAGTTCATTGAGTTTGATAAAGTTAAGCTTAGTACAGCCGATCTTACAATATTGTCAGATCTGTCAGTGAAAAAACTGTTCCAAATGTCTTACAATCGTCTAAACAAACAATTTTGTCTGACAATATTGTCAATACACGTCATTGTCAGACGACAATCTGACAAAAATTGTCAGGTATCTTACAATCGTCTGAACACACAATTTTTATCATTGTCAGTCGATTAGGACATTGTCAGACTCATTGGTCACTGTCAGATGTTTTAATTGAAAACATCTTACAATTGCTGACAATTTCTCCATTGTTCGAAATGTCAATGAGTTGGTTAAAGAGAGATAAAAAAATAGCTGACAATCAAATTTGGAAGAAATCTACCAACCGTGTGAACGAACAATTTTTAATTGTAAGAAATATGTCAATTGTCAGCTAATTGTTAGCTATTGTCAGACCATTGACAGTTCTGACAATATTGTAAGATCTGACAATCGTCTGTACTTAGCTTTAGCTTTACGAAAATTGAAATGATATATGTTTTCGGACTCTACATCGTTATTACCATGATCGTAAGCAAACTTTGGAGATACCGGCGGATGATAGAGGTCGATAGTGTAAAGAATTAAGCTACTGTCCTCTACAATACAGTTATTACAGTCATTAGAAAAAATAAGATCAAGTTGGCTGTTCAATTTGTTTTTAACGTCACTAATCTGGTGTAGGCCAGAATCAGAGAGATTGTCTGTAAATATTATTTCCTTTTGAGTTGTTGCGTTACTGGCTCAGTAACTCAGATCGTAACCAGGTTAGATTAGGGAGATTGAAATCACCCATGAGTATAATAAACCGTCATGTATCCCCATGGCATCATATAAAAAGTCAACTGAATTAATCAATATTTTGGTAAGTTTCAATTGGACTACAAGGCCTCTAATAACAGCAAACAACGTAAATACTTTTTTGTTTGGGCGTATTTTTTACGCAAATTAATTCCATTTTGTTAGTAAAGGGACAAGCATTTTAGTTTTTTTTTAGCAGGCCATGAAGTAGAAGACATCAATAAATTAAACATTTTAAAAGATGCAACTCTACGATTAGATCAAGTAATTCTTTTGCATTTAATTAAGTTTTGGTCCTTGGAAATGTTATGTAGATTTAAAATACATTTAATGTGATTGAGTATATCGTGGGTATACAAGCAGAAGGCACTAAGTCAATTTTTTTGGATTTTTACATTTTAATGCAAAGTGACGAAGAATGATGATATCTATGTATTCCAAACACCTCCTAAGACATTATTCAACGTTAAACATGAATTATTTGAGGTTATGTTTTGCACTAAGTCAGTTAAATAACTTACAATACTGATAAAACGCACTAAGTTGACTTAGTGCATTTTGGCTGTCATAGTTTAGAAATACAATATACTATAATAATACAGCAAGAAAGCATTAAAGTGACTTAGTGCTTTTTACCTGTCATCAAAACTAAGTTTTTTGATTTAAGTAGCCGATGAGTCACTATTCTGTAGTCACGCGTAAGAGAAAATTGTACTTATTTTTGGCAGTTTTGGTCAAGGAGAAATGTAATTTTGTTAAAGTTTTTCGGTAGTAAAAGTGAAAAATCTGCATTAAAATGAACAAAAATTCTCGAGCTTGGAAAATGCTTCGGCTAGTTAAAACTAAATAATAATAATACTGATGTGTATGACTATTTTTATTCCTATTTGCTCTTAAAACTGTAATAAAACTGTTAAATTCATTAAAAAAAAAAACTTGTTTTTTTCAAATTTCTGTTTTCAGTTAGATATAATTGGTTAATTCATACATTATTGCAATATTAATTCCGCTAAAAAGCACTAAGTCAGCATTTTTTTTGGTTCTGCTCCAATATTTTCGAAATGGTTTGGTGAAAACTAAAATTTTCAATGGGAAACTTAAGTCATAATGTCAATTGAGCTTTTTATGTGATCGGATGAAAAATTACCGTCAGTATTGATTTTTCAAGAGTGAACAAATATAAAATATCAACTTACTCAAAACTATGTTTTTTGACTTAGTGCCTTCTGCTTGTATACCCACGATATATCAATTTGTGAAGTTGAGATATCAAACTTTGAAATACATATGTATACTCTTTGCAACAGGACCACTCTAGGCTGAGAAAGGGCGATTGGAGGAGAAATCACGTAGATGTGTGCCTCTCCTTGATTTATACCGCCACCGCCATCGCGTTGGTTTGTAGATGCCTTTACAAATTGTAAACATTATTTTCCAACTCTGTTAATAAGTTAACGATATCAAGACATAATATGGATCAGAAAATTTTGATAATATTTTTACAAACATCTGTCAGAAATATCTATTCAATTAGTTCAGAGTTAACTCAACAAATTTTTTGAGTTAATTCGGGATTCAAATTCGGGTTTAACTGGGATAATCTCCCACTGAAAAACTGGGCCTAAATTAAGTGAGTTAACTCTAGACTTACTGAACAGATGTATAGGTGTTTAATCTTCCAACACTACGATGTAAAGGATAGAATAAATAATTGATGTTGTAGAGTATTAAATTTCGTGTAAACTGCATTATTAATTTGAATATACAGGTATTATACCAACGTTCAATCAAAACTACAATTTGTTACCACCTTTAAAACTGCAGTTTAAATAATATAAAGCATATATATATACCCCACCCATAGATCGATTATTATTATTATTGGACAATTCATTTGTACACATAATATACATATACATATGCTAAGAAATAAAGCGATTGTGACAAAAAAAGTCGCCAATGAAATTTGTTGACACATTAAATCCAATTATAAAAAAGGTATAAAAATCAGTGCTGAAATGTAATTCTTTCAGATCATCAGCAGTTTGTCTAGACATCGAAAGAGCACTCTGTGGGTAAGGCACATACCTAGAGTGCACGACGAACGATAAATTGCACTAACGAAAAATCGTCCTGTAAAATGGAAAGGTATTTAATATTTTATCCTTGTTCACATTAAGGACTCTTTAATTTCTTCATCTTTATCAATTTAACTTGGCATATTACGTATTTATTCTTTGATTTGACAGTTCGCATTATATTGGGCCATATTATTTGCCCTTAACAAATGGCTCCCTTGTTGATAAGGCAAGTTATAAATCAGGATTTGATCCTGCGGTTTTGTATAAGTACATATGTGTAATATTTTAATTTCAGGTTACGCCTGATATGGCCCATCTTATCCATCCGTATTGGAATAAATTCCCACCAGTGGAACCTTATATGACCAAATTAATTGGAACATGGCTAGCGGTGATGGGTTGTCTTTCTTTTGTTGGAAATGGATTGGTTGTTTATATATTCTCAACTACAAAAGCATTAAGGACACCAGCCAATTTACTAGTTCTGAATTTGGCAGTTTCAGATTTTTGTATGATGGCTACAAACTGCCCAATGATGTCACTTAATTTATTCTTCGAAACCTGGATTTTGGGACCGTTCATGTGCGACATGTACGCCATGTTGGGTTCTGTTTTTGGTGCTAATTCAATTTGGTCCATGAGTATGATAGCTCTGGATCGTTATGAAGTTATTGTCAAAGGTGTTTCTGGACGTCCTATGACAATAAAACTGGCTGTGATTAAAATTGTTTTGATATGGACAATGGCACTATTTTGGACTATTGCCCCGATGATGGGATGGAGCAGGTATATACAAAAATGTTTTAACTTGGGAATTGTTTTGACAGACTGTTTACAAAGAAAATTATTTTTATTTTTCTTAGATATGTTCCTGAGGGAAATCTAACATCATGCGGCTTAGATTACCTCGAACAAGATTGGAATCCAAAGAGTTACCTGATATTTTATACTATTTTTGTATACCTGCTTCCTCTATTTGTTATTTGCTATTCTTACTGGTTTATTATTGCGGTAAGTTAAAAAATATTTATTAAAAACATTTAAGTTTGATTTAAATTTATTAAAAAAAAAAAACCATGCACTGGAAGTCTTTCTAAAAATATTAATTTCTTAACTCGATTATTCGTTTCCAACGAAGTGTTTTGTTTTCGATGTTTTTTTCTCCAAATTTACAGCAAAAACGATTTTCCGATTGAATGGTTTCAAGACGCATTTTTATTATTGAAAGGAAACTTGTGTAGTCAAATTGCGCCGTAAAAAGTGCTTAAAAAAAGTATAGTGGCAACCTTATTTGATTTGTAAAAAAAAATATAAATAACCAAGGGTATAACGTCAAAAGTGACAATTCGCGTGTTTTTTTTCAAAAAATATACTAACTCGAAAAAACTATTTATTAATTATTTTAAATTCAGCTAAAAAGTAACCTAACGTTAAGGGCCAGTTTCACATGTGCACATTTAACAAAATAAGTGTTACTGCCTCAGTAAGTGGAACTTAAGTCGCCAACATGGGAGACTTAAGTGTCACTTATTCCGATAGGTGTACACCGCGGAATTGGGAATTAGTTTTCCATATTTGACATCTTAGGTGACTGTGAAACTGGCCCCTTATTAAAAAAATGTTTGAATATTTCTAAAAATGACTTAACACAGGAATTTGTGAATTAAAATGCTCATTTAGTTTCGTATCAAACTGCAGGTGAACAAAAGTTTGGCAAAACGAGAACGAATTGCGTTTTAAAGAAAAAGATTCTTTATAATTTCGTTTCCTTTATATTGGAGTCCGCTGGCGTTTTCTTTTCTCTACACCGAAAGCTAAGATGGTTACACATTAAAAACGCAAAAACAAAATTAAATTCAAATTTCAATTAAAATATTTCAAATAAGAACGAATGATGTACAGTATCCGCGAATCGTGCATTCGATAACCCGGTATTTTTCAGAGACAAGAACCCTTCGGGTAAGATTTTTACCCATATTTTATGAACACATCCGTAACCACGGATTCAAAATATTGGTGAATATATTTTAAGCGTGAAATCAAAACAAAAACGAAGACAAAGACAAAGAAAAATGTCATTAAATAAATCAATAAAAGCTAAATATTTACTTCCCATAACAATTAGATGGGATGCAAAAGCTTTAAACTTTGAAATATAATGAGTTTTTAACTGTTGAACTAAGAACATATTGTTTGAAAAGAAAAACATATATTTTTTTAGATTCTGATATACAAATATTTGAAATTATTAAAAACTTTTGTATAAAATAAAAATGTGTAGAACCAAAGCCTTGTGACTTACAACTCTCAACCATTTCTGTGTGCGTGTTATTGGCTGTAGTAGCATAGCACGTGGTGTAATGGTTAGTGAGCCAGAATTGCACGAATTGCCTTGTGAGTCGGACTTACGAGACAAAAAATGTAAGAAAACAAAATTGGAGGAAAATAGGTATAGGAAGTTAAGTATAGTAAGTTGCGATTATAGCAAATATATTATTTACCCCCCCCATAAAAAAGCGTTTGGAATATTTACCCCCATGAATTTTGTCCCATACCATTATTACCACCAAACTGTTTTTTCCCACCATTTCTGTTGGAAAAACCACCAATCTGAAACACTCTGATTAAAGCTATAAGCAAACTGACGCGATAGCGGTGGCGATCACGATAACGTTTATCGCGCCATAAAGATTCGATCAAAAACCCTGCAGTACACATCAATGCAGAAACTTTTTTCCGTAAAAATTGAGGAAGCGAATCCTAAATTAGATTTCTTCACTTTTCTTAGGTACCTGCTAATATTTTTGAGATTTTGTTTTTCTAAACTGTCCAATTCAAAGTTCGGATGGCTGGAATAACGTTAAAATTATATGGATTTGTTAACCTCTAAAAAATCCTAAATTTTTAGATTAAATTTTTTGCTCCAGAAAAAAGGTAGTTTGTGGGCTTTTGGCGATGACATTTGGATCGAAATATTCAATATACATATGTCAAAATATATACAGTTTGTTGCACATCCTGTCAAGCTATAACCTGTCCTATTCCAATGCAGGTAGCTATTTTTTTCAAATTATTGAGACTGGCTACGTTCAAGCGGTACAAAATTTGTTCTATTAATTTTTTTAGTTTTTTTGGTATACATATACCTATATTCATAATATTTTTTCAAAATATCAAATATTTTTGGATTAAGAACTGAATTGTCACTTCTTGCGATATGACGAGTAAATGGTGCTTGCTGCGTTCAACAAAACTCTCATAACTGAACGCAGCAGTGGAACGTAAAAGCATCCACATCACATAATATCACGTGCAATGCACCTGCGGCAAAAAAAACTTGTTTACCATCTGTTTGTAGTTATTTAACACCATTTGAAAAAATTATGGCGTTATGAAATTACTTTTACCCCACCGCGCCGTAAACAACCATAATATCAGTCAAAATAGCTCTCAATTATTTATAAGTCATAATTTTGGTAAGAGTTGTTAGAAAACTTTAATGAAATTGGCCCTTAAGTTTCTAATGGTTTCAAAAATTGTCATTTAACGTAATTATTATTGATAAAAATGATTATTATATTTATTTATCTATTTACTTAAAGGCTGTTGCAGCTCACGAAAAAGCTATGCGCGAACAAGCCAAGAAAATGAATGTCAAATCATTGCGTTCTTCGGAAGATACCGAAAAGAGCGCCGAAGCTAAATTAGCTAAAATTGCTTTAGTGAATATTTCATTATGGTTCTTCGCATGGACACCATATGGAATTTTAAACTTTTTTGGATTTTTCGGATCAGATATCCTTACGCCAACACTTACCATTTGGGGTGCAGTATTTGCAAAAGCAGGTTCTTCATATAATCCAATTGTTTATGGCATAAGGTAAATAATATACGTTTAAACAAATCCTTTGCATTGATGATTATTTTTATTTTTATTTTCATATTATAGCCATCCAAAATATCGCATTGCTCTTAAAGAGAAATGCCCATGTTGTGTGTGTGGAGAAACAGAAGAACCAAAAGCTAGTGATGCAACATCACAAGCAACTAATAATGAAACGCCGGCGTAAATTATTTTAATTATTATCAATAAGAACATGAACTTTTTATTAAAATTTATGTAAATTTATTATTATAATTAACTTACTTTAAGTTAAACCATTCTTACTTTAAAAATAAACCGAAATAAAGCATTGACATCTTAAAGATATTTGAAAAAAATTTTTGTTTTTTATTTTTCATATTGAATATTTAAACAGAACAATGGTAGGAACTTTGAAACTGTAATTTTATTATTTGGTAAGTAATAAATAAAAACACACAAATGAAGTAAATAAAAAAAAATACACATAAACTCCTTTTACGATTATCAATTGATAGTTGATAAATAATGCAATTTTATAACTTAATTGGTAAAAATATTGATCACTGAAAATAAGGTGCAGAACGTTCTGATCTACAAGAAGATTGATAATCAGGTTTTTAATAAACTGAATTTTTAAGAATACCATTTTCAATATTCATCAAATATCAATTGATAATTATTGACAATCGTGATAGGAGTGATAATTTTAATTTGTTATAAAAATAATATTCATTTAATTTTTAGAATTCAAGCACCCGTGCAGGGACGGGTTAAGAATATCACTGCAGCGCATCCCAGCAAAAGTCCCCTTTCACACAAGGAAACAAGTTGCTGGGGATTATTTGACGTTTTCAAATCCCCAGCAATAGCAGACCGTTCATTTCTTTTACTTGTTGGCCTTCTAACCTTAAAAATTGGCTGGAAACTCAGTATCCTCCTGTGAAAGGGGACAAATAGCGCTTGTCGTAAGAGGCGACTAAGGGATCTGTATCTATTAAACATAACCAAATCCGCATTTCCAATTTAATAGCAAAGTGACGGATGGAAAGATATAAAACGAGGGTACAACTACGATTGTCTGCCTGAACACAATGGAAACGGAGATGTAAGTGGAGTTGCAGCTGGAATAGCTGTCAAAATATTGAATACTCACAAATTCAGTGTTACGAACACAAATCAACGCAGCTGCAGACGGTGCATGCAATAGTTCACCAAATTTTAACTTTTCACGTACAGATAGCACTTTTGACGTTTTAATTTGTATAAAGAAAAAAAGAACCGACAAAATATTCAAGCTTTTAGTGCTTTTTTATGCCGCTAAAAAAATATTAATTAAGGGAAACAAAAGAGTGAATAATAAGCCCGCCGATGTTAAGTTTTAAAATATACCAAAAGCTTCTACAGCTGCACTGTGGACACGCAAAAAATAGAACGTACGGGACATTTTCACAGCTGTTCCAGCTCCGTTTCCAGTTGCAGTATTCTATTGTGATCAGGCAGAATGGCTACAATGTCGAAGGATTACAAAATCGGACAATGTTGAATTGAATTAAGTTCACATTCTGTGTGAATAACTAAGCATAAAATCAGCCCTTGACTGTTCATAGAACTGTTTGATCTCTCGCAAAAGATCCTTGCTTAAGGTGGCGTTACGGTCCGGAGAGGACCAGAGCCTCAACAACCTTGGTCCCTATAGCTAGCAGAGTCCAATTTCGCACAGTCCTTCGGCATTGGATTCAAAAACTTTGTTGCTCATTCGCTATAAATTTCTCAGCCACCTCTTTGGATTTTTATTTTATTGCCTATAGTTCGGAGTCGCTGTACAGCTCGTTCATTTTATTGTTGTATCTTCTTTTCCACTTGCTGTTTATATGTAGATGGGACCAAATATCACTGGAGAATCTTTCTTCCAAAACAACCTAAAGCTTTCTCTTCCAAAGCTTTGGTAATGTCCAACCTTAACCCACAATCCACATATATGCAGGAAGACCGGGACAGGGGCGTCTTATACAGCGACACTTTACTTGCTACTCAATTGCCTTCTAATTTCGAATAAGAAGCATTTTAAAAAATGCATTCTTTAAAGGCACATTAATTAAAAAAATTCTGAGTTGTTTACAGAAATGCCTATTGCTCCGGGGGTTTATGTGACTCACACTCTTAACCAGTCCCGTGTGTGTGTTGTTATAGTCAGCAGGGAAGGAGGGGGCTTCATATTTTTCCGAAGGAACTCTAATATAAAAAAAGAATCTTTGTTGAAGGATTTGTCGCCCTCTATCGCAAGAGAAAGTACCCACCCCTGAAAAAATAGAAAATCTTTTAAGATGTCAATGCTTTATTTCGATTTTTAAATTAAGAATGGTCTTACAATTCTATAGATCTTTAAATTAGCTTAATAGTTAAATATTATACAAATTTAAAATTAAGAACGTGTTGTGTGTGCATATAATTTAATTTATGCAGGCGTTTCATTATTAGTTGCTTGTGAAGTTGCATCACTAGCTTTTGGTTCTTCTGTTTCTCCACACACACAGCATGGGCATTTTTCCTTTAGAGCAATGCGGTATTTGGGGTGGCTTTAAAAAAAATGATTAAACAAGATTGTTAAAAAAAATTATAAATTGTATTAAAATTAAAATTTTACCTTATGCCATAAACTATTGGATTGTATGAAGAACCAGTTTTCGCAAATACTGCACCCCAAATGGTTAAAGTTGGTGTTAAAGTATCCGATCCAAAAAAGCCCATCCAATTAAGTATGCCATATGGTGTCCATGCGAAGAACCATAATGAAATATTGACCAAAGCGATTTTGGCTAATTTAGCTTCTGCACTCTTTTCGGTATCCTCTGTAGAACGCAATGATTTGACATTCATTTTCTTGGCTTGTTCACGCATTGCTTTTTCATGAGCTGCAACAGCCTTTTAGTTACAAAATATATAAATAGAAAAATGTATAAAGTATTTTTTGATTTTAATTTATAGAGAGATTTACAATATTGCAAGTGGCAATTATAATTATCAACTGACTAATTTTATTTAACCAAGATTTTTAAATATTTTCGATGGATTGGGGAGGTTATCCCAAATGTCAAAATCTCGTATGAAAATCCCCGAGGTCCGAAATCCCTGATGCCAAATTCTCGAATGATAATTCCCAAGGACTAAAATCCCTTATGCCAAAATCCCGAATGGCAATCCCTAAGGAGTAAAATCCCTTATCCCAAAATTCCGAATGCCAGGTCCTGAATAACAAAATCTTAAATGTCAAAATTCCAAATACCCGAATGGCTTAGCATTTTGCTGATACTAAAATTCGAGCGTGGATTTGTTTTGCAATTCAACTAACGAATTTTATTTAACAAAGATTTTTAAATATTTTGGTTGAATTATGAAAATCCTCCTGAATGCCAAAATCCCGAATGATAATCCCCAAGACTCAAAATCCCAAATGCCAAAATACAAAATGACAAAATACTGAATTGTAAAATCCCGAATGGCCATAATTCCGAATTCCAAAATCCCGAAAATGGTTTCAATTTCTTCTGATATTCAAAATCGATCGTGGTTTTCATTTATTTTTTTTTAATTCTGAATTTCAACATTTGGAATTTTGGGCATTTGGCGTCATGAAATTCTCAATTTTTGCCATTCGGAATTTAAGAATATGTCCCCTTCCAATTTTGGACAAACTATAGACTACAATTTTTAGGAAATGGAATACGTAAAAATATACACCCCCGGCTATTGCAGTATTAATCACTTAAAATGCTTTTAACAAACAGACTATAATAGATTTTAAATAAATTAAAAAGAACTTTAAGAGAACTGATTTTATTTGATTAAAGTTGATGCCTTTGGTGTTAAAACAAATTTTATTTATTTTACAGTTAGGTAGATAGGTACTTACCGCAATAATAAACCAATAGGAATAGCAAATAACAAATAGTGGAAGCAGGTATACAAAAATAGTATAAAATATCAGGTAAGACTTTGGATTCCAATCCTGTTCGAGATAATCTAAGCCACATGATGTTAGATTTCCTTCGGGAACATATCTTAAATTATATAAAACATCAAATATTTTTGTCACTTATCACAAAATTTGCCAAACTTTCACCTGTTCCAACCCATCATTGGGGCAATAGTCCAAAATGTTGCCATGGTCCATATCATAATAATTTTAATCACAGCCAGTTTTATTGTCATTGGACGTCCAGAAACACCTTTGACAATGACTTCATAACGATCCAGAGCTATCATACTCATAGACCAAATTGAATTAGCACCAAAAACAGAACCCAACATGGCGTACATGTCGCACATAAAGGGTCCTAGTACCCATGTTTCGAAAAAAAGATTTATTGCCATCATTGGGCAATTTGAAGCCATCATACTAAAGTCCGAAATTGCCAAGTTAAGTACCAATAAGTTGGCAGGCGTCCGGAGGGCTTTTGTCGTTGAAAATATATAAACAACCAATCCGTTTCCAAAGAACGATAGACAACCCATGATTCCCAAAAATGTGCCTAGCAGTTTAGTCATAAACGGTTCCACAGGTGGGAATTTATTCCAATACGGATGGATAAGATGGGCCATATCGGGTGTAACCTGAAATTACGAATGTGTATCCTTATGATTACGTGTGTATCCTAGGATATGAGATCCTTTCTATATATGGATCAACTTGCCTTGTCGGTAACGGAGCCATTTTGAAGAGCAGCAAAGTGTGGCCCAATATATTGCAAACTGTATTAAATTAATCGAAGTAAATATAGAAAATAAATTTAAATTTATACTTCAAACCCACAAATCAAATATTACCTTTCCATTTTGAAGGACGATTTTTTTACTAAGAAAAACTCCTTTTTCTTAAAAAATAATCCTACTTGTGTGATGTTCTTGACGACTGTAGGGCGAGTCGCTTAAGGTTTGAATGAAACTCTGGTCTGGTACTGATTCTTATAGTTTTCTTTATTCGTAATTGAATTAGAAGCTTATAATTTTTTTTACCGTTTTTTCTTGACATTTATTTTATTTTTTAACATAACAATATATGGATAAAATTAAATAACATACAATCGGGTGTATGTTTTCATTTTCCATCGACCTGCAGATATAAAACATTTACCATTATACCTTCACCTTCTATATATCATCACACGCTCGCATTGAAACGACTTTAGATATTGAAAATTTCAATGCTTTTTTTTAGATGAACCCACTCGTATATATAATTCAGAATAGCTACCCCTTCGGCGAACTTATTTAAGCTGATAGGTATGGTTCAAAAATCAAATCATAAATAGTCAAGGAGTGAGCGTTGCAAATAATATGATTTTTGGTTCTCAGGTCCTCCAGAGCTGTAAGGCACAAAGGTGAAAATACCGATCACTCGGAATGGCCGGGTTCAAAACATGAACATTTACATCTGAAAATTCAGAGTTCTGAAATTAACTTTTTAGCTTCTGATTGGTCAATTGTCAGATGACTCTGACAGTAGACTGTCAGATGATTGTCAGATGACTCTGACAGTAGACTGACTCTGGTGATGATGAAAGTCTTCTAAGTTTTTATGACAGCTGCCCAATCAGAATCCAGAAAAATTCAGAAATCTGAATTTGCAGATATTAATTGTCATGTGTGGACTCTGTTCAGAACTCTATTCTGATCTAAAAAAGAAAAACTCCTATTAGGAGTTGAAATAAGCCACTTGTTATATAACCACTGTATCAGGGATCTTTATTTACATATTCTTACTTCTCTTAATACGGCAGAACTAGTTGGTTGTATTAGACCGAGCCCGCATGAGCATGAATGGTAGCAAAAATTCGCTGGTATTTTTAGATAGATCTTAACTTTTCATATCCAAATATGAAAGTGTTACATTCCGTGGTTGGGGCCTTTGTGGGTTATTTTGTTTTTTTTTTTTCAATTGGAATTTTTTCATTAACAAAAAGTGAAGTTAACAAATTTCTATACAAAATTCATTTAAAGATAAAATTCCTAATAGTCTTAGGGCCAGTGGGTTAAATCTAAACGATGACTTTCACAGCTCCTAACTAAATGGCGCTAATCAACCAAAATCGGCTGATTAGCGGTTTCCATGATTAACAACTTAAACTATGGATTTCTTGAAAAAAAAAATTGATTACCATTCACATTCGATTGTTTACCAGTTGCAATAATCCTTGATTAAAGATGATCAGCTGTGAACAAAATGACCCTAAGATCCCACCATAGAATGCCCACCCTCATCGAGTTAGCAGATAAGGAGTAAACACTAGTTTTTTAGGTAATGCCTAAACTAACATTTCGCACATGGGTTGCCTGGCGAAATATGTGCAAGGCATATGGTTGTCAACCTTTTAAAGGTCAGTTTTTGGGTTTTTCCAATTATCTGATCATCTTATATGGTAGGTTTTAGTGATAAAAAAAATATCATGTGAAAGGAAACTTTATTTAAAAAGTTTTAAAATACGTGATTTTTTTTTAAACGGTATTTCAGTAGGGCAAATTAGGGTAAACGAAGAGAAAGATAATATAGATTCTATTTTCTAAACGAAAAATGAAAGTTTTTTGTGACATGACACCGAACTTTTTCACTCTTTCTCTTTTCGACAAATTCTCTTTTTGTTCTCTTTTTTTATTAAGTCTCTTTTTGTATTTGCCTGCCTATGTATAAATATCTGTGAATTCTGGTATATTTTATTGGAAATCAGTAAAACCAAAAAATTCAGATTTAAAAAGTTTTATTGTTTTGCTAAAACTATATACGAATATTTCGGCTGTCAAAACATATTTACATGAGTGATAAATGAAAGTACCCACACCAACTCGACGACGCATGCGATTAAGCAAATCTCATGTAAAATATGATGACAGCCGAAAGTTCCTTCGTTGCGGTTGTTCCAAATGTTTTGCGTTGATTAAATCAGTCAAACGACTATCGTTATAATAGTGAAAAGGCTGTGAAGAGAAAGTATGTCTAGCTTTGGACAGCTGCCCAACTCCAAAACCCAAGACATTGCAATTGGTTATCGAAACCTATTCCAAAGTGGACTCGTTCAATGAACAAAGAATTGTAAAGTTATCTTAAAATAACGAAATGTTCACCTATCCAAATGCTTACGAAATTGACAGAATAGGTATGTCAGTGAATATATGAGAACATATTTATAGATAACTGTTGGAATGAGTTTATAAATAAGGAGAATAAAGAGATGCCAAACAGACCAAGTGGCTAGCTGGACAACTGTCCAAGAGTGTTCTAATGAAGTCTAATAAATACGACAGTGAAGCTTTAGTTCAATGTACTTAGTACCCATTAGATGCCTCAGAATATGTGTTTTTTTTCGTTATACCAAAACGACCAATGTTATAACGAGATTATTATTATTTTTTTTTTTTAAATATGATAATTTGACGATCAAATTGACAATGATTTGACGTTTTAAAAAACTGCTATTAACATCCAATATTTAAACTGAATCTCTCAGGATATAAATAAGTAGGTACTTTTTTAAAATGATTTTAAGTGGTGCAGAATGTAGATAAAAATGCAATTTAATGCAATAATAAGGATCAAATATTAAAACTTTTTTATAAATTTGTCTTTTTTAAGTCTCATACAAACAAACCCTTAATATTTTGCAATTCAAATTAAATTTTCGAGAGCATAAATTTGGTTGATTAATTTGCTTAAAATTGTGAATACAATAATATTTAAAGCCAATATTGTCAAAAGGTGCTTTAAGGATTAGAAATATGTAAGCCTTTAATTTAGCAGGCCACGCGTGTCCCACCAAACACATGCCTCACTTGCGGGTTAAAAGTTAAATATAGATGCAAGTGAAATTCAGTTAAGAATACAGGGTGGCCTAGTCCCATCATGCAACAAAAACCATTTTTAAATTTTTGCTATAGATTTTATATATTTTAAGCTTGATTGGCACTCAATGAATAATGAATGAAAAAAAATGAATTCAAAGATAAATTTTTTGGAGTGATGTATATTTCAAACAAAGCATGTGATATGCGAATTCTTTTAAATTTGTGTAAAAAAATAATCTATCTACCCATGAGAATTAGATATAATTTTATAATGTTATAATGTTGTTTTGTATTCACGTGTTAAAAATTGATCCACCGGAGCAGATTATGTAGATAATAAAATGCAGCTATTCTCTTTGTTCTCAAAGCTTTGTGATAAAAGAAATTTTGTATATTCCGAAGTGTATAGGTATACTTGTCTACTAAGGAACGAGCCACTTTCTAGTTTTAATTATAAATTTTTATCCGCATAATCTCTGCGGACTAAGCTATTTTGTTATAAAGTTTGCCAGCTAAAACTCGAATTGCCGTTTTTTTTAACCCTCTCGAAATTGACCATCCACTTAAAACTCAAATCGCCCTGTACTTGTTTTATTCTATCGAAGCACACGACAGACTACCGGTCGCTGACAATGCAATTAACTTGTTTCTATGCCAATGTCAAAACTTGTCTTGAGTGAAATTGGATTATGTTTAAATCGCTTAAATAAAATAAAGCATTCATAATATTGCATGCCTTTATACTCGTAACTATACATATTATGTACATGGTGTGGAAATGCAATGAAGTGCAAAACATAATAAAAAAACATTATTCTCGAAGTGCTCAACCATGGTGTAAATTTTTTTTCATTCTGTATTGCTCCTTCTTTCTATACGAGAAGGTAGAGCAAAATAATAATCCAAACATTAAAAAAATTACCTGCATTACACATATCTACACAAATAATGTAGGATTTTTGGCGTCTGTGAAGTTGGAATAACCATAAATGTTCACATAGACTAATGGGACTAAAACAGGAATTTGAAGTTCATCAAAAAGTACGTGCAACCCCCTGTACTGGTATCTTTATTGTGAAGTAAGCAGTACATGCTATTTAAACAAGCAACCTATCAATTTAAGAAAAAAATTAACCAACATTTTGAAGTCTTCATAAAAAAATATCAAAAAATTCATATTCCACCGCTGACTTCAATGTAGGAATTTGCAGTAAGGCTTCAAATTTGCAGTTCGATAAAAAAAAGTAGATACAATTTTGAAACATCAATTAAAAACAAATTTCATACAGCATTTAGTAAGGGAGGCGACCGTCGGACTACCTATCTCATCGGGATTACGAAAATGATGAGTACCAATCGATAGTACTTTTAATAACATTCTCAAAACCACTGGTCGGGCAAACTTTTTCAGGGAAGTTTGGGCGGGACAGGGTCACTTCCGGTACCGATTTTTGATGAGTACCTATCTCATAGGGATTTTAAAAACAGTTATTGGCATTAGGAAGAGTTTTTCACGCAGATTCTAAAAGTATTGGTCGGGCGAAAAAAATCAGGGAATAAATGCTTGCCCGACCATTTCAAAAAACCGTTTTTTTGATGAGAACCTATCTCATCGGGATTATGGGTAATATGGGTATCAAACGAAAGGTAAGACTGCCATCTTCATAAATCCAGTGGTCGGGCAAACTTTTTCAGGGAATAACCTGCCGCCCGACCACTTCGAAGACAAAAATTGTTTTTTTTTTCGTTCACCTTTAGATGTCAAAAAATGTCACTTCTGTTGTCAAATAAATGTAAAATTAGTATAGAACGATAGCCTACTTCTCTCTTTACAAAATAGAAATAAGTTCAGTCAAGAAAAGTTTTTTTAAACAATTTTTTTGACATTTTTTATGATTTGTTTGCACTTAAAAATGGACTTTTCATAAACTTAACTTAAATATTCAAAAAATTATAATTATCACTGTCAAATATATTTAAAATTAGTACTGAACGATAGCCTACTTTGTTTTTTATAATATAAAAATAACTTCAGTCAAGAAAAGTTTTTTTAAAACTATTTTTTGACATTTTTTATGATTTTTTTTGCACTTAAAATAGATATTTCATAAAAAATATTTTATTACTTTATAAACAGTGTAAATTACTTATGTTATTGTGTTTTGGCATTTCTAAGTTTTCGAAACTAATAAACATTTTGATATTTAACCATTAAAATTAAGGTACCCAAAATTTACATATTTTATTGAAAAAATTAAAGAAACTAAGCTAAGTAAAATAATATTAAATAAAATATTTATATAGCTGATCAAATTTGAACGCAAATTTAGTGTGAAACAAGTACAGAAACTTTAGATTCGCGAACATAAATGGAATTTTTTCCAAAAAACTTAACCGTTAACTTAAGCCCATCACCCAAAAAATAAGAAATTATCATTAATCTCTTGATCAGTGCATTTGTTATTGATCACAAGTATAGTAATTTTGGTGATACTAATTTTACGTTGAATTATTACTATACTGCAGTAAAAAAAAATTGCTTAATAAAACATTATTAGATTGCAAGTATTATAAGGTCTCAAAGAAGTGTTTGTTTCAAAATAGAATTTTCTCGTTTATACATATCTTGTTATATTATTAAATTTGTGGGAATTAAAATAGACAAAATTGCTTTGATTTAAATTTTTTTTCTATGTACTTCAGTAAAGCTTATGAAGACAGATTCTGAACACATTTTTTGTTTCTGTAAACCAATGGTGTGTACGTGACTATATGGTAGGTAACACACTGTTCGATGCTCAGAGAAGACGCGATTTTTTGTTTAAAGATTTTAAAGAGAATTTGCAAAAAACTCAATGTCTTACTAGTATGTGCTTTGATCATCGGATTAACTAACAACGTTGTAAAAAAGCATATATTTACTGTTGAGTCAACGTCTAATGTCTTGCGTTTTTTGTTTGATGCTTGGTTTGATACACTTAAGTTATTTTGTTTGATATTAAGTTTCCGATAACACTTTGTATGGTAGCCAAGAGTTTCTTTGGATTCAGTAGAGAGTTTAATGTTACCATATTTAAAATTTTTACTTTTACGAATAGCTAATATATCAGCAACTTAATTAAAAGTTTCGTCGGTAAAGCCGATAACTTTTTTAGATTCTTCATGAATTTCACAAACAAAACAATTTTTCGTTTTTGATTTTAGAATTTAAACAATTAAAAAAAAAAATCAAATAGACTAATGAAGTCTATTTTAATTCCCACAAATTTAATAATATAACAAGATATGTATAAACGAGAAAATTCTATTTTGAAACAAACACTTCTTTGAGACCTTATAATACTTGCAATCTAATAATGTTTTATTAAGCAATTTTTTTTTACTGCAGTATAGTAATAATTCAACGTAAAATTAGTATCACCAAAATTACTATACTTGTGATCAATAACAAATGCACTGATCAAGAGATTAATGATAATTTCTTATTTTTTGGGTGATGGGCTTAAGTTAACGGTTAAGTTTTTTGGAAAAAATTCCATTTATGTTCGCGAATCTAAAGTTTCTGTACTTGTTTCACACTAAATTTGCGTTCAAATTTGATCAGCTATATAAATATTTTATTTAATATTATTTTACTTAGCTTAGTTTCTTTAATTTTTTCAATAAAATATGTAAATTTTGGGTACCTTAATTTTAATGGTTAAATATCAAAATGTTTATTAGTTTCGAAAACTTAGAAATGCCAAAACACAATAACATAAGTAATTTACACTGTTTATAAAGTAATAAAATATTTTTTATGAAATATCTATTTTAAGTGCAAAAAAAATCATAAAAAATGTCAAAAAATAGTTTTAAAAAAACTTTTCTTGACTGAAGTTATTTTTATATTATAAAAAACAAAGTAGGCTATCGTTCAGTACTAATTTTAAATATATTTGACAGTGATAATTATAATTTTTTGAATATTTAAGTTAAGTTTATGAAAAGTCCATTTTTAAGTGCAAACAAATCATAAAAAATGTCAAAAAAATTGTTTAAAAAAACTTTTCTTGACTGAACTTATTTCTATTTTGTAAAGAGAGAAGTAGGCTATCGTTCTATACTAATTTTACATTTATTTGACAACAGAAGTGACATTTTTTGACATCTAAAGGTGAACGAAAAAAAAAACAATTTTTGTCTTCGAAGTGGTCGGGCGGCAGGTTATTCCCTGAAAAAGTTTGCCCGACCACTGGATTTATGAAGATGGCAGTCTTACCTTTCGTTTGATACCCATATTACCCATAATCCCGATGAGATAGGTTCTCATCAAAAAAACGGTTTTTTGAAATGGTCGGGCAAGCATTTATTCCCTGATTTTTTTCGCCCGACCAATACTTTTAGAATCTGCGTGAAAAACTCTTCCTAATGCCAATAACTGTTTTTAAAATCCCTATGAGATAGGTACTCATCAAAAATCGGTACCGGAAGTGACCCTGTCCCGCCCAAACTTCCCTGAAAAAGTTTGCCCGACCAGTGGTTTTGAGAATGTTATTAAAAGTACTATCGATTGGTACTCATCATTTTCGTAATCCCGATGAGATAGGTAATCCGACGGTCGCCTCCCGGACTAATTGCTTCAAACTGAAGTTAATTGAGGACGAGAAAGTGTGATGCTTTTGCAAGTCTCGTTCAGGTCTCGATCTCATCACTGATTTTGATTTCTATATATAAAAATTATTATCGATCTTAAGCTTGAACTTTCAAGCTGAAAAATATTTTCATCGAATAATCGATAATCGATTTTATAAAATTAAAATACAATTTTTTTATTTGTTATTTAGCTTTTTTATACTTGTCCGAGTTCGACAATTCTGAATTCACTTGTCGTAAATTACAAAAAATATTTACAATTCTTTCCTGACACTTGTCACGTTGTGCCACAGAAACAGGTAAATTTAGTAACTATGTATACCTACGCACTTGTATTGGGCGTGTTCCTTTGGACTGCAGCATCTACTGCCAAGTACTTCTGGCTGCTTTCAACTACTTCTACTCTATGGTCAAAGTAGTTCAAAGCACTTCAATAATGTAGTAACGATATGAATGCACGCAAGAAAGCGACATCTTCAGTAGAAGAAATTACATAGTAAATTATTGTTGTTGATGTTTTCTATAGTTTAAAATAAAATACAAATACAAACAACAAAGTTTTCGTCTACATTGAGGTTAGATTTTTCTTTTGGCAAAAATTAAAGCGTTCCATTCATAATTTACTGCGAAGTACTAAAAAGTACTTTGCAACGCCCAAAGGAACACACCTTTTATCAATTCACAGTTCTCGGAACTCTGACATTTTTCATCTCGACTCCAATCTTACCAATTATGGTCTCAATGAACCATTGATTCGTATTTCTTATGAAACAAGGTGCGAATAAAAAACATAATATTCTCGACTTTAGTTGTATAAGCGTTCTTAAGCTAAGTACAGACGATTGGCAGATCTTACAATATTGTCAGATCTGTCAGTGAAAAAACTGTTCCAAATGTCTTACAATCGTCTGAACACACAATTTTGTCTGACAATATTGTCATAAATGTCATTGTCAGACGACAATCTGATAAAAAATTGTCAGGTATCTTACAATCGTCTAAACACACCATTTTTATCATTGTCAATGTCAATAAGTTGGTTAAAGAGAGATAAAAAATTAGCTGAAATTGGGAAAAAATCTACCAAACGTGTGAACGGACAATTTTTCATTGTAAGAAATTGTCAAACCATTGACAGTTCTGACAATATTGTAAGATTTTACAATCGTGTGTACTTAGCTTTAGTATTCCTAAATTGTTCTCACCTTTCCCTTTGCATTGCAACAGAGTTGCCACTGTTTGTTTGTTTATTTAATTTATTAAATATGTAATATTTTGTACTTATTTCTGTAGCTCCGTATTAATTTATATACATATATATTTTGTTTGGGTCTTATTTGTTGTTTTAAATATTACCTTTTTATATATTTTTACTAACAATGAAAGGTTCCCCCACACCAACGCGAATTTTCGGTGGCGACGACGAAAACAACAATAACAACACGTGGTTGTCAATGAAAACAACACGTTGTTATTATTGTTTTCGTCGTCGCCACCGAAAATTTGCGGTGGTGTGGGGGAACCTTAACACCGCATGCTAAATGATGACTGTTATTAAGTTGATATTTCCCAGTAACATGAAGGTGAAAAACCCGAAGAGAAATGTAACGTTACAAATGTCTGCATTAAGTAGAACTGATTGCGTTAAAAAATCATTGCCACACTTTTCGAAATAAATGCGGACTTGTCCTTTGGCAGACGGCAAATGCCATGTCATAATGATTTTTTGTATATATGTAAAAACATGATTTGTAAAATGTATTTATAATATTCTAATAAAAATCTATCTAATCTAATCTAATCCTTTGTGTTACAGATTTCTTTTAAGTTTTTGCATTTTTCCTAGTAATAATACGAATTATTTACCTGTCGCATTTTCAAGGGAAATTTAAATTTTGTCAACTTGTCACGTTGTGTTATAAGGCGTACGTTCATTTTTTGTTAATATTTTTTTATTTCTTGGTTGTTATTCTTGAAAAGGTTAACTATAAGATTTATCGTTGATCTACAGCAACTCTAGTCCGAATTGTGTTCCGAATTAGAGCAAATTAAGGTTCCCCCACACCAACACAAATTTTCGGTGGTGACGACGAAAACAATAATAACAACGTGTTGTTTTCATTGACAACCACGTGTTGTTATTATTGTTTTCGTCTTCGCCACCGAAAATTCACGTTGGTGTGGGGGAAGCTTTAGTGCGTAAACAGTTTCCGTAACTTTGAAAGTATTTCATCCCAACTCCACAAAATTTGAATTTATATTTATGATAAATTCTCATCCTTTTTTCGACATCATAAAAAAGGAAGCCAGAAAACTGGTTACAAATTTAGAAAATTCATTCAAACAAGGAACTCAGAAAATTCTAAAATTTCAACATTGGTAAAAGTTCGTAATGTTTATTAGTTTTATAATTCATTCCGAACTTTTTACTTTTACCATGTACAACGCATTTGGTTAGAGCAAGCAGGTACCTACTGTTTAACAGCAAAATTTTTTACTAAAGTCCGTGAGTTATAAAACAAAATATATTGGACTTTTAACAATGTTTCTGATAGGTCTTAGTAAAGTTTTACCAGTTAATTCTACAATTTCTTTTTAGAAAGCCCCATTTGAAAAAAAGGTAAAATATTACCTTTATTTTAATATTGGGCGGTCTCAAGAAAACAACGTATCGATAAGATGTGAATTTAAAGGAAAACCTCGATATATACTTTCCCAATATTGTAATATTAAACCACATCCTAGTAAAATTAAAAAGACTTTTCCAATATTAAGATTGTCAATGCTTATGTCATTTTATTTAAAGTAAGAATGATGCGTTTTTTTGTTTTGTATAATTACTTAAATTTTTTATGTAACAGTTTCTTGTTCTTTGATAGTTCCTTCTGAAGAGAGTTCACTTTTTATCGGTTCATCCTTTGTACTACAGAATAAACAAGAAAATCTCTCCCTCAGTGCTAAACGATATTTTGGATGACTAATGTTTCAAAAATTAAAGAAATAGGAAATATAAAGCTCAAATGTCAACTAAAAAAACAGCAATATAGAAACTTATACCTTATTCCATAAACAACTGGATTATAAGCAGATCCAGCCTTTGCAAATGCTGCACCCCAAATTGAAATTGTTGGAGTTAGTGCATCTGATTTGAAAAATCCCATAAAATTCAATATTCCATAAGGGGTCCAAGACAAAAACCAAAGTGAAATAGAAACTAAGGCTACTTTAGCTAGCTTGCCTTCAGTACTTTTATTGTCATCCTCCGAAGATCGCAATGATTTGACATTCATTTTCTTGGCTTGATCCCGCATTGCCTTCTCGTGAGCTGCTACAGCCTTTGGGTAAACAAAAAATATTACATCAAAGATCTTTTGTTCTTGTTAATATAATTATAATTACAGCCATAATAAACCAATAAGAATAGCATATCAGAAATAGTGGAATGATATAACAAAAAATTGTATAAGCTATCAAATAGCTCTTGGGATTCCAATCTTGGGTGAGATAATCAACTCCACATGAAGTCAAATTTCCCTCGGGAATGTATCTAGAATAATATAGAAAGTCTTATATTTGTATAATTTATTTAATCACAAGTTTACCTGCTCCATCCAAACATAGGTGCGACTGTCCAAAAAGCTGAAAAAATCCAAATAACTATTATCTTAACTACTGCTAGTTTCACTGTCATTGGGCGTCCAGCAACACCTTTCACTATTACTTCATATCTATCCACCGCTATCATGCACATTGTCCAAATCGACACACATCCGAATATCGAGCCCAGCATACCATAAATATCACAAACCAAAGGACCTAATATCCAAGTTTCGTGAAACAAATTTATTGTTATCATGGGGCAAGCTGTTGCCATCATGGAAAAATCCGAAAATGCCAAGTTTAAAACCAACAAATTTGCTGGTGTCTTTAGGGCTTTTGTAGTTGAGAATATATAAACAACCATGCCATTGCCGAAAAATGATAATACACCAGCCATAGCGAGAAAAGTACCAAGGATTTTTGTCATAACAGGTTGCATAGGAGGGAATCGATTCCAATAGGGATGAATTAAGTGTAACATATCCGGAGTGACCTGTGATTGAATATGAAATATTTTCTCAAGCGATTCTTAATATCTGGCAATTACTTACTTTATCAATAAGGGATCCATTATTTAGGGGCAGATATTGCGGTCCAGTTAAGGATTGCATCCTGTTATATGAGGACAATCAGTTGACTTTTTTTGTTTTTAAAGTTGAAAAATTTTTCTTTTTAAAATATCCATATCTATCTTCTTCTTCGAGTTGTATTTTTTCGTTTGAATTAAAAAGTCTTATCTTAGCATTATATATTCTACTTGAATACCCTTTAGCTGCTGGAAATTCTTCATTTATTAACTTAATTATGCCTTTATGTAGATACACAGGTTCTTTATTTTATCGGTTAACAGTAGAACCGCATTATAATGTGATAATTTGAGTGGATTTATACATTTTATTAATTTATTTCAAATCCGTCAAAATGTTAACGTAACAATCATGTGTGAACTGCCAAATATAACCATTGATTTTAGGGAGAATCTACACCGTAATCAATTCATACACCGTTATTTTGACGTTGGAGGCCTCGTCCACATCCTTTAAAACTTATAGAGACTGCATTTGGTTGTCCAAACCTAATTCTAAAGTGGGTACGTTCAATGATCAAAGAACCGAAAAATTATTTTGAAATGAATGGTCGCGTTCGAGTAAAATTTAAAAGCAATCCGGATTGCTTGTTGTTGTTGTAATCCTATAGGAAATAACAGTTGTTTTCCAAAATAAATCTGAAAGGTATATCCTAAAATTTTTCGGATTTTTGTGAAAAAAACAGCTGACATCTGAAATACGTGTCAGCTTATTTTCAGCGTCTAGTCTCTCACTTGCTGTGGCAATGGATTAAAGAACACGCGGGATTTCTATAGTTTGTGGGTTTTTTTACATAGATTTTGATTTTTACCGATCAAAATAAAATATAAAATATATATAAAATACAAAATAAATATAAAATATAAAATACCATAACAAACCTAATTCGGTTTTGGTCGTTCGAAAACATATCCGATGCAAAAAGATCTTAGATACACTATCGCCCTATCATTCGAACGCGGCCAATGAAATGTTCATTGAACATATTCAAAAGTTCACGAAATTTACAAATTACAGGGATGTCAGTGAGTAAATAAGGACTTTATTTAGAATGCGTTTATAAATAATAAAAAGTTCAACAATTTAGACAATATAGCTAGCTGGACAACTGTCCAAGGGTGTTATAAGGAAACCTAATAAAATTAATTGTTTTAAATTTTAAGTCAAGAAATAAGTTAAAAATTGAGTCTAGATAAATTCCACTTAAAAGCAGTTTTCTCCATTAAGTCCCAGTTATTCAGTGGTGAGTTAAACAGAAGTAAGCTCATTCTGAACACAAATGAATCATTACAGCTAACTCAAGAAGCTTACTAGTATAATTGTCAAATTCGGAGGATAAAACATTAAAAGCATGTTCTCAATTAATCCATAGTTAATCTAAAGAATTAAGTGTGTTAAGGTGAAAAGTTATTGTCTCATCAACGATATTATAGTCACAGTGGTTGTGACTGAGTTTTCCATCTGGGTATAAGGTGATTAACTACAATACATAACTACTTCCTTAAAATGGAGCCATGGGCCCAGTGCGTACATAGATGGGATGTGTACCAAATGAAATCTGACGTTAAGATTGATGTACCTGCTAAATATTTCGAAAATAGGTGTTGGGGGTTTCGGTATATGTGAGCTTGAAGTTGGAAATTAAAAGCCAAATAAATCAGCTCCTTTTACAAAAAATAGCCCATATTTTCCGAAGTATTGCATGTAGGTAGGGAAATTATTTTTGGAATCAACTTAAAGATTATAAAAATATCTTTAAAATGATACTTAATTATTTTATCTAAGATTAACATATTTTAAGATATCAATTCAATAACTCTTCTAAAATAATTTCGTTTGAGTTACTTTCTGAGACGGATATTCAATAGACCTACCTAAATATATCTAATATTAAAAACCTCTTAGCGATATCTCCATACAATGGATTGCTGCCATAAATGAGTTTTACTGTACCTACCTATTTCTTTGATGTCATCAAAAATTGTGTTTGATTATATCTTTAATACGAATGCTAATTCTATCTTCTGCGCGTCTGTCTAACTACCATCAACGATGCATTGAAAAGGCTTCACAAATGCTTCAAATCCCCTTTGATGGTTGATTAAGCTTATAGAAGGCCACATTCACTTCTTATACCCAAACCTACTATATGCGGATGATTAGTAAGAAATTAGTAAGAAGTGATTACGAGTATTTGATATGATTGCACCTTTGAACATCGGTTTTATATGGTTTTGAGTTTCAAAGTTTAATTCATTATTTTTTTGTTTTTTTTAGGAATTAAACTTGCAGTTGTTTTGTAAAAGCCACTGTAGTCTGGATTTAAAAGTTATGTGATGTGACAAAAATTGAAATTTATTTCTTGTTTTAGTTTCTTAAATAATTCAAATAAAATTTTGGTAAAATCAATATAAGAACAAGTTTTCCTTATTTTTTAGTCATGTGTATATATAGTAAGTTTCTACATTCAAATAAAAATTCTAAAACTCAATTGTGAGCCATTTTAAAAATATACGTTCAAAACGGTAATTTGTTTTGTAAAAGTATGAAATTAATCTGATAAAAGGTTAATTTTTTTTTAAATCCCGGGGAAAATTTGTTTAAAAAAACGACAACGTGAATTAGTGACGCCATCACAGAAACAAAATTGATTTTTTATACAAACTAGCGATAACAAGTATGTAACACACGCGCCCCGCCGCGCCGGTAACACAGTTTTTCTGTGCTACTACATTCAACGGTTTGATTTTTGTATGTCTGTTGTTTTCATTTACTCCTCACTTCTTTTTAATGAACAAAAAATAAGAACAATCACACCGATTATAGAATCCATCGAATAAGCTGCGTATGGAATAAGACTCACTTTTGGCATTTTCACTATAAGCGAAATGTCAAAATTGAGTCTGATTCCCGGTCTGATTCTGTAATCGGGGCGAATACTTGTATTTTTAATAAATTTATTTAAGAAACTTTTATAATTTAAACTCAACCAGAAGATCAAAATAAATTAAAGCATTTTCTAAAATAATATAGCAATTCTAGTGTATTTGTCGAAAATAATTTTGTTTGGGTTTCATTGTACATTTTGTCATCTTTTAAATCTTACTGATTACTTTATAAGACTCTAATTATTTGCACTGCCTATAATTTAGTCGACCGAAGGCCTCAGCGCATCTACGCCAAGTCTAAGAGAGAAAAATTTTGTCATATGAGCAGATAAAAGGATGAATTGAATAATAGTAGATTTTTCAAAGGCTTTCGATAGAATTAACCATCAAAAAAAACTTATCTTTCTTAGATTCTTTTATATCCTGCTCGAGTAGATTTGCAAATATATGTATGTTAAACCTTTCTCAATTTGTTAAAAATAATTCTGAAAAAAAAACTTTTAAAATATTTTATTACTCTGGAGTACCACTGGGAAGTCACCTTTGGCCTCTACTGTTTTATATTTTCTATTAATTATCTTTCCGCTTTATTAATTTTTCAAATTGTCTAATGATGGTCTACGATGATGAGAAGGTCTTTAAATCAGTCATTTATGCTGACTGTTTTGATTTACAGAGAGATGTACCTATAGATAATTTGAATTTGTGGCTATGCTAAAATTCATTACAGTTCAATTGTCTTTTTTAAGTTATCTAGTAAAAGCTGCATTTTATTATTATCTGCTCCGGATCAAATTTTAACAGGTTAATATAAAAACAACATGTAATCCAAATTTTTATCTGCATCTATTTCATGATCCAAAACAAGTACTTCCTAGTAGCTTACGGCCACATCACACCTTTAATGGGCTCTGTCATAGGACTCTAATCATAGCTTTTTTTTTTCTCTAGGGTATCACAATGGATCTACATTGATCTAAGTGTGAAGGTAACAAGACCAACCGTCAGCCCACTAACCTAACCTAAGTACTTTTTTATTATTATTATTATTATGGTAAGCTAGTGTAAACTAGTAGTGGAAGGAAAAAATATAACAAACTCATGAAAAATTAGGTAAGGCGCCAGTAATAGCTTTCATTGAAAACTATCATTGAAAAAATTAATTGTTAATTTTGAGGCACATTAAAAGTGAAATCAGTGATTATTTTAATGCAAATAAAAAGCTGATAACTCAATTATTATTTCTAGTCAAAAAAATATTTCATTTTGGCCCAGCCTATCGCAGGAAATGAATTTCCTTATTTCAATGATTTAACTACCTTATCATTGATCATTGAAATCTTATAAATCGTTTTATGTGAAAGGTTAAGCCAAAATGAAATATTTTTCTGACTAGAAATAATAATTGAGTCATCATCTCTTTATTTGCCTCAAAATAATCACTGATTTCGATTTTTCGGTGCCTAAAAACTTAAATTTAAAATTTTCAATGATGAGTTTCAATGCATGCTATAACTGGCGCCTAATCCTGTTTGTTTTATTATGAGGATCTGATCCAACAAATCAGATCATACGAATAACAGAAAAGCTACTATACATATTTTTTTGCAAGTCCATATAAACTTAGGGGTCAGTTATAGCTTTCATTGAAACTCATCATTGAAAAAATTAATTTCTTATTTTGAGACACTTTGAAAGCAAAAACAGTGAATATTTTGATGCCAATAAAAAGCTGATGACTCTGTTCAGTTATCTATAGATATTTATATATTTGTAATAGATATATGGACCTTTATGACGGCAGAAATATTGTATTGTATAAATAGTTTAAGATCAAAATTGATGGCGACGTTGTGTCGCGTTGAACCTTGTCATATATTGTAAATGATCTCGCAGATTGTGTTTTATGACTCACATCTGTTAGTATTATGACGTTATGAACAAAGGATGCGTCGCACTGCATCCATTATACAACCCTTATTGTTAGTTTAGAATTTAGGAAACTAACATAAGATAGGTTAAGCAAATGTATATGTATGTATTTGTAACTATAGGTATAGAAATTGTAATGTAGCAATAGTTTAAGAAAAACAAATGAGTTCATTTTTAGTCTCTTAAGAAAGAGGATGTGTTTTTTTGGCCTTCTTTCGGCTATTATATTCATGTGTTGTGTTTAGATTCTTCAGACTCAATTATTATTTATAGTCAAAAAAAATATTTCATTTAGGCCCAACCGTTCACATAGAATGACTTCTAAGATTTCAATGATCAATGGTGAGGTAGTTCAATCATTGAAATAAAGAATTTCATTTTACGTGTTAGCTTGGGCCAAAATGACAAATTTTTTTGGAAAAAATAAAAAAAAAAAAAAAAAACTTAAAATTTAAATTTTAATTAATGGTGGCAAAATATTCCAAATGCTTTTTTATAGGGGGGAAATAATATTTTTACCATAATCGCAACTTATTATCCTTTGGCACCTACCTACCTTTTTTCCTCCATTTTGTTAATAACATTTATAACTCACAAAAATTTTATTTGGCCTGACCATCAACGACACATAAAACCCTCGAACAAGCAGAGAGGAACAATCTTCCGTTCTTCTTTAAAAAAAAACAAGTTTTCTGTTCACTAAATTACAATAGAAATCTTCCTTTTTGGCTTGAATTTACCTAAAACAACTAACTCACCCCAAACATTTTTTGTCTCTAACGTCCATCGTCTGCAACGACCACGTCGCGGTCGGTACTTACCAAAGTCATCACAGCAAACAAGCTCATCACTGTTAGAAAATGTCGTCACAACACTATCTTTCTGTAGTGGCAAGCATACTGAACAAAAACTAATGAGCCACGCCACATTAAAATAAAAGGAAAACTCATACAGAGAATAATTTCCCTTCATAAAATAAAATTAAATAAAAACGAAGATCTTACTTTCAAGTCATTGTTAGGAAAACAAAATAAATTCCAATAAAATGTACACCTTTTTTTCCATAAAAAAAACTGTTTCATTTGATGACTCAGATGATTTGACCATTCCATACAAGTTACAAACTACCAATAGCAAAATGAAATTTGGCGCCGAAAATACAGTTTTTATCGGACCTTAACTCAAGTTAAGTTCAAAAAAAAAAAAAATCTGAACTTAGCTAAGTCCATATGGACTTAAGTAGTTATGGTATTGTCGATTAGTTCCGATATATTTTTTTTTTTTGTCAAATTCTTATGGGCTTTCAAAAAAAACACGCCTAATGTTTTCGATTAAAATCTGAAAAACTGTACACTTAAAAGGATTATTCATTGGATAAAAAAAACCGTGTAAATGAAATTTATAGAAAATTTGATGACACTTTCATTTGATAAAGCGAGATTATTTACGAAAAAAATGTTCATCATTTTGCTTTAACTAAATAAAACACAAATTTCATAGTTTTGCTTTTTAATACAACAACAGTTACAATTTTGTGCTACATTTGAATGTTGTACTTTTGCTATATGTGAATTTAAGTTTAAACTATTCAAAATTTATTTTTAACACTTGGTCCATTCTGAAAATTGAAAGAAACATATTTAAATTAGTAAATTATTACGACATTTTTATAACTTACTCTTTCCTTCTTCGCACATATTGGCAGCATTTAAGCGGCAGGGACTTGAGAAGATCCTTGTGACAGATCCACGTTTAGCACAAACAGGTTCTTCAACATCGGGACAGTAGATTTGACACAAACGTGGACTCTTTGGCTTAGAAGGTGCTCCAGCAGTCAATTGAATTACAACTAAGATTAAAGCGAAGACAAGATACAATAATTTCATTTTGAAAAGTGTTTGGTGAAAAACTGATAATAATCGACGTTTAGAGTATGCTTTATATAGCAGCAAAAGGTCCCAAGCCCTATTGTCGTCTTCATCTGAATAAATAGAAATAGCCACAAGTGGTTGTATAGGTAGGTAGGTACGTATTTTAAATAAATATTGACTTAGATGTTAAGTCTGCTAAAACACTACAAAAGAACATGAGTAGCCAGACAAGAATGATAAACGTTGTTACAAATTAAATGAATGATCGTACATAATGTAGGAAGACTTTAAAAATAGTAATGTTCTAGATACTTTAACAATAATTACCATTATTAAGTATTAAAGAAATTATTTACTTATATAATTAATATAGTAATACAATTATACAATCAAAAATAATAAGCAAAATGGTATAGGTATATACATAATATATATGAACCCGAATTGATGTCGATTTCGATTGGATTTTCGGACTGTGTTACTTTAAAACTGTTTTTTTTTTTTTATTTCGACTTCTCAAAACCTATTTATTTCTCAGAAACATTCAAATCATTTTTATATCATTAGACAATTAAAATGTCGTTTGTGAAAATTTGTTTTTTTTATCTACCAACTATATACATAAAGTATCAAAAATTTAGGACTACCCGATCTTCTTTAGGGTAAAATTTCTTCACTGAATGTTTTTGAGAAAAAAGTAGTTTTTTTTTAATTTTCGATTTTCTTAAAAATTGATCTGATTTTTAGTATTCGATTAAAAATTAATAAAAGTATCGAAAATTATATCCAAAATTCGTATATTCGTATAAATTTTGAAAAAAGTTGTTATAAGTTTTTTTTTTTTAGTTTTATTTTTAAAATTTTGAGTTTAAAAATAATTTATTCAAAAACTAAGCAATAAAATAACTTTATTTAAAAACCTAATTAAAGAATGAGTTCCTGGCTTTAAAAAAAGCTAATATTTTAGTGTTGCCATTGTTGTTTTAATATTCATTTTTTTTGTCATGTATTTTTTTTTAATTTTCCCCTCCCGCTTAAAGGGGTGAACATATAAAGTGAGCAAATATCCTAAAATCATGTGCAAATAATATATATAAAAAATTTGATGCTTATATCACAAAATGCACAATTTTTTAACTAAGCCGCTCCAACATAATACAGAAAAGTAGAAAACTTAACTTTACCGCTTGGGCTATTTCGAAAACGGTAATTTTCATGAAAAAAATATGTTAATCTTTTTTTAAAGATTTTTCTAAGCTAAAAATTGGTTTTCGACATTTTTTCTAGACAACTGACGATTTGGGACATATTACTAAAAACCATTTTGGGGGGCCTTCAACCCCCCATAAAATTGAAAGCGGGGCTCATATCGTTGGGGACTTTTCAAAGTTTTTAAAGAACGCCATTGTTATGTACTTACTTTAAGAATTACTATTAAATAAGAAGCTAAACCTTTCTAAGTAAAATAATTCATTTATTAATTCATTTAGTATTCAAAGTATATACTTATGACCTGAAGGTTTGGAGGTTGTCGGAAAAGAGAGGCAGAAACTACCTGGTATTTTTGACAGGCGGAAGTTAGGATACCTGTGTACAGCCAATATCTCTCCAGGGTGCGTAGGTGTTGTTAAGTGACTAAGTGCAGTGTTCGTACATACACACAGCCATGAGTACGCTATATACCAAAATCCAGTTTTCCGGGGATTTTTTCCGAGCCAAATGCTTTATTAACTGGACTATAATGGAATTGTGCATAAATATAAGGTAGATAATATCACTTGATGAAAATATTTCCAAAACCAGACCTCTTAAAATTGTTTGGTTTTAAGTTTTAGAAAGGTCTTAAAAACTAATAAACAATTTTAAAATTTCAAACCACTTACGATTCTTGATTGCAGAAATATCGCAATCCAAACTAGTTTTGTTGATAAAATTTAATTGAATTGGATTGAAATAAAGTAATATCTTTTTTGATGAAAATATTTTTATAACTTTGTTGGTTTCCAGTTTTGGAAAGATCTTAAAAAATAATACATAATTATGAAATTTGCAACAATAAATTTCAAAGTGGGGACACTTATATAAAGCAAAAAGTCGATGCAGCGCACTCTATATGTAAAACTAAAAAACAAAAATATATAAAGCTCATTAGCACGAATAAACTAAAATTTGAACTTGCACTGTTGCATTTCGTTGGATGATCAATTTATCGGTGCAAGCAAAGAAAATCCAAATAAAAATAAACTGCTAAGTGTTCTGTAACTGAAACTGCGAGTCGTTGACTGCATGTTCAAAAAAATATAGATAAATGTATAGTATACCTATATAATTGTTTCATATTTAAATTCAATCAAGTTCAATGATCGTAAGTCTTTTTTGTTGTTGTTTTTATAATCCGCATTTTGTTTAAATGGTTCCATCAATAAAAAAATTGAGCTGCAATAAAATAAAATTCATAAAAAAGCATGTTCCTTAGGACAAGACAAAGTGAAACTTCATACGAATTTTTTTGCACTGTATGCATTTTGGAAGAATGCTTGTGTTTTTTCCTATAATTTGATTTATATTGTACCTAGTTATCTTCTTACATATTTGGAATTTTTCAACCTGAACAAAATACAACAAAACAATCATATTTAATTTTGAAATTGAAACTACTAACTAAACGAGCTATGATTCTTTAAATCTACCCTCATAGTAAAGATACTACCACAGATACTATAGTTCCGATAGTAACTCTAAGTAACTAATAAGTCATTATGTGAATTGGAGAAATGTGTAATGAGATATGTGTGATTTTGGCGTTTTTATTTCAATAAGTAAGTATACTTCTCCTTACTTAACTCTCCTTTCCTAATGTCTGTAGTCTGAGGTTTCAGATATCCTCGTTTGCAATTTCTTACCAATTGTCTTTATTTTTTAATTGATGATTATTTTTTGAACCAGTTGAATATAAGATTAATATTTGAATGAACTTTTCAAATTTTTGTTCTCATCGGGTTTGTTGGTGATATCGTTGTTGTTGGTTATGTCTGGACCCTGAAGTCACTTCTATTTAAAAAATATTAAATTAATATAAACTTAGTAGAGTATTGTTTTGTTTTCAGTAAATGCGTTTTCCGAAGCGATATTTCTTAAATTTTACTTATTTAAAAATACGTATTAGAATTTCTGTAAAAATTTGTACTTATAAGTACGAATATGGGTCGTTGTACTTATTCTAAACGGCAAGAGTTAAAAACTCTAAGAAAAAAGGGTCGCATGAACTTGCTCTTATGTGTGATCACACTGTGTTTTTAAAGTTTTAATATTTCAAAAACTATATTTATCTTATAAAAGAAAATAAATTAGTTACGGGAGCCTATATTGTATACGAGCTGCTTAAAATGTAGTCAAGTTTAAGGTAGTATTATGCGAGTAGGTACATTTATTTATAATCAATATGGCACCGTATTGCAAATATGCATGGAACTTACAGTTAAGACTGAAAAATTGAAAAAAAAAATATATAATTAAATATAAATTGATTAAACAACCTCTGAAATTGACACCAATGCGATGTACATCATCCGATTTCTTAAGAAAATCTCAATTTATTAAAAAAAAAAATTGAAAATCGTTGGAACGGTTTTTTTAAATACTTTCTTATACCTATATAAAATTTTGAATTAAAAAAAAAAGAAATGGTACGCAATTTTTTAGCCTTTATTATTGCGGAGTTAAAAAATTAATATAAAAAAATTATCATCTACCCATTTTCGAAATATGGAATTTTAAAAATATAATTTTGAAATTTTTTTTATAAAAACAATAATTTATTTTTTTTTAAATTTTAGTATGCAATATTATTAGAAATTATTTGAAGCTTTTGTGGAAAAAAATTAATTAAAATCAGTTCAACTGATGGTTCTATGAGAGATACCATTTTTAAGCGATAGATAATTTTTTTCCAATAATATGGTAGATCGTACAGATATTATTTCACACAAAAATTTTTATCAAAATCGTGAGAGCTATTTTTGAGAAAAATGAGATTTTCAATACTGGTTTTTAAACAAGTTCGTTTTCAAATTATTAATTTGTCAAAAAAAAATTTGAAAATTTTTAAAAATCTTTTTGTAAAAAAAATTACTGAATAAAAAAAAAACGTGTGGGCACGTTTTTAAGAAAAATAAGATTTTCATTTTTTGCTTAAAAAATGTGTACGACAGGTACCGTTATTTTTGATCTTAAGAAAAATGAAAAAAAACGGGTGGGTAGAATTTACATTTTATAGATAATTTAATATTAGATATTTTTATTTTTTTTTGGTTTTTCCACATTAGATCTCGATGGAACCCAAGTGTCCTTGAGGATCTCTCCAGATATAATAAAATTAATGTAAAAAGAAAAACCGTTTACCAATCTGAAAAAAAAATGAAAAAAAAAATCCACAAAATGATAAAAGTTTACAGTTTCTGACAATGAAGTCAGGAAAAACCACTGTGTGTATAAATAAGAAAAAATTCATGAAGAAGATACTCATTCATGACCATATACTGAATGAATCAAAAACAAGCTATATATTGTTAGACCATAATATGTGGATTATTCCAGAGCAAAGTCAGAAGGGCAAGCACTTTCGAATAGGAGCTTTTATAAGTGAAACCGGCTGGAATGGAAAACATATAAGTCTTCTTCACAGTGAACGCTTTCGTCAGTTAATATGTTTCGTGAGATGCTTTCTAGTTATCCTAAACCACAATTGCACAAAAGTACATTCGTCGAACGTGATTCAATAAAGGTAATTTTTGAAATATTTTTTTTTTATTAAATGAAGTTTTATTTGTTTAATGAAGAATTGTTTTATTTTAGATAAAAATGCAAGTCGAATCATAAATGAGAACATTTCAACGATTAAAGGTAAAATATGTAAATAAATCTTATTGAAATTTACAAAATTTCTTAGTGACAAAAGCTGCATTTTGTTGTCCACATGATCTGATCCGGATCAAATTTGAACACGTAAATAAAAAACAACGTGAAATCCTACTTTTTATCAGGATCTATTTCAATGATCCAAAAACTAGTACTTTTTTGTTATTATTATGGTGAGGTAGTGTCAGCTGTACTGCAAAGAAAAAAGCCAACAAACTCATGAAAAATATACAAAGACTCTGATTACACGACTAGTTATTTCAGTCGTTTCGTCTTTCGACTTTTTGACAGCTTGTAGAAATGTATGCTTTCGTTACTTTATTCCCCCATGGGTATATTACGATTCGTACGGAGTCGCAAAATCATAACGGATTTTACGGCCTAATACAAGCATTTTTTATCATGGGAGGGTGTCTGTCCCCCCAAGAACCAACTTAAAATTAAAAAAAAAAACGGCAACATTACAACAAAAAATTTTTTGAAGTAAAACTTCTTTTGCGGCATGGGGGTAAAAAATTTTTCTATGTAGCTGTCAGTGACATGTCAAACCGACATACAAATTCCCGTCACGAATTACAAAATTCAGCGTCACGATTTTGCAACGGTTCTGAGTTTCAAATCGGGTGCTCTGAGTGGTAGGACTTGAAAAATACTTGCCCTGTTGTCGTGAAAGAAGTTTTACTTCTAGCGCGTGTACATAAGTACGCACACTCTTTTTTTTGATACCTACAAATCTATAATTCTTTAATTTTATTTTTTAATCAAGTCGTTTCTATAAATAGTTTTCGAAGAATTTACTTTCAAACTAAAAATTTGAGAAAAAAATTTAAAAAATTGTAAATTGATTTTATGTTTTAAATTGTTAAACAAGATACTAAATTGGCTTTCATTATTCGTAACCCCTTTCCAATTTCCAATAAAATACTGAAAATTAGATGGTTTTATGCCTACTTATAGTATTCGAGAAAATTAAAAATTACGAAAAACCATTTCTTTATTAGAATTTTTTTTTGTTATATGTACGTGAAGTTATAGAAAGAATGAACAAACGCGAATCCAGAAAAGGTTTCCAAGAAAACTGTTGAAATTGGCGTCTACCTGGGAACTGAACATAGCAACGGATTTGCTTGAGCAGTACAAAGTCACCCAAAAAGAGAGTTAAAATCTTTGGAACTGTTGGGCAAGAAAACTGTTGACATTTAAACATACCCAAAGCGGAGCAACGGAGTTGTTTGAGTCGGACATGAGGACCCAAAAAGGGAGTTGAAATCCTTAGGGATGGGCCACCCAAGAAACAGTTCTCCAAAAAAACTGTTGTCATACACATACACACGTGCCTGTTGACTGAATATTTCCTTAGCAGTGCATTAAATATCGTAATTTTTGATTTTATCAAAAGCTAGAAAACATAGAACCATCTGGTATTCAGTGTCCGATTAAGCATTATTAGGACCAGTAAATAATTAATTCCAATTTTGTATATTATTTCACAGATTTGAATAAAATCAGTATACATTTTATTTTAAAATTTTTTTTTCATAATTTTGAGTTTGAAAGTAATTGTTTTAAAAAACTATTGATGAAAATAACGTGATTTGAAAATACATATTATAAAAGAAAAAACTTTTGGCTTTCAAAACTGGTATAATACTCTACTGTAGGTGTTGCGGTTGTTTTTCAATGTTGTTTTTTTCATTTAAAACACTTTTTTATTAAACTACCCCACCCCCACCTAAATGGGGGGAGATAGACCCCCCTCCCATAGTAAAAAATGCTTGTATTGGGCACTTTAAAAAAAAACACTATAATTTTGCGGCGCCGCGCCGCCCGGCCGCCCGTACGAATCGTAATTTTGTCTCCTACATTTCTACACCCTTCACCCAATCTGTCCAAAAGACGAAAAACCAAATACCGAAAAAACAAGTCGTGTATCATTGAAAAAAGAGATGGTTATAAACCACTAATCTAGATCATGATTATGTGGATAATGCAAATGCAGCTAATGTTATTAATTGTAATGCTTTATTCAAACTATATCTTAAAGAAAATCCATCCAAAAAGTGTCATTAATCACTTAGGCCGTACAATGTAAATGAGTGGGATTAAAGTTTCTGTTTCATTTTATCCGGAATCAAAATTTGACGTTTCCACACATATATTCACCTCGTTACTGTCAAAAATTAAACTTTGGATAAAATTTAACGCGATTTTAATCCAATTTACCACACATGGCCTTAATTAAACAAATTAATTCAATTTCTGATTCAAATACCCTTAAATTGAAATAACATCAATTTTGTTTAACAGGCGAACCTACTGGCTAAGTAAGTTAGAAGACAAAATGATTGCACACTTGGTACGTTATAGTTATTAAGATTATATTAAATTTATATACAGTAAAACCCGTTTAAGAGAAACCCGCTTAAGAGAAAAACCCGCTTATCTGAAAGACTTTTTTTATCCCCGAGTATTTGTCGACCAATTACCTTTATAACACTCCGCTTAAGCGAAATTCGCTTAAGTGAAAAACCCGGATACCTGAAACATATTTTCAGTTATATTTAATATTTTTCATTGAAAAAAACTCTTTTAAGTGAAAAAAAAATTTAATGGAACAGAACAAAATTTTTCTGAACGCTTTTACTTCTTTTTTTTTTTTATTTTTCACCTCTACCAAATTTTCATCACGAAAATGACATTTGAATTTCTGATATGTCAGAACCCTTTTTTGAATTTTTAAATCCGCTTGAGTGAATTTTTTTTTCACTTAAGCGGGGTTCGTTTAATTGAAAAACCCGCTTAAGTGAAAGAAAGTTTATGACATTTTGCAGTTTCTCTTAAGCGGGTTTTACTGTATATATAATTATTAATTATTAAGATCACCAGAAAGTTTAGAATATCAACACAAACTATTGTAAAATCTACGTAGATATATATAAAAGTTTACCGGTAAATACTTAATATAGTTAACATTGAAAAAATAATATTATAATATACGCTTAATATATGTATTTTTATTTAGACAATAAGTAAATTTAACACGACAAATAACAAAGAACGTACAGAATAATACACAAACGTAATAAGTTGAATGAAAATTAATGAATCTAACCCAATGATTTATTAACTCGAATATGAGTGGATATTTTTTTGTCATAGTTAGTTTAAACTAAAAAAAAATTGTGTTTTTGTTTTTACACCAAGTTTTGTGGAACCCATTTTTTTTTTGGCATACACAAAACTTTTATATTTCTTAAAAAATTGCATCGTTAATTTTGAAAAAAGGATTTTTACACTTTTTGGTGTGTTCTTTAGTTCCCTTTCACACTTTTTTGTATGCTTTCTTTAAAAATCTCTTGTGCTTTTCACACGAAGAAACAATTCCGTAGAAATGTTTGTGTATTCCTTTTAAAGTATCTTGGTTGAACACATGATAGGTACAGTATGTGTGAAGAGGATTTTCGAAAAAATCTCCTCAAATCGTTGACCGAGGAGATTAAAGCCTTATTTCACATTCTAGCACAAAAATTGCACAGAACTCTAGCCAAAGAATAAAGAACTTCGAAGACCGACTGACACGTCTACACTAGAAAGCAATGCAGCTTATTTTATTGCTGAAAATAGACAAAATAGACAAACTATCATTTGAACACGTACGTACATTTGAAGAAATCCGAATCTAAGACTATTGGTACAACGATTTAATACATTAGATTTAAAAGTAGCCATTGACCAATCTTCTAATCAATAAAAAAGCCAATAGGCAGACATTTTGATACAACCCACGTGTCATATACCTATATGGGGAATTTTGTGTATAAATCATTCAACGTCATGTCACCCAATTTCCTCAAGTAACCAATGTCAGTGATAATCCACACCTCACAACAAGGTCATTACCAAACATTTGTCAACAAGGTCATTAACAATTAAATTTTCCACATTATTTGTTTACTATAAAGCGCACATAGGTTTATCCAGAAAAAAAGTACATAAATACCTACAGAAAGTTCTGCTGCCCTGTGACTAACAAATAATCAGTAATGAGGTGAAGTCGTAGTATTGCATGGCTTGAAAGAGTTAAAGGTCTATAAAACAGAAGAAAAGGCTCGAGAAGCGATTAAAACTAAATAATCCTCGGACTTCAATAACGCCATTTCTCATTTTCTCCCAAGTAATAATTATAGTTTTTATTATAATGTCCCTTAATAGAAATTTTGGATCCTTAGGTTTGTCAAAAGACGGTTACTTAACACTTTATGTCGTTAAAATCAACTGAAATTGAATTTTATAAAATTAACCCAGAATTCCAGCAATTGGAAAAACACGTGAGCAAAACTCAGGAGACACAGAATTTCAATGCCACTTTAAACTTACCTACTAAATAAAAGGCACTAATTGAAAAGGAAGTTTATAAAATCTGTCAACGTGAAAAGTGACAGCTACAATTCTGCGACAGCTGACAGATACAAAATTTTCAAAATGAAATTATTTTGATATTTAAAATGTGATTCAAGTAACACAAATCTTACGATTTATATTTATGTATATCCCACACAATGTACGGTCAAAGATTATATAAGAGTTTACAAATCATTTATTCAAAAACTATGCTGTAAAATAACATCATTTAAAAACATAATTAAAGAATGAATTACTGGTTTAAAAAGCTATAACATAATATTGTAAGTGTTGCCGTTGTGTTTATATTCATTTTCTAGTTTCAATATTTTTTTTTATTTGCCCCTCCTACCTAAAGCGGTGGACAAATAGAGTGGGCCAATTCTTAAAATCATGTTCATATAACAATACAAAAAATTATGCTTTTATCACAAAATGCACAATTTTTAAATGAAGCCGCCCTGTTATCCTCCGTTTATGGTAAAATGGTGAACAACCACGATCACGGTTACAATTAGACTCACCGCGTTCCCAAAGACCTACCTGGAACCTTCCTGCAATTACTTCCAAAATGCATTATTCAGCATTCTGGAAGTAGGGCTTTCTTACTGTGTCCCACTGAATCATTGCGTCACATTAAGTGTAACGTGAAAACTGCTGTCGATGATGAATACCAATTTCATAAGTTGAGGTATTTCGACAACAGTTGTGACTCAGTGGGTCATGCCTTTGTAGGGTGGCATGTCATTTGGGGCACAACATCCCTCCCCCCTTAGGAAGTTCAAGCCAGGTCTCCAGAAATAGATTCGTCTTTCTTTATTTAAACATAAAAATTAGATGTTAATACTAAATTTTACATATAGGTACATAATATTTGATTTGATTTTAAATTTAATTGATATTTTTTTTTTGTTTTTTTTTTGTTTTATATATAATATTCTATCATAACTTAAACGATATAATTATATTAAAATAAATTTATTTTAATTCTAAAATTTCAATATTTTTTTTTTTTTTTTTTTTAAATAGGAAATTAATTTCAATTTTTATTAAGAATAAATTAGTCTACACCCGGGCAGAGGTGATGCTGAAACTCGCTGTGTCTGCTTTGGGGACTGTAGTGGGCGCACGTCTTCTTGGTATTTGACGATTTGTCAGCTCATGAGTGGTTAGAATGGTTGGTGGTTGGTTTCGAATGGGTAGAATGTTTCTTGCTTTGGACCGGAGGCATCGGATTGAAAACACAACAAACAATACAACTGCTCCGAAAATCTACAAGGACATTATCGAATAGCGATGGAATGACAATTCCCAGTCTTGGTCCGCCGCTTTACGCTCTGCATTTAATAGTTTCCAATTTTGTGCTAGATCTTCTATGGTCTTCCTCCCAGCATTCAGTTCATTGGCAAAACTTTTGTGGTTCCCAATGCGTATGGGGCGAAATTTCGGCATTGACGCTGCTTGAACGGGGTTGAAACTAGCTCGTATAGAGTTCGTTAACTCAGAGTGGTCCACCATGGGTTGTTTGTACTCCGTGATGACCTCAGACTTGGTGCTCGTAAAATAGTTTAAACCCTTTGGCGCTGGCTTCGCAAGGCTGTTCCATTTTTAGGATTCCAGAACCATTGATAGTGGCAGTGTATTGCTGGCTACCACACTTCAAGTTTAAAACAAGGGAGTCCTTCACTTTGAACAACCATTCGTTTGGGGCCGTCATCTTGAGGAATAGTCCTTCGCTTGCCGGAGCCGCAGCGTATTTACACGAAACTTTTGAGGTTGCTGCGTGTTGAAGGAGTTCAACCAAAAACTCGTTAGAGCCTGATGTTAAGACTGGGGCCTCGTGTCGGCATACCGCGATGTTTTTCGAAGTTTCTCCTGTTGGCACATGTGAGCATCGGGAATACTGTTCTTGGCTCAGCATCACGAACAAGTCATGGTTGTCCGATTCCGCGATGTATTCGTACTTAGTGTCAATCATTAGGTCCCAGCGTTCGTCCAGACCTGTTGGCAATATATAGACTTTGTAGACTTCGAAGTGCAGGGTATCTGGTAGCGGGAGTACAATTTTGATGTACAAATTTCCTCCCTTCAGGAACACAAAGGTTTTTGATGCTTGGTAGATCATGAAGGAGTCTTCAAATGAAAATCCTTTGGTCGTAGCGCTTTTCAGTAGATCAGTGATGTTTTCTACGTTGAGGATGCACGGATGGATTCTATTCTGGTATAAGTCATCGAATACTGCCAGCTCCAAGGTTTGTTTATTTGCACTTCAACAACCTTTGCGGTGATGGAAGACGCCAATATGTTGACGTCGCTTCTCATCTTAAACAGCGACACTTCTTTGTTAGTAGTCTGACTGTAACCGAGGAAAGTTTCACTAAGACTTTCTACACCCGCTGTTATGTTGTCTATCTCCGCTGCTAGCTGATTTATTGGTTTGCTCAGTTTGTCGAAATTGGAGCTCATCACAGATAGCTGTCGGTCCATTACTTGAAATGTTTCCTGATCTCTTTTATGCAAGAATTCTAATTTTTGATAAACCCGTCTTGCGTCCCCACTATCCATAGTTCCAAATGCCCATTTGGAGAAACCTCCGATGAAGTCAAGTGCTCGTTTTTGTCGTTTGGAGCGTAACAGTTGGTTCATGAGGTTGGCGGTTTTCCGCAAGTTATCGATATTTGCTGCTGTTTCCTGAACGACTGCGCGACAATGCGGCCTATATTCTTCATCCGGGATGCTCTGGCACAATTTGTCTAGTATGTCGTCGCATTTTTCAACCATTCGAAGAACCATCCCGTAGTCCATTGGCGTGACTTTCGTTAGGACCGTCCACGTGCTGCTGTAGAATTTAGCTGAATCTACACTCTCGAATAAAACTGGGGATGCGTCCTTCAACCAATGGATGTTGTATGGTGTTACTTTCTGTGACTGCCCGGGGCTTATACTTATTACTAGCTGTACTAATACAAAATATATTAAGTTATTCAAATTCACACTTAAATTTATTCTTAAATTTAAGAAAGTATCAATGAATATAAATTATAGTAAATATAAATTAAAGTAAAATTTTTTTTTGACTTCGTATTGGTTTAGGTAACCTTGACTGAAAAGAGAAAAAAGGGATTAATGTCTGAACAAAACTTGAATTTTCATTTTTGTGTTCATATTATATGTATTTAATGATAATGTTTTTGCTTACTTCCTACCTCTGTGACCCTCTATAGACAATGTTGATTTTATTTATCAGTATTGTAAACTGGCGCTAATGGTCGTCATAGGGGAAAAAAAAAGGTTTCAGTTGATTGTTATGTACCCTCTTAATTCTGTTCCCCATTTTGATTCTAGTATTCACATTTTTGCTTGGTGACACAACATCAAAAGGACCTAACCATATAGCAGAAAATTTATTTTTTCTTGCGGGATTCTTCAACAGAACCTTTTGTCCGACCCTAAAAGCAATGTCTTTTACTGCCTTATCATAAAAATCTTTCGATTTAATCTTAGCTTTCTTTAGATTCTCATTACCTAACTTGTGCGCAACTCCAAGCTGATGTTTGAGCTGAAAATCATAATCATAGGCATTGTACAATGGTGTGGGCTTTCTACTCAAGTTGGTTGGCATTTCGAACTTAAAACCAAAAAGAGAATTCAAAGGAGTAAATTGAGTTGCGGTATGGACGGAGTTGTTGTGGACATGCATGGCTTGCCTTAACCACTGGTCCCAATTTCTTTCGTCATTTGTCACAAATGATCTCAGATATTCGGCTAGGGGCCGATGACTTCTCTCCAATGAACCGTTTGCTTGAGGGTGGTACGCTGTTGTGTGAATTTTCTTAACACCAAGCAATTTGCATGTTTGTGAGAAAACATTAGAGGTGAAATTGGCACCATTATCAGTAACGAGAATTTTTGGAATCCTATACCTTGTTACAATTTGTTCGTAGAATACTCTCGCAACTGTCGAGGCTTCCATATCAGGGAGGGGTGCACAGTCCATGAACTTCGTGAGATCGTCCTGGAATGTTAAAATGTATCTATTCCCTGAGTATGAAATAGGAAGTCCACATACAATGTCCATATAAACTTTATCGAAAGGAAGATTTGGAGTGTCGGTTATTAACATGGGCATTTTTTTGGTAGGAGAGCACTTATTCTTTTGGCACAAGGGACATTTTCTGACAAAGTCTTTAACGTCTTTCGCCATGCCCTTCCACTTGAACTGTTGCCTTATGCGTGCCAATGTTTTTTTTCCACCTTGGTTCCCTCCGAGCGCCGAATTATGGAAATCCTTTAAGATTGTTTTGATTTCCTCTCGATCTGTTAGGAACTCGGTAGCTTGAAATGTTTTAGTATCTGGGGATAATTTGGTACTCGCAGGAGGCAAATAACGTCGACCAGTAGAAGTTTCTGAAGTTACAACGGGAGTGTCGGCGACGTTTTTTCGTGCCTGCGCCCGTGTTACTGCTAGGCATTGCTCTTCCACACCTTTTTGGGGTATACGGCTTAGCGCATCTGCGTTCGTGTTCACCTTCCCGGGTTTGTATTCGATTTTGTAATCGTATTCCGAAAGCTTATGGTGAAATCTTACTAAACGAGTAGTAGGGTCTTTCACATGGAATACCCCTTTGAGTGGCTGATGGTCTGTATCTACTGTGAAAGAACGCCCTAACAGATATGTACGAAAGTTGTTTGTAGCCCATACAATAGCCAGAAGTTCCTTTTCGATCGTTGAGTATTTCCTTTCAGAAAAGTTCAATGACCGACTTGCATAAGCTATAGGCTTATCTTTGCCGACTTTACCCTGTGATAGCACGGCACCCAAAGCCTCGTTACTTGCATCTGTTGTTAAGATGAATGGTTTTGAAAAATCTGGATAAATCAGAACTGGAGGTGACGTAATGGCTCGATTCAACTGTTCGAAAGAGTTTTGGTGAATATTCGTCCATTTGAATCCCTCATCTTTCCTTAACAGACAGTTAATTGGGGCGGCTAACTTGGCAAAGTTGGGGATAAACTTTCGGTAATAGCTCACGAATCCTAAAAAGGATTGAACTTCTTTTATGTTCTTCGGCACAGGGAAGTTTGTTACGCAGCTCGTTTTCGAAGGGTCTGGTATTGCCCCGGTTTCAGAACAAATATGGCCCAAATAGACCACCTCTTTACACAAAAAATTGCATTTTTCGGTGTTAAGTTTAAGTTTATAATCTCTCAACTTTGAAAAAATGCGTACCAACTTATCACAATGCGAATTTAAATTTGAACTATAAATAACAATGTCATCCAAGTAGACAAAACAGTCTATTCCTTGCAAACCCGTTAAAATATAATTCATTATTCGTTGGAAGGTCGCTGGAGCACCTGTTAGACCAAAAGGCATTCTATTAAATTCATAATGCCCCAATCCTGTGCTGAAAGCAGTTTTTTCGCGGTCCTGCTTGTCGATCAGCACTTGGTGGTAACCACTAGCAAGATCAAGAGTTGAGAAGTAACGGCAGTTTCCTAGCTGGTCAAGAATATCTTCTATTCTTGGCAGAGGAAAAGCGTCCCTAATCGTGGCCTCGTTGAGCTTTCTAAAATCTTTTTTGGCCATCGGGACCTGGTTTCTTCGGGACGACCAAAAGAGGGGAATTCCATGGTGACTTGCTTGGTGAGATCACTTTATCGTGTAGCATTTGCTTCACCTGATTATGTATCTCATCTCTGGCTATTTGAGGCAGACGATACTGCTTCTGGTTGATAGGTCCTTGATCTGGTTTGATTGGCATTTTGTGTGATAAAATGTCAGTATGCGTTAATGGGTCACCTTCAATATGAAAAATATCGTTGAATTGAATGATTATATTTTCGATTGAACATTTTTCTTCCTTATTTAAATCGGTACCTATTTTAAGTGTCGAAAGAAGTTTCGCGATTCGTTGCTTTGGTTCTTGCTTCGCTATATTGAGCACTGTATGTTTTACCTTCTCTTTACCTTCAACCCGAAACTTGTTGAAGTTTTGGATCTTCGGTGCGAAGCCCTTTGGTAAGGTAAAGGATTTGTCAGTAGCATTAATTATAGATGTAAACAGATGACTCCCCTTCACTCTTGAATTGTGTTAGCTAGATAAATTCGCTTTGCACAAGAACGTCTCGTAATCCGGTATTTACCTTCAGCTTCACGATGCTCTGAGTTCGGGGTTCTATCTCTTTATTGTAGCTGTTTGGAAAGATTTTGGATGGTTTGGTGCAATTTATTGTATTGCTTTGTTTATATGGATATTTCAAGGAGCACTCAGAAATCAACTTCTTGTTTTTATCCAAAAACTTTAATGTTTTGGCCACAGAGTCAATTATCGTACGATTCCAGAGTATATCTCGGCCTATTATACCATCTGCGGGTATATCAGTTAGGCCATCCACTATATGCCATCTTAAACTATAATTTTTTCCCAAACATTTACTGGATGAAACCGTGCCTAATGTCGTGCTATTTCCACCAAATGCTCCGCCTAATTTTCGTATCCCCTTTGAGGATATCTTTGTGTTTGTATTTAAAACATTTCGTTTTAAAAGGCTAGTATCTGCACCTGTGTCAACTAAAACAGTTACTTTACCTTCTTTTGCCTCTGGCATAGCTAGGTCAATAAAAACATCATTCTTACTTCATTTTTTTATCAAGTAGAGTCTATTCCTCTTTATATCGCAAAATTTATTCTCCTTCTTGAGGATCTTCTTGCAGGTTGCTAAAGAAAATTGATAAACAATATTGTATCCTAAGATGAATAAATCAATAAGGTGCAGGGTTAGACTTAGAATTTTGTACTGTAAAGTTTTAAAACAGGTTTTTTGCAGACAAGCCCTTTTTTTACAAATTGGAGATATTTTGTTTTTACTTCTGTTACAAGTGAGAAGTTTACCACGAGATCTCTCGCTCTTGTTCCAAGAAGTTTTGTTTTTGGGACTAGGATTTGGAGGGATAGGTTTTTGAATGGATTGCATTGTTTCAGTTTGTTCTAATTTAGAAATTTTTGGGGCGCAGCTCAGTAATTCAGGCTGGCCCCCTTCCCGTTTCCCTCCCCTTTCCTTGCTAGGTAGTTCTTCTTGCTATAGCAATCCTCTTCAGAGTGGCCCATCCTTGAACACCAATCACATTTAAGCCTAGGCTTTAATGATTTGCCGCTGTCATAAAGACTTGGCCTTTCGGACATGTTCCAAGGGCATGGCCATATGCCTTACAGGACTCGCAGTAAGGGGTGTTCTTTCTTATCCTGCATTCCGCATAAGTGTGGTTTGGCTTGCTACAGAAACCACACTTTATTACCTCTGGGATTCTACCTTTGTTTATTTTTTGAGGGGAATTAGGTGACTGCCAATCGTGGATTACGGCTGATGAGCCGTTAAAAGAAGGGTTTGAATGGTTGTTCAAAAAAGGGTTTATATGTGGTTGTTGTGGATGTTGCTGGTTAAACGTTTGTGGTGTGCATAAATTTTGAAAACTGTTTATGTGTGCGGGTGTGTATGTTTGGTGTGGTGAAAATTGTTGGCTTAAAGTAGATGAGTAAGCACATGGTGAGCTGGCACTGAACGCATTTGTTTGAAATGGATTCAGATTACCGTATTCCCAGGTATGCTGCGTTCTCATCAAAAGAGATGTTTCCTGTGCCAAATCAGCCAGTTTTGATAGGTCCGTTTCCGCGGTTGTCAGCATAAACTGGCGTAACGCGGGATCAAACAATCCCATCTTAAAAACCTTCACTAAACTGTGGTTTAGCTCAGCCACTAAAGCTATTGACTGTGTTGCATTGTAGCGAGTATCAATAATCTCTTTTGCTTTTGTTTTTAGAGTGAGTAAACGCCTTGCGTACAACTGAAAATCCTCAGAGTTCAGTTGACGTGACTGATTAATCTCAATCATCACACTGTCCAGAGTGATTATTGCCAAATACGCCGTTTTTATTAATGACTCTAATTCTTTCACAGTCTTAGGAGGATTTGATCGAATCAAATCGAACGCGTCCCCAGTAAGCCTTGTAGAGATGCAGGACACATACATTTCTTCTGAGTCACCTGTATCTAAACATTTTAAACCGAGCTGACAGGCATTTAAAAACTCGTACACCTTATTAGCTAAATCTGGTGTCCTTTGCCCTGAAAACTGGGGTATGACGCGGCATACAACTTTGGATACCTTTTCGTAAGACACTTTAATTACTTGATTGTCTCTCAAGATTGGGGTATCACTTGGCACCGCAGGTATCTGCACCAATTCCTGTTCTAAGTTTTGGTTAATTTTGACAGTTTTTGGGGTCTGAACTCCTTTACTGACAAACTCTTTAGAAACAGGTGTTTTTGGTGTAGAGGATAAAAACAACGGAAGTAAGTTTTTTGAGTGACTGGCTTTTGCACTTCTCTCTCTGAGGACTTTTTGAGCTGACAAACTTTTATTTAATTCAGTTGTCAACTGGTCTATTTCCTGGTCAGCTTCTTCTGCCGCTCGCAAAAGTCGCTTTTCTGCTTCCTTACGAAAATACTCGCTTTTTTCAAGCTGCTTAGCAAGTTTTTCTGTCTCTCTCGTGTGGTTTTTTATTAAATTCTGAACGGCCTCTACGTATTCCGTCAGAATAGCGTCTGTTGATTCAACACGCGTAAATTTTCCCCACTGAGAACTTAACTGAAAACTGACCAGACTATAGACTTCAGGGTTTAAAATGTCTTTAAGTTCCGAAAAAAGAAATTCATTCAACAACTTTAATTGCCGTTGCTGTTCTTTTTCCGCTTTTTTAAGAAACTCTGTTTCTTCTATGAGATCATTAAGTTGGGCCTGAATTTGCCTTTTGGCCATTAACTTAACACCAACAGAAACAAAACCTCTGAATTTCACAATTAACTACCTTGGTGGAAGTTGAAATTGAAGAAATTAAACAAAACAACAAAAACTTTTGGAGCCAAAACCGTGACCTACACCAAAAACCAAAATTAATGAAGAAAAACCAAAATCAAGAATAACAAAAGCTACCTTGAAAAAAAATAAAAAAAAAATCTGCTTGACCCAGAAAAAAAATAAAAAAATAAAAAAAACCAATGCTAAAGAGGGCACACAAAAAAAAATCATGAAAATAAAAATTTAAAAAAAATAAATTTTCACTTACTGCACCTTTTTCCTTTTCCTCTGCCACACTTCACGGTGGTTTTTTTTTTCTGTTGTTTTATTAATGTTTTTTTTTTTTTATTATCGCACTAATTATTCAAATGTTAGGGGCTTAGTTATTGGGAGACACTTAGTATTTTTTTTTTCTTTAAAAACTTTTCACTTAGGGGTTTGCTTATGGAGACACTTGTATTTATATTTTTTTTTTTTTTTTATTTAATTTAAGTCGCGGTAGATTCGCAAACCGGCTGCGCCAAAATGTTATCCTCCGTTTATGGTAAAATGGTGAACAACCACGATCACGGTTACAATTAGACTCACCGCGTTCCCAAAGACCTACCTGGAACCTTCCTGCAATTACTTCCAAAATGCATTATTCAGCATTCTGGAAGTAGGGCTTTCTTACTGTGTCCCACTGAATCATTGCGTCACATTAAGTGTAACGTGAAAACTGCTGTCGATGATGAATACCAATTTCATAAGTTGAGGTATTTCGACATCATTGCGTCACATTAAGTGTAACGTGAAAACTGCTGTTGATGATGAATACCAATTTCATAAGTTGAGGTATTTCGAACAACAGTTGTGACTCAGTGGGTCATGCCTTTGTAGGGTGGCATGTCATTTGGGGCACCGGCTGCGCCAAAAATGTGTACTATGTCCCACTGAATCATTGCGTCACATTAAGTGTAACGTGAAAACTGCTGTCGATGATGAATACCAATTTCATAAGTTGAGGTATTTCGACATCATTGCGTCACATTAAGTGTAACGTGAAAACTGCTGTCGATGATGAATACCAATTTCATAAGTTGAGGTATTTCAACAACAGTTGTGACTCAGTGGGTCATGCCTTTGTAGGGTGGCATGTCATTTGGGGCACAACAGCCCCACTATATGGAAAAGTAAAACCCTTAACTCTTCCGATTAGTTTATTTCGAAAACGGTTATTTTAATGAAAATAATTACGTTAATATTTTTTGTAGAAAATTTTCTAAGCTACAAATTAGTCCTCAACATTTTTTCTGTACAACTTATCGTTTGGGAGTTATTCCTAAAAAAAACCATTTTGGAGGGCCTGCAACCCCCTGTAAAATTGAAAGCGGCACTCATATCGATGGGGACTATTGACAGTTTCTTAAGAACACTATCGCCCATATTATTCACTCGATACATCCAGATTGAAACTTAAATCAGGATGTATTTACATTGAATTTGTATACTTTACATCTGGATTAAAGTTTTAATCTGGATGTATCGAGTGAATAATATGGGCGTATGAGATGATTAAAAAAAAAATTACTTTATTCTTTTGCTACCGATTATTAACTGACTGTGACTTTTGATGAAATACATTTTAATTAATTTTATCATGCTGTCTCAGCATATTTATAATTAAAATGTCAGATTCGTTTTAATTATTTTATAAGGTAGAGTTTATAAGATTCAGGTAACAGATAAAGAAAGAATGCAAAGTTAAAGTTAAACTTAATGAACTTGATTTTCCATGGAAATGTGATTTTAAAAAGGTATGGGGAGAGGTTCTTGCCTATGCGAGCTAAGCTTGTAAGATCTTGCTGCATTTCGAATTTGTAATTTGTGATGTATTTTTCGATATCTTTAAGCATTCCTTTCCATTTGAATACATTCCTTATACTTTTGAAAGTTTTGTAGATCTCTTGATCATGGCAATCTCGCAAAACTTTTTAATTTCATCTTGGTCGGTGTTAAGGTCAATCGCAGTTACAACACTTTATTACCTCTGGGATTCTACCTTTGTTTATTTTTTGAGGGGAATTAGGTGACTGCCAATCGTGGATTACGGCTGATGAGCCGTTAAAAGAAGGGTTTGAATGGTTGTTCAAAAAAGGGTTTATATGTGGTTGTTGTGGATGTTGCTGGTTAAACGTTTGTGGTGTGCATAAATTTTGAAAACTGTTTATGTGTGCGGGTGTGTATGTTTGGTGTGGTGAAAATTGTTGGCTTAAAGTAGATGAGTAAGCACATGGTGAGCTGGCACTGAACGCATTTGTTTGAAATGGATTCAGATTACCGTATTCCCAGGTATGCTGCGTTCTCATCAAAAGAGATGTTTCCTGTGCCAAATCAGCCAGTTTTGATAGGTCCGTTTCCGCGGTTGTCAGCATAAACTGGCGTAACGCGGGATCAAACAATCCCATCTTAAAAACCTTCACTAAACTGTGGTTTAGCTCAGCCACTAAAGCTATTGACTGTGTTGCATTGTAGCGAGTATCAATAATCTCTTTTGCTTTTGTTTTTAGAGTGAGTAAACGCCTTGCGTACAACTGAAAATCCTCAGAGTTCAGTTGACGTGACTGATTAATCTCAATCATCACACTGTCCAGAGTGATTATTGCCAAATACGCCGTTTTTATTAATGACTCTAATTCTTTCACAGTCTTAGGAGGATTTGATCGAATCAAATCGAACGCGTCCCCAGTAAGCCTTGTAGAGATGCAGGACACATACATTTCTTCTGAGTCACCTGTATCTAAACATTTTAAACCGAGCTGACAGGCATTTAAAAACTCGTACACCTTATTAGCTAAATCTGGTGTCCTTTGCCCTGAAAACTGGGGTATGACGCGGCATACAACTTTGGATACCTTTTCGTAAGACACTTTAATTACTTGATTGTCTCTCAAGATTGGGGTATCACTTGGCACCGCAGGTATCTGCACCAATTCCTGTTCTAAGTTTTGGTTAATTTTGACAGTTTTTGGGGTCTGAACTCCTTTACTGACAAACTCTTTAGAAACAGGTGTTTTTGGTGTAGAGGATAAAAACAACGGAAGTAAGTTTTTTGAGTGACTGGCTTTTGCACTTCTCTCTCTGAGGACTTTTTGAGCTGACAAACTTTTATTTAATTCAGTTGTCAACTGGTCTATTTCCTGGTCAGCTTCTTCTGCCGCTCGCAAAAGTCGCTTTTCTGCTTCCTTACGAAAATACTCGCTTTTTTCAAGCTGCTTAGCAAGTTTTTCTGTCTCTCTCGTGTGGTTTTTTATTAAATTCTGAACGGCCTCTACGTATTCCGTCAGAATAGCGTCTGTTGATTCAACACGCGTAAATTTTCCCCACTGAGAACTTAACTGAAAACTGACCAGACTATAGACTTCAGGGTTTAAAATGTCTTTAAGTTCCGAAAAAAGAAATTCATTCAACAACTTTAATTGCCGTTGCTGTTCTTTTTCCGCTTTTTTAAGAAACTCTGTTTCTTCTATGAGATCATTAAGTTGGGCCTGAATTTGCCTTTTGGCCATTAACTTAACACCAACAGAAACAAAACCTCTGAATTTCACAATTAACTACCTTGGTGGAAGTTGAAATTGAAGAAATTAAACAAAACAACAAAAACTTTTGGAGCCAAAACCGTGACCTACACCAAAAACCAAAATTAATGAAGAAAAACCAAAATCAAGAATAACAAAAGCTACCTTGAAAAAAAATAAAAAAAAAATCTGCTTGACCCAGAAAAAAAATAAAAAAATAAAAAAAACCAATGCTAAAGAGGGCACACAAAAAAAAATCATGAAAATAAAAATTTAAAAAAAATAAATTTTCACTTACTGCACCTTTTTCCTTTTCCTCTGCCACACTTCACGGTGGTTTTTTTTTTCTGTTGTTTTATTAATGTTTTTTTTTTTTTATTATCGCACTAATTATTCAAATGTTAGGGGCTTAGTTATTGGGAGACACTTAGTATTTTTTTTTTCTTTAAAAACTTTTCACTTAGGGGTTTGCTTATGGAGACACTTGTATTTATATTTTTTTTTTTTTTTTTATTTAATTTAAGTCGCGGTAGATTCGCAAACCGGCTGCGCCAAAATGTTATCCTCCGTTTATGGTAAAATGGTGAACAACCACGATCACGGTTACAATTAGACTCACCGCGTTCCCAAAGACCTACCTGGAACCTTCCTGCAATTACTTCCAAAATGCATTATTCAGCATTCTGGAAGTAGGGCTTTCTTACTGTGTCCCACTGAATCATTGCGTCACATTAAGTGTAACGTGAAAACTGCTGTCGATGATGAATACCAATTTCATAAGTTGAGGTATTTCGACATCATTGCGTCACATTAAGTGTAACGTGAAAACTGCTGTTGATGATGAATACCAATTTCATAAGTTGAGGTATTTCGAACAACAGTTGTGACTCAGTGGGTCATGCCTTTGTAGGGTGGCATGTCATTTGGGGCACCGGCTGCGCCAAAAATGTGTACTATGTCCCACTGAATCATTGCGTCACATTAAGTGTAACGTGAAAACTGCTGTCGATGATGAATACCAATTTCATAAGTTGAGGTATTTCGACATCATTGCGTCACATTAAGTGTAACGTGAAAACTGCTGTCGATGATGAATACCAATTTCATAAGTTGAGGTATTTCAACAACAGTTGTGACTCAGTGGGTCATGCCTTTGTAGGGTGGCATGTCATTTGGGGCACAACAGCCCCACTATATGGAAAAGTAAAACCCTTAACTCTTCCGATTAGTTTATTTCGAAAACGGTTATTTTAATGAAAATAATTACGTTAATATTTTTTGTAGAAAATTTTCTAAGCTACAAATTAGTCCTCAACATTTTTTCTGTACAACTTATCGTTTGGGAGTTATTCCTAAAAAAAACCATTTTGGAGGGCCTGCAACCCCCTGTAAAATTGAAAGCGGCACTCATATCGATGGGGACTATTGACAGTTTCTTAAGAACACTATCGCCCATATTATTCACTCGATACATCCAGATTGAAACTTAAATCAGGATGTATTTACATTGAATTTGTATACTTTACATCTGGATTAAAGTTTTAATCTGGATGTATCGAGTGAATAATATGGGCGTATGAGATGATTAAAAAAAAAATTACTTTATTCTTTTGCTACCGATTATTAACTGACTGTGACTTTTGATGAAATACATTTTAATTAATTTTATCATGCTGTCTCAGCATATTTATAATTAAAATGTCAGATTCGTTTTAATTATTTTATAAGGTAGAGTTTATAAGATTCAGGTAACAGATAAAGAAAGAATGCAAAGTTAAAGTTAAACTTAATGAACTTGATTTTCCATGGAAATGTGATTTTAAAAAGGTATGGGGAGAGGTTCTTGCCTATGCGAGCTAAGCTTGTAAGATCTTGCTGCATTTCGAATTTGTAATTTGTGATGTATTTTTCGATATCTTTAAGCATTCCTTTCCATTTGAATACATTCCTTATACTTTTGAAAGTTTTGTAGATCTCTTGATCATGGCAATCTCGCAAAACTTTTTAATTTCATCTTGGTCGGTGTTAAGGTCAATCGCAGTTACAACACTTTATTACCTCTGGGATTCTACCTTTGTTTATTTTTTGAGGGGAATTAGGTGACTGCCAATCGTGGATTACGGCTGATGAGCCGTTAAAAGAAGGGTTTGAATGGTTGTTCAAAAAAGGGTTTATATGTGGTTGTTGTGGATGTTGCTGGTTAAACGTTTGTGGTGTGCATAAATTTTGAAAACTGTTTATGTGTGCGGGTGTGTATGTTTGGTGTGGTGAAAATTGTTGGCTTAAAGTAGATGAGTAAGCACATGGTGAGCTGGCACTGAACGCATTTGTTTGAAATGGATTCAGATTACCGTATTCCCAGGTATGCTGCGTTCTCATCAAAAGAGATGTTTCCTGTGCCAAATCAGCCAGTTTTGATAGGTCCGTTTCCGCGGTTGTCAGCATAAACTGGCGTAACGCGGGATCAAACAATCCCATCTTAAAAACCTTCACTAAACTGTGGTTTAGCTCAGCCACTAAAGCTATTGACTGTGTTGCATTGTAGCGAGTATCAATAATCTCTTTTGCTTTTGTTTTTAGAGTGAGTAAACGCCTTGCGTACGACTGAAAATCCTCAGAGTTCAGTTGACGTGACTGATTAATCTCAATCATCACACTGTCCAGAGTGATTATTGCCAAATACGCCGTTTTTATTAATGACTCTAATTCTTTCACAGTCTTAGGAGGATTTGATCGAATCAAATCGAACGCGTCCCCAGTAAGCCTTGTAGAGATGCAGGACACATACATTTCTTCTGAGTCACCTGTATCTAAACATTTTAAACCGAGCTGACAGGCATTTAAAAACTCGTACACCTTATTAGCTAAATCTGGTGTCCTTTGCCCTGAAAACTGGGGTATGACGCGGCATACAACTTTGGATACCTTTTCGTAAGACACTTTAATTACTTGATTGTCTCTCAAGATTGGGGTATCACTTGGCACCTCAGGTATCTGCACCAATTCCTGTTCTAAGTTTTGGTTAATTTTGACAGTTTTTGGGGTCTGAACTCCTTTACTGACAAACTCTTTAGAAACAGGTGTTTTTGGTGTAGAGGATAAAAACAACGGAAGTAAGTTTTTTGAGTGACTGGCTTTTGCACTTCTCTCTCTGAGGACTTTTTGAGCTGACAAACTTTTATTTAATTCAGTTGTCAACTGGTCTATTTCCTGGTCAGCTTCTTCTGCCGCTCGCAAAAGTCGCTTTTCTGCTTCCTTACGAAAATACTCGCTTTTTTCAAGCTGCTTAGCAAGTTTTTCTGTCTCTCTCGTGTGGTTTTTTATTAAATTCTGAACGGCCTCTACGTATTCCGTCAGAATAGCGTCTGTTGATTCAACACGCGTAAATTTTCCCCACTGAGAACTTAACTGAAAACTGACCAGACTATAGACTTCAGGGTTTAAAATGTCTTTAAGTTCCGAAAAAAGAAATTCATTCAACAACTTTAATTGCCGTTGCTGTTCTTTTTCCGCTTTTTTAAGAAACTCTGTTTCTTCTATGAGATCATTAAGTTGGGCCTGAATTTGCCTTTTGGCCATTAACTTAACACCAACAGAAACAAAACCTCTGAATTTCACAATTAACTACCTTGGTGGAAGTTGAAATTGAAGAAATTAAACAAAACAACAAAAACTTTTGGAGCCAAAACCGTGACCTACACCAAAAACCAAAATTAATGAAGAAAAACCAAAATCAAGAATAACAAAAGCTACCTTGAAAAAAAATAAAAAAAAAATCTGCTTGACCCAGAAAAAAAATAAAAAAATAAAAAAAACCAATGCTAAAGAGGGCACACAAAAAAAAATCATGAAAATAAAAATTTAAAAAAAATAAATTTTCACTTACTGCACCTTTTTCCTTTTCCTCTGCCACACTTCACGGTGGTTTTTTTTTTCTGTTGTTTTATTAATGTTTTTTTTTTTTTATTATCGCACTAATTATTCAAATGTTAGGGGCTTAGTTATTGGGAGACACTTAGTATTTTTTTTTTCTTTAAAAACTTTTCACTTAGGGGTTTGCTTATGGAGACACTTGTATTTATATTTTTTTTTTTTTTTTATTTAATTTAAGTCGCGGTAGATTCGCAAACCGGCTGCGCCAAAATGTTATCCTCCGTTTATGGTAAAATGGTGAACAACCACGATCACGGTTACAATTAGACTCACCGCGTTCCCAAAGACCTACCTGGAACCTTCCTGCAATTACTTCCAAAATGCATTATTCAGCATTCTGGAAGTAGGGCTTTCTTACTGTGTCCCACTGAATCATTGCGTCACATTAAGTGTAACGTGAAAACTGCTGTCGATGATGAATACCAATTTCATAAGTTGAGGTATTTCGACATCATTGCGTCACATTAAGTGTAACGTGAAAACTGCTGTTGATGATGAATACCAATTTCATAAGTTGAGGTATTTCGACAACAGTTGTGACTCAGTGGGTCATGCCTTTGTAGGGTGGCATGTCATTTGGGGCACCGGCTGCGCCAAAAATGTGTACTATGTCCCACTGAATCATTGCGTCACATTAAGTGTAACGTGAAAACTGCTGTCGATGATGAATACCAATTTCATAAGTTGAGGTATTTCGACATCATTGCGTCACATTAAGTGTAACGTGAAAACTGCTGTCGATGATGAATACCAATTTCATAAGTTGAGGTATTTCAACAACAGTTGTGACTCAGTGGGTCATGCCTTTGTAGGGTGGCATGTCATTTGGGGCACAACAGCCCCACTATATGGAAAAGTAAAACCCTTAACTCTTCCGATTAGTTTATTTCGAAAACGGTTATTTTAATGAAAATAATTACGTTAATATTTTTTGTAGAAAATTTTCTAAGCTACAAATTAGTCCTCAACATTTTTTCTGTACAACTTATCGTTTGGGAGTTATTCCTAAAAAAAACCATTTTGGAGGGCCTGCAACCCCCTGTAAAATTGAAAGCGGCACTCATATCGATGGGGACTATTGACAGTTTCTTAAGAACACTATCGCCCATATTATTCACTCGATACATCCAGATTGAAACTTAAATCAGGATGTATTTACATTGAATTTGTATACTTTACATCTGGATTAAAGTTTTAATCTGGATGTATCGAGTGAATAATATGGGCGTATGAGATGATTAAAAAAAAAATTACTTTATTCTTTTGCTACCGATTATTAACTGACTGTGACTTTTGATGAAATACATTTTAATTAATTTTATCATGCTGTCTCAGCATATTTATAATTAAAATGTCAGATTCGTTTTAATTATTTTATAAGGTAGAGTTTATAAGATTCAGGTAACAGATAAAGAAAGAATGCAAAGTTAAAGTTAAACTTAATGAACTTGATTTTCCATGGAAATGTGATTTTAAAAAGGTATGGGGAGAGGTTCTTGCCTATGCGAGCTAAGCTTGTAAGATCTTGCTGCATTTCGAATTTGTAATTTGTGATGTATTTTTCGATATCTTTAAGCATTCCTTTCCATTTGAATACATTCCTTATACTTTTGAAAGTTTTGTAGATCTCTTGATCATGGCAATCTCGCAAAACTTTTTAATTTCATCTTGGTCGGTGTTAAGGTCAATCGCAGTTACAACATTCAACAATATTCAAGCCAACAACTTATAAGCGCCGACTATAATAAGGTCACTTATCATATTGCTGACGGTGCTTCATTTATGAACATTAAGTGCTCCAGATATTTTGTTTACACTTTATTGCAATAACTGTTCCAAATGTATTTTAATGTAGTAATAATTTATTTTTTGTGTAACATAAGCAAAATAATAGAATGGTAAATTAAGTATAAAAGACTTATAAAGAAATCAATAAATCATCAGTATCAGCATATCAACTACAGTCTTTCTGGATTTTTTGGTGCTGATAATGACACTGATGATGAACTAACATTTGTTTGAGACTTTGAATTAATGTTCTCTTCTATGGTAGTTCCATGTTTGTTTGTGAGAGCTCCTTTGTTGTAGCTCTCAATATGTAAGAGTGTGTTGTGTTTCTGGTTGCATTTTAAGCATCCTCTTGATATGCAATTTTTGACTCCATGGCCAAATTTTAGGCACATCAATACATTAAATAAAATTAAACTTCGTTATTTTTTTCTCCGTAAAATTCCGCAAAAATACTATAATTTTCCATTTTTCTTTACATATGAATTTTAATAATTACATTTTTGAGACATTCCATTAACATTTTTTTTTCTCACATACATACATAATATTATGTACCTATACATTTACATATTTACATATTAGTTCGCATATTTTTTTTTTTTTAATTTTATTTTTCTATGGTAAATTTCATAAAAATTAAAATTTTTTTCTTTTCATTATTGTTAATTACTGTATAATCGTGAACCTGTAATTCCATAGGATTATAAATGAAACGCGTGTTTATTTAGAGTCGGGAAAATTATAGTGAAAAACCCGACTATTAATATCTTTTATTGAATTCACTCGAATGCTAGAACTATACTACGTTATACTATACTAGACTGTACTACACTGGCCTGCACGACTGTACGCTGAGAAGTTACTTTAACGACTGACTTTATGCATATAAGAACTGAGTACACGTATGTGTCTCTGAATATATTACTTACACTTATACAGTTATTTGCCAATACATACAAATGTAGTATAATAATATAAATACAATACATGATAATATAAATGTAGTGAAGCATTCGATAAAATTACTTTATTTTTTTTTTATAATTTTAAATTTTATTTCAACACATGTTTTTTTTTGTTACACCCGAGCAGACGCTGAAAACCTTCGATACTGTTTGGGGCAGAGTTGTAGAAGCACGTCTCTTTGGTGTTTGTCGACTTGTAAGCTCGTAGGTGGCCAGGATAGGTGTTGTTTTGGCTTGGGTGGATAGGATGGTTGGTGCTTTGGTTCGGGGGCATCGAACTAACATCACAATAATCATTGAAAATGGGTTGGGTTCGATATCCCGCTTTTTATAATCCCGTTTTTTAAAATCCCGGTTTTAAAATCCCGCTTTTTATAATCCTGTTTTTTAAAATCCCGCTTTTTCAAGATCCCGTTTTCTATAATCCCGTCTCTTATAATCCCGTTTTTTATAATCCCGTTTCTTATTATCCCGTTTTATCAATTAAAACTACTTGTTTTAACTCCCACCAAAATTTCGTTGGGACTTAGTTCATAAATTTGGGAGTTAGTTCATTTGGGACTTATTTCATTATGAAATAAGTCCCAACGATTTTAATAAACAGTGAGGTATGTATGGGGGGGCATGCTGCCCCCCTGCAACCCCCCTGCTTGGGCACACTATAGGATTTGGGGTAGGTGCGAGGTCGGGTGTATGCAAAATTTCTTTTTATCATTTTGGTAGTTGGCAGTTAGTTCCTAAAATGATGGGAATGAGTTCATAATTAATCAAGTTTAATACCCAAATTAATTGCGAAAAACGGGATTGGCGGGATTTGGCGGGATTTTAAAAAGCGGGATTTTAATACATTGGGATTATGAATAAGCGGGATTTTAGAAGACGGGATTTTTAAAAAACGGTATTTTAGTAGACGGGATTTTAAAACTTTTTTTTCGGGATTTTCGAAAAACGGGATTTTAAAAAGCGGGATTCCGATACGCTCCCATTGAAAATGCTCCAAAAAAGGCCATGGACATCATTGAGAATCGATGAACTGACAGTTCGCAGACCTGGTTGGTAGCCTTACGATCTGCTTCCAGAAGGTTCCAGTTGAGTTTCAAATCCTCTAAAGACTTCTTCCCATCACTTAGTTCATTAGCAAAATTTTTTTGATTCCTATTTTCGAGAAGGGAAGCTTCGACATGGGTGCTAATTTGACCAAATTGCGGATAAAGCTTTGAGTTCGTCAGTTAATTCCGAATGATCCACGATTGGTTGTTTGTAATCAGCTTCGACCATGGTGTGTTGTTCATAAAAAAGTTTAATTCCTTTGGCGCTAACTTTACAGGGATATTGTATCTCGAATATTCCTGTGCCGTTGAGTGTTGCAATGTTCTGTTTATCCGCAAAACTCAGGTTTAATACAAGTGAGTGTTTAAGCTTGAACATCCATTTGTTAGGTGTCGTCATTTTTTTAAAGATTCCTTCGCTGACCGGAATTACAGCGTATTTACATGAATGTTTTGAAATGGACGTGTGTTGGAGGAGTTCTACAAGACACTCAGTGGATCCTGATGTATGGACTGGCTTCTCGTGACGGCACAATGTAATGCTTTCATCTCCTGAAGATGCTGCTGTAAATCGAGAGTATTGTGCTTCACTCCTTACGATGAATCGATTATGGTTGTCAGATTACGCAACGTACTCATACTTGGTGTTGAGAACACCATATTATGAATCTCTTATTTTAACAAGCAGCTTTTCTCCGTTTATGAAAACTGATGTTCTGGCCCCTTGGTATATGCCGACAAAATTTTGGGAACGAGATCCTCTGTTTAACGGCGATATTTTTTTAACACATAAGTAATATTTCCGACATCAAGGATGAAGGGGTGGACGTGGAGTTTGCTCTGGTAAAGGTCATCTAATATGGAAAGCTCCAAAACTTGTCGATTTTGGATATCCATTGTTTTCGCTGTATTCACTGATGGAATTGCATTTTCATCGCTTCTTATGTTGAGCAACGAAACTTCCTAGTTTGTGTTTTGACTATAGGTTAGGAAAGTTTCGGTTAAATTCCCAACTCCCTGGGTTATGCTTTCGATTACCTTTGTCGGTTGAACGATCGATTTGCTTAATTTGTCTAAGTTCGAGAACATGACAGATAGTTATCGATGCACCGGCTGGAACGAATCTTCATCGCATTTATATAGAAATTCGAACCGTTGGTAGACCCGCCTAGCATCTTCGTTGTCCATTGTACCAAAAGCTCATTTTGAAAATCCTCCGACAAATTCAACCGCTCGTTTTTGTCGTTTCGAGCGCTTAAATTGTTTCATGCAGTTAATCGTTTCACAGTTTGGCGTAGGTTGGAAATATTTGTCTCCGTCTCCTTGACTTTAAAGTGCAATAGCATTGAAAGTCGTCATCCGGAATGCTTTTCCACAATGTTTTGAGCATTTTGTCGCACTTTTCCACCATCTGAAGTACTAGTCCGTAGTCCATTGGTGTGAACCTTGACAAGATTGTCTACGTGCCACTGTGGAATATGATTGATTTTATCCTTTCAAACAGCTCTGGTGATGTTTCCTGTAACGCATGTTTTTCGTAGGGTTTCTCATTCCAGGTCTGCCCGCGGTGAATACTCTATATACTAAAGACTAGTTGTATAATAAATGTTAAATATATTATGGTGAACTACTTGTTGTTTAATATTGTATGTATTGTAAATATACATATAGTAACAACGAATAACTTTTTATATATTTGTTATAATTTCAATCGTCACCTTTTAATTTTTTCGTAAGACTCCCTTGGTGTCAAACAACCGATCGAGAACCCAAGCATAGCCATCAGAAATCGACACGCGTTGACCATTCAGCACAACTCAATTGCTCTGATATTGCATTTTAATTGACCCAAATCGATGTCCGAAAGGTGGTACCTTACGGATACAATGTATGCAATATACGTGCAACCCGAACAATTGAAAATGCATTAAGTTCAACGTACTGTGATTTCCTCAGATAGGTATGGGAGTACAACATCCCTCCCTATCCGGGGAGAACTCGTGAACGATCAGCTGCGTGACACTCGACATGATCGAACCATATTTTATTATATAATTCTGTCTAAACATATTTAACAATTTTAATATACATAGCTAAATGGTTTTTTTGTATATATTGTATCTGCTTATTTTTTGATGTAAACATACATATTTTGTTTAATTAATCTAGTTATTTTTTCGTTAACATATATTATTTTTTCTTTTTATTTTTTTATTATTATTTTCTTCATTTAATTTTGTTCCAATTACAATTTTTACAAATTCTGTACAGCAATGGCAAAGGCCGTCAGCCAGGATTGAAAATTTTAAATGATTATATAGTTATAATTTTTAAGCATAATTTAATAATTTTTAAATTATTAAATTGAATTCAAACATTGGGAAATTTTAATGATTTGAAAACACAAAATAAAACAAGACTTTTCCAAGTATTTACGGATTAGTTTTTGGCAATTTTTAAAAATGATGTGTAACATAAAACAAATTATTTAACCTTTGATGTAATGGTTTTTAAACGTCACGGCATCAAATATTTGTATTGTATTTTGGTATTTTTTTGTCTTATTATATAATTTATTGACTTAATAGGTGAAGGTTTTTTGGTTTGATATAAAGCATTCATTCATTTTAATATTTATTATGAAAAATAATTTAAAATTAAAATTAAAATTAAAATTTTAATTTCTTTTTTATTTATTAATCAATTTAACTCCCAGTATATGTTTGGATAATTAAGAAGAAAACATTTGTTCAAAAAAAAATCAATCAAAATCATTTGTGCTAAGCTCGGTGTATAGACTCGTTTGTCTAATGTAGTGATTATCAAGCACTTAAACTTGATAATCTGTTTTTATTTGAAACAAGCACTTGAACTTGTTCAAAAATGTAATAATGTAAATCCAATCTGAAATGTAAATGTAAATAAAGTAAATTCAATCTGAACACCAAACAACGAAAGACTGTAGTTGATATGCTGATACTGATGATTTATTGATTTCTTTATAAGTCTTTTATACTTAATTTACCATTCTATTATTAAATTATTACTACATTAAAATACATTTGGAACAGTTATTGCAATAAAGTGTAAACAAAATATCTGGAGCACTTAATGTTCATAAATGAAGCACCGTCAGCAATATGATAAGTGACCTTATTATAGTCGGCGCTTATAAGTTGTTGGCTTGAATATTGTTGAATGTTGTAACTGCGATTGACCTTAACACTCGGGCAAACGTTACTCCTCTTGTTGATCTCCTCGTTGAAGCTTCTCGTACTGGAAAGTCCATCTGGACGGCATTTATCTTAACGGCATCGGTTTTTTGTGGGACAACGTTCGTGATATTCGTTGTGATTTGGTTTGGGTTGGTGGTGGCGCTTGCATTGGAATATCTGGAACAGTACCATTTTAACAACACTAGTGCTATTACAAGCATAATGACTGATACGAATGAGTACCGATGACATCAACTTCCAATCGCTAACTGATCACACTCTTTCTGTTTTCAATCTGGTTCGCTTCCAATTTCAGATCGTCCAACGACTTCTTCCCCTCTACCAAACTCGCGACCATATCGTTCTGACTGCCTAACTGTAAGATTGCCATATTTTGTTCGTAGTAACTTCAATTAAATCGGAATGGTTCACTCTCGGTTGATGGATCTTAAAGTTGGAACTACAAACCTGCTCGTACGGTATTCGGAATTTTTTCGTACTTATTTCGCAAGGATTTAAAATGTAGAGAATCCCAAATCCGTTAAGTTCCGGGGCATATAGATCTCCATCACAGTTAAAGTTTAGGGCAAGTAGTTGTTTGATATTGAAAAGCCACTGGTTTTTTGTTGACATCTTCCCCCCTTGGTAGATGCAGTGGCGACGAAGTTACAGTTCATCTCTGAGGTACTAGAGTGTTGTAAAAGCTCTACTAGGCACTCGGAGTTTTTCCTGGTATGTATGGGTTTTTGGTGCCTACATACCTTTATCAAAATTGATGAATTGAATATGACATCGGAACATTGCATCAACTCTATATGGGACATGTTCACAAATGAAGCATGATTATCTGCTTCTGCGATAAATTCCGTCTTAATGTCTAAAACCAGGTCCCAATGGTGATCGAGTTTCGTACGTAATGGATATATTTTGTAAACAGAGAATATTGTGGCTTCTGGTAGCCACATTTTGTATTCATACTCTGAAATTTTTTGATGAAAATTGACAAGACGAGTTGTTGGGTCTTTCACGTTAAATACTCCTTTCAGGGGGTTGATAGTCACTGTAGACTACAAATGGTCGCCCTAGCAAATATGTTCTAAAATTTCTAGTCGCCCATACAATAGCTAATAATTCTCTTTCTATTGTTGAATACCTTTTCTCAGATGGACTTAACGATCTACTGGCATAGGCGATTGGCCTATCTTCTCCCACTTTACCCTGAGATAAAACCGCTCCCAGCGCTTCGCCATTAGCATCGGTTGTATAAGGATGAATGTTTTAGTGAAATCAGGATAAATTAAAACAGGTGGGGAAGTTACTGCCCTTTTTAGTTCTTCAAAAGCCTGTTGGCATTCGCCCGTCTATCTAAATGGTGTATTCTTTCGCAATAGATTGTTTATTGGAGAAGCTATAGTTGCAAACCGCGGTACAAACTTGCGATAGAAACTTACAAATCCCAGGAAAGACTGGACCTCCTTGATGTTTTTGGGAGGTGGAAAACTGGTTACGCAACTAGTTTTAGATAGATCTGGTCTTCAGAACAGATGTGACCCAGATACACCACTTCTCTGCAAACGAACTTGCATTTATCCGTGTTGAGTTTTAACCTGTTTTTTCGCAGTTTACCAAAAACATTTAGTAACTTCTGACAATGCTCTTTCAAATTCTTAGAGTAAATGACAATGTCATCAAGGTACACGAAACAGTCAATACCGGGGAGCCAAGTCAGTGTTATGTGAGATGTCTAACACACTATAAACAAGTGTAAACTCTCACATAACCATGACCATACTCAAAAAATTATACAAAGCCAAAAAACAACCCAGCAATGTACTATTTAATATCATAATACCAAGGTCAGCCACCAATGTACTTCACCATCTGGACCTGCCTTTTTAGGTACTACTAAAAGTGGCGAGTTCCAGGGGCTTTTACTTGGTTGTACGATGTCATTTTCGAGCATCTCGGCGAGCTGTTCGTTGATTATACCTCTTTGTTTTTCTGGTAGCCTATACATTTTGGTATTTATAGGGGCTTGATCTTGCTTTATTGGTATCTCATGTTGCATTGTCATCGTATGGGAGAGATTGTCTCCAGGAAGAAAGAATATGTCATTGTATTGTGTGCAGAGTTCCGTTATAGCACTTTTAAGTTTCGTTGAGCTGTGTTTTTAGAGCTTCGACCCTTACATCCCTATATTCGGTGTCAATTCTATTGTAAAAGCAGGATACGTGTCTTGTACCTGGCCTTTGACCATCGTCGTGTAGATTTAAAATCTCATACTCGCTTAAATTTGCGAGCTCTAAACTAACGTGTCTTATTAGAACTACTTGTTAACGCGTGTTTATAATAGGTACCATAACTCTAGCTTGTCCCGTTGGTAATAAACAGTTACCTACAAATACACCATCCACTATTTGTTTGGGTAAGCATATCATTGGCTCATCACATCAGATAGGGAGTTCTACTATTGTCCTTGTCGTAGGGGTTATTTTTACCTCTTGTTTTAAAGTAATGCTAAAAGTTTTTATATTCATATTTTTTGTATTTTCGAGTGGTTTTCGTGAATTCTCTTTTAAGCTTTCTTGGTGAGTAGTACTAATTAATATAGCCGCATGTATCAATGTGTGTATTAAAGTGATTGTTTTATATATTTCTTGAATGGTATACTTAATTCTTTGTCTCTGTGGTTTAGTTCTAAGTGATCATTTTTCGTTTACTATGTGCTTGATGTCTGTTTTTTCTTTTACTGCATCTACTATATTTATTTTGTGGCGCTGATGACCACCGTTTTTACAATCTGTTATATCTATATTTCTAATTAGTTTAAATTCTTCTTCTATTTTTTTCGAAGTTGTTTCCGTTCTTTGAAGGTTTCTTATTCCTCTTTCTTTGTCTGAGATTATGTTTTCTAGGCTCATCAGAACCTCGGCTCATTAAAGATTTCTGAAGCTCAACATTCTCGTCAGTAACAACGTGTTTTTGCCCGAAGTCTTTTTGTCCACTTTGCGAGGCGGATCTTGGGACATGGATAATTGCAAATTAGTTATGTTCAAAGAAAAAAAATTTTTTGAAAATAAACTTTCGGAATCTAGGCCGGTCGCATTTTCGCGCCGCAAAATACATTCATCTTCGAGGTTATTTTCATCATTTAGTGAGGTTTTTTCTGAATTACCTTCCACCTTTTGGTTATGATTTTTCTGTTGAGACTGGTTTGTTTCATTTGGGTTATTCACATGCGAGTGAGCCCTCGTGAAACAGCTTCCATTATGCGGAATGGACAACCCATTCTCTTCAAATACCTCGGATTCTAACAATAGGATACTGTATACCTCATCTACCTGTATTCCTGTGGTACTTTCGTGTATTTGTGAAAATGTTAATAATTTGTTAGGACCATCTACATTGCAGTATTTGCCCAGAAAATTATACCCTACAATTCCATCACCTGGGACGGCTAGGTCATTTTCTATAATTTGAAATTCACAGGTTGGCAGTGTTGGTATTTCAATTGTCCCTTTGCATTCTCCTAGTGTATAGCAGAAACCACAAGTTGTGTTAACGGTTAACTTCTTTTTTTACTTTATTTACTAATGCTCCTTTCTTAAGAAGACTTACTTCTGAACCAGTGTCTACTAACATACGTAGTTTGCTGGTTCTTCCAATTCCTATCCCAATTTCTACGGACGGAAGTTTTATTTTTTATATGATTTAAAATATTCTGAGTCTTGGATAGGATCAGATTTTCTTGTTTTTTGTGGTTTTCTTTTGGCTTGCCCTAGATTTTCCTTAATTTTAATTAGAGTCGGACCGGGGAGCTTTCGGTCGGGCGTTTCCCGACTGGATACTCTCCCACCTATTTTTGAAGGTACATTCATTGATTGTGTGGTTATTTCTTCCACACCAATCACAAACCGTTTCCATATGGAATACTCGTTTTTCGTTATTATCCTCAACCCGGTTGGCATTATCATTCCTAAACGGATTTGATCTATTTTGATCTGAATTCCTCTGAGGTTGATATGCCTGGGATCTGTCTCTATTGTAGTCATCGTTTCTATCATGAGAAGGATTACTCCTGTTGTAATTATTTTGGGAATTTCTATTATTGAAAGATTGATTGTTTCTGTAGGAATTTTGAAAATTACCCTGGTTTAATGTCTGTTGGTTTCCCCTATTAAATTAAAACGTTTATTACAGGTGCTTGCTTCGTGCCCGTAATTTCTACATAACTGGCATATGGGGGTATTTTGTCGCTTAAGGCATTCACTATACGTATGTCCCTTTAGGTTGCAGAAGTTGCAAGTTATTCTTGCCTTTTCAGCGTCAAGAGTATCTGTGGAAACATTTTGAACTATACTTGTTTGGCGATTTTCACTGCAAGGTGGTCCACTCGCTTGGGTGAAATGGCAGGAGGTATGTGAGAGTGGTATAGTTTCTACCCTCTGTACATGTTTCTCCATGCTAAACGCTGTTTTTATTAGTTCTTTCAACGACTTTTTCCCTATCGTGAACAAGTACTGGCCTAACTGTTTATTTGTCACACCAGAAGCTAAGGCTGATTTGGCAAAATCTTCTAATTGTTTTTTTACTATATCCGACTTCTCACCGTATTTAATATCTGCTGCCTCTCGGCACTGGGTTAAAGAGTGTCGAAGTCTACTCACAAAAGTATTTAGGGTTTCAAATGGGCTTTGGCTACTGGTAATTAAACAGTTTACAAGATCATTATAATCTTCGATTGGTAAGTATGTTCTGTTTAGAATTTCCTCAAATTCCTTGAAGGTAGTTGGTCTGGAAGTAGAGACTAGGTCGAGAGCATCCTCTCGTAACTTAGTGGTAAGGATTTGAATAAATGATTTTTCGTCTTCAACGGGAATGTGGTCCCTAACGGGGCGAATGCACGTAAGGAAAGTTTGTAATTTTTGTGCCACCTTGGGGTCGTGGCCACCTGAGAATTCGGGGATCCCGTAGGATAATTTGAGTAATTTCTCAAATCCCAATGACATTTTGGAAGTTTTGATTGATTTTTGTTCAATGGTTTCGCTTTCAATTATTTCGAGGGGTTTCTGTTCGTTAGTTTTTGTTTCAATACTAAAAAGCAATTTTTTACTTGGTGTTAATGCGTCTAGAATCTCTTTTGAGAGAGGCATAAATAAGGGTTTGTTTTTCGATGGGGTGTTTAACCTTTCCCTTAGTTTCCTATTTTCTCCTTTCGAGAATTGTATTTGGTCGACATATGCCGCTTCGAGTTTTTTGAACTTATCGGCTTGACGGATTAAATTGTTTCCCTTAATCTTGTTCAAGTTGTAGTCTGCTTCAACCTGTTGTTTTTCTGTTTGTAGGGTAGTTAACTGTCTTTCTAATTTAGATATTGTTTCTTCCGCTTGAAGGTTGGTTTGTTCGGCCTCTTATTGATTTGCTATCAACTGGGTCTGAATTTTTCTTTGATTTGTTAGCTCAGATTTTAGATCTTCGATCTTCTTTTCTCGTTGTTCCTGCTGTTTTTTTTACAGCGTCTATGTAAAAGTTTAAAATGGCGTCAGTAGCCTCGAGTCTCGAGAACTGACCCCACTGGATACTTAATTGATTGTATATCAATTGATACACTTCCTTACCCACTAGTGATTTTAACTCACTGAGTAAGGTTGTGTTAAAATGTTTTATCTCTTGAACCTGTTCTACTTTTTCTCCTTTTAATTGCTGGAGTGCATCGAGCAATTCTTGTACTTCCGTATCGGTAGACCTTGATGCCATAAACTATGGTAATGTAGTCATTCTACAACTAGAAGTTGCCAAAAAGGAAAACTAACGTTTACCTTTTTTTTTTTTTTTTAAAGTAATTTACTGAAATAAGAAGATCTTTTTAAACAATACTACCCATATTTTTCACTAAAAAAACTTTACCATAAATTATTTAGAGTATTTAATGTTAATTAAATTTTATACACTTTGAGACAAAAATGGCATCACTGACCTTTCCGAAAAAAAAAATACACTCCATACATTTATTTAGTTCGATAGATCGTGTTACTGAAGTTAGAGAATTCTTCAGTTTTCATGATTTGATTAATCTCTGATCTCTGCGCCAATGTTGTGTTATCTCTTTTAGGGAATGATGATGATGATGAGAGTGTCTAGAGCTTGCTACGACGGATTTTTACTTCCCAAATGTGGTTTTGAAACCGAAGACCATGAATTTAGAGAGAAGATAATGAGTACAAATAAAACCTTGATTTTTATATTTTAATATTATATTTATTTTTTATTGGGGTTCAGCGCCCATAACTGCCTCCGTTTCTGTTCCCTTAATATAAATTCTTGTCGTTGTATACAGGAAGCCCTCTCCAGAAAGGCCCGCTTCGCTGCTCCGGTACTGAGGGATGCTAACCGATACAGTGACCCAAGTTCCTGCCGGGCCCGCACCTTCCTTCCAGCTCGGTGTCGTCTCTTGGGCGTTGATTCGGGTGTGGGTTCCCTTGCCTTCGGTGTTGGGGGTTCCCTGGGTCTGGGGCCTGCGGTCTGATCGCGTTGTAAGTGATCTTTTAATTGGAGGGCGATCCTCCGCCGGTACTCATCGAGTGAAATCCTTCTTGGGGGAAACGTGGCATTTGGTGAAACCTTGATGGGGATAGAGTTACTCATACTAAGTATGAGGGGGAACGGAGTTAGAAATTTCAGAACTAAAGAACCCTACCTCGCGGTACGAATTCCCTCTTGTTTATCCGGCTGTGGCAGCCGAGACGATCCAGCCCAAAGGGCTTGATGTGGGAATTATAATATTATATAAAAACACAACTTTAATAGCTTGGGCACTTTAAGGAAAAAAACTTTATTCTCACGCTAGATTTGGCACTAGTGAAAAAGACAATTTATTTCAATTATACTTAGCTATTTATACCTTAAATTCTATCCCTACTTAACTATACAATTATGAAACTCCATAATTGTTTATTTGACAATTCTACAATTATGAAATTTCACAATTGTTTCTTTTTGGGTTACCAACATATTTTATTCATATTTAATTGGAACGCTATATGAGCATTTCCCAAACTAAACCTAGTTCCTACACACATTCTTTCCAGTTTCGCCATCCATCGATCGGTCGGTCATCGTCCAAGCGTATGTTGTTGCTGATGTTGCACCTTTTGCTGGCCCAGTTGGGATTCCCTTTATAGTGACCATAGGTTGATCGTTGTACAGCGTATGTTTTGCTGATGCCGCACCTTCTGTTGGTTTTGTTGGCCCAATTCGGATAGCAACCAAGTCATTAGTCATCCAGCCATCGGTCGATTACCCTCAAGTTAATGCTTCAATTTGCTGGGGTTGCATTTTGTTTCAGTTAAATGCAATGCATGTGCTGTGGTTGTTTGTAAACAAAACGATCGCGTACTATTTTTGCTGGGTACGACAAATCGGGTTGTTTTTTGGCTTTGTAAATTTTTTTGGGTATGGTCATGGTTATGTGAGAATTTACACTTGTTTATAGTGTGTTAGACATCTCACATAACATCAGGATATGGTTCATTATTATGGTAGCCGGTGCTCCTCAGAGCCCGAAAGGCATACGATTAAATTCAAAATGACCTAAACTTGTACTGAACGCTGTTTTTTCTCGGTCCTTTTTGTCTATTAGCACTTGATGGTATCCATTGGCCATCAAGAGTTGTAAAGTATCGACAATTTCCTAGCTGGTCAAGAATATCTTCTATTCTTGGCAGAGGAAAAACGTCTTTTACAGATTCAGTTTTCGGAAATTCACAACGACTCTCCACCTCTTTTGTCCGTCAGAACCTGCTTTTTAGGGACGACTAAAAGAGAAGAATTCCATGGCGAAATACTGGAAGAAATAACTTCATCTTGAAGCAATTTCTCAACTTGCGAGTTTATTTCATCTCTAGCAATTTGAGGTAGTCTGTACTGCTTTTGATTGATTGGCACTTGATCTACTTTCACTGGTATTTTATTAGAAAGAAAGAAAGAAAGAAAGAAAGCTTAAGCTGTCAGCATCTAAATGAAAGATATCATTATATTGAACATAAATTTCTTCAATACAAGCTCTTTCCTCCTTAATGAGGATAGTGCCAAGGTTTATCGCACTAAGTAATTTCGAAATTCTTTTCTTAGGTTCGACCTCGATAAGCTTGTAGATTGATTTTACTGAACCAGATTCAGATAATATTTCGAACTAGTTGCTATTCCTAAACCTAGGCGTAAAATTAGTTTTTTATGTGTACTGTTGAGAATTGGAACAACAATGCAACTATTTTTTACTGTTATAATGGTATTAGCGAGATAAATTCCAGTTTTTAATTCTTGGGACCCTTAATAATCTAATACCTCGTTAAAACTAATTTTTAATCTGAGTTTTACCATTGTATTTGTTCGTGCTTGAATTTCCGTAACTGTATTTATATTGTTCTCTGACAATTTTTTAACGGCATTCAGAGATAGTAATTGTATCTCCGCTATAACTTTCTTTCCTTTATTGTCCAAAATTTTCAAGCGTTTTGCCACAGAGTCAATTATGGAACGGTTCCATAAGACGTCTCGACCCAAAATACCGTCGGCAGGTATGTCTTTTGAGTCATTAATGACGTTCAATTTTGCCTTGACTTGTGCACTTCTGGATAAAGGAAAAACAGTTAACAGGCTCTCCAAAGTCGATATAACCCCTTCACATGCACCACCTAATTCCTTGCTTTCAATAGCCTGAACTTCTTCTGCATGCGCGACTTATGTTTTTTTATCTTTTTTGAAAAATGAAAAAAAAAACATTTATATAATTTATTTTTTTTAGATCTTTCTTTATTGAGCACTGAATCACTACTGACTAATACAATTGTTATTATTTTAAAAATTAAAATGTTTATGTTTACTTTGCATTTTTTTAGATTTAAAATTTTTATGTTTACTTTGCATTTTTTTTAGATTCCATCAGAATTGCAATGCCTTGAAATAAAAGTATTACATTGCCAGACATTGCACTTCCTCTGAGAAAAATATTGCAATATGATTTCTTTGGTTTCATTAGAATTGCAATGCCTCGAAATAAAAGTATTATATTTCCGGACATTGCAATTCCTGTGGGAAAAAACATTGCAATATGATTTCTTTTTTAAAAAATATAGCGATATGAATACTTATGTTTTTATTACATTTTCCAATTAATGGGAAATGAGTTTGTCGGAAGCTTCGACATAACCCGCGTGTGCTGTTTTTTTTTATTAGACTGATGTCAGCACCAGTGTCTAGCAGCATAGTTAGCGTACCATATCTCGAACTGTTAAATGGCAATTTTACAAAAACGTCATATTGTCATAATTGATCATGCCTCGTTAGAGTATGATCTTAAATAGGCTTCTCAGTTAAGCTTTGACCAACTCAATAGCGTGTTTAGTGAAACTAATGACCTTCAAATTATTTCGCTTAGTTAAGCTACTAGTAATATCACAAAAACTGAGTCCTGTCTTCAATGCGGATGCTGCAGTTCCCAATATTGCTGCATATAGTAAGCCAAGGAAGTTAAATGTCATATTTAAAGAAATTACTGAATTAAAGCTAATAAAAGGTTTTAGCTCTGCTCGAGCTGGCTTATCCGAGGTTTTAAGTGCACAGTCGACTAGTTCTGGCCCTGTGTCAGGCTATTACTAAGTATGGCTTGGTGGTTGGCCGGACTTTAGTGCATAGGACTAGCGGAATTTTTCAACGGAAATGGAAATGGAAACGGAAATTGCTGTCATTCCAACTCCCATGTAGCCCATTGCGTTTGGCTGGATAAGCAGATAAGTTTTCAGAGCTTCTTCCACTATTTCGATGAGGTTGCTGCTTTTGCTGCTCAGCAAAAACTGGCGAAGAGCTGGGTCAAGCAGTCCTATTTCAAAGGTAGTTAAAACCGTGTTGGCAACTTACTTTTTCAGACCAACCGACTCATCTGCATTATACCTGGAGTCAATTATTTCGTGCGACGTAACCTGCAATTTTGATAGACGCCTCACCAAAACTTTTAAATCTTCCCCTAGCAAGTGACAGCATTGATTCAACTCGTTCAACACATTATCCAATGTTTTTGGCACTAAATAACTGTCTTTAAACAGTTTTGCCAAATCTGCTATTGTTTTCACCGTGTTTGAACGAGTTAGCTCAAAAGCATCACCCACTTTTTTTGGAGTTCAGCGCCAATTGCTGCCTCCGTTTCTTTTCCCGTATCTAGAATTCCTGCCTTTGTATGGAGGAAGCCTTCTTGAGGAATGCCCGCTCCTCCGCTCCGGTGCTGATGGACGCTAGCCGGTACAGGTTGAAGAGCAATTCTCCGCCGGTACTCCTCGAGTGTTATCTTCCTTGGGGGAAACGTGGCATTTGGCGAAACCTTGGTGGGGAGAGAATTACTCATACTATGCATGAGGGGGAACGGAGTTAGAAAGTTCAGGAATGATGAAGAACCCTACCTCGCGGTTGGAATTCCATTTTATTTATCCGGTCGTGGCGGCCGAGACAAACCAGCCGAAAGGGCTGATGTGGAGGTTCAACAGAACCCCATGCTACCAAATGCTGAAATTAAACAAAGATATTAGTTTACCTTTCTTCGAGAGTTCTGCTGCTGGATCTTCTGGATTTAAGAAATACACTTAGTTCGGATGGAACCAATAACTTTATTCTTTGACTTTAAGAGTTCGGGCACCATTCTTACCAGTCAAAAAAAGACATTTCTTTTAATTTTACTTAGCTATCTAAACCTTAAATTCTATCCCAACTTAACTATAAAATTATGAAACTCCATAATTGTTTATTTAATAATTCTACAATTATGAAATTTCATAATATTTGTTTTTTTTGGGTTACAACTACAATTAATTATTTCATATTTAATTGGAATGCTAGATGAGCATTTCCCAAACGAAACCTAGTTCCTACACAAATTCTTTCCGGTTTCGTCCATCCATCGATCGGTGTAAAGCTGACGTCGCACCTTCTGTTTTGTAAACAAAACGATCGCGTACTATTTTTGCTGAGTACGACAAATCGAATTGTTTACTGTTCCTCTTGGCTGTGGCTGACCTTGGTATTAAATAATACATTGCTGGATTGCTTAAGGCTTTGTAGGATTTTTTGGGTATGGTCATGGTTATGTGAGAGTTTACACTTGTTAATAGTGTGTTAAACATCTCACATAACACCGCGTTGAAATAAGAGAAACAATTCTGCTGATGTTTTCATACGACATTGTGAAATATAAGTCTTTTTTTGTCTAATGGTTTTGTTTGAGTAATTTTATTGGTGGTGGTTTTAATTTCTACTCGTGTGGTCTGAACTCCTGGTCTGCGAGAATTATACCCACAGGTGTCTTCGGTGTAGAGATATGTTAGGGGGTACCAAGCAACGACAGTAAGTTTTCTAAAATTGCCCGCTAAAGGTGATTTTCAATTTCGTTCTCTTAGTTCTTTTTGATATGACAAGCTTTTGTTTAAGTCGCTTGTCAACAGGTTTATTTCCGGATCAGCTTCTTCTGTCGTTTTTCAGCTTCTTTGCGGAAAAACTCGCTTTTTTCAAGCTGTTTTGCAAGTTTTTCTGCCTCTCGTGTGGTTACGTTTTAAATTCTGAACGGCCTTTACGTATTCCGTTAGAATCGCGTCTGTAGATTCGACACGCATAAATTTACCCCACTGAGAACTGAACTGATAACTGACCAGGCTATATACCTCAGGGTTCAAAATTTCTTTGAGCTCTGAAAGAAGAAATTCGATCAATAACTTTAACTGCCGTTGGTGTTCTTTTTTTAGAAACTCTGTTTCCTCTATAAGGTCATTGAGTTGGGCCTCAATTTGTATTATGGCCATCAATTTAACACCAACTAAAAACAGAACTTAGATTTACACAACTTTGATATTACAATTCTTAAACTATCCCAATAATAAAAAGGTTATCCAATTAACACGTCAGAAATTACACAATCAAAACAAAAACTGAGTGCACAACAAAAAAAAATGCTTTTTTCTACATATATTTTATATCTAAATAAGTAAGTAATTTGAGTTCATACTTACCTTCCTTACCTTTTTTTTCGCTTCTATCGTTGGTTGTCGGCAATTTCCTTAGGCTCACTCACTGTATATTAAATGTTTGTTTTTGTTGTTGTCCTTTTTTATTTTTTTTTTGTTGTTATTAGGAACTCAATCACTGTATATTTTAGTTTTTTTTTTTGTTCTTTTTAAAGTTTTTATTTTTTTTATGAAGAACTCAATCACTGTATATTTATTTAATGTTGTTCTCAAGGTTTCTTTCCTCATTTGCCACAAAGGATCGCAGATATTCGGCTAGGGGCCGATTTCTTCTCGATCGGTTAGGAACTCGATAGCTTGGGATGTTGTAGTGCCTGGGACTGATTTTGTAGTCCCCGCTATGTCATTCGCAGTGGGCAAATAACGCAGACCAGTCGAAGATGCTGAAGGTACAACACGAGTATCGGTGAAGTTTTTACGTGCTTGTGCTCGTGTTACTGCCAGGCATTTTTCTTCCATACTTTCTTGGCGTATACGGCTCAGCGCATCGGCGTTTGTGTTTACTTTCCCGGGTTTGTATTCGATTTTATAATCATACTCCGAGATCTTATGGTGAAACCTTATTAAATGTGTGGTAGGATCCTTCACATGGAAGACTCCTTTGAGTGGCTGATGATCAGTGTATACCGTAAAAGAGCGCCCTAACAGATACGTCCGAAAATTGTTTGTAGCCCATACAATAGCCAGAAGTTCTTTCTCTATTGTGGAGTATTTCTTTTTTTCTTTGGAATGTCGCTGGAGCACCTGTTAAACCAAAAGGCATTCGATTTAATTCATAATGCCCCAACCCTGTGCTGAAAGCAGTTTTTTCGCGGTCTTGCTTATCGATCAGCACTTGATGGTAACCACTAGCGAGATCAATAGTTGAGAAGTATCGTCAGTTTCCTAACTGGTCAAGAATATCTTCTATTCTTGGCAGAGGAAACGCGTCCTTAACCGTAGTCTCGTTTAGGTTTCTAAAGTCTACCACGACTCTCCATCTTTTTTGGCCATCGGGGCCTGGTTTCTTTGGGACGACCAAAAGAGGAGAATTCCATGGTGATTTGCTCGGTGAGATCACTTTATCGTGTAGCATTTGCTTCACCTGATTATGTATCTCATCCCTTGCTATTTGAGGTAGACGATACTGCTTCTGGTTGATAGGTCCCTGATCTGGTTTAATTGGGATTTTGTGTGATAAAATGTCCGTGTGCGTCACCGTCCAGACGAAAAATATCATTAAATCTAATGATAATATTTTCGATTGAACATTTTTCTTCCTTATTTAAATCGGAACCTATTTTGAGTGTCGAAAGAAGTTTTGAGATTCGTCGATTTGGTTTTTGCTTCGTTATACTAAGCACTGTATGTTTTAATTTTTCCTTATCTTTAACCCGAAACTTGTTGAAGTTTTGGAACTTCGGTGCGAAGTCCTTGGGTAAGGTAAAGGATTTATCAGTAGCATTAATTATAGATACAAACAGATGCCTTCCCTTTACTCTTGATATTGTGTTAGCTAGATAAATACCAGGTTTTAATTCTTTGCTTTGCACAAGAACATCGCGTAATCCAGTATTTACCTTCAGCTTCACAATGGTCTGAGTTCGGGAGGCTATCTCTTTATAATTATTTGTAAAGATTTCGGATTGTTTGCTCAAATTTATTTTATTCTTGTCGTTATATGGATATATTCAGTGGGCACTCTGAAACCAACGTCTTTTCCTCATCCAAAAACTTCAGGGTTTTGGCCACAGAGTCAATGATCGTATGGTTCCAGAGTATGTCTCGGCCTATTACGCCATCTGTGGGTATATCAGTTACGCCATCCACTATATGCCATTTTAAACTAAAATTTTTTCCTAAACATTTACTAGACTGAACCGTACCTAAGGTAATGCTGTTTCCACCAAATGCTCCACCTAATTTTCTTATCTCATCCGAGTATATCGTTATGTTCCTTTCCAACGCACTTCGTTTCAAAAGGCTCATATCTGCACCTGTATCTACTAGTACAGTTATCTTACCTCCTTTTGCCTCTGGCATAGTCAATTCTATAAAAACATCGTTCTTGCTTAATTTTTTTATCAAGCAGAGTCTATTCCATTTTATATCGGAAAATCTGTTCTTCTGTTTAATGATACAGCCCAACCATTTATAAGATTTTAAATAAAACTGATGAACAATATCGTATCCCAGCATGAATAAACTTATAAGATATAATGATAAACTTAGAATTTTGTTCCACAGGATTTTAGCTTGAGGCTTTTGTAGGCAAACTCCTTTTTTTCGAACTTTCGATGTTTTTTTCTTTTTCTTTGGTCGAACTTTAGTCAACGATATCTCGTTAGTATCGTTCAAAATTTTGTCTTGTATTGGAGTAAGCTTTGTGTTTGAGGAGTCAGTTTCAACCTTAAGGGTGGTTGGCTTTATTTTGAAAATTTTAGAATTAGGGGCGCAGCTCAATTTTGCAGGCTGGCCCCCTTCCCGTTTCCCTCTCCCTTCTTTGAAAGGTAGTTGCTTTTGCTGTACCTAGAAATCATCCTCACAGTGACCGACCCTAGAACACCAATCACATTTAAGCCTTGGCTTTCGTGATTTAGCCGCTGTCGTGAAGACTTGGCATTTGGGACATGTTCCTAGGGCATGGCTATATGCCTTGCAAGACTCGCAGTAAGGAGTATTCTTTCTTATCTTGCATTCTGCATATGTGTGGTTTGGCTTACTACAGAAACCGCACTTTATTGCCTCTGGGACCCTACCTATGTTTTTATTCTGAAGGGAATTAGCTGCCTGAAAATCTTGGATCGCGGCTGACGCGCTGTTGGAAAAAGGGTTCATTTGTGGTTGTTGCTGGTTAAAGGTTTGCGGTGTATATACGTTTTGAAAACCTTGTATGTGAGCGGGCTGGTATGTTGATTGAAGTTGTTGCGATGAAGTGGATGGGTAAGAACATGGTAGGCTGCCACTAAATGGATGTGTTTGAAATGCTGATGACTTCTCATTAAAAGGGATGTTTGCTGCGCCAAATCAGCCAACTTCGTCAGGTCTGTTTCCGCGGTCGTTATAGCATAAATTGACGCAAGGCGGGATCAATAAATCCCATCTTAAATACCTTTATTAAATTATTATTTAATTCCGCTACTAAGGCCATTGACTGTGTTACACTGTAGCGGGAATCAATAATCTCTTTGGCTTTCGTCTTGAGGGTTTGTAAACGCCTGGCATAAGACTGAAAATCTTCGGAGCTTATTTGGCGTGACTGATTAATCTCAATCATAACGCTATCCAGAGTTATTACTGCCAAATACGCCGTTTTGATTATTGATTCCAGTTCTTTCACAGTCGTTGGTTGATTTGCTCGAATCATTCCGAATGTGTCACCAGTAAGCCTGATAGAAATGCATGCCTCCTGCATCTGCATGCCTCCGGTGTCTAAACATAATTATTGGTACTTCAATTTCAACCAATTCCTGTTCTAAATTTCTCTTATTTTGTTCAGTTTCTGAGGTCTGAACTCCTTTACTAACAAAGTTTTTAGAAACAGGTGTTTTTGGTGTAGACGTTAAGAGCAGTGGCAGTAAGTTTTTTGGTTGACTGGAAAAGGGTGATTTTGTACTCTCCCTTAGAACCTTTTGCGCTGACAAGCTTTTATTTAATTTACTTGTCAACTGGTCAACTTGCTGGTCAGCTTCTTCTGCCACTTTCAAGCTCCTTTCGCAGTTGTTCGCTCTTTTCAAGCTGTTTGGCAAGATTTTGGCTCTCTTTCGAGTGTTTTTTTCTTAAATTTTGGACGGCTTTAATATACTTCGTCAGAATCGCGTCTGCAGTTTCAATACGTTGAAATTGATCCCTGAAAGCTTATCTCAGATCTGACCAGACTTAAAACTTCAGGATTTTGGATCTTCTTCAGTTCTGAGAAGAGTACTTCGTTGACTTCTCTTACCTGTCAACTTAGCTCTTTTTTTAGACTCACCTGAGTTCTGGAGGCCAACCAGGAAATACTTGCATGTTAACTTCCAAAATGCATTACTCAGCTTTCACCTACTGAGGGTGCATTTTGGAAGGTGGTGGACGAATCGTTGCGTCACATTAAGTGCAACGCGAAACTGCTGTTGACAATATTTCAGTATTTCATAATCTGAAGCAATTTAACAGTCAGCTACGACTCACTGGGTCATGCCTTTGGTTGGGTAATATTAGGGGCAAAACACTCTTTCATAGTTGTCCTTTGATTTAACTTAAGCTTTTAAAGTTCTTGTTGGCTAACTTGAGGGCCACCCCAAGCTGATACTTCGTATGGAGTTTTTTCACGCCTAGTAATTTGCCCGTTGTCAGTAACAAGTATTTTGGAATTCTTAACCTTGTCCCGATTTGTTCGTAAAACATTCTAGCTACAGTCGAAGCTTCCATATCAGGAAGAGCTGCGCAATTCATAAATTTAGTCAAGTCATCCTGAAACGTTAAAATATATCTGTTCCCTGAGTGTGAAATGGGAAGTCCACATACGATATTTATGTAAACTTTATCAAAGGGTTGGTTTGGGGTTTTCACATTATGGGCATTTTTTGAAAAAAGTTCTTAACGTCTTTTGACATATCTTTGCCTTTATATTGTTGCCTAATGCGGACTAGTGTTTTCTTATACCCATAGTGCCCTCCAAGTGCCGAATTATGTTAATCTTTTAGGACTGTTTTAATATATTTTCCTTCGGTTAATAAATCGAAGGTGAATTTCTGAGGATAGAGGAAATATGTGGAGTGTGACCGCCAGACAGTGTTCCACTTGTTTCTTCGACACATAGACTTCAGAGTAGTCTTCTGGTATGCCTCCTTTTTTTCCACGACTTCAAAGTCCCAACTTGCTTAGTTTGAGAACTAAGATTGGCACTAGTCTCTTTCGATTTTCCGCATTTAAAAGTACAAAGAAGCTCTCAGCATTCGGTGCCGTTTGAAGGAATGTTAAACGTTGAGCCTTACATTCTATATTACAATGTTTAAATAAAAAGTCGTTTCCCAAAGATACCGTCATCTGTAATGATCATCTTGTCACTGAACCAACAGTCGAACTCTGGCTGTTTATTGTCATAATTGTAATTTTTTTGTTTCTTATTTGGGTATTAGTGTTCAAAACTGTTTTTTTTTATTATTGAAATCTGTGCTCTCGTAGCAACTCAACTACGAATTGAACTATTCCATTCTTACTTATGTTCAACGGAATGTTGACCATGGGTAAGAAGGAATTATAATAACCTTTGTTTAAATTTTTTTTTGTGGAACCTGTCGGGGAATTAGCGACATTTCCCATTGAGCGACAATTGTCTATCTGCTTGTGAAGCTCATTGGTTTCCCACTTCGCTTTAGCTAAACAATCGCCTTCGGAATGTCCCCATTGAAGACAAAAATTTCCAATATAATTTAACCTTTGGAATAATAGCCGTGTTTTTTTGCAATCAACACTTTGATTATCAAAACAGGAGAGAGCTTTATTCTTTATAAAATAATTAATCAATGAATATTTAATAAGCATCTAGGCCAATTGCAATATCTTGTGCAATTCAGCTATATTAAGCATGGCTCGTGTGGAGTTCATACGCAACATGCTAATATTGCCGAATACTGCAAAGTGTGCTCATATTTTTATGACTTACTTGAGATTTAGTAACATCAACGTGTGTTTTCATTCCTATAAGAATCCAAACTAAGAATAAAATTTTAACATAGACTAAAGAAAATTCAACAATTTACTTCAAGTGAGTCTACCAAATAGTAGGCAGCAAGGCTGACTAAGTTTAATAAGTCTCCAGACTGAAAAAACAAATGGGTCAAAAGACTTACAATAATCCTTTCCCCCTCCCCCCTATACATACTAGTATGAGCGGCAAAAACCCTAACAATGTTAATTTACCGTCGCCTTCCGGCTCCACGAATCCCATCGTGTTCTCTCTGGAAGAATATCGTCGTCACTCGGAGACAATGATAAAAGAAGACAATGATAAAAGAAGACAGATAAAAGAAGACAATGATAAAAGAAGATCCGATAGCTGGACTTCTACCAATAATCAATTTAAAAAGACGAGGCTGTGCGACACCTGCAGTAGCCCAATCTGAAAACAACATCGTCCGTACTTTTGGAGGAGTTTGCGTCCACCAACAGGCAACAGCTCGGTTGCCTGTATAGGTTAGCCGATTCAAGCGGGGGGAAAGTAAAAAGGGCATATTTAGTTAAAACAGACGCCAGAAACGTCTCCAAACTCTGGAACTAAAAAACAATAATAAAATTTAATATTATTAAAATAAAACGGTTGTCTTTATTAAAAAGAGAAAATATTATTCGGGAAGACAAGTTATAATTCTTTATTTCAGGTGGTTTCAGATAAAATCAGCACACTTAATTTGCACTGATTTGTCTGACAGGGTACATAAACCTTGCCAGACCGTTGACACACAAAAAGTTCTTGTACCTTTATGAGTTTGTAATAATATAAGTACTGCCCCTTGGTGGGGGGAAGCAATAACCATTTCAAATAAGCAAGAACATTCTACGAAATTTTGATCTTAACTGATAAACTTTTATTCACTTACAATTCTATTTATATACAATTACTTTGCTTAGTAAGCTAAATTTACAAATAACAAACAATAAAATTATAGTGATACATGATACATTTATTTCGGGCAGGTATACTCTTAGCCTGAGTGCAATACTGCTGACTATTGTGGGAAAAATTGGAAATAAAATAAATGTAGAAATTATGAATGGAAAAATAAAGCGAAAGTCTGACGAATGCATAACTTTCATAAATGCAAATGATAAATGTCAGATTTTCATAAAAGCAAAACGGAAATATTTGCAGCGCAAATGTGCAACTATAAAAACTCACATGCAATCTGAATTTCTTTCTTAAAGAAAGAGTGTTGCACACACTCCACCATCTTTAGAATAGCCATCTCCTTCCAACCAGTATATCGTTATTAGGAAACTTTTTGTATTTTTTTTTTTGTATTCCTCTTTGTCATTACGTTTGCTAAAAATAAAAAATTAAAAAAGTGGTAAAAATTTACATATGACGCAAATCAGAAAGTGTTCATAAATGCAGCGTAAATCAAATGCGCAAATATTTTGTATGACGTTAATATGATTGCATTTGGATCGCATGTAAATAAAGCAACCATGCATTTATGAAAGCACCCATACAGTGAAGCTGTTGCTGAGTTATTAAAATTAATTTTGGTAAATAGCCAACTGAGCGAATCCACTGTTAAAAGAGATATTGTGCTTTTTAGTTCCCATAATGATCTTTCGTTTTTCACACATGTGCAGCATAGTTGAAATTTTGCTTATTCGGAATTTAGCAGCCGTTCTAGTGTAAAATTCAAAAATGTTTTCCTTTTTTTGTAATGACTGTTCTTCTATTTCACCAGCTCACATTATGAGTGAAATCAAATGTATAACTATACGAATAAACCTTTCGTCTAAGTAAGCTTGATGCCAAGAACAAACTACCATTTTGTTTTTTCGAAACGCGGAGCAGACCTGATTCTGGTCTTATTTTGACCAAAGCTAAAAACGGTTAATCCCACGCTATATCTATGCCCAAACGTATCAAAGTTCTTTTATCTAAAAAATATGAATAGATCACTTCTCTAAGGAAAAACTTTATAGTTCCAAAATTCTCACAAAATGGTTTAAAAAATCCAAAACATTATCTCTCTACTTCTAAATTAATCTCAGCTCCACCGAAATCCAACGTAAACGAGATTCATTATGATATTACCTTTAATATGTGTACTGTGACTCAAACCCAAGTTAATCTTAACATCTTCATTTTTAGAGTCTCTAACTGACAGACTCACCAAACAATTTACCGACCAGAATTATGACATTTGCTACATTTTTTCTCGCCTCATAGATCAACAAATAGATCTCTGCAATTTAGGTAACCGAACGACAGAAGGGCTGCTTATAAATCGCTTATTTCTATAGTGTGTTTTGAAAAACAAACCTAATTAAGATCAATGAAAATTTGCAAAATATAAGAATTAAATTCGAACTTTACTCAAAACACGGATTAATTATTATTTTAACAACAAAACGTAAATAAATTGTATCTATGTAGGTATTTTGTTATTTGTCGTATTATTTTAAAGCTTAAAGAATAGTAAGTAAAAAGGTCTTTTTTTACCGAAGGTGTCGTATTGCATACCACAGAAAAATTTTGATGAAGATGAAGATTCCAAAACAAAACAAAATTATTCAAATACAAATCTTTATAAAAAGTTTCTAAGAGGCATAACTATATATATACAAAAATTAAAAATAATTTAATCCTATAAGCCACCAAGAAGGAATAGTTAAATAATAACTTAAAATATGTATAATAGTTGTATAATTTTTATATATGTAAATAGAAAAGAAGAAAAAAAAATAGATTTCACGATTTATTTTACTACCTAAAATGTAACATGTAATTAAACTTATAAAATTAAAAATGTCCTCGTGGTCCTTTAATAAAACGAAATATTGTTTATTCTTATTTGAATTATGGAAAATAAAATAGTAATGCTATGTATTTATATTATTTTATACAATACCTATAATGAATAAAATTGAAGTAATTTAAAATTAAGTAAGCAGGTACTTATTGCAAAAATAAAACTTTAAACAAAATTAAATGATTTTTTTTTTCTTTTAAAATTAGGTAAGTATGTAAAGGGTGTTTTTTTAGACGTGTGGTTTTCAATCTGACAATACTTTTTTGGAGTTGGTCTTTTTGACAGCTGTCCCTTGATTTATGCCCAGTTTGGTTTGCCATTTCATAATGAATAGACTTAAGCTTAAGACTTAAGTACAGACGATTGTCAGATCCATCAGCGAAAAAACTGTTCCAAACGTCTTACAATCGTCTGAACACACAATTTTGTCTGACAATATTGTCAGAAACGTCACTGTCAGACGGAAATCTAACAAAAAATTGTCGGGTATCTTACAATCGTCTGAACACACAATTTTTATCATTGTCAGTCGATTAGGACATTGTCAGACTCATTGGTCATTGTCAGATGTTTTCATTGAAAACATCTTACAATTGCTGACAATTTCTTCACTGTCCGAAATGTCAATAAGTTGTTTAAGGAGAAATAAAAAAAGAGCTGACAATCAAATTGTCAGACTTTGGGAAGAAATCTAACAACCGTGTGAATGGACAATTTTTCATTGCAAGAAATATGTCAATTGTCTGCTAATTGTTAGCTATTGTCAGACCATTGATAATTCTGACAATATTGTGAGATCTGACAATCGTTTGTACTTAGCTTTACTCCTGAACAACGTTTGCAAATCGTGCAAATTTCCTACCCAAATAATGGTTCGGTTCGCTCGACGCATCGGGCGCTGCGTCCAATATTCGGTCGACATAATCACCCAGCATGAGTAATTCGAGCAACCATGGATCGGTTTCGCACCACGTTTAATCTTGTGGATAATGCGCATCCTCAGAGACACCGTACAGTGCGCACCGAAGACGCTATTGCTGCTGTGGAGCAGAGTATCGAAGAAGACCCGAATGAGTCCATCCACCATCGCGTGCATCAATTGGAACTGGGGCCTCTTGGGCCTCTCGGCTGGAATTTATTCGAGCCAGCCGCGGCGGCCACTTGCCCGAAATCATTTTTAAAACATAACCGTTATTTTTATAATAAAGCTAAATTCTTGGTCATAACAATTTAATGTGCGTTTTATTTCTTCTTGAAAACCCCACGTCTAAAAAGAACACGCTTTAGCTCGTTGATGTTTACAGCAAGAAGTATAGGTAGGTACCTATTCGAAACGTAGTGCCAGCGATATATTTTGGTTAAAGCCTAGTATACAGTTCCACCTCGAAAAAAAAATACATGTACTTCTTATGGGAGTGATTTTATCGCAAAAAAAAAGTGTTTGACGTTTAAAATTTTACTATCGAACTGTGCACCAAACCTGTTGAAAAAAATTTATATTCACCACGGAAACTTTTTCGCGCAAAACAATGTTGGTGTCGTGACATTGTTTTGTGGAACAAAAGAGGACAACGAATACAATTTTTTTATTTCAACTCAGATTTTTTTTCTTCCGAAAAAAAAAATTCTTAGCACTTATGTTTTTTTTTTGTTCAAAAGAACTGTATACTCGGCTTAAGCAAAAATAAAATAAGACATTTTATTTGAAAGCGGAATAACTCCTTAAGCCGAGAATCTATACAGTTCCTCGACAAAAAAAAACATGCATTTCGTATGCGAGAGATTTTTGCGAAAAAAAAAATTGACGTTTAATTTTTTATCGAGATGTGAACCTGAAAATTTTATACTCACCACGAATATTATTTCGCTCAAAACAATGTCAGTGCCATTGGCCGCGTTCATGTTTGTATCCAAAGCGATCTGGATAGCTTTGTGTTGTTGTAATCCCTTGTAAAATCACAGCTGATGACAAAGCAGCTGTTGGCGAAAAAAAATCTCAAGCTATCCTAAAAATTCTAGGATACTCATCTATCCTATGGGAAATGTCAACAACAGCTGATTTGCGTTCAGAAACATACTGGATACTCGAGTATCTTAGATAGGCTATCCTAGTGCAACCTGAACGCGGCCATTGTTTTGTGGAAAAAAAGAGGACAACGAATACAAATTTTTTATTTCAACTCAGATTTTTTTTCTTCCGAAAAAAAAAATTCTTACCACTAATGTTTTTTTTGTTCAAAAGAACTGCATATCTACTCGGCTTTAAAAAAAAATGGTACATTTACATTAATCTTCATGCGAGTTCTGCAAACAAAGGGATGTAAGATATAAAATTTACATTTCTTGAATAGAGAGGGAAGACTAAATGCAGAGAACTTCATGAATGCAGATTATGGGAAGATGCCATAAAGCAGATATAAAGATGAACATAGGTTTGTTCAGTGAGGAAAAAGTTAGAACAGAACAGAACAGGACAGAACAGAACAGCACAGATTCGTGAAAAACGTCAGAACAAGGTAGAACAGAAAATGGCTACCTACGTTGTCACTAAAAAAGCAACAAAAAATTTTCGGAGCATATATGCTTGTCACAAATTCACAAATATACGTCTTAAAACTAAAATTACTTCATGAAAATAGAATCAGAATTGATTAAAATACACTTTTGAAAGAGTTAAGCAGAGATTCAAATAAAATCTATCAAAAAAACTAACTACTTTCATTAAAAAAATCACAACATCTGATTTTGACAGTTTTCACAAATCTGTTCTAACTTGTTCTACCTCAAAAGCAAGTGCAGAAAATCCTGTTCTTAAGTGTTCCAAACTGTTCCAAACGAGCTCATTGAACAGCAATCCAGAACAGTTTAGAACAGAAAATTTCTCATTGAACAGCAAAATCTTGTACTTTTCTGTTCTAAAGTGTTCTAAACTGTTCCGAACAGCCTCATTGAACACACCTCATGTTTATCTTCATATGCCTACATGTGTAGGTACTCTTTCACACATTCGTTTTTTTTGGTATGAGTACCAGGACATTTTACCAGATTTACCTATAATTCCAATCGATGGATTTCGATGTTTTCTTATTTTCTTTTAATATTTTTTTTTTTGAAAACCGTCTTAAATTGTAAATAATTTGCAACACAGAACTCGGGACGAGGAGGTTCAGGAACCATACACAATAGCTTTGAGGAGTCAAAGGGTTTATTAACCTATAAAAACTCACATTAAATCTTTAAATCGTCAAAATAAATCAGAAACAAGCAATTTAACAAATTTAATTTATAATGGGTGGATATTGTTCAAAAGTTCAAAAATACAAAACTCATATAAATGACATAAGAAGCTCATGACCAAAATCTTGGAATTGGTTGTTTAAAGGTACGTCGAAGTTTAACAAATTCAACATTGAATGATTTATCTATACCAAAAGTCACCCATAATGCACTTGAGTGGTTGGAAGTGATTTTTTTTAATTTTTGAAGCTAGCTGTCAGTCCACTTACGAAAGAGCAGTCGGTGAGCGCTCTCACGTCCAACGGCAAAAGTTAACGAAAACTAAACGAAAAGTTCCACTTCGCAATTATGTGCGCTTCATATGAATTTCTTGTTTTCGCTCGGTTTAGTACGACCACGAAAGTTGGCTTCCGCTCCGCCTATTCTAGTTCTACCTTAAACCTTTTTCCGGTGTATACCTAAATTATTGTAAGGATTACTTATTGTAAATTTTCGTTTGGGGGATTTGAATTTATCTTGGGAATTGTTTCACGAAATATAGCAGTAGTTTTAGTTATACGAGTAGTTTTATATTCTCACGAAACATAAAGCTATGCGCAAACCGACACGATGGCGGTGGCGATTGCGATAACTTTTATCGCGCGATAAAGATGCGTTCAAAAACCTGCTCACATCAACGCGATATATTGCGTAGCGGGCTAAGTTGGCAGCGACAATACAAACGTTTAATTTTTGAAGTTTAATAAAAAAAAACTTATAAAATGGAATTTCCCCTAATTTTTTCAATTAATTTTTCAGTTTTTCATATTTTATTTTTTAGACTGTAATTTTTCTTCAGGCGATATCACTGATGGAAAAAGCCTTACTATTGTACTGAATTCAGTACAATTTGAATTTCTCAGTACATAAGTACATCTTTGCCATTTTCAGTACACTTTTGAATTGTTTGTACAAAATTGATAATGTTCTCTTATCATTTATTAAAAAAATCTATGTGCGATGCGAACATACTCAAAGCCCAATTACCCAATATCAAAACCATCCCCACTTGGGCTGAAAGCGCTCATTTGCTTTTAAATACTGAACTGAATATGTAAGAGTACATATTTAGCTTCCAATTTTTAAGTTCAAGTGACCTCAACTCCGTGAAAGTTGCGTTTCGCCCAGGTACGACAGTTGGGCTCATCATATATTCAATCGCTCCACTTAAACAGAAGTAGTTTTCTAATTATCTTCATTTACGTTATTATTTTGCTTCCAACAATGAAATTTATTTTTTAAACAATTATGCAAAAATTTTATGGTAAGGGAATCTTTTGATGAAAAGCCTTTATTGGCTTTTGCAAAATCACCTACCAGTTATGGAGATATATTGCGTCACCGAATGTGAAATCTTATACACTTTTAAAAAGTTCAGTGAAAAAGTTATACAGGGCTTCAAAAATATTGCTAAAATGTTTTATATAACATTTCTGCTAAGATATTAGAAGAAGATTGGATTTCGATGACGTTTTCTTAAACGCACTTCAAAAATTCTCACAAAGCGCACTCCATCGTTCAATTTGTTTTAAAGTTTTTTCCTAATGAACACAAAAATATTGAAGCTATAAACAACGAATATAGAGCTCTAGCTGACTGCGAATATATTAAAAAACTGAGAAATGTATCTGTATCGGAATTTTGGGCAAAAATTTGGTTTTTGAAAAATGAATGCAATGAGTTTATGTTTGAAAATATTCATCGAATTATTCCGGGTGCCTTTTGTGTTCCTCATTCTTTAACAAACGTTGAAAGAATTTTTTCATATCAAAATATAATACAAACTAAATTAAGAAATCGAGTTCCATTGTGTTCTACACATATTGAAACCAAAAATCATTTAAAAAAGGAATGTTGTCACAGTTTTGTAATTAAAAAAGATCTTGTGAATAAAAACGTTACAAACAATCCTCTTCAAAAAGAAGAACTTTTAGAGTAAAAAAAACGTTAATTACCTAAATTACTATTATTTTCTTATCTAAGGCACCAGTTATACGTACCTAATAATCATTGAAAATTCTATTTTTAATTTTCAGATGTTTAGGAAGCAAAATCAGTAATTATTTTAATGGCAAAATAAACCTGACAGTTTAATAATGATTTAGAATTTTAAAAACCTTAAAACTAAAAATTTTAATATTCAATGATGAGATTCAATGAAACCTATACAACTGGCTCCTTACTGTGATACGGGATCCGTCCGTTATTTATTTAGCTATACCTAATAATGAAGTTCCTTTACAATAGGCGTGTTTTTTTGCAAGCCCGGGGGGAATTGGTTGAAAAAAACGACAACGGGGATTAGAGATGCCATCACAGAAACAAAATGGAGTTTTCATACAAACTATAGATAACAAGTATGTAATTCACGCCGGGAATTCTCTGGGATTAGATAAGCCCGCAGGGGACTAGTTGTTGTTGCGTTTAACATGTAAATTGTTTAGCACCGACCTCTTTTTTTTTCATCCAATTCCCCCTGGGTTTGCAAAAAAAACACGCTTATGTTACCTTAATATTTATAACAAAAGATTTTTTTTTTGTTCTTGTTAATAAATCAATTTTATTTTTGAATTTGTGTGTTTGCTAGTTTTTATCCATTTAAAAGAGCCCAGTACTATTTGTTCCTTTTCAGTACTATTTTGTTTCAGCGTTCAGTACAATCGAAAAAAGTCGATTTCCATCACTGGGCGATATAGCGATCAAATGGTGCTTGCTGCGTTCAAGAAAAGTCGCGTAACTGAACGCAGCAGTGGAATGTGAACGCAATCCACATATCGCGTCGATGTGTGCCCCTCCATTGATTTACGTGTGCGGCATCCACATTGTTATCGCGATCGCCACCGCCATCGCGTCGGTTTGCGCGTAGCTTAATTCGGCTATAAGTTTAAATAACATGTTTTCATTACTACATACATACAGGGCCGTAGCTAGGGGGGGAATTAGGGGGCAATGACCTACCTTGAAACCTCCAATGCCCTACCTTGAAAAATCAACGATTTTCCTATTCCCTTAAATTCGTTCTTTGTATACAAAGATTTGTTTCACCAAAAAAAAAATATCCTCGTTTCGCAATTTTTCTCCTTTCCTACATTGCACCAAAAAAAAACAATACCCTCATTCATAAGCAGTGTAACGAAATGGCCCATACTGTACTTTTTATCTAGCATTTTTTTCATTCATTCCCCCAGAAAAAAAAAACAATCTCGTTCATACTTCAAAGCTGATTTGAACGAAATATATGTCTCAGATACGATGCGCAGCTTACTATTTTTAACATTAGAAATGTTTAAGCGGAGGCATACCTACTAACAATGTGAAAAAATCAACAGAATTTCAAAAAAGTGTAACGCTGAGTAGATAAAGAGGGCGAAACGTCAGGGGAATAGACAAAATTATTGCGTTCGTGCTACTTACTGGTCTGAAGAAACAGAATACGAAGAAGATGATAAAACGGAGAAGTGTTTGTAAGCAGGGATGGCCACTACATTTTCACATTTGCTACGTAGTTTATGTAGTTAAACGTAGTTAAATGTAGTTAATGAAACAAATTGTAGCAAATTTAGTTTGAAATATCAAATGATCTGTCAGTTGTAACTTTGAAGCTTGAATTTTGAGTTAAAATGTTCAAATTTGCATTGAAATTTTATTATTTCTCTAAATTTACTTTGTATGTATGTAGGTATATGAAAACGTAACGTAAAATAAGACGTGTAGTTTATTTAATTAACTACGCGTAGTTAATGATGGTGAAAATGTAGTGTAGTTAACCCATTTCCCGCTAGCGTTGCGAAAACGCAACGTCATATCTGAGGAGGTCTGGAAATTAACTGATGATAAATTTAAATAACTAAATAGTGAATTTGAGAGTCATTTGAACTATCTAATCGACCTGTTTTTGGATTTTTTTTTTTTAATTTTTTTAGTGTTTTTTTGGGACCTTCAAAATACGAAATTTTGAAAATTTTGAGGTCGCATTTTCGAACTATTGAAAAATGTTATAAAAATAATAATTTTTTAAAATAATTACAGCTACATAGGTAAATAAAGGTTCAAATTATGTTCTAAAATAATGTTGACGCAATTCGTATGAGTTGCTTGTCTGACAGGTTAGATGAAACCACTATGTTGCGTTTTCGCAACGCTCGCCTAATGTAGTAGCATTTGAACTTGAAAAAAATTTTGCCTTCGTTGCGTTCTCAAATCAGAATGATCGGTTTTTTCTCAGAATATTGTTGGTCTTATTTATAAAAGTTGTCTAACTTTGGAAAACTGTCCAACTTTGGAAAATGTGTTTAAAAACCTTGTTTATTGTTGTTTTATAGCTGCCTAACTAAGACACAAGAGTAGATTATCCTAACCGTGAATAATATGATATTTATTTTTATTAAATAACGCATATTTGCACCAATTTGAAAATAGTTAGACAGTGTCTAAGTAGACAAAAGTTTTATAAATACGACTGTGTGTGTTTATGTATATGATATACCAATTTTTGTAAAAAACATAATTTTTGATTGCATCCTGTCCAACAAAAGGATGCATATTTTAGTTCTGAGAAGAAAAATGCAGTCATGCTATATTGGAAAAACCCTTTAATATCCCTTTGACTTTATTCTATGAAATATTTAGCCAATACCTTCTGCATTATGGCAAGCTTTGGCTATTTTTCTTTTGAGCGTTTTTGAAAGAGGGAAACATTTTCCCAAATGCAATAGCTGGCGAAATTGAGCTAGAACGTATGTAGATTTGATGATTTAAATTTTTAAAAGCCTCATGAAAAATACGACGAACCGGAAGTCGATGTTGTATCAGAAAATTTAAACAACATCCGAAAACGTCGCTTTAACATTTTAACAAAGAATCAACATGCCTGCATTATGAGTTGCCGAAGTGGTTAAAAAGTCATCGAGTTGAATTTTCAAATAAAAAACAATAGACGTGTCAAGTGAAAATACACGAGCAATTTATGACAAAATAAGCTTATAATATTTATATAATTCAGAAGCTATTGAAAAATAAAAGAAAACACGTCAACATTCAAATTCCAAATGCAATTCGTGAGAATTACATAACGATGGACGGAGCTGATTTGTTAGTTACGCTACAATTGCCTATTGCATTCGAATTCGGGGAAAGAAGAAGTCCTGGCCACTTTTATCAAATTCACTGCACGCAGCATTAGTAAATGCAGGGAAGATACCTTGCGTTTGCAAAAAATTTGCTAAAGAAACAACAATTCCACAGCTAGAATTTATAACATTGTTGTAGATTCATTTGTTGTAGATTCCATTTTTTTCCATATTGGAAATAAATATTCAACCTGTGATTCAAACGGAAGGAAAAAAAATAAATAAATTGGGTGGTGCGACAGATCGTGTAGAACCAGGGCCTAGTGACTTCCAACTCTCAATTCAACTCTCTACTGGCAAGAATTGAGGGAACCTACAATTTACTGTCGAATCCGAACGGCTAAGATGAGAAGCCCGTGCAAAAACATTTCTGTTTTTAGGTGGTATAGGCTGGGAAACGAACTCAAGCCCTTAGGCGTAACAGTCCTCAGCACTAACCATTACGCCACGGATTACTACTACTTACAAAAAATGGAAAGAAACCTCAATGACACCAAGCATACAGTCATCAAAACCGGAAAACGTCTTCGATGTCGCAAGCGTCCAGCCAAACCGTTTTTTCATGCAAAATGTAATATCCTGCTTCATCCAAAATGCTTCGATGAATACCCACACAAAAACTAATTCTTATGAATTATTATGAATTTCTACATTTTTAATTTTCAACAATATTTTCATAACCCAGTGTATCTACATATATTTAACTCATTTTTCATAAAAGTATTCAAATAAAGTTGATTCTTATTCCATGTAAGGAGCAAATTTTTCAATAATTTTGATACACCTTTCGGTGAGCGTTGCGAAAACGCAATGTGAATTTTCTGGAAAACCAAAAGCTTTTCCAGATTTTTTTTTACAGATTTCCTCTAATTGCACTAAAAATAGGCAGTATTGAGTATGTAAAATTTCAAGTTTCTTAGTCAACTGGAACTGGTAGCCGCCGGAAATGGGTTAATTCGGCCAACCCTGTTCGTAGGCTTTCCAGATTTGTATGTGAAGAAGAGCAAATTTAAAAAAAGAATTTATTCAAAGTTTTGAAACAGGTACATAAATGCTTTTTTCATTTCTTATGTGCCTCAACTATGCTGGAATGGCAAATCGGGTAAATTTTTTTTCTTGTGTGTGTTTTCTTTCACCCTTTCAGTACCTACACATTAGTTTCATTCCCAAATGCAAATATTAACAGTTTGGATGAGTTGAGTATAATTGGTATAGGAACTATAGGAAGTATACATAGCTGTGGGATACAGTTAGAATTTGTTGGTTACATTTTGCACAAAAATTGTTGTAAGAGTAAGAGACTCAAAATAGAATAGATAAATTGGTGGATAAATTATAATAATATGCATCTCTGAGAGTTGTGCCGTCTGTCCACGTATTGCAGTCTTTGCTTGATTTAAAATAAGCAAATTAGAGTTTATTCGTCTGTAGTGAAGGTGTTTTATAAGTGTTTTATAATCAGTTAGCGACAAGGTTGTTTGTTTATTGCTGTGAACTATAGATAAAAGATTTTGTGGATATATGCAATAGATCTTTAGCAAAAAACGAAGAGTGGAAGAGGAAATCGACCACGAAGAACCTCATTCCTCAAAACATATGGAAGCAAAAGATACAAATGCTACAAATGATTCAATAGGTCTCAGAGGCTATCAATGAGTCACGAAATAATGGCAGGTATGGTATTTCTGGCCTTTGAAAAGAAAAGAACCAAGTCATTGGATCCGGATGAAGTCCTTTGTATTTTTAATAATATGACGAATCGAAGAATTCAGTTATTTTGAAAGAGCTTGATATTGTTATCTTTGTATAGGTATACTAAATATAATATCTATGTTAAGAGACATAATAATAAAAGCCAATACATAGGTATGTATATGAATGTTTTGCACTTATCTATCACCCCCTCCCGACAATTGAGTAGGTAACACTTTTACCAGATCAGATAATATTTCATAAAAAAGTTTTACTTCCGCCCTAACTGTTATCACCGATGCCCTACCTTAAATTCAACTCTAGCTCCTGCCCTCCATACATAGTCAAAAAAAAATTAATTTTCATATGAATAGAAATTTAGAAAAAAGAAATTACTAAATCCATTTTTTATTTTTGTGAAAAAAATTCTAAATAATAATTTAAATGCAAAAATATCAATAAAAAAAGCTGCTGAAATCTGGCGTCGATTACCATCAAGAAATAAACTCAAATATCGTGTATGGGCTAAAAAACACAAACAGCAACTGGATGAAGATTTTCAAAGACAAACAAAATTGAAGTTTAAACGCAGAATCAGTTATATAAAATAAAATATAATATGTATGTACCATTCAACAAAATAAACTGTTTTTGACTGTCGGAGATACATGTATTGTTAATCCTAAAATATTAAAAGGTAAGTTCAATGTTATATTTTACATAGAGGTGGGAGTAGCCAATTCAACACTAATCACGGATCTAGGTACTCATGGCCACCATTTCTACCTATAGAAGTGGAGGTAAAATATAGTTTGGTATTAATACAATATATTAAATGTAGGTATCTATCTCACATAATAAATACGTTACTGTAGAATCACGAACTGTTGTAAATCCTAATCCTGTACCCAGCTTAAGATTTAAAAAAAATAATTATGATTGTGATAGTCTTATGTCGTTTTCCATTGGACGTCTAGAAGCGTCCAGAATCAAAAAGAACTCTTCTGAAATCATTCCATTGGCAAAAAAAACGGTCAACCGACGCTTCAATCAAGCTTTGCTTCTCGATTTGAAATCAGAATCCACTCAAGAGTCAAGAAGCACTAATACATTTAAGCTATAACTTCAAAACAAACTCACTCAAATGTCAAAAGTAAACATCAGACTCTGTTTGATTTTATGCCTGTTCGATAACATGAAATGTTCACGACGATTCACAAATGCAATGACAAAATTTCTAAGTTGAGTAGAAGTAGTTAGCATTGTTCCATTGGATTTTAGAATGAGTGAGTCCCTGAGTTAAACCAATGGAAAACGACATTAGAGCCGACAGCAAATTTCCACTTCCACTCACGAAATTTTCTGTCTCAAAGTCCAAGACTCGACATTTCTTTTAAACGATGCAATCACCCCTTGCGATTTTTAAGAAACTAGGCGGGGGACGTATTTGGTGGCGGGGGTAGACAAAATTGCTGAGGTTGAAAAAATTGCAGTGTTATCGCCCTTTCATCTTTGATTTTTATGATTTTTATTCTTTTTTCATTTGACTGGCTCTAACTTTGCCAAACTAGAACCGAATTTTTAATTTTTTTTTTTCTATTTGAACAAGAACGTTAGAAATTTGTATCTACCATACAATTGTTTTCTGTGGATAACGGTTTTCCCGCAATTTATTATCAAATACATTTTTGAGCATTTTTTTGACTTTGATTATTAAATTATAAATTTCTCATATAACTTGAAGTTGTTTCAATAGGGGTATTCCCGATCCGATGCAAACTGGTCTTGCATCATTGCAAAAGTGCAAAGTTTTTTTTTTGGAATGGGGTTAGGGTATAGCAATTTTACACTTTTGCACTTTTGCAATGATACAAGACCAGTTGCATTGGATCGGGAATACCCCTAATATTACTCTTCTTAAAATATTTGATATTAAACCTTCATAAAGTTATAGAACTTGGCATACTTTTAGATCTCACAGTCTCACTACTTTATTTTTATTATTTATGTTTTTGTTGTGATCTCACTCCTTTTCGCAAAGATTTTTATTTGTTGCCAGGTCAAAACCTCGTAAGATACCAACTTATACCATTCTACAACAATCAGAAGTGTTTTATATAATGGGTAAAAATTCTGTGAAAGTGGACCCTGGACCCATGTTCTGTAACTCGGCAATAACTTTTCGTGGCGAGAAACTGCGAAAAATGGAACAAAACTCATAGGAATGCAAAACCTAAAATATAAAATTATTTTCTTTTTATGCATTTCAAGCCCTACTACTGTACCAAATTTCATCATTCTACAGCAATCGGAAGTGCTCCATATAATTGATAACAATTCTGAGAAAGTGGGCGGATACCACGCCCCTGAATGGAAAACCTCAAGTTTTACATTTTTTTCTTTCTACGCACTTCTAACCGTACCGCTTTACCAAATTTGATCATTCTACAGCAATCGAAGGTGCTCCATTTAATTTATCGCATTTCTGAGAAAGTGGGCCTATACCACGCCCCCTGAATCAAAATCCTCAGATATTCGATTGTTTCCTTTGTATGCACCACAAGACCTATCGCTATGCGAAATTAAAAGATTCTGCGGTGTCGGGAAGTGCTCCATAATTTTGATGATCTGTCAGTGAGTGAGTGATCAGTCAGCCAGTTACGGTTTTCGCGATTTTTGAAATCCTTTATCTCGGGAACCACTTATGTTACGGGATTGAAATTTGGTAAGGCGTCTGTATTTGGCTAGTTTATCAAATATTCCAAATTTGAAGTTCCTGAGTTTATTGGTACTGAAGTTAGAGAGGGGCCGAAAATCGCCTGAGTTTCTTCCTGTAAAAAGGGTGCAGTGCCAGAACTTGGCTGGGCACTACCGTGCCCTTTGATTATTAAACAAAATCTTGTGTGAAAGGGGCTTTTTATGTAAAAGTGAAAAAAGTGTACGCTCTGGTGCAAAACATACGAAAAGTAAATTCACTGTGGTGTGGTGTGGTGAATAAAAAAATTGTCTATCAGCGCCACCTATGTGCGAATTAAAATAATATTGGCGTCTATTATTTTCTGAACTGTTTCATTTTATTGCTTGGAATTTCAAATATTCGATCTAGTTTTCATCAGCTGATTTTTGTCGGCGTCGGCGTCTATCGTCTTGTAAAACTGTATTATTTCGTATTTGTTGTTTGTTGTTTTTATTTATTGTTCTGCCGTCTGCGTTTGTTGAGTTGTGGCGTAGTGGTTTCTTTTCCTGCAACATTTTCCCTGGGTTTAGAATTATTCAATTCATTTTCAAGCAATAATTTGTTATAAATCTACAAAAAAAATATTGTAATTTGTCATGAAACATAGAAATTATTTCTGCTTGCACAAATTTGGTGAAAATCATGAAAGATTCGATTGCAGTTCTTTGATGGTCAGGTAAGCAAAAACATAAATTTTTTTTCTTGAACAGTTATTTTGTTTTATGTACTTTTTAACTTATATTGCAAAATAAATTTATAACTTTATTATAAAACAACTCAAACTTCATTATATGTATTTCCTAAAAATATCCTCATGTAAGTTTTCGAATTGGCCTTTTTTTTCCAATTAGAACATTCTAGCCTATTGTTAGTTAAGATAGATATGTTAATATGTAGGTAGATAGCTTTATTCTAATTGGATAATCTATTCTTTGAAAATCGTTGAAGCACTGTTGACCCTGTTTAGACGTGACTTTTCACTGCGCCACGACGATGGATGCTATCGGTGAAGGCAACGGAGCTCCTCAAAACTCGCCCACAAAATCTTCGTCATGGCGTAGTGAAAAGTCGCAATCTGAATAGGGGTGTCATCATGTAACTTGATACAATTGAGCATACCTAGGCAGTTCCTTATTTTGTTCAATCGAATCGAAAACAGTCGTGAGTTAAATTAGGAACTGCACATTATGCTTGATCCAGTGAACTCGATTGTATCAAAGTTACGTGCTAGACCCATATCTTTAGTGTTCAAAAACTTGATTGAACGAGAATTTAGAAATGCCCAGTTATAAAAGTTTATTGCCATTTAAACTGGTTATGTATTAATGCGTGACCTGAAAAAAAACTGCCGAAGTAGGTATTCCTACCGGGAAAGAGCACCCTACTGGGTCTCATAAATGGTACATTTATAAAAATGTGATAAATAGCATTGCTCTACTCACTTCCTGTATGAAAATGCATCTTTCACTTACTGAAAAACTTTTTTCTGATGGCATATTTTGATCTGTGTAGATTTCTTATTTGTAGTTTTTTTTAAGTAGGTACAAAGGTATTTTCAAAGTTTTATATAAAAGGCTTAATTCTTCCGTCAAATTTTCACTCGATTGATAAATCACAAACACCTTTTCACGGATGTCGTTTTACGAAAACATCAGCCAAATGACCGCTCTAGAAGCGATAATTAATTGGCTTTCAACTAATACTTTGGTGTTCTCTCTGTTCTTCATCCTTCTTATCATTAAAGCTATAGGTATACCTAGTCGACTGAAATCTTAAATTGATCTTGTATTTATATTGTGTAGTGAGGGGTTGAGGGGTTATTGGTTCCAAACTGAATTCTCTACAATTTTGGTAAACATACTTTTTGCCGAGGAATCGAAAAATTTATTCCTAATTAAAAATAGAAGAACGTTTGCAAGAAAATATCATTTAAGGATTGTTAACCTTTATAGATTGATTTAATGAAGTTTTTCTTGAAACTTCTCTATTTTTAGTTAAAACTTGCTTATTTTCGATTTCTCGGCAAAAAGTATGTTGAATAAAATTGCCGAAAATTCAATTTCAAACCACTATGGAAACTTATAGTCCTGTTCTGTTCTTTATTTTTAGTTTTGAAATGTCCTTAATCGTTAAGAATGGAGGTAAATGTATATAAATCTTTCTGTGACCAAAGTTTTATCCTTGTAATGAGGTTAGTGAATCGGTAACCTACCTCTTGGTCTATAAGTCGTATGGAGCATATACTTGGAACTAGGGGTATTCATGAAATGTCGTGTATCATATGAAGTTGAAGATCGCTGCATCCGAAGTTTTTTTTTCTTTAGACTTGCAGCTCTCGATAAGTATCAATGGTATTGAAAAAATTTAAATACCAAAATGTTGAGAGCAAGTTTTTCCAGGGGCGACATCCGTTACTTTTTTTGAATTGAACCTCTATATTTTTTTAACTGAGTTTCTAAACTTTGTAATTTATATTTTTTTAGACGTGTAGCTAGGCCATAATAAATGTTTTATATAAAAAAAAAAAATTGCACTATGTAGAGCATACGTTTCTCTAGGGGCGATGTTCCTTATTTTTTTTTATTTTTTTTATTGAGCTTTTTAGAGCATGAAACATAAAAGGAAATACAGGAAAGTTTAGACCCGTATAACTTCGGATCAACGAATGGTAGATACAAAAAAATTACATGCACAAATTAGATTTTCCAAACTCTAGAGGCGATGTTTTTTATTTCATGTTCTTAAGTCTTATATTCTTGCCTAACAACAAATTATGTATAACAAAATGGTAATAATAAAAATACACACACAAAAATAACTTTTTTTTCCTATGTTTAGATGGTGCTCATTATTTATAACATTTTTGTATCCTATATCTATTATTACATTATATTAACGTTCTGTGAAGTCGATTTACATTTCAAGCTACAGTTGAGCCTTATAGAACTAAAACAAAAATATTTTCATATTAAGGAACAAAAGATATTTTTGGGTTTTTTAGTTTTCATTATTACCATTTTGTTATAATTTCTGTTAGGCAAGAATATAAGACTTAAGAACACGAAATCAAAAAAATAAAAAACATCGCCTCTACAGTTTAGAAAATCTAATTTGTACATGTAATTTTTTTGTATCTACCATTCGTTGATCCGAAGTTATAAGGGCCTAAACTTGCCTGTATTTCCTTTTAAGTTTCATGCTCTAAAAAGCTCAATAAAAAAAATAAAAAAAAATAAGGAACATCGCCCCTAGAGAAACGTATGCTCTACATAGTGCAATTTTTTTTTTATAAAACATTTATTATGGCCTAGCTGTACGTCTAAAAAAATATAACTTAAAAAGTTTAGAAACTCTGTTAAAAAAAATATAAAGAGGTTCAGTTCAATTCAAAAAAAGTAACGGATATCGCCCCTGGAAAAACTTGCTCTCAACATTTTGGTGTTTAAATTTTTTCAATACCATTGATACTTATCGAGAGCTGCAAGTCTAAAGAAAAAAAAAACTTCGGGTGCAGCGATCTTCAACTTCATTGTATCATTCGTACCTTTCCTGTGTAAATTTGTATGGAAAAGTTTTCCTGGAGAATTAGGAATCGTGGTGATTATATCTCATCTGTACGTTTTATTAAAAAAAGATGTTAAAATCGTTAAAAGATCTATTAAAGAATAATATTTAATTTAAAAAAGTTTTCTTACACAAATACATAATATGTACCTTATAGTATATTAATTTTGATTCCAAGAAAGTATTTTAGTTAACTGCGATACTCAAATTATTCTGATAACATTTCTTGATTTTAATAATTACATGTAATTTTCACGCTACATCTACATACAGCATTATAGTGTCTTCTTTATTTTTATGTAAAAGCAATATATTCATGTCATTGTCTTTCATATCCAAACTGAAGGTATTAAATATTTATTTATTTTTCATTCCAACATTTGAAACCAAATATTTATACACATCATAAGTTGGAGGTGTAAGTGAACCGTGAACGTCACTGTGAATCCTTTCAATTCGCTTCTACCTTCTTTTCTGTATTTCATTCAAGGATTCTCGGCTATTTTTTCCTAGACACTGTTTTTAAAAAAAATTAAGTCTACACGTCCCATTCAAGTTATAGCATCACTTCGAGTCATTTCCATTCAAGATTTTTGATTGATCTGTCCAAATCGTCTATGGCACAGTTGTCTTTAATCTGCTATGAAAACATTTGCAATTGTTTGACATTGAACTTAGCTCAGGTTAAATTCATTTAAATGTCTTCATCCTTCGTCTTTGAATGTATGCAATTGTACTACAGTGAGCTCTCGATGACTAACATTCCAATAACTCGAACAAATAATTGAATGAAAAGACCATTTTTAAGAATTTGATTTTTTCCCCTACGTACTAAGTTGAACATAAAATTAATGTTTTGTAAAATCTCTCTAACCCGAAATGTGGAATTTCTTTGCTTTGGTCGCCCAAAACCTATTTTTTTTTATTGTACCTAATGATTTTATTTATTATATATTAACAAAGCATTATATTGGAGTATTTTCTTCTCAGTATTGATAACATAATGTGAAACGAGAAACTGATCGTACCTGTTGGTATTCCTAATTAACACAAGTTTTTGAAGTTTGTTGATTCCCGATTTTTTTGTGAAAAAATCCCACCTTTCAAAGGAGTTGAATTTTTTCGAAGGTTTATTAATCATTATAATAAATATAGTATAACTTTCCCTGCATGTAATTAAATTATTAAAAAAAAACGTTTCTATTGATTTTTTTTAGATCATCCATATATGTATTATAATTATGGCGGTGTTATTGTTAAAAAAGTATATCGATTAAAGAAGTCAAATTTAGTCCAGTAAAAGCCGGCTGTGAACCAATCAATCCAGTTAAATTACATTTTGAAAAAAAATTGAACAAAGAACCTGGGAAGGATTAAAACAAAATGAGTGAAACATGTTTTGTTTGTAAAAGGTCAATTAATGAGCAAGAATTTAGAATAGTAAAAGCAAAAGGTGTAAAAACCTTACTCGAAAGAAGTATTGTGTATGGGTGTACGGATCATGAAAAACTATTGCTTGGTATTTCTGAAATAAAAGTTCACACCGCGTGCTATAAGCGTTACGCAGATTCAAGAGTAAAAGAAAATTCGTTTAAAAATCTTCATAATGACGACAGTAATAAAATTCTAAAAACTGTAAAAACTTAAGATGATGTTTTAAAAACATTTAACTTCATCGAAAATTGTTTTTTGTGTACTAAAAAAATACTTAAACGTGTACGTGGTAAAGAAAGAAATTATTCTTGCATAGTTACGAAACCATGTTTCAGAAATACAGCATTAAATTTACTGAATTATCGCAATGATGATGAATGATCAAATTTATGATCGAATTAAAAATATTCCAGATTTGATTGCGGTTGGGGCGAGATATCATAATGATTGTTATAGACGTTTGTTTAATTTGAAAAGCAAATCGGCAGATTGTAATAAACGAAAAGAAAAAACTGAGTTTATAAACAATGCTATGAAATGCTTTGATTCGTACTTTAATGAGCATTACAATGATGGACAATTTAAATTGTCCGTCTTGATGAATTTTATTGAAGGAGATTTTATTCCAGCCAAAAGAACAATTAAAGATAGATTGCTTCAGATCTATGGCGATGATGTTTTATATTTTGATACTGAACAATCAATGGAAACAATAGTTCGTTTTCGAGGATACGAGATTGAATCTGATGTTAAGAAAAGAAAGAAACCTAAAAAGAAAACGCCAGTCAAATCTATAAGTTGTAATTGTAATACAAAATGTAATATTGTGCGTGTCGAAAAAGTGGTGTGAAATGCCATTTGGGTTGTTTAAATTGCAAAGGGGAATCATGTACAAACTCAATTGATTTTTGCGAGTCTTCGGAGGAAGATGATCACAATATTGTTAATTACTCAAGTGAAAGAATGGCCGTGGAAGATAATCTTTTCAAGGAATTAATTACCTTGTTCAAAGAGGAAATTCATGAAATAAAAGAAGAATATGTGCCTGACCTATGGCAAGGCGATCTAGACAAATCAGATTTGAATACGCAATGAAATTCATCCCTGGAGTGATTTGGAAAAGATTTCTATGAAAATATATTATTTAGGTATGTACTATACAAAACAAATATAAACGTAGGTACTATATTTAAGCTTTAACTCATTACATTATCTTGTAAACCAACCATCAGTTAGTAGTTTTAAAATTTATTTATATTTTTGAAATAATGAATTATTGTAAATTGAAAATTTATGATGTTTGAATGGTCACTTGTCTCCAAAAATGGTCATAGACATGGGAATAAAAATTTTAACACCAATTTAGCTGAAAACAATTTTGGAATGGAATTGGTGTTTTATATCACTTTAAACATTTTAACACATTTCATTATGAATTCACCCTCGGAAAATTGAAAGAAACTTTTTAAATTAGCAGCTTTAAACCGTGTTCACTCCGAATCAAAATCTAGATTTTGAGCAAAAAACATCAAACCTCATCGAAATCAAAAGATTTCCCATACATTTCAGATTTCGTAATTTAGTAGATTTTTCTAAAAATCATTTTGGAATGTACCTATAACAAACGCATTTGAAATTTCAAATAAATTCTAATTTATGGTTGGTGTGAACGATGCAACTAGATTTTCTAATCTTTGTGCAGAAATTCAAGGTTTTATTTTAGTGTGAAAACCGTATTAAACAGTTTTTTTTCCAATTTCCTCAAAATTGATTTTAGCGATTATTTCTTATGGTTGTCAATTACATATATGTATTATCAAATTGTTAATTGATAAATACTGAAATTCAATGTTAAATAATCTAATTGATAAACTGGTTGCATCGATAATGTGATGCAGTTGTCGCGAATTACAAACAGAAATATATATGTATATAATTATCAATTAAAACTTGTTAACTTTTTTTATAACTAAAAAATATAGAATTTCAATATTTATCAATTATTGGGGTTCATATTTTGTTCTTAATGGCTGCGCACTTATAAGCAGCATTTTCTTCAAACAACCTATACAGTGGAAAAGTTACATGGACACTTTTTTTTTTTAATACATCAAACTTAATTTTTATTTTTATTTATTTATTTATTTTTTACTAGACATAATTTGGATAATATAATATTTATTATTATTTTTTCATTATATATAAATTCGTGTTCTTGAATGAAATTACTTAAAATATATAAATGTATGTAGGTATTTGTTTTAAAATATATAAATACTAAGGCAAATTCCTAAACGCAACATTTGCAAAGCAAACACATACAAAGCAAATGCAAAAAGCAAGTTAAAATGTCAAAAGCATTTACATACCTATTTGCATTGCATGCATATATGCATAATATGCTATTTCGGAGCGATTGTTAACTTAAATTGTTGATTGTCGGTGGAATTGATAATCAATTGACTCACAAAAAAAAAAAAAAATTAATAAAAACTTGACATTGTTGCACCACAACACCAATATTTTACAAAAAGGAGAATAGCTATGTACAAATGAAAAAAAAAACTATTTATGAATTTTTAATACTTTCTTGCCAGATGCTTGATTTATGCCTTTTCCCGAGCAAAAATCCTTTCATACGTCAATCGAATTGTTAACAACTTCATCTCCTACTGATGGGTCCAGTTTTTTTAAATTCTGAAATTGTTATTAAGTCTTTTAATAAATTTTACTTACTTTTCTTCATTTTGTTCACCCATTTTGATTGAAAAGCAATTAAATAAATTTCAGACACCAAACAATAATCAAATTCAAATGCAAGTGAAATTCGCAAGACATTTTTTAACATTAGGAGTGTTTTTAGTGAGAAAATGCAACCCAGTCAGTCAAAATTTATCAAGAGATACAACAACAAAAATCTACTGGCATTTACACTAACTTTTTTTTCCAGTAAAATTTTACTTGATAAAAGTAGTTTCTGCTACTTAAAATCAGTAGGAACTGTGGATCGTTTTCTTGATTTTTGTTTTTACTTCACTGAGCTATATTCTCACCAAAACACGTCTAAGTAAATACATTTTGCATTTCCGCAAGAAAAAAAAATCTACGTTAAGGGACAATCTGCTTAGCAGTGATGTTTAAGTTTGCATTTTGGAACTATTTGCTTCATAATTTGTGCAAGTTTTGCGTTTAGGAATTCGGGAATATATTTATTCACCATTACAATAAGCGTTTTTCTTGAACGATGATTGTGTTTTTTTGTGTCGTCACTTTTAAGGTAGTCGGTATTGCGATCCTTGAAGGCCAGCCGTTTTGATAAACACGCCTTCCACAGAAACAGCTGAAATTGTAAAATGAGTGTTATAGTTTATTAAGAAACGAAATAATTGACGAAAGAAGAGATAAGACCTACAAAATTAATTAATTTAATTCGAGAATGACGCTTAATTAGACGCAAATCTAATCCATTCGATTTTTGCATCGACCCAAACCTGTGAAAATGTGCTATAAAATATAAAAATGTTTCGTTTGATTTTGTGTTTGTACTTTTTGCCATTTTTTAAAATTATAACTGGTGGTCTTAAGAAATTCAATGCGAAGCATGTAGATTCTCATTTGTTTTTTTTTCGGTTTGTGAGTACCCTTTCTAGAAACTCGTTGCTCGTTTGTTCATCAACTCTACGAGACTGGATAAGTGATTTGAATTCTTTAATAAATAAAAAATTATTTAAAACTTAAATTTTTAGTGAATTTTGCCAATCAGTCCATTAGGAATTTGTATTCGACAAAAAATAGCGTTTCAATGCAATTCAAAAGACAGTCATAATGAGGATGAGAGACATTTTTTCACAAAAATTTACATTCCAATCAAAGTAAAGCATTAGGCCAAGTAAAACGACCCCATAACGTCATTCTTCATAAAAATGTTTTAAAATGAGATTTGTCGTTCAAGAAAAACGAATATTATAACAAGGATGACTAATTAAAATATATAAATATATTCATATTTCTTCCTATATTTTCAATGCCATCGTAATAATGTAAATAAAATGTTTTATTTTTTTGTTTGTTTTTAGATCTTTCTTAATGGACGGGACATAAAAACTAGTTTCTTTTTGTACGTGTATGTGCGCTTAAAATTGCACAAAAGAAAGCACACCGTCCGTTAGGAAAAACATCAATATTTGGTGAAATCGCATTTAATAAGAGCAGCTTTCAGCTTTTGTTGTATTTATGTTTGTTTACACTCTTAAAACAAAAATGAAATAAAAAGCCAAATTAAAATTAACAAAATGAAGAGGAAAATTCAGTAAAAACAGGTAATTATTAGTTTTACAACTTGTTTTATATTTAAAAAAAAAAAAAAAAAATTTAAGTACACAATAAAAGACGCATCATTTTTGTTTTCATAAATCATAATCGTAAGGCAATACGTACTATTGCTTGGAAAATAATGCTAAGTTAAACTTTTTTGTTACTTCCTCATATTATTAAAATAAAAGTTACTGATATAATAACATTTTAAAGAAGGGCGCGAGCGATTTAATACCTCATATAAAAATACAGAATTTGATAAATGCCAGAATACCAACTTTTGGAAATCATTTTGACTGTTCAAGGGGTCTAATGTAGTACATTAGTGCAATCGAAGATAGGCAGTTCCTAATTTCGATTCTATTGAACAAAAATAGGAACTGTTTATGCTCGATTGCATCGACTAAACTCGATTGTATCAAGCTACATGCACCCAGTACTTCATTTTAAAAAATTAAAAAAAAAAAAAAAAAAAAACAGGACCATTTTCTTAAACGAAACTGATCCAATTTCAGAGTACAAACTTAAAATACTGTTACACTTGTCTCCCGTATACAAAATCTATCCTATCCTTCTATTCCTTCTAACATTTGCCTAATTTATAAGACCCTAGGTCTTACTGGCATATACATGTTTGTGTTGTTTGTTTGTTTTTTTTTTTTTTTTTTTTTAAAGTGCCAAAATGAAAATCTTCACTTATTCGGGTAAGTGTGCAGAGATTAGTTCTACTGAAGCTGTTTGATTAGAAGAAGCGTTTAAAATGAACTTAAATATTTATGTTGGACAAGAGCCATTAAAAGTAGGGTGTGCATTGTGTAATATTAAGTTTTGCGCGGCTTGAAAAAAACTAGGTGAAATTTGCACAAAGTAGGAAAATCATCTGACTTTGTAGCGATATTTTTTTTCGGAATTCTTCGAAATTTATACGAAACTATCGTTTAACTCCGACGGATAGCCGAATACAAACTTTATGCGCACGTTTAGCAGAATAAGGCAGATAAGCTTTTCTTGCTGAGGATATTAGTATGCCGTGTGAAATTATGACGCAACTCTGCTTATTTGTAATTATCAAATTTAAGAAGCAGAATAATATATGAACGGAAAGAATTTTTTTCCTGCAATTTAGCAGCCTGAACAAAAATTCTCTTTAAAATTGATAAATTTTTATGACTTTAAAAAGTTGATTTTAGATGTTATTCTCGTGGCAGCTGTACAAAATAGTAAAAAAGACGCATTATAAACAATAATAAACAAATAAAAATAGTTCTTATTTTTGCGATACAATAACGGAGCGCATAATCAAGTGGACCAACAACAAAAATTATATTAGAAGTGTTCCTTTGGAGGTGGTGAATGAGTATGTAAAGGATTATCTAAATAACTACAAAATTTCTCATGAGGTTTGCGGAAAAAAAAATTATTTGGTGGCCCTTACTAAATTTTGTTTTATAATTTTTCATTGTGAAATAAATAACATTTCCCCTATAAATTCAATGTTTGGCTTATTAACGCCTTGGTTGGTAAAAAAAACAAAATAAGATTTGTGAAAGCATTAATGGTTCGTTTAATCAAATTAACCGCACTGAATTAGGAAGTTCTTAATGAGCTTAAAAAAGAGCAGTGTAAGTTCTTTCGGTCTTGCTGATTTGGGTCAGAATTTAATGGTATTAACTGAGGATGGTGATATGCGTAAACAAAACGATTGCTGAAGATGTTAGTATGCCTGGAGTGAGGCTAGCTCTGTTGGCCGGTCAGTGCAGCCAGTCGGTGAAGCTCCCAAGTGTGTTCATCTTGTGCTCGATTTAACGTATTAAGAGGTTCACATCCAAATGAATTCCTTTTAGCTCGCATCGAATTGAATTCCTGCTCCTCTTTGTGCCAAGAGGATAAACAGGAATCAACTTCAATAGAGGACATTTTGTTTTTCCAGTACTGTTGGACGTACAGAAGAGCGAGTTTTCATTTGATTGGTCATTTGACTGGTTGAAAATAAGCGTGAAAATAATATATAATGCTAAAATATGAAACTGTAGATTTATAGCAAAAAAAAGTATGGTATTGTTGAAGTTGAGACAAACTTTAACTTTATGCTCAGCTACATTCCTTGTTTTCAAATGCTAAGAAAACATGCCATTCAAGAAATTTAATGTGCATTCGATCATCAAGTGAACGAACTTATGAGTTTTGCAAATTGGCTCCAGTTCTTTTAGAACGTAAGTTAAGAGACTACATAAATAAATAAGTTTTTATTAAATAAACAATTTATTTTCCTAGTCAGACATTTTTTTTTGTTTTTCAAATGTATGTTTTCTTTAATGTCAGAATTTGACATTTAATGAATGAATTCCTAATGAACATTTATTAGCCGCGTTCCACAAAAACACATGCACTAAGAAATTAATATGTCAGAAATCTTCATAAAAAAAGCAGAGCGCTAAGGTAAGATTATTTTTCCCACTTAAAAAATTTCAGGGATGTCTCCCTCGTTTGACCACCAACTAGACTATTAAAAATTCATCGTAAAAACATGAAAGTGTGTGTGACTCGATTTCACACTTATAAATGTTAAAAAAAGGTATGTTTGCTTATTTTTCTACACGAAGTGTCACTTTTTTTTAGGCGTGTTCTAGTTCAGGGAAAATATGTGTTATACTTTTTTTAGGCGTGTTCTAGTTCAGGGTAAATATGTGTTATACTTTTTTTAGGCGTGTTCTAGTTCAGGGAAAATATGTGTTATCAATATTGTACTAGTAAACAAGTGTTTAAAATTAACATAAGCAAACTACATACTTTAAAATAAAAATAAATGTTAGTAGTATCATGGTTATACCTAAACATTAGACTTTTAAATTGTGTACTACTGTTTTCTGAATACTCATGTATTCTGTGATAACATTTGTGGTGCGTTCTTTTTCTATAAAATGTTAACTATTGTTGTGTCAGAAAAAAAATGTTAAAATGTCATTGTTAAAAGTGTTACACTGTGTAAAATTTCATTTAGGAACGATCAATGTCAAAATATTGTTGATCTGTCAATCGAAAGGGATTGAAAAAAATCAAAACACATTTAGAATGAATAAATCAAAGAAATTTTTTTGATTTTATCAAATTTTATTAGACAAAATATGTGGGTATTATGATCACTTAAATACATATCATGTTACTAAATTAAATTCACATTTACTTTATTTTTACAAAATCGAATCATTAACGAAATGTATAGAATTTTTCTTCCATTCAAAATCGACACAAATTCCTCTGTAAAAAAATCTACCGAATTGAAAAAAAACAACATTCATTAGAAATCAACTGAAAATAATTGCAAATTTAAAATCCACAAAAAAAAATAAATTAAAAACAAAACTGCGTTAAAAAAAAAACATGAAGTAAAAGACATCACTTTTAAAACAAGCAGAACTTAAATTATAGCGAGTTTCATTCACGAAAAGATTTGCACTTTTTGTCAAAGGCATAGTTGCCACCCGACTGGAAAGTCAGGGAAAATCAGGGAACGCGAATTTGGTCAGGGAATTTCGAAAGTTGTCAGGGAAAACTTTTTGAGCACTGAATTTTTTTGTACAATGAAAAAAATTTAATATTTTGTTGAACTCAGGGACCCTACTCTGTATTTCGTTTTGAAAATCAATTCTATTCGAAAGTGCTTTTTCGTCCCGCTTTTGAATTGGAACTTTGTAAAACTTTCGAAGGGCAAAAGATAGTATTAATACTTTATTCACTTACGGATTTACGGATTATTTTTTTTGTCAGGTTGCGAAATTTTTGATTAATTAAAAGCTCGTCTAGCTTGTATTGAAATAATTTTTTTTTTTTTAAATCTTGGAAAAGTTTTGGAAAATGCGGTAAATAAATAATCAAAGAGAAAAAAGTTAAATTGTTTGAAAAGTTATAGTACGAGAGCAGCAACGTCGACAAAAAAAGCATTTCAACAGTTATGATTTTTTATCTCACTATCTCGAGTGAAATTTTAAAAGTCTGGCTGGTGGATACGTTGCGTTTTTCTGAACGCGTCGCTTTTGAAATGGTGAAACATTGATTTTTAAAGTCATTTCAACAATCTTGGCTTCTTTTTCATTCCGTTCTATAAAATGTTTTCCATATCAATTAACAGGTCACGTAGGTGTCAGACGTTGCAAAATACGTCTGGCAAGCTATTTTTTAATTAAAAAAAATTGAATATGAAGTTTTAATTCAGAAAAAAATTATTAAAAAAATAACGGTAGCACTTACAATATTACTATAACTTTTTGAAATCTATTCTTTTATTTCACATCTAAATTATCATATTGAAATGAAAAGTTTTTTTAACATTAATTTTCAAACTCGAAACTATTTTTTTTTTTTTAATTTATGTTATAAGTTCCTTTTCATCTTTTAGTATTCAATACTATTATCCATTTTTATTCGATCATTAAAAACTACATGATGGTTTTGGGCCAGTTTGTTCACAGCTGATCATCTTTAATCAAGGATTATTGCACTGGTAAATCATCGTATGTGCATGGAATTCAAATTTTTTTTTCAAGGAATCCATAATTTAAGTTGCATGGAAATCGCTTATCAGCCGATTTTGGTTGATTAGCACCATTTAGTTAGAAGCTGTAAAAGTTATTGTTCAAATTTAATTCACTGTGAAGAAACTGGCCCTAAATGTCTTCTATTATTTGAGCAAATTTTAACATTAGAAATGTTTAAGCGGAGGCATACCTACTCACAATGTGAAAAAATCAACAGAATTTCAAAAGAGTGTAACGCCGAGTAGAGAAAGAGGGCGAAACGTCAGGGGAATAGACTAAATTATTGCGTTCGTGCTTTGTTCTTACTGGTCTGAGGAAACAGAATACGAAGAAGATGATAAAACGGACACCAAAAAAAGTAGAAGTGTTCGTAGGCAGGGATGGCCAGTACAATTTTTACATTTGCTACGTAGTTAATGCAGTTAAACGTATATAAATATAGTTAATAAAACAAATTGTAACAAACTTAAATTCAAATAGATATCGAATGATATGTCAGTTGTAACTTTGAAATTTTTTTGAAATTGTATTACTTCTCTAAATTTACTATGTATGTATGTAGGTATATGAAAACGTAACAATTTGTAGTAAATAAGATTATTAAATTTAGTAGTTTATTAAATTAACTACGCGTAGTTAATGATGTAGAAAATGTAGTGTAGTTAATTCGGCCAACCCTGTTCGTAGGCTTTCCAGATTTGAATAAGAGAAAATTTAAAAAAAAATACCGCTTGCTTTATTCAAAGTTTTAAAAAAAAATAAATGCTTTTTTCATTTCTAATGTACCTCAGATATGCTGGAATGGCAAATCGGGTAAATTTTTTTTAAAATCTTGATGACGTCACACAAAAATTGGTTCTGCTGACTTTTTGTCTGCTAACTTGAGAGACATGTCACATATATTATGTATGCATGTATTTATCGTTAAAAGAGTTAAGGCTTAACTACATAAGCCAAAAAAGTGAAAAAGTAAAAAAGTGAAAATTTTCAAACTCATTTTAGGATAGTGTTTCGTTTCTGACTGGAAAACTTATAAAAATGATGCAGAAAGCTTAAATTTTGGTTTAAAAACAAATTTGTGTATTCTTTTTCACAAAACAACGGCGCTAGCGGTAAAAAAAAATATTTTTACTTTTGTACTTCAGTACTTTTTGGCTTATGTAGTTAAGCCACTGATCTCTATATACACTGGATAGTGTATTCATAAAAAATTTTTGAGGCAAAAATATAGTCGTGGCCGGTACCCTCATATAACAGTATAACAGCGGCGCCAGCGGAATGGACGCTACTGGACCTGCATTTTCTTATATTGTTTTCAATATTTACAGCCGCAATGCTTGTTGACATCAACTGATATCAAATAAATGCTCAATTTCGGCAAATATCTTCAATCTCTTTCTTCGTTTGTATAGAGCGAGATATGAGGTCGTGGCCGGTACCCTTTAAAAAACTTGCCTCACAAAAACTGTTATACACTATAGGCTATTCACTATCCAGTGTATTATAGAGATCAGTGAGTTAAGCCTTTAAGAGTTACTATTTTAAGTTTTTTTTAAATTTGGTCAGGAAAAACTTTAAAATTGGTCAGGGAAAGTCAGGGAATTTATTTTGGAAAATAGTGGCAACTATGAAAAGATTTTAAGAGTCATTGCAAGAAGAAGAGCAATTCTAGGTCAATTCTTAACACGAAAGAAGAGCTCTGTCATGGGGTGAGAGATTCGATCTGAATACACAGCTTTTTCTGTCAAATGAAAAATATTTTGATGTTTGTTGTGAACTTGTGTTAAAAAAAAATAATTATGGAGATATTTAGTTTACTTCTTTCAATTACAAAAGTCAAAAAGCAAATGACAGCCATGTCAAACTACTGAAAAAAGTTTAATTCATTGATTTTGAGAGCAATTCTTTAAAATTTGAATGAAACTAGCTAGAACAATTAAAATCACTTTATTTTTATGTTGAATCTATATTCTTGGGAAAAAATGCTAAAACACAATAAGTAAACAAATATCAGCAACACAGATTTCAAGATCTCAATCAGTTGACAGCTAGTGCTGAATTCTCTTTTGAATAGGCAAGAGACCGAATCGTATTTTATCGTTCTCCGAAACTTTATTTAAATCTTTCTAAAATATCTTTTACTCTCCGAGATATAGTTTGTTAGTGCTATTGACCCCTATGCACGAACATATAATATCGTTTTAATTTCAAACTAAGATTTTTGTTTAGTTCGGACGTGCGAATTAAGACACTTCTCCAGTTTCCCCCGTGTGGTTGATATTATATGAGACTAGGCTAAAAATTGTGTTCGAATCTCATTTTCAGTTTTATTGTAATAACAGAATTTTTTATGATAATGTTTATAAGAAAATCATTAATAAAGAACATATTAATAAATTAATCGTTTTATTTTCTCTCTTTATTTTCAGTTTGAATTCAGTAAATCACAATTCAAATATATATGTATCGTTATTACCAACATACCAACATCAAATAAATCATCAAGAAATCACCTTTAAACATTAAGAACAAATTAACAATGCAGTCACATTATGAATGTATGTATGCAATTTTAACTCCAAAAAATATATTAACTACATGCAGAAAATTAAGAAGAAATATTCAAGTAGGTTTTAGAATTAAGTACAATTTTGAATTTATTAATTTTTATATAACATAATTTTAAGAAATTTATTATTTAACTAACAAAAATAATTGTATACATATTAAAATAGTTCCTTATATTGCTCACGTTTGACCGACCACATTTAAAAAAAGTAAAAACTAGAACTCAAAAAATGTAGGTACAAACACATTTCTTCCAAATGCCTTTTCCAACTCGTACTAAGTGACAAATCTTAATACAAAATTGTTGTTTTTGAGTTTGCGGTTTGAACTTTATTTTCACTAAACTGATAAATATTTTTTTTGCCAATTAATGCCTTTTATACTCTTAACATTAATAAAAAAAAAAAAAAGAAGAACTCTGTCGTTTTCAGGGCAAGGGGTAGGTACAAGTTATAATATTGTTCTGTTAGCTTAGACTAATTTTATCGCTTTTGTGGTTAAAGATAAAATTGTGAGTTCTCTGTTCCCCTCTAAAAAACTATAGACGTATTCTTATTGAATTAATTATTACGGATCATTTGGTTTGCCCTCCTATTTTCAATTCTGGAGTGAAGTGGTATAATTACTTCATCGTTAATGGGCTTATCCCAATATTGTGTAGGGTCTTTTTTTTGCAGTGAGTTACCAATGCCTCTCACTCTTCGTGTGCTTTTTTAAAGTGAGTTTTTCGTACCTCCCATTCTTGGAAGTACTTTTTTATAGTGAGTTACCTATGTCTCTCCCTTTTGGAGTGGGTACGGCCGTTTTTTTTATAGTAAGTTCCTCAAGTCTGTCATTCTTGAGCTGTGTCTTTCACTCTTCGGTTGCTTTTTTTTTTATAGTGAGTTCCCATTGAGTAACTCTTGGAGTGGTTTTTTTTTATAGTGAGTTACTCATGCCTCTCACTTTTTTGGGGTGGATAGGGTCCATGTCTTTCATTCCTAGGGTGCTTTTTTTTAAAATTGAAACCCCCGCGAGCCTCATTTTTGAGGGCTTTTTATATTTACAAGCTTTATTTACCTACACGCTTATAAGTATTCCTCTATGGTCTTGGAGTCGTGTTGGTGATTTTATTACTGATCATTTGGTTTGCCCTCCTATTCTCAATTCTGGAGTCAGGTTGTATAGTTACCCCGCGTTCAAGGCTTATCCCAATGGTGTGTAGGGTCTTTTTTGTATGAGTTTCACACGCTTTTCACTTTTGGTGTGCTTTTTTATAGTGAGTTTCCCTTACCTCTCATTCTTGGAGTGCTCTTCGCTAACTGAATTCTCTCTATGCTTAATTTTATAGTATAGCTAAATTTTTGTATCTTTATTTTAATCATTAAAATCAAATCAAACATTTTGATATACAGATGATTTTTTAGTTTAATTCAAAGTAAATTTTATGAGTCAATCCCAACCAAATCAACTCTTCTTCTTTTCTTTAAATGTGTGTATCAACCAAGTTTTTTATTATTCAATTTGAATTTTTTATAAATTAACATCGAAGTAATTGACCTTTTCCACATAGATTTTCATGTGATTTCAATGATTTTATAACTCAATAAGTTAGCCTAACATTTTACCTTTATTTTAATATACCTTAATCTTACAGATCGGATTAATAGATCCGAAGATATAAGCCAACAATAAAAATACCTACAAAATATACTCTACCCACATCATAAGGGTCAGATACACGTGCATGACATTCTACCTAAATTTTAAGGCTTCAACCTTAACGATCCGATTATTAGTACCAAAGTTTTCAGTCAACCAAACCAACCATGAGTGTACCTTTCGAATTTCATATTATGAAAGAAAAATACCTACCACCAACGTGCCTACGTGCATATAATATATAAATAGCTAAAAATATAGCAAATGCGAAGTTTTTTGTTGCACACACTCCACCGTTGTAAGACCTTTTTTAGAATAGCCATCTCCTTCCCACCAGTATAATATTTTTTTTTTTTATTGTATTCCTCTTTGTGGTTACGTTTACCTCGATGAAATTTTTTCTCGAAAATCTTAATCAACGTTTTTAGTATGAAAATTTAATTTAATTGTAGCTGGTACTCGGCTCTCATTCTGGCTTTAATTATGTACTTAAATTTTGAAAATCAGACAGTTGGATCTAAAGATATAAGCATTAAAGTAAATGCCAAAGGGGTGTTTTTGAAATTTTGCAAAAATTGGACAATTCTCACGTGAGACACGTTGGTTGGCAATGAATAATAACCCCATTTTTTTTAGTTTTTGCGAGATTTTTCAAACAAGTTCTTTTTTAACTATTGTGAAGGTCGTGTGGGGTGTGGAGTTGTGAGGTGATGAATAAAACAACAGAAATTTGTCAACAAATGTGTCGAAAAAAATTTTTAAAATCTAAAATTCTTACAAAAAATGTAAATCAATAATATCTATGAGGTGTATGATTTTGAGATTCTTTAAAAAATCTGTTAGTTTTTTAAAATTAAAAAAAAAGTGGTACAAATTAACGTCGAAAAATGGGTGTTTTTAAAACATGACAAATGGTGTTGAAAAAAATTAAAATCAAAATTTGGTGAAACATGGATAATTTTTTTTTTGAAATACCTTTGGAATGGTGCAAAATTTTTTTCAATCGGACTACCCTCTGATTTATTGGAATTATGTAATTTTTCAATTTTGAATTTTTGAAAATTTATGTCTCGATTTGTAGAAGTACATATATACATATTTTTAAAATTTAAAATTGTGCTCTGTCAAATGAATCAGTGAGTAAGTCGTTTTAGGGGGATCATTTCACGAATCCTTTGTTTTTCAAATATGTAACTAAAAAGTGGTGTTCCTCCATATCACCAAAGTTCTCCAGAAAGGCATCCGCTAATATCTCATATCACTCAATACGTGCTCTCTGGAACAAAACCAAATAGCCACGTGATATACATATTATGTAGTTTGTGTCCGTCAAGTACCTCCCTCGCATCTCAAGCTGTTGTACGTTTCTCCTTATTCCCGTGCATTCCTTACTCGGCTCATTTTGCGCAGTCGTGAATTCCTGACTCCACATTCTCGCCTTTTCATACTTTTTTTTCACCTTGACTTTATAGTTATTTGAATTTATAGGTATTTTACTAGCCTTTTTAGTGTTGTTTTTATTAATGCCAGCTAGTTTTTATTCATTTTCAAAGACAAATCTGCTAGGAGGTTCCATCATTCAGACTGAATTGAATGTATCTATGATCTGAGAAGTTGGATGGTATCGGTGAGTTATGTTCTCAACTTATTGTCTTGATGGTGTCTGTAAGCGAAATTCGGTTCATTTCGTTTATGAATTGAAAAGCTAGAGTACCTTATTGGTCAGTACTTCATGCATAAAAGTGGGTTCGACTGGAATACAAGTGATTGCTCTTGATCTACATGGGATATCCTCCTTAGCAGCAGTCTCGATATTCACACCGGGCCAGACCGGTTTTATCATCTAATTTACATCATAAAGTTTTAAACGACACTTCATGCTATAAGTTTTCGGATTCATTTATTGATTTTCAATGTCTGAGACAACCTCTTTACCTTGACTTATTATCCTTGATTAAGAAAGAGTACGCACTTCTGATCATAGAGTACGTATCAATATAATTACCTGATTTTCACCCTGTCCCATTATGGTTATTTTTGTTGGCCGTACGTTGAATGATTCCTTAGTTAATGAAATTCAATGCCTGAATGTTTGGGTCACCCTGTACATTATTGGTACTTTTTTAAAAAATGAGACTAGCTACTGTACTTTGAATGCTTCCTATATTGATAAAATTCAATGTCTGGATCGTTTCGCAATTCTGATCCTATATTGGTTAAATTCAATGTCTGGTTCGACTTCGATGTTTGTCCCGATTCAAGCCCTAAATTAAGACTTGATAGTTCTTATAGAGTTCAAATCAATACAGTTTTCCTTGTTATCTCCTTGTTCCATGATACTTATTTTTTTTTAATGAGTCGTCGACCGTATCTTCATGATTTGATGAAATTCAATCTCTAAATGTCTGGGTGGACTTGTCTGTGCCCCGATTCAGTTTATATATTTATGTAGGATGGATGATATAAACAATCAAAATAAAATACACAATTTTCATTATCTAAGTTACAAATTTAATTTAATGACAAATATACAATAGACACAATTTTGATTATCTGAGTTACAAATTTAATTTAACGCTTTCATGCACAAATCCCGACCGTCGTCGTCCGCTGCCAAACAGTAAGTGTTCTCCTCGGCCTCTAGATCCATTCCCATAGATTGAAGTTACTCAACAACCTATACCAGGCCAATACCCTGGTGGCCCAGCTCAGTATGTACCCCGCTCCGATGACGCCTCCGATGATCAGCATTATCTTTATGAATTGTCTTGCCATTGTTTACTTTTTCTTCGTGTGTCGTTTGCTTTTAAATGCAATTAAGTAGGGCACAAGTTAGCCTCTACTCAATGCCTGTTGACTCATCTTGGTGTGTGGCTGCCGTCGCGTGTCGGCGGGCGGATCGAATTCTCCGCTGAATCATAATGTGGGTTGAATGGTTATCGCCACTCATGTTGATGATTATGCTGATTTTTATTTGTTATTGACGACGACGGTCTGGAAATATAATCTATTTATTACAAATTTAGGAATGTACTTAATATTACTTAGCTTCGATAATTGGATCCCACATTTATAGTTCATAACCTGATAATGGAGTACTTATCAATACAATTACTTGGATATCCCCTTGTGCTAGCAAGAACATTATTTTTACAATGGGACTCTGGCTGTAGGTTGAATGATTCCTGTTTTGGTAAAATTCAATGCTTGAATGTCTGGGTCGATGTCTGTCTTTGCTCCCGACTCGGGTCGTTTAATTAGGACAAATAATCCTTATCAAGAGAACGTATCAATATAATCGCCTGATTATCAATCTGTCGCATTATAGTAATTTTTAAATTGAGGCTGGTGGGCTGTGCGTTCAATGATATTCATATGTTATTGAAATTCAATCTCTATAGCTATACATACATTTTATCGTACATTAACAACAAAATTCCTCATTCGATCCTATCTAATGATCGTTTGACAAGTGTTGAAATGTATTTTCTTTTTGAAAAATTCTGTACAATTTTAATTTTATTTTCTTCGTCTATCTATATGATATTAACTGCAAGAAGAAAATAAATAAGGAAAATGCAAGTAGGTTTAAGAATTAAGTAAATTTAAATTTATTATTTTTAATATCACAATAGTTTTAAGAAATTTATTATTTAACTAAGAAAATAACTTAATACATATTAAAATAGTTCCTTATATTGCTCACGTTTTGACCACATTTAAAAAAGTAAAAACTAGAACTCAAAAAATGTAGGTACAAACACATTTCTTCCAAATGCCTTTTCCAACTCTTACTAAGTGACAAATCTCAATAAAAATGTTGACGTATGCTTATTTTATCTGGAGTGAATTTGTAAAGTTACCTCAGCGTTCAACGCTTATCCCAATGGTGTTTAGGTTATTTTTTTTTTTTGTAGTGACATGCTCTCATTTTTGATGTGCTTTTTTAAAGTGTGAATTTTTCGTACCTCTCATTCGTGGAGTGCTTTTTTATAGTAAGTTATCTATGTCTCTCACTTTTGGACAGTGAGTAACTCTTGGAGTGCTTTTTTATAGTGAGTTACCCATGTCTCACTTTTGGAGTGGGTATAGTCTTTTTTTTATAGTAAGTTCCTCAAGTCTGTCATTCTTGGGCTGTTTTTTTTTTTTTTAATTTAAATCTGTATAACGTGCACTCTCACTCTTTGGTTGCTTTTTTTATAGTGAGTTCCCAGTGAGTAACTCTTGGAGTGCCTTTTTTATAGTGAGTTACCCATGTCTCTCACTTTTTGAGTGGGTATAGTCTTTTTTTTTTACAGTGAGTTCCTCAAGTCTGTCATTCTTGGGCTGTTTTTTTCTTTTAATTTAAATCTGTTCAACGTGCACTCTCACTCTTTGGTTGCTTTTTTTTTATAGTGAGTTCCCAGTGAGTAACTCTTGGAGTGCTTTTTTTTATAGTGAGTTACCCATGTCTCTCACTTTTGGAGTGGGTATAGTCTTTTTTTGTAGTAAGTTCCTCAAGTCTGTCATTCTTGGGCTGTTTTTTTTTTTTTATTTAAATCTGTTCAACGTGCACTCACTCTTTGGTTGCTTTTTTTTTATAGTGAGTTTCCGGTGAGTAACTCTTGGAGTGCTTTTTTATAGTGATTTACCTATGTCTCACTTTTGGAGTGGGTATAGTCTTTTTTTTATAGTAAGTTCCTCAAGTCTGTCATTCTTGGGCTGTTTTTTTTTTTTAATTTAAATCTGTTCAACAAGCACTCTCACTCTGGTTGTTTTTTTTTTATAGTGAGTTCCCAGTGAGTAACTCTTGGAGTGCTTTTTTTTATAGTGAGTTACCCATGTCTCTCACTTTTGGAGTGGGTATAGTCTTCTTTTTTACAGTGAGTTCCTCAAGTCTGTCATTCTTGGGCTGTTTTTTTTCTTTTCTGCACTCTCACTCTTTGGTTGCTTTTTTTTTATAGTGAGTTCCCGGTGAGATACTCGTGGAGTGCTTTTTTATAGTGAGTTACCTATGTCTCTCACTTTTGGAGTGGGTATAGTCTTCTTTTTATAGGAAGTTCCTCAAGTCGTGTCATTCTTGGGCTGTTTTTTTTTTAGTTTAAATCTGTTCAACGTGCACTCTCACTCTTTGGTTTTTTTTTTTTATAGTGAGTAACTCTTGGAGTGCTTTTTTATAGTGAGTTACCCATGTCTCTCACTTTTTGAGTGGGTATAGTCTTTTTTTTTACAGTGAGTTCCTCAAGTCTGTCATTCTTGGGCTGTTTTTTTCTTTTAATTTAAATCTGTTCAACGTGCACTCTCACTCTTTGGTTGCTTTTTTTTTATAGTGAGTTCCCAGTGAGTAACTCTTGGAGTGCTTTTTTTTATAGTGAGTTACCCATGTCTCTCACTTTTGGAGTGGGTATAGTCTTTTTTTGTAGTAAGTTCCTCAAGTCTGTCATTCTTGGGCTGTTTTTTTTTTTTTATTTAAATCTGTTCAACGTGCACTCACTCTTTGGTTGCTTTTTTTTTATAGTGAGTTTCCGGTGAGTAACTCTTGGAGTGCTTTTTTATAGTGATTTACCTATGTCTCACTTTTGGAGTGGGTATAGTCTTTTTTTTATAGTAAGTTCCTCAAGTCTGTCATTCTTGGGCTGTTTTTTTTTTTAATTTAAATCTGTTCAACAAGCACTCTCACTCTGGTTGTTTTTTTTTATAGTGAGTTCCCAGTGAGTAACTCTTGGAGTGCTTTTTTTATAGTGAGTTACCCATGTCTCTCACTTTTGGAGTGGGTATAGTCTTTTTTTTTACAGTGAGTTCCTCAAGTCTGTCATTCTTGGGCTGTTTTTTTCTTTTCTGCACTCTCACTCTTTGGTTGCTTTTTTTTATAGTGAGTTCCCGGTGAGATACTCGTGGAGTGCTTTTTTATAGTGAGTTACCTATGTCTCTCACTTTTGGAGTGGGTATAGTCTTCTTTTTATAGGAAGTTCCTCAAGTCGTGTCATTCTTGGGTTTTTTTTTTTTTAGTTTAAATCTGTTCAACGTGCACTCTCACTCTTTGGTTGTTTTTTTTTTTATAGTGAGTAACTCTTCGAGTGCTTTTTTATAGTGAGGTACCCATGTCTCTCACTTTTGGAGTGGGTATGGCCCTTTTTTATGTTAAGTTTCTCAAGTCGCACAATATTGGGCTTTTTTTTTTTTAAATTTAAATCTGTATAACGTGCACTCTCACTCTTTGGTTGCTTTTTTTATATTGAGTTCCCAGTGAGTAACTCTTGGAGTACTTTTTTATTGTGAGTTACCCATGTCTCTCACTTTTGGAGTGGGTATAGTCTTTTTTTTACAGTGAGTTCCTCAAGTCTGTCATTCTTGGGCTGTTTTTTTTTCTTTTAATTTAAATCTGTTCAACGTGCACTCTCACTCTTTGGTTGCTTTTTTTTATAGTGAGTTCCCGGTGAGTAACTCTTGGAGTGCTTTTTTATAGTGAGGTACCCATGTCTCTCACTTTTGGAGTGGGTATGGCCCTTTTTTATGTTAAGTTTCTCAAGTCGCACATTATTGGGGTGCTTTTTTAAACAAATTTAAATCCCCGTGCTTCTCAATCTTGAAATTATTTTTTTTTTTATTCTTCTACGTAGTTTGTGCAGGCTTTAAGTACCCTCTGAGATCTTTGTTTCATATTGGGGGATCATTGCTCAAATCATCTTTTATTCAAATTACTGTAAAAAGTGGTGTTGTTCCATATCACCAAAGTTCTCTAGAAAGGCATCCGCTAATTTTTCATATCACTCAAATAAAAACAAAACCATGTAGGGATGAATTTATAAAGTGCCACGTGAAATGTAGTTTCTATCCGTCCCGCACTTGCCTTGCATCTCAAGAAGATTCGTTTTCTGCTTCATTTGCATCGATGTTAGCTACCTGCAACACAACGGTTCGTCCTCAGCGTCCTGGTATTCAGAATGGTCCTCTGAAGACAAGTGCTGGAAAATAAACTGTTTGAGATTCCTAATGAATCTCCAAGCCGACGGATTCTTTTCATATGAACTTCTATTGGAGCGTACCATGGAAAGATTTTCTGCTACATCTGTATTGAGATGTGCCAGCAGAAAATACGTTTGGTCATCGCTCTTGTGATGTTCCCACATCTGTTCAATTGCCAACAAAGTTTGCTTTAATCCTTTAAAGCAAGGCGGGATTGGCACGGAACTGGTCGATATCCACGAAGAAATCCAATTCCGTGCGATCTTCAGTGAATCTAACGTGTCTGTCGAGTGAGATAAATCTTGCTTATTTGGTTTCCTCGAGTAGAGTTGGCCTGTGTTGAGGTTATCAAATAGGTTGTTCATACCTTTGATGAAATTGGCTGTTGACTCTGCAAGCTTCTTATCCTCGTCAGTGCTGAAAAAGTTAGTACCTAATCGTACACTATGCCCGAGTAGACATTGGCGCTGAAAACCTGCGTCGCTAACTTTACCGATAACTTTTCAAATGGGTTTGGATTGATATGGGCTCTAGAAAGTTTGAAGAGAACTTGAAAGATTCCTTTCGAGTCCTCTTCATAAACCTTTTCTAGGATCTTCCAATCGACCACTTCATCCCCGATGATACATAATTCGGTGCTTCACGCTTTTGAACATATGAGGATAGTCATAGAGTAAGAAGATTCTGCCTCTATCTCTACATATTATGGCGTGACACCCATAAAATTTGGGGTTCCTAGCTTGGTATATAGGCCGACACGTTGCTGGTGCCCTGGTCGCAGCTTGTTGCAACAACATTTTATCACTCCTGTGATTATCTTGGTCGACATCTTGGCTATAGTTGTGGCATTCGGTGTTCCAACATAGTAAACTATGTCTGCTTCCAGTTCTTATTAAGCTCTCTTAATGTGAACACCATCACTTTGGACGCTATTTTGTCTTGTCTGTCGAATTCTCCAAAGTCGTAAATTATGTGGTCCTTAATGTTATATTCGAGTTCTTTTTTGATAGCCATTTCGTCAAACAGTAAAACGCATTTTCTGTTCGTAGATGTCATGTCTTTGGCTTTGTCATTAAGTAGTTACTGAATTCTTGGACTGAGTCCTGTTGGTAAACGGATCTCTGAATGCCATCGGTAGATGGTGCTAACCGATGGCAGCTGGAAACCCGCGCCTAGCATAAAGGAATAGCACGTTGGGGACTTAAACTTCAAAAACAAGTCCTAATCTTTAGGTTCCCAGGGTGCGTTAGGCCTGTAAGAAATAAAATAAAGCCACTCCAAATAAATAAAACAAAAAGGACTCCCAAGTAACATTTATATTCTGCCGACTATTTGTTTCAGTGAACTGTCCGCGGGCAAACGGTTTATTTTGATACATAAATTCTACCAGATCCTCCTTCTGACCCTTTGAAATTCTTGTGCCTCTCTAAAAATATATTTTAATCAATATAGTTTCCAAATTAATTATTTATTATTTTGCTTACCTTTTTTGCCTCCGACATATTTCGTTCTTTTCGCCAGCTTTCAATAAGTGATAAGTTTTGACGTTTGATATGAAAAAGTTATCGCCTTAAGAGCTTACAGAACACCATATTATCGCACTTTCCAGTGATTTTCATTCCATATTGTTCCATGCGATAAAATTATCGCCTGTCAAAGTTACAGAACCCCGATGATGCGATAAAATGACTTTTGTTCCGAATTTCAACGTTTCTCGACGAATTTTATCGATGCGATAGTTACAGAACATGGGTACTGGAGAGGGAAACTGTGACGGAGAAATCTGTAAACAAGGGGCTACTTCAGGGATTTAATAGTCCCTGATGTAGGTATATGAAGAGCCCGCAGCCATATTCATCAAGGATAAAGCTGGGCTCGAAGGTACGGGTAGAGGTGGGGGTGGAGGTGGAGGTATTTGTATTGGCTCTGAGACCTGGATTGCAGAGGTGCTCCTCGCAGTTTACATAGCAACTAAAAACCATATTGCAAAAAGTTATGATGATCTGGAAAAATCTCTGATTCAAGAACTGAACAAAACTATTAAATTAAAAAATAATGAAAAAATCTGAAAAATCTCTGAAAAAAAACTATTAAATTCGAAAAAAAAAACTATTAAATTCGAAAAAAAAATAAAAACCCTATAAATTTACGATCTGACGAAAAAAACTACTAATATCTGAAAAAACTATTAAATTCGAAAAAAAAAAATCAAAACATCTCTTGTAACACCCTATAATAAATTTACGATCTGACAAAAAAAAACTATCAAAATCTAAAAAAACTGTGATTCAAGAACTGAAAAAAAAAAATAAAAAACTAACTATTAAATAATAAGTAGATGAAGAAAATTAGAAAGTTACAAACAAAAATGTGTCGCAACACCCTCTTGCTTTAAGATTAAAAACAGGAACTATTTAAAACAGAAATTAAACTAGGTAATTTATAAAAAAAGAAAAAAACTATTATTTTTATTTTTAAACTCTAATATGTATTTCAATATTTGCACAAACACCCTGTAGATTTATATACTAAAAGAACCTTACTAACCAAAAATCTAAAGAAAATTTTGAAATATGTACAGTGGTGTGAAATACATTCCGGATTTTTTTTGGTAAACTGCATTGATTGTTGGTTTGTGATATAAAAATGAAAAAATCAAATGTTTGCAATTTTTTCCCATTTTTATTGAACAATTTTATTATTTGAAACAAAAACCATGGAACTTTATCCATCAAAACAAAAAAAAAATTAAAGTTAATTCAAAATTTTAATGTGACAAACTAACCGGATTTTATTTTTTTGCAATTAACTTTTATTATTTATTTAATATTTTGTCCAGTAACCCCTGTTTTATATCACAGCTCGGCATCGACGAGGCATTGACTGAATTAAATTCTCGAAAACACAAGCAGGGGCCTATTTCTCAGATCATACATCACATACATTTCATACAACAAACAACACTTTCATACATCATACACATCATACGATTTTCTGTTTCTCAGATTTCATTGGAAGTGTTATGATATTTTGTTTGTTGTATGATGTGTATGATTTTGACATTTCATTATTATTGAGTGTCAAGTTAAAATAAATCTCAATTTTTATATTGCGAAGTAAATTATAGTGCGTTTGTTCCTAAAAATAAAAGTAAATTATAATAATTTCAAATAAGAAAAAGTCATTCTTTATTTATAATTGAAAATGGAGTTACTTTATAATGATGAAGACGTGTGAGAGCTTATTGAAATCAATATAAGTGTTAGAAGACGCCCTAAAATAATGCAAGAGCGAGTTAATTTCAATCTTGAAGATCCATATTTTGTCGAAAAATTTAGATTGCCAAGAACATGTCGATACCTTCCCGTAAGAATGTATTAAGCGACATTTTTAAAATTGTTCAGGAAACAAAAAAAACGTCTCATTTAGTTATTTTTTTGTGTATTGTAATGGAAGGAACAGATTTGGAGAGGGATTTTCAGAATACAAAACTTGTCATCATTGCAAAACCGAAATTTTAATCAGATAAGAAGTTTTTGTCGATTAGTACATTTTCGTGGTCAAGACATTGGCGCTTGATACAATGGTAAATGGCGCTTAAGACACTGTAATGGTCACAAAAAATAAAGGTTTGAAATAAATTGTGTCGTTTAATTCATTTTTTATTTTTTTCTCATTAACAATAAAATAAATAAAAATCTATATAAAAAGTAACATAACATTGATTTCAAAACAAAAATTCAAAAAGGACACTAGGATTACTGGTCAAAAATATAATACATAAAAATATATATAAAAAGCAATATACATTAATTTTTGGGGATATAAACGGAAATTTTAAGATTAATGATTATAATTTTAATTTTCAGACAAATCATCTTCTTCGTCTGTCTCTGCTAATTCGTCTTGTTTCTCGCCGACTGTATTTATTATATCCTCGTATTCTTGTATATATATCGTTCAGGAATAAACTTTCTTTTGAGCAGACTCTCTAAATCCTTTCGTTTCGGGTCTGATATTGACAGTTTGGAAGAATATAGAATGTCAGGTTCATTGAATTCTTCAAGGCATTTCTCTTGCGTGCTACAAAAATCCAGGGTATATGAAGAAGAAGGTGTTTGAAATTGCGAATATTTTATTTCAGGGGATGATTTAGAAAAAATGAAAATATTAGATTCCGTAATCTTGAAATTAGTTTGCTCCTTGGTTTTTACTCCTTTCGTTGGAAAATATTTCAGCGCTTCTTTTTTCCAATCACGGAAATCTTTGTATGTCAACACTACCACCTCATAAGGTTTGGGATTTATCCTTGAATTCGAAATCAGAGTAACCCATTCTGATGGTGTCCAAATTGTGCTTTTTTTAACAAATCGCTCTATAGTAGCATGCACAGAGTCAACAGGCATGTAGGTATGGCCAGGAAGTAGAAATGTTAATTAAATTTCGTTAATGTGTTTAGCTTGTTTTTGTATAAACAAAAAAATCATTGTTATGATTTGGCGATTTTTATTTTGTCCAGGACAGCTACCACAGTATAAGGAAATGGAATTAACAGTTTTTCTCTCATCGACGATTTTCAAGTACTGATTGAGGATTGAACAAATTTCATTTGCTCCTCGCATTCCATCAACTTCGCCCCAAACAAAAGCATACGCATTATGAGTTCCACTCTCATAGACTGTCTCGTTATAAAACGAATATTTTCTCGAATAATAAAATAGCATACTCTGCGTATGTGGAACACTTAGAACTTTTTGCAGGTCAAAACTAGCACAAACAAATGAAGGTGAATTTTTGGCTTCTTCCTGGTCTTCCTTAAACAGTTTATGGCTCGTTTCTTTCGGTTGGGAATGTTTTGACACTTTTTTTTCTGTGTCTCATCCAATTCACGGTCCTTATAGGATTCGCAAATTGTACGTTTTGAAAATTCCGCGAAATATTTTTTCGGAGACAAAATTCAAACCTTGTTCCTCTTGGTTTTCTTTGAATTTTCTGTAAAGATTAGAAACACTGAAATACTCGGTGGGCAAGTAAGTTCTATTGGTTCTAGAACGGCAATAATGGGATGGAACCCTTGGTAAGCTTTCAATGAACGTGCAAACGGCTTCTTTTAAATCATCGGTGTAGCATTTGACGTAGGTGCTGCACCCCTCTTGTCTGTTTCCGATGTATTTAAAACTGTTGTTTTTTCAAGGGCATATGTGATAACTCTACTGGAAATGTTAAGAGTTTTAAGCAAAAACTGCATACATACTTGTATTCTCTTCCCTTCAAAATTTATAAAATATTTCCTTGTTTCTGTCTTCTTTTCAATTTCTTTGCCTCGTCGCCTTTTGATAGGAACACGATCAACACAAGATAATAACCAATCTATTTGCTGTGTATGTGGCAGTTTCCAATAAAAGTCAAAAACGGCTTGCCTTTGTGACTCACTTAATCTAGTAGCACATTTGTTTTGGCAGCTCTTGCATGGAATTCTTTGCACAGGGGCCTTATTCCGTAAAACAAAAACGATCGAACGATATCGTTTTGGCAATAGCTGTCCCTATCTTTCCCTTTAGATGTGGTAGAGATGGGTATTGCCAAAACGATATCGTTCGATCGTTTTCGTTTTACGGAATGAGGCCCCAGATTTATGTTTTTTCTCAACACGAGCTCTTTTTGATGCTACCCCCAACCCCTGGTTACATACGTCAATGGCCATGACTTTCGGCTTTGGATTCTCGTTTACTTTTCGATGTTCTATTATTTCATCGGAACTTGAATTTTCTATGAAATCATTATGCCAAGATGAACTCCCATCTGTTTCAAACGGATCACACTCAGACTCAGACCCAGATACAGATTTGTATGGTGCAGACAAACTCCTTTCACCCATAGTACTTTTTGTTTTTTCAAATGATCAACCTAAAACAATTCATAATTGTATTTATCTCACCTACCTTAAAATAATAAACAATGTATCAAGAATCAAGGAGCTTATTTACTTACTTTCATTCCTTCATAAGATTATTTTGCTAATTCAACCATTTGTCTAGCTCTTGAATGAAACAAAATTAGCTTTTGCAATCCAGAGGGACCTGGCAAATTTTCATTCATGGTAAAATTTATAATTTCACTAGAATACCACGAAACGATGAACTAACAAACAAAGACGTATGTATTTATCTAATTAATAAATGATCACAATAAGCCACTATTTTTGCAACACTCCTCAACGAAAAAAGTACGATGACAACTGACGAGAGCAAAAGGAACAAAATAACCTGAAACAAAACCAAAGCCTACTTACTGCATTCAAATATTTGAAATAAAATGAACAGCTATCTGTGCAACGAAATTTACATACAAAAATACGCTTACAACCGACCAGACAAAAAAAAAACACAAAATAAATGGGAAAAAAGCAGTAGCCTACTTCATAGAAAAATATTCAAAATCAAAGAAAACCATATCTGGAGTGTTATAAGCGACAAAAATGGAGCAAGTTCTATTTGGAAGAGTGTGCTAAGCGACAATTTCGGTTAAACTATGCGACATCTAACAAAATTTGTTTGTGGATGTTTGGTTGCTTAAGACAAGGTTTTTAAAAATGTCGCTTAGCATAATTTCACTGGCGGATAATACAAATTTCAGGAAGCAACATTATTCCAGTGAGAAAACTTGGCGGTTGCTACAATCTTATTTTCTCTTTATGTTTTTCTACAAAACAATTCGATAATAATTTGTGTCTACATTTTGTAGACGAAGAAGTAAAATGGACTGACAATGCAAACAGTGTGGCCCAGTGATTTTTTCGTAGAGCCGGAATGTCATGCATTGCTGGGGCTGTTGATGGATCTTTAATCCCAATTGACACACCATCCGTTAATGAACAAGCATATGTGGATCGTAAAGTTTTTCACTCCTTAAACGTTATGCTAGTTGCTGGAGCTGATTATCGCTTCTATGCCATTAGCTGCAATTTTCCAGGATCTGTTCATGATAGCCGTGTACTGCAATGCAGTAGATTTTACAGCAAATGAAATGATGAGGGATCGCGTCCTTTTCCAAGAGCTATTGTTATAGATGACTCTGCCTACCCATTAAGAACGTGGCTATTTACTTGTAACGTTCCCAACCAAACTCCGGAAAGTCAAGCTAAAAATCGCTTTGTTTCTAAGCTTAAGAAAACCCGACAAATCATCGAGTGTAGCATTGGATAGCTAAAGGAAATTTTTCCTTGCTTAAACAGATTGCATTTGAAGACGCCAACTAGGTGTGTCATATTATATAACGTTCGGAAGAAAATGACATCTTTTTGTCGGATTATGATGATATGGAAGATGAAGATGGCGAAAATAATGAAGAACAAAATCCAAATGAAAACAATAGAGAAGCAGTGGAAGCTTTGAAAAACTATATTAACCATTTCAATTAATAAAATTTTATGATCAATTGTATTGATTCAATTCATTTATATTAAGCTGGCACCCCTGAATCAAAAAGTGACCAAGCGAATCCAAAATCACAAATAATGGAATTACATAAGCTGCATTTTACTATTGTATATCGAATTCAATACAAATAAATATTACCATTTTTTCAATAATTTTTAGTTGCAAGTTCTTTTCTTCTTGATCAAAGTGGGACCACGGATCTCTACGTGCAACGATAAAAAATTTTAAAATTTTTCTTTGCTCTGGCTATGTACGTAACAATAGAATATGAATATGAACAAAATTTGAAAAGACAATTCTTCTGATTAAGTGGAGTAACTGAATATAATATAGTGTACTTATCCAAAAAAGATTTTTATTACTCACTTTTAAAATAAATAAATAATCTCAATCAATCTAGAGAACGATTTGAGAAATATGGTACGGTCGTGGAGTGTGACTTTGTGTATTCGTTTACTAGTGTATGGGTTTGTGCATTTGGACAGTGTGGGACACATCCAAGATGTAATTAAAGAATTGAATGGGCGTGTGGTCGGAATTTCATTTTCAAGAAATTTCTTAAAAGTAATGGAAATTTCTTGAAATTGTTGGTATATCGTTGTCGTTTCAAAACCACTAACTTTATAAGGATGGTTGAAATGGTTATATGTTTTATTTGAAGTCCTCTAAGTGATTATGAAAACCATTTTCAAATCGAACAAATATTCCAAAAAATTTCTATACAAAAGTTCTGAAATCAAACATTAAAATTTTCAATTATGAGTTTCAATGATAGCTATAACTGGTGCCTTAGTCAAATTCATCTAAACCATCAGCGTCAACGATAATGGTATCAATACCTTCCGTTAGGTAAAGGGATGCTGTAAACGGTGATGGCGGCAAACCTAAATTTATTTCCCTTTCGCGGGATTCTAATTGCTTACAATAATAATTAATTTTAAGTAAATCAACTTTTAATTTGTGTTCCTCCATTTCTCTTTGAAATTTAGCATCTCGCTGGTTGTTGATGGATTTATTATTTCCAATTTCTCGTTGGGTACTTGTCGACGCTTGAGGCTGGCGTTGAGGTGGTGCTGAAGGAGGGGCATTTTCGTTTCCTCCATCGCTTTGGAGATTTCCGTCAAACCATACGTAATCTAAGAAATGAAAACAAATCACCTTCAAGTTATTTTTATTATTTCTTTGCTTACATCGTCTCCCAATGTAGCTAAAATTAGCTTGTCGCCTTCGTCAAGCAAATCACTTTGGATAGCACCACCAACTCCAGTTTTCTTCATTCTATCCACCTTAGTCTAAAACGGTTTAGTTTTTAAAATACATATTATTTAAGAATAATGTAAATTCTTACCTTACCATCGTAGTTCGACGCCAGTTTTGCCACGTAATTCTTCTGAAACGGTCTTCATTCGGATCAGTGGTAAGCCCATATGACAAGGCCAAGAAAACTATATTCCTCCAAGCTGTCGTTATTTCGTCTTTGGTTCTATTTGAACCGACAAATTGACCAAAAAGTATTTCTTTTTGGTCTAGCATTTCCTGCAGAACAAGTATCTTCTATTCTTTAGTTGACTATTAAACTTACTTGCTTTTGTATATTTTCGTTTGTTTACATTCATTTTAACCCAACACTTTAAACAATTACAACAAATTTATATGCTGTATGAAATGTATGTAAAAATTGAGGTTAATTTGTTGTATGATGTGTATGATAAATTTGTGAGAAACAGAATCATACAACATTCCAATATTTCCAGTGTAATTTCCGGTCATACATTGTTGTATGACAGTGGATCATACAACACATCTGAGAAACAGAAATCATACAACAGAACTGTCAAAATCATACAATGTATGTGATGTATGATTTGAGAAATAGGCCTTAGGTCCATAAGAAAAGAAGGCGACGACGTATTTTTGCATAATATGGATGAATTATTTTCACTTTCACCTTTATCTTCAATGTTCTCAGTATTTTGAGATAGGACAAAAATATCACTATTCATTTCCATGATAAAATACGATGACCGCGACCTGATTGAACTGCGAAGCGAATGAGTTGATAACGGGCGGTTTCACTTTGATTTCAACAGATGGTTGTAAATTTGATTGCATTGTTGTGAATTCAACAAAATTGGATGTTGAAAGCACAACTTTTTGCAGATTTAAGATTTTTAGTCAATTTGACTGCCTTGTAACATAACAATTCAACAAATTCGGTTGTCATTTAAACATATTTGTGTACTTTTGATAGATTTTGTTGTAAATTTATGTTGTTTGTGTGTGGATTTCACAAATTCATAATAATGTAGAATTGACAACCAAAATTGACAACACGTTGTGAATTCTACAAACAAAAAATTGCGATCATTTTCACAATTTTGTTGTAAAAATGATAGCAAATCTGTAAAACCAACAATTAGTTGTGAATTTGATCATAAATTCTGTTGAATATACAAATAAACATTTGTAAATTTGATTGCAACTTGTGAAATTTACAGCCGAGATTTTTTTGGGTGAAAACACTGCTTATAAAAAATAAAAAAAAACAACAGCACTATTAAAGGTAAAAAATTTAATAATAATAAAAACAGAAAATAAAAATGTTAAATGTTTTAGTCATCAAACACCTTACTCCTTTCCAACACAGCACGAAAAACGGTATAAACTCCCAGAATTTTATTAGTTTTGCAAAAAACTAATCCACTCACACTAATTTTACTAAACTTTGCAATTAAATTAAATTTTTTTTATGAATTTTCTCACTGAAATTTTACCACTTTGGTTCGCACTCTCACTGAAAATGAAAAAAATAAACTTTCAAGCAGACATATGGAATATCTTCCTTCCTACTCCAACACATACCTACCCAAAGCGAAACAAAAAACAAACTATCTACGATCATAACTTCGCTAAAAAAAACCGTTAAAGAATCTCCTAAATTATAAAACGATAAAAAAAGCTCAACAACAATTCGTAACTACCAACACCTACCAATTGGACAAATAATTATAAATGCCAAATATAGCAACGTTGTAATTACCTCACATATTTTGAAATTTAACAACGTTGCTTTGATATATTCAATTTGCATGAAATTTTGAATATTTTGCTTCTACTAATAGCTATAGCTATACCAAAACCTATATATGCATATACCCTATCTCTAAATAACAAAATACCGTAAGCATCGTGCATAGGACAAAAAAAATTACTTTTCTTCCCCTTATTTTGCTTTATAGTCCAGTCCATAAGCATTTGACTCGGAAAAAATCGCCGGAAAGCTGGAATTTAGTATATAGCCTTCTAATAGCGTTCTTAAGAAACTGTTAAAAGTCCCCATCAATTGAAGGGATTTTTAATTTGCCCCTCCCACCTAAAGGGGTGGACAAATAGAGTGGGCCGATATCTTAAAATCGTGTCCATATAATGTACCAACAATGAAAAAAAATTGATGCTTTTATCACAAAATGCACAATTTTGGAATAAAGTCGCCCAGCTACCCTCAACTCTTCTGATTGGTTTATTTCGAAAACGGTTATTTGCATGAAAAAAGTATGTTATATTTTTTGTAGGAAATATTTTAAGCTACAAATTAGTCTTTAGTATTTTTTTTATACAACTTACCATTTGGGAGTTATTCCTAAAAACCTTTTTGGGGGACCTTCAACCCCCCGTGAAACTGTTGGCCCCGCTTATATCGATGGGGACTTTTCACAGTTTCTTAAGAACACCCTGAGGAAGCTTTATACCAGCTGTTTTTATGGTTTGACTCATTGACTGGACTATTATGCCACGACCGTTAAAAACATCTGATTCAACCATCGCCCTTAGTCTCATTATTGTTGTCAGAATAATATTAATATAATCCTCTGGTTCTTACTATTTGTCTTCATTTATTTATTATTTATATTCCTCAGGCCTTTTTATTTCTCCAATGTCATTTTGTGGTGATTGCAGCGCCGTCCGAGAGGCGATACTGAACTAATTTTTTCTGTTCCATGGGAGTACTATATACAAAGGTTGTACTTTTAATTATTCCTGTAATGATAAAATTCAATGTCTGCATTTTTGGGCCGACTTCTGTTTTTTCTCCCGACTCAGATTATTGTGTTAGAGTAAATAATACTGATCACCGAGTACGCATCAATACAATTGAAGCGTTGAGAATGAGAAGGGGTCAAGTGACATTTTTGAAGTTTTGAGTTATAAGCCTTTAAATTTAAAGTTTTAAGTTTATAAGTAGTAGTAGTGGTAGTTAACCCCTTTATCTGAAGCTAACTTTGTAAGTAATAACAATAGAGAAACAAGAATTGACCAAAATTTAAGTTGTCGCTTAACACCAGTATTGGTAAAAAATAAACAAAAAAATCGAAAAATGTCACTTGACCCCTTCTCACTCTAGACGCTTCAATTATCCTAATTGTCGCCTTGTGCTAGCGTTTTATTTTTAAAATGATATTCGCTGGCTCTACGTTGAATGATTCCTTAGTTTATGAAATTTATGGCCTGAATGTTTGGGTCACCGTATCACATGATACTCAGCCCTATCACAAATTCCATCGTAATCGAAAATTTGCTACGAATCACGAAAACTGTATTGCAGAATCCATTCGTAGTGATCTATTAAGAATTTCGAAATTCGGGAAATTTGCTATCACAAATTCAGAATGAAACGGAAATATGACTTCCTTTTCTACGACAACTGATTCTTGTCGTAGCCAAGTGGTAAACGATTGTGTTTCATTAAAAAAATAGTTTTTTTTTACAAATTCTAAAATTTGCAATGGTTGCAAACGCAAACTATTCCATTTTTATTTTGTTAAAAGTTCTTAAACTCTTAAATAATTGAATGCAACGCCAGTGAGAAACATTGCAAAGAAGTCGAAACAAAACAATTGCGCTAAAAAAAAAAACAAAGGAAGTCAAAGAACACATCACTTTTAAAACAAGCCGGATTAAAATTTGTTCCTCAGTACATTTGAAACCACTTTATTTTTTTAACTTCAATTTATTTTAAAGCTGAATATATTATTTTCTTGGGAAAAAATGCTAGAACATTGAATAAATAAACAAATATCAACAACACAGTTTTTTCACGATCAATAACTTGACAGCTGTAATAGTGCTCTGAGATTATGGGAATTTTTTGCGATATTTATTAAAACAAAGAGTCTAGCCATACTTACTTAACACAAATGTTCAGCTTTTTTTGTGTAAAATAAAAAGGGAAAAAAGATGGGACTTTTTAAAAAGTTTAAGGGATTTTGTTTTTAAAAGCTCCAAGTATTGCTGTGACATAGGACAGCTGATTTCGAAATTCAGAATTAATTCTTTTAATGAGGCATTGCTTTTTTCGATTCCATTCGGATTTGGTGAATGCTTTTTTCGGGGTTCGTAGTGGAATAATCCATTCGGAGATTTTCCACGATGGATTCTGTGATAGGCCTGACTATTTTTTAAAATGAGTATAGCTAACTGTACTTTTAGTGGAGCGGCATAGCGTCCGTATAAAAGTTAATTGTGCACTTTGTGATAAAAGCATCAAATTTTTTTCATTGTTGGTACATTATATGAATATGATTTTAAGATATTGGGCCACTTCAAAATTCCGCCCCTTTAGGTGGGAGGGGCAAATTAAAAAAAAAAAATACATAAGATTGAAAAAAAATATTAAAAAACAACGGCAACACTTACAATATCATGCTATACCTTTTTTTTAAGCCAAGAACCCATTCTTCAATTCCTGTATCAAATTAAGTTATTTTAGTGCTTAGTTTTTGAAAAAAATATTTTCAAACTCAAAATTTTGGAAAAAAAATAAAAAAAAAAGTTTATTGTATTTTTTTCGCAAAACTTTACGTTATTAAGTACTAATTTGCTTTATCATTTTCGATACTCTTATTAACTTTTAGTCGAGTTCTAAAAACCAGATAGTCATTAGTCATTTAGTTTTTTAGAAAATTTAAAATTACCATAACTACTTTTTTCTTAAAACCGTCATTTTTGAACATGAACAATGGATTTTGACTTTCTTGTTTAAATTATAAAATTAGTTTAATCAATAGACCTACAATAGTTTAGGTAGTTATGAACTTTTAATATGTTATTTAATATGGTTGTTTGATGAAAAAACAAATTACGACAACCACGCCCCATACGCCCTCCTTGACAATTCTGAAAAACCCATACTTTTTTCAGTCTCTCGCCTATAACTTCATTCTGGTTTTTATTTAAGCAAACAAAAAATATTTTGCGACAAATACAATCAAATGAGAATTATTACTAAGATCTATTGCATGCACCCCATCGTTTTTAGTTTTAAGTGTATGGGGAGAAATTGTTTTATACTTTTTAGTACAAAACGTATTATATTAAGATTGAAATTTTTTTATTCACTTAATTAAGAAGACTTTAGTTGTTTTATAATATAAAAATTTATACAATTTGTCTCAATTGATTACGGACAGTAAATTTTTTAATCAACAATAGTGTACATTCATAGACATTAAACATTTGCTTTGTTGCGATGCTGATGCGCAACGCAGCTGATGCTGATGCAATACATCAGCAACTACGCATCGCATTTTCTTGATTCTGGTTTTGCTTTAAGTTTGCGCATTATTTGATGCAAGTTTGCAATAGTGAACAATTTACATTAAAACTGATGCTGGTTTGATGGCGGCTTTATGAATGTTTGACCCAAGTGATTGTGCATCATCTCTGCAACGATGCGTTTGTGAATTTACATATATTTTTCAAACCATTCGTTGATCTTACTTTGGAAAACAGTTAACGGAATGAAAGAAGGATTTATAATGATCATTCCGGTTTTGTTCAGGTTCTCAATCTCTGACCCCCATATCCCCATTTACGCCACTTCATGCGTTCTTCAAAGCCACTTGGGCCCTCTTATCTTTGTTCTAACAATAAACGATATTGACAGTCAATATAACTACTGGCTCATATCGTAGTTATGTAGTTGATATTAAAATCATTAAGCTCAATTCAATTTATTCCAAACTTGGTGAGAAAAGAATTTCTTAGAACTCAACATTACTTTCAATCTATAACCTTCTCCCGTATACAGTTTCCCTCAACCCCTAGTACATATTACTTTCACAACGTGGCCATTCCCATAATTTAATTCATTCAAGACTTTGGAATTATTTGTGACATTGAGCTTAACTTTCGCTCCCATTTTGGTAAAATAATTAACAAGGCCAATACCTCTGCCGGCTGTATTAATAATCTTATTCCCACAGATATTTTGTCAACAACTACTGATTACTTCGCTCCTATTCTGTGTCTCAGTAAGGATTTTAAAGTTGTTTTCCCATCCAGACAGGACTGGCAAAACGACGCCGTGACGAAAGACTTCGACACAACTATTTTTACTGATGGTTCAAAGATGGAGTGTGGGGTTGGTTCAGGAATATTGTAAGGTACTCAAACAAGACCCCTACAATACCGAAATACCACTATCCTGACAGCTGTTAAAGCCATTAGCTCAGCTGCATCGTCTTCCAAATTGGTGCAGCAATGCCGTGATGACCTCGCCAGCCTAAACGTGAATCTCAAGGTGAGGCAAACGAGCAGGCTGACGAACTGGCCAGGCAAGGTTCCCCCCTTCATGACTCACTTGGAGTCATGTAGGGCAATATATTCTCTATTTTTCTTACCGAATCCAATCGCAGGTGGAGCAATTTGTCAAATTCCATCATTTATAGGAAGATTTGGCCCACCTGTAGTAAATCCCGAACAAACGACTTAATTTGCAGACCCAGGCGAGACATAGCCAGGTCATTGCAACATGAACAGGATATGGCCATGTGGAGAGCATGCAGCACAGCTAGATATTCCCCACAATTATCACTGTCGTAGTTGCGGGGACCAGCAGGAAAAGGAGACAGTCATTCATTTCCTCTGTAAATGCTCCGCTTTGGCCAGAAAAAGAGCTCAGTCACTTGGTAAAGCTTTTTTCCGTGACCTTAACGAACTTTCTGAGATGAGGATCAAAGATTTGATCTCCTTCCTTAACGAAACGCACTAGCTCTAGGATAAACTTCAGTAGCCACTGTACATCTTTCCTAGGACTAGATGATCGTTCTAAGGGAACAAACCTTGTAAGTCTCTGAGCCAACCGACAATCTGATCAATGTGGGATGTTGCTGCGAGACTCAAACAATCCATACCATTTCCATCCATAAGTCCAATGAGTTATGGTATCAAAACGATGCACTCTAGCTCTAATTGGCTCAATAAGCTAGGTGGCTCGTGACCGCCATTTCACCCTACCTACCTACCTCTGCCGGCTTCTACGGCCTTCCGTGGACCGATAACATCAACCCCATATTAAGTACCTTATTTCTTGTCTCAATAAGTTAAAAATCGTTCGCAAAATTTGTAGCGGATCGAAAAGAAATCGGTTTAATTGAAACGTTTGAAAAAAAAACACTTTCTCAATCCCCCCCTCAATATAGGTATTCGTCGCAAAAAAAAAGTGGTACCAGTAATTTGTATGTGATTTATATATAAATTTATTCAGAAGACTTTAAGGGGTTATTGCGCTGTTCTGTGCGAAGTAACTAAGAATTTTACAACTAACGGAATTTTAAGTTTTTATTGGAGCTTAATGGTGTCGATTATGTACAAAAATACTGAGGATCATATTTGTAGCTTCATTTGTTTTCTACAAGTCGCAAAATAACTTAAAATACATATACCAGAATGATGTTCAAGGCAAAAGACTGAAAAGTGATGGTTTTCTGTGATTTTATTATGATACTGAAGGGGTGGAGGGGGCGTGGTTGTCAAAAATTTGTTTTTTTCATCTACCAAACTTATTAAGTAACATTTTAAAAATTTATAACTACATGAAGTCTAATAGTTTTATCGATTGGACCAATTTTATAATTTAGACAAGAATGTCAAAATCCATCGTTTTGTTCAAAAATGACGGTTTAAATGTTTCTAAGAAAAAAATAGATTTTCAATTTTCTAGAACACTGAATGACTTAAGACTATCTAGTTTTTAGCACTCGACTGAGAGTTAATGAGAGTATCGAAAATGAAAAAGCAAATTAGTACTTAATAATGTAAAATTTTGCAAAAAAAATGTATTACATTTTTTTTTTTATTTTTTTTTCAAAATTTTGAGTTTGAAAATAATTTTTTCAAAAACTAAGCACTAAAATAACTGAATTTGAAAACAGAATTGAAGAATGGGTTCTTGACTTTAAAAAAAGGTATAGTATGATATTGTAAGTGTTGCCGTTGTTTTTTAATATTTTTTTTTCAATCTTATGTATTTTGTTCTTTAAATTTGCCCCTCCTACCTAAAGGGGCGGAATTTTGAAGTGGCCCAATATCTTAAAATCATATTCATATAATGTACCAACAATGAAGAAAATTTGATGCTTTTATCACAAAGTGCACAATTATTTAACTAAGCCGCCCCACTATTTGATTGATTCCCTATAATGATGAAATTCAATGTCTGTGTTAGACTCTGTCTTTTCCCCAGATTCAGATTCTATATTTATATTTCATAATCCTGATCATAGAGTACGTATCAATAAAAATTCCTAGTTGTCCCCTAGATCCATTTGTAGCTTCAGTGATTCCTATTTTGAAGAAATTCAAAGTCCGAATGTGGTCGACATCGGTCTTTGCTCCCGATTTAGATTCTTCATTAAGCGCATCAATACAATTACATACCTGATTATCCCCTTGTGCGAAGAATCTGGTGGGGCGGCTGTACGTTCAATGATTCATATACTATTAAAATTCAATCTCAAATTCTTCATTCAATCCTATCCCTATCTAATGATCGTTTGACTAGTTGAGAAGTGTTAAAATGTAGTTTCTTTTTGATAAATTCTGTAAAATTTTAATTTTATTTTCTTCGTCTATCTCAGCGCCAATTAGTGAAAAGATAGCCGCTTCATCATTCATCTTAAGGAACTTTGATTTTAAAGACGAGTGTGATGGGGGAAGGTGATAATCAAGTATGTAATTGTATTGAGAATCATCAATGAAAATCCAAATAAGGTGCTTGTGACTTTTTTATTTTTTGTATTATAATCAGGTTAAAATTGATTTTTTAAGTAACCAACATTTAAAATAGCTACTGGTGCCAAATAATCAGGATTTTTTATCTAGCGTAAATCTTATATCAAAAAAAATATATTCTAGTTTGATAAATCACCCGAAGTCTCCGATTCTGAAATCGAATTCGGATGCATTTTCAGAACAACGTTAAAAGTGATACCATTGCGCTGCTTTAGAATAAACTTCAACCTTGTGATGGGACAAGGTGATAACCAGGTAAGTGTATTGATACACGTCCCTTGTCCCTGACATGGTACTAAGAAAAAGTACCCATATTTTCACGAATACCCTTCTATTGAGAACCAAGCATTTTTTAATTTTTATTTTTTCCCAAACATTTCAGATTTCAATCATCCTGATTTATATGCAGCTCCAATACTGCCGATAGGTCTGATTTTAACGAACGCCATATTATTACCTTTCGAGAAAAAGTAATAAAGGTGGAATTGCATTTCGTATAGCTAGCGTTATCTGACAGCAAGGCACATAGGAACCAAAATTTCTCGTTCGCGATGCATTTATATATTTTGTGGTTGAAATTTGAACTGTGAAGAAGAGTTCCTTTGTGTCTGTAAAAGTCATGAGCCATTCTTTACCAGGCAATTAATTGACTTTCCAATTGGTATTGACTTTTTAGACTTACAGATTGCTATTTGGTAAGCTAACTTTCGGATACAGTTGATTGTTAGGTCATAGTATAAATCGGCGCATCCTTTATGATATTTTTGTGTTGGTATTCCTGTTTTTTTTATTCTTGCAGTTTTTTTTTTATTCCTGCAGTTTTTTTTATTCTTGCGGTTTTTTTTTTATTCTTGCGGTTTTTTTTATTCTTGCAGTTTTTTTTTATTCTTGCAGTTTTTTTATTCGTGCAGTTGTTTTTTTTGTATTCTTGCAGTTGTTTTTTTGTATTCTTGCAGTTGTTTTTTTGTATTCTTGCAGTTGTTTTTTTTATATTCTTGCAGTTGTTTTTTTTATTCTTCCAGTTGTTTTTTTTTATTCTTGCAGTTTTTTGTTTATTCTTGCAGTTTTTTTTATTCTTGCAGTTGTTTTTTTTTTATTCTTGTAGTTGTTTTTTTTGTATTCTTGCAGTTGTTTTTTTGTATTCTTGCAGTTGTTTTTTTTGTATTCTTGCAGTTGTTTTTTTATTCTTCCAGTTGTTTTTTATTCTTGCAGTTTTTTTTTTTTTTATTCTTGCACTTTTTTTTTTAATCTTGCACTTTTTTTTTTTTAATCTTGCACTTTTTTTTTTATTCTTGCAGTTGTTTTTTTTATTCTTGCAGTTGTTTTTTGCAGTTTTTTTTATTCTTGCAGTTGTTTTTTTTATTCTTGCAGTTTTTTTATTCTTGCAGTTGTTTTTTTTATTCTAGCAGTTTTTTTTTATTCTAGCAGTTTTTTTTTTATTCTTGCAGTTGTTTTTTTTTATATTCTTGCACTTGTTTTTTTTTTTAATCTTGCACTTTTGTTTATTCTGGCAATTGTTTTTTTTTATTCTTGCAATTGTTGGTGTTTTTTATATTAAGTTCTTATTGACTTTTGGGGATATCGCATTCTGGTTGTCCTTTTTTAAAATTAAAATCTCCGCGTCTCTCAATTTTGGGTGGTTTTTATATTTACAAGCTTTATTTATGATCTGAAGACGATTTAGATGTTATCGGATCTGTCAATAAAATTTTGTTAAGACTAAGAATTATGTTCTTAAACTCCTTTTCTTGGTGTTTTCTGTTAGTTAATTTCGGTTATGAATTGAAAAGCTAAATTATCTAATGGTTATTTCATCCATACAAAGAGTACATAATCCTGATTACAGTCAATACAATTACTTGATTGTCTCCTTGTCCCATGATACTCGATTAAGAAATAAAACATACTTCTGATCATAGAGTTCGTATTAATATAATTACCTGATTATCCCCCTTTCCCATTATGTTTATTTTTGAAGTGGAACTTGCTGGTTGTAAGTTTAATGGTTCTCTTAATGATAAAACTCAATTTCAGAATGTCTGGTTCGACTTTTGGTTTTGTTCCCGATGCAAATCATCTATTAGAGGTATAAGATTCTTATCATAAACAATACAATTACCTGATTATCTCCCTGTGCCAGGAGTCGTTTTTATATTTATTAATTTCAATGTATCCTTAATTTAAAGCTCATAATCCAGATCATAGATTACGTATCAATATGATTACCTGATTGTCACCTTGTTCCATGATATTTATTTTTAAAGCAGTTGAAACAATTCCTATATTTATGAAGTAGTAATGTAGGGACTTCTTTTTTTACTCCCGACTCAAATCGTTCAAATAGAGCAGTTTAAATCTGATCCTAAAGTACGTATCAATACCTGAGCCAATGGTTTCCTAAACGGAGGAAATAGAAAGAGTCACAAATCATGTCACTTCTACAAACTATATACCGATTGGAAAATAAACATGGTATGTATTTTATCATTCAAATCATATTTTTTTAAATAAACTATTGCAAGTATTCACTATTTTAACTCTTATTTCACTTTTTTATTTAGTATTTTCACTATTTTAACGTTTTAAAATCTCGAAACACTTTCCTATAGCTCGGCAAAATGACAGATTGGGTTCTTTTTGTTTTTAACAGTTAGGTCTAAGTAGTACAATTACTCTGTTATAAATTTTAGGTACTCTGAATAGTTTTAAGTTAATTTTAAGATTTAATTTTAAGTTAAACGTATAGAAAATTAAGCCGACTTGGGCGAAAGGCAATTTAAGAATGACACAAATAGAATTTAATTATGACAGGAAGGACCGGCAAGGAAGACAACAAAAAAATCAGTATTATGAAATTGTGGGTTGCCCTCTCTTGTGCCGGAAACACTAGTGTTTGGGGTGTTCGCGCATAATACGAATGGCCGCGCTGCGCGGCATCGGTGGAAATTCGCAATACGCACGAACAGCAAGGCACATATGAACCAAAATTCCTCGTTCGCGGATGCAATGGCATTTTCTTTTTTTCTTTTATTTTTGCGATGCTTTTTGTTGGCTGTGGACACAGTTGTCGTTGAAACTAAGTATATTTTGATTGTTAGGTCATAGTATAAATCGGCGCACCCTTTATGATCTTTTTGTGTTGATATTCCTTTTTTTTTATGCTGCACTTGTTTTTTTTTTTATTCTGGCACTTGTTTTTTATTTTCTTGCACTTGTTTTTTATATTCTTGCACTTGTTTTTTATATTCTTGCACTTGTTTTTTTATTCTCGCACTTGTTTTTTTAATCATTATTTTGTGCGAATTAACTTCATCTGCCGTGAATGAAATAGGTTCTCAATTTTATTTTCTTACTAGCTTGACGTTTCAGCTTTAATTAAATACCTTAGTATCGACAATCCGATAATTAGAAACAAAGTTATAGGCTTCTAAGAGTACTCATATCGAATGTTTTTCGGATTTTAAACAAAAAACCAACTATCTTCTATTTTCTTCTTCTTATTTTCTTTCGTGTCTTGAATTTTGTGTTTGTTTTTTTAATTAATAGAAATTAACTAATGTGTGTCTCAAGTGATGCACTTTTGTGCAATTCAAGCTCGACTGGTGAGACTCTAGAGTAACGTTAATTGGATTTGAAATTTACTTACCATCTTTTTCTCTGAGGGATTCACTGATTTCATTCCAAATGTTATCCTTTTTTTTAAAGTTTTTATATTCCTTTTTTGAGTGCGTACCTTTTGAATTCTAATATCTGTTACGTGGCCAGGTGGAGTGGTGGCTCGTCAGGTCAATGCGAAGCACTGATTTGTCACACCATTGACGACGATAGCGACGGTGGTGGTCAGTCAATGAACTTTACTGCCCATTCATTAAAACCATCGTATTATATCTTTCGAGCGAATACTCATGTAATCGATAATTAAAATTATTGCCCAGTCTTTGGACGGCAATGTCCTTGTAAAAGTTTTATTTCTTCAAAAACCATTCATACCAGGCTTGCCAACCTTTTGTGGTCCTACTTTAAGCTCTCGAGTTTTTAATATGTTTGAATTTAATCATTTTATTTTTCTAAAGCTCGTTCTTCATTCTAGTTAATAAAACAAATTGCTTTTTTTGCCGCATTCTGCCTTACAAGTCTTATTTGATTCAATTTAGACTTTCTATGTCTTTTCTCCCTATTGGCACATGAAGTTCATTATTTTAATTTTAAATCCAGCTGATCCGACATTTTTGAAATTGACTTCACTGCTGCTACTGGCAAAATTAACATCAGATCCCGTAATCGGGTGAAATACTTCAACTATCACGCCGAGCCGAAATACCTTATTAGAAGACACATTTCTTCTCTGGATTCATTAATACTCTTCGTTTTTTGTGACATTTTCAAATACGAATTAAAGAAAATCGAAAATGCTTTAATTTACTAGGGCGACATGGTCTTCTTTTAACTGCTTTATTTTGTTCTTCTAAAATTTTTTTACAATAGTTTCAAGTTTGATTTAAGAACGAAAATTAATTGTGGCCAACTCGGGATAGACCAAAATTAAAATATGTTTAAAATGATGGCTTCTACAGCAATATCCGATAGTTTGAAATACTCTGGGAAATAAGAATTCAACTGCAAAGTCAATAACATATAGTGTTCAGGCCTGTTTGTGAATATAGCGAACTGCAGCATTAAGTTGCAGACAATTGCACGAACACTTCATTAAAGTTCCATTTTTTTCATGAACAATGAACAGGAGGAACGAGAATCCGCAGAAGTTTATTTATTTGCGTGTCAATTGAAGCATCATGGATTTTGAAATTGTACCCACAAACTACTGGGATTTGTCTCCAAATTTAGTTCACATTTACGTTTCCCCGTGCGTCACATTTTTGAAGTTCTGTTTTTGGTGTGTAAACATCTATGCCGATGGTGGAGTAAACTTACTGACTTACTTGTATCAGTAACACGTTTATAAATATGTATTGGATCCGTTTAATAACAAGAATTCAACGTTTATATACTAAATCGAAAGATCGAGTTGGGTTGAGGTTGAAATTTGGTTAACAGTTCGAACTAAAAGCTCGTGTCACAGAAGGCAGACTAGCTGTGCGGACATAACTTGTTGCTGTTACTCGCCGCGTTCTGTTATGTAAAACCCTTGATTATTGAATTTACATGGATGCTTTTATTGAACTAAATATTATAATTTGTCCCCTATCTGTCAAATTCCATGTGTCAATGGATTCAAACCACAATATTAATGCTTTCCGCTGAACATACGTCAAAATACTAGATTGCTAGCTATCTTTCAAAACATAAAGATTAAAATTTTGTTGGAGATTCGTTGAATAACAAAAATCTTAAAAAAAATATCGGATCAAAGGATCGAGATTTCGGATGGAAACTAGTTAAGAATTTCGTGTCAGATAACATCCCTCTGTAAACATAAGTGAAACAACTTAATTTTGTATGCGATAACATCCCTGTTTAACATTATATGTAAGCTAACAAACATTACCTTACGTAGCGGAGTTCAAACAACAATCTTCAATTTTTTTTTCAAGAATTGAACCTTGTTTACTCTTACTCAATACCTTCTGCTAATTCTCGTTCCCCTGTTCATTTTTCATGTCGTTGATCGGTCTTCTACTTGGCATTCCTTTTCAACTGACAATTTGGCAAAAATTCTCTCCTTGGCTAGGTCTACTACTCGGCCTTGTCATAGGCCCCGTAGTAACACATTCATATTACGAATAATATGTTAAAATAATGTTAAAGCTGCCGTCGTAATAGAAATATCTCCAAACCAGTTCGAGGTCGTGAAAAGTTATACCTATCAATAGCCCGCAAAATCGTGGCAATATTTTTCTTACGACGGCGGTGCAGTGATTTTTCAAAGATTCGTAGCTTATATTATAAACCGAGCATGTCCTTGGCCGATCATAACTTTCAAGCGCCTTTTGCCACTTTATTAAAAGATGTAACATTCCTGGAAGATAGATTATTTTTTTTTTTTTACAATATTTGAACCTTCTCTACTCTTAATTAATACCTTCTGCAGATTCTTGTTCTTCATGAACCAATTTCATGTCGGTTGTCGTTCTAATCCTTTGCGTTCCTTTTCCACTGTTAATTTGGTAACAATGATATCCTTGGCGAGATCTCCTACTAAATTTTTAAAGCCAGCATTTAATTGGCCGACCATTACTTTCAAGCGCATGTGCCAATTTATTAAAACATTGCTGTTTCCAGTTGGAAGATAGATAAACTATTTTTTTTATAATTTAACCTTCTCACCATCTGCAGATTCTCGTTCTTTATGAACCACTTTCATATGGTTGGTCGCTCTTCTCCTTTGCATTCCTTTTCCACTGACAATGCTTTCCATGGCTAGGTTTCCTTGTATAAGCCAGCATGTCTCTTGTTGACTTTGTGTTGACATTTTTCGCACTCAAAGTCTTCATCGAAATCATAGTCCAGTATTGTTCTCTATCGGTATTTAGAATAGGATATCGTTTTTGTCTCCTGACTCGTTTTCTATTCTTCCTTCGATGTCAACTCCCTGCAGAAGTAGTTCTGCTCCAGCATATTTGTATCCTGAATATTGGTCTGAACTGAAATGCTGAGAAAGATTATTTGTTTGAGACTGCGAATGAATCTGAAAGCCGAAGGGTTTTTTTTCGTACGATCCTCTACTGGAAAGTATCATAGAGAAGAGATTTTCAGAAACTTCTTCCCTTTTGAGATATTCTCACATTTGCTCTATTCCGAGCAGTCTTTGTTTTATTCCTTTAAAGCAGGGTCTGAATTCTACACGAATTCTTGATTTCCACTCCAATCTAATTCCTCACACTTTTTAAAATTCAGATACCACCTGTTAGTTGGTATTCCTTGAATATACATTTCCTGTGTTTAAATTATCGAATTTTGATGAAACTTTCTCACCCCATTTGAAGAATTTTCCTATGCCCAATGCGTACCGGATTCCCGAATACACATTTCAAGCTAAAGACTTCTGTTGAAATGGAAATGAAACAGTTCTTTTATAATTTCAATTTATTATTAAGTCATATCTAAGTTTATTACAAGTTTATTACAAATTTACAAAATGTACAGAATGCGGCAAGCATGTTGTAATTTGCGGCGCCAATTGAGTTGAGAAATATTTGTGCCCAACAGCTTTTGTCGATTATTTCTTTCATTTCGAGAAAATTTTCAAAACGTTGTTTGTAGTACTTAATGGTTCCTTTTCTTGGTCGAAATTTTCGAAAGTTTGCGTTCCAATTGTAATTGAAATTCCGGAAGAATCGCCATCTTGTGAATTCGTCGCACTTGCCAAGAGCAATTTTTCAAAGAACGACTGCTGCTGTTTGATGAACGTCTCGAATTGCTGTTTATCCATATTTGTTCAACACGTCGCCAATTGTTGAAATGAAAATGAAACAGTTCTTTTATAATTTCAATTTATTATTAATTCAAATCGGGGAATTAAGTTGAAGACCATGTCTGAATGGATGTAACAGCTTCGTAGGACTAATGGCCGTTAAAAGCTATTTTGAATCAATAATTCAACAAGTCCAAATAAAGTAGTGCGTAGTCTTCTGGCTGATGTATTTCAGAAGTATGTAAGATCCTTCTTGGCGGATAATTTGACTGTAAACTTCTCAAAGTTTTTGGTGCGGATATAGGACTGGGTATAAGTTTGTTTTCCAACACTTTCGATATTGCCCAAAAATCTTCTCAAGAATTGCGGTATTATCGCCCATGTTCTGCATTTCGAATGAAATCGAATTGAAATCGCATTTCAATTTCACGTGAATTGAAATTCCATGTTCTACAATTCGTTCGTTTTCGAAAATTTCGCAATTAGTTCGAACTGTCAAAATGCAAGGTGCCTCCATTTTTAATTGTGTGAAATTACACTGAAGATGAAAATTAATTCTTTATTATTGGCATTTATAAGGGAAAAAAGAAAGCGGAACTCGAAAGAAAAAATTAGCCGAACAATTTTGCAATTAGACCTGCCCGAGGCGACGACGTCGTGAGTATACCTAAATATGAATGATTCTGATGATTTTGGTATTTTTTTATTCGTATTTTCTTATATTGACCTACGAAAATAATAATAAATAAATAAACCAAAACATAAAGTTTGCTTACATTTTGTACCAAGAAATACAAAACTATCAGCAAATTCACCAATTTCACAACGCATAAAAATGTGGATTGAAAACGTTTAGAAAACGGAAAGAACCGAAATGCAGAACATCAATTTTCATGTTCGAAATTAGAATTCACTATAAGCATTTCGAACGAATTGTGGAACACGTAAATTCAATTTCGCCATGTGAACTCACAATAAGTGGAATGCAGAACATGGGCGTATATCTCCAATTTGATTTAAAATTTGTTACATCAACAGCATGTTTGAAACCTTTTGGAAAGATGTGGATAGTCATAAGAAGAAATTTTCTGATTTCGCCTTCTTTCATTTTTGAGTCAAGTTGGTAAGAAAGTGAACTTATTAATTCCTCTTCCGGAAAAAATTATATTATTCTATATCTGTTTCGCTCCCGTTAGTGGAGTTTTCTTTTTTGTATCATCATATGACAAAACGTAATTTAAGTAAATTAATGCATTTTGGTGTCATCGATCATTTAATCTTACCGTCTCCAATAATTGTTGCCAAATAGAAAATTTTGTATGCACCTAACCTCGAGATGTTCTGCTTTCCAGGTCTTTTTTAAATTTTACTTTCAAATGTATTTATTTCGCTTTAGCTTTTTTTCTTACCAACTTATTCGGCCTTATCACAGGCCCCGTCGTAATAGATTCGTACTAAGAATCTTGAAAAAAGTGTCATAGCATCGTCGTCGTAAGAAAAATATTGTCACGATTTTGTGGGCTATCGATATAACTTTTCACGACCTCTGAATTGGTTTGGAAATATTTCTGTTATACCGGCAGGTTTAATACTTTTTTTCGGGATTCGTAGTACGAATCTATTACGACGGGGCCTGTGATAAGGCCGATTTTTGTCTCACTTTAGTTCCTTCAATTCCCTTGGAGTTTACAGCATTTAATCAACATAGTTCTTGCAGAGCCTCTGTCCAATAATAATTTTTGCCATCTCCCTTATGGATCCACAGCTGTTATGCATATTCAAAATTAATTTTTTGTTTGTTTTTTGGCCAAATATAAAGGAAAAGAACAAAGCATGTAAAAACTTTTGATTGTGGTTATGAAAATTGGCGCCCGGTCATGTGAGAAAATATGAGAGAATTCTTCAGTTGTTTTTATTTCCTTTCAGTTTTGTCCGCTTATGAGATTTGTCTATAATTCTCCTCTCTTAGGTCAATTATGATATTTTTAGATGATTGACCTGACCCTGGGATTTATTTTTATACAGGAATAAACTCAATGGGATAATCTGATGGTATGAGTGGTATTCTAGGAATAGCTACTAATTAACCAGTCATAATTGTACTTTCTACTATATATTTTGTTTTTCAAATATTTTACTTGCAGCCGTAAACTCCATTTTCATGCAAAACTGAATTTACCGAATTATAATTTATTACTTCACCTTCAAATAAAATATTTGAAATATCGTTGGATCTGTTATTTTTCTGGGCAATTAAGTAAAATTAAGTTTTTTAGGAGAGTAACATCCGAGCCTATATAGAATTGGCCGTGCGAAAAACAATCCTACCTTTGGTCAATATCATGTAATTTTTAACGGTTGGCCGTAAGATTTGTTTATCGCCATAGCAAAGTTAACTTCAACGTGAAACTCTGGAACTCAATATAGGAAAATCTATGAAAAAACACTGATTCTCTCTGAGTTGAGCCAGGAAGGATTTTCGCTTTTATGATTTGCCTTTAAAAAGGCTATTGCTAACAACCAAGTACTATTGCATAGTTTTCCAAGTACCTTGCATAGTTTTAGGTGGATTTTTATTTCTCAATAGAGAACCACATCCTTTAAAAATAATTTATGTGCCGAAACACCAGACGGATTATTATTTATTACGGCATTATTTTTTGATCGACTGATTTGTATTCTATTTCTTCGCCTTCAAATGACTTTAGTAAGATATCGTTTATGACATTAACTCCGTAATTTTTCGGGCAAAAAATAGCACATTCGCCGAACCAATTTTACTGATTTTTGGTTAATGTTTTTTTTTATAACTGGGTGGATAATACCAATTAATTCCTCTGGGACCCAATGTTCCAGGAATTACAATGAGACCATCCGTGTTTATTAAAATTCCATTACCAATTTTCAGTTCTGCAAAGTGGACAGCAGATAATTCACCTACCAGTTTAACACGCGTATTTTCTTTCAATTCGATATTTTTCAATGAACTCCAAAGAATTGACTTTTAAATGCAAGCATTAACTTCGTCGGCACGTTTTCGCCTGGGAATAATTGGCAGGCTCTGTCGAAAATCTCCAGCCTATAATACTGTCATTCATCCCATTACTTCGCAACAGTTCCTTATATCCCTAAGACACCTGTTGTCAAGAACTTCAAATCCTCTTTTATGCATCATTGTGATTTCATCCCTAACTATTAAATTACATTCCTTTAGGACTGCAGCAGAATCGCTTTTCCTATAGAACAATCTGAAAACAGAATGCGCTGTTTTTCAATCATCTAATAATGAAGCAGCAATACCAGAAGATGATTTTCAGTTCTGCAAAGTGGAAAGCAGATACATCACCTCTCAGTTTTACACGCGTATTTTCTTTTAATTCGATTTTTTCAATGAACGCCAAAGAATTGACTTTTAATTGCAGGCATTAACTTCATCGGCACGTTTTCCCCTGGGAATAATTGGGAGGGTCTGTCGAAAATCACCAGCCAATAATACTGTCATTCATCCCATTACTTCGCAACAGTTCTTTATATTCCTAAGACACCTGTCAAGAACTTCAAATCTTCTTTTACGGATCATTGTGCTTTCATTCCTAACTATTGAATTACATTCCCTTAGGATGTAGCAAAATCGCTTTGTTTTCCTATAGCACAATTGGAATTTTCATTTGAAATTAAATTTAATGGTAATCTGAAAACGAAATGCGCAGTTTTTCAATCATCTAATAATGTTGCAGCAATACCAGAAGATGCGGTTGCTAAGGGGATCTTATGACATCTTCTAATTTTAGCGAGGAGAAAATTCACCTACCAGTTTAACACGCGTATTTTCTTTCAATTCGAATTTTTTCAATGAACTCCAAAGAATTGACTTAAATGCAAGCATTAACTTCGTCGGCACGTTTTCGCCTGGGAATAATTGGCAGGCTGTGTCGAACATCTCCAGCCTATAATACTGTCATTCATCCCATTACTTCGCAACAGTTCCTTATATCCCTAAGACACCTGTTGTCAAGAACTTCAAATCCTCTTTTATGGATCATTGTGCTTTCATCCCTAACTATTGAATTACATTCCCTTAGGATGTAGCAAAATCGCTTTGTTTTCCTATAGCACAATTGGAATTTTCATTTGAAATTAAATTCAATGGTAATCTGAAAACGAAATGCGCAGTTTTTCCATCATCTAATAGTGTAGCAGCAATACCAGAAGATACTGTTGCTAAGGCGATCTTAAGACAACTTCTAATTTTAGTGAGGATTAAATTTAAAAGGATAGTTTTCCCAGGCGGTACACTGGGGCGTCTAAGAAGAAAATCTTTCCTTTCAATTCACTTACATTATTCAAGACGTCTTTATAAATTTTCAATTGATCTGTTGTCAATAAGATCTCCTTTTGTGCAACAAAATCTGCCAAATCAACTGCGTCATAACCCATTTCCCTAAGATATTATCAGTTACATAAGTTATTATCATTCCTTTTTGTTGGCGTAGGGTTATACCCTGACGCGAACCCTTAGCGACAGATTTCCTATAAAAATTAGGCATTGATTTAATATTTTTAACCTAGGGTCGTAATAAAACTTATTAACTTCCACTTATATCCTTTACACGCCAATAGTCAACGCATTGACTCTGACGTCACCAAAAATGTCATCAACACAACGACTCGTCAACGTTCACCGTGTCAACGCATACAACATTGACAATCACATGAATACCAGTAATAAATAAATGTTGTCCCCAAACGCGTTCAGAAACGACTCGTTTGTGTATGAACCTTCCTGGAGTGTAAGAAACAGTAAAAGTTAAAAAAAAAAAAAAAAAAACTGAAATACATAAAGAACATAAATTCATGGTGGATGTTCAAGAGAGTGACTGAGTCACTTCGGCGGATTCTATAAACATCATTTCAGAGAAGTGAGCCCATGTTACATTAACTGTTTCGGATGAATATTGGCCAGATTTTTGCTCTTACCCAAATTTGCTTTAAATAGGCTGCGAACCATATTCCACTTGTTTCGTGCCTCGTAAGAATCTACCTCCGGAATGCCTAGCTGATCCGCCACCTGCTGCCAGCAATCATTTTTGATGTTTACGAGTTTATACTCACTGTAGCCGCCATTCCGAAGGGCAGGAAGTTTCTCAACTGCCGCTATTAAAGCAAACCCCTTGGAGTAGTTTGTCCACGAGTAAATTAATTTTCGTTTCTCCGCCACCTTTGCAGCTTGATCGTTTTATTAATCACCACTCTTAATTGTATGCAATTTAAACACTTTTAAACAACGAACTTTATGGCAATCACTTTCAAAAATAAACTGTGTTGATTCGATTTACGATTTAACGATTTTTTTTATTGAACATTTATATACATACAAATTAAGTTAACTTATAACTGTAGAATACATTAACAAAAATAAAAAAACTTATGGTACATAGGGGGCCTATACTTATACATTAGCTTAGATTATAAAGAAATACAAATATTCGCTCTCAAACATCGCCTTTTATAGCGTGTTGAATGTTTCTACACAACTTGAATGTTCTGTTATAAGTTTCTAGTAATTTCGTTTCCAAGCGGCGAATTAAATAGGTATATCACTGGTCATAGTCTAAGCTTTCGTGCAGGTATAATTATTACTCAGGTGGCGTTGTACATAAGTCTCCTGTTATGCGTAGTTTAAAAATAAAGACGATCTTTTTCTTTTCGGATCTGGAATAAGACTAACTTTATACTACTTTAAATTCTTTCTTCTAATTAATTGGTGTCTATGAATTAGCATCGACTGATACTTAATAGCTATATCATGGACAGGGAGATGCACACAGCATATTCGCTGTATTATAAATAAAATATGAGGGCACCCCCAGAAAATTATCTCAAGATGGGTGGCATTTGATATTCGATTTCTCAAATATAATCAAATGCATGTTCATACGGAATATCTGCAATAACAAATATGGTATAAATAATGCATGGAAATCACAATAAATATTAACGGCCACAACACTCCACTTTGTATTTGAATATAAATTGTAAGAGCATACTTACAAGGCTTTTTTGTAAAGGCGTTGAATTGGTCGTTAATTTCAAAAGTAGTTACACAATAATTAAATCGTTATCCTCCTCCATTACAAATTCCAGAATATTTTCTACCTCATTTCGCAGACGATGATGTATTAAACCATATACCAAGCCAAATTTTAATTTTACCCTGAGGCAAGAGGGATCAGGCAGGTTACAAAATACCTTCATTATTGTGAATAATTCGCACATCTTATGTGGAGTTACATAAATCTGTGCCTCTTCTAAAGCTACGATCCAATGTTGACCATCGTCAAGCAACCCCGAGGGATTACTACATGCACCTTGGAAAATTTAATAACAAATTCCATTAACAGTTTTTAACACAGATGTGGGGTCCTATGCAATAACATACGCAAATTATAACAGTGTGTTTAATTAGGCTGCACCGTGTAAATCCTTCCCAACGCAGCAGATTTGAATATACCTGTCCAACTTAACACAGGTGATCCCTGTTTCCTTCTTAAGAATTTGCCTCCAGTCTATCGGTAATAGCTTGGAACCTCGAATAGAAGAGGGTTGATGAAAAATTGTCTTTTGTATAGTTCGAAAAATCCTAAAAGAGTTACCAATTCATACAACATTATCCTTACTAAAATAAATTCTCTGTCCATTCTCAAATTACACTGCAAGATGCTGTACGGCGGGAAACCCTTTGTGAATGTAGAAACCAAATATCCTCCAAACTGCTTCATTTGTGCTGATATATCAATCAGTTAAAGTTTGAAAAAACTATTGGTAAAGATATTGCTGCTTTATCAGTGCGAAATATTCTCTTTATTCTTAAGTATAATGTTTAATATTCCAATTCAATGTGAGCAATAAACATGCGTAATAAAACAGGATTATAGAGACTACCCAGCCATTTTATAAATCGTCATACTTAATTCTTATTGCTTGGCCCCATATGCAACAAATATCCGTCTATAAGACGGATATCCATTATTTGCAACAAAGCTATTTGCATTTAGAGATTTTGAGTACTTCCTTAGTACAATGGAATTTTTTCATACAAAGATTTAGGATTAGATGCACCACATGGGCCATGTGTCATATTAGCCTTGAAAATTTCTTGCAATATTAGATCAACTTTCGGATCAGGTATCTTAGCAGAAATAATAAAGTTTATTTGGTCAGAGAGTATTTTAGTTCAAACCATATTAAAATACATCCGTGCGGAAGATCACGTTTTTGCCATTCTACAGTAAAAATTAAACTAATTACTTCCCCAAATAAATATAAACATAAATATGCATCAGCAACTTCACTTTCAATTGGCTGTTATACCACTTTTGTTCCGGAAGGATTGCACTTAAAAGAGATCAAAAAGTCTTGGACCACTATTGCAACAACGTCATTGCATCTTGCATAGGTTCATGCAAATAACGCGTCCCTCCAGTGAAAATGAAAATTTAAGGCAGTATTACTCTTTACCCAATTTGATCTGCGTCTAATTCATTGACAATCAATGCGTCCACTCTTAGCTTTTTCTGATTATAACGAAGGAAATTTTATCTTTCATTTTCTATTTTCGCATACAAAGAACCCAAAAATTGGCTGAATAGTGCACGAAAATATGAAAGACGGTTAAAATCAATTCCCCTTATCATAATTCAATAAGCGTAGAACATGGCTTCTGATACATTTGTTTTAAGGGGTAATTTGCTTATTGGGTTTCTTAATGGTAATCCTATTTTATAACCATCTTCACCAAAGCAAAACATTAAAGGATATTTCAATGCATCATAAGAACGATGAATCTCACTTATTTTGTTGTGAGTTGTTCTTTAATTGCAAAACATTACCTTTAGTTGTGGCATTGAATCAACCCCTGTGAGAATCAGAAGGAACTCTTTCGGAATGAATAATAATCTTACATTTCGTAATTAGAACCTACGCTATTTAAAATGGTTTTGAGTTCTTTACTTCTTGCATCATGCGTTGCAGAACCTCCACTTATCCTTTTTTGACATTAGGATAGTTACTACATCTTATATCTAATTCACGCAGATCCTCACCTACGAAATAGACCTGCAAGTAACGCACTTGCTGGTCATTTTCCGGAATCAAACTACCGACCATATAGTAAACCTGACCACATACTTTATATGTTGGCAACCACGATTTGTTGTTGAAAATTTCCCTGGCGCCAAAGGAAGTCATCTGAAAACAGTAGTTATATTTTCGAATCCTATCTAGAAAATGTTGGTGCTCTCAGGGTGTTTGACAATTAACAAACTTAAAAGTTTTTCTGGTAAATTAGCATAATGGTCGGAGTTGGACATTAGCTAATTGACAACACATGCTAGGGTATTGGTTCTTCCATTTCAAAGCGGAGCAATGACTACATTTATGACTCATAGTACCAATAAACAATTACTTGTCCGCTTCATAAGCTATATTGGGATTGTACAACAATGCTGATAAACGCTTATCTGCCCATGGAAGATCTCGCTTAAGCTGAGCACGGTCTTTAGTAGCTTCACTTTTCTTATTTATATTTTCATTTTCATTTTGGTACTGCGTAATTGCAGCAGTATTAACTTCCATCCACATCTGTTCTTATAATTTCGGAATTATTGGCCGCTGTTTCCCTTAAAACTTCCGGAACTGTTGGTGTGGATCTTGGTAGAGTACACCGATTGATCTCGGAATCTTTTAATTTGTGAACACGAACAGCCTTCAGTGTATTAAAGGAGTGGTCTTTGTACCCTCCCTTATAGCTTTATGAGAATTTTTGTTTGAATTGTCATAAGCTATTTTATTTTTACTTGAATTTTTCGTGTTCTATCTGTAAATCTGGCACGTCGTTTTACTCCCCTTTTTGCTTTTAAGGGTGCCTCTAAAATTTAAAATTGGTGCCAGATTTGAAAGTTGATATGGTGGAAGACATTGCATTCTGGGACTTCCAAAATGGGGAGGAGATGGAGACAATGTTAGTCTCTCATTGACGTGTAATCCTAAAACATCATAATGCCCATTAGACGGATTCCTCAAAAATTTGAGCTTTTTGTGATAGGTCTGTTTTAATCGCCTACTGAGGTTTGCCATCTCGATATACCTCGAACCTATATGCAAATATCTCCGAAGCCGCCACCAACTCATAGTAGCCGCCATATGAATGCAGGTTAGTAATTTTTTTCAATTAACAATCTGAATTTTTATATGAAACTAAACTGCATTCACACATTTAACACAGATGTGGGGTCCTATGCAATAACATACGCAAATTATAAAAGTGTGTTTCATTAGGCTGCACCGTGTAAATCCTTCCCAACGCAGCAGATTTGAATATACATATCCAACTTAACAGGTGATCCCTGTTTCCTTCCTATGAATTTGCCTCCAGTCTATCGGTAATAGCTTGGGACCTCGAAATAAAAGAAGGTTGATGCAAAATTGTCTTTTGTAGAGTTCGAAAAATCCTAAAAGAGTTATCAATTCTTTCAACAACATTATCCTTATTAAAATAAATTCTCTGTCCATTCTCAAAGTGCACTGCAAGATGCTGTACGGTGGGAAACCCTTTGTGGATGTAGAAACCAAATATCCTCCAAACTGCTTCATTTGTGCTGATATATCAATCAGTTAAAGTTTCAAAAACTATTGGTAAAGATATTGCCGCTTTATCAGTGCGAAATATTCTCTTTATACTCCATTCCAATTCAATGTGAGCAATAAACATGGGTAAAAGAACAGAACCCCCACAAAAAATAGTCTAATGGTGTCAAATCGCACGATCTAGGCGGAGGGGACTACCCAGCCATTTTCTAAATCGTCATACTTAATTCTTATTGCTTGGCCTCCATATGCAACAGATCTCCGCCTATAAGACGGATATCCATTATTTGCAACAAAGCTATTTGCATTTAGAGATTTTGAATACTTCCTTAGTACAATGGAATTTTTTCATACAAAGATTTAGGATTAAATGCACCACATGGGCCATGTGTCATATTAGCCTTGAAAATTTCTTGCAATATTAGATCAACTTTCGGATCAGGTATCTTAGCAGAAATAATAAAGTTTATTTGGTCAGAGAGTATTTTAGTTCAAACCATATTAAAATACATCCGTGCGGAAGATCACGTTTTTGCCATTCTACAGTAAAAATTAAACTAATTACTTCCCCAAATAAATATAAACATAAATATGCATCAGCAACTTCACTTTCAATTGGCTGTTATACCACTTTTGTTCCGGAAGGATTGCACTTAAAAGAGATGAAAAAGTCTTGGACCACTATTGCAACAACGTCATTGCATCTTGCATAGGTTCATGCAAATAACGCGTCCCTCCAGTGAAAATGAAAATTTAAGGCAGTATTACTCTTTACCCAATTTGATCTGCGTCTAATTCATTGACAATCAATGCGTCCACTCTTAGCTTTTTCTGATTATAACGAAGGAAATTTTATCTTTCATTTTCTATTTTCGCATACAAAGAACCCAAAAATTGGCTGAATAGTGCACGAAAATATGAAAGACGGTTAAAATCAATTCCCCTTATCATAATTCAATAAGCGTAGAACATGGCTTCTGATACATTTGTTTTAAGGGGTAATTTGCTTATTGGGTTTCTTAATGGTAATCCTATTTTATAACCATCTTCACCAAAGCAAAACATTAAAGGATATTTCAATGCATCATAAGAACGATGAATCTCACTTATTTTGTTGTGAGTTGTTCTTTAATTGCAAAACATTACCTTTAGTTGTGGCATTGAATCAACCCCTGTGAGAATCAGAAGGAACTCTTTCGGAATGAATAATAATCTTACATTTCGTAATTAGAACCTACGCTATTTAAAATGGTTTTGAGTTCTTTACTTCTTGCATCATGCGTTGCAGAACCTCCACTTATCCTTTTTTGACATTAGGATAGTTACTACATCTTATATCTAATTCACGCAGATCCTCACCTACGAAATAGACCTGCAAGTAACGCACTTGCTGGTCATTTTCCGGAATCAAACTACCGACCATATAGTAAACCTGACCACATACTTTATATGTTGGCAACCACGATTTGTTGTTGAAAATTTCCCTGGCGCCAAAGGAAGTCATCTGAAAACAGTAGTTATATTTTCGAATCCTATCTAGAAAATGTTGGTGCTCTCAGGGTGTTTGACAATTAACAAACTTAAAAGTTTTTCTGGTAAATTAGCATAATGGTCGGAGTTGGACATTAGCTAATTGACAACACATGCTAGGGTATTGGTTCTTCCATTTCAAAGCGGAGCAATGACTACATTTATGACTCATAGTACCAATAAACAATTACTTGTCCGCTTCATAAGCTATATTGGGATTGTACAACAATGCTGATAAACGCTTATCTGCCCATGGAAGATCTCGCTTAAGCTGAGCACGGTCTTTAGTAGCTTCACTTTTCTTATTTATATTTTCATTTTCATTTTGGTACTGCGTAATTGCAGCAGTATTAACTTCCATCCACATCTGTTCTTATAATTTCGGAATTATTGGCCGCTGTTTCCCTTAAAACTTCCGGAACTGTTGGTGTGGATCTTGGTAGAGTACACCGATTGATCTCGGAATCTTTTAATTTGTGAACACGAACAGCCTTCAGTGTATTAAAGGAGTGGTCTTTGTACCCTCCCTTATAGCTTTATGAGAATTTTTGTTTGAATTGTCATAAGCTATTTTATTTTTACTTGAATTTTTCGTGTTCTATCTGTAAATCTGGCACGTCGTTTTACTCCCCTTTTTGCTTTTAAGGGTGCCTCTAAAATTTAAAATTGGTGCCAGATTTGAAAGTTGATATGGTGGAAGACATTGCATTCTGGGACTTCCAAAATGGGGAGGAGATGGAGACAATGTTAGTCTCTCATTGACGTGTAATCCTAAAACATCATAATGCCCATTAGACGGATTCCTCAAAAATTTGAGCTTTTTGTGATAGGTCTGTTTTAATCGCCTACTGAGGTTTGCCATCTCGATATACCTCGAACCTATATGCAAATATCTCCGAAGCCGCCACCAACTCATAGTAGCCGCCATATGAATGCAGGTTAGTAATTTTTTTCAATTAACAATCTGAATTTTTATATGAAACTAAACTGCATTCACACATTTAACACAGATGTGGGGTCCTATGCAATAACATACGCAAATTATAAAAGTGTGTTTCATTAGGCTGCACCGTGTAAATCCTTCCCAACGCAGCAGATTTGAATATACATATCCAACTTAACAGGTGATCCCTGTTTCCTTCCTATGAATTTGCCTCCAGTCTATCGGTAATAGCTTGGGACCTCGAAATAAAAGAAGGTTGATGCAAAATTGTCTTTTGTAGAGTTCGAAAAATCCTAAAAGAGTTATCAATTCTTTCAACAACATTATCCTTATTAAAATAAATTCTCTGTCCATTCTCAAAGTGCACTGCAAGATGCTGTACGGTGGGAAACCCTTTGTGGATGTAGAAACCAAATATCCTCCAAACTGCTTCATTTGTGCTGATATATCAATCAGTTAAAGTTTCAAAAACTATTGGTAAAGATATTGCCGCTTTATCAGTGCGAAATATTCTCTTTATACTCCATTCCAATTCAATGTGAGCAATAAACATGGGTAAAAGAACAGAACCCCCACAAAAAATAGTCTAATGGTGTCAAATCGCACGATCTAGGCGGAGGGGACTACCCAGCCATTTTCTAAATCGTCATACTTAATTCTTATTGCTTGGCCTCCATATGCAACAGATCTCCGCCTATAAGACGGATATCCATTATTTGCAACAAAGCTATTTGCATTTAGAGATTTTGAATACTTCCTTAGTACAATGGAATTTTTTCATACAAAGATTTAGGATTAAATGCACCACATGGGCCATGTGTCATATTAGCCTTGAAAATTTCTTGCAATATTAGATCAACTTTCGGATCAGGTATCTTAGCAGAAATAATAAAGTTTATTTGGTCAGAGAGTATTTTAGTTCAAACCATATTAAAATACATCCGTGCGGAAGATCACGTTTTTGCCATTCTACAGTAAAAATTAAACTAATTACTTCCCCAAATAAATATAAACATAAATATGCATCAGCAACTTCACTTTCAATTGGCTGTTATACCACTTTTGTTCCGGAAGGATTGCACTTAAAAGAGATCAAAAAGTCTTGGACCACTATTGCAACAACGTCATTGCATCTTGCATAGGTTCATGCAAATAACGCGTCCCTCCAGTGAAAATGAAAATTTAAGGCAGTATTACTCTTTACCCAATTTGATCTGCGTCTAATTCATTGACAATCAATGCGTCCACTCTTAGCTTTTTCTGATTATAACGAAGGAAATTTTATCTTTCATTTTCTATTTTCGCATACAAAGAACCCAAAAATTGGCTGAATAGTGCACGAAAATATGAAAGACGGTTAAAATCAATTCCCCTTATCATAATTCAATAAGCGTAGAACATGGCTTCTGATACATTTGTTTTAAGGGGTAATTTGCTTATTGGGTTTCTTAATGGTAATCCTATTTTATAACCATCTTCACCAAAGCAAAACATTAAAGGATATTTCAATGCATCATAAGAACGATGAATCTCACTTATTTTGTTGTGAGTTGTTCTTTAATTGCAAAACATTACCTTTAGTTGTGGCATTGAATCAACCCCTGTGAGAATCAGAAGGAACTCTTTCGGAATGAATAATAATCTTACATTTCGTAATTAGAACCTACGCTATTTAAAATGGTTTTGAGTTCTTTACTTCTTGCATCATGCGTTGCAGAACCTCCACTTATCCTTTTTTGACATTAGGATAGTTACTACATCTTATATCTAATTCACGCAGATCCTCACCTACGAAATAGACCTGCAAGTAACGCACTTGCTGGTCATTTTCCGGAATCAAACTACCGACCATATAGTAAACCTGACCACATACTTTATATGTTGGCAACCACGATTTGTTGTTGAAAATTTCCCTGGCGCCAAAGGAAGTCATCTGAAAACAGTAGTTATATTTTCGAATCCTATCTAGAAAATGTTGGTGCTCTCAGGGTGTTTGACAATTAACAAACTTAAAAGTTTTTCTGGTAAATTAGCATAATGGTCGGAGTTGGACATTAGCTAATTGACAACACATGCTAGGGTATTGGTTCTTCCATTTCAAAGCGGAGCAATGACTACATTTATGACTCATAGTACCAATAAACAATTACTTGTCCGCTTCATAAGCTATATTGGGATTGTACAACAATGCTGATAAACGCTTATCTGCCCATGGAAGATCTCGCTTAAGCTGAGCACGGTCTTTAGTAGCTTCACTTTTCTTATTTATATTTTCATTTTCATTTTGGTACTGCGTAATTGCAGCAGTATTAACTTCCATCCACATCTGTTCTTATAATTTCGGAATTATTGGCCGCTGTTTCCCTTAAAACTTCCGGAACTGTTGGTGTGGATCTTGGTAGAGTACACCGATTGATCTCGGAATCTTTTAATTTGTGAACACGAACAGCCTTCAGTGTATTAAAGGAGTGGTCTTTGTACCCTCCCTTATAGCTTTATGAGAATTTTTGTTTGAATTGTCATAAGCTATTTTATTTTTACTTGAATTTTTCGTGTTCTATCTGTAAATCTGGCACGTCGTTTTACTCCCCTTTTTGCTTTTAAGGGTGCCTCTAAAATTTAAAATTGGTGCCAGATTTGAAAGTTGATATGGTGGAAGACATTGCATTCTGGGACTTCCAAAATGGGGAGGAGATGGAGACAATGTTAGTCTCTCATTGACGTGTAATCCTAAAACATCATAATGCCCATTAGACGGATTCCTCAAAAATTTGAGCTTTTTGTGATAGGTCTGTTTTAATCGCCTACTGAGGTTTGCCATCTCGATATACCTCGAACCTATATGCAAATATCTCCGAAGCCGCCACCAACTCATAGTAGCCGCCATATGAATGCAGGTTAGTAATTTTTTTCAATTAACAATCTGAATTTTTATATGAAACTAAACTGCATTCACACATTTAACACAGATGTGGGGTCCTATGCAATAACATACGCAAATTATAAAAGTGTGTTTCATTAGGCTGCACCGTGTAAATCCTTCCCAACGCAGCAGATTTGAATATACATATCCAACTTAACAGGTGATCCCTGTTTCCTTCCTATGAATTTTTCCTCCAGTCTATCGGTAATAGCTTGGGACCTCGAAATAAAAGAGGGTTGATGCAAAATTGTCTTTTGTAGAGTTCGAAAAATCCTAAAAGAGTTATCAATTCTTTCAACAACATTATCCTTATTAAAATAAATTCTCTGTCCATTCTCAAAGTGCACTGCAAAATGCTGTACGGTGGGAAACCCTTTGTGGATGTAGAAACCAAATATCCTCCAAACTGCTTCATTTGTGCTGATATATCAATCAGTTAAAGTTTCAAAAACTATTGGTAAAGATATTGCCGCTTTATCAGTGCGAAATATTCTCTTTATACTCCATTCCAATTCAATGTGAGCAATAAACATGGGTAAAAGAACAGAACCCCCACAAAAAATAGTCTAATGGTGTCAAATCGCACGATCTAGGCGGAGGGGACTACCCAGCCATTTTCTAAATCGTCATACTTAATTCTTATTGCTTGGCCTCCATATGCAACAGATCTCCGCCTATAAGACGGATATCCATTATTTGCAACAAAGCTATTTGCATTTAGAGATTTTGAATACTTCCTTAGTACAATGGAATTTTTTCATACAAAGATTTAGGATTAAATGCACCACATGGGCCATGTGTCATATTAGCCTTGAAAATTTCTTGCAATATTAGATCAACTTTCGGATCAGGTATCTTAGCAGAAATAATAAAGTTTATTTGGTCAGAGAGTATTTTAGTTCAAACCATATTAAAATACATCCGTGCGGAAGATCACGTTTTTGCCATTCTACAGTAAAAATTAAACTAATTACTTCCCCAAATAAATATAAACATAAATATGCATCAGCAACTTCACTTTCAATTGGCTGTTATACCACTTTTGTTCCGGAAGGATTGCACTTAAAAGAGATCAAAAAGTCTTGGACCACTATTGCAACAACGTCATTGCATCTTGCATAGGTTCATGCAAATAACGCGTCCCTCCAGTGAAAATGAAAATTTAAGGCAGTATTACTCTTTACCCAATTTGATCTGCGTCTAATTCATTGACAATCAATGCGTCCACTCTTAGCTTTTTCTGATTATAACGAAGGAAATTTTATCTTTCATTTTCTATTTTCGCATACAAAGAACCCAAAAATTGGCTGAATAGTGCACGAAAATATGAAAGACGGTTAAAATCAATTCCCCTTATCATAATTCAATAAGCGTAGAACATGGCTTCTGATACATTTGTTTTAAGGGGTAATTTGCTTATTGGGTTTCTTAATGGTAATCCTATTTTATAACCATCTTCACCAAAGCAAAACATTAAAGGATATTTCAATGCATCATAAGAACGATGAATCTCACTTATTTTGTTGTGAGTTGTTCTTTAATTGCAAAACATTACCTTTAGTTGTGGCATTGAATCAACCCCTGTGAGAATCAGAAGGAACTCTTTCGGAATGAATAATAATCTTACATTTCGTAATTAGAACCTACGCTATTTAAAATGGTTTTGAGTTCTTTACTTCTTGCATCATGCGTTGCAGAACCTCCACTTATCCTTTTTTGACATTAGGATAGTTACTACATCTTATATCTAATTCACGCAGATCCTCACCTACGAAATAGACCTGCAAGTAACGCACTTGCTGGTCATTTTCCGGAATCAAACTACCGACCATATAGTAAACCTGACCACATACTTTATATGTTGGCAACCACGATTTGTTGTTGAAAATTTCCCTGGCGCCAAAGGAAGTCATCTGAAAACAGTAGTTATATTTTCGAATCCTATCTAGAAAATGTTGGTGCTCTCAGGGTGTTTGACAATTAACAAACTTAAAAGTTTTTCTGGTAAATTAGCATAATGGTCGGAGTTGGACATTAGCTAATTGACAACACATGCTAGGGTATTGGTTCTTCCATTTCAAAGCGGAGCAATGACTACATTTATGACTCATAGTACCAATAAACAATTACTTGTCCGCTTCATAAGCTATATTGGGATTGTACAACAATGCTGATAAACGCTTATCTGCCCATGGAAGATCTCGCTTAAGCTGAGCACGGTCTTTAGTAGCTTCACTTTTCTTATTTATATTTTCATTTTCATTTTGGTACTGCGTAATTGCAGCAGTATTAACTTCCATCCACATCTGTTCTTATAATTTCGGAATTATTGGCCGCTGTTTCCCTTAAAACTTCCGGAACTGTTGGTGTGGATCTTGGTAGAGTACACCGATTGATCTCGGAATCTTTTAATTTGTGAACACGAACAGCCTTCAGTGTATTAAAGGAGTGGTCCTTGTACCCTCCCTTATAGCTTTATGAGAATTTTTGTTTGAATTGTCATAAGCTATTTTATTTTTACTTGAATTTTTCGTGTTCTATCTGTAAATCTGGCACGTCGTTTTACTCCCCTTTTTGCTTTTAAGTTTGCCTCTAAAATTTAAAATTGGTGCCAGATTTGAAAGTTGATATGGTGGAAGACATTGCATTCTGGGACTTCCAAAATGGGGAGGAGATGGAGACAATGTTAGTCTCTCATTGACGTGTAATCCTAAAACATCATAATGCCCATTAGACGGATTCCTCAAAAATTTGAGCTTTTTGTGATAGGTCTGTTTTAATCGCCTACTGAGGTTTGCCATCTCGATATACCTCGAACCTATATGCAAATATCTCCGAAGCCGCCACCAACTCATAGTAGCCGCCATATGAATGCAGGTTAGTAATTTTTTTCAATTAACAATCTGAATTTTTATATGAAACTAAACTGCATTCACACATTTAACACAGATGTGGGGTCCTATGCAATAACATACGCAAATTATAAAAGTGTGTTTCATTAGGCTGCACCGTGTAAATCCTTCCCAACGCAGCAGATTTGAATATACATATCCAACTTAACAGGTGATCCCTGTTTCCTTCCTATGAATTTGCCTCCAGTCTATCGGTAATAGCTTGGGACCTCGAAATAAAAGAAGGTTGATGCAAAATTGTCTTTTGTAGAGTTCGAAAAATCCTAAAAGAGTTATCAATTCTTTCAACAACATTATCCTTATTAAAATAAATTCTCTGTCCATTCTCAAAGTGCACTGCAAGATGCTGTACGGTGGGAAACCCTTTGTGGATGTAGAAACCAAATATCCTCCAAACTGCTTCATTTGTGCTGATATATCAATCAGTTAAAGTTTCAAAAACTATTGGTAAAGATATTCCGCTTTATCAGTGCGAAATATTCTCTTTATACTCCATTCCAATTCAATGTGAGCAATAAACATGGGTAAAAGAACAGAACCCCCACAAAAAATAGTCTAATGGTGTCAAATCGCACGATCTAGGCGGAGGGGACTACCCAGCCATTTTCTAAATCGTCATACTTAATTCTTATTGCTTGGCCTCCATATGCAACAGATCTCCGCCTATAAGACGGATATCCATTATTTGCAACAAAGCTATTTGCATTTAGAGATTTTGAATACTTCCTTAGTACAATGGAATTTTTTCATACAAAGATTTAGGATTAAATGCACCACATGGGCCATGTGTCATATTAGCCTTGAAAATTTCTTGCAATATTAGATCAACTTTCGGATCAGGTATCTTAGCAGAAATAATAAAGTTTATTTGGTCAGAGAGTATTTTAGTTCAAACCATATTAAAATACATCCGTGCGGAAGATCACGTTTTTGCCATTCTACAGTAAAAATTAAACTAATTACTTCCCCAAATAAATATAAACATAAATATGCATCAGCAACTTCACTTTCAATTGGCTGTTATACCACTTTTGTTCCGGAAGGATTGCACTTAAAAGAGATGAAAAAGTCTTGGACCACTATTGCAACAACGTCATTGCATCTTGCATAGGTTCATGCAAATAACGCGTCCCTCCAGTGAAAATGAAAATTTAAGGCAGTATTACTCTTTACCCAATTTGATCTGCGTCTAATTCATTGACAATCAATGCGTCCACTCTTAGCTTTTTCTGATTATAACGAAGGAAATTTTATCTTTCATTTTCTATTTTCGCATTCAAAGAACCCAAAAATTGGCTGAATAGTGCACGAAAATATGAAAGACGGTTAAAATCAATTCCCCTTATCATAATTCAATAAGCGTAGAACATGGCTTCTGATACATTTGTTTTAAGGGGTAATTTGCTTATTGGGTTTCTTAATGGTAATCCTATTTTATAACCATCTTCACCAAAGCAAAACATTAAAGGATATTTCAATGCATCATAAGAACGATGAATCTCACTTATTTTGTTGTGAGTTGTTCTTTAATTGCAAAACATTACCTTTAGTTGTGGCATTGAATCAACCCCTGTGAGAATCAGAAGGAACTCTTTCGGAATGAATAATAATCTTACATTTCGTAATTAGAACCTACGCTATTTAAAATGGTTTTGAGTTCTTTACTTCTTGCATCATGCGTTGCAGAACCTCCACTTATCCTTTTTTGACATTAGGATAGTTACTACATCTTATATCTAATTCACGCAGATCCTCACCTACGAAATAGACCTGCAAGTAACGCACTTGCTGGTCATTTTCCGGAATCAAACTACCGACCATATAGTAAACCTGACCACATACTTTATATGTTGGCAACCACGATTTGTTGTTGAAAATTTCCCTGGCGCCAAAGGAAGTCATCTGAAAACAGTAGTTATATTTTCGAATCCTATCTAGAAAATGTTGGTGCTCTCAGGGTGTTTGACAATTAACAAACTTAAAAGTTTTTCTGGTAAATTAGCATAATGGTCGGAGTTGGACATTAGCTAATTGACAACACATGCTAGGGTATTGGTTCTTCCATTTCAAAGCGGAGCAATGACTACATTTATGACTCATAGTACCAATAAACAATTACTTGTCCGCTTCATAAGCTATATTGGGATTGTACAACAATGCTGATAAACGCTTATCTGCCCATGGAAGATCTCGCTTAAGCTGAGCACGGTCTTTAGTAGCTTCACTTTTCTTATTTATATTTTCATTTTCATTTTGGTACTGCGTAATTGCAGCAGTATTAACTTCCATCCACATCTGTTCTTATAATTTCGGAATTATTGGCCGCTGTTTCCCTTAAAACTTCCGGAACTGTTGGTGTGGATCTTGGTAGAGTACACCGATTGATCTCGGAATCTTTTAATTTGTGAACACGAACAGCCTTCAGTGTATTAAAGGAGTGGTCTTTGTACCCTCCCTTATAGCTTTATGAGAATTTTTGTTTGAATTGTCATAAGCTATTTTATTTTTACTTGAATTTTTCGTGTTCTATCTGTAAATCTGGCACGTCGTTTTACTCCCCTTTTTGCTTTTAAGTTTGCCTCTAAAATTTAAAATTGGTGCCAGATTTGAAAGTTGATATGGTGGAAGACATTGCATTCTGGGACTTCCAAAATGGGGAGGAGATGGAGACAATGTTAGTCTCTCATTGACGTGTAATCCTAAAACATCATAATGCCCATTAGACGGATTCCTCAAAAATTTGAGCTTTTTGTGATAGGTCTGTTTTAATCGCCTACTGAGGTTTGCCATCTCGATATACCTCGAACCTATATGCAAATATCTCCGAAGCCGCCACCAACTCATAGTAGCCGCCATATGAATGCAGGTTAGTAATTTTTTTCAATTAACAATCTGAATTTTTATATGAAACTAAACTGCATTCACACATTTAACACAGATGTGGGGTCCTATGCAATAACATACGCAAATTATAAAAGTGTGTTTCATTAGGCTGCACCGTGTAAATCCTTCCCAACGCAGCAGATTTGAATATACATATCCAACTTAACAGGTGATCCCTGTTTCCTTCCTATGAATTTTTCCTCCAGTCTATCGGTAATAGCTTGGGACCTCGAAATAAAAGAGGGTTGATGCAAAATTGTCTTTTGTAGAGTTCGAAAAATCCTAAAAGAGTTATCAATTCTTTCAACAACATTATCCTTATTAAAATAAATTCTCTGTCCATTCTCAAAGTGCACTGCAAGATGCTGTACGGTGGGAAACCCTTTGTGGATGTAGAAACCAAATATCCTCCAAACTGCTTCATTTGTGCTGATATATCAATCAGTTAAAGTTTCAAAAACTATTGGTAAAGATATTCCGCTTTATCAGTGCGAAATATTCTCTTTATACTCCATTCCAATTCAATGTGAGCAATAAACATGGGTAAAAGAACAGAACCCCCACAAAAAATAGTCTAATGGTGTCAAATCGCACGATCTAGGCGGAGGGGACTACCCAGCCATTTTCTAAATCGTCATACTTAATTCTTATTGCTTGGCCTCCATATGCAACAGATCTCCGCCTATAAGACGGATATCCATTATTTGCAACAAAGCTATTTGCATTTAGAGATTTTGAATACTTCCTTAGTACAATGGAATTTTTTCATACAAAGATTTAGGATTAAATGCACCACATGGGCCATGTGTCATATTAGCCTTGAAAATTTCTTGCAATATTAGATCAACTTTCGGATCAGGTATCTTAGCAGAAATAATAAAGTTTATTTGGTCAGAGAGTATTTTAGTTCAAACCATATTAAAATACATCCGTGCGGAAGATCACGTTTTTGCCATTCTACAGTAAAAATTAAACTAATTACTTCCCCAAATAAATATAAACATAAATATGCATCAGCAACTTCACTTTCAATTGGCTGTTATACCACTTTTGTTCCGGAAGGATTGCACTTAAAAGAGATGAAAAAGTCTTGGACCACTATTGCAACAACGTCATTGCATCTTGCATAGGTTCATGCAAATAACGCGTCCCTCCAGTGAAAATGAAAATTTAAGGCAGTATTACTCTTTACCCAATTTGATCTGCGTCTAATTCATTGACAATCAATGCGTCCACTCTTAGCTTTTTCTGATTATAACGAAGGAAATTTTATCTTTCATTTTCTATTTTCGCATACAAAGAACCCAAAAATTGGCTGAATAGTGCACGAAAATATGAAAGACGGTTAAAATCAATTCCCCTTATCATAATTCAATAAGCGTAGAACATGGCTTCTGATACATTTGTTTTAAGGGGTAATTTGCTTATTGGGTTTCTTAATGGTAATCCTATTTTATAACCATCTTCACCAAAGCAAAACATTAAAGGATATTTCAATGCATCATAAGAACGATGAATCTCACTTATTTTGTTGTGAGTTGTTCTTTAATTGCAAAACATTACCTTTAGTTGTGGCATTGAATCAACCCCTGTGAGAATCAGAAGGAACTCTTTCGGAATGAATAATAATCTTACATTTCGTAATTAGAACCTACGCTATTTAAAATGGTTTTGAGTTCTTTACTTCTTGCATCATGCGTTGCAGAACCTCCACTTATCCTTTTTTGACATTAGGATAGTTACTACATCTTATATCTAATTCACGCAGATCCTCACCTACGAAATAGACCTGCAAGTAACGCACTTGCTGGTCATTTTCCGGAATCAAACTACCGACCATATAGTAAACCTGACCACATACTTTATATGTTGGCAACCACGATTTGTTGTTGAAAATTTCCCTGGCGCCAAAGGAAGTCATCTGAAAACAGTAGTTATATTTTCGAATCCTATCTAGAAAATGTTGGTGCTCTCAGGGTGTTTGACAATTAACAAACTTAAAAGTTTTTCTGGTAAATTAGCATAATGGTCGGAGTTGGACATTAGCTAATTGACAACACATGCTAGGGTATTGGTTCTTCCATTTCAAAGCGGAGCAATGACTACATTTATGACTCATAGTACCAATAAACAATTACTTGTCCGCTTCATAAGCTATATTGGGATTGTACAACAATGCTGATAAACGCTTATCTGCCCATGGAAGATCTCGCTTAAGCTGAGCACGGTCTTTAGTAGCTTCACTTTTCTTATTTATATTTTCATTTTCATTTTGGTACTGCGTAATTGCAGCAGTATTAACTTCCATCCACATCTGTTCTTATAATTTCGGAATTATTGGCCGCTGTTTCCCTTAAAACTTCCGGAACTGTTGGTGTGGATCTTGGTAGAGTACACCGATTGATCTCGGAATCTTTTAATTTGTGAACACGAACAGCCTTCAGTGTATTAAAGGAGTGGTCTTTGTACCCTCCCTTATAGCTTTATGAGAATTTTTGTTTGAATTGTCATAAGCTATTTTATTTTTACTTGAATTTTTCGTGTTCTATCTGTAAATCTGGCACGTCGTTTTACTCCCCTTTTTGCTTTTAAGTTTGCCTCTAAAATTTAAAATTGGTGCCAGATTTGAAAGTTGATATGGTGGAAGACATTGCATTCTGGGACTTCCAAAATGGGGAGGAGATGGAGACAATGTTAGTCTCTCATTGACGTGTAATCCTAAAACATCATAATGCCCATTAGACGGATTCCTCAAAAATTTGAGCTTTTTGTGATAGGTCTGTTTTAATCGCCTACTGAGGTTTGCCATCTCGATATACCTCGAACCTATATGCAAATATCTCCGAAGCCGCCACCAACTCATAGTAGCCGCCATATGAATGCAGGTTAGTAATTTTTTTCAATTAACAATCTGAATTTTTATATGAAACTAAACTGCATTCACACATTTAACACAGATGTGGGGTCCTATGCAATAACATACGCAAATTATAAAAGTGTGTTTCATTAGGCTGCACCGTGTAAATCCTTCCCAACGCAGCAGATTTGAATATACATATCCAACTTAACAGGTGATCCCTGTTTCCTTCCTATGAATTTGCCTCCAGTCTATCGGTAATAGCTTGGGACCTCGAAATAAAAGAAGGTTGATGCAAAATTGTCTTTTGTAGAGTTCGAAAAATCCTAAAAGAGTTATCAATTCTTTCAACAACATTATCCTTATTAAAATAAATTCTCTGTCCATTCTCAAAGTGCACTGCAAGATGCTGTACGGTGGGAAACCCTTTGTGGATGTAGAAACCAAATATCCTCCAAACTGCTTCATTTGTGCTGATATATCAATCAGTTAAAGTTTCAAAAACTATTGGTAAAGATATTCCGCTTTATCAGTGCGAAATATTCTCTTTATACTCCATTCCAATTCAATGTGAGCAATAAACATGGGTAAAAGAACAGAACCCCCACAAAAAATAGTCTAATGGTGTCAAATCGCACGATCTAGGCGGAGGGGACTACCCAGCCATTTTCTAAATCGTCATACTTAATTCTTATTGCTTGGCCTCCATATGCAACAGATCTCCGCCTATAAGACGGATATCCATTATTTGCAACAAAGCTATTTGCATTTAGAGATTTTGAATACTTCCTTAGTACAATGGAATTTTTTCATACAAAGATTTAGGATTAAATGCACCACATGGGCCATGTGTCATATTAGCCTTGAAAATTTCTTGCAATATTAGATCAACTTTCGGATCAGGTATCTTAGCAGAAATAATAAAGTTTATTTGGTCAGAGAGTATTTTAGTTCAAACCATATTAAAATACATCCGTGCGGAAGATCACGTTTTTGCCATTCTACAGTAAAAATTAAACTAATTACTTCCCCAAATAAATATAAACATAAATATGCATCAGCAACTTCACTTTCAATTGGCTGTTATACCACTTTTGTTCCGGAAGGATTGCACTTAAAAGAGATGAAAAAGTCTTGGACCACTATTGCAACAACGTCATTGCATCTTGCATAGGTTCATGCAAATAACGCGTCCCTCCAGTGAAAATGAAAATTTAAGGCAGTATTACTCTTTACCCAATTTGATCTGCGTCTAATTCATTGACAATCAATGCGTCCACTCTTAGCTTTTTCTGATTATAACGAAGGAAATTTTATCTTTCATTTTCTATTTTCGCATACAAAGAACCCAAAAATTGGCTGAATAGTGCACGAAAATATGAAAGACGGTTAAAATCAATTCCCCTTATCATAATTCAATAAGCGTAGAACATGGCTTCTGATACATTTGTTTTAAGGGGTAATTTGCTTATTGGGTTTCTTAATGGTAATCCTATTTTATAACCATCTTCACCAAAGCAAAACATTAAAGGATATTTCAATGCATCATAAGAACGATGAATCTCACTTATTTTGTTGTGAGTTGTTCTTTAATTGCAAAACATTACCTTTAGTTGTGGCATTGAATCAACCCCTGTGAGAATCAGAAGGAACTCTTTCGGAATGAATAATAATCTTACATTTCGTAATTAGAACCTACGCTATTTAAAATGGTTTTGAGTTCTTTACTTCTTGCATCATGCGTTGCAGAACCTCCACTTATCCTTTTTTGACATTAGGATAGTTACTACATCTTATATCTAATTCACGCAGATCCTCACCTACGAAATAGACCTGCAAGTAACGCACTTGCTGGTCATTTTCCGGAATCAAACTACCGACCATATAGTAAACCTGACCACATACTTTATATGTTGGCAACCACGATTTGTTGTTGAAAATTTCCCTGGCGCCAAAGGAAGTCATCTGAAAACAGTAGTTATATTTTCGAATCCTATCTAGAAAATGTTGGTGCTCTCAGGGTGTTTGACAATTAACAAACTTAAAAGTTTTTCTGGTAAATTAGCATAATGGTCGGAGTTGGACATTAGCTAATTGACAACACATGCTAGGGTATTGGTTCTTCCATTTCAAAGCGGAGCAATGACTACATTTATGACTCATAGTACCAATAAACAATTACTTGTCCGCTTCATAAGCTATATTGGGATTGTACAACAATGCTGATAAACGCTTATCTGCCCATGGAAGATCTCGCTTAAGCTGAGCACGGTCTTTAGTAGCTTCACTTTTCTTATTTATATTTTCATTTTCATTTTGGTACTGCGTAATTGCAGCAGTATTAACTTCCATCCACATCTGTTCTTATAATTTCGGAATTATTGGCCGCTGTTTCCCTTAAAACTTCCGGAACTGTTGGTGTGGATCTTGGTAGAGTACACCGATTGATCTCGGAATCTTTTAATTTGTGAACACGAACAGCCTTCAGTGTATTAAAGGAGTGGTCTTTGTACCTTCCCTTATAGATTTATAAGTTATTTTATTTCTTTTTTACTTGAATTTTTCGTGTTCTATCTGTAAATCTGGCACGTCGTTTTACTCCCCTTTTTGCTTTTAAGGGTGCGTCTAAAATTAGTGCCAGATTTGAAAGTTGATATGGTGGAAGACATTGCATTCTGGGACTTCCAACATGGGGAGGAGATGGAGACAATGTTAGTCTCTCATTGACGTGTAATCCTAAAACATCATAATACCCATTAGAAAGATTCCCCAAAAGTTTGAGTCTTTTGATAGGTTTGTTTTGATCGCCAAAACTGAGGTAGAGATTGCCATCTCGATATACCTCGAACCTATATGCAAATATCTCCGAATTCGCCACCAACTCATAGTAGCCGCTATATGAATGTAGGTAAGTTATTTTTTTCAAATAACTCAATTTTTATATGAAACTAAACTGGATTCATGATAAATTTTCCTAAATTTATACCAATTGATGCCAATGTGATTGTGAAAGAATCCCTAATGTCACTGGCTAAACACAATACACTACACAAATGATTGATAGCCTATTGCACGAAATAAGCTTTCAGAATCATTTGGCATTTTTATAATCTTAGAAAGAATAATTCCCCCTCTTATTTTTAATAATTCTTTTTGATTGTTAGGTTACGATTTTCTCATTTTTGAAAAATCTCTAACTGGATATTTATCATATCCAAATGGGCATTTTATTCTATTACCATTTACATATACTTTAAAATTGTATGGGAAAATTTCTCTGGCTACTACTAATCTGAAAAAAGTTAGAGCCTTGCTCTAACCTTGAGCTTTGGAATATGCAGAACAATTGCTATACATTTCACCATTGCTATTTTTTGTATAATTTTGATATTTATTAAAATTTGCAATGACATGCTCCACTATTTGCTTCCGAATAGCCATTGCTTTCAAATTTTGATCTCCATAAATCAAATACGCTAATGACTTAAACAAACAGGCCCCATCCCCAACAATCGGAACAACAATGTGGGCAATCGCCCCGCACTTTGTATTCAGTATTTTTCTATCATATTTTAAATTATATAAATTTGTAATATGAAAATAACGTAAACGATTTTATTTTACTTAATGATAATTGAATAACAATACTATAAATCAATCAATGAACGAATGAATTGATAAATTATTAAATAAATGAAGTAATTAAAGATAAATATTTGTATATTTAAAAAAATGAAATTAGAATGAATGTTATGAATGAAATTAGATGAATAAATTTATTAATAAATTGATGAATCAATGTAGCAATGAAAGATTGATACATATATGAATCAAGTAATTAATTAAATTATGAAAATGAATGGATAAATGTAACAATGAAAGATTAAATATACGAAATTATGAATGAATTTAATTAATTAAAGAATGAAATACAATTAATGTAAGATTAGTATATGAATTAATTAATGCAAAAAATTAAAGAATGAAATATGAAGAATAAAGTAATGAAATTATTATTTTGTGTATAATTGGCCACTGTTTCCTTATGATCTTCCAGAACTGTTGGTGTGTATCTATGAACAACATCCCGATTGATCTCGAGGTGTTTTACTTTGTACACACGTACAGCCTTCAGGTTATTAAAGGAGTGGTCTTTCTTTTTATTCTCCCCAGTAGTGGTACTTGAAAGTTGTTTAGATTTTTCATAATCCTTTCTAGCTTTTTAAATTTGATTATTACACGCTCTATTTGTAAATCTGATACGTGTTTAATCCCGTTTTTTGCCTCTAAGTGTAATTGCTATTTGAAAGTGGAGTTGGTGGAAGACATTTCATTCGAGGACTTCCAAAACGGGTAGGAGAATAAGTCTCACTCACGTGTAATGCCGAAACATGAAAATGTCCGTTTCAAAGATTGCCCAAAAGTTTGAGCCTTTTGATAAATTAGTTTTGATCACTAAACCTGATACAGAGATTGTCAGCTCCTTATATCTCGAACCTATATGCAAATATCCACCATAGTTGCTCCCCCATATGAATACGGTTAATAAGTTTTATCAAATAAATAATAATCCTCGCCACAGCCTACACAAATATGATTCTCAAAGTTTTCTGATCCACTTGACTCATCATGTAGGGATTTTTCGTCCTCTAACGTACTGATGTCAGCGCTGGCATTTTTTTTTTTTTTTTCCATATTTTGGTAACTTTTTTTATTCTTAATCTCTTTAAAAAATGTATTCCAAGTTTTTTTCTGTTGTCAAAACTCGGTACTTTTGAGACCTCGGATGTGGCTTGATACACTCTGAAGAAGAATGTATCGGAGATATCAAATTCAGCATTTTACATAGGCTGATTTGTCGCCCATGTAAACCACAGACCAAGGTTCGGGCATTTCGTCTTCGAACTCTGCTTTTTTGTTTTTGCCTTTAAAAAAAAATTATAAATACATAAGTTCAATTCTTTTACAGTACAATTCTTTTGCGAGGTTATTAACGTTTAAAAACGCAGACTGGTGGCAAGAAAAAGTCTTCTGCGTTACAGCATGCCATGACCCTTATGGTCTTGCGTCTTTCCGCAGATTTTACTGCGGTAACTTTGCGAAACCACTTCTTCAGCAAACACTATCCGCGGTTAGTGTTTTTTCCAATAATTGAAAATATGTGGATACTTCTGTCTTGGACATTGCTTTTAATTCTCTTGAACATTGGCTGGGTTTCTCAGCCGTTGTGAGTTGTGCAATCCGATGGTGTTGATTTAAAGCTTGTCTTGGTGTCTTTCCTAATTCAGGTAAATTTCGATGATTCGCTTTTTTTTATTTTTCATTCTTTTATTTTTCTTTCTTAAATTCAAACTTGTGTAAATACTTTTATGATGATGGCTGCGGTTTTGTATGGATGCGTTTGCACGATATTTTGTACTTGCCAATTTTCCTTCATTTTTAAAGATGGCAGATAAGAGTTTCACAACTCTATTGACTATTACACGTAAAATAAAAAGTACCTACTGGACTACCGTAATATCGTGCAATAATGTTTTTTGCAATCGTTGGTCGCAATCGTCTTTGGGACAGTCAGCAAATGTTCCGAAATCATTTGCGGATTATTTTCAAAACCCCAGATCGCAAATAAATTTACAACTTCTCCGACTTTGTGAAAACTCAAGGAAACCAATTAATACTTGCTTTATATCGCATTTTCATGTTCAAAAAAAAAAAAATCCAGGTTTCAACTAAATGGTGGTTTTCTATGGATCTGTATACATATGTAGGTATAACAGACAATATTTGAAATGAAGTAGCAGATTTGCCTCCAAATTGATGTAGAGCTTTTATTATAAGACCAATTTGTACGATAAATTTTTCTCACGAAAATTTACATTCCACTCAAAGTAAGGCTCTATAACGCCATAATACAAATCTTTTAAAACAAGATTTATCGTTGAAAAAAAAAACGCCTAGGTATTATCGTCGGTTGACAAGTAAAACTCACTAAGTGCGTTTCGAGCTTATTGCAAATAATGAGGTTTTAAATATTTATTGTGCACTAAAATTCCATTTTAATAGTTATCGATTTAGGTTCGTAGAATATAATGAAAATAAGTTTCCTTATTATAATAGAACTCGTATTTCCATCTTAAACTCCTAAGTTTTGGAGAAAATGCAAAATAAAACACTACCTGCCTGAATTGCAAAAATGAAGACACAATAATGAATAAGAAAAATTTATTTTAGTCAGGTGTTTTTAATTTACTTATTTACAGAAAATATTACTCTTGCTCTACATCGCTTTCATCATTAGATGGCTCTGGTAAGCGCTCCGGCTGCACTAAATTATTAGTAGGCAAAGCTTTGAACCATGGGATTACTTTCTCTGGAATGAGGCCAGCATCGCAAAGTTTTAAAATGTCAGCCTTTTTTGCTTGTGAAATGGGTAACATATTAAAATATGCCGGCTTCAGTTCAACTTTTGTCCTTGGGTGACCTCTTCCAGATACATTAATTTTTTTGTTGTCAGATGTATGATTGTATCTGTAAAATAATATTCCGGGGGATTCTTTTTCGAACTTGAGGCACTTAATTTTAAGCCATGACACTTTGTCACCACACTCGTCTTTGTTTCGATTTTTAATAGTAGTTGCTGCTAGCTCCTGCAGATTGTAAAAATCTGCGAATTTTAAAAGATGAACTTGGTATTCGCCTTTGTTTTTATCTTTTTTAGCAGATCTTGCAGATTGAAAAATTCGTTCCCAATCAGTCATGGTATAGGCGCTTTTGTTTTTCTTTGCCGACTCTATTGCGGAATGCATGGAGTCACATTCCATATGAGAATGCCCTGATTCTAAGAATTTGAGCTCCACTCTGTTCAGATGGCTTAAACTTTGTACAGCATACAGCGGCCACTTGTTGGTTTCTATTTTGACCACCACAAGTGTCACAGAACAATGAAACTTCTGTCACGGTCAAAGGTAATGTCTTGAGAAATCGAAACAAAATTGAGCCTATCTCATTGCTCCCTCGCTTACCATTTAACTCATTCCATGTGTAACAATGAGCATTTTCTCCGTTTCCTACATAGATGGTCAAATTATACACGCACACCTTTCTGGAATAATAAAACAATGAGACACTTGAATAAGGCAACTGAAGGACACTTTGCAAATCAAAAGTGCAAGTAATGAACGCATGATCATTTTTGCATCTCAGTTTATCATTTTCCTTGTCTTCATTACACTGGTTTTTTCTTATTAAATGCATCTAATACTCTGCTTCCAGCTCTCTTTTATTTATCGTAGAAGCCTGGTCATATTTCGCGCACGTTGCACACAGGTCTTTTTTTGGTTTAAAAAAAGAAAAGTTATAATTAACACAGAATATCCTCCTTTTTTCGCTGACAATTTCAGTAATGTTATGTTTCTGGCAAAAATCATTGCGATAAAGATCATACATTTTCCAAATAGACAAATTGCTATCCAGATATAATTTTTTTGAAGACTTGCGAACATAGTGGGATTCCATAACGGGAAAGTTTTCTATATGTTTTTTTACCTCAGCGATTCCAGACTCACTTGTTTTGTTTCCAGGCATCTTTCGGCCCCTTTTATCATAGCTAGTAAATGATCCAAAATGTGCCCCTTTTACTGCTGTATTTATAGGCCCATAAATTTCTTTTCTGTCCTCTTCTGTTATATGAGTATTACACTTAAACTTACACTTGGAACAATCAACTGGTTTCGGGGTCTTAGCAGGATGGCTCTTTTTTTTTCTGGTATAAGGTAAACATTTTGCTCGACAAGCTTTTGTAATATTCACTTTCCAGGTTTCAGGGTGGTTTGTTCTACGTCGTGTTAACACTGTTTTGTCATTTCCATCCAAATAATCAGAAAAATCAGATATTTCAGAATCGTCTCGTACCAAGTCAGGTTGGAAAGTTGGGTCATCATCAGAATCTCCACTAAAGTCTTTCTCGTTATCACTATTAAAATCATAAGGAACAAGCTGATATGAGTTATTTTTGTTTTGCATCTGCAAACATTCAGAAAGAGTTAAGGATCATAATTACATTACTGTAGGTACTGGATTAAAGTTTAAATTATTAGTGTACTTGATACACGTAGAAACAGAAAAAATAATAATGTTCTTACATTTATTTCAATTGCTTCAACCTCTTCCTCGTCATTCATATCTTTCTGAATACTATTAGCAGCATGTTTTTCTTTTAAAACTTCAGATATCACCTTTAATTATAAAGGATTTGAAATGAGTTTTGAACACAGAACTAACCCCGAATTTAATGCGTCTTCCAAAAAATAATAGCAATATACTACTTACATGGCTTTTGCTTGCAACACCAAATTGAGGTACTTCACACACACTAGCTGATTCACCATCAAACAAATCTTTTTGGGCACGAAGTATGGACTTATGATTCTATAGGGTCAATGTGGGTAAATGTAAACAAATTCTTATTTTTTTTTCAAGTTCTGACCTTATCATTTTTATTTTTTTTAATTAAAAAACCTAACAAAGAACCTTAAATGGGAATGTAATAGTATTGTATTTCCTAATTAAAATAATTAAAAATTTGTAGAAAAAAATTATAAATTAGGTTAATAATAGCATGTTTACATTTACTCCGTAACTTTTTTTTTCTTTTTTAAATCTGGAGGTAAAAGTAAACAATGATTTCAGTATGGAAACAATGTTTTTAAATATTTTTTTAGTATAAATCATAACAAACGCTAATATTTAATTCTTGGCTGCAAGAAGAAGCCATTTAATATATGTTTACATTTACCCCAATTTGTTCTTGAAAAAAAAAAAAAACAACAAACTTTACTATGTCAACATAGAATTTATTATAAAAACTAATAGGTAATAAAATTACATAACATAATGTACAGTGTAATTATTAAATTTCTTTCACTGGGACAAATTTTCCAAATGTATACATTGTATTCCCGTCATCATGAACCGTCTGATTAGGTATTGGAAGAATACCAATGACTTGATGTATTTTGATGAAGCTCACATCGTTTTGTACGATTTTAAATATGGTGTTTAACGAATTTTGTGATGTGAGTCCTTGAACCTTAATTTCTGCATCTTCAACATCTACCAGTTCTACTCGGCATACATACTTAAAAGCATTCGAGTTTCTCCTTCCACCCTTGAACGATGCTAAAATGAATCCTCCCACTTGAACATCTTGAATTTGGTTGGCCTCTGTGATGTCAACTTCATCCAGTTCTGATTCATCACCCCAGTTCAATTCGGCTAGATCGTCGTCAGCTGGTATGAAATTTAAGTTTTCTTCTTCAGAAGATGAAGATGAAGATGTTGCAATTAACTTCTTTTTTGGAACTGGAGGTTTCTTCTTTTTTAGAATTTTTGGAATTTTCGGCTTTGGCTCTAACTTTAGTCTCTTCTTTTCCTCAGCTTCTTTTAAACGTTGCAGAACCTCAGCACTTGTCAACACTTCTCCATATTTTAATTGCTTTAATCGAGGTGTAATTATTCGCTTAGGAGTTGTGTTGAGGAAGTGTGAAGGAACTTGAAACAAATCTGCAATTTCTTTAATAGTCGATGAAGCAGCTAAGTGCGAGCTTACGAATACAATTTCCAGAATTGAATGTAATTTCAGATATGAAATTTAAAGAAAAAAATTTCGTACCTTTCGATGTCGAGGCTATCGGTAAAAATTCGTTAGAAGTCAATAAATCGCCTGTCAATGATGGATTAGGTTGACCATTCTTTTGTGAAGACTCCAATCCGGCTGAATATGCTGAAAATATAGTAAAATTATTATTATTAGTTTTTTTTTCACTGAAAGTTATCTTACATACCTACCTACATAAAAGAGTTGGTGGTGTCATCGGTGAGCACTGGTTTACCAAAACATTTCTAGAATTAGAATGGAGATATGGTGATTCGACAGATGAAGGTGACGATGTTATAAGATCGCTTGGTTGATCAAACGTTTGCGTTTCAGCTAAGTAGAGAACGTTAAAATTAGCATCATTATTTTTCCGAGAACAAAAATAAGACTTACCAACTAGTTCCAGTAATTGTATTTCTGGCTGTGCAGTTTCAAAACCTTGGATGGTTTCCGGAAAAATTTCAAAATTCTTTTTATAAGTATCAAGTTCTGTTTTATTAAATTCAGATTCCGGAAATTTGGATGCGTCTACAGGAAAAACTCCTGTTGAAATGAATCCAGATTTTATATTTTTTGAGACAAGGGAGCTCTTCCAAACTTGTCCCAGAAGTTTAACAAACTTCGTTTTTGAAAGCTGGAACAGTCCAAAGCCTATAGTGTCTTTGCCATGTCGTACAAGAATTTTGTCCCAAGCTGTCTTGACTGGACCAAAAACTGCCTTGTCCAAAGGCTGAATTTTATCTGTCAAGTGACTTGGGAATCGCAGGATTTGAATGTTGTTTTTAATGGCATCTTCCACAATTCTCACACTGATATGGCTTGAATGTACATCATATAACAATAACGCAGTTTGATCAGGGACATGTTTTTCTGCGCGGAGACGTGCCACATGGGGAACAAAGCCATTTGCAAACCAGTTGTAGAACTGTGGTTCCTCCATCCAGCCGTTCTTTGAAGCTCCATAAAGAGTTCCAGGATAAGCTTCATCATTAGTCCATCTAGCTTGAACTGCTGCTCCTTTAAAAATTATTAAAGGAGGCAAAGCAAAACCATCTGCCGAAACACAAGCGAGTACAGTTGTCGACTCACGTCCAGATCCACCAGAAAGCCTACTCAGCGAGACTCCTTTTTGTCCAATTGCTCTTAGCTTGTGTGGATCACTGCAAAACCCGCTTTCATCAGCGTTAAATACGAAGCAGGATTTTTCTTCGTCTAACCCATACTTCATTGCAAGATTTTCTAACTTCTTATAGAAGTCATAAATGATGGCGGGTTTCCTAGCATCTTTTCGGCATTTCTGGAGGAGTTCTGGTTTCTTAAGTAACAGAGTGGGATGTCTTTTCATGAAATTTCTGTACCATTCTTCACCGGGCTTACAGTCTTTAAATGGAGTCTTCAAATTGTTGGTAGCGACGTATTGGGATATCAAATCCCGCATCTCTTCCTTATCGCATGGATAACCAGAGGAAGCACGTTGAAGGAGGCACTTAACAATTTCGTTCTCGACTTCAGGTGTTAATGCATTTTGACGGCCTTGTCCTATCCTTTCAAGTGAGGTTTTTCTGCCACTGATTCTATGGTAAATAACTGATACTGGCACTCCGTAAGTTTCCTGGGCTGCCCTGAAGGTCAAATTTTTGTTTTGAACATCACTTACTGCTCTGGCTACATCATCTTTTGTGTATGACAACGGTGGTCTTTTTAATATATATTTTCGAGGCATGGTTTCAGCTAAAATATATTAAACAGCCTAATTTTTAACAAAAAAAGCATTATTTAAATAGAAATATATGTTTACATTTACCAAAAAAATGATGTTTACATTTACCCTCAACAAAATATTTTTTGGGGTAAATGTAAACACGAAAAAAGCGGTAATTCTTTTCTAGATTTTAGATTTTTTTTTCTTTTAATTTAATCTCTATCAAATTTGCCAAAGAAAAAGTAGGGGGAAGGCGGGAGACTTGAGCCACTTTTTGTTAAATCGTTCACAAAAACTTTTCTATTAATCTAAGCCACATGTTGCATACATATTTTAAAAGATACATTTATCTATTTTAAAATTCAACTCATAAACTTTTTATACACGCAAGTGATTTTTTCAAATGTTTAATGATTGGGAACAGATTTTTGGCTCAAGTCTCCCGCCTAGCCGGGAGACTTGACCACCGCCTTGGGGAGACTTGATCATACTTAAATTCTTCAAGTAAAACAACAAAACAAATAGTTTATTCAACTCATATCTTTTTCAAATTCATTTTTATTATATTTATTATTAAATTGTTTTATAATTTAACAAAAAAAAACTTTGTTTAACATTTTTATAAAAAAAACAATAAACAAATTAATTAAAACTTAAAAATCATAATTATCTTTCATAGTAAGTAATGTATTAAAAGTAAAGAAACATAAGAACTGAAAGTTATTCAACTTTCAAGAATAAATTTTATATTATAGACTAAAATGTAAGAAAAAAACCATAAATAAACTTCAAAAACATAACAAAAATAAATAAATAATTTAATTTCTTAATAAAATATCATGTTACTAAAGCATGTTACTGTAACTCTAATTGGTATCACAATTAGGGCATGTAAAAATCTCATTGTCACTTTTGGTCAGTCCAACACATATCTCGCGAACATATTTGTTACATAAGGAACAAAGGCGCATATCCATAATGTCATCAGTCTTACACACAAAACAAAACCATGTTTTGTCATGTTCCTCAATTTTCATTGGGCTGTTTAAACCTTCATCTAAATTTACTACTTCAGAAGTTTCACTTTCACTTGACTGCAAAACTTTTTTTTTGATTGCAGTAAGTTTGTTTTTTTTAATTGTTTTTTTTTTCTGCGGCTGTTTTTTATTAGTTTTTTCCTCTTCAATATTATTTTCTTCATGTTTTTCGGGTGTCTTTGTCAAAATCTTAGTTTTTCCTGGTTGCCGACTTCTTCTGTGTACCCTTGGAGCAGCTTTTGGAAATGGCCGGATCATATTAGAGCTCACTATTGGACTTCCAGATCCAGTTGTCAGGGAAGGAATTGATAAACCCTTTGATAAACCTTTTGAAGTAGAGGGAACTGAATCTGGATCTACGACTGCCACTGTTGGGGCTTCCACTGGTACTGCGACTTCGATTGGGACTTTGACTGGAACTAGATTGATGACTTCGTGAAGTTCTGAATCCATTATTGGCCGATCTGTGACTGCAGAACACATAAAATCGTCATCGGTGAAAATTTCGCTGTTGAAAGGATGAATGCCTGCCCTTTCAAAACCGCTGCTTATATTCCTTTGATTAAACGCAAGGGGCATTGCTTCCTTTACATATGATGGAATGTTGTAGATTGTCACAGTCTTCCCTGGATTGGACAACATCCAGTTATTCATTGCAGTATTGTATCGGGACTTAAAGGAGGAGAACACAGTTATATCGAGAGGCTGCATTTTGTTGCTGCAGTGAGGTGGCAATGTCAAAAGCGTTATGCCACTCTTCTTCGAAAAATCGATGGCCTCAATGCTCATGTGGCTTTCATGATTATCTAATATAAGCAGCACTCGATTCTCCATCGAACAATGAGAATATTTAGCGAAGTGATGAAGATATTTGAGGAATCCATTCGATGTCATCCACCCGCTTGGGTAGGCATCCCCCTCAGATCCTTCAGGTCCGTTTGAAACAAAAGTTTCATTGAACTTAACTCTGGGAAAAACAAAGAATGGGGGAATACTATTTCCGATAGCATTAATTGCGAAACACACGGTAACAAGTGTTCCTCTCTCTGCAGAGGTTGCCTGTCCAACCTGACGATTTTTTTTTGCTGCTAGAACCTTTGGACATTTTTGGACAGTTGTGCATCCAGTTTCATCGCAGTTATAAATGTTCTGGGGCTCGAAACCAAACTTTTCACGAACTTCTTTTAAATTTGTAAAAAAATCAGAAACATTTTTTGTATTGAAGCTTGTTGCTCTGGACAAACTTCGCAAGCTAATTGTTGGATTCCTTTTTAAAAATCCTCGAAACCAATCAAAACCAGCCTTTTCCTTAGCTGACCAGCTTGCAATTATTGGTTTGTTGTTGGCTTTTGCAAACTCGTAAGCTAACCGCATGGCAGCTGTCCTTGTAAGACCATAATTCATTTTGCTGCATTTAATAAAATAGTCAACCAATTGCTTTTCTTCTTCAATATTAAATATTTGAGAATTTTTATATTGACTTGCTTTGCTCTCAAATTTATCCAAAGTAGATTTGCCGCGTAAATACCGACTCAGAGTTGATCGGTCAATATTATATTTGTTAGCTGTTGCCCTGATTGAGTTACCTTGATTTATTTCTTTTAATGCAGCCTCAATGACATCTTTGGCAACCACATTCCTTTTTGCTGCTCCTTCTTTTCTTTTATATTCAAATGGCATTTTCAATGGCTGAAAAAAACAGAAATTCTTGAAGCTATAACACATCTGACAATAAATTACAACAAAGGGGAGACTTGAGCCAATGATCAAGTCTCCCCTAACAGACTGGCTCAAGTCTCCCGTTCACGTTTTTTCACAATTAAAAATTAATAACTTTTGTGAAATACTAGCTAGCTTCATTTTGTTCTTATATTAACAAAGTTGAATAACAGTTTTATAAGATAATGTTATCTATTTTTACTTACCACGTTCAAGAAATTTTTTATCGCGAAAAGAAAAATATATTTTTTTCTAACTTTTTACGCCAAAAAACACCCTTTCACATCCACCAGCCAAAGTCAACTGGCGTTGTAAAATTATTTTTGTGTGCAAGTAACGGGTCACGGTATGCAACGTTTGAGTTTACTCATGAAAGATTTGAGTGGATCTTTAGTGAATTATTGAGAGTGGCTCAAGTCTCCCGTATGATCAAGTCTCCCGCTTTCCCCTACATTAAAGAAAACTTACCTTTGAATTTTGTTTAAAAATAATAAATATTTCTTGAAGCCTTTAAACTTATAAAATACTTTTTTTTTGAAGAGTTCACCAAAAGCACAAGTTACCAACTAAAAACTGAAAACACCCGAATGAGTGAAAAGTATGTATTTGGTGGATGTGTTCAAAAATGCATTATTTGTAAGAAATTTGAGCTCTGTTTACATTTGCCTCTGTTTACATTTACCCACATTGACCCTTACAAGGATAACATTATTATTTAATTAATATTATCCTTAGTTTTTAAGAGAATCATTCCGAAAAAAACAACAAATTATGTTAGGAGATACTTACAAGATTATCAAGAGTTTCATTATGCTTTTGTTTGTTCATTGCCAATTCGGCCAAGTATTTACCTCTGGATGTATTCATAATAACAATTTTACTAAGTGCAACGTTCAAATTATAGTTTCAACTTGCGATCAAAGCTTGGAAGCAATAGGATTTTTATTTTCAAAAATTACAACAATTACAGAAAACAAACAGCATACTTCGTTTTCAGTAAATTTTTTTTTTAAATTAACAATCATTAAGTGCGCCTACAGTATACAATGCTAGCAGGTAAAATTCATTAAGTACGTTCATGATTTTTTCCTGCCGTAAAAACATAAAAAACTGCAGTTGATGATATTTGAAAATCTGAAACTGGTGTTTTGAATCGTAGAATTGACTTAATGAGTTTTTCCTGTGATAGATAATTAAAAAATATAGAACTTAGTGATATTAAGTCATTTTAGCTAAAATTGTTACTTAGTGAGTTTTACCTGTCAACCGACGTTATAATAATAAGCAAATATGAAATCCATGCATTCCGTGGCTGGGACTTTGTCGGTAATGGTGAAAATGTGTTTTTACCGAAAGTCCAGATAAAAATTATAGCATCATTACATTTAATAAAAGATCTGAGCGCACTAGACATCTTGGGTGGGGGCTTCTGCATCCAAGACGAACCTAAAGTTGAGTATAAAACCGGTCTCTAAATGTGATAACACTTATAAATGTGTTCGGACTTGCAGAAGCTGCCCTTCTGATAAGAAATATGGTAATCGAATACTTTTTCCATGGGGCCACTTCTTTGCCAGATGCACATAGAACATATTTCTTAATGCTATCACATTTTATTTAGAGACCGGGTTTTCATACTCATCTTTGGGTTCGTCTTGGATGCAGAAGAGAATATAATGATTTAGTTGCTATACTTTTTACCTGGGCTTTAAAAAAAAAACGAATTTTTAATGCACGTTACCGACAAAGGCCCCAACCACGGCATGCAAGACTTTCATATTTGATTATTAAAAGTGAAAGTTCTATCTCAAAACACCAGTGAATATATGCTATCACTCACACCCAAAAATAATTGTGGGCTCTTAGTCTATACACTTAATTTTACATTAATTGAAAACTTAAACATTAAAATATGAAAACTTACATGGACTTTAAGTTGCAGTTTTTTTTTGTTTTTTTTTAGTTTTATCGGCGTCAGTGGCCAAATATTCGCAAATCGCAATTAGTGCACTGTACAGTGTACAGTTGATCGTTTTTTTTTTAGTTTTTTTTCTTTCATCTGTCAAAATACTTTGGGCAAAACTGGGCTACGGAATTTGGTGGATGTAAAGGTGTATGCTCACTTTAAGGGTGGTTCTTGTAGTGGTTCTTACAGTTTTCTTGTAGTCACTCTTGAGGCCTTTTAAAGCTCCTACATCAGCAGGCTGCATTATATGCGTTGTATTAGGTGGGAGGGAATACAAAATTATGTGATTATTTGAGCAGAATTCGCTTAAGTGCATGGACATGTGAGACTTGTGTCCGTCAACAAAAAGAAGCACTGGCCTTTTAATTTGATGCTGATTGACCCAATTTGAAAAGTCGTTCGCAACGTATTAAACAAGTGTTTCCGTCCGCATCCACAGTTTCTGAGCGACCAAAGACCCAATCTTCTGGCATACTACTAATGATTTTCGATGGTACTCTTTGCTAAGGGAAAACTACGACCGGAGGCAATGTTTCAACACTAGCATTAAAAAAACCAGAGGAACTGTTATATTTTCTTTTTCGTTAGAAAATTTAATTTGAAACAAGTTGCGGTATCCTTTTGGACCAATGACATTTCCTGTCTTAGGTGCCAGGCTGAATGAAGTTTCATCTCCGTTAAAAATTCGTGTTGCATCATCCAAGAGGTCTCGACAATTTTTATCTGTCAAATGTGTTTCCAGTTCTCTGAACCATTTTCTTAAGGCCTCTTCTTTTACAACAGCTCTGGTTTTCGTGGGGTAGGTAAGGTTAATGAATCCTTGTGTCGGCTCAAAAAACTGTAGTACCATTTTTTTCCTGGTCAATCTTTCTTTTTTTCTATAATTTTTTGGACGACATCGAGGAGTTCATTTGTCAATATTTGTAAGCCATTCCACAACTTTACTCTCCTCCTCGGGTTTTTGCATTTTATCCACAGATCTGCCTTTAATTTTGTCATATAGAGTTGAACCATCTTTATTCATCAGTTAAACGAAAATACATTTAAAACTTAGTGTTCGAATACCTTAAAACACCTTAAAAAGGTGTTTGCGAATAGGATTTTTTCTTCTTTTTTTTTGCACTTTTTAATATCTTTAATATTGAGTTCTCAAATTTGACAGAGTGATTAATTTTAAAAAGGTTCATAATTTTCAAAAGACACTCGTCTAATGCTGATAGGATAGCTCCCAACTTATAAACAGTTCCAGTGTTGCATTGTTTATATAATTGAAGGGCTTATTTGCATAACATGATAAGCCACATTTTCAAAATATCGAGATAATAGCATTTTAAGTTAAGACAAACAAAATCAAATAATGTGAGCGTGATTTTAATTCCAATTTATTTTTCTAAGATTAAGTAATATAGTTTTCATAATATTATGCCTTAATAGCGTGTGAAAAAAATATGTAAATACATAATGTAACAAGAAAAAAAAATTTAAAAAATTGGTGGCTTATCACGTTTTTGCACAGAAAAAAAATAAATTCAAATTTGAAAAATAAAAAGTTTTTTTTAATAGAAGTACATACATACTTTATTTAAGGAACCTTTTTTTTATAAATATTTTTATTAAAATGTTTTATTGTAGGTATTATAATGAATTTGTTGAAAAGCAAGCATTAGTAAAAAAAAAATATTTTCATCAGAAAAAAGTAAAAAAATGTATATTGATTTTCTTTTCTGTTAGTCCATGACTTCAACTTCAACGTCGAAAAAAAATTAAATCGTTGTAAAAAGGATGGTAGATTGGAGGAATATAAGGAAGTAAGGATTTCACATTGAGTAATTTAGCCTTAGTTATTTTTATTGGTTCAGTATATTTCTTTTTAATTTGGTTTAAAAACGTTGCCGAAGGTCTTCCCTGTTTCAATATGTTAACTTCCTTATATTCTTCGTTAACCGAATGTTTGACAAAAAAACATTTAGGATTAGTTTCCTTGAAATGGAAGCTAAAAACACCCGCGAAATCCAAATTTGTTTTGTCAGGAAATCGAGCTTTTTTATTCACATTTGCCAAGACTTTCAAAGCTGTAGAAGTCATCTTGTTCCATTACATTCAACTCAAAAGGAGTTTTGTTGTTTGCTTCTGTAATAACCTTATGACAACTTTCAGGCGAATAAATTTCGTTCGCATATTTCCTATGACGCTTCTCTATTAAGGCAAAGTCCCTGTCTGATGGCAAATGTGTGTGTCCACTTACTAAAAAGTGGTGAGTTATGCTTTTGAATTTTTTTTTCTTTGACAAGATGATGCCAAAGCGACATCAAAAGCCAATTTTTGTTCTCACCTGGACAGTTGTCAGTAAATATGACAAGTTCTTCAACATCATTCTTGGTTTTTAAGAATTTCATCAAAACAGAAGCTACCTCATCTGCTCCACGTTTAGCCTGATTTTCAGTCCATACATATGCCCTTTGCCAGCAGTGCAATCATGCACTCCAAGATTGTACAGCCAAATTTTCCTGCAGTAAAACGCAGGCCCAGTGGTAAGCTTTGGAATAGGCATGGCTTGTTGTAAATCAAATGAAATAACGCACTTTTTTGGATTATTTTTGGAGCTCTCCGTTTCAGATTTGAGCAAATCTTGCATTGCTTTACCTCGAGCCAAATGTAAGTTAATCATTGTTGTTAAAAATTTTTCTTGCTGTTCATTATTGCTTTGTTTAGCCAAATTTATCTGTATAACCGTTTCATCGCAAGTCTTGCATGTATCGGACTTTGGTATTTGAAACCGATATTAAATTCAGTACAAAAAATTTTGCGATATGTACTTTCTATAACAGGCTCAATACCTTGCTCGTTGCACCAAGGCTCAAAGACATTTTTATACAGGCTTGAAATGGTCATGTCGCAGATAAGGTATTTTTGTGTATGTTATTTGACCTACTGTTGTGGCTCTGGTACTTAGGAATCATGTTGATGTGATTCCTGACTGTTTGTTTTTTTTTTCCAATGAAAAATTATTTGGCCTATTTTCATGTGTACCTCGTTTATCCTTTAAAGGAACATCACTCCCTTTGCTCTTATATTGCACTATGCGATAGACTCTTCCTGGGGCATTTTGAAGACCATGACTCTTACACTTTCCCCATTAACATTTACGGTGTACTCAGCAGAAAACTTTCTAGTAGACTCTTGACGCTTCTGTTTTTTGTGGTAAGACCTTTTCTTCTTACCCACCTTAATACACCCGAAAAGGTAATTATTTTGTAGATCGTAAAATCCCAGATCCCAAAACTTGGTAAAATTTGTTTCATGTACGTTGCAAAGCGTTTCTCGGCACTTGTTCTTGCATCTACAAGGAGAACCCAATTCACGAGCAGGATTAAGTTTTTTCGACTTCTCGGAGAGATACTCTTGACCTTTGTTGCGTCTTCTCTTATTTTTGACCCGTTGGTAATTTGTATCACATCTTTGTCTCCAACGAGATGTTGAAGCTTTTTCTGGTGTAGCCTCATTATCTCTTCTTAGTTTCTGTGACGGTGGAGCGGAAGAGCTACGTTCGGATTCACTTTCTGTCGACTCCTGAAAAAATGATTCTCATACACTATGATATGCAACAGAAAACATAGGAAAAGGCATTTTTGCGCTTTTTCAATAACATGATAAGCCACAAAACAAAATTTTAGTTTATTTTTTTATACCAACATGATAAGCCACAAAAACAATAATATCGCACATACCTCAGCAATTTCTGATGATTTATTATCATATGATGGTCTAAGATCAGCATCAGCAATACTATCATCGTAATCTTCCGAAAAATCGTTGCTTTCGATGGTTTCGTCGAGAAAACCCATTTTTTTATTGAAACACTTTTAAAATTTTATTAATTTTTACTTGTGGCTTATCACGTTATGACTGAATAATTCAATGAAAAGTCTTAATTGAAAAAGTCACTCTACTGAATACTAACGACATCTCTCGGGGAATAGCCATAAGATTAGAAGTGTATGTAGATATACTATTTAGCAATAGATTTAGCTTAAAAACGGTGTTTTGGAAAAAGTGTGGCTTATCATGTTATTCAAAAAAGCCCTTCAATTTATTGTCACTTGTTCATTTAAAATATTTTACATTTTGTTCACTTTTTTTATTTGAAGCTCAACAACCAATTTTTAAAAGAACAGTTCCATTGTTCCACAAACAATGTTTCAAGTATAAAATAGTTGAACCAACAATTTTTAGTTTTGAAGAATTTTTTTTGGTTTTTTATTTTCGGCATCTCGAGTATACGAGACTAAAGAAGTGAGAGTCGAATTTTATGTTGACGTAGGTACCGCAAGAAAAAAAGAGATAATGATATATATACATAGTTGCCACCCGACTGGAAAGTCAGGGAAAATCAGGGAAAGTCAGGGAACGCGAATTTGGTCAGGGAAAGTCAGGGATAGTCAGGGAATTTCGAAAGTGGTCAGGGAAAATTTTTTGAGCACTGAATTTTTTTGTACAATGAAAAAAATTGAATATTTCGTTGAACACAGGGACCCTACTCTGTATTTTGTTCCGAAAGTCAGTTGTATTCGAAACTCGAAAGTGATTTTCGTCCCGCTTTTGAATTGGAACTTTCAATAGTTTTGGCTTCTCTTCATTCCGTTCTATAAACTATTTGCCATATGAATTACAGGTCATGTAGGTGTCAGACGTTGCAAAATACGTCTGGCAAGCTTTTTTTTTAATAAAAAAATAGAATATGAAGATTTTAATTCGGAAAAAAATTATTAAAACAATAACGGTAACATAATATTACTATAGCTTTTTGAAATCTATTCTTTTATTTCACATTTAAATTACTATATTTGAATGAATAGTTTTTTAACATTAATTTTCAAACTTGAAATTAAAAAAAAACGAAAACATGCTACACGTATCTACTATTTTTTGTTTCTTAAAAAAATGTACACATGTTATTAAGTTCCTGTTTTTCTTTTAGTATATAATACTATTATCCATTTTTATTCGATCACTAAAAACTATAGCTGATTACATGTCTTCTATTTTTTAAGAATTTTTTTTTTTAATTTTTGTTCGGATTCCTAGAGCTCTTAAATAGCTCCAAAATACTAGACTAAAACTTTTTTCCTTACGTTTTAAACTTTTTCCGGTAATTGCTCTGCTAACTGCATTAATTTAGAAGAAAAGTGCTCGAGCACTAAATTTTGTTGTTGGGTACTTAATTAGCACTTGCTAAGCGCGTAATGATGACGTCACAAAAATTAAGTTATGTTTCTCAAAGAGTTACTATTTTAATTTTTTTTTAAATTTGGACAGGGAAAACTTTAAAATTGTTCAGGGAAAGTCAGGGAAATTTATTTTGAAAAATAGTGGCAACTATGATATACCTATAATGTTTGTCTTAATGAATAACAATTTTTTGTATTATATTATATATTTATTATATATTTGACCCAAGAACAAATTCTTGAAAATAGTTTACCTAGAGATAATTTACATTTTTCATTGTTCTGCCAACTATTTTTATTCTTGATAATAATTGTTAACTTAAGAACGAGTTGTTGGATCAACAATTTGATTGTTAAAAGGATATTTTGTCTATAGAAATACTTCTAGCAATTTAACTATTGGGGTAACAACTTTCCGTTTTTGAAAGTGATTAAGAATGTTAAAATTGTTTTTCCAAGAACTTAATTTTTAAACTGAAAATTTAATTCTTAAAAAAATAAACACTGAGTTGTTGCTACAAGAACATTTTGTTGAGCCAACAATTTTTTGTCTACAATTCTACAAGAATTTAAAATTCTTGGGAGTGTTCCTATTTTTTGTAAGGGAATATGTTACAATGATTGGGTTGTAATTAGATTAAATTCCAACTTACCTTTAATAGGACAAAGATAACTTTTTATTTTTTTTTTTGGGGGGAGACGTCTTAACGCCACGAGGTCTAACCAGAAAAAGATGAAAAGGAAAGCTTAAGCAAATCGGGCCGGGCAAAAATATGTTGAAATATGGAAGTTTATTTAGAGATAAACAGAGAAATAAAAATAGAAGTTGTCTATATGAAATTAGAAATAGGAATGAAAATTTATTTCAATAAAATAAAAAGCTAAATAACGATGATACATTGGTTGTTTCGTTTCCTATCTAAGTTGTTCGGGATATTCGGGGCATTTAGTTAAAACAAAAAAATGATAACAAAAAAAATTCCTACACATTACACGTAGCTTGGAAAGTTGAACAGATTACGCCATCAACTTTCTTAAGATCGTCAAAAGACATTAGATCTCTGACCTTATGAAGTGACGAACGAAGATGACAACACTCAAACTATTAAGATGAACGTTGTAAACTCTTCCAAATGCTGAAGATTTAAAAACTTCTGGCCAACCTATTAGAGGTGTTCCCATTTTCGTTTTTGAAAATTTATCGTCTCTCCAAGTAAAATAGTTTGGAACTTCAGAGGATAAGAGTGTCCATGCAAATTTGTCTTTGTTCAAAAAAGGCTGTGAGTTTAGTCTTCGGAGGATTGCTCAATCTTGCTGCTTATGTTTTTTTTTATTAAAATAAACCCAAGGGAATCTTTCATGAATATTCTCAAGTCTCCTTCATTGGAACTTAAATACCGGCCTGCTTCAATAAATTCAATTTCGTCGTTCTTATTTGGAAGTGATATTTCTGCTTGATAATTGCCTTTGTAAATATATTTAAGAATATAATTTATGGCTTTGATGTCACAGCAATATTCAACATTGATGTGGCCATTGAATTAACGCAGCAAAACAGGATGGTAAGTAACCACCCAGCCGTTGTCTATATCGTGGTTGTTAACCTTTATAGTTTGACCACCATTCGTGGGTAATCCGTTCTATACACAGGATGCCCATTCTTGGCAATAATGGTTTCCATTGAATGGAGTCGAGGATATCTTTTAGTACAACGACCCTTTTGCATGTAAACACATTTAGGATTCAATGGTCCACATGGATCGTGAATCATATTGCCCTTGACGATATTGTGAAGAAGGGGATCATTAATCGCATCAGGTATCTCGGCACACACAATTTTATCAATTAGAAGTAAGTTGTTTTTACCAAATCAAGATATTAACATGAGGAAGGCCTCGTTTTTTCCACTCAATAGTAAAAATAAAACACCTTACATCCCCAAAAAAAGATGCATTAACACTTTAACTTAATAAACGAAGCTTTCGGGATTGGCATAATTCCCATGCATTACATCTTGCAAATTGCCATATTTCAGTCTCTATTTTGGCGTTCATATGAACCAAAAACTGGCTGAAAAGAGCACGATGATGTAAAAGACGATTGAATTCATCAGGTCGTGACCTTAGAACAATAGGGTTCTAACTGCAATCGAGACACTTTTGAGAAAATTGAGATTGAATTTTTGTTTGTCTATAACTTTATATTTTTGTTTGGATCTACACGATTTTTTGAAACACACAAATTTTGTACTAAGTTATGTTGATCTGAATTTAAAAATCTACAACATAATTCATAATTTTGCATTCTCAATCGTTGGAGCATTATCTCTCACATTAAATAATGACGCTGTATAATGAGAAGTAGTCTTATCAATACCTAGTAATCACCAATAAAAAAATACACGGTTTTACCGGTACTTGCACACTCCTCAATCAAATCATTAATCTCATCGATCTCCACAATCAAATCATTAATCTTATCGTTCTCCACAATCGTCACGTTTGAAGATGAAGCTTTACGAATAAATAAGTACTTGTTTGTAAATAACATAATATTATATATTATTTTCACGCGGCGAAAAAAAATTTTCAGGACTTTGCTTAACACTCTTGACTATCCATCGGCTCACAGAATGATAAATCTGTAAATAAAACGCATTTGTTTTAGAAAAAAAATATTTTAAGAATCTTTCAATTTGATGTAGCTTAACTTCTTTCACACTCTTTGATAATTTCTTCGAAATGCTGTGAGATATAATCAAGAAAGTCGTCGCTACTATTATCCATGACCGTAATAAAACAAACAAATATTTAGTATAATTAACAATTTGAACTAATAAAAAATTATTTTTTCTGCACCAGACACACTTTATAATCACAAGCTTTTTGTAAACAATAACAACATAGAACTTTGTTGTGTTTTCGGCAATCCGATAAGAATTATGAGGTTCTATGTACAAAACAGAGAATAATACGAGTCGAGTAATGTTCACGAACATCGAATACTCACTCGAAGAAAGCGAGTTCAAACAAACAGAGTCAACGCAAGGAAAATGTTTGATGAGTATGATGACTCGTGATTCACCACACAAATCAAACGAATACGAACGAGTATACCTTGCAACCGAGTTAAATTGGTTCGAATAAAAACGAGTCAAGCGACCGCGAACAAAGTGTCCACGATCTATATGCTCGAATGTGCTCGACTCGATTGTTTGTGTAGTGTGTATTGTGTATTCGAGGTTGACGGTGGATGGGTATTGGATAACCTAAACTCTGCTGTGCGAAATTTAATGGTTGGTTTTGTGATTTTCAAGCAGCAGTATGTTTCTGAATTATGATTTTTTAAGATAAATAAAAAATACCTAATTAGTTTGTTTAACATTTTTTTTATTGAATACATCAAGCTAAGTAGGAACTAGGGACATGATATTATGAAAACAAAATGAAATGAAGTAAAATGAAATAAAAGTAAATGAACAAAAATAAATAGGATTACGATAAACAAAAAAAAAAATAGGATTACGATAAACAAAAAAAAAAAAAATAGGATTACGATAAAAAAAAAAAAAAAAAAATATGTATATAACTTATAAATAAATCATAAATATGTATATAACTTATAAATAAATCATAAATATGTATATAACTTATAAATAAATCATAAATATTTAATGTAGGTACCTACACAGCTATGAATTTTTTTTTAAGTATTGTTATTATAACGTGTCGTCACCATCCAATGAAATAGGATTAATTTTCAAATTTGAATTTGCGACCATCAAATTGTTGACAGTTTCCGGATTCAATCTGGTTCTTTTTTCTTAATACAAAAATCACTACATTTTCTGCGAATTTAGCCAATCCTTAAAAAAACAGAATAGATAAAAAAAAATTAGGTTTAGGTGCATGCATATCTATGCAATACGCATACAATTTTTTTCCGAATTTAAATAATAATTTCGTTATGATGAACGTTTTAAACTTTATTTTTTCAAGGGAGCTGTTTCCCAGTTAAACACAATTGTCCAAAAACTGCTCTCTCTCAAACTTTCCTATGTCGTGTGAATAATATTATGAAAGTAATCCACATAGTTGAATAATTAAATTTTCTGAGATCATACCTATTTAAACAATACAAAAAAAAAAAACCAACCAATTAGTAAATAACTTCATATCCATAATATAAATATAAATCAGTTGTTCTTCTTGTAAATTTAAAAAACACCAAAACCGAATACAAATAAATATGTACCTAAAATCTACCTACTCTACAAACGACCCAAGATATGTTCACGATCAACCACTTTTTTTCGAGTATACTCGTTTTGTTTCGGGTGTATTCGAGGTTAAAGGTTGATGGGTATTGGATAAGCTAAACTCTGCTGTGCGAAATTTGGTGGTTGGTTTTTGTGATTTTCAATTGCCTTTTTCAGCGTGACGACTTAAGCAGCAGTGAGTTTGTGGATTATGATCCTTTAAGATAAATAAAAGTACCTAATAAATTTGTTTTTTTTTAATTGAATAAATCAAATTAAGTAGGAACTAGAAACATGGTATGAAAACAAAATGAAATAAAATTAAATGAACAAAAATAAATAGGTACGATTATGTTAAACAAAAAATTGTTACTATAATAACTTCGTCATCATCCAATGAAATAGGATTTATTTATATGTACCTTACCTACCTGTATTATGTAATCAGAAATCTATTTTCGGCGAATTCAAACCAATCCTTAAAAAAAATCTAAATACATAGATACAAAAAAATAGGTACCTACAGTCTACATAGTACATAGTATGTACATACCTATATATGTAAACGCAAAATACGCATACCAATTTTTCCCGAATTGAAATCATTTTGATGACCGTTTGAAACTTTATTTTTTCAATTCAGCTGTTTCCCAGCTAAAAACAAAAGATCCATCCTTTTTAAAACAATTTTCCAACAACTGCACTGTCCCAAACTTTCCTTTGTAGTGTGTAGTTTATATTATGAATGTAATCCACATAAATGCATTTGTCACTTTTATTAATCATTGGTTGCATAATTAAATCTTCTATCATCATACCTACCAAAACAATACAAAATAATCCTCTAGAACAAATAAACAAAAAAACAAACCAACCAATAGTAAATAATTTCATCTCTATAATAGAAATAGAAACCGGTTGTTTTTCTTGCGAACACCACCAAGTGTCCCTTGTTATTTTCGATATCGGAGATATTGGAATTATTGAAAATAAAAGACGTTTTCGTTTTAGCTGCCAGTACAATACTGACTCTTTATTTCAAAACGAGTAGGAGAAGAAAAGAATAAAAAAGATAAGATAAGGGATTATGTGCACTATGTGCAAAAATGGGAATTGGATATGCACTGAGTGTGCGGTAAAGATTATCTACACTGTATGTGCGATGGGTATTGTGCACTTTGTGCAAAAATAGGAATTGGATATGCATTGAGTGTGCGGTAAAGATTATCTACACTGTATGTGCGATGGGTATTGTGCACTTTGTGCAAAAATAGGAATTGGATATGCATTGAGTGTGCGGTAAAATAAATAGTTGCGAATTTGAAGATTGGAAGGGTGTACATTACAGGACAGGAGTTGAGAGGGTGTACATAACACCTCCCTCCTTAGGGAAAGAAAATTATAAAAATTAGTGAATGAGTTATAGATAAATATGAGGAGGAAGAAATTACATTTTTATAATTTTCTTAAAATTTATGGTTTCGTATCTTATTATTTATAATTAATCAAAATTCATAATATAACTTTATAATTACATATTTTTATAAAATAATATTTGATTTTTAACTTATTTTTACAATTTTAACATTTACATTCTTTTTTATATTAAAGTTTGACTATAATTACAATTTGTATAATATGTTTATCTACACATTTTATAAAATATAATTATTCAAGTTAACAGTTATATTTAATATATTTTATCTTAAAATGGTTCTTATAAGATTTGAATATTTAAGTTTATTAAATATTAAAATTAATCGTTTGTAGAAAATCCTTGCGAAATTTCTTGGTTACTTCTAGAGGTTGAGCGTCGTATTGAAGTTCGAGATTCCGGAGCGAGAATGTCGCGTATATGTAGTCGTGGAGTGTATTGAAGTTGTTGCATAGAAATTGAAGTTTCTTCTGAAGATCCACTTTCATGTGGATTCGATTTTGTAGACTTGTTTGTTTGATAACTATTGTAGATTTTTACCAAACATGCATCGGTATTGTGTCGACAACATATAAGCTGGATTAGTTTGAAACATCCGCAGCAGGATAAGCAGTATAGTATAATAGTGATTGCAATTACACTTACTATGAAAAGTGATATCGTTTTGAACCATCCATTGTTAATTTTTTGTATGTGATCTTGAAAAACTTGATCCATATTTTCTTCCATTTTATTTAATTGACTGGATGCTATATTTAATTCGTCAAGGCGAATATTTAAAAAATTCACTGGCTATAAAATTAGTTTTGACATATTACTGCGTTTTGTTTTGTTGCTATGGTCGTCTTGGAATATTGGTACGTTTGGAAATATGTGGTGGTATTCGGTTGATATTTTTGTTGTTGCTATGATTTGCTGAGATGCAGAGTAAGATCGGCAACCGGTTTGCAATTTGAATAAACCTATTCCTTTTATGATGTCATCTTTGATCTCTTCATCTTCGCAGCTTATGGTGATCAACTCTTCCTGAGGACTCACGAATATCCAAACATTGTTTTTGAGAGGATGCCAAATCGATATGAATCCATTTAAAAATCTCATGTTGCACTTTTCTGGTATAAATTTGTGTTCTGCCGTTAGTAATTTTGTCTCACAGATTGGTGAGATTGTTGTTGATTTTAAGATATTGTTTTCACAAATAAATTTATCATAATAAATATTTTTACAATTTGCTGCCTCATTTTCTATTGTGGTATATGATAGCTTATTTACAGAAATTACTAAATAATTGGCTGAAGGATTAATAAAAATAAAGGAACTATTTTTTAAAGGAACTGGAAGTGGATGTATTTTATATAGGTTGTATTCAGTATGTGTAACTAGAGGAGTCTGTATGACAAAAACTAATTTGTCTTCTTTATAAAATGCTTTTAATTGAGATAATATTTCGATTAATTTAAAAGAATTTTCGTATTCTAGACGTAATGGAAATGTATTCCCATTATTTAAACGATGAGTATTATTAAGTAATTCATCAATAAATCTTTTAGGTGTGCAAAATATTTACTTTGGAAAATAATATTACAGAAATGATTAAATCATATTGTTCATTGCATTCGCTTATAAGATATGTTAGAAATGCCATATGAGAATTTAAAATCACTAAGATTTCTATAGAGTTTTCGAATTCAAACGTATTATTAATGTATTCATTAAATTTAAGTATGTTATCATTGAGTATTTTTTCTGATACCTTTCAGGTAGTGATAGTATCATTAAAATTAGCGATTGTTGTTTTAATAATATATATGTATCTGATCTTTAAGAATGTGTTTCATTGAGGACTCGTCATTTTCAAAGTTGTTTATTGCATTAATATAGTTTTGAGCGTCATCGGCATCGGGTGTTCGGAATAACCAATTGAGGGCGTAACCACCTCCATTAAATACTCCTCTTTTGGATCTTTTCTTTTTTAATAATTGAGTCACTGTTTCTCCTTTGTGAATAAGGTTACTGATTTGTAGGGAAAGAAAATTAAGGGATTGATTACAATTATTTATAAATGTAGATTCACAAAATGAATTCTTTTGTTCTATAGGTACTTATTCTATTTTACAATAGGTTCCATGTATGTTATTACATAAGTTTGTCGTTTTTTGATAGAAGTTTTTAATAATTTCTAATTTTTCCTGATAATAAGGTACATCTAAATATACAATTGTTTCGAATAAGTCATTATAAAATTGGACTGTTCCAATTTTTTCATAGAATATACTGCTACTTATATTTATTTTTGTTATTTCGTAACTTCCGGCTTTTGTACATTCCAGTACTGAAAGGTAGATGATGACGGTGAGTGTAATAGACAAATTCATGGTGGATCTGAAAAAGGTTTTAACCTATTTGAATGAACTTTAATTATTTTATTTCCAATTTTAATAGAATAATTTTGTTTTGAATGTAATTTAACTATATTATAGGGGCCTGTGTATTTTGTAGTTAGTTTGTGAGACTGCCCTATTTTTGTCTGATGGTTTTGTAAATAAACTTTATCGTTTATTTAATAGCTTATTGGACTGGAATTCTTGTCGTATTGTAACTTTGATTTTTGTTTAGAATCATTTAAATTTTCTCTAGCAATTTTATGAGTCTTGTTAAGACGATATTTTAATTGATCGTAGTATGAGTTGTAAGTATATTTGAATTCTGGGTCTGAGGTAATTGCTGTTGGTAGTATGGCTTTATGACCAAAAATTAATTCATATGGAGTGTATTTGGAAGAGCAGTGTACATGTGTATTATATGCAAACATTGCTATTGGAACATATTTGTCCCAATCAGTTTGGTTCGAATTAATGTAGTGCTTAAGATAATCCTTAAGAGTTGAGTGAGATCTTTCCAATGCGCCATTACTTTGAGGATGATATGCAGTAGTTATAAAATATTTTATTTTAAAGAGTTTTTGGACATCTTTAATTAGGTTTGAATTAAATTCAGTTCCCTGATCGGAAAGAATGGACTTTGGAATTCCGAATTGGGAAATAAATGTGACTAATCTATCTGCAACTGTATTCGCATCATGTATTGGAATTGGAATTGCGTATGAAAATTTGGTTATGTCATCTTGCATCGTCAAGATATATTTATTACCATCTTCCGTCAGCGGAAGGGGACCTACAATATCATTTGCTAGTTTTTCAAAAGGCTGAGAACTAGTACTTCTAATTTCCATTGGAGCCTTTCTTGATTTTCGATCTGTTTTATTTTTATGACATGAATCACAAGATTTAATATACTTTCGCATATGTTGCCATTTGTATTTGCTTTGAATTCGTTTTAGCATTCTATGAAATCCACAGTGACCTGAAGTCGGACTGTCATGATTTTCTTTTAGAATTTGTGGAATTTGTTTTGGTTTAGGATTTACTATTATGTTCATATAAATAGTTATCTTAATTTTTGAATTGCGAAAAATATAGAGAATTATCTCCCGACATTTTTCATATTTGAATTGGTTGTATCGATCAATCGGATTGGCTATAGAAATTATATTTATGTTTTGTTTTTCGAGTTCGATTCTGAGATTTTGCATAGTATAGAAGAAATCTGAATACAATGGTTTATCAAATAATGTTGTTTTACAAAACAATGGAAAAACGTTTGACCATTACTTGAAGTAGTGATGAAATTGGAAAATAACTCAAGTGGAGCATTTTTTATTAATTCTGAGTTAATAGATTTAGAGAGTATTTCTTCTGTATAATAATTTTCATTATCAATATCTAAAGCAGTAATGTATGCTATGGTTGATTTCGAATCAAGGATATTATCGTTGCATTCATTAAAATCAAATAAATTGGGTAAGAGTGAATTATAATGAAACTTTACATAATCATTAAACGTTTCTTTTATCTCAAAATGAAATATTGAGGGATTATTTTTAGGAATTCTAGAAAGGCAATCAGCGTTAGAGTTTACTCGACCTGGTTTGAATTGATTTTGGTAATCATATTCCCCCCTTGGAGTGGGGAAATTTTTTACAACTTCCGTCTTTTTGTGATCGGGCTTAACTCCTTTGTCACTAATAGTATGACCTAAACAATTGACTTCCTTTCGTAAGAATTCACATTTGTCAATTTGCAATTTGAGATTATTTGTTCTTAATCTTTCGAATATATTTCTCAATCTCAAATTATGATCTTTGATCGAATTTGCGTATATTACAATGTCATCTAAATAGACGAAACATTGAAGTCCTTGTAGGCCTGAAAGAATGTTATTCATGAGCCTTTGGAAACAGGCTGGTGCGTTTTTAAGCCCAAAGGGCATTCGAACGAACTCATAGTGCCCTGTTGGGGTGGAAAACGCAGTTTTTTGAGAAAAGGTTTGAGGACAATTCACCTTTTTTTTAAGATTTAGTTTTATTTGATTTTGAATCTTAACTTCTGAAGAAGCTCACTTTTTTTTAATATAGGATTTAATTATTTTTGATTTTGTATCTTAACTTCTGAAGAAGTTCACTTTTTTTTTGAATATAAGATTTAATTTTTATTTGATTTTGTATCTTAACTTCTGACACCAATGTTATTTTCGATATCGGAGATATTGGAATTATTGAAAATAAAAGACGTTTTCGTTTTAGCTGCCAGTACAATACTGACTCTTTATTTCAAAACGAGTAGGAGAGGTATACATTACAGGACAGGAGTTGAGAGGGTGTAGATAACAGTGTTGCGCGATCCCGGAAGATGTTGTCGTTAAGGCAATTTTTTGACAACTTCTCACTTTAGCAAGGAGTACATTAAAAAGGAAAGTTTTTCCTATACCACCTGGGGCGTCCAAAAAAATATCTTTCCTTTATCTAACTCAATGTTTGCTAATATTTGATGGTAAAGAATTTCGTTTTCGGTGAAAAATTTTAATAAAGTATCTAAGTCATAACTCATTTCTCTGAGATATTCTCTATTCATTATTAAGTTATTATTATTCCTTTTTGTTGACGGAAGGCCATACTTTCTCAAATCTTGCTCACCGATCCTTAGTTCCATATCTTGAATCAAAATGCCTCTCTTTCAACATTGCCTATTAGGTCATCAGCTAGGCTATTTTTAAATTTATCCCAGAGGCTAAAGGGATCTGGTAAATGACAAAATACTAACATAATTGAAAACAGTTCACGCATTTTATGCTATTTATTACCCAATGTTTACCATCGTCAAATAACCAAAAGGCATTGCATGCACTTTGAAAAGTTAAAAGACAAACTCCATTAACCGTTCGAATGGCATTATAGGAGGTGGAACCTTTAACTTCGTGTAATAACATTCGGAGGTGATAGCATTCTACATTATTCGGATGGACGACGTAAACTCTTCCCAAAGCAGAAGATTTAACTATACGGGAAGCCGGGGCATAACGGGCCGGCTTATTGTCTCCAAAATAAGTTTATTAGAAAGGATATTTATTAATAGGTCAATATGGAAACTAAAAATAAATTATTCTTCATATTATGACAGTTTACAAAAATAAATGAATTTGCCAATTATACCCCGATGCCGGGGTACAATGGACATAGGTGGGGCATCGTGTGCACAAAGCTAAGTTGGGTTACAACGCGAAAAAATGTGGCTTGATTCATCGTCAACATATCTTCTCCAGCACATGAACAATGTGCCCACTTACCACAGGATCTGCAGGAAACCCATCCTTCTGTAGTATGGGAGTATAAATATCCACAATATATAAACACTTCGCTTTCTGAAGATTCTTCCTTCCTCTGCAATTTCTTTTTCGTGCTGTTTTTTGTCTTTTCTCTAGCGAGGGGTTTTGACTTGATGGAATCCGCTTCAAGCTGCGCCTTGTAAGGAGAGCTTGTTATCACTGCAGTCTTACCACGGCGCTTAGAAACTCTTTTTTGCTGGTGCTTTTGGAATTGCTACATTATGAGATGGAGAAAATTTTTGAAAAGAAGTCGATGATGGTCTGGGCTCTATGAACGATATAGATGTATCTTTTGGTTGATTGATTGATTTTTGGGGAGACATTGTAGAACAATTCGTTTCCAAAATAGGGTTTGGAGTTAACATCAGTGGATCTATGGTTGTTGATGAACCTGCCGGAATCGAATATGAATCGACAAGAGTGGTTTCGTCTAAAATCGGAAGCTCCTCATCATTTGGCATGGCAAAAAATCGTGGTCTTCAAATACATTGGGATTTACCGCCCATATTCCAGTCTTTTGAAAACCGTTTATTGCAACCGACATTGTGGCAGAACTTAAATAGGGTTTACCGCACAATTCTCCAACCTGATAGTGGGTAACTGTTCTTCCAGGGTGTTGCCTGAGCCATTTCTTTACTTCATCTCCATAATATGAACTAAGGGGCTTCATAAAAGTAACATCCAAGGGTTGCAACCGATGAGTGCAATGTGGTGGGAAACAGCATGACCACACCACTGGCCCTTGCTAGGTCAATGACTTCAATGCTTTTAACGTGGCTAGCATGTCCATCTAAAAGTAACAAAACAGGGTGATCTTTTATTGCCCGTGACCATTCAATAAACCTTTTGAACCACTTTAAAAACAATTCTTTTGTAATCCATCCATTTTGATTGCACTCTCCCCATGAATTAGGGGTGTTCCATCCATGAGCTCGACTTTCATTCTTCCGAGGGAAAATAAACATAGGTGGCATATACGAACCGTCAGAGCTCATACAAATTTCTACCGTAAGAAGCTGTACTCGCTCTGATGAAGAAAGTGATCCAACTTGTTTCTTCCCTTTTGTTGCCAAAATTTTCCCGAGACTCTTTGCGACCGTTGTGATTCCTGTTTCGTCAACATTGAATATTCTATTCGACACAAACCCAAACTTTCCGATGCACTCTTCCAGCAGTTGAAAAAAATTTCCCACAGCGACACGGTTAAACCCCATAGCTCGATCTGCAGGTGTTGCTTCCGGTTTTCGTAATGCAATCGTTGCGTTTCGTTTTAGAAAGTTGTGTGCCCAATCTTCTCCAGCCATTCGTATTTTAGCGTCAAAATTATTGGCTAATTCATTTTTTTCCGCTAGTTCATAGGCTAGCTCTCGAAATTCTTTCATGGAAAATCCAAACAGACGCCCTTCCATATCCTTAAGATATTCGGCTAACTCCTTTTCTTGTTCCACCGTAAAGACCAACTTTTGTTACAACAAGTGGAATTTCGGGATTTAGATCTGCTTTTTTTAAAAATCTTTGTAAAGTAGTTCGAGGAACTTTGTAGTTTAGGGCAGCTGCCTTACAACTAATTTTTTTTTGTTTTAAAGTCTTGAACAGCGCGTCGAATGTTATCTATTGCCCATTCTTGTCGGTTTGTTTTCCGCACATGATTGCGAACCATCTGAAACAATTTCAAATTGATGTTGATATAATAGCACGAACAATAACAACAGAACAAAATTAATGGGGCATAACGGGCACCCATGCCCATTATGCCTCGTCCATTCTGCCCCATGTCCTGTTTTGCAGTAAATTTAGAAAAAATTCTTCCTAAAATAAAATAACTGCATTTATATAAAATATATTTACTTACTTTCATAACCAATAATGAAAATCCAATTTTAAAATAACATTTCTTTCGAAAAAACGCACTTTATTTCACTTTAAAATAACTTCAAGTCAATGAATAATCTTCTTTTAACAAAAACAAAGCACATGTGTCACTTTTGTTCAAAAAAGGGTTTTCCCCAATAGCCGACGACAAATTAAGAGACTTAGGTTTGATTTCGAAGTTGCCACTTTATTCAACGGAGAAATACGGACGGGGCCCATTATGCCTCGGGTGCCTGTTATGCCCCGGGTTACCCAACCTCTAAAACCACTCACATGTGTTCCGCGTTTCCTTCTAATAAATTTTCCCTCATTCCATCTGTAATAATTTGGAACTTCATTATATAATAGGTTTAGTGCAAAATTGTCTTTTTTGCAAAGATCAAAAAATCCTAATGTAGTTTTTTTTGGGAATTTTGTAATTTGTCACCTATATTTTTACTATTAAAAGTTACTCGCTGATCATCCTCGAGATGAACCGTTAGATGTTGAATGGTTGGAAATCTTTCATGGATGTAAAATCCAAAAGTTCTCCAAACTGCCTCATTTGAACTGAGATAATACCGAATTGTTTCAAAAAATGATTTCGTCTTTTTCATTTTGTAGAGATATTGCTGCTTGTTCAGAACCTTTATTTATATATTTTAATATGTATTTCATGGCTTTGATATCACAGCAATATTCTACATTTATGTGGGTATTGAACATTCGCAAAGAACCTCATTGTATGGGACCACCCAACCGTTGTCTAATTCATGGTTCTTAATTTTTTTAGTTTGACCACCGTCTCGTGGAGACCTATGTACCTACGTGTATATAAAGTTTTACCATTATTCGCGACATGCGTTTGATTCGAAAGTTGTTTTGGGAATCTTTTAGTACTTACAACGGTTTTTTTTTTTGCATACAAATGCTTCAAATGGGCCATGGATCCTGTTGGGCTTGACGATGTCAAGATGAAGAGGGTCAGTTGATGGATTGGGTATCTCAACACAAACACAGAAGGTTGGGCATGTGGCAAACTCCGCTTTTACGACTCAATGGTAAATATGTTACATCTAACTTCCCCAAATAAGCACCCCTTGTCCAAAAACTGCATCAGAATTTTTCAGATGGAAAACGCGGGCTATAATATCATGGCGATCGCAACACCTTTGTCCAGGAAGTAAAGCTTCTGAAATTTCTTTCCATTAAGGATTGCATGTAAATGTTATAAAAAGATCCGGAGACTGCCATAAAATCTCACTTATATCATTGCATCTTGTGTTCGTTCGTGCAAATAACGTGGGCCGCTGGTGAAAGTCGATGGCAGTATAACTCTCTTTCCAATTTGCTCGGGATCAGTGTCATCTGATAATAGAGCATATTTTAAATAGGAGGATGTACTGCTCTGCTTTAAGCTTTGTCTAATTATGACGAAGGAAACTTCATCTTTCGGTTTCTAATTTTGCATACATATCAACCAAAAATTGACTGAAAAATGCTCGAAAATGAAACCCGATTGAAATCATTATTCCTAATAATAATCCCATAAGTATAAAACATAGACGCTGATACATTTGTCTTCAGGGGTTCATTGCCCATTTAGTTCTTTAAAGGCAAACCTATTGAATAACCATCTTCACCATAGCAAAAATAAAGGGATATTGTAATGCATCGTAAGAACGGTGAATCTCACTTTTACGACAAAGTGCGTTGTTCTTGAACTTTAAAACAATATCTCTTTTTTTCATTTTGTCGGCCTACCATTACTACCTCATGTGTAGTTGGGGTGTTGAAGCCGGCCCTGTGAGAATCAGAGGGAACCCGTTCCGAATGATTCACAACATTATATTGATCATAATCCGTGACGCTATTCACAACAATTTAAAGTTCCCTGATATAGGAGTTGACTTCATGCAGCATTTTCTACAGAACCTCCACTAATCCTTTTTTGACCGTAGGATAGATACGACATCTAACGTCTATTTCATTCTGATCTTCACCTACAAAATAGACCAGCAAGTATCGCGCCTGCTGGTCTTGTGCCGCAATTAAACTACCAACCCTACGATATATTTGTCCCAATACTTTGTAAGTTGACATCCAATTTTTATTTGCTATTTCCCTTGCTCCAAAAGATATTATTTGGAGGCAGCCGTTCAACTTTCGAACCCTATCCAATAAATAGTTATACTCTGGGTGATTGTTCGTCAAAATACTCATTAATGGTTCAAGCAAATTATCAAAAGCTGAAAGTTTAACTTTTCCTAGTTGGCATCACATGCTCTCCTTCCTTTTCAAAGCGGAGCAATGATCACATATTTATGGCTCATAATAGTGCCAATAAATAAAGATTCGTCCGCTTCATAAGCCATATTCGGATCCTACGAAAATCATATAATAATGACTTATTTTCCCATAGAAGATAACGCTTAGTCTGAACATGGCGTTTGGCAGCTTCCCTTTTCTCTTCGATGTTTTTGTTACTATACCGCTTAGCTGTAATGACGTTAATTTCCGGATGATTTTGCGAGTATCTAGATACTATAAGCGGCCGATATTTATTTAATTATAATTAATAAATAATAAAACACAACTTTTAGGATATATTGAATTTATTTTTTTTATTAATCGCGCAAATTCACAACCGGTTTACTTCGCTTTCAATCTAAAACTGAGAACCTTTTACAAGTTTTTCGCTCACCGGTAGTTTCCCTTTTTTTACGTTTCTTTTGATATTTTTATTTCGTTTGGCCTGTTACAATACTGACATGTTGATTTCCATAAAAGTTAAGGTAGTGGCCGAAATAAACAGACCCTGTCCCCAATTTGTTCCATAATTTTATGGAACACCAGTCCACACCAGTCTGATTTAAACCAATAAAACTTGTTTATTCGGATTTCTTGAAGCTATTTTACAATCCTTACTCTTGAATTGAAGCTTTCTTTTCTTCCACTTATCGAAGAAGTTTGCCCTTCAGAAATATTGGATTTCATTGTATACCTTCGCGCTGAAAACATTCGTGACCAACTTCACTCACAAATAGTCGAAATTTTTGGGATGAACATGAGCCTTCAAAGATCTTTTCAGTGACTCGTTAATCCACAATTTCATTTTCTACACGAACACGATGCGGCAACTAAATTTTTCGCACGCTTTTAAACATTATGTGTATTCGCCAAAGTCCTTATAAATTCACATATTATGTTATCCTTGATGTTGTACTCCAATTCCTTTTTAAAGGTCTTTTCATCGAACAGCTAATGCACACCTCTTTTCCGTTGTTGTCATGCCTTCGCCTTGTCTGTCAGCATATCATCTGTCGCTAAATTCTCTTAATAACCATATATCCGAGTGCCATCGGTAAATGGAGCTTACCGATGATTTTCTCCAAAGTGCGACCAGGGAGAGGGCCAACGTGTGGTCGTGGCCTAGGTACGCCGATACAAGCCAGTACGACCCTTTGACGTATCGAGTCTGGAAGCGTTGACACCTCCATCATTGAAACTAGGGAGTGCTACTTTTCACTATTACCTATGCAGGAGCTATGTTCACCTTTATACGTTCAACTTTTATACTACCTTGATCGATAACCGCAATTAAGATTTTATCCTTTAAGACTTTGCTGTAGGACTTGGGGACTGTGGGGAGTGCTGGTGTTATGCACTCGGGGCCGTTTGGGTGCCAGAGTGGATCCCTCCAATGACCAATTTCGGTTGACTTTGAGTCGACGCTGGTCTGCGCAATAGCAAGAATGCCCTTCGCTCACTGAATCCTCGCGGAAACCTGAAAGTTTCCTCTGATCTCCAGTGCAAGACTAGAGTCTTTCAGAATTCTCTCAGCTTCCCGCTTATCCTTATATCGGATCTTTGAAGGTCTGAACCTCCTCGAAACCTTACGAGACGTGTTTGGCTAATAATGCCATTTTTAGCTAAGAAAAATCTTCAATTTTATTGCTTCCTTCTTCGGTGTTGTAAGTGGTTAAGTTTCAATGAGTTAATTATTTCACTATCGGGGATTTTATTGTTACCCGATTGTGAATATGTTTCCGAGATATTAATATCACAGAATACTGTATTTGAGTATGGACAGACTTTCATTGTTTTTTCCAGAAAGATGGTTTGTTCTTTGTTTGAAGTATTAGTTACTTCAAGGATGCTATACCATTTTTTAGCCACATATATTCTGAAATTGAGACGTTTGGTTCAATTCCAGTTGGTCTTATGAATATATCATCAATCCGTATGCATACAGGGAGGCGACAGATCATTTTTGAGTGTGGAGGAATGATGTATTGGGATGATGTAGAATTCGGTTTGTAAAGAAGGGTAATGCTAGAATTTTCTGTGATCAGTTTTTGTTGTTCTAAGTCTATTTTCGCTTTGATCCGGGTAAAATGTCAAAGTCTATAAGACCATCAAAGTATCCATGAAATCTGAATACTAAGAATCCAAATGTACCCTGTGTCTTAAATTCCAAAAAAGAGGGAACGACTATCTGTCTATTGATTGTATGTTCTTTGAAAATTGTTTTATAACTGTGTTATTGAAAGGCCTTCCACACTATCCCACTGAGTATTAATATACATATCAAATTAAAAGTGGAAAAGAATTCCATGCTACTGCCAAATTTGTGGGAGAGAAATGCCTTTTCATTTTTTTTACCACACAACAGTTCAATTTAAAAATGTGTTGAAATGTGTGGTAGAATTAGAATCATTTCTAAAAATTCTCATGTATTAACACATGTCAAATCGTGTAGGCAAAATGGGCAGTCATATTTTGTTACCACACTATTATACATGATATGTTTCCCACTTTTTTGGCATGTGTTGACACTCAGTGGGATAGTGTGGAAGGCCTTTAATTCTTTATGTTCAGTTGCGAGCAAAAAAATAGCAGTGCTTCAAAAAATGAGTTTAGTTGAAGAGAAAGACGAATAAGAACCATGATTTTAAGATATTTATAACGCAAATTTTTACTTTTTTTTCAAATATATTTTTAACAAAAATTCATTGATACCATTAATTAATAATAAAAGAAATACATAAAAAACTTAAAAGTTAAGGGAGCAAATTAATAGCAGTGGTTAAAGTTTTAATTAAAAAAATTAAATTTTTAGTTAAAGTTAATATTATTTTCATTGCAGAAGTTTAATATTTTGTCGCATGACCTTTATTTTTAATTACAGCTTCACAACGACGCCGCATAGAATTGATAAGCGCCTCACATCTTTGTTGTGGTATTGACTTCCAAGCCTGCTCAGCTACCGCCCATAGCTCATTATTATTTTTCGGTTTCGCAATCCGGACTTCTTTTTTCATGTCTGCCCAAAGATTTTCAATGGGGTTAAGATCGGGAGACTAAGCAGGCCACTCCATAACCTCAATTCTATTATTCAAAAACCATTGTTTGGCTGTTCTGCTGGTGTGCTTTGGGTCATTATCCTTCTGGAAGACGTGTATTTTTTTTCAAAAGCGGGACTTTACGTGGACTGTGAGCATTCAAATTGTGATCTCTTAATCGTTTTCTCACAGTATGAACACCACACGTTAAATCCATTTCACTTACTATTTCCGTAGCTGCTGCGAGAGGATTTATCTTCGAAAATCGAATAATTTGTTTTGTCATAGATGGTGTTAGAATTTGTTTCCGCCCTCGAGTTTCGGGTTTATCTTTGAACTGAAGGGCTTTTCTTATCATCTTTGCAGAACAGCCAACAAGTTCCTGAACTTCCTTGTAAGTTTTTCCTTTCTTTATGAAATTTTGGATGAGTTGACGCTTTTCTGGTGTGCAGTGTTTTCCACGACCCACTTTATTAAAAAAACTTAAACTTAAAAACAAATTCCATAAAAATTAATAATAGAAGCGAATGACTTACTTTTTATTACAAAAAATATTTTTTAAACCAAAAAAAAAAAACAATTTTTTAGACAGATATGTCGATAGCTGCTATTATTTTGCTCGCTTAAAACACTTTGAACACAACAAAAAGAAGAACAATTAGAGATTATTAACCGTTAAAAAATGCTCCCAACGGTTGTCTTAGAAGCCATGAGTAAACCCCACAACAGTGGGAATTTAAAATAAATGACACATTATAATAAAACGAAAACTTAAAATATTTGTAATTTCACTGCTATTATTTTGCTCGCCACTGTATGTTTTTGAATGAAGTTATTTTAGTGCTTAGTTTTTGAATAAATGATTTTTAAAAATAAAATTTGAAAAACAAAATATTAATTTTGGTAATTTTCAATTTTCTCAAAAACTAAAAGACATAGCCATCTGGTTTTTAGCGTTCGACTGAAAAATAATAAAAGTTCCGAAAATTATAACCCAATTTAGTACTAAAAAACTAAACATTTTGAAAAAAAAAATTGTTTTTTTTTCAAATTTTTTTTTTTTAATTGACATCTATATTTTTGTTCTGATTAGTTTTTCACTTATTGTAAACAAGCAAAAGATGGTTTTCGATGAAAAACTGCCGTAAATCACAAGATGAAGAAACTTATTAGTTTTCCTTAAAAAAATCTTGTGCTTTAATTGTAGGTACAAATGTTGGAACTCTCCTTGCAATTAATGGAGTGGCTTGTTAACAATTGGTGTTCTTGCTATGCAGTTATGCACTTCTGACTTTTCTTATCGAACGTCTGGTGTCGAATCGAGGATACTATTCACAGCACAGACCGTGTTAACAGAAATCATCGAGATCATCTGTGACAACAAAGCAATGATAATCGCAGCACAGACCGTGTTCATTGAAATCAAAAACGTTTGATCGTTACATTGCTATTGCTTGTATTTGCGTAAATTTATGTTTCACTTCGCATAAGCTGACCTATAAAGCATTCTGTGTATAGGCATAAACTCTCAGTTGTTGTTTCAGTTTAAACTTTAATAAGTTTACGATTTCATTTACGCAGCAAAAACAGGCTTTTAGTTTTTCGAAAGTAACAGAAGATAATATTTGTTATGTAAATACATATCTAGGTATAGTTCCAAAGTAACATCGTTGGAGCTACATGTTATTTTAGTGCTCTTAAGCAGCTCTTTGATAGTTAAATGAAAAGCCATAGCTCTATTTCAAAGTTAAATGCAGCTCTAACTAAACCATTTCAAAAATCTGCCTCTATATTTGAGTTTCTTAACATTCTATAGCTCTATCACCTTTAAAAGCCTTCTGCTCGATTAATATGCTCCATAACAATGTTTTCATCAGCTTTCAAAAAGCTTAGATGGATGCGTCCATTCAACCTAGCTTTTTGAAAGCTGATAAAAACATTGTTATGGAGCATATTAATTGAGCAAAAGGCTCTAAAAGGTAATAGAGCTATAAACTGTTAAGAAACTCAAATATAGAGACAGACTATTGAAATTTTATTGAGAGCTACATTCAACTTTGAAATAGAGCTATGGCTTTGCATTAACCTTCTTAGAGCTGCTTAAGAACATTTATATAACATGTAGCTATCTTAATGCTAGCTGTCTAAATGCTTTATACTAGCTTATAAGTAGCAACAAAATGTTTTTTAAGTACTCCTAAAGAACTAAAAGTTTCAAACTTAGACGTATTGACAAAATCAATTGTCAAACCAAGTTTTTTTTTTATTGGATTCGGAAAGTAAAACCCCAATTTTTGTGGACTTCAGGCCGTTAAAATAGCTACTTCAATTCTAAAATGTCTTCCCTTTTTTTGAAAAAGTTAAAAAATAATAAATTGTTTTATAAAAGTGTCCGAAAAAATAAAAAATGCTCAAAAAAATTAAGCAAAGAGCAAAGTGAATGGAATCTCGTAGCATTTCGTAAGATTTTTTTGAAAAACTCTTGTTTTTTCAATTGAAAAATCTGGATCGGCATCGATGACAACGGTTGCGAAGAGCATCAAAATGTTTTTGAATTTTAAAAATGGAATTTTCCCTTCGTCTACTTTATTGGTTGAGGCTCCCGTCCATGAGCATAACTTCAAGAAGGACCTTTCAAATACTAGGTCGATCAGCTCATAACAACATGTCCATCCTTCAGAAATCCGTTTTCTATTTTTCCCTATATAAAAGGACATTTTGCGGATCTGAAATGTGAATTTTGAATCGGTTACCTTAATGTATTTAAAAGATATTGAATTTTACAATTTCGCGTTTGAAATCCACATTCATTAACTTTTCTCCCATTTCATAGACTTTGCTCACCTGATAAAATTTTTTGAAAATTTTCGAGTGCCTCAATGTTGCTTTGCTTCATTTCATCTGTTTGTTGAATCGTTTTTATGATGCCCAAGCACTCACCTTGCGACAATAACTTCGCCATTCCGGAGTTGACGATTTCCTTTAAATTTGAAATCTCTTGAAAGATTTGTTGTTGATTTCCCAAAATCAATGCTGTCGCACCTTCGTACTCCTGAAATTGTGGTTTTGGTTGTACTTCTAAATTGGCGATTTCACAACCATTTCCACTGCCACTTAACACAACAAAATCTGAAGGAGTTTTGTTATTCACGTAATAATTAATGTTGTCAGAATTATTTAAAATAATTTCGGAATTTTACTGTGTGACTGGACTTGAAGATTCCGTATTTCGGACTTCGATACTCTGACTGTTTTCATTGCTTCCTGTTTCTTGTTGTTTGCTTGATAAAGAATTTAAACAGTCCTCCACAACAGAATTGAAATTAGCCTGTGGAGATCTTGTTGGCCTTGTTGTTCTTTTTATTGTTTCAGAGTAAGAAGCCTCGGACTCTACGTCAGCATCGTCTTCTAGTTCGGTGACCTCCTTATTTAGAAGGTCTTCTTCCAGCTCTTCCGCTAGAGCGTATGTTTTTATGTCGTTTCTTTTGACGACGCAGGGTCTGGCCACCCAACTACGTACATCTGGTTTAGAGTTTAGTTAGTTTTCTGGTACTCCTGTGTGATGGTGGAAACCAATAGACACCATTATTTTCCAACCCCGCTGGAATAATGGTTAGCACCGCGCAATTTTTTTTATTTAATTCTTGTATAATTTTAAACGACATTAAATTATATTCATGTGATTCACGTCTTCGAAATAGAAAAAAAAAATAAATGCTCAGACTAAGATGGTATTAAGGTATTGTTGTGATGCTGATTGCATTGCACAATGAAACTAAATATACAACTTACCAAATAGAACACTTGAAGAGCAATCAAACCTTGAAATAAATAAAAATTAAGGTTGCAACACACCAACGCGAATCTGTCGTAGCGACGACGTAAACAATAATAACAACTTGTTGCTTTCATTGACAACCACGTGTTATCATTATTGTTTTCATCGTCACCACGACAGATTCGATTTGGTGTGAGGCAACCTTTATTCGAAAAAAATTATACGACTAAAGCAAATCGACGCGATGACGTGGGCGATCACGATACAAATGTGGATGCCACATTTCGTGTCGGTTTGCGGGTAGCTTAAGGGCCGGTGCACACATGAGTTTTTTTGATGCGCGGTGCCGCAATTGTTCAGTGCACACATGCGGGTTTTTCTCGCAGGACTCAATCTGCAGCTTGCGTTTGGCTTGCAGCAATGGAGGTTTATAAAAAGAAACGAGTGATTTTTGCGTATCAAGTGCATAAAAAATATGTTCTCAAAAAGAAAAGACGTTATTGGGTACATTCTTCTGTTGATCATCGGCTAACAAATGTAATATTTTATACATCATTTACAAATATGGTCCATGGTATGACGCAGCGTCATCGCACGTGTGTGTGCACTACTTAATTTTTTGTGAGTACTGTAAGACGCAAAAGCGGTGCCGTTGCGTCACCACGGCGTCAATAAACACATGTGTGCACTGGTTCTAAGCCTCTCTCAAATCAACGCAAAACATTCGGAACGACGACGAATCTTTCGGCTGTCAATATTTTTAGATGAGATTCGTTTAATCGCACCATGCGTCGCGTTGGTGTGGGTATTTATTTTTCGGCTGGAGAAAGGCGATTTCTGTTCTTTGCGGGAAGATTAGGAACTAAATATTCGAAATGCGTCAACAACTAATTTGTCTTCTGTGTGGCAAGTCAAAAATTGTAAAATTCTATAGAAGGATGGCTAAAATGTCAAAGCATTAAAAACTTCTTCTTTTGAATATTATTTTATTTTAACTTGGGAAATTTTAATGTTTGCATTGACAGTTCGAAGTAAATATTTCATAAACGTTAAAATATACTTTGTCTCTTTTTATATCAAAGTCAAATTTCAATAAGATATAATTTTTTTTTAATTTTTATCATAGATTTCCTGTTTTTCAAGTTCCTGAAAAATATAAATGGTATAACATAGGTAGCTACATCATTTTTTATCGAAACAAAATATTTAGATCATACTTCTTGTAATAGGGCACCCTGTTTTTTGTTTTTGAAAGAAGCTTTAGTAGATCTCTAATTTGACATTTCATGAGTCCTAATGTGATATCGAAGCTCTATGGTAAAGGTTAAACTTTTATTTACAAAAATAGCGAGTAATTAATAATTTTTATAAAACAAATGAAATAACTATTTACAGTGCAGTAACTGCATTTTGAAAAGAGTCAAGAATAATACAAATTCTCTTTATGATATGGCACATGAGTAATTTTTTTTTTTTTATTAAAAATTAAAATTATAATCTAGTTAAAATAAATTATTTTAAGGGAGCGTGGTAATATTTCCAAGTACAACATAAACATTTGTGGTAAAAATGAAATCGCAGTATGAATTATCTCCTCAAAGCAAAAATAACATTGCGTTCACTCATCAGCTTATATAATATTTGTATGGAATTAAAATAAAAAGTTCTTAAATGAGTTTTGATGCTTCGATAATTATTTACAAATACAAATAATAAACTAGATGAGTTTTTAATATTATTATGTGTTGTGTGTTCACTAATACTTATAGAAAATGTTATTGAAAATTCTTCTTCAAAGCACACAGCTCTATATTGGATTATTCGAAATAAGTAAAGGAGCAGAAGAGCTGTCAAAAGTGCTCTTAATACATATCTACATTTCTTGTATAGAGCTTTAACACTACAGATAAAGAGCAAACAACACTTTCACAAACTCAAAAAAAGAGCTTTAATTAAGCAAGGTTGTGGCTGTAGAACCACATTTATATCATATATTAAAGCATTTAGCTAGTAAAACATCCATACAAGTGCTGTTAAGGAGCTTAAAAGTGCTCTCAAACTTTAAGAATTAGCTGCAGGGAAGCTCCACTTTTGCTCCAATGGCGCATCTAGAGCACATTATTACATAAACTAGCTTTAAGATTAGCTCTGGAAGCGCTGATAGAGCCTTTAAAAAACTAAAAATGTTTCTTGGGTTATCTATGCAGGCATAATAGGGATTTTGTACACAAAAATTCATATCAGTATTTTTCTCATAAACGTTTTCCTTATATTTTGAACTTAATTTACTACATATTTTTATGGAAATAGTATATTTTGGAATATCTATCTAAAAACCGTGTTTTCTTATACATATGTATCCGTCATTCGCTGTATTTTGAATGATTTTTAGGTGTTTCCTTATTCTTTCAAATATAAAAATGGATAAAACTCAAAAATATTTAAAAGTTGTTTACGGCCATATTATTGAATTTCTTCAGAGCTAGTTTTACTGAGAAACTAGCTCTTCAGGGGTTTTGAGTTTTAATCAAAAACAATTATTTAGATGTCAATATGTATGAATATTTTGATTTTAGATGTCCAAGTTATTAGAATTTATGAAAATCCCCTATATAGAAACTCGCAATAAGGCCAATTGTTTTAATACAAGTGGTGATGATAAAACAGTAATAAATCCTTGTAAATTACGAGTTCCGAGTGCGTCGCAAATTAAAAAAATTAGTTGTAGATTTGATCTTGATGTTGTTTTGAATAACTATATGTTTTGTAGTTATAGATTTCATCTTTCTGTTACGACGATTCACCACATTTTTGTTTATAAATTAGAAACATAAAGTGTTAATTACTAAACTGCTCCCTTATACCTAGTTATAGATTTGATCACTCTGTTGTGATAAATTAGCAAATATTTTTGGTAAATTACAATCTGAAAGTGTAACCAAGAAAAATTTCAATGAAATGTTCGTAATTTACTACTTTTTCTCAAATTGTAAAATACAAATTCTTTTATTGATCACAAATCACAAATTTTGTAATTTATCGTGCTAATTTAAAACTTTGTGTTGTAAATTTAAGAAAAATGAGCGTTAATTCTAAAAAAAAGCGCATTTTGTAAATTTATAACGAGAAATTTGTAATCGGTAGTTTCGAATTCTCTCCGTGTAACAAAGAAGATATCGATGAAGATGCTTTAATATATCTGGAAAAGCTGGCTCGTGCTTCTCCAGATCTCTGGCCAGAAAAAATTAAGTTGTGTCTTTTGTATATTCACAAATGTCATCTTTGTTATTTTTTTTTTTGTTGATATTCCATTTTCGAATCGATACTCGGAAGTCGAATAGTTAACCTTTAATTTAAAATTCGATAACGACCTAAAGTTTTTCGTACGCGTTTTTTCTGAATCTCTTTTCATTTGCTCCCAGTTCCAGGAATAACTGATTTTATAGCCAAGAGTGACACCCTTATCCATCATCCTCATCTATTTGGTCTGAGGGGCTTTCGAAAGAAGGTATATACTGGCAATGCATGGCAAATTGGATGTGTCTCATACATGAAAAGGTATCATGTCGTCATATCAATAAATATTTTCTTTGTGATTTCAATAAACAAAGTTACCTCAGGAAATGCCATCTAAAAAGTTTGGAATTATTATTTAAGCTTGATTTTAGAACACAGAGCGAAGAAACCAATCCCAGAATGTGAACATTTAGGTACGTTTGTGAAGAAGGTCTAGTGGTAGGTCTTTTAAGATTGTGCATCAGTTCCTCTTGCTGCATTTTTCTTCTATGTCGAGCTAGACTCACTTTTCGACTCTCATACTACACCGATTTTGAGAAATTTTGTTAGCTATTCCAAATCGTCGTCAAAATTAAGCTTTTTTCAATTCATAAAGCCCTTAGCTACATTGGCCACTTTTTGAAAAATTACCAAACTAAAAATATTTGTGTTTCCCAGGGAAACGAGTATGCACATCCAAATCCAACCCAAAATTTAAGATTTCTACATCGTTTTTCTAACTTTTCCGGTCGGAAAAACTATCACAAAATAAGTTTGAAAATGTTCACTTTTTTACTTTTTCACTTTGTTTGGCAATGTAGTTAAGGTTTAAGTCACCAACTAGCTTATGAATTAAATTTATTAAATGGAAATGAGATGGTGTCACGTTGGCGTCTCGCTTTTACGCAGCATTGTGAATCAGGGGTGGAATCGCGTAAGGCGATTCGAACTGTCTTTAAAACTAAAAACGCATTCATTTCGTTCAAATCGTTCGATGATCCACTACACAGTGTGTGGGCACACTCAGAAGGATAAATAACATCATTATTATCGCATGGAGGACATGATGATGGGATTGAGCCATATGTGGATGTTTCAACATAAGAAGAAGTACTGGCGAGCCGATTGTTGCTAGCAAAACTGGTTTGATCGTAATTTTCACCGGTACTTCAATTTATGTGCCGTTTGGAATGGCGCCTCAAAGAGCTCAAAAGTGTTAAGAAATAATAGACTAAATGCATCGAAATTCGCAAACCAACTGAACTTTATTCTTTCCTTTTCTCATAATTCTCACATATACATACATATGAGCCATCTACATTCCAGGGTTTACTGTATGAGCCATCTACATTTCAGGGTTTACTGTATGAGCTACATTCCAGTGTTTACAAAAGGGTGATTACAATCACCTCTAAAAGTACATTTGTACGTATATTTTTCGGTTAAATCATGAAATAGTCGGAAATGATGCGTCATAAAACGTATCAATTTAAAATATGTGCCACAAAGAAAGCAAAAACACACAATTTCACAATTTTCCACTTTGGGAAATGAAAATTTTACATGAAATTGATTAAAGAAAGCGGGGTTCATATTTCACTTTTAGTATTTTGGTACTCACTTCTTGTTGTGAATTTCATACCATTGAACTAGGCGTCACTTTTGTATGAAAATTTCATATGCACTCGAACTGAGTACTAGGCTTTAAGCTGTGTTATCTTAGCTTAATTTTCTTATAATTCATTCCTTATCAGCGAAACGGAGCCATAAAATTTCTCTTTTCTACTATGAAAAGCATCTACTTCTTGCACTTGAGAATGTCCTGGTTCAGAACACTTGTGTGTTATTGTTTCTATATTTGTATTAGATTCGTGGAATTTTAGTTATTCTAACGACACAGTTCTATTCTTATTTGCGGAATGCAAGCACCGGACCACAAAATTATCTTTTTTTGTTTTTGGAGGATTTTTTTCAAATTTCTAATGTGTTTGTATGGTGGCTTTCTCGTATTAATCTACCAAGTTTAGCATAAAATCAGAAAGCTTTTGAAATATTCGTCTTTCGACTGTATTTTTTTATTTGTATTAATTCACTCCAAAACCTGTTTCAGGTGTTATTTATATAATTAATGCTGGATTTACACGAATGACAATATTGTCAGTATTTTTGTCATTTTACTGCCAAAATGCTGCTAATGACATCGTTTACACGGAACGGAATGACTGGTTGACACTTTGTCGGTATTTTTTTCATTTTAATGACAAGGATGGAAACGAATGCATTTACACGACTGCCAAATGGAAATAAATTTACATATGTACATTGAATCTGGAAATAATTGTGTTCAAATGAACTTTAATATCTTCGACGCTGTGGTTTTGGGAGAGTTCATTCTTTATCGTGAATTGTCATTATTTGAAAAAAAATTGTCAGCACTGTATTTACACGTTGTCAATATAAAGCTAAAATTTAATGTCAGTTTCACTTGGCAGTTTTTTAATGACAAAAATACTGATAGATCTGCGACCGTTTACACGATAAAAAGAATAATGACTAGATTTTTACAGAAATACTGACATTGTCATTCGTGTAAATCCAGCATAACTCCTAAAGCCTAGTACTCACTTTCCGTGAATTGGAAAATAAAAATGTTTGAAATAAATAATTCTTCATATGAATTTTGATACTCTGTTTGGAATTACTAATTTGTACTCACTTTGAATGAAAAAAATTTTAATTAGAAGAATGGCTATCTTCAGAATCTTAAAAAGGTTCCTTAAAGAGCGTTTAATTTCCGTGTTTTCTTCTTTTTTCCTCCTTGGTGAGAAAAAAACCTAGACGTTCAATCTGAAATATTTTTTTTTTATTTCAGAATTTATATTTTGAACAATCCTATTCGAAAGTTTAACCCTTTAGAAATGAAAAAAAAAAATATTTTGTTCTTTTTCCACTTCCGGATCATTTTTGAGATCTCTTAAATCAAGAAACCAAAACTAGGGTCCCAGGTATCTCTTGAATGGCGAATGATCGCATAGAAATGCAAATAGTTAGCGGGCGCATAACTACAAGTACCTGGAGACAACAAAATAAACTTCAATTCTACGAAAATAAAACATGACATTGGACAAAATTTGCTTTTTTAATAAACTCGGGCGTATGCGCACTATTTTATTTTAGTTTATTAAACAAAAATAAATAAATTCGATCGAATAAGTTTTTTTTATTATTCAATAGGCCTCAGCTGAAGTTAATTAATTTATACTAGGTACTTACATCAATCCTTCTCATCGTTGTTTACAACTTTAATGTTTTCATTCTTTAATTGGAAATCTTCAAGGTCATTATCCTCAAAGAGTTTGCTTATTTCAAATGCTTCAAGTATTTCATCATTCGAAGCCTGATAACATTTGCTTGGTGGTACTGTAAAGTAAAAAAGAATTAGTCAAAAATTTAATTTACTTTCTACTACACTCAAAAAATTTATCAAATTTTCTGGAGTATTCTTCCAGATTTTCTGATAAATAGAATCTCCCAGGAGGTCTGGTAGAGTTTATCAGATTAGACTGGTCGCCAACACCAGGAGGCATTTTCGATTTCGAATTCGGAATTCAGGTAATATATACCATGAATCTGGTAGAATATTCCAGAGAGGCAGATAAACTTACCCGGTTTTGTTTATCTGAAATCCTGGATGATTCTACCATGTTTTCTTAAATAATCTGGTGGTCCGTACCAGGAAAAAACAATTTCTGCCTGGTACCCGATACCAGGAACATCATTTTTTACTGCTAAAATATATCAGTGTTCTGGTAGAATGCACCAGGAAATGTAATGTTTCTTGATATCTGTTAACATGATATGGTAATTAACAGTATGACAATTCACAGATAAATAATAGAAAAGCAGGGTTCTGGCAGATTGTACCAGGAAATATAAAATTTATCTGGTAGAGGAATTTGTTAAAATGATTGAAATAGTTGCATTGAACATTTAAATATATTGCCTGCTAATGTTATACTAAGGCAAAACCTATGTTTTAAATTTTGCTTTAGTACCTACGTCAAAAAAACAAATACACTATAAAGATTGAAGCTTACTGTTATAAATTACAGTTGTGGCAGGTACAATTCATCTATGATGAGATATTATTATCTTAGCTTGTGTTGATTCTTACCGTTTTTAGATGTTTTATCTAAGCCGTTGATGGTGAACTACTTTGAGATCTAGTCTTAGCTGGTGGTGGAATCTACTCTGAGATCTGGTCTTAGCTGGTGGTGGAATCTACTCTGAGATCTGGTCTTTGCTGGTGGTGGAATGTACTCTGAGATCTGGTCTTAGCTGGTGGTGGAATCTACTCTGAGATCTAGTCTTAGCTGGTGGTGAAATCTTCTTCGAGATCTGGTCTTAGCTGGTGGTGGAATCTACTCTGAGATCTGGTCTTAGCTGGTGGTGAAATCTTCTTCGAGATCTGGTCTTAGCTGGTGGTGGAATCTACTCTGAGATCTGGTCTTAGCTGGTGGTGGAATCTACTCTGAGATCTAGTCTTAGCTGGTGGTGAAATCTTCTTCGAGATCTGGTCTTAGCTGGTGGTGGAATCTACTCTGAGATCTGGTCTTAGGTGGTGGTGAAATCTTCTTCGAGATCTGGTCTTAGCTGGTGGTGGAATCTACTCTGAGATCTGGTCTTAGCTGGTGGTGAAATCTTCTTCGAGATCTGGTCTTAGCTGGTGGTGGAATCTACTCTGAGATCTGGTCTTAGCTGGTGGTGGAATCTACTCTGAGATCTAGTCTTAGCTGGTGGTGAAATCTTCTTCGAGATCTGGTCTTAGCTGGTGGTGGAATCTACTCTGAGATCTAGTCTTAGCTGGTGGTGAAATCTTCTTCGAGATCTGGTCTTTGCTGGTGGTGGAATCTACTCTGAGATCTAGTCTTAGCTGGTGGTGAAATCTTCTTCGAGATCTGGTCTTAGCTGGTGGTGGAATCTACTCTGAGATCTGGTCTTTGCTGGTGGTGGAATCTACTCTGAGATCTAGTCTTAGCTGGTGGTGAAATCTTCTTCGAGATCTGGTCTTAGCTGGTGGTGGAATCTACTCTGAGATCTGGTCTTAGCTGGTGGTGAAATCTACTTCGAGATCTGGTCTTAGCTGGTGGTGGAATCTACTCTGAGATCTGGTCTTAGCTGGTGGTGAAATCTACTTCGAGATCTGGTCTTAGCTGGTGGTGGAATCTACTCTGAGATCTAGTCTTAGCTGGTGGTGAAATCTTCTTCGAGATCTGGTCTTAGCTGGTGGTGGAATCTACTCTGAGATCTGGTCTTAGCTGGTGGTGAAATCTACTTCGAGATCCGGTCTTAGCTGGTGGTGGAATCTACTCTGAGATCTGGTCTTTGCTGGTGGTGGAATCTACTCTGAGATCTAGTCTTAGCTGGTGGTGAAATCTTCTTCGAGATCTGGTCTTAGCTGGTGGTGGAATCTACTCTGAGATCTGGTCTTTGCTGGTGGTGGAATCTACTCTGAGATCTAGTCTTAGCTGGTGGTGAAATCTTCTTCGAGATCTGGTCTTAGCTGGTGGTGGAATCTACTCTGAGATCTGGTCTTAGCTGGTGGTGAAATCTACTTCGAGATCTGGTCTTAGCTGGTGGTGGAATCTACTCTGAGATCTGGTCTTAGCTGGTGGTGAAATCTACTTCGAGATCTGGTCTTAGCTGGTGGTGGAATCTACTCTGAGATCTAGTCTTAGCTGGTGGTGAAATCTTCTTCGAGATCTGGTCTTAGCTGGTGGTGGAATCTACTCTGAGATCTGGTCTTAGCTGGTGGTGAAATCTACTTCGAGATCCGGTCTTAGCTGGTGGTGGAATCTACTCTGAGATCTGGTCTTTGCTGGTGGTGGAATCTACTCTGAGATCTAGTCTTAGCTGGTGGTGAAATCTTCTTCGAGATCTGGTCTTAGCTGGTGGTGGAATCTACTCTGAGATCTGGTCTTAGCTGGTGGTGGAATCTATTCTGAGATCTGGTCTTAGCTGGTGGTGAAATCTACTTCGAGATCTGGTCTTAGCTGGTGGTGGTAATCTTTTATATGTGATCTTTTCTTTGCTGGTAATCTGTTAGGAGAGAAGATTTAATTTTAGCTGGTGTTAATGAAGGTAGAGGAATTTGTTAAAATGATTGAAATAGTTGCATTGAATATTTAAATATATTGCCTGCTAATGTTATACTAAGGCAAAACCTACGTTTTAAATTTTGCTTTAGTACCTACGTCGAAAAAACAAATATACTATAAAGATTGAAGCTTACTGTTATAAATTACAGTCGTGGCAGGTACAATTCATCTATGATGAGATATTATTATCTTAGCTTGTGTTGATTCTTACCTTTTTTAGATGTTTTATTTAAGCCGTTGATGGTGATCTACTTTGAGATCTAGTTGGTCTTAGCTGGTGGTGGAATCTACTCTGAGATCTGGTCTTAGCTGGTGGTGAAATCTACTTCGAGATCTGGTCTTAGCTGGTGGTGGAATCTACTTCGAGATCTGGTCTTAGCTGGTGGTGGAATCTACTCTGAGATCTAGTCTTAGCTGGTGGTGAAATCTGCTCTGAGATCTGGGGTTAGCTGGTGGTGGAATCTACTTCGAGATCTGGTCTTTTCTTTGCTCCTAATCTGTTAGGAGAGGAGATTTAATTTTAGAATTTGTTGCAATGACGGAAATAGTTGCATTTAACATTTTAAAATATTTTCTATTTCCATATGTGCCTTCACTCTGAAATCTTTTTTAAAAAATCTTGACTTTCAGCTGACGTCAGGAGCCGCAAAAGATTGCGTGCCTTAGAGTTTGTTGCTGTTTTATCGATTTGGTAGAAGTACATATCTATAAACTGCCAGAAGTTTTCACATGCCTTCGGATACGATGTTAAGGGTGAAAAATGTTTTCAGACAAAACATCAATCGCACGCTCAATCGTGAACATTTTGAAATGTGTGTTGTCGAAGTCAACGTGGATTTCTTCTACCCTCTCCAACGAACCAATGATTGTTATAACTGGTGGCTGTGATTTTGATTTGTTTTTAGCCAGAGCATTTTGATTTTCTTTGTTGTCTTGAGGGAGCGCAAATACTCTGATAGATGCTTCTTGACTGTCTTTAACAGTGAAGCGTTTGCTACCTTCACGTGTGGTTGGTGGTAAAACGTTATGTAAATGATAAAAAACCATTGCAGTCCTGACATCTATTAAAGAAAAGAATTTTCAAAGAAACCATTGACGGCTAAATTTATGGATTCTGTATTTTATTTTTCAAAATTACAAATTAACATTGTAACAAGACAGTAAAGTACAAAATTTGAATATTTGTTTTCATGATTCAAATGCTAAAAAAGTTGTTATAATTGTTATTAATAAGCTAAATAAGGAAATAAGAGATATATAAATAAATATTGCAGATAATTTTTAAGTTTCATCTGTAAATACAGTCATGAGTTTTTTTTTACCAATTTATACCCATTAATGTATGTACAATGTACATATGCATAACATAAATTATAATTACTCTGAGAAAAAACGGTCATATTGCAATCGGCTAAACATTCCAGGTTGAAATTATGTAATTTGCTTCTTATTTCAAAACTAGTAATTGATTTTGGGAAGGCGAATTGTAGCATTAAATTACAAAAATCTGTTATTCTGGTTCCCGCCAGAACAGTCCTTATTTTCGAACATCCTGTTAAAGTCTAATTCAATCTAAAAGGAAATTTTATTTTGACAGTTTAATGAATATTTTGTTTTATTTGTCGTTTTCAATTAATGTATGTATCAATTATGTATGTAATAAATTAAATGGAAACCATGCAAAATAGAAAATTTCAAGAAAAATTTAAAAGAACAACTTTTTGAGCAATTTGTTTTTCTTACATATTCACAGCCATTTGGGAAGTTCATGAAGTGCCATTTTTCGTAGAATTTTTCCCATGACATTGTTTTGTGGTTAGCGTTTTGGAGATCTTTTTGTCGAGCATTAAATGTGCCTTCCCATATATCTATTTTTTCTTGGGCGTTCATTGCATGATAATCGTGTTTCATTTTAAGAAGCAGTTTGTCTTCTTCTGTGGAACTTAGAACCGGCAACACAGCATTGGTTTTCTTCTTTTTTACATTGTCTAATGAAAACAAGCGATTCACAGAGCGACTTTTTCCACGATAGTTATGAAATTTGTTTGCGAGTTTTCCTTTCGGATTTTTCATGCCTTTACTCGTGCAATAATAATCCAACTATGGATATATAAAATTGTAATAAAAAACAATGGAAATGCCAAATTTCTTACTGGATCCTCATTGAAAACAATGTGTATTTCTTCTGCGAGACGTGCTAAATCCTTCGACGAAAAATTTAGGTTATTTATTCTAGCGTAATTCAAAATTGTCTCCGTGAGTAAACCACGAACGGATTTATTGTCGATATTTTTATTTATTTCAAAATAATTCTTTATTGTTTCCCCATCGTTACAGTTCAAAATATCCATCAAATTTTTACTGACTGTTGGAATAGACGATGCACTACTAGTCGTTGATGTCGAAGGATTTGACTCTTTCATTATTTCATATAAAGATTGGTTCAACGATAAAATAGAATCTTGCTCGATTTTCCATTGATGCCATTTATCAAAGAAAACAATTCTACTGGCGGTGGTAATATTTAGTCTTTGCAAAAACCTCTTCATGAAAAATGGTTCTGCCACTTTCAACACCGGCATAAAAAGATTTTCATCTGCAAACACAATTTTTGGTTTTGAATTAAATATTCTGCCTTAAAACGGTAGTCTATATTTACCAACAAAATATTGGTGAAACTGGATTGGAATTTTCCAATCATTCAAAAGACTTTTGAGAACTTCCGCTTCATTTTCTTTACCATAGCAGCAATAAGAATTTATCAATTCTGTGAATGAAACGTTTTCCGCATCTTCGAGTGATTGATTATTAGGTCGCTTCATTACATCTTGAGGATCAATTGTTATTGACGACGATAAATCAGTATTTAATATCTGGTCGTCAATCTCGACTAATGTATAATTTACACTCGATGGCAGTACTTGACTAGATGGAATGGTGTTAACCGGTATTGCTGTTATTTGCGACAGACCAATTGTTCTTATCGTTTTATCATCCATAGCCGATGGCGAAGATATTTCTGATTTTGTCTGGGAAATTAGATTCATTTCCGTCAATTTTGTTAGTTGTTTGATTTACAACAGTTAATTTGGCTCATGTCATAGGTCATGAACACCAAGAATTTATGGTGAATATTTATAAGGTATACGTTTTTGAGTCATAAGTCTTATAACCTTATGCAGCGCACTGTGAATACCGTATAATGAATATTAACGTACTAAAAATATACATGCCGATTATGGAATTCAACAGTGCATTCTCTTTGTTTATATTTTTCAGAATAAATTAATAAATTATTTTTGGTCTTATCATTAGCAAACCACGAGATATTTTATAAACATTTATTGGAGGACATGTGCAATTATCTATTCGCTGTAAATGACAAGATAAGTATTGAATTGGTGTAGTGGTATTGCCTATTTCGATTGCAGCGTAGTGTTTTCGGAAAGAAATTATTTTTACACGTTCGCACACTAAATAAGGAAGGGGTTGCTCTGAAAACTTTACTACCTCTTTAATTTGAAGTATATATATACGCATTTTCTGGTGCATTATCTAGAAACTGTGTAATGAAATAAAATATTTTAAAAAGTTTGCCGAAATAAATGCATTGGGTGAAACTTAAGAAATCTGAACGAATTTCCTGTCGTACTTTGTAATTATTAATTAACTCAAAGTGGCAAGTACTGTGCATATGACAATCAAAAATAGACACTAAATCGGGAGTAGTTTTATCTATTATTGATTGTGCGAATTTAAACTGAAATTTAATTGATAACGTTAGTGGAATGTTCCTCCGACTGTTAATGGCCCGCGCGTATTTTTTGAAGTCTTTGTGTTTGGCTTCGAATTGGAAACACCAAAAATTACGTGGCACTCCAGACATACGAAATACCAACGGGTAATGCACCATAAAATGATGTTTTGGCTTTAAAGTATCATTGAATAATCTCACATAGTCAAGATGGCGTTGTCGAATAAGGTCCGCAAGGTGATCAATTAAGTCATTAAAAATATTGAAATCCAAAAGAATTTCAATGATTTCTAGAAAATTCAAGAAGAAAATCCAGACCTCATCTTTTTCAGGAATACGATCGGCTACCATCAGAGGGAAATGATAAACAAAAGACATCATTTCACGCGCCGTTTTCTTTAAATGCATATTTTTTAAATTATCATTAATTAATCGGTGACAGTGAGATATTTCCAATTTCAATCTCTCCGTAATTAAATGAGTTAATTCGGTCGTTGAATTCAGTCAAATTTGAGAAAAATTTCATATCAATAATACATCGAATGATGTGACACATGTCATAATGGCAGGCTCCCTCAAAAATATCATGCATCACGTCAACAGAATAGTTGGAAGTTACTTGGAATGATTTGATAGAATTGAAAACTGAATTCTCATGTATGCCAGTTTGTTTGTAATCATTACTAGCGACATCCTCTTCATAATTTTGCACATTACGCAGCATGTTTACAACCTCACAAGGCATTACATGAGTTTTTTTTTTAGGAAGTCTGCATATTCGACAAAAAAAATTACTAGAGCACGAAGAAAATCCTAAAATATCATTTAAGCCCATATTATCACCAATCAATAAACCCAAAACAAATCGTACCTTTTTCATTCCCTGAGTTGTAGAAATCCCAATCCCAGATTCTTCTAAAAACTTCATTTTATCAATTAGTGCGTGAAGGCATTTTTTATTTCCGAATGATTTGTAGTCGCGAGATTTTAGTAGCGCAACTAAATAAACATCAGATTTTCCCGGAATGACAGGAAACGAATAATAAATAAATGAAATGGGATCAGCGTGTGAGCCTTACGGGTTATTTATTTCCGCATCATCCATGTATATGAAATAAGGTATGACAATTTCATCAGGAGAAAACAATTTATATTTTTCCTGCCACGCTTTTCCCTGAATGAAATGTGAAATATTCGTTTCATCACTTGAAATTCGATTGATTTCATCCATAGTTTTAATTAATAAATCATTTTTTTCAAATGTTTTTCTAAACTGAAATTCAAGTGGGAGGAGTACTCCCGTTGTATGCTCTTCATGGCAATTGATGCCATTACGATAAACATTTTGTATTTCTTCATTAATCGTGAACTCTGTCGACATGCATAAGTAATCATTTGTTGTCAGCCACTGTATAAGCTGGTGATCAGTGCTGCATTTTTCGAAAGGCTTTTCAACCGCTGCAATCAACGATGAGAGCTGCAAACGATCTTCGCACGATCGATCACTTTTATTAGAAAATATTTTGAAAAACTTTATCATGGGCGTATGAATAGATTCTTTAATCATTCTTATTATTGTCATCGCATCCTTCCGTGACAAATTATCCATACTGAATAATTTCATAGCAAACTCAATACCAATTTTCTCAATATCAATATTTGTATCAATATGCTTATCACTATCATTGTCAATATCAATATCAAAATTTGCATGATTAGAATGTTTGTTGTGAGAAGAAGATGCAGCTGGAGGAGTAATACCAAGTGAATTTGGTAAAAATTGAGAGTGAAAAGATAAATCTGAATTCTCGGCAACATTGGATGATGAGGTAAATAAAGTCAATCCATCCCTAATGTGCGTTCTGCAGTGACGTGAAAAATTAGAAAAGGTGGAAGTGAATGACGTACATTCGTTGAAAGTATACACCGGTAAATACCTGTTCCATCTGATCGGTGCACCACTTTGAAGTGATTCGATATATGTTTCAAACTATCAAAGCGTTTCTTGCAAATAAAGCAATCCATTTGAAATAATATTTAAACGCTTCGTATAACCTTTGAATATATAAGATGATTCTGAAGTAACTGATTTGTGTATCGCGAGTACTGATTTAAGATGGATTGGTTTTTACTAAAGCACCTAGCACAAAAAAAAACAAACAAAGTTTAAAGTGAAATGCTTAGGCAAAACCCGACATGAGAAAAAATTTTCTCCATTTTTGCAGATTTATAAGTCTAAAAATGTGTTAATGTATCCGGTTTTGCGTAAATACAATACCTATAAAATACGGAAATAACTAACAAAATCAAGTAAACCACACTAAAGCAAGTCTATTGATTAGAATTTTGCTTTAGGGCAACAGAAAAAATAAATAACATTTAAAAAGAAGTGTTGCTTACTGTTAAAAGAGGTCTGGAGCAATTCATTTATGATGAGATGTTTTGTCTTAGGTGGTGTTGGTGATCTAATTTGAGATCTGGTTTTAGCTGCTGGTGGAATCTACTTCGAGATCTGGTCTTAGCTGCTGGTGGTAATCTCCTAAAGGAGATCTTTTCTTTGCGGGTAATCTGTTAGGAGAGGATATTTAATAACTGGTGTTTATGAAAATACAGGAATTTGTTGCAATGATTGAAATAGTTGCATTTAATATTTTTAAATATTGTCCATTTTCATATGTGTCTTTTCTCTGACATATTTTTTTAAAAAACCTTGACTTTCAGCTGAAGTTAGGAGCCGCAAAGTTTTCACATGTATTCGGGTACGATATGTTACGGGTGAAAAATGTTTTCAGGCAAACATCAATCGCACGCTGAATCGTAAACATTTTGAAATGTGTGTTGTCGAAATCAACGTGGATTTCTTCTACCCTCTCCAACGAACCAATGATTGTTATAACTCGTGGCTGTAATAAAATCTTAGTACGTAAAACTGCTAACTAAAATGTTGCATATTTTACAAACTACAGTGGACGTCCAGTATAACGAATGATATAATGTTCGAGGTCATTCTCTATATCGAGAGCGTTCGTTATATCGATCGACTTTTCCATTCAAAAAAATTTAAGTAAGTGGTTGATTTATTAATTTATTTATTAATATGTTTTTATTGATAATGATAAATTGAATGGTCCTGCCATTATAGTATACAAATTTTGAAAATTAGTTTGAAGAAAAGAAATCACTTATTAGACTTTGTCTTACTTCAAGTTGAGATTTCAATTGTAAAGCTTTTTCTTGAAGCCGCCTCAAAGTGAACATATCAGCCATATCAATATTAACTTGTTGTCCCCATTGTAACACATTCGACAAAGAACTGGCAGCGTCAACGTGTTTTATTGGATCTCCAACATTATTGCTGCCATCACCTTGCTCATCTTCACTTTCAGAACTGACTTCAACGGTGTTGCAGTAAGCTTGTTCTTCTAAATTAGTTTCAATATTGTTCCAAGTTTCTATATCTGCGATGGTAGTACGACGCTGAAGAGAAAGAAAAATGCATTTCCGAAACAGATGCGTTTTAACGAAGTGACTTACCTCTGGGAAAACGCAGTTCACCATCCTTAAAGTATTTTGCAATGTCAACACTTCTTCATCTTGCACCAAAAAAGAGAGTTGAACTTCATCCTCCTCATCGAAATCTTCTGGATCATTAATTAAAATGTTTCTCCAACATTTATGAAGCATTTCACTTGAAAGTTTGTTCCATGCTCGTTCCAGAAGCACAATGGCATCAAAGAGTTTGAATTCCTTTAGAGCAGTGGTGATGTCTGGGCCCCTAGAGTTCGAACGCATTATGTCACTCAGTAAGCTATTGCGGTAATGGAGCTTTGTTAACCGGATGGCGTTCTGGTCCATCGGTTGTATCAACGGCGTAACATTGGGTGGCATAAACATTACCCAAATTCGACCATCTTCCGTTTCTTGAATAAGTTCTTCTGCCGGTGGATGACTTGGAGCGTTATCCAGAAGCAAAAGAGCCTTTTTTGGTAAGTTATTAGCAGAGAGATACCGTTCCACCTACAACATTTTTTTTAACATTTTTTTAATTTTAGCAAAAAAATTATTCATTCCTGTGGTACAAAGTTGTTCACAAACCAGTTTTTAAAAATGCTTGCAGTCATCCAAGCTGACTTAGAAAAGTCATAGTCAACGGGCAATCTTTTGTTGAGGAAGGATCGTGGTTTTTTTGCCTTACCTTCAACAATCCTGATGCGTTTGCACAAGCTAAAAACGTAAAACGCTCTTTTGATGTTTTTCGACCTGGTGCTGAAGTTTCACCAGCGTGAACATAAATAGAATCTGGCAACAACTTCCAAAAGAGCCCAGACTCATCAGCATTAAAAATCATATCCATCGAGAGTCCATTGTGTTTGATGACATCGAGTAGATCTTTTTTGAAAGGCTCAACGAGATCAACGCGTGATGAAAGTTTTTCTCCGCATTCTTTGAGAATCCGGACACCGAAACGTTTCTTAAACTTTGTGAGCCATCCATCACTAGCACAGAATCCACCACTCTCTTCACCATATAGATTTTGATGAATAACACTAGCCTTAGCCTTTAGTATAGCACCACTTATGGGAATGTGTTTCTCTCTTTGTCTAAGAAACCATTTGTACAGCCGATTTTCCATATTAGAAAACTCTCCCTTTCGCATAGATTTACGTTGTAGAGAGCCATTGTGTGTCAAGTTCAGGTTCTTCAAGATTTTTGTGCGACTTTTCTTAATCCCACATATTGTTGATTTTGGCACACGGAATTTTATTGAAATTTCCTTAAGTGAAACGCCTTTGTTGCACTCATCAATAATTTTGACTTTGTCCTTTAATGAAAGCCGAGTACGTTGAGATTTTGTATTCATTTTAATATTTTGTACACAAAACTAAATCTACAAAATTATTACGGAGCGTTTCAACCAGACGAGACTTTAAACAACAAAAACACTATTTAACTGCTAACATTATCTTGCTGTCGTGTCATTGAATATGTGTGTGTAAGACCGTACATAAAATTCAAAACTGCATAGCGATAGACAAACCAAAAAATAAGAATTCTAACAAAAATGTTTTAGTAGGCGATGCGAAGACTAAACGAAAAACAGAAAGCTTGTTACAGTTTTGAACCTTTGGCGCACACACATACATATGTACGAGAATAAACTTATGTGTTGACATTAAAATATATGCACAGATCACAATGGCAAGAAAAAAAATCATTTTAAGGCAATATATATACGCGTTCGTTATATCGGATAGCAAATTTTTATCATCGTTCGTTATTTAGAGATGTTAATGTAAATTTCAAAAGCGTTCGTTATATCGCAAATTCGCTATATCTGGCATTCGTTATATTGGACGTCCACTGTATCTAGTTTTCAATCCAAAAATAAAGCAAGATATTTTTTAAAGGCCTTTTTACTGATTTAACAATCAGTGTATTTACTTTATGACAACAATTAACATTGAATTTGTTCAAGTGTTGGGTTTTGCTTGAGTTCCTATTATCAAAAATAACGATAGCTAAAGTTAACTAAAGCAAATAACGAACCTATTCAACAATAGAAAAGTCCAAGTGCAAAATTTGTCTCAATCATCAAAACCCGATAGTAAAACAGTGATTTTATATTAATGAAGACGTTATACATCGAAAATGAAAATGTGTTCAAAAATGATTTTTTTTTTAATTTATAACTAAAATTAACATTGAATCTGTTCAAGTGTCGGGTTTTGCTTAAGTACCTATCACCAAAAATAACGAAAAGCAAAAGTTAACTTAAGCTATTAACGAACCTATTCAACAATAGAAAAGTCCAAGTGCAAAATTTATCTCAATAAGCAAAACCTGATATTAAAAACTGATTTTTTATTAATGAATACGTTCTACATTGAAGATCAAAATGTGTTCAAAAATGATTTTTTTTAAATTTATTACTTAAATTAACATTGAATCTGTTCAAGTGTCGGGTTTTGCTTAAGTACCTATTACCAAAAATAACGAAAAGCAATAGTTAACTAAAGCAAATAACGAACCTATGCAACAATAGAAAAGTCCAAGTGCAAAATTTAACTCAATAAGCAAAACCCGATATTAAAAAAGTGAATTTGACTTAATACGTTATACATCGAAAATGAAAATGTATTCAAAATGATTTTTTTTTAATTTATAACTAAAAATAACATTGAATCTTTTCAAATATCGGGTTTTGCTTGAGTACCTACTGAATAAGTTATTTAAATAAAAAGTGATACTAAGGTAAAACCTGTTTTAAATTTTGCTTTAGTACGTCAAGAAAACAAATCTACGATAAAAAATGTAAATTAAAGTTTCGCCAGGTGCAATATGGAGATATTATTATCTTAGCTTGTGTTGGTTGTTACCTGTTTTAGATCTTTTCTGTTAGCTGTTATTGGTAATCTATGCTTTGAGATCTGGTCTAAGCTGGTGTTGAAATCTGCTTCGAGATCTGGTCTTAGCTGGTGGTGAAATCTGCTTTGAGATCTGGTCTTAACTGGATGGCAATCTATTAGGAGATGTTTTCTTTGCTGGTAATCTGTTGGGAGAGGAGTTTTAATATTAGCTTATGTTAATTAAGGTAGAGGTTTATAATTTATTTAAAATAAATATTGAAAGTTTCTTGGCCTCATAATGTTGTTCTGCTCCAAAAAAGAAATTAAATTTGTAGACACGCTTAATGTACATTGTACAAACATGACCAAATAAACTTAACAAGCAACAATTGAAAAAACAATTGCGTGTTAATTGAAGTTAAAAAACCTGAATACAAATTTATCCAAGAGTACGTTTTTTTAGATACATTCTTATTACTTAATTAAGATGACCAACGCACAATTGTTTTTTACTTAGCTGTAGTTATATTTTGTATTATATTTTTGATATTTTACGAATTTAATTTGATATATCAATGAGACTGTACCTACAAACATGCAATTCTTAATTGCAAAGAATAATGGAGGCATTTATGTAGGTATATAATATATGAAGAAATACACGCGTCTTAAAACAAATATTGCATAGAATTTCATTGTATAAAAGAAGAATGAACGAAAATTTTAATTTTTCTTTACGGGCACAGCAGTAAAATAATATGAATTGAAGTAATAATTACTTACCTATTACAATTCCGCTGTTTTTATAAAAATACTTTTTAGTCGTGAACGTCGAACGAGACTGCCGATTCATGGCATATATGTATATATATATATGAGGAATACACGCGTCTTAAAACAAATATTGCACAGAATTTCATCGCAAAAAAAAAGTATGGCATGCACAGCAATAAAATAATATGAATTGAAATAATGATTACTTACCTATTTTTATAAAAATAGTTTTAATTAAATAATTCTTCACTTTACTTTTTTATTTATACAAATTTAGCCCGTGCAAGGAAGCTGCCGATTGTTCACTCGTGGATGGTCTACTGAATACTGAGTTGGAATTCGGGTTGATTTCGGCTTGTTATAGCATGTATGTAGTTGAATGCAAAAAAGGAAAGCAGGGCTGTTATATGAAAATAATCTTTTGCATATGTGACAAAACAAACAGAAGTCATAATATGCTTCGCCATTTTGGCATTTTGTGACGTCATTGTCATGTTTTTTAATAAGAGTAAATACGAACGAGATGATTGTGACGTCAAAATCGTAAACTTGCGCAGCAAATTTATTTAAAAAAAATAATTATGATGGTCTTATGTTTGCTTATTTTTATTGGAATATGAAGGTTGATTTTTCTGAAAAAATGTGTCTTAATTAATGAACGAAAATTTTCATTTATTTTAAGGCACAACGAGAAAAGAATATTACCTATGTATGAATATTAATTACTTACTTATTAAAAGACCGCTCATTATATTATTAATTTTTCGTGTGCAGGTATCTAAAATAAGGGACCAATTATAGCTTTCATTGAAATTCATCATTTTATGTGTTAGTTTGGGTCAAAATTAAAATTTTGTTGGCACCAAATAATCACTGTTTTTGCTTTTTCAGTTCCTCAAAACTTAAAAACAAAAATTTGAATGATGGTTTTCAATGAAAGCTATAACTGGCCCCTAATAAATGTAAAAGATTATTAAGAAAAATAGACTTTAAACGTAGGTACCTACATGCTTGAATATATATATATATTTTATAAAAAAATGATGGTTGATGGTTTTATGTTTGCTTATTCTTCGAATATTAGGTTGTATTTTTTGCATAAATGTGTCTTAAAGAATGAACGAAAATTTTCGTTTTTTAAAGGCACAGCGACAAATTTGGTAAATAAGTTTTTTTTCCTAAACTTTCAAAAAAATAAACTCAAGAAATGCATATTTGTAATCTAGGAAGTGCCACCTTTCAATTGATGCATCGCATTATATTAAAAATCGACTTTTATCTTTAAACGCGATTTGCGGCTAAACTAGACGAGTTAGAGGCATTAAAGTTGACGCCTTTAAACTCGAATTGCGGCTAAAATAAGCGACCTAGCGACTTCAAAAATGCATATTCGTGATCTAGGAAGTGCCAGATTAAAAATATTTTCATAATAAATGAATATTTTCTTCACCTTTCGAGAAAATACAAATAAAACTGACTTCATAATTCAAGATATTTATTTTTTGAAAAATTCACCACCTTCATCACTTGACGTTGAACCATTTTTTTTTTTCAAAGTAAAAAACAATGAAAATAATTCTGGGGTCTATTTACCAGGAAGCATATAAACTTTATTCTTCCAGGAAATCTGATACTATCTACCAGGAAGCCTATAAAATTACCAGTCGTTTTGCCTGTTTAAATATACCAAAAAATAATTTTTCCTGGTTCTATATACCAGGAAGCTGATAAAATTATCAGTCGTTTTGCCTGTTTAAATATACCAAAAAATAATTTTTCCTGGTTCTATTTACCAGAAAGCCGATAACATTTCCACTCGTTTTTCCTGTTAAAATATACCAACAAATATTTTTACCTGGTTCTATTTACCAGGAAGCAGATAAACTTTATTCTTCCACGAAATCTGATACCATCTACCAGGAAGCCTATAAAATTACCAGTCGTTTTGCCTGTTTAAATATACCAAAAAATAATTTTTCCTGGTTCTATTTACCAGGAAGTTGATAACATTACCAGTCGTTTTTTCTGATAAAATACACCAAAAAATAATTTTTCCTGGTTCTATTTACCAGGAAGCAGATAAACTTTATTCTTCCAGGAAATCTGATACCATCTACCAGGAAGCCGATAACATTACCCAGTCGTTTTGTCTGTTGAAATATACCAAAATATAATTTTTCCTGTTTCTATTTACCAGGAAGTAGATAAACTTTATTCTTCCAGAAAATGTGATACTCTCTACCAGGAAGCAGATAACATTTACCAGAAGTAGCCTCTTAGAATACATAAGGAAATAAATTTTTCTGGTTTCATTTACCAGAAAAAGCAGATAAACTATATTCTACCTTGAAATCTGATATCACATACCAGGGGGTTTATAACATTTACCAGTATATTTTCTTAATAAAATAAACCAGGAAACCCGATGTCTGGTTCCACTTACCAGGGAGCCAGATACATTTCGTTTTAACACGAAATCTGATATCACTAACCAGAAAAACGATAACATTAACCACGATTTCTCCCGGTTTTATTAATCAGAAAATCTGGAAGAAAATTTTAAATCTGGTTTCTGGTTTAGGTTACCAGAAATCAAGATAAACTTTGTTTTAACACGAAATCTGGTGTCATTAACCAAAAAAACGATAACATTAACCACGATTTCTCCTGGTTTTATTAATCAGAAAAGCCATACCAGGATTATTTTTTGAGTGTATGCTCTGCAATCTGCAAATATGTATGCATAGTTATAATATTGTTATCAAAATAGGGATTTGAAATATAAAAAAATCTATTAAGCGCTAAGAAAACATGAGAAATTAAGCATAATTTCGCTTATGCAAAAAAAAAACACATTTCGAAATCGATCGTTTAACTAAAAAAAATTACTCGGATGGAGGAACTGTTAAATCGATGTTTATAAAACAGAATATTTTAACGATGGTAAAAATAAGTCTCAGTAACACAGTTTTTGTATACCTATATCTCGAAAAAATTAATGATTTAAATACTGCTTTTTCAGACCACTTTTTTCAGATTTAGACAATGTATGAACCTATGGACCTACATATTTACAAAATAATTATTAGATAAAACTAACTTTGTGTAGTTACATTAACCAAATTCAAAAAAAAAAATAAAGATGCTATGTTTGTTTGTTGTTTATAAATTTGCATTTTGCAATCCAAAAAGTTAAATTTTAAATTTGATTATTTTATAATGTTGCTTTACAATTTAAAGAAATATGGAAATACTTTAACACAAAATTTATTTTATTAACAAAAAAATGTTTACTTATTCACTTCATAATAATTTACTAAAATAGTTTCTACGTACCATTCAAATGTTTCCAAATTTTATTTTCGGTTATTGAAGAAAGGTTCAATTCTTCAATTATTTGTTCATCCATATCACTGTTTTCAATTGTTTTTAATGTTTAAATGTTCTCAATGTTTAGATATTTCCAATATTCAAATTATAAATTCAAATTATAAATAGAAATTCAATTTTGTTCTGTAGGTATGATAAAAAATTTTGTCTATAACACAATATTTGTTGTTTGACTTACAAACATTTCCGTTATAATTTTGGTTTCAACAAATTTTTGTAATATTGATAAAAATTCAATTTTATTTTGTAGATACGATAAAAATTTTGTATATAGTACAAAATCAGTTCAATATTTTTTATTCGTTTTGTTAGTTGCATAAAATTTTGTTATACTGATAAAAATACAATTTTGTTTTGTAGGTGTGATTAAAAAATTTCGATTAGCTATAACGCAAAATCCGTTATTTAACTTACAAACATTTTCGTTATTAGTTTGATTTCAACGAAATTTTTGTAATATTGACAAAAATTCAATTTTGTTTTGTAAATATGAGTTGGTCGAAATATATTTTTTTTATGTTTTATCAGTTATACAAAAAATTTGTGTTATATTGATAGAAATACATTTCTGTAGTGTTGATATTGTTTTTTTTTTCAGATTTGCAATTTATGTTACCTCTTACACGATTTCTATCTAAATGCAAAACAAATTAGTGGCTAATGCCTTACTTTCCATACAACATTATGGATTACCCTAATAATCAATATTGTTGTTTTACAACTAAAAGGGACCTGTAACCAAATTGATTTTTACCTCCAAAATAATTTTTCAAAATCAAAATTCTGAAACAAAAATGAAAAAAAAAATATTTTTGTATAAACTGATTTTTCTCAAAACTATACATAATTAAATATGTAGGTACTTAAACTAGCTATGATTTAGGCATTTAATGCTCCTTTTCATTTTAAGTTAAATAGATAAAATCAGGTGGTCAAGCCTTTTAGTTTTAGAGAAAAACGAACATGAAAAGAACTATAGCTACTTTTGCTTAAATTTTTTTGTTTCTACATTGAGTATTTTGAGGGTTATAAAAGAAGAAAAAAGGATTTTTTTTAGCAAAAGTCCTTGTTATATTTGTTTTTCTCTAAAACTAAAAAGCGTGAGCATCTGCGTGTTTATATTTGACTTAAAATTAATAGGAGCATTGAATGTTTACAACAAAACTTGTACTTAATTACATAAAATTTTGAGATATATCAGTTCGAAAAAATTTTTCAAATACTAGCAGTCGTATTTATTAGATTTTTGTCTACTTAGAAGCTGTTTAACTATTTTCAAATTGTTAGAAATATGCTTTATTTAATTAAAATAAATATCACATTATTCACGGTTAAGACAATTTACTCTTGTGTCTAAGTTAGGCAGCTATAAGATAACAATAAACAAGTTTTTTGAACACATATTCCAAAGTTGGACAGTTGTCTAAAGTTAGACAGTTATGATTTTTATAGATTTGGCTAAAAGTTGATAAAAACACTGATTTATTGAAATCAAAAATAGTGCAATGATGTAGAATTTTGAAAAAAAAATAATAATAATGCTTCAAAAATTATTCAATCAAACAAGTCAATTTAAAAAGAAAACTAAAAAATAAATGTGTATAGCATGACATGACAAAAGAAAGGTTATAGCATGATCATTTTTGAGTGTTGCCGTCGTTTTTCAGTGAGTTTTTCTTTACTTTAAGTCATCTTCTCCAACCTAAACAGGGCAAATGCGTGTTTTGGAACATAACAGACATCTTTTGGTAAATCTTTAGAAATATAATTTGTCCATACCCCAATGACCCTTAATACAGGGTGGCGCACCAATTGTGGTACAATAAGAAATTCAAATAACTTTTTTTTTAATCGATGTATTTCATTTATTTTTTTTTTATTGGTTAGAAAATTAAATTTTATTTTAAATAGTTAGTTGTTTTTAAAGATTATAGACCGCAAATGACCTCCACGCTGTCCCACGCATATGCGGCATCTGGTCAAAAAATTATTCATTGCGGCCTGAAGAGTTGAAGTTGGGATCGCCTAAATTATTGTCGTTATGGACTGCTTTAATTCAGTTAAATTCCTGGGCTTCGTTTTATACACCTCTTGCTTGACATAACCCCATAAAAAGAAGTCTGGTGCAGTCAGGTCAGGTGACCTTGGGGGCCAGCGAAGAGTGGAGTTCCTAGAAATTAATTTGTTTGCGAATTTTTTGTTTAGCTCCGCCATAACTGGTCTGGCTATATGTGCAGTTGCTCCATCTTGCTGAAACCAAACGCTGTTGAATGGTATACGTCTTCGGCGCAGTTCTGGGTAAAAAAACTCCTTCAACATCTTTAAATAACGGTCCCCATTGACAGTAACGGTTACACCGTTTTCTTCAAAGAAGTACGGCCCGACAATACACCTTGATGAAACTGCGCACCACACAGTGACTCGTTCTGGGTGCAGTTCCGTCTCATGGAGCATTTCTGGATTAGACTCATTCCATATACGGCAATTTTGCTTGTTTACATTGCCGTTAAGATCAAAATGGGCCTCATCAGACATGAACAAACAATTGATCAATGTGTTGTCTTCTTCGGCCATTGATATCATTTTTTGGCAAAATTCCAGGCGAACAGGCAAATCCTGAGGGTTTAACTTGCTAGTAATTTGGACTTTGTACGGAAACAAGTTTAAATCGTCATGAAGTATCCGTTGTAATGACCGTCTACTAATTCCAATTTGCCCCGATAAGTTTCAGGTCGAAACGTTCGGATTGGCCTGTATTGCAGATGCTACTGCTGCGATTGTATCCTGAACCCGAACATTGGCATCTCGATGGTACGGCCTTCGTGCGATGCTTCCAGATTCGGCAAACATGTTTACAAACCTCATAATGGTCCATCTACTCGGGGGATTACCGCCAAACTCCCGCCTAAATTCCCTTTGGACGGAAATAACGGACTGCAAAGCATGGTACCGTTGCACTATCCAAATTCTTTTCTCCGTATCCCAAGCATCCATTTTTATAAATCTAAATAGTAACCTACAAAATAAAAAAAAAAATAAGCCGATTACTCACAGAAAAAAAGTTATTACGTTTTATTTTTGTAGCACGATTCGTGCGCCACCCTGTATGTGAAATCAAATTAAATTTTGATTTGGTTATTTGATCAATACAAGAAAAAAAGTAAAAAAACCTTTTTTACGAAACAATAACTTATCCATATGACAAAAAAGAGTGTGCGTACTTATGTACACTTCTTTCACGAAAACAGGGCAAGTATTTTTCAAGTCCTACCACTCAGAGCACCCGATTTGAAACTCAGAACCGTTTTAATAATCCAAACCACTTAAATTATTTTCAAATGAAAGCGCTTTGTATAAAACACTTGCATGAATTTTATTTTATTTCTTCTTAAAATCAAATACCTGATAATTTCGTACACTTGTAATATTTTCATTTGGGATACATACTTTTTATTTATAGCCAATGCTCAACTTATATTAACGACGCAGTATTTTTCGGATCTTATAGCCGAATTTATGTGTGGTAGTAGTAGCTGATTTGACACTTCCCCACCACAAACAACTTTTATCTGAATTTTCAGATGAGAATTTCTTGTCTGAAAATTCAGATAAAACGTAACTAAAAGTCACTAAAAGTCATCTAACTTTTTATGACAGCTGGCCAATGAGAAGCTCCAAAAATTCAGAAATTCTGAAAATTCAGATGTTTTTGCCATCCTTGAACGCCCCCAATGTAAATCCACCATCACAAAATGGAAATTTTATAGGAAGACTTAAACGAAGGCAAACATGCCATAATAAAGATGAACATGTTCGTCTTCACTGTAATCTTCATCTGCATTTCTCGAGCTTCCTATAATCTTCATATCATGAAGATCTCTTCATTTTGGTCTTCTCTCTCCTTTCAACAAATGTAAATTTTATATCTTACATCCCTTTTTTTGCGGAATTCCGCATGAAGATGAATTTAAATCCACCATCATTCAAAGTCACATCTCTTTGTTTTATTAAATTTTATTTTAATTCACAATTACAATCCCCTTCTTCCATTGTTTGCTCCAAGGAATTACTAATTGCAGCTAAAAAATCATCTTCATCACTCCTTTCCTCGGCAAAGATGTCTGAAATTTGGGACACCTCTAGCTTCTCGGCTTCACCTAAGTGAAGCTTCATCTGATAAAGAAGGAAAAACGTTATTAAAAGAATTCATGCTGTGGCCCACGTTCTGTAACTCTGGCATTGATAAAATTCGAGAAACGATTAAAATTTAACGAAATTGTAGGATTTTTTTTCCATTTTTCAACGATTCCCGAATAATTTTATCGATGTGAGAGTTATAAAACATAGGCAAAGAATTCATCTACCTTCTCCCAAAATTTTTGCCAAATAAAAACTTCTATAAACATCCATTCTCTGTAAATTTTTCTCTATTTCAGAGAAGTTTTTTATTTTTTTTCGAAGGAATTTAGAAGTAGAATGGTTTTCCTCTTCAATTCACACCACTGTGTGTGTGAAGAGGAACGTCAAAAAAATCACTTCAAATCGTTGAGCGGGGAGATTTAGTGGAAATTAAAGGAAAACGTCAAAAAAATTTCCAGCAACTTGTTGCCCCGTGTGAAAGGGGACTATCGCATCCAATTTGTTCGACGCCTAAAGATAAATAGATGGCAATGCTGTTTTAAAATTTGACAACAATTTAGGATTATTCGCATATTGCAATAGTGGATTTGACATTTGCCAAGAAAATGTTTTGTTTACTTTTGGTTTTTGTGATTTCTGTGAAATAATTTTGTTAATTTGTGTTGTTAAGAATTAAATTTTAAGAAAAATTATGGATAAATGTATTTTAATATGTATATATTTTAAGTTGAATTATTAAAATGTAAAAAAAAATATAAGTTTTTATGTATTTTTCTTATTAAATTGGTGGTTTTGTGTTCCGCTCCGTGAACTTCGTTTTTAATTGTCTGAAATAGGCTTCAAATAAAGATTTTGTAATGAAGAGTTTTGTTTAAAAGTGTTTCCATATATTTGTTGTCGTTTATGAATTAAAAGAATATTCTTTTTGTTCAGAAATAGGGTTTTTTTGGTTGATATGTGGGTATTGCAAAATCGTGACGCTGAATTTTGTAAATCGTGACGGGAATTTGTATGTCGGTTTGACATGTCACTGACAGCTCCATAGAAAAAATTTTTACCCCCATGCCGCAAAAGATGTTTTACTTCAAAAATTAGTTGATGATTTATCTTATTGATAATTTTTTTCTGTAAAACTGACAAAGCGATTTTGTAGTTCAAAAATATTTCATTTACAAATCAATTTTGTTAATTTTACAATTATTTTTGTCAAAGCTACAAGATAGGCAAAGGTATGCAACAAAAATTTGTCAATCATACCAACAAAATGTTTTGTAAAATGGATAAATTAACATTTTTTTACATACAACAAAAGTTTTTGTTAATGATTTATCTTATTGATAATTTTTTTCTGTAAAACTGACAAAGCGATTTTGTAGTTCAAAAATATTTCATTTACAAATCAATTTTGTTTATTTTACAATTATTTTTGTCAATGCTACAAGATAGGCAAAGATATGCAACAAAATTTGTCAATCATACCAACAAAATGTTTTGTAAAATGGATAAATTAACATTTTTTTATATACAACAAAAGTTTTTGTTGATGATTTATCTTATTGATAATTTTTTTCTGTAAAACTGACAAAGCGATTTTGTAGTTCAAAAATATTTCATTTACAAATCAATTTTGTAGTTCAAAAATATTTCCTTTACAAATCAATTTTGTTTATTTTACAATTATTTTTATCAACGCTACAAAGTAAGCAAAGGCAAAAAATATTTTTGAATTTGTTTTTGAATATAAATCACTTACAAAAAAGTTTTATCTATATCACAATTTTATTTTATCATTACTACAAAATAAACAAATATCTTAAAACAATTTTTCATTACAACAAAAATATTTTTTCAATGCTTTGATTTTCTGTCAAATTGACAGAAAAAATTAACAAAAACTTTGCGGCATTGACAAACATTTACAAAATTGAATTATTGTAGATACAACAAACATTTTGTTTGCTCCACAAAAAAGTTGTGGATATGAAAAAAATCTCTGTTTTATTTTATTACATTAACAAAACGTGGTTTGTTAAACTGAAAATATTGGCGCAAAATTTTAAACATTTTAACGCGGCTCTAAATCTACTTTAAAATGGGAGTCGGCTCTTAATAATAACTTTAGAATGAGAAGCGGCTCTTTGTTAATCTTAAACGACATAAAGTATACTTTAGCGTTAAAGAGGTCTTCTAACTTTAAAACCAGCAAAACGCTTCTCTATCTTTTTAAAGTATGCTTTATCTGTGGGAAATTATCACTTTGAGTGTGAGTTACACAAACACAAATGCATCCACACAGGGGAGGCGTGCAGTTAGACAGCTAAATGCACCCAAAGGCATTTTGATCTGTTTTGTTTTAGGATTCTTTTGAAATTTTAAATCGTTAAAATAGTATAAAAACTTAGTAAATTAAAGAAACAAGTAATATAAAAGTAATTAAAGTGATTACATGCAATACAAAAATGTACAAAAATAGAAAACTACACGCGGTGCTGCGTTAAATACTGGACCTATATTTAAAAACACCTATAAAAAGCAGTGTAATTTTTGTTCATTTCACAGGTAAGCTGTATCTCATATTCCACATAAAGTAAGTAAAATTACTCTGCACTACGGGCGTTCAATGGATTTGAGCGCCTTGCCATCACCAACAAAAACTAATGCTACCCTGGACGAGAATTTCAATTTTCACAGATGGGGTTCAGCTAATTCCCGTGATTGAAGTGTATTTTTATTTGTAAATAATTTGTTTTTTTTAAAGCAAAATGCTACGAAATATCAATTGAAAAGTATTCTCAGATAATGTATTAGCCTAAAAAACATCACTTCACACTACTTTATGTGGAATATGAGACACAATCAGCCCGTGAGAAGAAAAATTTGAAAACTCCATATTATAGGTGTTTTTACACGATTTAACGCAGCACCTCATGTTGTTTTGTTTCTTTTTTATAAAATATTGCAATTATTCACTATGTTAACTTTTATTTCACTTTTTTATTTAGTATTTTCACTATTTTAACTCGAAATTTAAATCTCGAAACACTTTCCTATAGCTCGGCAAAATTACAGATTGGGTTCTTTTTGTTTTTTTTTAATTTTTCGTTCTGTTTGATTTTTTCAGATGTCAAAATTAGGCGTGTTTCACAAAAGTTTGCTGACGTTTTGTTAAACACGTTCTTTAGTTAGAAGAGTTGTTTAAAATGTTTAGAATTAAGAAAAATTTAAACAAGAATTTTTAAATAAAGGACTATTTTAACTAGAGTCGGGTTTATTGCTTAAACGAGAACTGTTTAAAATTTTGCGCCATTATTTTTAATGCATTTTTTGTCAAACTGATAAAAATTATAAAAATTTTGTGAAATAAACAAATTTATTTGATTATATTGATAAAATATTATCAAGACGATAAAATTTTTTTGTTGAAGTCTACAAAATTTTTTTTATCAATATTACCTAGGAATTTATTTTCAGTGTATCTCTTCAAAGAAATTTTTTACCTTGAGGTCTTGCCTCTACTGAGTTCAAATAAGAACTGAAATTTTTTTTTTTAACAACTTCAACTTTCCTCACAGCTATCAATGGTGACAGGGAGTCATCGGCGTATAGGAGGTTCTCGTAGTTGTTTGGGATGGGTTGGTAGGAGGTCAGTATGCTGTATAGGAATGGACTCAGCTTCGAGCCTTGGGCAATTCCAGCTTTGATGTTCTTCGTTGACGATGAGCATTTCTCCAGTTGTACAAAGAATTTCCTGGAAGAAAAAAAAGAAAAGATAATTTTGATAAGAGCTATGGGAAAGTTAAGTCTGTGGAGTTTATGGATGAGGCCTTTAATCCATACGCTGTCGAATGCTTTCTCGACATCCAGAAGGCATCCGACGATGACTGTTGAGGGCTATTGTAATTTCGTGTTGAAACTTCAACAGTGGATGAAGCGTTGAGTGCTTTTCCCGAAATCCAAACTGCAATTATGGAGTTTTCGGAGCAGAACTTCTTGAGTTTCCTAAGTATTAGTTCCTCCAAAAGTTTGCTTAAATTGCTGAGGAGAGAAATTGGCCTGTAGATGGAGATGTTGTTCCGGTCACCTTTCTTAGTTATTGCCACGATCTTTTTCCATTTTTGGAGAAAGAGTTGTTGTTGAGACAGTTGTCGAGGATGATGGTAAAGAAGAATATTACTGCATGTGGAAGCCTCTTAATGATTAAGTTGGATACCCAATCCGGCCCGGCTGACTTCTTTGGCTTGCAGTTGTTAATAATTTCAGATATTTCCTCTGTGGTGCTCAGGTATGGGCTGTCAATCGGGTCACTTGTCGGGCTGGTGTCGCTAAAAGTGCATCTTGCCGGGTTGGGTGCAAGGGTTTGTAGGGTGGATTCCTCAACTTCCTCGAGGAAGGCTGGGTCAGCAGTTGGGTTGGGGATGAAGTTTACCTCAAAATAGCTGGCAAATGCTTCCACTTTGTCCTGCGTTGATGTCACTTCCCCGTCGCTGGTGATAATTTTCTCCGGCATGAGTGATTTTTTCTCAATAATATTGTTGATGTTCTTGAAGGCGTCAGGACCAGGTTTGATCGACTGCAGTCTCTTCAAAAATTAGTTGTTGTTTATGGAATTTCTGAACATCACGTTGACAGCTACCAGACATTGTCTGGTAGCTGTTATTGGACGTGTTTAACTCTTGCTGGTGGATCCTGTGAAGGCGATTCCTCAATCGCTGTCTACATACATATAATTTTTGAATATATTCAGGAAGGTGCTGGTATCTGTCCTTAGATGTCCGTTGTTGTTTTTGGTTGTCCAGCGCGTCACAGATAACCAGTTCAAGGTTGTCGATTTTTGGCGTTCGGCATGTTCCTGTTTTCGGGTGGGGATGTGTTTTTGGCTACGACATCTCTCGACACTTGCTTTTTAGCAAACGAACCACGTCAAGCAGTTGTAAAGCAAATGTCGAAATTACTTTTATATGAAAATTTTTTGGAATCTTTGTTCGATCTGAAAATGGTTTTCAAAAACATTTAGGGGACTTAAATTGAAACTTCGGACGAGTGTGTTGTGTGTTTTGAGTGTTTTGTGTATTTTGTTTTAGCCAATGTTGAGATTATATTACAGGCTAATCAAGAATTGAACTTTATTTGATGTTGTCTGTCTTTGGGCGCAAACTCTTTGAATGTTTTGGTTTTTTTGAATGATTCTGAAAATACTCTGGAACTTCTTCAGCTGGCACGAAGGCAAGAGCCTTTAACATTTTGACCTCCAGTGCAAATGACTCGTCCAGGCCAAATTTGCGTTTGAATCCAAGGCTTTGGACTCTCCTCCAAATAATTTGGCCGAAATGGAAGAAGCAGCCATTTGCGTCCTTGCTTGTTGGAAGAAACTTATTTCCGAGTCAATAATGGCCTGCTCAAAGTCAGAGACAATGACTTCTGGATTCAAGCTTATGTTGAATTCGCAGGCGCAAGCGTGTAATTGAATCCAGAATTCATCGTATGCCTCTCTGGATTTGCTGCTCATCAAGCAGTACAGTACAAGAGGGGAACCACCGTGCCATTAATTTGCCCGTGTACAGAAAAAAGTTGCCGCATTATCAACGGGACAACGGCAAACGTCCCATCCACCAGCCAGCATCTTGTAAACAGCAATTGTAAACTGGTTCTTGTTCCGAGCAAAATGATCTTGCCACCGGAGAACGAGCTTTATCTCAAAACAAAAAGTTCACCGTATATGTACCTACTTCAGTTGCTAGGGAGTGTTGATTTTCTCCAAGCTTTGTGGCTCTTTCAAGTAATTGGCACGCGCCCGGTGAATTTTGATTTTTGGACCGCTTTTGATGGTAAATGCCGGCCGTGTTTACAATCCTGCCCCTTATAATGACTGGGAACGAGCGACTCCTTTACTTTGCACTTTACATAGAAATTAGTTTTGGCAACTTCTTTTTCATATGCAAGCGGTGCGTGGCTGTGTTCATTCATAACATTTTTGACGCAATATTTGTCATCTGTTGAAACGGTCTCCATACGAGCTTTGCACCTCAAAGTTCTACGCTCTGCGCAACACCAAAACAATTTTTCTTTTTTTTTTTCAAGATGAAAGCCATCTTTCTCAAGTTTAATCCCACCTTTGTTAGATCTAACAACCTGCTCAAAATTTATGAATGGAATGTGCGGAGCGGAAAGGAAATATAATAGGAATACGAGAAAATTCAACGAATTTGAATGAAAAATTTAGATAAAACTCTTTTTAGAATTGATTTATGAAGAAGCAAAAGTGTGCTTCAAAATGAGGAAGAGGAAAAATGGATTTGTAAGTTATCTGAATCCGCAGGATTTCGTTTCTCGGGATTTTGTGATGCGGGATTTCATCAATAAGAAATCTTTCAGAGAAACCGAAAAAATATATATATAAGTGGGGTTGGCAATAGGTGGGTTTTACCAAAACTAATTTTTAAATTTTTTTTCTTGTTTATAATAACATCTTCTGAAAATTTCATCTAAATGATTTGAGTAGTTTCCGAGAAAGAGCAGTTTTTGCCAAACAAACCAATACGGAAAAGATTTACTAAAACCAAAGTAGTAGACAGATTTTACCAAACTTAATTTTTTTAATTTTTCTCTTCATAAGAATAGGCCCTGAAAATGTCATCTAAATCATTTGAGTCGTTTCTGAGAAATAGAGCTTTATCCATGTATGATGTGAAATTGAAAAAAATAGCCTTATGCCCGTCGTCCACTACGTTCCCGACAAATTTAACCATCTTCGTTCAACTTTTTATTCAACTCTTCGTTGGATAACCAAATTTACAACCTCTTGCACTAGTGCAGAAACTAACGTTGTTCACGTTCAGCAACAAAAGTTGAACAAAATGGATTGGGAGCCCCGTACACATAATTGACCAACTTTCCCATATGTTGAATAACCAAGTACACTAGTTGATAAACTTGTTCGATTTTGACAGAAAAAAAAGTTTTTCGATATGATGAACTGCGTTTTCGATATGGTTGATGTACGAGTTGATACCTTCGTACACTTAACCAAGGATCACTCGTTGGGCAACGCGTTGAACAACGATAAACAAAAAAACTCAAACGTCAAGTCTCCATTTGTCATTTACTTCTGATTTAGGCAATTGCGTTTTAGAGGAAATTTGAGACCAAGCCAATTCCCTGGCATCTCAATTTTTATAATAGGGACTTTTATGTTCCATATATTGGGCTTTTTCTCAATTGCCGAAATTAATTGGAAAGTTAATTCCGTGGTCCACTCTTGTATCACCTTCCATGACGAAAAAACAAAATAAACTACAGTTTGCAACAACGCAAGTTCATGGCAACGCAATAGTTCAACTCACGTACACACATTAATTTCATCGCAACCAACGAAACGCTACACAAATATTCTCACGTCTACTGCAACAAATCCCAAAGAAAATTTAAAAGTTGATCAACGCGAGTTTTATTTTTTAACTTTGAAAAGTTTACCTTTTTTAGTTAAGTTCTTCTCTTCTTCAAATTATACATTCAAGAACTTTTAAGTATTAAAAGAAAAAAGATTCTACTTTCGGGCAAAATCCCAGTGGGCCCAGTCCGTCCCCCCATTCGCTTATTCCAACTTCCTCCGCGGACACTTGCCCCGAATAGTTATGCGCACACTTACCCCCACTGCACTTTTTTCAATATCTTGTTTATTTTGAACAAATAACACCAAATCAAGTAAAATTTACTGAATTTAATACACTGGTCACTGCTTATGAATGAGGGTATTGTTTTATTTTTGGTGCAATGTAGGAAAGGAAAAAAATTGCGAAACGAGGATATTTTTTTTTTTTGTGGAACAAATCTTTGTACCTATACAAAGAACGAATTTAAGGGAATAGGAAAATCGTTACGATAGTTGATTTTTCAAGGTAGGGCATTGCCCCCCCCCCCCCCCCTAGCTACGGGGCCCACCTTATTGTTTTTCCTTAATAACTTGCTCATATTATTGAATATTTTGGAAAACTAAATTTAATATAAAACTAAGCTATATTATGCGTACGAAAACATAAATGAATGTTTTAAAATTTGAAACGAAAATGCATTTTTTTAACATTTTAAAAAACCTTCTGTCGGGCCTTATTAGGAACACGTATTCTTAACAAGGCCCATATATATTTTTGTTTGAAAACTTTGAATTTCTTGCTGAAAAAAAAACATTTTGAAGTAAAAACACGTAAAAAGTCAAAATCTATTGTAAGAATATTGTTTTTATTATTTATTTAGAAAAAAAAAATAAAAAAAACTTCTTGACTAAAAAAGTTAAAACAAAACTAAAATTAAATTAACTCATTTCAAATGAAAAATAAAGTCTTCTATGATAAAAAAAATTCTTAAAACTATAAAAACAAATAAACAGCCTTCTTAAAAAACAAACTTTAAAACTTAACAGTATTTTTTACAGCAACCTGGACAGTCAAAAGCCTCGTCTTCTTCAGTCAACCCAACGCAGAGTTCATGGTACCAGGCTCTGCAAGTCGGACATTGCCTCATATCTTCCATACTGACTTTCTTGCAGACGTGGCAATACCAAACCTCAGTCCCAAGATTTTTTTCGATGCGGTTTTGGATGACGACGGATTCAATGGGACTGATGAACTAGGTTCTTTGGACAGGCTTTTGTCGTTGAATAGATCCTTCTTTAGTAACTTCTCGACCCTTAAAATTCAGGGCCTTTTTTTCGCGTTGCTGTTTTGTTGGTCTTCAGCTTAGGAGTTGGCAAAAACTTTTGAAAGGGAGACCTTCCAGCATTATTTTCTTTCTCTTTTTCCATCTGCTCCACTGCTTGAAGCATTGCAGCTAGTCCATATACTGGTTCAATTTCGACAACGACATTAGAGGTTGGAATTAAGGTAGAGAGAGGCAAGTTATCTGAATCTGCATCAGAGCTATTAATGTCAGGTGTAATTGGCTCCTGATTTCTTTGTTAAGCAAATGCACTTGTCGAGGAAGTCATATTTTCCGTGTTGTCTGAATACGGTAATTCGGAAAGAACTGAATGCTATTTGTGTAATGATGTCTGGGTCGAAAGGATACAATTCCGTTGCCCGAAAGTCCGCAGTTATATTATCGAGTGTCATACATTTTGACCAAACACTATAAAGAATTACGTTGAAGCTGGCTTTATTTAATTTTCTTTCCGGGTACTTTGCGCTGAATTTCAGCAATTCTTGATCAAAAGATCGATAAACTGACTTATCTAGAGGTTGAAGCTCGTGTATTGTATTTGATGGAAAACAATAAAGCGTAATGTCATGTTGTTCTGCTTCATCAACGATACTATAATCCAAATGGCAGGCTGCACCATCAAATACAAGAAGGCAAGGTCCTCCAGTCTTGTATTTACTTACATGGGCTATAAAGTCGAACAAAAGTTGAGTGGTTCATGTACCCTTTAGGTGTCATCTTCACTATGGAAACAGTTGGCAGATTATCCGTGAACTCTGGCTTTTGTCGTTTTCCTTTAAAAATTACCATTGGTGGAATGACAGTGCCTATGGCGCTGACACAACCGACAATGGTGACACTTTCTGCGTGCTCATTAGAGATATGATGTACCCTTTTGGAACCTTTCAGTGCCCAGGACATTCTGCTGGTGGTGAAGAGAAATTCGGCAGTCTTTTTCGTCCATATTATAAATGCATTCGGGCCTGTGTGCAATCATTAGCCTTTCTAATAGGATCCTTATCTTTTCGAAGTGGTCAGTCACGATGTGCTTGTTTAATTTTTGTGCTCTTGCGGAGTTCGTCATTTGAGCCTTTCGAATCGAAATTTCAGGATGTCGTGCCATGAACAATCGCAACCATTTTCTTCCCACAACGCTCGTTGATGTATTGAAGCTGTTGGTGATGTTATTTGCTTTACAAAATGCGGCGGCTTGGTATCTTAATTCTTAATACCTTTGGTGTGAGTGGCATTCCAACTTGCCCCAGCCTCACTATCCTGTCGCATAAATCCTTCTCTTGCTCAGTCGTAGAAATTGCTGATCGGCCTAATTTTTTTTTATTGAACCACTTTTAATGTGGTTCCGCAAGGTCCTTCTTGGAATATTGAAACGTCTGGAAGGATCACGTTGGGATAATAGGTACACCACTTTCTATGGATTTCATGGCCCTTTCCATTTGAAATTCTTTACAATTTGCCCTTTTTTTTCCTCCGGCAATCTAGGATTCGACATTTTGCCTGAAACCAAACGAAAAATAAAATGATTTGTTTCATATAAATAATAAGGCCCATCTTAATTTTTGTATGGGCCTTATAAGGAACATGAAATACTTTTTTATAAAGCTATAAAAAAAATCTAGCCAATACATAGTTATGTTTTGCCTTCAAAGTTCGGCATAAAAAAACAAAATTGTTCTTTTATTATTTTTTTTCTTTTATTATTATATTTTCTTTATTTCATAATTATTTTAATTTCGAAAAAGAGAAGCCGCTGGCCATAGCAAAAGGCTGCACTTCTCTCATCGATTGATGGATTAAGACTTGCTTACTTCTCTATTGCAATCAGTGCTGCCATATCCTTAAAACTGAATTATCATACAATGCGCTAATTTCAATCATACCAGAGGGAAAATTATCATACGCAAAAAATAAATGATTTTTGTTGAATGGAAGGCGAAAATTGTTTTTACGATATTTTGAAAAGTTAATGTCTTTTTTTTATTTTTCAAATTATGAAAAGTTGACTTGTTTATATTAATAAAATTACTACTGTATATTTTTAAGAGCTTTTGAAGGAAGAGCTGAAAAAAATAATTCCAGTTTTATTTTAAAAAAAAGCAAGTTTTTCATTAATGATTTTTTATTAAACATAAAAATATAATTTTTTTATTTTAGGATAAAACATATAATTTTATATAAGTTTTTTATTTATAAGAAAAATTATTGTGTACAATAAACAATTACAATACAACACTATAATTAATATAATATAATAATATAAATAATTTTAATTACAAATACGAAAATGTCGTCTAATTTAAAATATGAAAAAACACAAATAAAGGTTGACCTGGAGTCCACTTAGAATTCAATTGTTATTATTTCATAAATTCGAGAATGGAAAAAATAGCATATTACAAAAAATTTTCGGATATAGATGTAGAGTTAACAATATCATCATCATATACAGAAAATACTTTTTCATCATACATATTTTTATTTAATTTATGTAACATTGATTTACTGGGAATAAATTTGGTGGAATCACCCCAGGATTTCATATGTTCTTTGGCCAGCAATATATTTGTTACTGATTCATTATGTAGGGCGTTTCGCAATTTTGTTTTTATAAGGCTTAAATGACTAAATATTCTTTCACAATTTGCATGGGGTAAGCACAATACATTTAATATGAATTTTGATACATTTTGAAAAGGCTTTTCTTCGTTATCATTTACATAATTAAGAAGTTTGCCTCAAAATAAATCTGCTTCCGTTTCTTGTAAAATGGTGTCTGGTAGTTTGCTAAAAACCAAAACGCGCCACTCATCGTCTAACACTTGTATTTTTGCTCCATTTTCATTGCATCTGGGTAAAAGATTTGTGAGAGGTAGTAAGGATGGAAAATCCGATCTCGTAGAACAATTAAGTGCGTTTTTTGGTGTAAAAATATGTAAACTCCCCAGAACCTTATCTGAAAAATCGTACCGCTGTTGCAATTGAAAACAAGCTACTTGTAAGAATTTACGGCAACGGTCCTTGAATTCAGATATCATTTTTAAATCTCTTTGCTTTTGTTCCGAATTAATAACGTGCTTTCCCAAAATTGATTGAATTTCTTTCAAGACGGAAGATCACAAATATATTTGGTTGTCAGATAGCTGATAAGAGGTTAACTTTGAATCAATTTCATCTAAGTTACAACTGTTTATATAACGACTTTCCAGAAAAGATGAAAGTAGTTGTTTATAAACAGAACACATATTTTCATGTGCAGTAGTTATGATGCATTTCTCCGATTGAAAAAAAGCATTTAATGTATTAAATTTCGGAAGAACCCAGTCTAAGAGATGGAAAAATAGTTTGACTTGTGAATCTTGTAAATTTTGTACAACCCTTTCGGCACTTAAAATATTTTCTTCCGTATTTATATTTACGAAAAAGAGAATCAGTGCATCCCACTGTTCTAAAATTCTATTTACAACTTGATGCAATGAGAGCCATCGCGTTCGCGAAGGCCTCAACATTGAATGTGGATCCAAGTCCAACAACTTTTGAAATTTTAAAAAAATTGCCTTTCTTTTCGCACTGTTTTTTAAAAAGCTAAATATATCCGGGGGGAGGTCTTCACATCTACGCGGCAACATTTTTGCGGCTTCACTAGCGCAAATGGCACTAGAATGACATATACACTTTGAAATATAAATTCCTTGACAGCTTTCTTCGAATCTGGACTTAACTGAATTTTTATCTCCCATCATGGTATTGCAACCATCTGAACCAAAACCAACTACATTAGCAAATGGAATGCCACATTTCACGAATGCATTTTCAACTGCTTCATATATTACTTTTGCAGATGCTTTTTCGACGTCCCCTTGAAACAAATCGACCAGGTCAAAAAACGAGCTAGCAATTCTTGAACGAGTTGAATCAAAATATCTAACAATGATGCAAGTCGCTTTGTTAGAAGTAACATCTGTCGATTCATCAATCATTATACTGAATTTTGTAGTTTTAAGTTTTTCAGTTAATTCTTCTTTCTGTGTTTTTCCTATTACATTCTTCGTTATAGCAGCAGCCTGTTCTCTTACATGTCTTTTTCTAATGTCTAAAAAAAAAATATACAAAACATATACATTTGGCTTAATATACTCAAAGCCCTTATTATAGTTAATACAGTTTATAGTGGTTATAGTGGACTACACTTATAAAAAACTATTTAAGGAAGTCCAACTTTTTGTTGCAGTTTTTTAACTCGGGCTTATCACAGGCCCCGTTGTAATAGATTCGTACTAAAAAATACGAATCTCGAAAAAAGTATCACAGCACCGTTGTGTCGTCGCAAAAAAATGTGGGCACGAATTTGTGGGCTATCGATATCACTTTTCACAAACTCGGAATTCGTCTGGAAATATTTCTATTTTCGAGAACCGTAGTACGAATCCATCACGACGGGGCAGGCCGACTACCACAGAGCAGGTTTAAGTGAGTTTGTTCATGTTTTTTTTAATGAGAATAATATAAGTGTAATCTACTTTATACATAATATAACAACTATTACTTTAGAGTCCGGAAAACAACGTTTAAGTACGTCGATAATGTGGTCCATTGACTTAAATGAGATGTTGTGTTCCGCCAGCAGTCCACTGAGTCTAATCTCAGCTGTCTCTACACTCCTTTTATTTTGAACAGCTTCAGTATTCGAATTTTGTTTTAAAAAAGTTTCCATACGTTTTTTCTGGCTTTCTGCTACATCTACATAATACATACGAGTCATAATGCAAATAAAATTTGATATAGGAGTGCTTTTGAGGAAACAAACTAAATAAATGTACTTACTGGATATATTTTTAAGGTGTATCTTAGTTTTGGCGTGATTTGCTAGCACCGTTTTTGTCGCCTTTAAAACTATATTACAAACGTTGCACTTGGCGCTGTAGGCGTCTGTTTTGACTTTTTGGATCCAACCTTTGAACTGTGGTAAGTTCTGCCATTCAACTCTATATTTTTGGCAGCGTTGTGAATTTTTAGTCTTGTTGTTTTTGACTATTTTATTTCGAGTATCGTCCTTCTGGCGTTCGTTATCCGTGTCGTATTCATCACTACTATATGTCTCCATGATAGTGAATATGATATGATTGTCTTTCCTTTTAAATCAGTTTATTTTGTATACTTATGGCACAGGTTACATTAGGCGTATAAGAACAAAAATATTTACTTTTTCCTTTTTTTTTTTATTTGTTTCGTTCTAGGTTGTAGATTTATGTAGGTTACAATAGTTTAAGTTAAGGTTATAGTTTTAAGAGTTTTAATATGTGAATTTTTAACTTTTATGGAATTGTGCCGACTTGGGCGATTGACAAATTTAGAAATTAGAATGAATTAATGAAATCTAATGTCATTTTATAATGACAGGAAAGGCCGACAAGGAAGAATACAAAAACCAGTATTTCAGAATACTGGTTTTTCTCTCTCTTGTGTCGGAAACACAGTGTTTGGGGCGTTCGTGCACATTACGCATGGCCGCGCTGTGGATCGAAGCCGCGTTGCGCGGCATCGGCCACTGAGCGGTGGCAAGTCGTATGCGCACGAACACAAAGTTATAAACATTTTCGGTCGTATTTATAAACGTCTAACTTTGGACAGTCATACAAGATATATAGATCAAACACTTTTTTTTATATAACTTAGACAACGGACCAATTGTGTAAACCTTGGTTAATGTAACATTTTATGTAATCAAATCAAATATATTTCCAACCTTTTTAAACTACCTAGACAGTGCCTAACTAGTAAAAAATATAATAAATGCGCCTGTTTAAGTTTTGCGTTATCCTTTTCTATGAAGCATGCTATGAAAAAAATTTTATTCCTAAATGTATACAACACTGACCATATTGGTAGTACATCTACAAGAAGTGTTGTATACTTTTAGAATAAGAGCAATTTTTTTAGACATTGCAGGTCAGTACCAATAAATAACATTTACTGTTTTTAACTTTTAATCCGGTTTTTTATGGCTTTTAACAAACTTAATATTGTTTTAAACGAAAATAACTATTTTGCAGTGCATAGGTAGGTATATTGACTAAAAATTAAGCAGTTCATGAAGCTACGGTGTTTTTTGGCACAGGACACGTCATCTAAAACACATTTGTTCATATTTTTTTCGTAGGTTCATGTACCTTGTAGAATCCTGGCCCTAAGCCGCTACACAACCAATTTCATTAGACTAAGTTCGAGTTCATAAAATTAAAAGACCGGCACATTATAAAAACTGCGTTTCATTACTTTGGCAAAAATTCAAGGCACTTGTCAAGGCCAAGAGAAATTGAATATTTAATTGATGAAAAAATTGAATATTTAAAATCGCGTACGAAATAACGGAACAAGTGAATTTGAGAACTCAACGAGATTCGAGAAGGTTAAAAGTTAAAACAAAATTTAAAACAGTATCTAAAAAATTTTGGGGAAATGAACACGTTCAGTACCTAGACTTTCAGATGTCCAGCAATGTTTGAAACTTTGCCGGTGAGAAGGGCACGAAGAAAGAGGGAAAATGAAATCTCCCCGGTCAACAAGTTGAGGAGATTTTATCTAGATTCCTCTTCAGTCTTCACACACACAGTAGTTTGCTAACTACTAACTAAGCTTCTTCAACTAAGCTACTTTAAACGGAAAAGTACAAAAAATCTCTTACGATTTTGTGTCACTGCAAGAAATGTTTAAGGAAATTAAAAGGAAATGCCAAAAAAAATCTTCAGAAACTTGTTTCCTCCTGTGAAAGGGGACTTAATTCAGATTTTAGAACGAATATTTTCAACTGAATGTAGTGGTTAGAAATATCTCAAAACCAGCTAAAAAAAAATTATAAATAAACAACGAAATCGGTTGTGGAAACCTTGACAAGTATAACATTTTATTTAATTAAAAAAAGTAAATGTTCAATTTATTTCTAAAAGCGTCTGCTTCAACGTTTAAGAAATAATATATATAAGTACCTTAATGCAATATGCATTAGTATCAGTTTTGTTGGCCGTCGCCCGTCAGTCAAATACATATTCTTATATCAGACCAAGATCAAAGTCTCAATTTAAGATTGTCAGTATTATTCATTATCGATAATTCCTTTTTCACACGAGGAAATTTCCAATAACTTTAAGTTTTTAGGTGAGAAGAACACCGAGTAAGAGGACTGAACGGATATTGAAAATTAAAAGAAAACGTTTAAAACGTCAAACAACTTTTTTTAATAGTGTGAAGGGGGGCTAATGTGTACCACCCTTAAGAATCGAGTTGAAAATTGAACTTCACTGAACGAGCGCAATCAAGTCGAACCAAGTCTATTTCAAATTTCAATCATTCCACATATATAAAGAGGCCGAGGGGTTGTTCAATCTAGATTCAACGCTGATGATTAATGTATTATAAATTGATCATAAAATATTGATAAAGAATTTCAATATTATGGAAATTTGTCGTTTTTTTTTTAATTCTTCAAAAGTTTATTTATTTCTTTCAAATATTGAAATTATCATACATTTCGCGTATGATAATGGTTTCCAATCATACATCATACCAGAGCAGAAATTATCATACATGTAGCATAATTATCATATGGTTGGCAGCACTGGGCCAAACAGTAAATGAAGTGCGCGCGTCGCGCCCATAATGGTTTCACACTTACACCCATAATTAAATTCAAAAATTTAATTTGAAATCGGTCGCCTTTTAAATAAAATAGATTTTAGCTGGATTTCAAATCCCCGTAGTGGGGTTAATAATTATCGGAAATCAATAAGCAATATACCGTTTTGTTCACTAAAGTATTATCTAAATAAAAGTATTTAATACTTTTTTTTTAATGTAACGGTTTGCGATAAATTTGCAAATAAAGCTGATCAAGGCCAAATTTTGACTGGTTTTTCGCTTAACTTCTTAGTTACCTACTCTAGAAATAAATGTTAAATAGAGATTTGTAGATAATATAAATTAGAACAAAAAAGTACTCAATCTTTTTTTCTCAAAAAGTAACACAAACGAAGAAAAACGCAAAAAACCTATAAAATCTTATTTTCAAGATAACGGGACCCCCACAAACCCAAATTTCCCGCAAATGAAGATTTATACTCAGAATCAACCCCCCTACAATACAGCATTCAAACTTGGACCACTTTAAAACTTTTCTCAGATGGTATGAAAATTACTCCCCATTGAATGCATATACCTCCGTTTTTTTTACCATAGTTTGGTTAAAGACACTTTCTTCGGCTTTAACGATGATCGATCGGCTTCGTGTCGATCTTGTTGCTTATACTTAGTGTTGAAGAAGCAGTGTTGGGATTTCGCAAAAGCCAAATAGTGGTAGAAAGGTTGTCAAAAATGTGGTAGAAATTAAAAGCCATTTTTATGTAACAAATCGTATATTCAATAACTATTGAAAATAAATCAAATACAAAAATAAAATAAATAACATTAACAACGATCACATTATATCTGGAAGCAAATCATATACAATTTCATTTTAGAATCGTTCCAAACCAAAAACTTAAATCTATAACAGCTGTTTGAATAAAATATAAAATTAAGAAGAAGTTAAGACTTCAAAAAATTACAATAATTATTTTTTTTATATAAACCATCAGAAAATCTAAATCTTGAAGCCTATTTAAACTAATGCTTCTGGAGGAACAGTAGTTGTTTCTAATGTATTTATTTTTTTTTTTTTTGTATTTTTAAAATCGGAAAATTTACGTTCCGCAGCAGCACTGCTATGCGGTAAGCAACAAAGCTCCAACATATATAAAGAAATGTTTTCAAACAGTAAATTGTCCAAATTGTTTAAATTTTTTATCAAGCGCCATTGTGAAGCAATGTCATCAGTTTTAAAAATTTGGTAGTGGTTTTCTCCCACTCATTATTAATCAATTCTAGGTTCGTTATATTTAGTGAAAAATGTCTCGTCAGACCTAAACTCTTAAAATACTCAATCGGTAAGCATCGACCATAATTCGCGTCTTAGAAGGGTACGACAGCATCTAACTGATGAGCCCAACTGTCGTACTTAATCTTAAAAATTGAGGTCTTAGGTTATGTTAGATATAACTCGTGCGAAACCAAAGCAAATTTTCTTAAATACATATATATATATGTATGTATATTGGGGTAAGAAGGGACGTTATAAACGAAATCAAAATAAAAGGTACTTCCTTAATTTGAAGATTATCTTGTTGTTATGTGATGAATTTGTATTTATGTTTCACATCAAAAATATTTTTTTTCCAGCTAATTTTAAAGATTGACCCTGACATTTACTTATGGTCATTGCAAAGCAGACCTTTACAGGGAACTGGAGCCTCTTGAACTCAATGGGATATTCTGAACGTATTAGTGGTATTCTAGGAATACAGACTGATTCACCTTGAGCTGAACCAGTTAAAATTGTACCTTATTATATTATTTTTTTTTTCAAAGATTTTACTTCCAACCGTTTTCCATTACATAATTTATGGGGGTTTATATTTCTTAACACTACAGCATTACTGGCGTACCTACTTTCAAAATCAATCTATGAGCTGGAATACCAGAGGGGTTTTGAGAGTTCATAAATTCCATATGGTAATTCTCCGCTTGATTTTCATGCAATACTGTATCTACCGACTTAAACTCTATTACTTCACCCTCAAATGAATTTAATAAAACATTATTAATATCATTTGCCCTGTCCTTTTTCGGTTGAAGTATAGCGCGTTCACAAAACCAATCTTTCGATTTTTGATCTATATCTTTGATGTTAGGATATATTTTGGCAATGAGATCTTCAAGAGTTTTAACCTTCACACTTAAATTTCTGGAATGATTATCGATCCCTTGGTATTTTTGAAATTCCCATTGCCAATTTCAAGTAAAAGTTTTGAGAACTCATCGGCAGATCATCATTACCCAATTTCACTTCATTTTTTCTTTCAGAGCGAGTTTTAAAATTGACGAATTTACTTCATCTTGTTCCCCGGAGCATAACTGGTAAAGTTTTTCTTAAGTCACCTGCCAATAAAACTGTTATCCCTCCCATTATATCAGTATTACTTCTAATGTCTTTTAGTGTCGCTATCAAGGGCTTCAAATCCTCCCTTATGGACCATGGTGCTTTCATCCCATACTATTAACTTGCATTCTTTTAAGACGCTCGCCAATTCACTCTGTTTTGAAATATTGCAGGTAGGATTAGCGATCTTATGACAACTCCTTGCTGAGGCCAAAAGCAGATTCAAAGGGAGTATCTGTTTCAACACTAGCCAATACTTGATAAGCAGCAAGTTGCTCAGTTGTCAATAAAATTTCATTTTGCTTGACAAATTCAACTAAGGCATCTGAATCATAACTCATTTCTTTAATATATTCTCTATTATGGAAGTTATTCACAGTCCTTATTGGTTTTGGAAGCGACAGATCTTCAATGAAGATAAGGCCCTGGTTCAATATTAACTCCATTATATATGGGGCACTGTTCTCATTCTCCTTATTAACGTACTATGTCATCTGACAAGCTATATTTGAATTTTTCCCAAAGGCTAAGGGGATCGGGCAAATGACAAAATACTAACATTATTGTGAATAGTTCTCGCATTTTGAAACCTCACACAAACCTCAGCTTCTTTCAAAGCTTAAACCCAATGTTGTCTATTATCAAGTAATCCCCTGGCATTAAACGCACCTTGGAAAGTTGAACAGATAACGTCATCAACTTTCTTAAGATCGTCATTGGACCTCTGACCCCATGAAGTAACAAACGGAGATGATAACACTCCGTGGTATTGGGATGATAGTTGTAAACTCTTTCTAATGCTGAAGATTTTAAAACTTCTGGCCAACCTGTCACAGGTGTTCCAATTTTCCTTCTTGAAAATTTATTGTCTCCAAGTATAATAGTTTGGAACTTCAGAGGACAAGAGTGTCGATGCAAATTTGTCTTTTTTGCAAAGTTCAAAAAAGGCTGTGAGTTTAGTCATCGGAGGATTGCTCAATCTTGCTGCTTATTTTTTTTAATTTAAATAAACCCTCTTATCATTTTCTAAATGTACTGCAGATGTTGCACAGAAGAGAATCTTTCATGAATATTAAATCCAAATATTCTCCAGTCTCCTTCATTGGAACTTAAATACCGACCTGTTTCGAAAAATTCAATTTCGTCGTTCTTATTTGCAAGTGATATTGCTGCTTGATCTCTGCCTTTGTTAATATATTTAAGAATATACTTTATGGCTTTGATGTCACAGCAATATTCAACATTGATGTGGGCATTGAATTAACGCATCAAAACAGGATTATAATTAACCATCCAGCTGTTGGTTGTCTAGATCGTGGTTTTTGACATTTATAGTTTGATCACCAATCGTGGGTGATCTCGTTCTATACAGATGAAACCCATTCTTGGCAATAAAGTTTTACGTTGAATGGGGTCGAGAATGTCTTTTAGTATAACGACCCTTTTGCATGTAAACACATTTTGGATTCAATGGTCCACATGAACCGTAAATCATATTGCCCTTGACGATATTGTGAAGAAGGGGATCATTAATCGGATCAGGTATCTTGACACACAATTTTATCAATTAGATCAGAAGTGAGTATTTTTTGTAACCAAATCAAGATATGAACACGAGAAAGACCAAGTTTTTTACACTCAATAGTAAAAATAAAAACACCTTATATCCCCAGACAAAGAACCGGTTGCCAAAAGATGCATTAACACTTTAACTTTCAAATTAAAAACTAGCAACAATATCATGGCGGTCATACCACTTTTGTCCTGGCAGAAGAGCTTCTGTAATTTCATTCCATTTTGGATTACACGCAAATGTGATGAAAAGTTCAGGACTACCATAATACCGTACATATGTTTTTGCAACTTTCTTTTTTTCATGCAAATACCGTTGATGGCAAAAGAACTTTTTTTCTAATGCTTTCGGGGTCGGCTTCATTCCCATGCATTGCATCTTGCGAATTGCCATATTGTTTAACTCTTAGCTTTGCCTGATTATGTCTGATGAAACTCAATCTTTCAGTCTCTATTTTGGCGTACATATCCATCAAAATTGGCTGAAAAGAGCATGATAAGATAAAAGACGATTGAATTCATCAGGTCTTACCATAATTCGATAGGAGTAAAACATTCAGCTGACACGGTTTTTTGTTAAGATCTTATAAGGGTATTGAGTAACCATCTTCACCAAAACAAAACATTAAGGGATATTCCAGAGCATCATATGAACGATGGGTCTCATGAATTCGCTTCAATAATTTATTTTTAAATTGTATATTGTATCTCTGTATCTCTTATCGAATTGCTGACCTACCATTACTAAAGCCACTTCATTTGTAGTGGGAACATTAAAACGGGCTTTGTGAGTATCAGTTGGATCTCGTTCGGAGTGAATAATCACGCTGAAATTTTCGTGTTCTGAGGGTACGTTATTGATAACGGTTTTTAAATCCCTGATGTAAGAATTCACTTCGTGCATCATTTTTGAAGACTTCAACTAATACTTTTTTTTACATTAGTCATTACATCGAGTTCTCTTTGATCCTCACCAACAAAATACACCTGGAAATATTGAGCCGATTGATCTTCGGATGGAATCAAGCTGCCTACCATGTGATAAACTTTATCACTTTGACCAAGAACTTTATAAGTTGGCATCCAAGTCTTATTGCCTATCAACCTGGCACCGAATTCTATCAACAAAATGCTGGTGCTCAGGGTGATTATCCGTTAGCAAACTTAAACGAGGTTCGGGCAGATTTTTATAAGGTGGCGTTGAACTTTTTCAAGCTGACAACACATACCTTTAGGTTTCACCCTTCCATTTCAAAGCCAAACAAAAGCTACATTTACGGACCATTGTTCCAATTAGATATAGCTTCATAAGCCACATCAGGGTTGTAGGACATTCCTGACAGTGCCTTATTTTTCCATGGAAGTCTTCGACTACGTTTCACATTCTTTTTGTCAGTATCCCGTTTCGTATCAATGTTCTTTTCCCGATATTTCTTTACCGAAGCTGGAATTATATCTGGATGCTGTTAGGTATATCTCAAACCAGCTTCCCTATGAATCTCTGGAATGATTTTGACTATACCTAGCCACTGATTTGGGGTTAACTTCGGGAACTTTTGAGTATATTTGCTCGATGAACTTCAGGATGTTTTTCTTGATATTTTAAAACTGATTTCATAGTGATATCGGGATGGGTTTTTTGATATTTCAAAGCAGTATCAACATTTGAAGGTGTAGGATTCTTAATCGCATAATTAACAGCCGCGGTGCGATGTACTTCAGGATTTTCGGTTTTATATTTCTTTGCCGCTACCCTTGTGCCTTTCTCGTTTTGTCGGAAAGTCTAGCGCGACGTTTTTCACTCTTCTTTTTAACCTCAGTTACATTGGTTCCCTCAATTTCAGTCATTTGATTCAGTGATGGTGAAAGATATAGAGAAACAATTTTGGGATCTTCTATTGTTTGCTTTAATTGATTTTGTTTTAAAGGAGACATTGTTAGTTTTTCGCTCCCAAACAAAGAATAAGCATCATAATAATAGCCATTCCAAATTCTCCTACTATCTACATTATTTTGTAAAATACTATCTCTTATGAAATAAGAAATCATTACCTATTACTTCGTATTGGTTTACATACCTTTGATCTGAAGGATCTTTAGGTTTGGGCTGAGGGGGGCTGATCCTTTCTCCCGTATACCTAACATATTGCCAGTTGTTGGTGTTTGCATTGAATTCGTTTTCCCCTAATGGATGACTACCATTTTTTCTAAAACTGAATGAATTTTTCTTTTTCACCCAATTCTAGTTCTTCATCTTGTTGTCTCACAATAACATTTTCGTCCTGTCTCTGTTGCTCTTTAGTGTTAACTTGGCTCAATGCAAGAAGATGGTTTACCGCGTCAATTGTTGCTGGGCTACCAATTTCTTGTACCGTTTTATTTTGCTCGCCGCGTTTTGCGCATGGGTTGAACAAGGTCTTTTACGTTTCTCTTTTTGTTTTTTTTTCACTTTTTTTGTAAAACTTTTATTAAGGTTTCAAATTAGATCACCTTTTTTCACTAGGTTGATGGCTTTTTCTCTAATTTCACATTGTTGAGGGCTTTTTCAGTTTCTCTTTTGTTATACCTACAAGGTGTCCCATAAACAATGGTCCAAACTGAAACTGCTAATAACCAAGGTTATGACCACTCATAAACGATGACGAAATAATTGAAATCGAACTAAACAAAAATATTTAATAAATACAAAATATACACTTTTTTTTTTAATTTTCAGAAAATATATTGTAAAATACTTACCAATATATGTTGTGTTTGATGCTCTTTATTCTTCGTTGACTTTATTTTCCATAAGATACTACCTACTTTCTTCTTGTAGTATCTAGGTAGTTGGTTAAATGTTTCTCAATTAAGTTTTTCTTTTATTTTATTCTACCAAAATTTACTTCAACTCACTCGACATCCATTGTAATGTCTCGATGAACATTCATTAAGGCAAGGCCGGTAGATCGCTCTTCTTCCATATTTGCTCGCAACCAAGTTTCGACACGCCTTAGAGCGGAGAATGACCGTTCCGCTGCTGCGGCACTAACAGGAAGTGAAGCTAGTATTTGCAACATTATATAAATGTTTGGATATAAAGCTGTGTCCCAAAAATCTAACATTTCCGGTAGAGACTGTAAAAAAAATCAAGTGTGATGGATAAATCTGGTGACTTTCTACGAATTTAGCTAAATCCAGTTCAATTTCGATGATTTGCAGCCTTAAATCTCCGCGTTCGCTGGTTTTCAAACGGTTTCTTTGTTTTATCAAAATGTTTGTAACCACACTGAAGCCTTTTTCGACTAGGTATGATGTTTGAATGTCATTCTTCTCTCATGTCATTCTTATAACACGAATTTGTAAATGTAACCCAACTTATACAGTTTCTTGAACGTTTCAAATAAGAACTTGTGTTAGTTTATAGGGGTCCATTTTTAGTCCTCGTCGACCACCAAAATCAGTTTTCGTTAATGTTGACCCCTGGGAAACCGATTTCGACCCCAAGAGTCGAAAGATCGAGCAAATGAGCGGGCTTACGCTATTAGCAACGCTTTACTGAAATCGGTAATAATAATTTTTGGAGTCCCCGACCTGAGAATTTCAGAAAAAAATGTTAAAAACGATGCGTCGTGCCGGGCCGAAGTCATTTGATAAAGTGGAATTGTTTGAACTTTTTTTTGTTTTAGTGATGTATTGGTAAAGGTAAACGTACTTCGACGTTTTTTTTTTTCAATTTCATATTCTATAGTGTATATCGTGGTGAAAACCGGGATCCAAAAAGCTATTCCCCCAGTGGCGTCGACGGAGTCATAAACCAGTTTCTCTATAGCCTTGGCAGGATTAATGCAGAAAACTTTGTTCTGGGCGCCGTATATACACATAAGAATGGGTCAGCACCCACGGAGTGACTAATGTACATCGCGATTTGCAGATTTTTAACCGGGTCGTTTACCAGTTGGTCAGAGTCGAGGTTAGCTCTTCTGCAATCTCTTCATGGTTTAAATTCTTGAAAGCTCCCTTTCTGCTCCTTGGAAATTAGTTGCATTATCGCTGTAAATCTCAATCGGCGTTCCTCGACGGCCGATTAAATTTTGAATAGCCACAGCAGGAATCTGAAGACAGTGAGTGTGTGACTTCAAGATGAATCGGTATAGTACTGAGACATGTGAATGGTACTCTTTTTTACCGTTCTTCGCATTATAACAATATTCATTGGTCCAAAATAATCAATTCCTATGTATGAGAACGGACAACAAAATGGAATTATTCGCGTTGGATGCAGATCGGACATCATTGGCGTCTGCGCTTGGTAGCGCTTTCTCACTTTCTTTAGAGTGACTCTTACGTACAGTATAGAAAATCTTTGACGAAGCTTGTTAATTACCGTTCCATGGTTTTGATACTTATATCGATGATTATACCCGCTTATAAGGGCTCTGTTAGATCATTTTCTTTTGGAAGAATTATTATTTGATCTGGTACGGCTGGTATGCTATTTTTGGACCTCAGACCACCGTCTTCATCTAAGAATGGATAAAGCTTATAAATTAGGCTGGTTTAAGTTAAAATTAAAATTGAAATCTAGAAACAAAAACCTTAAATTTTTAGTGCCAATGTGGAAACAAGTAAATGCAGCTTTTAAGTTTATCAATTTAATTAAAAAAAAAACAACGGTTTTAGTTTCATAAAACACTAAGAAAGAATGGGTGTACAAATGCTATTAATAAAAAACCATGCAAAAAAATTTAAAAAAAAGCAACGAAATGAACCAGAAAAAATTTAAATTTAAACTTATAACACTTCTTTGTGTACCACATTTGTTGTTTTACCTTCAGGTGCAAGTAAAATAAGGTTTTTAGGAGAACTAACTCTTGAACAACCAACATAGAACTGGCCATGCGAAAAGCAATCCTCCCTTAGGCCAATGCCTGCTATTTTCAACGATGGGCCTTGTGCTTTATTTATCGTCATAGCAAAGCAGACCTTAACTGGAAACTGGAGCCATTTAATCTCTATCGGAAAATCGGATGGTATCAGTGGTATTCGAGGAATAAACACTGATTCTCCTTGAGCAGAGCCAGTTAGAATTGTCGCTTTTATGATCTGCTTTCTCAATGATTTTACTTGCAACCTTGTACCGTTGCAAAGTTTAGGTGGATTCATGTTCCTCAACAGCATTATTTTTAATCTTAATTTGTGAGATACCAGTTGGATTTTGAGAATTCAAAAATTCCACAGGGTAATTAACGCTTTGGCTTTCATTTACTACTGAATCTACTGATTTATATTCTATTATTTCACCGTCAAATGGATTTAATAAAATTTTATTGATGCCGTTTGCTCTGTCATTTTTCGGGGAAAGTTAAGAACGTTCGCAAAACCAATTAAACGACTTTTCTTTAATGTTATTGATATCTGGGTAGATTTTGGCAATGACTTCATCAATTGATTTTTCAACTGTTTCCAGATTTTCATGGATTTGAATAACACCGTTTGTGTTTTCGTAATTCCCATTGCCAATATTGAGTAATAGTTTTGCCAGCAGATTCATCACCCCCCAATTTGACTCGCATATTTTTTTCAGGGCAAGTCTTTTAACTGAGAGCCATAGTGTCGATTTTTGTATACACGCATTTACTTCGTCAGTTCTTGTTCCCCTGGGAATTACTGGTAGGGTTTGCCTGAAATCACCCGCCGATCGAATTGTTGTTTCTCCCATAACCTCGCGACGGTTCTTAAAATCTCTTAATGTATTATCAAGAGCACTAAAACCATTATTATCAGCCAATGTGCTCTTATCCTATACTATTAATTTAGAGTCTCTAAAACTAACTAAATCGCTTTGTTTAGATATATTACAATTGGGCTCCTCTACTGTACCTTAGTTCAGCAGCAATTAAAAAGCTGTATGTGCTGTCTTTCCACCAGTGAAGAGTGTTGCCGCGATCCCGGAAGATGCTGTCGCTAAGGCAATTTTTCGAGAACTTCTCAAAAAAATATCTTTCCTTTATCTAACTCAATGTTTGCTAATATTTGGTGGTAAATAAAAGTTGATCAGTTGTCAAAAGAATTTCATTTTCGGTGACAAATTTTGATAAAGTATCCAAATCATAACTCACTTCTTTGAGATACTCTCTATTCATTAAGTAATTGTTATTCCTTTTTGTTAACGGAAGGCTATTCTTTCTCAAAACTTGCCTACCGATCCTTAGTTCCCTATCTTCAATTAAAATTAAACAATTATATAAAATATATCTTCCATAATAAATCGTGAACTGTTTTCTGCCTCCCTTTTAACATGGCGTATTATGTCATCAGCCAAGCTATATTTAAATTTATCCCAAAGCCTAAGGGGGTTGTAATAATTGTGTCAAAATAATAATCTAAACAAGTTAATATATTTAAATGTGTTTTATTCAACCAATTACAAGAATCAATATTTATAGTTCAAGCAAAGAATATGTGCGTACTACGATAGATCACAATACAATATGGCAAACATAAATGCCGGAAGGTATATTCAAAGTAGTCAATTGACATGAGTGCATTCAGTTATGATATTCATAGGGCGATGCATATAGTCAGAGTAAACTAGCAAACGTCCTTTTCGCTAGGGAACTAATCAAGAAATTGGAAGGAACTGATGTCACTGTAAATTCGTTGCATCCTGGGGTTGTTGCCACAAAAATCGTTCATCATATTTCGTACGACCTATTTTATGGGCTTTCGTAAAGACTAGTCAGGAGCACAAACTAGCATGCCTCGGATCCAGAGCTGGAGAAAGTGTTCGGACTATATTTTAGTGATTGTGATTTGTGAACCGAAAGAAGTTGCACCAGCTGCTCAGATTGATGATTTGGCTAAAGTGGGCAAGAGTTAAGTCGTGGACAGTTTATTTTAGTAAAAAAAATATAATTTTATGCTGCTAAATTTTTCAAATTAAAAAAAAAAGGTTTCGGTCCAGGGGTATCGTTCAGGTCACATGACACGGTCCCCAAAGGGTATTAGGGTATATATACTTTTCTTGTGGTCTAGTACACGTATCTGCAATGTAGTGATACGGTTTTTTTGTAATATTTATTGTGAAAGTACAAAGGAGTGACTAATAAACAGGAAGGGGACCTTCATCATTCGATTTCGAATTCAACGGGTGAACCCAATATTTCCGTTTCAATACTCGCTTTTTTCTTCTTTTTAGTTCAAACGCACTAAGCACTGCCAACTGGTAAAAATTAATTTTTGGAATGTTTTATAGTAATAAAATGTAAATAACTTGATTTCGCCAGACAATATAATAAATCCAAAAATTATTATTATAACGGGTGATTTTTTAAGAGGTTTAGAACTTTTTTTTAAAAAAAAAAACACAAAAAATTCGAAAAAATGAATGAAATATTTATTTGAATCGATAGTTTGAACCTTGCATGTTTAAAGATAATTTCATGCAAATGTTGACCGCGGCTGCGTCTCAGGTAGCCCATCCGCTGAGTCCAATTTTGGCATACTCTTTCACACATATCGGCCGGTATCTCACGAATGAATGCATGGATGTTGGCTTCCAGTGCGTCAATCGAAGCGGGCTTGTCCCTATAGACATTAGCCTTGACATACCCCCACAAAAAATAGTCTAATGGTGTCAAATCGCACGATCTAGGCAATTGACCGGCCCGAAACGTGAAATTAACTGTTCACCAAACTCGCCTCGCAATTGCGCCATTGTTTCGCGTGCTGTGTGGCATGTGGCACCGTCTTGTTGAAACCACATATCATGCAAGTCAAGAACTTCCATTTCGGGCAAAAAAAAGTTTGTTATCATCGCTCGGTAGCGTTCACCATTGACAGTAACGCTGCGATTCGCATCATCTTTGAAGAAATATGGCCCAATAATGCCGCCGGCCCATAAACCGCACCAAACAGTGGCTTTTTCGGGATGCATTGGTAGCTGTTGCAATGCTTCTGGCTGATCTTCACTCCAAATGCGGCAATTGTGCTTATTTACGTACCCATTCAACCAAAAATGAGCCTCATCGCTGAACACAATTTTTCGATAAAAAAGCGGATCCTCGGCCAGCTTTCCAAGAGCCCATTCACCAAAAATTCGGCGTTGTGATAGGTCGGCTGGCTTTAGTTAAATTTTAAATTGCAAACCAAACTGAAGCTGTTTGACAGTGACACAAGGTACTAAACACACGTCAGCTGTCAAAACCAGTGTTGCCAAAACCAAACCAGCTAAAAAATCACCCGTTATAATGATATCTCTTTCTTTCGTAGAGACAAAAAACAAAAATATATTTTATTTTATTTTTTTTTTTCAAACAATGCATCTACTCTTTTCTTTCCTAAGCAAAAGAATAGGACAAATTTGAAACTATTTTGTTTCGTATTTATGAGATAGAAAAACTGAATAAATGTTTTCTGTGTATTGGTTTATTTCGTTGATTGCTTTTGGAGTTGCTTATGTGCGCGATGTCTGGGCAACTAACGATCAAACTATTTAGTTTCGAAAAAGTTGGCAGTGCGCGAATTAAGTTAACAACCAAGCAAAGCTTTAAAAAAAATACAACTTTATTGATTCAAATCCAACAATCAAATGCACAGAGATTTTAATTCATAACCTGGACAATAAGAACAAAGTATAGATACATTTATTATAAGGTGTGAGAACGGAAATGCAGAAGGCTTCTCACACCTGAATCTAAATGGTTTTAATTTACAATTCAAAATAAAGCAACAATATGCTGACAACCAAATTTAAATGAAATGCAATAATGTTTGAAAGGAAAAAAGAATAGTAAAAGAATTTATATGCTGATAATTCAATTTGAAATGAATATTAATTAAAAGGTTATGATTACATTGATAATATTATAGATACATATATATATATAGTTATGAATATCCATAACTCGCGCCTAGCCTTATACAGATTAACTCGATAGAGAGACTGAAAGGGAATATAACAAACAAAGATATAATTTTATTACGAACAGCGATCAACACCCCACCTCCCACTTCCTTTGGTTTATCATCATGACGATCTTTTCTGTAAACTAGGAACTCTTGATTGAATAATTCGATGTCTAAGAAACTTGAATTAAGCCAAGTTTCAGTCAAAACAAAGACATCATGAGAAAACGCCTGAGAGTTGGTGAAGATGTCTGCAGTTTTACTGCGGAGCCCTCTTACATGGTATAAGAGGGTGATCTTATTAAGTTTTTAAAGATAAATTATTATGTAAGTTAGGGGTAAGTCTATTTTTTCGTTCAGTGGAAAATTCTTTAATAAGAACATCAGTAGGCCAAATACTTTTGTTGCATATGGAATCAAAGTAAGACGAATGCGTTACTATTTTAAAAAAGGAAAAAATGCTATTTGCTTTGCTAATTTTTGTACACTTAATAGAAGTATGCGTAGGAATACTATTATTAGCTATTAAGTGGGATACGATATCATTAGGACTTATATCTGGCTCTAAACGAGAAATGAAAATAGATTTAGGCTTAGAAACAGCTTTAATAGGCCTAGGATTGGTAACTCTATCAGATATAGGAACAGAATTTATAACAGGAACTGTGCATGGCACTGGCACTAAGCTTTGATTTACTACCTGAACTGAACCTGGAGTTTCTTCAGAATTTTGGGGACAAGTGGGCCCGAGTTTTTTATTAGCGTGTTATCTCTTCCCCTTTTATTGCTCTTTTTCGTTAGTTGATTGACTATAATTTCTGTTCTAATAATCGGATCTTTGAGATTGAGGCCTTAAAATTAAGGAATTATGTCAGGTTAATTTACTAATTAAAAAAATCATTGATATCACATACCTACAAGTATATGCATAAAATGTCATTACTTTTATTGTTAATTGAATTATCGTAATAAATATTTAAGTAATGAAAACAAAATCGGATAGTTAATTTCATAAAAACAAAGGAATTTTTTTGTCTCAAGCTTTTAATAAAACTTTAGGAATAATATTTTATGCGTAAGAAGGTATATTCTTTTCCACATCACCCAGTGGGGTAGAATATTAGATGCGTTTTTTTAGGTTCCCCTGTAGGCCTAGTCCTTTTTCTATTACTACTTAAAACTACTCAATTATTAAACATGCACTAATTATTAAACATAAACTATAATTATTAAACATACACTATTATTATTTAACATGCACTGTAAATATATATATATAAATATTTTTTTTTATAAATATTAAATAAAATAAATAAATATTATAATATAAAATATATTTACATAATATAATAAAAATTTCTATATATGTATTTCTGTTTGAAGATACTACATTTCCTTGTTGCTTTTCTTGATTGTTAAAATTATGAGTCCTCTAAGTAAAATTTTTTTGGTTATTTCCTTAGTTTCCGTTGTGCAGTCTATGGTAGAAATGCTGTCGTTCATTATTTCAGAACACCATGTATTCACTAGCTTCTATCTGTGTTGTCTCTCTGTGAACTCAGCTTCGAAAATAGTTTGGAGCATCCTAACAGTTCTTTCGAAAGAAATCGAAAGAACTGTTAGTTTCCCAATCTCCGAAGTTGTGCTGATTGAATCGTATGCCATTATTTTGATCAACAAAGTTTGTTGCCTTATTTTGCCTATGGTATCCTCATCGATCATAAACCTAGAGCAAGATGCGCAATTCAGTTTCTTTTTAAGTTTACCTGCTGCAAACCCGGCCTAATATGCAGCAGCTGCTTTCTGCAGTTTTTCTGAAAATATATCATTTGTTTTAGTTTGTAGTCCTTTTGCTCATCTTCATCCAGGTCTTCTTCTTAAACATAAACCTCCATTTGTTCCTCGTCATCTGGGTCTTCTTCTAAAACAGACATCCAATTGTTCTTCGTTATCCAGGGGTGCCAGCACGTTACTTAATACAATCGAGTTTTGTCGATACAATCGAGCATTGGCAGCACACAAACTTCAAATTGACGTTTGAAACAAAAGTTTTCACTCGACAGAAAAAACTTATCGTCGGGAGTGATATTTTTGCAAAAAACATGGAGAAACAAAATAATATGTCAATATGCAAATCTAGACAAATTGAAATGTACATTTTGGTATGTAAGATAGAATTCATAATATTACCACCATTGCATTCAAGCTATGGAACCCCTTTCGGTTGAAATAGATGTGCTCATTTTCTCCTGGTCTTAAAATAGGAATATGAGTACCATCAACGCAACCCACTATTCATTCCCGGTAGTTTAAAATTCCTGTAATAATACTCCTTGCTGTCTTCAAATTTAGAGCTATCAAATATAATCCATTGCGGACAAAACTTGTTTTCCAAAAAACTCAAAGTTCGCCGAAAGAACTTGGAAACCATTGTTTGTGCCATACCTAGCAACATATTTGTTCCAACATTGGTTTGGTAACTCCCACTGGCTAGAAGATTCAATGTTGAACAAAGCTGTAAAACAGGTGGAACAGACGTGCTTCTTATGTCTTCTGGAAAATTTAACGAGCTGAGTATCATTATGAAAACATTCCTTGTTGACTCTAAACTGCTACACAAATCTAAAAAAAAATATAGTTTAACAAATGTTGTACATGATATTAGAGTCTTTTCTATCTGAATATTTACTCATTTTCACTCAATTCGAATGGGTTGCTTTTATCTCTCAAATGTCTTCTTTTAACTTTAGCATAGGACACTTCTTTGCCTTCACTTTCCGAATCAAAAAAAATCATTTTGTAAGAATTTTAAATTGATACTTGAATGAAATAATTTTTGTAGAAAACCCAATTGACATTTAATTTTATAGTTCTTTTTTAAGTACAATTCACAATGTAACTCGTTTCAAGTTACGTGCTGTCAAAATATATTTGTTTAGAGTTGACCGACGACTGACAATCCTCGATTGTATGAAGTTACGTGCTGGCACCCCAGGTCTTCTTCTAGAACATAGACATCCATTTGTTCGTCGGCATCTAGGTCTTCTTCTACAATAGTGACGAATTGTGTCTCCAAGATATTGTCTTCAATCGGCATTTCAAATTCAAAGTCTGTTGTCTTTTCCATTCCGTCTTCGTAGTCAGCTACCTGAATTAGTGATTCTGTCCCAGAATCTTCGTACCCACAATACTTGGGCGCACTGAAGTAGTGGAAGATGATTTGCTTGAGATTTCGGATGAACCTCCAAGCCGATGGATTTCTCTCGTATGGCCCTCCGTTGTTAGGCACGATTGAAAACAAATTCTCAGCCACATCACTATTTAAATGTGAGAGAAGGAAACAGCTCTGCTCTTCGCTTTTGAGATATTCCCACATCATCACAATTGCCATTAGCGTTTGCTTTAATCCATTAAAGCTAGGTGGTATTGTTCTTGATGTGCTGGACCGCCATGTTAATATCCATTTTCTTGCTTGTACCAAAGCGTCTAAAATGTCTGTTGTGTCCGATAGAACTTGATTTAAATTGTCGAATAAGTCATTCATTTTCTGTATGAATTTCGCCGTTCTTTCTGCGGATTTTTTTTCCTCTCTAGAACCCGCCAATCAACAATGTCATCCCCTACATATATTTTGTGTTAAAGAAGTATATTCCTTAAACTCTTAAAAAGATGCGGATAATCGTGAAGTAAAAAATTTCTATGGTTCTCTATCTCCAGATAGGGTTTTTCCTTGGTCACAACTTGTTGCAAGTGCTATTCCACATTTAATTACTTCTGTAATTATTGTGGTTAACATTTGTGATGAGATTCCTCCATTCGGACATCCCACGTATTAATCGATGGACTGCTTCTAGTTGGTTTAAATACCATTACCTTAGAGGCTATAGTATTCTTCCTTCCGAATTCTCCAAAATCCGTATATCCATAAATAATATCATCCATGATAATATATTCCAGTTCTCGTTGGATGCTCATCTCGTCAAATATTAGAACGCTCTTCTTGTCCATGGCTGTCATAACTTTGGACGTAATCGAAGAGTTGGACGTGGAAGTGGAGGTAAAAAGGAAGTTACGTTTGCAGACGTGACCGTAGAAGCCGACTGTTGCTTTGATCTCCATGCCTCTATAACACGTAGACATAAAGTATCAATATCATTATCAGAGCAACCGCAAATTAATTCGAAACACAGAGGAAGAGCACTTTGGACAAGACGTTTCTGACTACATCTCAGCACGATGTCTTTTTCATAAAAATGATTTTCACACATGATGAATAGTTGTGATCTATCCTCATTGTGTGTAACCCTTCCATGTTTAATCCAAATTGCCCTTCTCTGGTCCGTAGGTACTTTAAAAAAAAATAAAGTGAACATGACTGCGTTTGGACCTGAGTGCACTTAGCATAGCAACACTTAACCATTTTTAATTATTTATTATAATGTAGTAAGGAGTGTTTTTGTTAAAAATATATCGGGCTAGGGAATTTCATTGAACAACCTGAGTGCTTTCAGCTATTCCGCCGTTCCATTCGAGAAGGAATCAATTAATTTTTAACAGCAATATTTTTCAGAAATATAATACAAATCACGATTCATTGATTTGAAATCTATTAATAATAATTATAAACAATTGAAACTTAAGTTTACGTAAATCTTTTTAAAGATTTGGAAAACAATTTCTTTATTTTAATTTTTTCTTATGTTGGGTTTCCAGCAACTTGTAAATATGGCATCATTGTATAATCATAAAATAATGTATTTAGGTATATTATATCATATACATATCTTACTTTGGGAGTTTTCTGCCGGCGATGAGCATGATGGCGATTATGGTGATGACGAAGACGAATGTTTGGACATTAAACAAGCACGATTTTTTGAGCGCCTTGATAAAACTCCTCTTTTTCTTAGGGATTTAATTTTATTGATGTAAGCTGATTACAGTTGACCTCTAGGCTCTACCAACACTTCCACTAGGCACGTAATAACAAGTCTATAAGAAATATTCGGTAGTTAACAATTTTCGTTAGAATTTAATATAAGAACTTGGTTTCAAACGGAAAAAGTTTTATAATTTGATCAGTTAATGAGTTTATTTCTTGTGTGCCTAGTAGAATCACGTTAAAAAGAGCAAAGTCGTCTACTATTGGATATAAGATCTTTTCTTTCTGAAGAGTTGAAGCCCGTTTTTTTGGATAGCAACAATTTCTCTCTGGAGTTTGATTTTAATTTCTGTTGAACGTTCTATTGAAAAAAAAAACTATTATTACTCAATAAACAAGTATGTGTATGGTATAATATTAGGTATGTTTTATTCATTGCTGCATAGCCAGCGCAGCAAAATTTCCCTTGGCAAACAAAAACAACTTGATTGTTGGCGAAAAATACGTCAGTAAAAATAAAGATGGCTGTGCTGGCGATAGAGCTTTCAATTATTGAAATGAACGTATAGAGTGAGCTTTCGTTTTATTCAGACTTGTGCTGCGCTGGCTATGCAGCAATTAATAAAACACACCTATTATTATAACGATTACAATTGTGCTAAGGTAGAGCGATTCAGAAAACTAACTTTAATTGATTGTGATATGTGAATTCTTGACAGCTAACTAAAATAAGTCTCAAATCTCAATTGCAAAATTTTTATTGCGCATCATTAAACCGCTTCTTTATTCATCAATTAATAAACGTTAATGTCAGAGGGAATAAAGTTTAATACGAAGAAAATATTTTTGTTTGTGTAATAGACTTGTATGTATGAATACTTATGTATATCGACAGTTGTCAAGTTCTGTTATCGATAACTTTTAACATTAATAAAATTTTTCGTGTCTGGTGAAATAAGGAATTAAGGACCTTTATTTTCATCTTTTTAATAAGATTATGACTCGCCACATATTGTTCTTCTTAGTTGAAACTATTTTCTGAATCGGATCGTAAAACTTTTAAAAAGGTATCCATAATGTCGCTTCATACAGAGATAGCACTACTTGAACACCCACTAAGTTTTTCGGATATTGAAGTTAAGGGTATAAGCTCTAAAGTTCTATTAAACATCTTTATTTGAGAACTATGTATTATAAAATGAACTTCATCTTTTGACAGACATCTTACCTTCAAAGATCTCCATTCACCTAACCCCATTATTTCTAGAAGAATTAAACTAGATAGATAGATAGATAGATAGATTGATTTATTATTTCAAAAGTGTATATAACATTGTTTACAAGAAAATATTGTAATTGCATTAAATCGTTTGAGCTTGGCTTTGCCGTCTGCCCGATTGACATCAATTTAAAAGTAATAATAAACTAAATGTATATACAATTGAAGTTGTTTTTTTAAAAAGCAAGTAATAATATTTTGATTTTTAAGAATAAAAACTGTTTTCTTTAAAAAGCTTCGTTTATAATTTGGTTGCGATAAGTCATCGCTGATTGAAAGTAATTGAAAAGTTTGTTGATGTTTCCTTCGCAGTTGAGAAGGGCGAGTACTTCTTCTTCTGATTTGAAATTGCTGCCTAATGAATTTCTCCGTATTTCACATAAAATTGGACACTTCCCTATGAAATGGATGACGTCTTCTCTTTTCTTCAAGTTACATAAGCTGCAGAAAATAGGCAGATCCTCTCGATGTGGTATGTAGTGCAGATTAATCAGCTCCCCTCTCATTTTGAAAATCGACGAGATAAGTTCCTGCTTATTTTCGTTGTGGAAGTAGTTACGTTCGCATAAATTGTGATTAAGATGGTTGTATATAGATCGATGCACCGAAGATTCAGCCTGATTTACCGAGTCAATTCTAAGTTGCTCATCTACTTTGGAAACAAGATCTAATAGGTCATCTTATATATAATATCTTCCATTTTCGTCCAGTATTCGCATGTTGGTTTGAAAGTATGTAGCTTGTTCTTCGAGTTTTCTATGCCACAGATTTTTCTTTCTAATTGTTTGCAATGCTAGAATTTTAGGAAGTCTTTCGTTATGCATATTCAGTACTTTTGTGATATACTCAACATGACACTTTAGTGTTTTAATAAAAAGTGGTGACAGTCCTGTCTCGACTATAATCATGTAGTTCGGGGTGTTTTTTGGTAGACGAAAATATTTTTTTATGAAGAACCTCTGAAGTTTTTCGACCGTTTCATACATTTCACCTCCCCAAACCTGTGCTGCGTACATCAAAATAGATTCTGCCACTGCTAAAAAGACCTTATACTTCACACTATGTGCTATCAATTTGTTTGAGAAGCATCTTTTCCATGTTGCAGATATTGCACTTTTGGCTTTGACCAGTCTGTCCTTGAGGTGGGTTTCCATATTAAGGTTACTAGTTATGGTTACTCCCAGGTATTTGTATGCTTTGACTATTTCAATTGGCTCTCTGTCGAAATGCCATTTTTCGTTCCTGGCCGTTCTACCCGAACCTTTGCGAAATATCATAACTTTCGATTTGCTCAGATTTACTCTCAGATTCCATAATCGGCAGTACACTTCAAGTCGATTAATCATCAGCTGTAGGGTTTCGGGTGATTGAGAAAACAGTATCACGTCATCAGCAAATAGAAGGGCTTTAAAGTGAATCCCCGACATTTCTATGCCACCAGGCAAAAACTCAATTAGGTCGTCAATAAACAAAGCAAAAAGATTTGGACTTAGAGTGCATCCTTGTTTTACTCCCATCTTTGATTCAAACCAAACAGACTTTTCGGAACAGTTCCAAACCGCTGCCATATTGCCATCATAGATATTTTCAAGTATATTTCCAAATTTTTGAGACATCCCAATGTTGTATAATGCTCTGCGTTCAACCGTATCAAATGCTGCTTTAAAGTCGACAAAAAATACGTACAACTTCTTTTTTTGTTCAATAAACGTTGATGCTTTGGTTTGCAGTACAAAAAGATTATCGGTAGAATTAAACTATCTATGTCAGAAACTTTTATGTGTTTCAAGCAATCTGAATCGATTTTTCTTTCTAAAACACATTAAAGACCTCACAGAACTCTGAAAGTCCCCGTATCTTCAATATATCGCTTATTTCTTCATCTTGCAACTTATATGAGAAAACATATTCTACAGCGATTGAGGGTTTGTTTGATATTTGCTGATTGAAATCTAAGTTTTCATTAATTGTTTCACCCAAATCAACCTCACTTGAGACTTCGTAAACATCTTCAATTATATCACTCTCTGAATCTTGACTTCCTTTAAGTTCAGGGACAGCCATTGTGAGTATCTACCTAAAGATACTCAATTACAATTACTTTTTTGTTATTAAACTTTGGTTTTTAAGTCTTACGATGATTTTTTGATGAAATTGACTTATATACCAAGTAAATTTTATATACATATATTGTCTTGAATCCAAAAGGGGATTACAATAAGGATCTAAGACTTTTCAAATTAAGTTTTTAAAAGAATGAATTTCAGACAATCATTTTTTTTAAGAGTTAAACCTACAAACTTAGTGTAGAAAGTTTTGAAATCTAATTTAATCTACTTTTATATTGCAATGATTTGTATTAAATACAATTTTAAAATCATTCCATATCGCGACCTTAGGACAAAATGGTTCTATGTACACCAATATGATTTTTGGGAAAAACGCTGTATATTTGAATCCTTTTATTCGACTAATGTGTAGAATAAGTTTAAAATTATTTGAAAAAACTGGTGAGTTTTCTTTAAATTTATAAAAAATTTACTAAAAAACCTTAAAAATTTAAAGTGTTGACCTTAAATTTTGACTTTAAAAAACGACGAGGAACGTCGTTGCTCAGCGGTGCGACAATATAATTTAGAAAAACAAAGTTCTATTTACCACTTAGAACCTTGTGGACTAAATTTTTTACTATTTAAGGATTGAGATGCGATGAAATTATAACATTTTTTTGTTGAAGAAATTTAGATTAATTAAGTTTTTATTTAGTAATTATTATTTAGTTAAATAAAACTTCAAATATGGATTTCGGTATTTGAAATTTTTTTTAGAAAGACAATTATTGTCAAAGGTTACTACGACAAATTATTTATTTTATTTAGAATTGGAACTGAGTGAATATCAATAAATTTTGAATGAATAATAAATGATTAGCTGCTACAGTTGTATAAAAGTTATTGGCGCAGCTTTTAAAAACAAAATAGTTGGTAACATTGTTACCTCTGAAAATTTTCATAAAGTGTCAAAAAAGGTGTCATAGAAATGTCAATTAAAACACAGGTTACATTAAAGTTTTTACTATAACAATTAAAAACCAACAAATATTGCATAAATTCAGGTAACATAAGCGATTATCAACTAAAAAAATTGTTTAGAAAACAGTTTAAAAAAGTCTTCATATTTAATATCACATTATTTCTTTGATATTTGTTCTCCATACTTTTTATTAGAACCTTACTAGGAACCCATTCTTCTACCTCTAACTCCAAATCTTTGCCTCTTAAAACATTCATTTAAAGCTGAAAGCATTGAATGGCACGTTTCAATTTTTAATTTATTAGTAAGTTTGTTTTTCATAAGTGTAGGCTTGGAAAATATTCTCTCAGGCAAAGTCAATATTTTTCTTACAAATTCGTATAAGTTTGGATACATAAATTCATTTAATTGGTTTTTTAAGTTTCCTATTTTGAAACAAAATTGTTCTTTATTTTTAATTTTTAAAATAAGTACTCTCAAAATCAGCATCATTAGCTTTTAACTCTAAAGCTTTATACTCTTCTATTAATTTTTCGGGATTAGAAATTTAATTTTCAAATACTGAAACCAAATCGAAATAATTGAATTAATTTCCCAATTTTATAACTTCTGGGTCCAAGAAACGTTACATAGATAACTTTTTATAAACATAACAGATAACACACATACGTGCGTCAATAATGTAGTTATCCTATCCATATGCCAAACAACTTGCAAACTTTTGTTTTCTGTAGTGTGAGTGCGTGGTGAATTGCATCTAATTCAAACACAAATATACAGATCGTGTGTCGTATCAACAGAGATTTTTATATAAAAGATGGAGATAGAAATAGATAGTTTGGTGTAGGTATTTTTTATTTTGGATGTTTGCGACGGGTTGCGTTCCATTTTTCGAACAAATTGTTTGTTTTGCTTAAAATAGTGTCCAAAGACTAGATTTATAAAAAGTGTCCAAATCAACTTATTTTTGAAAAGAGTGTCCTGGTGTCCGAACGCTGAAAAGGTGTCAAAATGACACTAAAGTGTCCCCAAAGGTAACCCTGGGTGGTAAAATAATACAAATACTAAAAGTTTAAATCGTTAAATAAGGAATGATAAATTTAAAATCTAAGGGTGAAGTTCATTAAAAAGGTTTGATAATTTTGATGAAGATAATAATCAGTTCTCCAAGTCGATTTAATCTATCCCACTGGGTTTTATTTTAAAAAAAATCAGCCTTATTGTGAGTTTCACCCGAAAAATATTTCACCTTAAAATTTTTTGTTCTCCCGGAATTTTAAAAGCATTGAGAGTTTCGCCCGAACGAAATTTCGTTCGCCTACTAAAGAAAAGTGAACATTTAGGCTGTCAATAGCATTATATTCCGCCCGAAATGAGTGTTCACAATTTTTGAGTGGGTAATTTTTCGAACATGAAATTTCTTGAATTTTGTAAAACAAATTTCTATGAGGATGTTAAAAGCCTTTTGAGTTTTGACTAAATCTTAAATCGAAAATTGTCAGATAGAACTTTGTATCCCTGTTTTTTTAAAAATGGAAATAGATAGAGCAAAATAGACAGGCGGAATCGAATTAGCAGCGCTACCTTATTAGCAGCGCTACCGGATTTGATATATAATTCATTTTTTTTTTTTTCAAAATTGTCAGTTAGAACCTTGTTGTTCTAGGGTCGCGATATTCCGTTGTATGTATGTAAAATGATGAAAGTTCATAATATATTGAATCTTTATAAAAATGCCTTCAAAATTTTCAAAAAGATTTTTTAAATCTGAAAGTTATATCTATACAATATACTATAAGACTAAGATTTTTTTATTCACAGATATTTAAACTTTATTTGAAATTTATAACTTGATTTTTTTAACATAGATATTTTAATGGCGTCAGTGGCCGTTGGCTTCTCAAATTCGAATGCATTCGTCTCTGTTCCTTTCTTGAAGTTGGCTGCGGTTGTTTTTTTCATATTTGCACTGAAGTTGGCAGTGGTTCTATTAATAAGGTGGAGCTGCCATCGTTGAGCGCGAACGAGGCATAATAGTCCTCTTACACTTTATTATACTGCACTGCTCTGTTACGTAAAGTACCAAAACCTGGTTAAATGCTTTGTATCAATTACTATATTTGGAAAAATCAATCTCACATTCCAGATACGTACATTTATACATGTCAATAAAGAATTATTCATATTGAATCTGAAAATATTTTAGTTTTCAAGTTGGATAAAGTAAAATGAACTGGAATGTTTGATTAACTTTTGCATATATTATGTTGTTTCGAACACAAGAATAGGAATATTTTGTTTGTAAAAAGACTTGCCTTCTTTTAATAATTGAAATGTTGCTTTTTTTTTACTTTTAATCGCCAATGCGGGATGGCACGCGCCACGACCAAATTGAATTCTGAATGAGTAATGAGTGTATATAACTCTATTTTGAAACTAGTCTGTGGTATGGTTGCTAGTGCTGTCGTCTCATAAAGCGGGTTCACTTTACGGTAGATACTTACACATATTGAAAGTAGTATATTTTTAATGAATGAGTTGATGTTAAAAGTCAAAAGAGAGAGACGTTGGTATTTGTTTTGATTCAAATTGAGTTCATTAAAGCGTTGTACGATTTGAAAACTGGGAAACAGAGTGAGAAATTAACTCAAATTAGGAGATAAGTAACACAATTTTGTGGGTGCTTTGGGTAACGAAAAAATTCAAATATTTTTATAGGAAAGTTAGGCGTTAATGAACGAATTAAACGATTTGACACTGCCCCTACCTCCTACCTAACATATCAAGTAAATTAACCGAAACACAAATTAATATATCTAAATACAAATTTATTATTGAGATGCTACTCCGAGTTCATGAATAGAAAGAGTATTTTTTATTTTAAGTGGTCTTACTTAAGCAATTATAAGGAAATTTAAATAATAACAAAAACAGGATAGTGAATTTAAATAAATAAAACACAAAAAGCAAGTACAAGAGAATAAAATTAGTACCTTTGGATGTAACATACATATGTATGAACATCAACATATTTGAAAAATATTCTAAGATTTATTTATATTGTTACATCGAAATATTGTTTTTTTCCTTTACCTATGTACATATAATTCTTGAATACGGATATAGCCTAAGATTTTAATATAAAAAATAGACTAAACGCAAATGCGATTTCTGTCGTTGCCATTAATAAATGTCGTCGCAAATCAGTAAGATATCTTAGATATCTTGGTGTTAATCATGTGCTCGTTCATTCAATGTTATGTGTTTATAATTTTTTTCGACAGAATAATCTTGCGAATGAAATCGCTTCTGCGTTCCTAGCCTTAGCCTTTTAGCCTTTTAGCCTTAAGTAAATAATATAAATTGTTTATTCAGTATAAAATATAATATGTTTATGTAAATGTACATATCATAGTGTATAAACTCATTTTGTTATGCTGTTCTTTTATTATTATGGAAGTTGTATATATATGTATATATAAATAAAATCTAAATATGTATATAATCCTTTGATTTTAAACTTGGAAAGAATACATGTCTTGGAAGATGAGTCGATCCATTTGTACACCGACACATGGATTAATAAATGATGAGGGGGTCGTACAAACGTATACACTCAGATACAATAAGTAAGTATATCCTTTCGTCTTCCTAATCATTTTTGTTCCAGGAATTTATCTCTACAAATCCCTTAACATCCCTAACCTCTGGCCAGAAAAACTAGTCGGATGTGTTCCATGGGATTACTTCGTTTATAAAGGACTAGTCAATTCTTGACGTGTTTTGTCACTAGTATGATATTTTTAAAAAATAATGAAAATCACTTAATTTCGAAACTATGGAAACAAAACCGAAAATTGATAACTATACATTACATACTATTAGCAACAACCAACGCCAACCTGAAATTTCTTTCCCTAAAGCCTTTTACTAACAATTATTACTAAACAAGGTATAATTTCGAAATATCGTTTTATTTAATAAATTCCGTTAAACGACAATTTGCATTTGAAATTATTGCACTTTAGGCACTAAGTTTGGTTTATAACCTCGTTCAAATGTTCATCGCAAAAATCTATTTACTTAAGAACGAAAATCCAGCTAAACTTCGTTATTTTTGACTGAGAGCATCAATTATTTTTGGTTTATTCTCATAGACCTGCGGTTTAAGTAACGCAAAGGAAGAAGTCTAAAAGCTTTAAATCAAAGATCTCGGTTTCCAGTTTCTGTGGCCGCCGCGCGAGATTAGCATGACTTTGTTCAGAAAGTCCACCGTTATATCAATTTCGGTCGTCAAAAAGCGTACTCCAGAACGAAATTTTTCTTTTATTATTTGGTTGTTTCATTTTTGTATGGGATTTTTCGTTTCGCATCAGAAGTGTAGTAGACCTTACATTGGATTCAAGATATTCACAAATACTTTTTCATGCGATAAATGGCTTTTGGCAGAAAATTGTTGGTCCACACCATTTCTGCCGACTAATAACAACACGGCCACAGCAATTATTGAGAGTTGTAAGAGTAGTAGGCCCTGGTTCCCCATAAACTTTGCCAAGCCCTTAGTAAATTTTGGATCTTTTACTTATAATAAAACAACTTTGAGTATTTTATTGCGTCAAACATGTTTTTATTATCATTATACTTATAACAAAGATGCAAGATAAGCCATAGTCGGGTTCCGTAGTTATCTATTCAAGATATATTGTAATTTAATATACCTCCAGATCTCTTGATTAAAAGTATGGTTTGCATAATATAATTTTGTTTGTGTCATTTATTTTTGTGAACAACACTTACAAGAGTTGATGTGGCAATTTTTTAACTATCTGGATATCACAAGAAATGCTTACACAAAATTATGTTCTCTTAATGCTCACAAAAATAACTTGTGACCCCCTGTTGTTTATGCATACTTGACTTTTAAGTGTTGTTTAAAAAAAAAAAACTTTAATTTAATTTAAAAAATAAGTACAAAAATATCGTAAATGAAATATATCTTTTTTGCATTTTTTTTTATAGTCAAGCTACCTTTTTAAGTTTCAGATCTTGTATATATTTTTTTGTGAAAGACAAAATATGAAAATAAAAATCCCATTAATACTGTTAAAATACTGAACCAATTTTCAAACGAAATGAGGCTACACAAACTTTTATCGATTATATCAGTTGTTCTTTCTTATTTTTTAAAGCAAACGAGTTTTTTTTTTAGAGAAATTTGGAATATTTTTCGTAGCCTTGTTTTTGAATACAATTCTTATGCTCTAATGAAAGCGTTTTTTTGTTTAACGCGCTGCCTTTTTGTTATCATTTCTAGTTACTTTTGTCTTAAATTTATGGTTTATATCTTAAAATTAAAAATGGTTTAAGGATTATATTAATACATACATAGTAAAAAAAAAAATTAACTTAAAACAAAAAAATAAAATTACGCAATATGCGCACATACACTATACATACACTTTATACTTTATGCTACAAGTACCTTAAAAGGAAAAGAAAACAACTAATAAGTCGGTGCTACGATGTTCTTGGAATTTACTTCTCGCCACTATGAAACTCATCCAAACATAGCTTACAGCTCCATGAACCTTCGGGGGGTGTTATAAGCGGTGGCGAAAGACAATACATGTGATATCCTCTATCACAATCGTCACAGAAAAGCAGCTGATCGTCATTGTCTGAGGTGCCACATATCGAACAGTATTTACATTCTATGCACTGCCATCGGTACCGTTTCACGGAGATTATCATATTCGGCGTAAACTGAAGGCAGGTCGGATGACCAGAACGTCCACAATCAGAGCACGAGACAAGTTCTTCGGGCAGGTTTGTCTTTTTGTTTTCACGTGCATCGCCTAGACAAAAGTCGCAGTATGGTGATGGATGTGCGGTCGTGTCGCGCTCAGTTCTCATTTTATTAGCACCAACTACGCCACCGCTCCCCTTTTTCGGACTTGATTCTGCTTCTTCGGAGGGCATTTTGTCAGCAGATGTTAGCATAGAGAGCGGCTGATCGTCTAGATTGTTAAGCGGTGAAGCACAAGAGTTCGTGTTAAAAGATGCGCTTGCGATTGCATTTGAACGTCTTTTTGGTTCACCATCCGTATTGACCTTTCGACGTCCTCCTATAAAAATCAAATAAATTAAATATATTATTTTTTTTTTTTAAACAATATTAAATGCTCAACCTTTACGGCCTCTTTTAGGAGTAGCATCAGGATTTGCTGGAGGTTTCTTTGCGGGCTTGGCTCGTTTTCTTTTACGATTGCTGTATGAATCTTCAAAATCAGCATCTGAATCAAAATCTTCTTCGAATTCTTCGACATGAGCGAGTTCCAAGTCTTCGTAGAACCATTCTTTTTCAGGATTGGGATGACCATCTTTGCTGTCGTTGTCAGCGGTTGCTCCAAGAGAGTTGCCATCAGATTGTATAACAGACGCTTAAAATAAAAACAAAATTTGTATTACGATTGTTTAAAACAATATTTTAGAAGCAGGGGAAATGTGCATTTAAGTGATGCATCGCACAAGGAATCTAAGGCTTTTGAACTCGGCATAGTTACATCTACGACCCAGAGAGCTATGGATAAAACAGTTAGAAACTTAGAATGAAAAGGACTTCACAAAAAAAAATTGCAGTTCCAAATACGAAATCTTACAAAAAAGATTCCAATTCATTTTCAGTTTTCATTTATTGTTTAACTCTCTACATCTATGTCGTATTTCGTCGTCGTTCTATGAAAACTCCCTAAAGCTAAGTACAGACGATTGTCAGATCTTACAATATTGTCAAATCTGTCAGTGAAAAAACTGTTCCAAATGTCTTACAATCGTCTGAACACATAATTTTGACAGACAATATTGTAAGAAAAGTCATTGTCAGACGATAATCTGACAAAAAATTGTCAGGCATCTTACAATCGTCTGAACACACAATTTTGTTCATTGTCAGTCGATTAGGACATTGCCAGACTCATTGGTCATTGTCAGATGTTTTCATTGAAAACATCTTACAATTGCTGACAATTTCTTCATTGTTCGAAATGTCAATGAGTTGGTTAAAGAGAGATAAAAAAATAGCTGACAATCAAATTGGGAAGAAATCTACCAACCGTGTGAACGGACAATTTTTCATTCCTTGCGTTCGGTAAACTATCAGATAGGCTATCCACGCATCCAAAAATTTTCAGATACGTTTGGTTGTTGCATCAGCTGTTTTGTCACAAGGGATTACAACACAAACCTATCCGGATAGCTTTCGATTGAATCACGAACGTGGCCATTGTAAGAAATATGTCAATTGTCAGCTAATTGTTAGCTATATTGTCAGACCATCGACAGTTCTGACAATATTGTAAGATCTGACATCGTCTGTACTTAGCTTAAGTCCATTTTGTTTTTAACATTAGTTTTAGTTATATCTTTTACTGACAACTCGAACACGTAACTTTGATACAATCGAGGATAGGCAGTTCCTAATTTAACTCGGTCGACTGTTTTCGATTCGATTAAACAAAATTAGGAACAGTCTATGCTCGATTGTATCGACTCTTGTATCAAGTTACATGCTGGCACCCCTGTTTGAGTAATTTAGAAACATTAAAGTTGAGGCTTACATACCTAACTTAAAACTCTTGATATTTGTAGCGTTATCAAACAGAGGCTAAAAAAATTGAACCTGAAACCGACTAAAAAGCGAAAAAATATTCAAAATAATTGAATTTTGTTTGATTTATGGAATTTTTTTTATTAGATGGACTAACAAAAATTATATATGGACCATTTTTTTAAAGGCATTTTTGTTTGTTAAAAATATGTTATGGGCATTTTGAAAATTATTTTGTTTATATATATGATTTGAACCCAAACTCAAAATTAAAATAGTAAAAACTTCTTTATTAGTTGGTTTTGAAACAAAACTTTTCACCATGCGATAGCTCTCTTTGATACCAAAATTTCGGCATATCAAACTCCATATTTTTAAAAAAAGTGCCTTTAGCGCCGTTTTGATTGTTAACCACACATTTGATTAACTGTGGTGTATTTAAGAAGAGGTATAAAAGTTGAGAAAAATTGGACTTAAGGGAGTTTTTATAGAACTACGAAGATTTAAACGGCACAAGTGGAAAAGTATCGCATGTGGGGGCCCTACTCTGGGGTGTCAGCATGTAACTTAATACAATCGAGCACAGGCAGTTCCTAATTTTGTTCAATCGAAAACAGTCAACCGAGTTAAATTAGGAACTGGCTATCGTCGATTGTACCAATGAACTTGGTTGTTGCTAAACGTTCGCGTGAATTTTAATACTCTGCTATCCGTCGGTGGAAAATGAATTTTCCAAAAAGCGTATAAAAATTGCGATAAAAATAACAATTAGATTCTCTCAAGAACTTCAAAAATAATTATTAACAGAGCTTTTGAACTCGAAAGATCGAAGAGTTAAAAGAATAATTTGTGAAAAATTAAGTGAACAATTCACGTGAATCGAAAAATTCGATGGGATCGGAAAGCAAAATAGGGCTGAAAGTTACGTTCTAGACCCCTGTATTTTGTCCGAAAGTGAAATTTTCCAAAACGAATATTCAGCCCTATCACAAATTCCATCGTAATCGAAAATTTGCTACGAATCACGAAAACTGTATTGCAGAATCCATTCGTAGTGGGAAATCTATTAAGAATTTCGAAATTCGGGAAATTTGCTATCACAAATTCCGAATGAAACGGAAATATGACTGTCTTTTCTACGACAGCTGATTCTTGTCGTAGCCAAGTGGTAAACGATTGTGTTTCATTAAAAAAAATAGTTTTTTTTTACAAATTCTAAAATTTGCAATGGTTGCAACGCAAACTATTCAATTTGTATTTTGTTAAAAGTTCTTAAACTCTTAAATAATTGAATGCAACGCCAGTGAGAAAAATTGCAAAGAAGTCGAAACAAAACAATTGCGCTAAAAAAAAACAATGGAAGTCAAAGAACACATCACTTTTAAAACAAGCCGGATTAAAATTTGTTCCTCAGTACATTTGAAACCACTTTATTTTTTTAACTTCAATTTATTTTAATGCTGAATATATTATTTTCTTGGGAAAAAATGCTAAAACATTGAATAAATAATCAAATATCAACAACACAGTTTTTTCACGATCAATAACTTGACAGCTGTAATATTGCTCTGAGATTACGGGAATTTTTTGCGATATTCATTAACAAAGAGTCTAGCCATACTTAACACAAATGTTCAGCTTTTTTTGTGTAAAATAAAAAGGGAAAAAGATGGGACTTTTTAAAAAGTTTAAGGGATTTTTGTTTTTAAAAGCTCCAAGTATTGCTGTGACATAGGACAGCTGATTTCGAAATTCAGAATTAATTCTTTTAATGAGGCATTGCTTTTTTCGATTACATTCGGATTTGGTGAATGCTTTTTTTCGGGGTTCGTAGTGGAATAATCCATTCGGAGATTTTCCACGATGGATTCTGTGATAGGCCTGATTGTTTACCCATGTACTCTCTATTTCTACAGCGGAAGGAAATCTATTAATTTCGGATTTATGTACAATTTTCTTTCAAAACTAAATGTTTTCCTTCTCGGTTATTTCAGTTTTTTTTTGTTTTGGTTTCTTGAGTATAATACAGGGTGGCGCACGAATCGTGCTACAAAAATAAAACGTAATAACTTTTTTTCTGTGTGAGTAATCGGCTTATTTTTTTTTTATTTTGTAGGTTACTATTTAGATTTATAAAAATGGATGCTTGGGATACGGAGAAAAGAATTTGGATAGTGCAACGGTACCATGCTTTGCAGTCCGTCATTTCCGTCCAAAGGGAATTTAGGCGGGAGTTTGGCGGTAATCCCCCGAGTAGATGGACCATTATGAGGTTTGTAAACATGTTTGCCGAATCTGGAAGCATCGCACGAAGGCCGTACCATCGAGATGCCAATGTTCGGGTTCAGGATACAATCGCAGCAGTAGCATCTGCAATACAGGCCAATCCGAACGTTTCGACCCGAAACTTATCGGGGCAAATTGGAATTAGTAGACGGTCATTACAACGGATACTGCATGACGATTTAAACTTGTTTCCGTACAAAGTCCAAATTACTAGCAAGTTAAACCCTCAGGATTTGCCTGTTCGCCTGGAATTTTGCCAAAAAATGATATCAATGGCCGAAGAAGACAACACATTGATCAATTGTTTGTTCATGTCTGATGAGGCCCATTTTGATCTTAACGGCAATGTAAACAAGCAAAATTGCCGTATATGGAATGAGCCTAATCCAGAAATGCTCCATGAGACGGAACTGCACCCAGAACGAGTCACTGTGTGGTGCGCAGTTTCATCAAGGTGTATTGTCGGGCCGTACTTCTTTGAAGAAAACGGTGTAACCGTTACTGTCAATGGGGACCGTTATTTAAAGATGTTGAAGGAGTTTTTTTTACCCAGAACTGCGCCGAAGACGTATACCATTCAACAGCGTTTGGTTTCAACAAGATGGAGCAACTGCACATATAGCCAGACCAGTTATGGCGGAGCTGAACAAAAAATTCGCAAACAAATTAATTTCTAGGAACTCCACTCTTCGCTGGCCCCCAAGGTCACCTGACCTGACTGCACCAGACTTCTTTTTATGGGGTTATGTCAAGCAAGAGGTGTATAAAACGAAGCCCAGGAATTTAACTGAATTAAAGCAGTCCATAACGACAATAATTGAGACGATCCCAACTTCAACTCTTCAGGCCGCAATGAATAATTTTTTGACCAGGTGCCGCATATGCGTGGGACAGCGTGGAGGTCATTTGCGGTCTATATTCTTTAAAAACAACTAACTATTTTAAATAAAATTTAATTTTCTAACCAATAAAAAAAAAAAAAATGAAATACATCGATTAAAAAAAAAGTTATTTGAATTTCTTATTGTACCACAATTGGTGCGCCACCCTGTACTATTTTTTTTTTTTTTTGATTTCCAAAGTTTCACAGAGTACCAATTCACAAGCGGAAAGAAAACCACTTTCGAATAGGATTGACTTTCGGAACGAAATATAGAGTAGTACCCAAGGAATAAGTGATTAAGTAAATCCTTGCGTACAGAAACCTATGTCCTATCTTCTAGCTTATACACCTATCCAAAAATTTCAGATACCTTGAGTTTTAGTTGCATTAGCTGTTTTTTCACATGGAATTACTACAACACAAAGCTATCTAGGGTCTGTAACACAACGTGACAAATACTTGTAGGACAAGTGAAAAGAAAGTAACACAAAACGACAAGTGTAGGAACTATCAAAACTTGTCACGATAAAATATTACAAATAAAAGAAATTTATCATATATTTTTTTTCCTAAATAGAATGGAAATTACGTCCCTTATTTTTGCGGAATCAAATAATTTCAGTATCTGAATTTGTAGCTATTTAAATGGTACTTTGTTGCGGAAACCAAAAATTTGTAGCTCAATTAGTTTTTCTGTAATTAAAGTTTCCGCTCAGATAAGTCTAAATCTAAAATAATATTAATTAAATTTTTTTAATTGCTACTTGAATTTTAAGCTAATTTTAGCTCATAAATTGCTCAAACCCCAATTTTGTAGCTCTACGTTTTTTTTTTTTTTTTTAATATTCAAGTTACCGCTGTTAAAGCTTTTTTTACCTGAATTTGTAGCTTTTTAAATACTTATTTGTTGCGAAAAAAAATATTTTGTAGCTTTTATGGATATTTTTTTTATTTCGAATTAAAATTTAAAAAAACTGGTGTAAAACTGGCGTTTTTTGATAAAAAAAATATCCATTAAAGATAAAAGCAACAAGAGATACCAAAATTATTTTATTCCGCAGAATCTTCTGCAAAATATTTTCATTGATTAGTTCGATTTGGTAAAATTAAAAATTATTTTTAATCTTCAGTTTTTATTGTTACACTTGTCCGAGTTCGACAATTTTGAATTCATTGGTAATAAAATAAGCAAACACATATGTACAAGTCTTTCCTGACACTTTTCACGTTGCGTAACAGAAAGAAGGAAATTTATAGCGTTTTCGTTTGGTCTTCCGGAAGAGAATATTCCGAATGGTTCTGAAATCTTTCGTTTGGCGTTATATGACTGTTCTTCTTCTGAAAAGAAGAGAACATCGATTCTGGATTTAAAGAAGGAATCAAAACCAGAAGCACTCACATATCCGCACAGTTAAAACGTCAAAATCATTACATTTTATCTTTTGTTGTTCGCCTGCTCGTTTTTTGAGTGAGAAAAATCTGAGGTAGAATATTGAATATATAGTCAGGCCTATCACAAATCCATCGTGGAAAATCCCCAAATGGATTATTCCACTACGAACCCCGAAAAAAAGCATTCACCAAATCCGAATGTAATCGAAAAAAGCAATGCCTTATTAAAAGATTTAATTCTGAATTTCGAAATCAGCTATCTTATGTCACAGCAATACTTGGAGCTTTTAAAAACAAAAATCCCTTAAACTTTTTAAAAAGTCGCATCTTTTTACCCTTTTTATTTTACAAAAAAGCTGAACATTTGTGTTAAGTATGGCTAGACTCTGTTTTAATAAATAACGCAAAAAAAACCATAATCCCAGAGAGCACTATTACAGTTGTCAAATGATTGATCGTGAAAAAACTGTGTTGATATTTGTTAATTTATTCAATTTTTTAGCATTTTTTCCCAAGAAAATATATTCAGCATTAAAATAAATTAAAGTTATAAAAATAATAAAGTGGATTCAAGTGTACTGAGGAACAAATTTTAATCCGGCTTGTTTTAAAAGTGATGTGTTCTTTTACTTGCTTTGTTTTCTTTTAGCGCAATTGTTTTGTTTCGACTTCTTTGTAATGTTTGTTACTGGCGTGGCATTAAATTATTTTAAAAGTTTAAGAACTTTTTACAAAATAAAAATTGATTAGTTTGCGTTTTGCAACCAATGCTAATTTTAGAATTTGTAAAAAAACAATTTTTTTTAATGAAAGACAATCATTTACCACTTGGCTCTGACAAGAATCAGTTGTCGTAAAAAAGGACATCATATTTCCGTTTCATTCGGAATTTGTGATAGCAAGTTTCCCGAATTTCTAAATTCTTGATAGATTTTCCACTACGAATGGATTCTGCAATACATTTTTCGTGATTCGTAGCAAATTTTCGATTACGATGGCATTTGTGATAGGGCTGACTATTTTATTATAACGTATGTATGTATGTAGTTAAACTAGGAACCAAAATTCGATGAGCGTTTTTGTAGTTCAGCTATTCCGTCCCTGCATTTAGTTTTTCATCAGTTTCCTACTCCATTCCCTTGATTAATTTATGATTTACAATTTTCGAACAAAAGAAATACATACCTACAAAAAATAAAACAAGATTGTACGTAATTCAACATTTATAACAAAGACTGAAACAACAGCAAAATATAATCATTTCGAGTTGTTTTGATTGTAGAGATGGATGGATACACACGACCTTGATGTCGAGTAGACTGTCGACCGTGGACGACAACGCACGGCAGCAGCAGCAGCGGCGGTGGAAGAACCAGTTCATTCGATCTGGCGGTTTGCTTGTTTGTATCACTGACACTGCTTCTCCTATTAAAAGGGAAAAAAGCGCCGAAAAGCAATTGTAACCGTTTGTTTAACTTTCAAAAAATCTAACCGGATTTTCGATTTTTTTAATTTATTCGTTCGATACGTCGTCTATGGATGCCATTGGACTAGTTCCTTCCAAAGTTGTATACCTTATTTAGTCGAATGAACAACCAACGATAAGCGCAACGATATGAATACACTCAGTAGTGTCGTCGCCTTTTTTCTTTTGTGATTTCTTGGTTTCAAACATGAGTAATAAAAAGTACAGAGCAAAAGGGGTTTAGTTGATGTTTTAGATAATCACTTCAAGGTTCGTTATTACTTCAGTGAATTTATATTGTTTCTAATAAAGTGGAAGCAATCAATTGGAATGTTGTGCAAAGTGCAGAAAACACTGCTAATATTTAGCTTCTTTAGCTAAAAAGCCGTGGTCCAACCGTGGATGGTGGGAAAAAAATGCTCAACCATTGTATCAACGACTTTTTTCAAACAAGCAAACACAAAAATTGAAACAGAATCAGAAAAAATGATGAATTTTCTTTTATGAATAATGTCAGTGTTGAGATATAAACAGAATTGCCGTAATCATAAAAAACAACTTTCTATACAACCTTTTTCTTATTTTTACCTCTTACCTACCCCTAGAATCTAGAAGTTGGTCGTTATATGATTACTGAGGAATTACTTTAAAAATGAATTGACAAAATATAAACCAAAAGCGCCAAAAAAAGGAGTCTCATGATTGGAGTGGTACTCGAGCCTCCAAAACTTGGTGGTAGCTCACCCAAGTGTTGTTGTTTCATTCAAAACATTAAATATCAATATGATCGTACGAAAGCTTGGCAGTCTAACTGCGAGTGTGTTATCCCACCAGGGCAAGTATTTGTTATTTGCAAAATGACGTTGAAAGGTGAAAGGTATTCAAGAAACTTCCACTTTTTTTAAAAACGCATCTTTTGTCTACTAACTCCTACTATCACCACCAAAAGCAAAGCTTACTTGGCTGGGGATTTGTTGTTGGTGTCACAGTGTGTGACGACTGTTCCTATCGGTGGCTAAATAAATAAGAAATTACATGAAAAGGATTGACAAGCATGAAGAAAAAAGAGATGAGTATTCAACACAGTTGTTTGCTCACTATGATCCGCATCTCACATATTCATGTCGATTATGGAACATGCAATACTGGATCCGCAGCGATTCTCAGTACGGTATTTTCTTTTCATGACAAATGGGTAGAGAGAAAAGAGCACTACATTGCGGATCCTGTATTGAGGATTCCATAATCGACATGATTACATGGGTTTTTGGTGATAATAAAACGAGGCTAATATTTGCCTTATATGCGCTCCCACACATGATGTGGCATGAACGACATGTTCATTGCGCACCATGCCTTATAATGCTCAAACTTCAATAAAAACCAGAATTAAGAAAATTCAGGTTGCGTAGTTGCTGATGTCTTCCATCAGCATCAGCTGCGTTGCGCATCAACATCGGAACAAAGCAAATGTTTGATGTTTATGAATTTCCACTAAATGAGCAGTTCGTCAAGTTAGGAAGAGAAAACATTTTTGGAGGTTTGATCGACTTTGCTTTTTGACAAACTTCATTAAAATTGTGACCGACTTCTTACGACAAAAGATGGTTCGTTGAATTTATTAACGATTTACAGTGATTTTTTGAAAATATGTGAATAATAAAAAAAATAATTTGTAATTTTGTTTTAATTTTGTGTTTCCACGACAAGAGCAAACCAAAAAACAAGCAACAAACAGGAACTTCTGGTAAATTTGATGGTAAGATTGATCGGTCATCGCATTGTTTTACTATTCTTTTCCGAAGACGGAAACCTCAAGTGTAGTTTGAAGCTCCGACGGAGTATGCGTGGCATAAAACTTTCCGTTCCAAAAGTGGTTGAAAAGTGCAAAACTAAGGCCTTCTGCACACGAATCGCCTCGTCATAGACGCGTGCAAGATTCGCCATGCAGCAACGATTCCACTACGGATAGACTTGTGCACACGAAGCTTCACGTCATAGATAAAAAACTGAACATTTCCAAAAAATTTTGGCACATTTGACATTAACATTTTATCAAAATGTTTAGTTAGTGACAGTGCTGCACGCTCGGCGATTTACAGCTTGTGTGAGGCGACGAATAAGTGCAGCTTACGCTTCGTGTTCGGTTGTTCATTGAAACACACGTGAGCTACATACAATCTGCAGACAAGCCGCAAATAATCGAAGTACGCGTCTATGACGAGACGCTTCGTTTGCAGAAGGCCTTAGGCGTCACCGCAAGAGGCACACTTATTCGATTTCATTCGATACGTCCAATGTGTACTCATAGCTTGTTTGTTTGTTTAGTTTTACATATTTAACAACCGGTGCCATTAAAGATAATTTTACAATATAGCTCACCATTATTGACCGAAGTTGTTAGGCAAATAGTAGTTAGGGAATTTGTTTACCTAGGAACTGCCATCAACTCAACAAACGTGTTGTGTTCTTTTTTAAAACACTTGACTAATCATATCGGTTATTTTCAATGATCAGACCCATGGACCTTGTCGAAGAGAAGACAACGCTTTGAGCGGACAGTATTGTGACCTACAGAAAAAAGTAAAAACACAGGACCTGCAATTTTCTACCGAATCCTAAGAGCTAAGGTGAGAGGCAACTTTTCATGACAAGAAATAGGTATGTACTCTTGGAGGATTTGTCAATTCCTCAGAAGATGCAGTAGGTACCCATGAAAAAGAAAAAAAATCTATTTTTAGGTGGCGTGACAGTTCTAAGCACTAACTATTACACCACTTAATGTAAGTAAATAAATATTCGCCCATTATACTTGTAGAAGTGCCCCTGGACAAGTTGCTTTGTTACAGAAATGTGATGCAGTTGTATAAATTCACTTATACACAATTTGTGCTAGTATTTTTACCATGCCCTTGATAGATATTCATAAAAAATGGGTAGGTATTTAAAATAGAAATTTTATTTTGGTACAATTGAAGCATATAGCTTAGGTACCTATAATTTTAAAATATTTGTTGGTCATAACGAGAATGAAATCGTTTGATCCAACACAAATCATTTATCAGCATACCTGCCTTAGCCGCCAATATTGGGTTTAATTGCAGCAGGTAGAAGTTCCTATACCTACATACGAAAAAAAAAAACGCCCGTTGATTAAATTTCAAATGATTGTGGTTTCCACCTTAATTTTTATTTAGCGCCAAAAACAACTTACCTACTTTTTTCTTTAAATTGGTTACACATTACGTAACTGAGACGCTAACAACAGAAGAAACAAATGCACAATTTTAAGCATTCGAATGTGAATCGCACAAGGGCCTTAGATAGCAGAATCCTACCCTGGTTATCAATACAATATAATATGAAACAAGAGAAGAAAGAAATTATTTCAATGGGAACAGGTAGGTAGACAAGATTGTTAACCAAAACCATTTCATTATTTTTTTCGTAAAAAAAAATATAAATTCAGCAAAATTTAAAAACCAAAAAAAAAAAAATGTATGTTTGATGCTCAATCTCAAGTCTAATAGAACATCAAACCCTAAACATTCACTGAATTTGTGTAGTGTGGATATAAAATAAAGGACAAATCATATGATGATGAATGAGACAAGGTGGAGGACGAAGGACGAAGACGGAGAAGAAGGATGACCCCTTATATTGATTATTTTCCTTCTTTCAGTTTTTTTTTTCTTGTGTATTTTTATATTTTCATCATCTCTGCTTCTGCTGTGCACAACACAACCACAAGTCGACAATCGAAATGGAATTCATTTCGTGCCCTTGTGTAAATTTTAACAACAAAAGCAAACCTGAGACAACTCTTGCAGAATACAAAGTAGGCATAGGCAATAGAAGGGTGGGTGGGGGAGCCCCTGAAGCAGCCTGAACCACCCCCTGCACACAGAAGAAGTATCTCCCTTGAAATAAATAAATTTGAACCCGGCCGAGGGTGCTACATCCCGTGCCATTACTTGTGCACCTGCCGTTTCATTACCCTGAGCCAGACGAATGATTTTCTTGGAAATTGCTCTGTGGCTCTTGTGTATCCGGAGCGACAGGCAAGTTGCAATGCAACTCTGGAATGTCTTTTTTTTATTCGTTTTCAAAGAAAACGAAGTGAAAAACTATCTCTACAAGAGTTTACCTGTGTTGTCGGATGATGCTTGAAGCTGCTGTGATTGCTGCTGCTGCTGAGACGAGGGCTGCGATTGCTGCTGTGTTGGATGATAATGATGATGGTTATGCGTTTGGCTTTCCCTAAACTGGTATGCCTTGTAGCTCTGATGATGAAGCAGGTATTGACGTTTTGGTTTACGCCATCGCGCCGACGGATACGTATAGATTTGGCCATCACGGAATCCGGGCATTCGTTGTTTTTGTTTCATAAACAAAGCACAATGGGTTTGTGCAACGCCCGTTTGGGGATCGAGAAATGGCATCCGGAGGCGCCGCTCAATACAGAGGCGTGTATTAAAGTTTTCGCTGTTCTCGAGGATTTCTTTGTACGCCGAGTCGTTGAGGAAGTTCTGAATTTTCTCAAAATTAGAGATATTAACGATTTCAATATCGGACGCCATGCTTTTCGTTTATTTGACTTTTTCTTGTGTTTTAATTGAAATACTTTTTCTTTTTTTTTTAATTACGGATGAACGATGCAAACACGATTGAAAACACACACGGCGACGGCGGACGGCGAATTTGACGACTGATATTACAGAATTTTTTTTTTTGCATACATGCAAACACATATACATACATGAACAGGGAGGGCTGCTTTTTGGTTTGATTGCCACTGAACTGAAGAATCTTGACAGGCTTTTTGTGCTCTGTGAGTGATGCCAATAGTCAATTCACATTATTGTGTAAATTGAAGGTATGGCTACACCCGGAGCAATTTTCCGCAAGTGTGAGTAAAGGTTCCCCCACACCAAAGCGAATTTTCGGTGGCGACGACGAAAACAACAATAACAACACGTGGTTGTCGCGCTAAAATTTAGATCCCACTTTTCTCTCCAAACATCAGCAAAAACCCTTGCTAAATTTTGACATAAGCATGCATTGTGGAGAATATGTAAAAGAAAGCAGCTGTTCTCCAAGAAGAAATTGTTTTCAACCATTTCAATGATCTTTTTTTATTATTGCAACTAAATTTTATCAAATAAAATGGATTCTTTTCTTTGGCTGAGACAAATCGTTTATTCCGAAATATTCTTCCATTTCAATTTTTATTTTCACAAAACACAATTCATACAAAATTCAAGATTTACAGATTCTGTTAAAAGTTAGCTTGGGAATTAATATGCCGAACAATTATTTCGTGCGCTAAGTTTTGACAGATATGTGATGTACAGTAAGAAACAAACATTTTATTTTTTAGCTGGAGCTAAAATGCTTTGCTTAATTTTAGCTTGGCTAAATTTTGGAGAGAATTTCGTATGGAAACTAAAATTTAGCGCGCTCTGCGTACTAGGCTTAAATTGACAAATTCAAGAAAACATAAATTTTTGTACCTGTGCAATTATTTTTAAGTCCATGAAAAATGAAATTCACAATTCGGTCAAATCCGATTTTTTTTCCATGACTGAAGGCTTAACTACATAAGCCAAAAAAGTGAAAAAGTAAAAAAGTGAAAATTTTCAAACTCATTTTAGGATAGTGTTTCTGACTGGAAAACTTATAAAAATGATGCAGAAAGCTTAAATTTTGGTTTAAAAACAAATTTGTGTATTCTTTTTCACAAAACAACGGCGCTAGCGGTAAAAAAAATATTTTTACTTTTGTACTTCAGTACTTTTTGGCTTATGTAGTTAAGCCTTGAGTCATGAGTTTTGTTTGCATTTTATTGGCTTTCTTCCTACCAATGAATTTCATTTTCTTCAAATCTTAAAACGATTAAAATAATTTTTAATAAAACATTTTTAGGGCCAGTTTCACAGTGCACACTTAACAAAATAAGTGGCACTTAATTTTCCCATTTTGCCACTTAAGCCGCAGTTTTACTACCTGAGTAAGTGGAACCATGGGATCAACATGGGAGACTTAAGTGCCACTTATTCCGATAAGTTTACACTGTTAAATTGGGAATTAGTTTTCCATAGTTGGCACTTAAGTGACACTTACTTCACTGTGAAACTGGCCCACTAGGGAATTTAACATAGGCTGGTAAATAAAACAATTTAAGCCTGCATCACACGAAGCTTGTTTTCCTGCTAGAAATGCTTGCTGGCTTTCGTGCTGGTTTTGTTGCATGGTGTGGTGCTGGATGTTTTGCTGGTTTCAATTCTTCGGCTTCACTCGATGATTGTTTTGGAGCTGGATTCGCTGATGGTTTTTTGACATTTCTTGCGAATTTGTACGAATTTTCACAATATTTTTCTACACAAATTTTCACAAAAATGCATACATCTGATAGAACAAAATATACAAATGAATGAAATCACGTTTAATTTTGTTTAAAGTTGAAAAAACTATTAGAAAATAAATAAAAACGAAATCGAAAAAATGACATTTGAAAATATACATGTACCTTTTGACGTCTGCTTAAATCCAGCAGCAAAACAAGCAAGGAAAATAGCACCGGTTCTAACTTTGAAATCTAGCAGCTCTTCTATCAAGAGAGCCAGCAGTGATGCCATTTTCCAGCTCAATAGCCAGCACGAAAGCCAGCAAGCATTTCTAGCAGGAAAACAAGCGTCGTGTGATGATTTGGATCATAATAAAAAACGGCTCATAAACTTTTTTCTATTTTAAAAATCTCGAAACACTCCTTTTCCGCCACAGACAAGAAAAAAAACAATCAAATTATCAAAACAAACTTATGAGAAGGATATATTAGCTGCGTTTTATTTTCCCCCAGATCCAATCCAGATCAGATCATGAAAATAAAACAATCCAGGATCTCAGTGACAACTTGTTATATACCCAACTCTTTGTTTCCTTTGTTTTTTTTATTCGTATACACCCTTTGTCTTTTTTCTTTACACTACTGACGAAGTATATTACTTACTCGTCAGTCGTAAAACTTAAAAGAATCATATCGAATGAAATACACTAAGGGCCAGTTGTACAATAGTGGTTCAGCCTGGGTTCAAGATTTTAACTCACCGATTTCGGCGGATTAACTAAGGTTCAACGCTGGTTCAAGTATGTAATTGGTTATTATAACACACTTGAACAGTAAACCACTGTTGAAACTCAATTAATCCGCCGGAATCGTTGGATAAAAATTGCTGAACCACGGTTTAAATATTTGTACAACTGGCCCTAAGCCAGTTGTACAATAGTGGTTCAGCCTCGGTTCAAGATTTTAATTCACCGATTTCGGCGGATTAACTAAGGTTCAACGCTGGTTCAAGTATGTAATTGGTTATTATCACACACTTGAACAGTTAACCACTGCTGAAACTCAATTAATCCGCCGGAATCGATAGATAAAAATTGCTGAACCACGGATTAAATATTCCGATTAATTGAGTTTCAACAGTGGTTTACTGTTCAAGTGTGTTATAATAACCAATTACATACTTGAACCAGCGTTGAACGTTAGTTAATCCGCCGAAATAGGAGAATTAAAATCTTGAACCGAGGCTGAACCACTATTGTACAACTGGCCCTTAGGGCCCTTGATCTCCTACCAAACTCCCCGATTGGTGGAGATTGGAAATTGAAAGAAAACGTTAAGAAATCTCCAGCAACTTGTTTCCGCGTTTGAAAGGGTGGGTACTAAGTCCCCCTTCACATGAGGAAACAAGTTGTCGGAGATTTTTTTGAAGTTTTCCTTTAATTTCCTTAAAAATCTCTTGTACCTTTCACACGAAGAAACAAAATCGTGGAAATTTTCTGTAGTTTCTTTATAGAGTAGCTGGGTTGAACACACACATACTATGCCTGTTTGGTAACTTTTTTTTTTACAAATTTCCCAAAAACTGAGTTTTTTTTCTACGGGTTTTTACAGCAATTTGTTAATTTTTGTGAAAATTTGTGCAAATTCGCAAGAAATTTGACGTTACCAAACAAACCAAAAGTGTATGTGAACAGGAATGTCAAAAAATCTCCTCAAATCGTTGACCGGGGAGATTTCATTTTCCCCTCTTACTTCTTGCCCTTCTCACCTATAAACTGAAAGTTACTGGTAACTCAGTTTCCTCGTGTGAAAGGGGACTAACTGATCTCAGATCGTGGGACCATTCTCTTATCATGAACGCTGCCTTTCAAATCTGACATATACCACTGCTGGCAACTACCGAAAAAAACATACAACATGACAACATATGTCATTTGCCTTTAAAAAAAAATTAAAACGAAAACGACTCTGTACTGTTTGTAATTTTTAGGGCGTGGAAATATTCATCACTTTCTTTCCAATTAATTTCGAATCTCATATTAAAATTAACTAGAAATCGAAAACAAAACCTAAACCAACGAAAAATGGGAGCTAGTAACAAAAACACTCGAATAGCTTTGGGAATATCAGCAGCATCAGCTATCTTTGTTGTGATTGCTTTTTTCTCGCCATATTGGTTGGTCACCGATGGCAAACTAGCAGATCCAAAATTTCTCAATCTTGGCCTGTGGGAGGTTTGCTTCAAGAATTTCACAGACGTTCATCGATTCTACGACACACGCTTCACTGGATGCATGTGGGTATTTGAAGAAGAATACTACATTATTCACGATTATTTGCTGCCCGGATTCTACATAGCCGTTCAGTTCTTTGCTACTCTTTGTTTTGTTGCCTGTCTGGTGGCGTTGCCATTGACTTTGGGTTTCTTACGATGCTCTCGGGATGATGACAGGTATGTGTTCCTTCTCCTGACTATTGGAGCAATTGAAGTATTTGGTTCACTTTGCGGAATTCTTGCTGCTTTAATATTCGGCCTTAATGGCGACCGGAGAGATTGGATGCCCCACTGGCAGAACAACGATATGGGCTGGGCCTTCGCCCTGGCATGCATTGGCAGTGCGTTCCTCATGCCAGCTGGAGTACTTTACATGGTTGAAGCACGACGCGAACGCTATAAGCGATTGAATGAAATCGGAAATCGCGAGGTTAACGATTACGCTAACGACTATAACACAAGGCGATATGGCGAAGGAGTGCAAACGGATATTTAAAAAAAAACATTGCACAAAGCTTATCCAACGTTTTTAGAATCCGTCCATATCAAAACAAACACACATGTTTGATTTTAGTTTAATTCTTTATTTTTATTTTTATCCACTAAAAAAGTGCCTTCACATTATTTTGTAAAGTAGTTTTTAAAACATTCCAATATTTTGTTTTATTTTTTACCAAAAGTGACAAATAAATATAATCTTTTTAAGAACAATAACCAATTTTTTTACTTTTTTATTTAAAATTCAATTGAAAGTTTGTTTTTACCACAAAAACAATTTAATTCAAATAAAATACCCACCAATTAAGAGCTCAATATTACATTTTTCTTCATTTTGAAATGAAGATAGAAATTGAATTTAGGTCATGGTTATAGCAAAAAAAGAAGCCGTAGTAGTTTATTTCAGGCTACAGGAGTAATTAGCATAAAATGAACAAGTAAGTACTTTTTTATATTTTAATTTAACATCAGGAGTGGATACATTTAATTAATACATTCCAAAAATTAAGCATAAAATAAATAATAAATTGGGGGGCGCGAGATTTCGTATAAAACCAGGGCCGTGTTATTGGCAGGAATGGAGGAGACCTATAATTTTCTGCCGAATCCAAACGGCTAAGGGGCCAGTTATAGCTTTCATTGATATATTTAATTTCTTATTTTGAGACACTTTGAAAGCAAATACAGTGAATATTTTAATGCTAATAAAAAGGTGATGACTCAATTATTATTTCTAGTCTAAAAAAAAATATTTCATTTTAGCCCAACCGTTCACATAAAATGACTTCTAAGATTTCAATGATCAATGGTAAGGTAGTTCAATCATTGAAATAAAGATATTCATTTTACATATAAAAGAAGTCAAAAAATAAATTTTATATTATTATTATTTATTGTATTATTCATACTTGAATGTCAGTTTATTAGACTTGACCATTCTTTATTCCGTCAATTTCATTGAATTTCTGAACAACAACAACAACAACAACAACTTAAAGGTGCTACCACCAATGGTATACGAAATAATTTATAATTCGTTTTAATTAATTATTTGGCTGGAGATATAGCTATTTCAAGGGGTGCCAAGCCCTATCATCAGTCTCCTTATTAGTGGTGCTGAGCTTTAATCCAATTTTATTATGAAAAACTTTCTGCACACCATGAGATTCGAACCCACGCATATCAGATTTGCTCAGTCTTAGAAGTCGTATGCACTACGCATTCCACTACTTTAGACCACTGACGTCACAATAATACAATAAATAATAATAACTTAATAGTCTGGTCTGTTGCCGATCTTCCAACCTCTCCCCCTTTGATACGTACTACGAATTGTAGTCTATTAAAATAAGGTATGGAGAAAAATGGAGGCGGAACAAGACAGCATACTTGAAGGCGCTTAGAAAAATGCTGATGCTCGCAATGCATTTGATAAACAAACGATACACATCTCGACCTGTGACGTCAGTGGTCTAAAGTAGTGGAATGCGTAGTGCATACGACTTCTAAGACTGAGCAAATCTGATATGCGTGGGTTCGAACCTCATGGTGTGCAGAAAGTTTTTCATAATAAAATTGGATTAAAGCTCAGCACCACTAATAAGGAGACTGATGATAGGGCTTGGCACCCCTTGAAATAGCTATATCTCCAGCCAAATAATTAATTAAAACGAATTATAAATTAATTCGTATACCATTGGTGGTAGCACCTTTAAGTTGTTGTTGTTGTTCAGAAATTCAATAAATTTTATATTTTTGGAACATTTTTGTTTTCTTAGGTCTAACTGTCAGTAGTTAGTGGCTTAATAAGATAAGAACGTCAAAACATGTTGAAATAAGGGTTTTGGTTTCTATATTTTTATAAATTTACTAGTAGACCCGTGCTCGCCTTGCTTCGCAAAAATTTAAGAATTAATATTAACATACATATATACCGATAGTACTAAATAGGGCTACCGCTACCCGTACCTAATTTCTATTTCATCTTATTAACAAAAAGTTTATACATTATACACTTACGTTTTGAAATGTGAGTTCTTAAAAAATGGTTTACCTATTTGTATGTTAAGTAGGTTCATGTTTGACACATAAACAGAATCTTTATCTCCCGTTGATTTTCTTATTGCATATACAAATATACATACATATAATACTTCGCACCCAAGTAAACATCTTCTTCTTGCCTGACTACCTGCAACCAGGGTTGGCCAAATTAACTACACTTCATTTTCTACATGATTAACTACGCGTAGCTAATTTAATAAACTACACGCCTTATATACTACAAAATGTTACGTTTGCTACATACATAGTAAAGCTAGGTAAATAATAAAATTTCAATAAAAACAGTTCAACTGAAATTCAATCTTCAAAGTTTACTACATATCTAAACTACGTAGCAAATGTAAAAAATGTAGTTTATTCCAAAAAGCGTTAGTTCGGCCATCCCTGCCTGCAGCGTTATACTCAAAATGTTCCATTGTGGAAAAAGAGTAAACAAAGAGAAACCTGCACAACATAAATAAAAAAACATAAGGGAGGTAGAGAAAATGCAAAAAGGTGGAAATGATATGAAATGAAACAAAGCAGCCTCGTGAATGCGATTGAATTAAATTTCTGGATTTAAAAAAATAGAAAAAGTTAATGACTTAGACATTTGTTTATATTTATTTCTCAGGTTGTATGCATAATTAAGAAAAGATTTATGGCTTAAAATTTGCATACAAAAATTGACTTTTGGAAATAATTTTTGTTTTTTTTAAGTATCAATTAGTTTGGTATTTATAAGTGAATATGTGAGTCAATATCAAGAAAAAAGTTGACCAAAAATTTAAAAAATTTAATTTTCGTAATAAACAAACGAATTAGATAAACAAAAACTTGCTATTTACAACCTTCTAAACATTAAGAATATCGTAAAAAAAAATTCAAGTTAATCAGGTAAATAGTTTCTGAGATTTCGCGTGACAAACTAAATAATCGTTTCGTCTTTATATAATGTTAAAGATAAAGATAAAGATTAAAGATAAAGATTAAAGATAAAGATTAAAGATAACAGACACAGAGTCGAACCTTAAAAAACAAAAGTTCAAAAGAGTAAGTTGAATATTTCTTGTCCACCAGCTTTTTCTCTTCCGACCAATACATATAAAAATCGATTTCAAAGATAAAATTTATTTGATTGATTTTTGTCCAATTAACATTTTACCACGTTTATTTATATAAGGTCTGTGTGTGAAAGTTATGGCGAAATAGTAGCCATCTAAAACATTAATATATCCGTAACAACATGAATTTAGATCTTTTCTTCTTATTTAATTTATTGCGACAGAAAATGATTGAGTAACGATTTGAAAAAAAATCGTTCTCACTTTCTTTATAACTAAAGTGAGGATTTGTATTTATAATTATGAAGATACAGATTTAATTATTACTTAACTGCACCACTTCCTATCTTTGTTCATTCACCTGAAAAAGAAAAACAGTTCAAAATAATTAAATTGGATGGCCTAATAGCTTAAAATGTTAAATAGTTAATGTTTTTTAACTGATTAGATATTAATTATTGTTTTGAAATATTATCCAAATTACATTAATCAATTTTCTATGTGAACTTCAACTAAAACGAAAATACAACAACAACTTCTTGGTAATCAGGAATTGAACGATTGAAAACCAATGTATTTATAGGAGAAAATAAAAATATAATTTCAATTATATATTTTTTTTAATGTAGAATTATTTGTTTTACATTTATTAAATTTTATCTAAGAAATCATTTTTTAATAACGTTAACAATTTATGCTACAACTTGTAAATTGAAGAATACATAACTATTATAGACTAGGCCTCGCATCTGCATGTAGTAATATTTTTATTGCGAACAAAAAAATTTAGTATTTGTGGTTGTTTATAAAATTACTATCACACAGTACTGGGTACTGCAGTTTCTACCGAATCTGTTTCAATTTCAGTTTCAGTTGCTTCGTCTACAGAACTTGTAGATGTATTCTTAAGCCATTTTTGAGCGTCCTCACTTTCGTTTGTTTGTACTATAATAAACAGTTCTCGGTCGTTAGACTCGAGTTGCCCCCGCAAATAGTTTAACAGGCTGTCTTCATCACCAATGCAATTCGGAGATTCTAGTTTCGAGTCTAGATTGTAATATTGTCCGTCATCGATTTTCCTTACGGCTATCCAGTGCCTTTTTTTTATAGGAAGAGTAACATAGCCAAATTTGTAATCTGCAGGAATGTTAAGAATGAAACCAACTACTTCGTCAAAATTTATGCAAGATGGATCTCTGGAAAAAATAATGTTTATCACGAATATTCCTTCGTAAGAATATATTGTTAAAGTTACTTTCGTTTATCAAACCAGGCAGCTTCACATCCTTTTTCTTGAAGTGCAGTCATAATCACGTTGACGTCATAATCGCCGAGGCCAAGGACAGATCGATGTGGATTAATCCAGACCTCGGGACTGAGATTTTTACACACTTCGTCTAATCTGGCTTTCGTGTATATATCAGCTGAATTAGATTAAAGGTTATTTATTTGGAAAGTGTCTTTGTCTAAATTTTGATAATAATTTTAAATACCCACATTGGAATAAATTGTTGAGGGCATGCAGAGCACATAGTTGACGCCGTTGCCTTTCGTGATATATTGTGTCACCTGGCATTTTATTAGTCACCATTTATAGATTTTTTGTTAATGTTATAAACAAATGTTTTATAGGAATTTAATTTTTAGTTTTGCCAAATAGGAAAAGTAAGAAAAGCTTCTATGACTTTTGTATTTTGTTTACAAAAAAGTTGTGACAACTCATGGCAAAGGTGACAGCTGACAAATAGCTGTAGGTCTGTTCAGATTACTGAAACTACAGAATACTAGGTGTGATTTGTTTTGTGAAAATAAAAATCGAAACAGAGAAATATTTGGGAACAAACGATTTATCTCAACAATAGAAACAAAACATTTTATTTGACAAATTTCAACTGAATAATTAAAAAAAAATTCATTTCTTCCACTATCAGATAGGCTATCTACCTATCCAAAATTTGTCAGATACTTTGGGTTGATGTTGCATCAGCTGTTTTGTCACAAGGGATTACAACAACACAAACCTATCCGGATAGCTTTGGATTGATCCCCCAATGAAATGGTTGAACAAAAGGGCCTCTGATAGTTTACCAAACGCAAAGAATGATCTTTTCTAAAATCTAATGTCGAATTCCTTTCAACAAAAGAATCGAATTTTTTTCTAAAAATAATCTAATTTTTCTGTCGTTGAAAAGAATACGAAAAGGCGAAAAGAATCGATTTTTTTTGTAATTGTGTGTGCGGCACTTGACAGCAGCAATTTTGAAGTAAAATGTCCAGAAAATATTCAATTTGGAAATTATTATTAATTGAAATTTTATTTATAAAATTCACCGAAAATTCGTTGCAACCAAAAACACCGCAGCTTTCAATTTGACATTTTAGAAATTTTAAATCTTGCAAGTGTGTGTGCAAATCGGTGTAAAATCTTTCTTGAATCCTGCAAAATTAGCAAGATTTGTTTTGACAGAAAAAATTCGAATTGTTCAGAAAAAAATCGATTCGTTTAGAAAAAAATTCGATTCTTTTGTTGAAAGGAATTCGACATAAGAGAATTGAATTGAATTTTTATTGAGACTTTTAAGAAAATTTTACAGAGTAAAATTCAGAATATATAGATATTACTTAGCAAATCTAGGCTTACTGCGGCTATAATGTATTACCTGCTCTATCTAGTTACATTTTTGGGAAGCCTCGTGGCTGTCACTTAAAATATATAAAAAAATATAGTCATTCTGCTCTTGCTCAGGAGCAATATTTCGGTTACCTGTTGGCTATATACATATATACAATACCTACAAAATTTGGTTTGGTTGGTTTGGTCAAACATTTTTTATGGCATAGATAAAAAAAACAGTTTGGTATATAAAGGAAATCCTACTCTCTATTATTTCTTGTTCATTGTTCCTTTTACGAATAAAGTATAACCACCCCAAATTCTTTTGGACGAAGTGTTTAAAATTAAAAATAAAATATTTCTTGCCTTCATATTTTTCTCCGATCAATAGAAATCGTCGATTTATAAATCAAAAGGTTCCCTCTCAATAATAAACACGTTTGACGTTAAATAGCTTACTTTTTTCCATACAACTCAGATTTTGATATTTTTGAGAAAATATGGCGTATTTTCTAGAGGTACCACAGTTTTCTAAAAAAATTAACTTTGGGAGTTTTTCATTAAATAAAACTAAAAACTGCATTTTTAAAAATTTGTTAAGTGCTTTATTTAATGTTTCGTTCGTACCTACTTAGTTATTTGTATTATCACTTTAGTAAGTTTTTGTGTAGGTATATCATTATTGATCACATAATCAAATAAATTGTTTTGTTTTTTTTTTATTATTAATTTGACAATAGCTGTGTTTTATTTTCCCCCAGATCAGATCATGAAAATAAAACAACACAGGATCTCGCGACAATTTGTTATATACCCAACTTTGTTTTCCCTTTGTTTTTTTTTTCATTTCTATACACCTGTTATCTTTTTTCTTTACACTACTGAGTACTGACGACATTTACAAATTAAGGGTGTGTGCTCAAAATGGATTTAGAAATCCAAATTCAAAACAAAGTTGGATCTTGCGCTGTTTTTGTAATGGTACATGTATATTCGTAGGCAAATCCAATCTGGTTCGGATCTGAGGAAAAATAAAACGCAGCTACTGAACTTATTATAACAATGAATAATAAAAAATATACATATGTATGTACGTATATGTGTAAATTTTGTTTTAAATTTAAAATACAAAAAAAATTCTCCAAAAAGTTAATTGATACATATAAATAGGTTGACTCAGCTTAAGACATCACTCATCCAAGAGAATAATTTGCCTAAAAGATGATGATGGGGTAAACGAACAATAAAGTTGCATGATTGCATCGGTAGGAAATATAAAAAAATTTCCGTGAAAACAGAACAACGATAACCTAATAATAATAATATGCATTTTACGAGCAGAATTACAGTCTTAAAATTTTAATTCTTCATGTTAAATAACTATTAAATAAGGCCATTCAAAATATAATTCTGTATAATAGGTGTTATACAGAAAAGCTGCCGCTCTTCTATATATGTAAAAACAAAAATGGCAGCTATGAGGTCCAACGAAAGCACCTAAACGCCAAATGGGCGGGCAAACCCCCTAAGCTGCTAACTCCTTAATGAGCAGTCTGAAACTGAGACAATAATAATATCAAAAAGGGGCCATTTACGGTGAGGCAGTCGTAAGGACGATTTATCAGAGTTTGTTAGCATACTACAGATCCCATGGTAAATGGGTTTGTTGTGGTGTGTGACTAAAGACCGGAGGTCTATTTATAGTCTCTACGATCCATGCGTCTTTGAGACTGTCCTTTTATTTAGTTTATTTTATTTCATTCATCAATAAGCTATACACACTAAGACACAATATCTTATTAAAGCGTTATAGCTTTAAAATGTACAAATTTAAGAATAAAAGCTAACTTTAATTTGAACATATAAGCTAAGATCAAATACATACATAAATACAATAGTAAAAATTAAATTGAAAAGGAAAACCTGAGTAGCCAAGAAATTAATTTTGGAACTTAAAAATTGGTAACTTTAATTTATAAAAGGTAAAATCTCAGGTTGACAGCAAAGACCGTCCAACGTCAATGGCCCCATTAACACACGCAGACATAAATTTCAAAATTAAACAAAATTAAGAGATTCATTTGTATACTTTTTGTTTTTCTTTATTTAAAACGATTTTCAGTCAGTGATTTTTTTAAAAACTTCAATAAAGTTAATAATAATTGTTTTAAACTGTTTTTGTATTCTATGCTCTTTTTATTGTATAATTATACTTGATTTTTGTTTTCTTTTTTTTTTTTTAATTTAAGTTTAAATTTTCACAAGTAAAGCGTTATTATTGAATAATACATTTACATTTATACTATACATCAATAGTTTTCGAAATACAAATCTTTCTGTACTTTTTAAGTACACTAATAATATATTTTAGAATAATTTATTATTTGTTTTTTTTTTTACTGGCAAAAGAATGATACACGATTTATATCTTCTGCTTTGCCTGTATCATTGTTAAAAATGGGATAAATGGAGTTAAAGGTTTTTTTAATATAACATTTATAATATAGTATCTAATATTGATTGAGTCCCTTGTTTTTCTATTTAAAAAAGATCGAAATAATTATGAAGTTTTAAACATTTCATTTTCCCTATTTTAACTTTATACGTTGTGATGCTTTATTTATAAAATAATTATATATTATTTTTAAAAGGAAGATTTTGGATACAAATTTGAATAATGAAACAAATTATTAAATACATACAGGTAAATCCTGGTTCTATATCGATTTATTTTAAATTCTGTCTCTTCTTTTATAATTGTTGGTTAACTAAATATCTTATATGCGTTTGTTTATCCCGTCTAACTTTTGAATAACTCTTTCTTGCCACAGTTAAGTTTATTCAAATTTTCCATACATCCCTGTACAGAGTCAGAATTTAGAATTCCATTACCATAGTTAAACTTGATTTACGTTTCTGTGGTAAATTCCGATATTTCAACGAAATGAATAAATCAGCTTAAAGTGAAGGGAAATCAATTTTTTTTGTTCTTAATATCTACATAGATGTAAATGAAGGCTTTTGATCTACCTTATAGTTGTTGTTTTGGTGCATGTGTTTCAAGAACCAACTTAAGTTTATGAATTAAAAACTTACGATATCAGTAGAAAAAAAAAGAGATATGAAGTTATTTTTTAAAGCCAAAGAATCAGAAGATATAAAACATAGAATAGAGAAGCTTTTAAGAGCTTACTAATAATTTCATTTTATCATGACAAATGGTAAAAGAAAATGAGAAAAATTTATAATAAAATTAATATTTTAAGCGATTTAAGGTTTTATATCGAAATTCTTAACTCCACACTTCGTCATTTGTAAAACATATAATTTATGTATTTTCAAAACTCTATCAATAAAATATGTTTGTTCCACTGATCTCTATAATACACTGGATAGTGAATAGCCTATAGTGTATAACAGATTTTGTGAGGCAAGTTGTTTAAAGGGTACCGGCCACGACCTCATATCTCGCTCTATACAAGCGAAAAAAGGGATTGAAGATATTTGCCGAAATCGAGCATTTATTCAATGTCAACAAGCATTGCGACTGTAAATATAGAAAAAAATAAAAGAAAATCCAGGTCCAGTAGCGTCCATACTGGCGCTGGCGCCGCTGTTATACTGTTATATGAGGGTAACGGCCACGACTATATTTTTGCCTCAAAAATTTTGTATGAATACACTATCCAGTGTATATAGAGATCAGTGGTTTGTAAATTTGTTTTTTTTTTCATAAATTTTTTTTTATCGTTAGCTTAAATATCTGTGAAAATGTGTTCTACATTGTAAAACTATAATATCATTTTTTCTTGTTTTGTATCTCGAAGTTATAAAAAAACATTGCTGCGACGACGTTTTGTTTAAAATCAGTGTGATAGTTTTATCTTTATGTGTAAATATATTCGTGCGTAAGTAAATTGTGTATTTTGTTTTGTTATTTTTTTTAAAAGGTATTTTATGTAGTGTAGCAAAAGGCGTTTGTGAATTAGTATTTTATGTTTATGTTTTGTAAAAGCGGTAGCTAAAACGGCAACAAAGGTTTAATAATATTTGTATGGTCCTGATTTAACTATAGTCATGTTTGATTCATTACTATTTGGCATGACCATTGCTTAAGACAACAGGCAAAACATTAGCTTGTTGTACAACAGCATTTATTGCATCGATTTCCTTTTTAAGGAATGCATCGACACGTTCGGAACCTTTGTTATCGTTAGCACCAATGATACGTTTACGAATGCCATCTTTTGATATGAATATCTTATCGCTGTCGCGCATTAAATCGTTTTTAAACTCAACGATACCAGACACCGTTTCGTTAACAGTCTTATCAATAAATTCCTCGATATTTTTTGTCTCCAAGTCGATTTTTTCTTTAATTTTACTGGACAAATTATCCATTTCACATTGATCGTGGGCAATACAAATTGCAGCAAGTGCTGTTGGTACATTTGTAGAGGTTTGTCGGTTCGGAGATATAATTAATCGTTTTTTAGCAATTATATGTGATGAATCGTCTGAAGTGTCAACTAATTTAGCATTCGACTCTGTCGCAACCACAGTGATGAGATCATTATTTGTAATTTGATGATTAGGATGATGATTTTGATTTGAATTGCAATTGTTCACATTTGTTGTGACATTCGATGATATTTTTGAATGTTTATCGCCGCGAACGAGTTTTGGCAATATGACAAAAGTAGCAATCGCAATAATATGAAGGCACATAAACACTTTCAGGTACAATCTGACACTGACCTGTAATTGAAAATGGAGAAATTATTAAAAATATTTTAACCAATTTGTATACGAAGAAATAAAAATTGTTGCAAGACACTTACCACACACTCAAGAAGAACAAATGGAAAAGTAGCATAACCCATAAAAATACGAGTTGTCAGGCATGTTAAAATATCGTAAAACATTCGTGTAAATTGGGTTCTCTGGAATCTATGACGGAACATACGTCTAGCCTGAAATAAATTATTATAAACATTTTTTTGTTTGTTTTTAATTTAAAGACAATTTAAACAATAAACTTACAAATCGTGCAGCTGTGACAAATAATGCACCAGTGGCAAATGTTAAGTAGTAACCAGGATAAAAACCATGCCAAACAGCGCTTAAAGCAAATGTAAGCATAGTTCCGTACTTTTTAGGTACCCGGTCATAAACTGTACTTCGTAGCCAAATGTTAGTTCCAATGTTCCAATTGTTAATAGCATCACGGAAGTTTGATGCAAACTATAATAAAAATAAACAAAAGTCAAGGTTAAAAATTAAAAGATCAGCTAGGTGGTAAGAATTTGTTGAGATAAACCCAAAAAGGATAACGAAGGACACACGTTGGACCTTTCTCTCCTAATTTGAACGAGTCGCGGTTTACATAATTTTCTCCAAATTTCGTTGTTCTTCAATCAGGCTCCCCAAACCTAACTTATAAAAGATTGCGAAATTCAACTTCATAATAATAATATGTTGATTGCCCGAAGTTAATTTTAAACTTCTTATTTGTTTTTTCCGTTACCATAAGTGTTGTCTAGGTAACGTACTGAAATTGATTAGTTTTTGATGAAATTTCTATGACGTAAACGTAATGGTCTCTTAGGTTAGGTTAGGTTAGGAGGGGCGTGCCCAGCTCTGAGGCTGTTGCGTACACGGGGGCCTATATTGGTCCATTGTGATCCCCTATAAACAGAGATAACACCTAAACTAGAAGTTAACATAGACTGGTTCATTTACGAACCAGCCCGTGCTTTCTATATATTTTCTCATGTTTGCCATTGAGACCTGCGCTAGATCGTCCAGTTCTCCAACAAACCTGTTTCCAAGGTAACGGAGGCGATTTGTTTGGAGGTTAGGGCAGTCGCAGAGCAGGTGCTTAATGGTTTCTATTTCCTCAACAGCTCCTACAGAAATCGGGTGGCACAATCTAGTGGCCATTACGCCAATGGCGCAATGTCCCGTTAGTACACCTATCTGGGTTCTAATATTCTTTTTACTCAGTGATAGAATATACCGAGTTTCTTTTTCATTAATTCTAGGCCATAAACTTCTAGAGATAACGCAATCGTTCCTGGATATCCAGGAGTTGTTGATTGATCTTTAGTTATTAGGTCTATCTTCATTTTGATCACGCCTATCGGGACGTTTGGTCTCGTATCTGACTGGCTACTACTGTCTCTATTTGACATTGACCCTTCCCTTGCCAGTGCATCTGCTATGTCATTCCCTTCTATATTGCTATGTCCAGGAACCCAGCAGAGTTTGACTTGGTTAGAGTTACAAATATTGTTCAGTGTATTTCGACATTGTGCTGCTGCCTTGGACCTTATAGTCTCACTGGCTATTGCTTTGATAGCAGCTTGGCTGTCCACGAAGAATGTGATCTCTGCCCTGTTCACCGATTAGTGAGTTGGGCTCCCATCCATGCCTTTCGGGAATTAGGATCGAGAAGTTTTTCCTAAAATCTATTACGGGTGGTACGTAGTCAGTGGTCACATCAAGACCGTCATATCTTTGCAAGATAGACCCATGACCATAGGTGCTGTGCTTCCAAGAGTCCATCTCTTTAAGTCGAATTGCACTCTTGGCTGCTGTCCCCCTTATGTATTCATCCAGGACTGGAAGGTTGAGGATGATATCCAGTCCTGCTTGTGGCGTAGACTTCCGTGCCCCCGTTATTCCTACACAGGCTACTAGTCTCTGTACCTTGTTTAGGTCTTTGAGATAGCTAACCTTTTCTACGGCCTTCCACCATACAATCGAATCGTAGGTGAGGATGGGCCGGACGATCGCCGTGTACATCCAATGGATGACATGCGGTGGCATTCCCCACCGTGTACCGAATGTTTTTTTGCATGAATAGAAAGCACACATTGCTTTTTTCATTCTTTCCTCAGTATTCCCTTTCCAGGTTAGCTTGGAATCAAGGATTACGCCAAGATATTTAGCTTCTTTGGAAAGTTTCAAAGGAATTTCATTAAGCTTGGGAGGGATAAAGTCTTCTAATTTCCTTTTCTTCGTGAACAGAACTAGCTCGGTCTTTGCAGGGTTAACCCCGAGACCGTTTTGCGCTGCCCAAAAGGATAGTTCCTTAAGCGCAGATTCCATAATCTCTTTGATGGTGGTAAGAAATTTACCTGATATCAAGATTACTATGTCGTCTGCATAGGCCACAGTTTTAATGCCCTTATTCCTAAATTTTGTAAGAATTTTGTTAACAACGAGGATCCAGAGGAGAGGTGAGATTACTCCTCCTTGTGGTGTGCCTCTTGTAACTGTTTTCTCAACAATAGTGTCCCCAAGTTGCGAGTTTAAGATTCTACCATTGAGCATGGAATAAATCCAGTCCACGATGGCAGATTCAACTCCAACTTCTTCCAGAGCAGATTTAATGGACTCCGTTTTTACTTTATTAAACGCTCCTTCGATGTCCAAAAATGCTGCCAGGGTGTGCTCTTTGTGCTCTAGACTTTTTTCAATTTGTGAAACGACCTCGTGCAACGAAGTCTCCACTGACTTACCTTTAAGGTAAGCCTGTTGGAAGTTGCACAAGTTGTTAGGATTGAGAAGGTCCCTAACATGCAGATCAATAATCCTCTCCAGTGAAAAAAGAACCACCAAGTTTCATAAACAAATATTATTTTCTTTACGAGATAAAGCTCTCTAAAAGCCTCCATTTATTCCCTCCGTTTCTTTAGAATGAAGTTACTAATTAATTAAGAAAATTAAAAAAACAAAAAAAATGGATTTTTTCTTGAATAAAAAAAACATTTTTGTTTTGTTTTGAAATGCAATATTACTTGAAGAAGCGAGAAGCTTGCTACTAAAAAAAGATATCGGCTGAGCGATTAGGGAGATCATGCGGTCATCATCCAAAAATATGTCCAAAAAATCAAGTTAAATTAAATTCTCATTGAAACAGTGCCATCAAGGATCAGATTTTTTTTTTTTAATATTTGGAACTTGATGATGCAGAGGCAGCCTCAATTCGTGTTTGTTAATAACCGCCCTTATGTAAATAGAATTAAATTAAAAGTTTTTTCTTTTGTGGAATTTGTTTTCTTCTACGTAGAAAAAAATTCGGTGGTGATTTTATGTTCGATATGGCTGATTGATTTCAATATCAATATCAAGATGTTTGACAGGAATTGTGATTTCTGAGATTGCAGAAAATTCTGAGATCTCAAAACCCTGCACTGGATAAATAAATAATTGATTGATGGCAATATGCGTTTATAGACTTTGAATACAATAATTATATTAATACTAAAAAAAAGCTTTTTTTCGTCACTAACGAAGAAAAAACCCAACTTCGTTATCTTCAATTAAAGAACTTAACAAATTCTATCTCTTAAAGATAAATGCAAATGTTGCAAATTAAAGTAATTGACCAGTTTTGCTCTGTCAAAAAGTGAGCAAGTGAATCCAAAATTGAGGAATCCTATTTATACATATATTATTTCTGTGCTTAGTCAGGATGATATCGTCATCGAGTCAAATTGATAATAATTGATATGATTAAACAAAATCTTTCAAGCTAAAGCCTGTATGACACATTACACTTTTCCTCATTTTTTATTAATTGAAAATGATACTAGAGTATTAGAAAGAATTCATTACTGAAAATGGGTGGGTTTTTTTTGCAAGCCCGGGCACAATTGCTTGAAAAAAAACCAAAACGGAGGTTAGCAACAAAATGGAGTTTTCATAAAAACTATCGATAACAAGTATGTAATTCACGCCTGTAAGACAGTTTTTCTGCGCGGTTAAGTTAAGGCCCGAAGATTTTTTGGGTTAAGCTAAGCCCGCTTGGGATTAGCTGTTGTTGCATTTAAAATGAGAATTGTTTAGCATCCAATTCCCCCGGGCTTGCAAAAAAAACACGCCCAATATCACAAAAATTGTATTAAAATGTGATTCGATTTAAATTTTTTAGCTTCAAGCAGCTTTTTTTGGCATTTAAGAATTGAAAATTAAAACATATTTCAAAAAACATTAAAAACTAATTTTTAAAGAAACTTTTCGGACGAAACTGGATATTTTTGTGTTTGTTGCCGTTAATATAAATAATATAATAAATATAAATATAATTAATACTGTTTTTTGCCAGATGAGTGCTTTTCCTTTCTTAAAAACAATATCTTTCTCTTTTTCTCCTGGTTGACACTTAAATATGATTTAATAAGCTAAAAATGAAGACAAAAATGTAGTGTTATACGGGCTTAAGCTCGAACTGAGTAATTATGTTCCTTTTTTACACCCAAACTTTTTTAATCCTTAAAAATATTTTTCTACTTCTATAACTTATGAGCATATGTACCTCAAATGATAACACATTTATATTGGTTATGAGATCCCATTTGGAATTTCCTTCCTTGTCATAGCCGGTGAATCCCAAACCGGCATTATTGCATATAGCATCTGCTAGCAGCCATGCATGATAATACTTAAAACGTATAATCGTTGTTGCCATCATGATATACCACAATTTATAAGGAAAAGCTATTTGCGATATATATTCGGGATCCTTTAACGCTTTGATAGGATACACCTTGACGAATTTCATGAATATAAAGGCACACACCATGCTGCCAATAACTTTCTTTATCACAGCTTTCGTTGGTGATGGTTCAATGATGATTTCTTTTGTATTTCCATTATCCAAATTGCCCTGCAAATATATCATTGAAAAATTCAATTCAATTAATATTGTATAGCACATGTTCTTACATTTGATGCTGGACTTTTGAGTAAATTATATCCTTCAATGAATTCGATGTAATCTCGGTAGAAAACTAATGGGCCTGCCATCAGACCTTGGAAGTTCAATACATAAGAAAAGTATTCGAGTGCCGATGGAAGTTTTTGTAGTGAATGATATTGTTGAGCTTTAGTCATATCCTGAAATTAATTGTAGTTTTTGAGAGAATACATTATTAGTTTTATCATATTTAACTTTTATAAAAAGACAAACATTTACCTTTTGTTCGCTGACAAAACCATCATGTATACTAAATGCCAGACTAGTTACTTTTTGGGTTATAACCATAAGAGGTCCGGTTATGTCCAATGAGCACGAACCGTAGTCATAGATTTGACGATGCAAATGTATACACAGTAAATAGGTCATAGCCACTATCATAACGGCTCTAAGAAAATGCTTGTATTAGTTAATTGTTTTAAAAAAATTAATCATTTTAGTTTTTACTTTTGAACAACTGCAGGATTTTGTGTGCGTATTACAACGTAACATACTGATGGAAGTCCAGCGATATGGATGGCTTGCTGTCCGAAACAAATATAACCGAAGACAAGACCTATTGATAGGCCAAATGTGTGTCGAACGATGGAAGACACTCTGGAAGGATGTAAAACTGATCGAAAGAGCGAAGCTAGAAATAGAGCTGATACTTGGCATAGTATGAAGTTTACCTGTTAGATTACAAAAAAATATACGATATGGTTATTTTTTTTTTCAAAATAAAATATTGAGTTAGATACAATTAATAATTTTGTGGGGTTTCATAGAAGTTAAATAAATCTGTTTGGTATATTGTAAGACGTAAGTTGTGGTCGAAGGGCCACACTGAAAGATGAAAATATGGTTTTGGAGTAAAGTACATTCGTACAAAATACTTCTTATTTAAGGCAGTTAAACAAAAACCAAAGAACAAGTACAATCGTCTATCTTTCTATTTATAGAAAAATTATTATAATTTATAGACCTAAATACAAGAATTGGTAAAAAATTGGCCTTTACCATAGCCATGTATTTTATGCAAATTTTGTATCACAGGGGAATGCCCGCAAGTTGTAAATTACTAAGGACTGGTTACCCACGAGCTGTCGCGCTACCAATTAGTTTATTTATTTAAACATGATGACCAGTTAAACTTGTATTCTCATCAAATACTTCAGTTTGTTTTTAATAAATGATTATAAATAGAGCCTCAATGGCTAAGCCTCTTCGAACAAAGAGAAATAAACATGTAGGTAAATATCTTCTTAAAATATATACTCTACATGTTTTTCCAATTCCTTCAAAAGCTCCCAAACCCCACAACAACAATTCTCATCATCTAATAAAACAAGTATGTACATATGTATGCATACATATTAAACGGAAACTTTAGTATTCCGCCATGTGGCAAGTATAATTATTTTCTATTTTTGCACAAATTGTTAGCCTCATAGACAGGTAGATATAAGAGTTTTCAACTGTTAAATCAAATGCTTCCAAATATCATTTCATTGTCACGGTCATGGTCACGGCAGACATAATAGAAGTTCATTGAAATATTATTGCAAGGGCATTTTTTTTTTAAATTTTAAATTTTAAATTTGCATAAACGGTTTCAAATAGGCCCAAATTCAAAATGTCTTGACAGTGCCATATTATAATATGTAGCCAAAAGATTTGGCTGTCTTATTGTTCGTTTAATGTCATTAAATCAAACGTTTGATTCATAGTTAAATTTAAATAAGCTAATTAAAATTCAGCTCTTCAATCTTTGTATGAAATAATTCAGAAGTTTTTGAGAAAATATTGATTTATCACAGAAAATAAAAAAAAATGATTTAGGCAAAATAATAAAACATTTTTCGTTGCCTATTGTGCGTGGGTGGGTATTTACACATTATGATGACTCGCGTCACTTTCGAAACAATTTATATTGTATTTTAGTTTTCATACTTGTTTCAAATAAAATTATACTAAGGCAAATTAAGTTTTTAGTGAGAAATTGGTAAGACTTCTTATAATTTTAGGACACTTTTTTTGTGACTCCAGTTTACTCATTTTAAAAAAATTAACTACCATTGAAGTTAAACAGTTTTAAAATCTTGAATTATTAAAAACGAGAATATATATAAAACTAATGACTAAAATAGTCATTAAAGATCACCTAGTTTAAGTAGTTGGTCTGCCAGATTTTTTTAATGAATACATATTTGAACAAAGTGGTTGGGTCATAAGGAACAAATGGACGCCAATGCTCCAGCCCGGAAAATCCACCCACACCAGAGCTGGTACCTAAATCGTTAGGGGTTAGTTAGAAACATGTAGGATAATTTACAATTCTAATTTTAAAAATAAGAAAAGTTAGAAAGCGGAAGATAAATTTTTTGTTTTTCTAGCTTCGTGTTTGCTTTTCATGGAAATACACAGGTAGGTAAAATACAGGGTGTTTGCATAAAATGCGAAAGAAGACAAAAAAGTATGGGAGGGAAGGGTGTATATTTACTCCCCTTTCTAAAAAAATTAATCTTAAAATCAATAATTTAAAAGAAATACTAACGCCTACAATATAATAATCTTGTTTAATTCAAGTTTTTAGAAAATTGAACCTTTTGCCATGGGAAATTGAAATTGACCCCTTTTCCATACGATTTTTACCCAACCGTTATAGTTTTTTTGCACTTCACCGAGTACGTATTATTAATTTAAAGAAAAAAGGGTTACTAAGGGGTGACTAATCAGAAAAAAAATTATAAACTTTGTTTTTTATTTAGAGGTAATTAGTTTGTCATGAATGAGAAGCTACCGTAAATTAAAATGACAGCCAATAACAAATGGTAAACACGTGGGCCATTTTTCAAGGACTAATTTCAAATTAAAAAAAAATATATTCAAAAACAACGACTAACGTACAACAAAGTATTGTCACTTTTTTGATAGCCAGAAATCTTTTTTTATCAATAGTTTTCGAAAAAATTACTTACATACTCAAAATTTGGGAAAAAACACTTTAAAAATTTGTAAATTTGTTTTTTTAAATTGGCTTTTTTTAATCACAACCCACTTTTAATTCTCAATAAAACGCTGAATACTTGGTTTTATGTCAACTAGTGTTCGAGGAAATTAAAAATTACTAAACCATTTATTGTATTTGATTTTTTATTTATTATTGAGTAATTTTATGTACATACTTGAAGTTATAGAAAGAATGAACGAACTCAAGCCAGACAAGTTTTCTTAGACATAAACATACCCTTAGCGGAGCAACGGAGTTGCGTGAGCGTGACAGTGGCCCTAAAAAGGGAGTTTAAATCCTTGGAACCCGCGAGGCGTGCCACCAAAGAAACTGTTGTGCAAAAATTTTGAAAGTAATTTTTTCGAAAACTATTGATAGAAATAAAATGGTTTAAAAATAATATAAAGGAACAGACTTCTGGCTTTCAAAATTGATACAGTACCTACCTATTTTATTGAACATTGTTTTTTCCATTTGAAGAACTGATCCTCCCGCCTACACGGGGGAGATACTAAAAATGCTTGTCACTGTTGCGTCACTGCCCGCGCCGTGCCGCGCAGTGATTTCGTTTGTATGGGAGAGCGGAAAAAAAGTCTGATAAATCTGAACTATTAAACGGATTTTAATGAAATTTAGCAGACATGTTTACATAGATTATCCTCATAAATATTTTTTCAAAATTTGGTTAAAAAAAAAATTATAAAAAAAAGTTATTGTGAAAGTTTTTCTAAAATTTGAGGGATTTGATGTTGTATTAAAATTTAAAAAAAAGTCTGTTTAATCTGAAATATTCTACTGAAATTTATCACACATGTTCTGATTAGTCTTATACATATTTGGTCTTAATTTGATTCAGAAAAAAATTATTAGAAAAATAGTTACATGTTTGGATTGGCAAAGAACCTCTTGGCTGTGTTGTGCCCCTGTAACCCTGCTCAGATAACTCATATTATCATAAAATGATAATATTTTTTCATATATTTTTTCCAAACAAATTGAGTTCAAAATTGAAAAATTTAGCAAAAAATCGATTTTCTGAGACCTGGGACAATTATTTATCTGCAGCTGATTTTTTCTGTGCCATAACTTGAAACTATGGAGCACACGTGTAGACAATTGTACGTAATTTTAAAACTCAAAATTTTAAAAACTAAAGTTTGAGGCTTATAGAAGGTTTTTTTTTATGAATCATCATTTTTTTAAATTTTAGATGGTAAAATGATATATGAAGTTACAGAATCTAACTACCTACGTTTTCATTGGGGCAAATGATGTATTTTCGTTGAAAATTTCCAAATTCGATTCCAAATTATCTCATTTCCCATTCAAATGAGGTAATTTCAACCAAAATTTGTTTGGAAATTACGTACAAAACTTTATGAACACACCCAAGTTTCCACCATGGGAAACCCATTAGAAAGCATTCCAAATGTCAAAATTGTATGTATGAAGAACAACAACAAAAAGAGAACACAACAAAAAGAAGCTATTAGCTGTCAAACGAAATTAGCAATGGCCGCGTTCAGGTTGCACTAGGATAGCCTATCTAAGATACTCGAGTATCCAGTATGTTTCTGAACGCAAATCAGCTGTTGTTGGCATTTCCCATAGGATAGATGAGTATCCCAGAATTTTTAGGATAGCTTGAGATTTTTTTTCGCCAACAGCTGCTTTGTCATCAGCTGTGATTTTACAAGGGATTACAACAACACAAAGCTATCCAGATCGCTTTGGATACAAACATGAACGCGGCCAATGAAAACACTTTTTCTGTAATTTACGAAATTACGTCATTTCGTCTCCAATGAAAACGTATAGTATAAAAGAACTTCGGAAAAATACATTTTTAAAGTTAGCTGAAAATATGGTTCGCGTTTTGAATAAATTTTTTTTCAACTTTCAGGGCTTGTAAATAAGTATCTACATAATATTTATGTATATATTAAAAAATACTTTAAAAACATAGGCTCGGTTTATCTAAGAGAACTTACGACATAAAATTAAAAATGTTCCATATAATGACTTTCTCCAAAGACCTTTTTTCTGCGATCAGCCCACTGTGCGCCGCCCTACCAATCGTAACTTTGCCCTCAATTTTCTTGTGAAATATTCAAGTTTATGTTATTTCACCATTGAAGTTTATAGCATTGAACAAGGTGTGGAAATCATCAAATTTTATTTTCAAAATCAGTGCTCCGTTCGCAAAAACAAAATAATTTTTAGCGTGGAGAACCATTTGGATAAATAGATGTGTAAGCAAGCTTTTAACATAAGCGACGATCACAGACACCTTATTGTTTTCACAGAATAGTTTTTTAATTGTTCTTAATAAAAAGTTTTTGACGAATTGACACTACACTTACGCACGATAATCAAAACGTACAAACTTTAAATTAAACGATTAAAAACAGGTACCTGAATGCATTTCGGACTGTTTACAGTCCATCATCAGCATCACGACTAATCCAATTAGTGAAGTTGTTTTTGTTTTTTGTTTGGATTCCTTTTGTGGCATTAAATTAGAGAGAAGAGAGAAGATGTTATATTGCCGTTGTCAGCATTGATGGCATTGGAGTTATTATTAAGAACAATTAAAAAACTATTCTGTGAAAACAATAAGGTGTCTGTGATCGTCGCTTATGTTAAAAGTTTTACGGTTTTCACGCGTTCAATTAATTAATTAATGAAGTGTAAACAAGCATTTTGGACTATAAAATACTACCAATCCACATGAGATACGCCACGAGATACGATCCTGAGAGAGTGGGATGTATTATCGGTTCGTACTTCTTCCAAAATGAAATTGGTATTGCCATAATCGTCAACGCCGAGCCCTATGGCCTATAGACCGAAGAAAAGCAACTTCTTGTGTTTTACACTGGATAATGTTGTTGAAACGTAACAAATAATGGTTTCAACAGAACAGCGCACGATTCTTGTCCGACTGTAGGCATTTCCATTTCAAAATTTCGACTCAACTCCTTCACTCTGTAGTCAAAGTTGAAAAGCACCACAGAAGTCAAGCAAATGACAGACGACGTAATTTTATTTCTAGAGTGGATGCCACAGAGATATTAAGCTAAAGTTTTTCAAGATTTTACTGAGTTAGTAAATCTTTCAAATAAATTGAACCCGTGTTTGCTTAGAAGCATTTGGAAATGTGCTTTCGCTATCGAATCAGAGAGTGTGCGACTATGTGGCACTAGGGAAATGGCGCTTTCCATAGAGATGTTGACCTCTCTATGTCGACATTAAATTATTAAATGTCAAAAATTTAAAATTTAAATTGACTGAAAAAATTGTTTAACAACATCAGAATAAAAGGATGAGAACGTGAAGGTCTTTTGTTTATATCCTATTCCAGCTGAGACCTTTGGAAAATTCATTTTCGACGAACATGGGAATCTCTCGAAAAAGCCTAAATTTCATTCAGAATTCATGATGGCTAAGGGAGGTATCCCGTACATAATTTTCCTTCTTAAGCTAAGTACAGACGATTGTCAGATCTTACAATATTGTCAGATCTGTCAGTGAAAAAACTCTTCCAAATGTCTTACAATCGTCTGAACACACAATTTTGTCTGACAATATTGTCAGACACGTCATTGTCAGACGACAATCTGAAAAAAAATTTTCAGGTATCTTACAATCGTCTGAACACACAATTTTTATCATTGTCAGTCGATTAGGACATTGTACGACTCATTGGTCATTGTCAGATGTTTTAATTGAAAACATCTTACAATTGCTGACAATTTCTTCATTGTTCGAAATGTCAATGAGTTGTTTAAAGAGAGATACAAAAATAATTGACAATCAAATTGGGAAGAAATCTATCAACCGTGTGAACGGAAAATTTTTCATTGTAAGAAATATGTCAATTGTCAGCTAATTGTTAGCCATTGGCAGACCATTGACAATTCTGACAATATTGTAAGGTCTGACAATCGTCTGTACTTAGCTTTATCCTTTTTTTTTACCTTCCATACTTATACCCTGGTGCGGAGCAATAAATCTTTGAAATCCAAGGTGTAAGATAAGGAGTAAGAAATAAAACTAAATCAGATGTCATATTATTATGTTTTAGTTAAAAACTTTTTTTATTTTACAAAACATTTATAACCATGAGCGTAAAGAGCCAGTACACTACCTATACGTTTGTGCATTTTATTTTTTATTGCGAACACACATCATTTTTTTATTATACAATAAAAAAAAACAAAACAAAAACACAAATACAAATACATTTTGGTGTACGCTTAACCTTAGAAAGAGTATATCAACATGTCTCTGCGAAATGAAATCGCCTTGGGTACATACATACATACATATATCCATATTGGAATATCAACAAAACTTCACATGCACAAACAAATTTTAATTCGAGAATCTTAAAAATGTTTATTTTAAAGTTATTTGATGCGTGAATTAATAATAATCATTTATATGAATTTTATCTACAATGCTTTCTTGTGCATAAAAAGAAAATCGTCCCACTGAATTTGCAAATAAAAGTCAGAATATTTTAATATCACATAACTGGAACACCAGAGAATATACTACACGTACAGTATTTTACAGATGTATACTCATATCAAAAAACAGCTCCTTAAAATGAAAAGCAATGCAATAAAACTCGGAGACTTTTCCTTAAAGTATAGCGCACGTTGACAATTTTAATAGCATATACCAAAATACTCCCATGCTTATAATAGCAGTTGGTAGTGTATTACTGCCGTGTCATTTAGAGATGCGACAAAGAGGTAGAGCGTATAGGTTGGGTCGAGGCAAGACTCAATTTCTATGGGAGATCCACTGGAGGCGAAATTTTCTAAAAAAAATGACTCAAAATAAAAAAAAAAAATACTCAAGAGACAACGGCAACACTAACAATAAAATGCTCCAGCATTCTTTCATTTTCTTTGTATATCAAGTTGTTTTAATCGATGGTTTTCGAAAAATTCATTTTAAAAATTTCAAGATATTAAGTGGTATTTTAGTTTTTCATAACCAATGTGTTTATCAATTTTTAATCAAACAGTAAAAACCAAGTACTTAAATGTCTTCTAGTTTGTGAGAAAATCGAAAACAATAGAAATAAGTTTTACTAAAATTGATTAAATTATTTCAAGCTCTTGTTAAATTTTCTCTAAAAATCCAATTTTCCACTTAGTAAGTTTATTTTGTTACCTATTTGTAATTTTTAATATTTTACTAGAAATTGATAAGAGCAATCAAAATTTAAAATTGCCACCATCCACCGATATCACAATGCATAATATGATATAAACAATTGGACGACGTCATAACTCAAAATAATTATCAAAGGACATAGTAGTGCCCAGCTAAGTTCTGGCACTACACCCTTTTTACTAACTCCATTACCTACCAATAAAGTCAGAAACTTCAAATTTTGGAGTCTTTGCTATAAGCTCAAGCATAGGCGCCTCACCAAATTTCAACCGCATAACATAAGTAGTTCCTGAGATATAGGACTTTAAAATTTGGGAAAACCGTAACTGAATCACTGATTCACCAACTGACACGTCATCAAAATTATGAAAATGTGAGGTTTCCATTCAGTGGGCGTGGTATTCGGCAACTTTTTTCAGAACTGATATCTATTATATGGAGGTTTCCGATTGCTGTCGTCGTATACGTCCAATTTATCAGAATAGCGATCAATTAAATGGAGCATTTAATTGAACGACTACTGTACAATGAGTATTGAGTCCTACACTTCTGGCTTCACAAGTATATCTTTTGAGATTTTATCCTGACAACAAGAAATCAGACCAAAAACATAAAACATATTTAGCGAGTTCAATGCAGTACCCGGTGACCACACTAAATACAATTAATTGTTGGATTGAACTCGCTAAGTATTGAGTATTTATAATGTGGCTAATCCAAATATTTAAAATTGTCTTCTGTAAACAACCCCGAAAACTTTAAAAAAGTTATACAAAAACATAAATGTTAAAAAAGAGCCAAGTTTTTCTATACAAAAACCTGCATGTACGCCAAGTTACAATCTTAGAAAATTCTAAGCTGCTAATATGTTAGCATATTTATGTGCCTCATTTTACAATCTATTTAAAAACATGTGTTTGGTTATTTTTTTCTCGTTTAAAAGATTTGTATTGTTTTTACTCTTACTTACTTACTTATATAAGTAATATACATATTTTATGTTCTATGATCTCGTGCAGCATTATATGGTCATGCATTCTACTGATTTCATAAGCCTCTCCCACGATAGCCGCATGTAGTTTTACCTTAGTTATAATTATACACTTGCTTCTTAACAAATGAAATTAGCATAGAATCACGTACTTTGCTTGCACTGCGAAATTACAAAAATAAAAATAAAAAATATAAATAAAATAACAAATGAACCTCAATCCTTTTCTTTTATTCAATTTGAATGGTGCAATAAAATCTTTTATTTTTTTTTTGCAATCACGATTTTATCAGATGCACATTTATAGTACATATAATGAGTTTAGCATTGGAATTAAATGAACTTAGACGCAATAATAAATATTGGTTTGTTTTTTGTTATATAAATCAACCGTTGATTTGCTTTTAATTAAGGCCAATTAAGAATGCTAGAATAGAAAATATTGTGTTTTTTTTACTATTAAAGAAATAAAAAATTCACGACTAGGTATATGTCACAAGCAAAGGGTGTTTTTTCTTACAGGCGGAGAACTAAAAAACCCAAAACGAAATTTTTATCTCTTAAGGTATGTCCATACCAGAAGAAATATTTCACAAACAAAAAAACCCATGTGAAATATTTCCGAAATGTCTCTTTTGGTGAAGACGGTGCACAGTGGCCCGGTTAATCAAATCTAGTTACAATAATCATTTATCGAGTGTGCTATAATTACGGTGACCATCCGTTCATTATAATAATGAACAGTTCTGTATTTAAAGACGATGTTCATTATGAATTATTTGTTGAACAAAAACACATAAATGTTCTGTGTTTCAGAAGTTGTTCATTATTTGTTCTGTATTTCGTACAAATTCTTAAAAGCAATAATATAAATATTAATGCAAAATTCAATGACAAAAAAAAAAGGTTCTAATGTACCCTAACCGTTTGAAAGAACGAACAAGACATCTAGTACAATTTTACTTTGTCAAATGCTCCTACAGAAAGAGTTTTTCTCTATTATAGAAAATATTTGGACAAATGAAAAAACCCAAATGGAGGTCGAAGCTGCAAAATCTATTTTGAAAACTAAATACAATAATTATGAACTCAGTTGTTTAGAGTTCAAAGAATATTTAAAAAAAGGAAGGAAATTGGCTCTTCAGAAAAATATCAAAATCCGTAAAAATGAACTGTGTTAATTTAGATTTCAATTTTTGTTTGTTTGTAAGACTTTTTGGTTTTAGAGTTATTTTGTTTCTTTTTTCACTTGTTCATTATTTGCAATTCTAAAATATGGTCACCGTAGCTATAATGCAAAACTCTTAGAAATAAAAACAACAATTTTTTATATTATTTTATTGTATTATTCATACTAGAAGGTCTACAGTTTATTAGACTTGACCATTCTTTATTCCGTCAATTTCATTGAATTTTTGAACAACAACGACAACTTAAAGGTGCTACTACCAATTGTTTACGAATTAATTCTATAATTCGTTTTTGTTTTGGCTATTTCAAGGGGTGCAAAGCCCTATCATCAGTCTTCTTATTAGTGGTGCTGAACTTTAATGCAATTTTATTATGAAAAACTTTCTACATGCACACCATAGGATTCGAACCCCCGCATACCAGATTTGTTCAGTCTGCTGATGCTCCAAATGCATTTGATAAACAAACAACACATCTCGACCTGTGACGTCAGTGGTCATAAGCAGTGGAACGCGTCATTCATACGACTTCTAAGACTGAGCAAATCTGATATGCTTGGGTTCGAATCCTATGCATATAGAAAGTTTTTCATAATAAAATTGGATTAAAGCTCAGCACCACGAGACTGATGATAGGGCTTGGCACCCCTTGACATAGCTATATCACCAGCCAAAACAAAAACGAATTATAAAATTAATTCGTAAATAATTGGTGGTAGCACCTTTAAGTTGTTGTTGTTGTTCAAAAATTCAAAAAATAATTTTCTTTGGATGAATAATTTAGCTTGTAGAGTTAAGCTACAGCTAGCGTTAATTTGGATGGTGACAAAAAAATTAATTTTTAATTTTTTTTTTTAGTTTTGAGAGTAAGAACTGAGGGGAATGCGTGAAAAAAATTGTTTTTTTTGTTACTTGATATATTTGTTTATTATTAAAATAAAAATTGAGTTTTTTATTTTTTTTATTTAAAATCTTTTGAATTCAATGTTTTTTGAAACACCACTTTGGGCACACATTTTCAACTTTAAATTGAGTTACAAAAAATACCGCAAATTCCCGCCTTTAAATTAAAGAGAAAAAATCCTTATATATTTGTTCACATAAACCCAAAAATTCAGCTCTATTCAATTGGTAAGTGTTGGTGTTGATTTTTAATTTTTTTTTCTAATTCAAGTAAATTTTGTCTAAAGTTGCTTCTCCGCCCTAAACGGGGTGAAATAAACCGCCTCTCCTATACGATCTTTTTCTTGCCTCGTAATTACCTAAACGCTCTAACCTTTTTTTTGGATCTTATCCAAAACACCCAGCTGTATATTTTTGGTTTGCTCAATTTTTTTGCCACTATTTGAATTGTAAACTACCTACCAATAAAATATTTTTGTATTTATTATTTTATGTCAAAAGTTAAAACATACACTTAATAAACAAAAAATAAAAATAATATTTAAAAAAATGTTTTATTTTCTTTTTTCACCACTGTCTAGCTTATATTGGTTTATTTTGTTTTTACCCCACTGTTTTACTCAAATAACCTTCAAATAACCTACTCTAAATAAACATTTGTAAAGTGAAATACAAACTACTATGTCTACCGCTCTAAATAAACATTTTTTTTTTCAACAAACAATTCTGTACATAGATATTATTTTTGACACTCACAACTTGATAGCCTTAAAAATTCCCTTTAAGTAAACAAAACAAATTGTTACGATATCTTTATTCGTTTAAGAGTTATGACTTTAGCAAAAAGTCGAAACGGGCTACTGTACGGCGTCTAATGAACTATTTACCATGTACCATTTCAAATAATTTTTTTATTGGGCCTTAGTATTTCAGCGAAATTGGTTCAGTAGTTTTCTAGTCTATATGCCTTATAGATACTAATATTCAATTAAATGTAGATATGCATAATATATATAAAAGAAATTTCAACGTTTAAGAGGAGTCTATTGTTATACATTTTCGATTTTCAAAATGAGTAGAATCAATGAGAGCACATCTGTTATTTCTGGTTATTAGCAATTTCTCTTAACAATATCCCATTATTAAGAAATACCTACACATACATAAATTTTTAATGAATGAAACACACATTTTGTTTTTCATCACTAAAATAACTAAAATTAATTTCGTCTTTGGCACAATAACGATATATATCGGAATTTTATATCGCGTCAAAAATTGGCAGAACATGTTTATAAACCACAACGACAACGCCACTCAAAACAAACCATCAATAGACAAGACACAAAAAATAAAAAAAACAAACACCCAAAGATATTTTTGCTTATTGGACCATGTCCATAAGCTATGGCGCATAGCGGGTCTATTGAATTTTGCATGTGTATAAGTTAAACTGAAAACTAAATTCTAAGTCGAATGTCACCACGGAAAAGCATGATTTGTTTAGTGATAGGTTGAACTTTGAAAAAAAAAAAAAACTAAAAAGCTATTTTTGTTATTTTGGCGAGTGAATCTCTCGTATATTTTGATTTTCGAATGCTGCGATGAAGAAAGGTTTGTGACCGAATAATGTTATTTACGATTAAACATCTTGAGAACTATAATTGGATTAAACTTTTTAATAATGAAATGATAAAGATGTGTTTTTTTTTAAACAAACCCGATGTCATTCATGTTTAAAAATGACGCATTATTTTTTTTAAAAATTTAACAAGGTTTGCATTGAAAATTGATATGGATGATTTCAATTTTTTAAAAGGCCAAATTATCACAAAACAAATATGGACATTTTCAGAAAATAGAATTTGTTCTGATGTTAACTTTGTAGAAGCGACAGTTAGTTTTAATTTGAAAATCCATCTTAAAATCGGGATCCGAGATTTTGATCCCAAACCATAAGGGATCGATTTTTGGTTGAAAGCAAAAACTGGGCCGGGATCACAATATCTTCCATAGGGACCGATTTTTGTTGATCGATAGGAAAATGACATAAGAAGTTCTTTGATCTTGAAATTGTTGGAAAATTATGCAAATACTCAAATAAGCCGAAAAACAGTAGAACAAGAAATTGAACAGCTTACTTCTCGAAATAGGTTTCATTCGAAGAAATTCGCAGTCCGACCTGGGAAGATCGACGGACATAAGACACTGGTAAATTTTTTCATCCAGTTGCGATATTCAGTCATTCCAAAAAAAATTAATTTTGATTCGTCCCGGCAATCTCACTTGGACTCATCAGTTGACTAGTGAGGACCTTGTCAATAAATTTCTTTTGCAATGTTCCTAAACTTTTGTACATTTTAAGGGTTATTTCAACCCCTTAAGTACATGTAAAGTGATTAAAAAACATGAATATAGTGAATATAGACACCATTAATGAAGAAGATTTCATTAATTATATTGTTTTTGATTTAGGTAATTTTAAAGATGATTTTCTTCATTTTCATTTTTTCTTTTCCTGATGTGCTTGTCACTCTTGACAAATCAAGTCGTAAAATAAAAATATTAAAATAATTGCTTCTTATCTTCAATAAAAATAATCTTTACTCTCAAATTGCAATCAATATTGAACTATGGTAGTAAATGCTATAAAATTTTCGAAGTGAGTTGATATTTTTTTTGAGTGGAAGAATTGTTGAACGATAACTGCGCGTTTACATTACATACAAATACCTACATACATATACTATATTTATAAGAAAAAAAAGTTTTATTTACGCGTTAGTTTTAAGATACACGTAAATGTATGTAAATTCATTGTATAAAGATGTATGGAATGGTAGTATATACAAAGCAATGCGATCATTTCAATAAACTTTGTATCCGAAGGTTAATTTCGCTACAGTACAGATACTTGTTTGTACATATTTTTTAAAGATGTTTGAAAACATGCACGTATTTGGCAAAAAATAAAACATACATTTCTTTCTTTAAACACTATTGAGCTTGAAAAAGAATAAAATTTGATTTATTTAAAAATTAAATTTGTTCAAATTAAATTTCAGTTTCTTTTTTTAAATATTTGTATTAATAAAAAAATCTCTTAAATGGGCTCCTTTTGTCATCGAAAATGGCCCCTACCTAAATTTGATAAAAAAAACTATGCCCAGTTGATTGTTGACGTAAATAACGTAATAATTGGTAATTTAAAAGTGCGGTCACTTGTTTTGAAGCGTTTTTTACGAATTTTGTCTTGCTACGGAAATGACGACTTCGTTACGGTTTGTTTTTTGCTTCAACAGCAGTTCTATTTTTGCGACCAGCCATCGTTCCTAAAACGATTTCATTGAATTTCAAAAAAAAATCAACTACATACCTATTTGGAAGTTATCAATGAAATTTTAAGGGAAAAACATATCATTTCGGTAACCATCACGTCATTCCCGTAACTCAACGAGGGTACGGAAATGACGAAAATCGACATTTTTCAACTGTTTAGTCACGCAAAATAGAATATATTTTTTCATATTTTGATGAAGAATTGTGCAACATAGTGCCACAAAACTATTACAAAATATTTTTTTTTACTATCAATTAACATTATTATACTCACTTACGGAAATGCCGTAATTAATGGAAGACGAGATGAATACAAACACTTACTTGAAAATTACACACGAAACTGTTGTATTATCCCTTTTCTTGAATGTTTTTCAAAGAAAACATGATTGATTTTCTACATTTGAATTTTATTAACTGCCGGTCTTTTATTTGAATTTAAATGCATTTTATTTTTTTTACTAAAATGATCCAAATACACATGTTTGTAACTTTGTAAGTTAATTGTTATGAATGAATAAAATTTATTTTAAGGACAATTGAAACTATCTACATTTGTTTGATACGGGAATCCAATCAAATTATAATATTTTTTTATTTAAAAGCTAAATAAAATACCTTTTCTGTGCTAAAACGAGGAGGAGACACGTTACGGAAATGACGTTTGCCCGTTCAATGTTTTTTTTTTTTTTATTAAACATTTGTAAATATCTCAAATTGAGAAGTGGGCAGTTGGGAATGTTGCTTACGCCGCTATTGGCATTAAAATATTTTTAAATTGTTGATGTTTGTTACCATTTTTGCTCGGGGCCACGAAAAGGAGCTTTTAGTGGAGAATCACTTACCAATATATACGGTGACCATATTTTAGAATTTAAAATAATGAACATGAGAAAAGGCAACAAAATTCAATTCAATTTTAAATTATTCCATTTAATTAAAAAAATATCTACTTAAAAATGAACGTACAGAAATCCGAAATTCAGTCTTTGTTTGCATAAAATTTAAATAAAAAAAAAAAAGACTTACAAAAAAGAAAAAAAAAATCTATATTAACATATTTCATTTTTACGGATTTTTATATTTTTCTGAACCCGCGAAGCGGGGCATTCAAGGTATCATTATAACTATTGACAAAGTCAAAACATTTTCGTTTTAAAATCATTAATTGAAAAACATTTTAAAGCAAATTATGAATAGGTACTTTAATAGTGGGTCTTAATGCCAATTCAGAAAAGCAAAAACGGGTTTTAATGCTTTTTTGTGGTGGGTCTTATTGCCACTCCAATAAGGAAAAATAGCCTGCAGGTTTTATTTACATTTTTTGGAAATATGACCCATGGGCTTTATTTCCGCAGGTCTTATTGAACTGTACCTAGAAAAAACTCTGCAGGAGCATTTAACAAAATAAAATTGTACTAGATGTCTTGTTCAAGCGGTTAGGATACGTTAGCATCTTTATTTTATATTTTTTTTTACATTGAATTTTGCTTTAATATTAATGTTATTGTTTTTAGGAATTTGTACTAAATACAGAAAAAATAATGAACAACTTCTGAAATACTGAACATTTTTGGGTTTTTTTTGGTCAACAAATAATTCATAATGAACATCGTCTTCAAATACTGAACTGTTCATTATTATAATGAACGAATGGTCACCGTACCTATATATAAAAAAAAGTTGGTGGTAGCAAAGTATCGGCGGCAAGTAAACTTCCTGTCTGTCATATACGATAGTTTGCAGTCTAATATGTTTCTCAGCACTTCAATAAAATCATTCTCTCTCCTAAAGTCGCAAAGAATTAAAGTGCATTTTTGTTTTGCTAATATCTTTCATCTTTTGAATTAAACTTTCTAAAATTTTTAATTATTATCACTACATATTTAAAAAAAATGAAATGAAAATATGAATTTAATTTAAACTACCTACATAAATGGACAAGTGCTGCATGAAGTCCGTAGTTAATGTATTTTAATTGCGTATCAGAAAATTGCATTTTGACTTTTTTTTAATTTTTGTGTCTATTTTTGTTTTATTTAAATATTTCAGTGACCCTTTTCGCAAAATTAGTCAAAACTGCTCTGGCGATGCATGTAGAACGTGACACAGAAGTTGAAATTAGATTTTCTTTGTATGTTGTTTCAAAGGTAATTTTTTTTTCAAAAATCCGACCTTGAAAGTTCATAGAATTTCTTCGATTGTTTTGGTCGCTAAATGAATATTGGTATAGGTATACGTATTTTGTAGGTCATCAAATTCTCTACAAGATTGATTCATATACTACTTAATTCATTTTGGAACCATGGAATTTTAACCCGTTTTCGGAATTTCATAGCGACGCACGTTAAATATTGCTCAAATCATATTTTGATTTTCTACAAGTTGCTATATATGATTTTTTTTTGAAAAGTACACTAGAAAAAATGTATAGCTTAAATACTGCCGATTTTCGTTGGTTGTTTTTAGGAATTTTGAAGGGCGGAGGGGCGTGGTTGTGTAAATTTATTTTTTTTATCATCTAACAACCTTGATAATTAACATATCAAAAATTTATAACTACTTGATCATTTTTGGCTTCTATTAACAGTTAAATTAGAAACTTTTGTTTACTTCCCTAAACCTACGAGAGCGTCTTAAAGGACGCCATTGAGGGAAAAAACACCTTCAAGGCTCAAAATGAAGGGCTCATTTAGGGAACAGGAGTGTTAGATTGGCATTTTTTTATTTTATGGCAATAAATCTTTCTATAACCAAAGCTTTAGCTTTGTTGGTATGAGGTGAGTAAATCCGTTGCTAGCTCTCCGTCTATTATGTAAAGTTAAAAATAATGGTGCAAGATTTTAGACGATTTAGTACGATATTAAACCATTTTGAGTATGATGATAAATTTAAAACAGGATTTTCCAAATTTTAAACAAGTTTGCATCGTACTAACATTTCGTTAAAGTTCAAATCATCAAATGCCTATTTTATCTTTTTAAAATCATAATAACTCCAAATGTCAGTTTGACAATTTATTTGCTTACTTTTTTCGCATGAACTGTCACTGTTTTAGGCGTGTTTACCTTGAGTTTATTAAGTAGGTATTTAGTATGATACTAAATGTTCAAAACTAAGAAACTAAAAAGCTTTACAGTTAGAAAATTGTTTAGTAGCATCATGCTTATATCTTCACATCAGGCTGTTTAAAATGTTCCACCAATACTATTTTTTTGACAGCTTTAAGTCATCTAACTAATAGTAACCTTCCTGTAAGTGATTGTGGATGTAATTTATGTGATAAGTGTTAAAATAAGTTTTTGTCGATACAAGGTTTCGTAGTTGTAGATACAAGATTTCCTATAGTATCCATTCGTGCTTACTTTGTATTAAGTGCACATTCCCATAGAAAAAATATTAGCATTGATAAAATTACGTAGGTCTGGCAGCCCTGGTGGGATCTTGATCTATTATTTTTGTTTTATATTTAAAGTTTCTAATTTTCAAAAAAAAAAAAAAAAACAATTCATTTGGGTACGAAAATTTCAAGCTTATATCTTAGTTATGTAAGTAACAGGCAGCAAAAGAATTTTGTATCTCCAGTTTTCACAGATTTCACAATACAAATCTAATCTATTGACACACATTTTAAAAGTTTAACTACCACCGCTTGGATCATAATTCAATTAATGTGGTTTTTGAAATATGCGACTTAAACCGCAACAAAGCCGGTAACTTAAGTTATTAGAAATGTATGTATGATTAAATCGCAAATCAAACCACATTTTTGTCACACCAATACAAAACAAGTTTGATGCACATTCGAATTGCTGCTGATATCATAGCTTCGCTATATATATGTAAGCGTGATGTAACCTTACTGTATCTGGTTTTTTTCTGCAAGCGGTATTTTGCACTCCAAATGCGGCCGCTGCCGGTGAATGGCATAGAACGAGGCTCACCAAACTAGTTGGTGCTAAACTGCACTATGCTTTTTTTATATAAATTTTATTTTATTTTTTGTATTAGACATTCAATTGACTTTTTAATTTCTTGAACTGGTTTACTTACTCGTTAAATGTACAATTCGAACCACTTAATTGAGGCCGAATTTTGGAAATCATTTTTAACGGTATTTATTTACTGATTTAAAACATCTAAGAACATTTTAGATTTAGTTTGGTTTATTTACTGAAAATTCCAGACTTGCATTTGATTCTTTATTGAAAATTTTTGGTTTTGAAATTGATGAAATTTCAAATCTTTTGCATGCTAGTTTATCTAATAAATAATGACGCTTGGCCGCCAAACATAATGAATGTGTCCCAAAATTACTCCAGTTCACTTGAACAATTAATTAATTAACCCAAATCAAGTGACATGGAGTGTAAATTTGTTTCCTTTCAAGACATACATATTATTTTTTTTGTAACGTTATATAGCTACCGGTAAGTGTTGAATGGCATATATATACAGCCAGGCGCACTTAACTATAGTTAATAATGTGAACCGCGAATATGATTTATTCATTTTACAAGTTTATTATTTTTTTTTAACAAGTTTTCGAATGCGTTTAATACTTTCCTATATATGTATGAACAACTACAAAAGCTTTTATAGACAGAGACTAAAAATAACACTTGTGCAACATTTGCAGCGCAGTTCAATGCCAATTAAGTTACGCTTCTGGTTTTATTTTTTTGTTGTTATTAAGGAGTAAGTTTGTATAACAAAAATGTATGCCACATTGTTCGAAGTAGATACATACATACAAAGAAAGCATCACAAACAATAGACTCGCTAGAGGGCGCATTTTTTCATATAGCCATAGAAGCTATATCCAATCACGTTCTTCAGTTGACCCAGATTCATCTTCTGACGAGATGATTTGTATTAAAAATTTTGATAACCGCATCCTTCATTGTTTTTAATATTATTTTCCCCAAACCAGCAGCAGCACAATCGAAATAATTACCTTTTGTTTTTTATTTTTTGTTTTGGTTTTTTTAATAACAATCATGAAAAAATTATAATCACACTTATTTTTTTTAAGTTTTTGTTTTTGATTAATTATTATTAAAATTTATTATGATATACCTAGGTTTTATGAATATACTTCCAACATGTGAGGAGAGAGAATGACGTAATTTTTTGTTTAAATATTTTTATAATCATGTCTTACACAACAACACAGAAGAATCAATTGTTTTTGAAAATTATTTTGCTTCTCTTGATTGCCTGGTGAGGTTTTGAGATTTTGCTTGGGGATATTTAGGTAATCATGAGTTATAATAAATAATCTCTTGTGATTATTTTTTAGTTCAAAGATTGTTGACTTTTGTGGATTACCATTGGAAAAAAAAGAAAGTTTAGTTTTTACCTATACATATCAAGGGTTCTTTTTGGCGAAGGTCAACAAATATTTTTTTGATAACTGTCCACCGCCAAGCTTTTTGAAACTTTGAAAAAGAAATTGTTTACATTTGAATACTAATCAGAAAAATAATTTATGTCACTTAATAAGCACAGTACACATATTAGGTGTGTTCCTTTACTTTGAAACTCTGTGCATTTGTGTGAATTTCTACATCATTTCATTTTTTTTATATTAACTTTGACAGACTTTGGTGTAGAAATTCACAGAAATGCACAGAGTTTCAAAGTAAAGGAACTAGGCTATTAAAGGTAATGTCATTAGAGTTTTAATTTTTGTTCAGTTCTGCGTATCTGTCAAAATCGAGGAAAATGGTGGATCCAGTACCCATTTTACTTGTCTAATTTCAATATTTTGTTGTTGTTTCTAATGATGTGGGAGTAAATCCAGTGGGGCAGCCATTTTTAGTTTCAGGCAACATGCGCAATATTGCCTTAGATTTGTGTACTATGGTCTTATAGATCTAGAGTCAGATTAATTCCTGATAGTTCCCCGCGGGAACAACGTAATTGATAGCGAATATAAAAGTAGTGCTCCTAGGTGACTACCTTGGGATATTGAATCAGAAACAATTATTCTTCTGAATAGAATTTGCCAAGTTTCTCCTTTCACAAGCCATTTAATCCATTGAACAAAAATTGAGGGAAGCCAATTTAAATAAAATGAAAGCATTAGACGATTTGTGAAAGGCCTTACCGAAGTTCGTATATAATCTGTATGTATAGATGCTGTCAACTTCCTGGACGTTGTTTTATTTTTAAATGACGTGGATTCAAGAAAATTAGTCACAGTTGATTTCTTTTTTAGTGATCGAGCAACGTGCTTATGTCACAAAAAAGCACAAGACTATAGAGAAATGCCAATTTATAACAGTTTATCACCATTAAAGTATTCGGGTAACAACGAGCTTCGCGTATTATAGAAATCTAAAACGGGATTCGATTTAAATGCATCATTAAACCTTCAAAAAATACAGTCTGGTTTCTCGGCCAGAAAATAGAGTTAAACTATACGTTTTCATTGGGCCAAATGAGGTAATTTCGTTGAAAATTTTCAAATTCGATTACAAATTATCTCATTTCCCATACAAATTCACATTTCGAAATGGGGTAAATTCAACCAAATTTGCACGAAATTTGGTTTGAAATTACGTAAAAACTTTATGAACACACCCAAGTGGAATGCATCCGTAGTGGAAACCCATTGGAAACCATTGAAAATGTCAAAATTTGATGTATAGAACACAGAAACAGAAAGAGAACACAACAAATAGAAGCTATTAACTGCCAAATCAAATTCAAAATGAAATTATATGTCAAACGAAATTAGCAAATTTGCAATGAAAACACTTATTCTTTAATTAACGAAATTACCTCATTTCGGCTCCAATGAAAACGTAGCATTAAATTTTGTAAATATTAGTCTAAATTTGTATATCTACTCTGGATATGTTTTCTTTAATTTTTTTTTAAATTTAATAAAAGGTTGTTTCAATTGTTACGGATGTGACGCAAAATATTATTAGTCAATAATAAAATAAAATAAAATTTGTGTAAAATACAGGCAGTCTTATTTATAAACCCATTCCAAGTATGTATATCCAACTTTGGACAGCTTCCCAACTTCAAAACCTTATTTATAAATATGTTCCATCGAATGTCTAACCTAGACACTGCAATTGGTTGTTTAAACCTATCCTTAAGTGACCTCGTTAAATGAAGTGAGTAGGTATATAAAAACATATTTAGACAACTGTTGGAATGCGTTTATGAATGCGGAGATGCCGACTATTTAGACAGTTAACTATTTAGACAGTGGTTAACTAGACAACAGTCCAAGAGTGTTCTAAGCAAATCTAATAAATACGACTTAGGGTATTTTGCATAAGATGGGACAAATGGGTAGGGGCCGGGCGTGTGGGTTGGGTCAAGACAAGAAAAAAAAATCGCATTGGAGGGACCATTTCCCCCTGTTTATACGGGAGGGGAAATTTTCTAAGAAATAAAAATAGAAAAAAAATTACTTAAAATAGAAAAAAAATTGTTTCAAACTTTTGTTTTTAATATTCAATGCTCGGATTAAAAATGACTAATCTAATTTCGTGAGGTAAATAATATTTCATGAAGACAACTCGTAAAAACTCATTCTTTTTAAACCATTTACTTGAAAGTTGAACTTATGTTCCATTTTAGAAATGAAAAAACTCTCCAAAATTTTTGTTTGAAATTTTTACGGGTGTGACAGATCAATGTTACAGATGTAACGCATGAACAGAATACAATAAAAGATATTTTAATGCAAAATATAACTATGTAATAGAAGTGTAATGTAATCGTTTCATACACGTAGTTGAAACTTGGATACAAACTTTCCTTGTTAGTGAACATTTGTGACAACATCACTTCCCCCATTAGATCTGACGGTATTCTTTTTTTTGCGCTCAAACTATTGAAGTTGTTTTTGAGAAATTTAAAGAATAAATTTAATTCTTAAAGTCGATTTCTCCCATTCAACTATTATTCAATATTTTAAGTTCTGTTATTTCTAGATATGGAATTTACGGTACATGATGGATATATAATTCTTGCTAGTAAAATCTTCACCACGTCCACATTATTATTAAATCCACATTAGTGAGTTTAACTGAAGTGAAATGTATTCCACACAGGAATTTAGTAAAATAAATATAAATTCTTTTTGGAGTGAGAAGTTGAATAATAGTTGAATGGGAGACATCGACTTTAAGAATGAAATTTACTCTTTAAATTTATAAAACAACTGCACTATTTTGAGCGCAAAAAAAGAATATTTTAAAATTTGAATTGTTTTCTTAAAAATATTTTTGTATGTATAAAATTCTTTTAACATTGAAAAATTATTAGCTATAGCCAATTTTAGGTATTAAATAAAAAAAGCATAATTTAAAAAAAAAAACATAAAAACACAAAAAAAATTGCAACACAACCACGAAAACTTTTTTAAAAGATGTAAATAATCAATCAATTTTGGGACGAATTGTCAGCTATTGTCAGACCATTGATAGTTCTGACAATATTTTTAGATCTGACAATCGTCTTTACTTAGCTTAAGTAAGAATTTTATTAACTGTTGCATTATTATGTAAACAGCAAGACGTGTTGACCTTAAACAAATGATATAAGTTCCAATTATCTAAGGAAAATGAATCATTTAAAATTTATCAATTGTTCAATGACCTCTTTAAAATTCATCAAGCGTAATAACTACTTGACAAACCACATATTACCGAATGAGATGTGTTCTTGTTTTTTTTTTTTGTTGTTTGAACTACTTACATATATACCTACTTAAAATCACTGTTTGAACTACTTACATACATATATACCTACTTAAAATCACTATCAGTTCACCTGATAATGTTTATTTTCAGTTTAATTTATTTTATTTAAATACAATAAAAGTGTTAATTAAAATCAGTCTTAATAGGATTGCAGGCAACGACTACACTGGTAAAATGTTATTGTTTGACATTGCGTCATTTGAAGTGAATATATTGAATGGCGTGATTTTTATTTTGAACTTGATTGTTTTTAAGATTGGATATGTACAAAAAAAACAAACTTTGAAAAGCCCACAAGAAATTCGTATGAACTGTTTTTTAAATAAATTGCAGTCTAAAAGGTAATTCATGCTAATTTCGTTTGAGTGTTCGGAGTGCTCTTATTTTGCACTCCTTTTTCACTATAGGTATTAGGTACCTACTAAACGCCAAAAGCCTTCGATTTGTTTTACGTTTCTGATGTTTTTTATGTTCCCAAAGACGAGAAACACACACATACATACATAAGTTTTTCGTCGGATTACTTGTCAAAAGCGATAAATACTTGAAGAATCCATTTTGTTAAAGGCGACAGTCGTTGGGTAGTGTGTTTGTATATTTGGAAAGACGATGTTTGATATCCGATTTGAATCAAAAAGGAGTAGAATAGTTAGAAAATCTAATCAAAAAGGACATAATTTTGTAGAATATAGGCAGGCATTTTTCTTTTTTAGCCCCGAGCGCGGCCCTGAGCTGTCAAAAAAAAACTACATGTTATTTTTTTACCTTGATGGTCATTCCAAAAAAAAAACCCAGGGGTGGAATCGTGTAAGGTGATTTGCGATAAGTGAGAGCCACAATCAACCAATTCAGTCTGTGCAAGATGATATCACATTTGGTACCTAAAGAGCTATCACATCAAAAATTTGATTGTCATTTTCAAACAAATTTGACATATCTGCCGCAGTACGACTAGAGTTACCAGCAGCCTACAAAAATTGTACAACTTTTTCAGAGTTCTTTTTTTTACCACAAAAATAAACATTCTTGTGATCAAAAAAGTTAACTACATTCTGGAAAATGAAGAAAACATAGGAATTATATCGGAAAGACGTCATTTTCGTTTCATATTTTCGATAGCTCATTACAAACATTTGAAACATTCACTATGACAACCATGTTTTTTGCAAATGCCATTGGAAGGTATTCAATTCAATTGAATTGAGTTAAATCACCTTACTCAGACGGAAAACTAAATAACGATCACATTTGACTACGGTTGATGTGACAATCATTTATCATCTTAGCCGATTCCACCCAGTATTTCATTAAAGTTTTGTTCGTGTACTTCTCAGACTAAATCTGACAAACTGCCAAATTTGGAGGAGTGGGGGTGAAATTCTTTCAAAGAGAAGCGAAATTGTCCGAAAATACACGAACGCCTTAAACCAAAATATTTTCCAGTTTTTAAACGTCAACAAAAACTAAACAAAAGCAAAAAAGTAAACAAAGCGACAATATTAAAATTTTCATTATTTTCATATTCTTTATTAAATTTGATGATGGACGAATTAAAATTAACATTGTATATACTTACAAATGGAAAATAGACACTAATTACTCACGTAATTTTTTTTATTACTCCCGAATGCTATTAAGAAATCATAACTACATTAGTACTTTTGGGTAGTTTCTGGTGCGTACGCGAACGGACCTTAAGTGTCGTGTTCAAACTGCTAATGCTGGATTTATTGAAAAATGCAATTTTGGGGTACTTTGTCATATTAAGATGATTTTATTGACAAAAAAAGGGCGCGAAAAATTATTTTATGACACAACTTATTTAAGTACGTCGAGCGAAAGCCGACAATAGTTTAAAAAATCCACTTAATAAAACCATGTACGAAAAAAATATATAAAACAAAATTTATATAATGCTGTATTCATTGATGCAATGCAGTGCATGTTAGAGATTTTTTTGAATTAAAAAAAATTTCCGAAACTTTTTGTTCTTTCGCGACAAATTCACTACATTTATTGACAATTTTTAATTTTTTTATGGGTGGTAATGCCTAACTTAACCGTCAAGTTAGCATTACCAGGGGATATTTTTTAAAAGAAGAAGCGCCACAAATTTGATTCTTTCACGAAAAATTTACCACAATTAATCGAATTATTAGAACCTTAAAATTTTGGAATGGTAATACTAACTAGACGAACATGATTACTAAGGATATGACATTTTAGTGCTCAAATGTTTTTCAGACCACGCTCGGTTCGGAGCGAGCTCTATTCGCTCAGGCCCTGCTCTGTGCTCCACTGGGGACTAAAAAAGAAAAATCCCTTATGTAAAAAAAAAAGCAAAAACATTTTTGTTCCTTTAATTTTTTCTAGCTTTAAAATTCATAATAAATTTATTTAATTTAATGGACAAAACACAATGTGCGATATTATTTTTTAATATTTTTAATTTCTGAAATTTTGCAACTGTACAGTGACTTTTTTTGAAAAAAAAAAATGTAACAAAAACGTTACAATTGTAGTAGGGGGTTATGCTGATTGGAAGGAACTAAATACTAAAATTCCAGTACATTGACTTCGGGAGATTTCCGATATGTCTTAAAATGCCAGTTTTCTGAATCAGTTTACAATTAATTTGCTTTTGTTACAATTTGTTCGGGAGGTCAAACCATAAATTTTCTTGACAATTATAAGAACCACTTTAAATGTCCACATTTTGTTCTCGTTAAAAAAAAAACAATATAAAACAACTAATAAACAAATTAAACAATTAAAAAAAAAACAACAAAACAATTCTAGCGATTGTGTTTTTTCTCTCAACAAATCTCAAATGAAAGCATCATCAGATAAATTAATTATTAAAGCACCGTTTGTTACAGTTCACACATCGACGATGTTTTGGATACTTTGTCATCGTTTTCTCAATTGAGTTTTAGAAACTTATGAATCAAATGCGTTTCTGGTGCATTTTTTATTATCCTACTTTTCCACCTTCGAAGTCTGCTCAAAGAGAACACGGGTTGGTAAATTCAGAAACTTACACATATTTTATCATGGTTTATGTGATTTTTGATAACATTGTACAGTTGTTTAAAAAAAAATGGCAAGTTATTTCAACAACACCTCTTCTATATATCTACAACAAAAATTGTAAGTCTTTGATATGACCGCAATGTTAATTTTTACAAAGTTTGTGCTTTTTTTAATCTATTCTTTTAAAAATTTAAATTTAACTACATATCCTGCTGAATTAACTTCTCTTTTAGTTATTCTTATAATTATTGTGAACATAATCAACTTAACCTCTTCTTGTGTTAATCAGGGCTGTGTCTGTTCATCTAAATTCTAAACATAAGTAAACAAAATGATCGTGTTAATATTTTAAAATCGTATAAAGTATTTATATGAAAATTAATTGTATGAAATGAAACCTCATTTTACCTGAAAACAGTGTTGATTTAACAGTACCTAATGTCTTCTCATTTCAAACACAATTAAGAAGTATGGCTATAATTCCAGAAAGCGCCGCGATTTGTGTTGTGTGTATACTCTCGAAAAGCGATTCGCTTTCCATTTGACCTCGTATACGAAAAGCGAAAGCTCTTCTCACATATTACCATTCTGTGATTTTGAAAGCGATGAGTATCTAGGTAGCAAATTGAAAGAAAATGAAAATAATAAATAATTTGCAAAGATTTTCTTCTGCTTTTTCTTCCTTTATAGTCCTGTTATTGTATATAGCCTTGTTTTATCCCATTTCACCTTATAAAAAGCAAAATTTAAAATTAAGCTGTATGCTTTAAGTAAAATCTTTCAAACACAAAAAGATTTTTTTAAATGGAATTCAATTTTTTGTTTTTACCTCATTTTGGCTCAAAAATTGTTAAGTTTTAAACAAGCGATTCAAAAAATTTTCTTAGAATTTTTAAGAGAAATCCTATTCATATAACTTAGATAATTGAGATCTCAGTAAACCGTGTTTCTTTTTCAACCAACAGATGTCGCTGTTTTTCAAAAACTTTTCTTTTAAAAAAAAATTTTGCGAAAAATCAAATATTGCCAAACGCCTAAAAAATGGACTTGACAAAAAACATTTTATGGACGATTTGTTATAGAAAGATTATAATTGTCGTAACATTTTTCAAACAACACAACTCTTAAATTTGTTTCGCACTTGAGGATTACGTAGGAATTTTTTAAAATAGGGAGCCGGAAATTTAATGTGCTAATTTCTTTTACTATAGGTATCTGGAAATTTCATTTAATTCGATTCAGTGGTTGAGATTTAATCGGTTTATGACCTATTACTCCATGTAAAGTGAGCCACTGTGTGGAGGTCTAAGTCCAATGTCCAGGCAAAATGCACTTTTACTGCGGAAATAAATTGCACGACTGGGTCGCATAGGTACTGTGATTTTAAAGTCTGAATAGTTTAGATACATTCACCTGATATTAAAAAAAATAAATTAGTTATGGGAGCCTATATTTTATACCACCTACTAAAAAAGTAGTTAGGTTTGAGGGAGTACCTACATATTTATCCGAATAATAAAGCGGTTTTAAACAAAATATTTTTTATATAATATGTAGGTATAAAATTTTGTAAACATTTTTAAGAAAAAAACTTGGTGCGCAATTTTTTAGCATTTATTAATGCGGAGAAAAAAAACATCCAACTCATATTAAGAATGTATATCGAATTTTGAAAAAAAATTTGAAAAAAATCCAAATTTATTTTTTTGATATGCAATATTATTCAAACTTATTAGAAGCTTTTCCGTAAAAAAAAATTCAATAAAATCGGTTCAACAGATAATGAGATATTCGAAAACCAAAAAAAAAATAGTACTATGAGAGATACCTACCATTTTGTATCGATAGATAACTACATTTTAGTCCAGTAATATAGAAGGTCGTACTGATGCTCACAAGAAAATTTAAATCAAAATGAGATTTTCTTTACCGTTTTTAAACACAGTAATTTTTGTTTAGCATAATAGTTTTAATTTAAAATCTGGTAGATAATTTTAAAAAACTGCTGGGTGCCAAGTTAAATAAAATAGACCAAGTCGTTTCCGAATTGAAAAAAAAATTTAAACTTCGTTTAAAAGTACACAATTCTTTTTTAATTTTGTATAGGTACAAAACTTTTTAAAATAATCTGTACGAAAAAAATTTAACAAAACCTGTTGAGCAGTTTTTGAGAAAATCGAAAATCATAGAAATGATTATTTTACTATCATTTTAAACCATTTTTCGAAAAAGTTTTTTTTTTGGTCCTAAAAAGAAATGAAACAAAAAAAGTAGAAAATCGCACGATTTAGTAGTAGCTCACCCTAGTGTTTGTTGTTTCATTCAAACCTTCAACAAAAATAAATTATTTAGCTTTTTACAAAATATGTCAACATTGAAAATAAATGTATTTTAATGAAAAAAAAAATAATCATTAAACATATGGAACGAATTTTAAAATTAGTCACTTGTAAATTTAAAATCACCTCTGACTCTTAAAAAAAATTTAACGGTCGGATGATTCTTTATAAATAACAAAAAAAAATAACAAAAAGAATAACATAACGAATATTTTTATTTTGTTTATCATCTGCGTACACTGGCTTTTTCAATAATACAAATCAAATTGTAGGTAATTATATTTGAAAGAAAAACAAAAAAATAAAATACAAATATTAGTACGAATATAAATATGCAATCAATGGGTTCCCACGAATGTAGGTATGTACAAATATTCTCGTGAATCTTATCGCTAATTTAAAGCATGAACAAACTTTTATGACTAATCACTACGTAGTAGATTTCAATTCAACAATGAACACTGTTTCGAATTAAATACACATACATGTATATAGTAGTGTTAGATATAGCCTAATAACCTAATGGTCAGAAAGAGATTGTCTATTATTTTTATTTTTTTCTAACATCCCATCATAACGTCAATGGATTTCAACAGTTTGTGTACTTTTTGCGTCATATTTGATTTCATGAATATAAGTAAAACTTTGTATATTTATATTTTAATAGAGATGTAGGTATATATTTTATGACTCAATTCTAAGGCATTTTATTTTTTATCATATTAATTAACGACCAACGATAAGTCTTAAAAGTAGACGACGTATAAACACCTTGGTGTAAACCTATACGAACTTGGCAGTGTGAATATTTTATACTTAGCTGACAAAGTTAGTGATGTCAGTCAGAAAAACAAAAAAAAATGGAAAATGATTAGTTTGCGTCGAAATGAAGCTGACATCAGCTTAGTTAGACTAGAACATGTACCATGTTTGACAATCGCATAGTATATAAATACATTATAAACGACGAGTTCATTTGTTTTTGAGCTTTTAGTCTGACAATTTTTTTTCTATTTGAGATATGTTACCTATCTCAAGCTTATTCTGAAATTGCTGTTTTGGTAGGTTTCCTATTCTAAATGATCTAATATGTACATAAATAAACGAAGATGTTACTTTTGATGTAAATTGCCCTAATTAGCACAGTAGAAATACATAGTTACATTAAACAATAACAAAAAAAACTAAACTTAACTAAAAATGTCAAAAAAGCCAACCCAAACGAAACGTGCCAGCAATTAGTGAATAAAATGATTGTTTACCTACTGGCGACTGTGTTTTAGGTCGCTTCACTTTGATCTAATTGCCATAATATCAGAGTTGAAAATACACCTTGTTTTGTAGCTATACATATATCACATAAATAATGTTTTACAGATGTTCTAATTGTCATTTATATTTGACTAATGACAAATGAATTTATAATTGACCTACAGCAAATGCCGCTATTTAAATAAAGTAATAATGTTTTTTTTCATTTTACTCAAAGCTTAATAATATATAAAGCCTAATACAACTCCGGCGGAACTACCTACATATTTGTTTTTTGGTCAATCATTCATTCATTCACGAGAACTTTTGTGTTTTTTTTGTTTGTTTTTTTTGTTTATTGTTTTATTGTCAACAAAATATCTTATTATTTTCCTTACAAGTAGAAATGATTAATAATTGTGAATTTGTCACTTTTAATAACATGCCACTCTCTAAGTACAAATCGACATATATATAGGTATACCTATGTACATAGATAATGAATGATACGTTTGTAAAGGTTTCGTTTTGTTTATAAATAAATTAGTTTATTGATTTGCAGTTCATTAAATTGAAACGCAACTTAAATATAAAAGGTTCTATGAACTAACAAAAAATGTTACATCTTATTGTTACTGACCACTTAATTTAAGATAAACAAGTCAAGTTCAAAGTTATTTTTGATTGGGTGTTAAACACTCTAGCACAATCTGATACTATGTACTGTCTGTAGATATAAAGTTACATACAAAAATTGGGGTTAATGGTTTTTATTCATAAATATAATTTGTTTGTATTTTTATCAACAATACGCACTTTGAACAAACATAATCTTTTATTTATGATACCTAAGTGAAAGCTATTCGTTTGGTGATAGGTTACGATATAAGGCATTAGACGACATTAGTCTAATCTTTTTTTTTATTCTTTATTTATTATAATGATGATAAGGAAAAGAGAATGTTCAAGTCTATGTGAACTGAGTCTTTGAACTGACCGCGATCAACAAATTGAATTCGTATGATATTCCTTTGCAAAATATATTTGTGATCTTGTAATCTGCATTTTTTTTCTTAACCTTTCAAGAAGTTTTTTTTAATGGACGATAAATTATGTTAACAATTGTGCAAATTTTTTGAAATGAACTTTTGTTGAAAAAAGAGATACCTAAGTATTTTATTATTTATTATTATGTTGTAGACAGTGGCCTAATAGTTAGTGTATATACGAATATCACGCCGAAGTTCTGCAGATCGAATCCCAGCCTCAGTTATCGTCCATCAAAGAAGATATTTATATATGTTATATATATATGTTTTTTCACTGCGTCTAACTGGGTATTATACCCAGTGTTTTCTTATTTTTATTTAATAAATGTATTCTTTTTTAATCATAAAGTTTTGCATCAGCAGCAAAGAAGCTTTATCAAGAAAAGCTCAAAGCTTGAATAAAACTTAAAACACATTAATTCCTTAAATATCCAGCAAGGATGAGATATAAATTTACAAAAAAGATTTTTTTAAGATATGCCTTTTATGCTTACTACGGCAGTAAAACGCGTTGGTTCCTACATAAATATTCTTTCAGAAGTGTTTCAGGTTAATTCTTTTCACAATGATGTATGGAAAATTAATGTTAGTTATGAATGGCCTTGATGCAATTTTCTTGATGTAATAGTAAACAGAAATTGTACATGAAGAAAAAACATTTTTGGCATTTAATTTTAATGTCGATTTTCTAAAACCAAAAATTCATTCAAGGTGCAATTTCCAATTCTAAATTGTTTTTCGGGACAATTGACTACAGCGCACTTTTCTTAACGAGAACTAGACTTTAGCCCTTTATAACGGTGTTTTATTTGTTGTTTTTAATTTTTTTTTAAGTGATTTCCGTTTTTTTTTATTATAAAACAATCCATTATTATTTAAATTCCTGCTAGCCTTTTGCAGGAGATAAAACACTGAAAAATTTCAATCGAAATTAGGCGTGTCCTACAAAAAAAGAAACATTGAGCGCTCAATGTCAATTGAACGGGGCGGAATCAAAATTTTAACATTGCTTAAAATATCTAATTGTTTAAGGACAAAACCATTTGGAATAAATGAATAAAAAAAAAACAAATTCAAATTATTTTAGTTTTTATCCATTCCGTCTTTATTTTCCATTTATTCATCGATTTCGTATGTGCACACGTAAGAAAAACTTCAATTTGGTTTTCAAACCAACGGCTGGTTTTTGATTTCGTCTCAAAAATTTCCGAAAAAAATCTCAGCGATCAGGTGATTTTTTTTCGCACTTAAAAAATCTCTGAGCCCTCAGAATTGAATTTTCTACAATTTTGCTGTACATACTTTTATTGAGAAATAAAAAATAAAAAAAGTCATTGTTGAAAATAACGTTCTGTCATTTAATCAATCAATCAACAAAAGTTAAATTCGTCTATATTTTACTTTTTTATTTTCGATTTCTCAGTAAAAGAACGTGTAGCAAAATTGTAGAAAATTCAATTTCATACAAAAATGAGGTAAAAATTTGTTTTTGGAGCTTATGGTTCTCTAGATATGGCGATATGGCGATATAGATATGCCTTCCTATGGAACAAGATGTAAATTATTTGGAATCATGCCTCTTAATATGCGAAGAAAGGTTTCTGAGGTTATATTCATTCGTGACGTATTGGCTAATCTTATTGATTGTGCCGATATTTTGGCCTTAATTAATTTTAATGTTCCTGCGAGGTTGCTTAGAAACCGATTAATTTTTAAAATTCCTTACCATAGAACAAATTATGCAGCCAATGAACCATTGTCTAGGTGTTTAAGGACAACTAATAGCGTTTGCGATATGATCGATTTTAGTCTAAGTAGATTTTCATTTAAAAATAATTTGCTTTTGATTTTTAGTAACCTTAATGGTGGCAATGTTTAATATAGTTATTTTTATTGTTTTATTTTTTAATATTATATTATTATCGAGTAATCACTAAAGCATTGTAACTTTGTTTGATGAAATAAATAAATTAAATTAAATTAAAATTAAAAAAATTAAATTAAATTAAACTAAAAATTTCTTTTGTATGACCACTTTCCAAAAACCAAAATATTGGTCCAGGAGCTCAAGATGAACAACCACGAAATTACCAGTACATGGTAGAATTCGTTCAGAATCAGAATTATATAATGTACGTACATATATGTATTTAATTTCACGAAATTAGGATGGACTTTTTGTGAATATATGTATACATATAAAACACACCAACCCAATTCGAATTCCTACACGATGATGAGCTTTTAGCAGAATATTGAATGTGGAAATTTTAACTTTCACCTTACCTATACCATAAATTATTTAATATTTTATAAATGCCGTTTATAACCATAACAATAAGCAATCATAATCCTTGACTTGCCTTAAACTTAAATGCTACAATTAAACTTTAACAAGAACGAAGCACTCTATCGCAGCAGTTGACCTGTGTATTCTACATATTTAAATGTAGTCCCCCATTTATCCAGTGTCTCGTGTGTGTTTCGTATTAGAATTTTATTCAATTAAAAAGTCATTTAAGGCCTATAGTATCCCTTGATATGCGACCCATATTTTAAATGAAACCTACCACCATTGTGAAACTTTTAAGCAAAAAAAACCGCAAATTCTTGGTAGTTTTTTTTAATACAAATCGACTAGAGCTATAAAATTTAAAAAAGTGCTCACAAAGAAAAAGAAAATCCTTTTAGTCTTTCCAGATTTTGTCTCATTTAGTCACATAAAAAAACATACACAAATATAGAGACAGTACTTTCTTTTAAAACATGAACAACACATATGTATGTATGGCAATTTATATACAACCCAAATGAAATTCTTAAGTGCTTGGAGAAATATTCAAACTAAGACTTAAATGGCAGACATAAAATATACATAAGCTCACGCGCTTACCTATTTTTTTTTTTGTACACAAACCAATTGTATTTTTATTGAGTCAGGGGCTCATGGTAGGATAAACATTATGTACAAACATAAAACGAAAAATAAATTATCTCACAAGCTCTTAAACTCAATTAAATGTAAGTACAAATATTTTTGCCATAAGTCAATTGATTTCTATTTAAAAATACTAATTAAAAATACATTTTGTATTTTCTTTTTTCACTCATTGGTTGATATACATATGTGTACATTATTTGTTATTTGTTGTTATTCTTCGTACTTTCCCTTCAATAGATCCGTTGATTATAGTTTCTTGAATGAAATCCAACAACTGCATGTGTAAAAAATTTAAATGCATTTACAAATTTACTTACATTTTATACAGATATTTATTAATTATTATAGGTATGTATGCTTACATTTTTGTGAATGAGGTATAGAAATTAACGACGAATCATGCAGTTTCTTGTCCAAAAAAGAAAAACATTTATCAAGGGCTATGGACCGATTTTGATCAAACTTTCTCCCATGTTTTTTGTATAACTGATTTTAACTGACTTCGTTGTATTGACTGTTGAAAGCAACTCATATTTCTCAATTATCAAATGCACATATCATAGAAGATATAAACCTAAAATAGATTCGTTTGGCCTACACAACAGTTATTAGGTATTTTGTTTTGAACTTTAAAACTTTTTAATTTTGTTTTCTCAAAAGTGTCCAACACCCTGATGTATTATCCCAAAATACCTACCATTTCGCATAAATATTTCATTGTATCTTTTGTTGCCTCAATTCCTATGAGACGTGTAGGTACCTCCTATTATAAGTGCTAAAGCCAATTCTTTTTCAAACCGCCAAAATATTGATCTATTCGAGAATATCATCGATTAATCGATTTGCTTGCGTAACAAAAACAAAAACAAAAAAATCACGTCATATAGGTATTTACTAATTGGGAAAAGCATCACATGCAAACGCAAAAAGCTTATTATGTTAATCGACTTTACGACTTTACTCTTCACTTCAATGATCGAAAGCAAAGAAAAACGATAAATGCGAAACAAATCACGCGTCAAGCTTCGAGTTTCCAAAACAAAATATGATCAGTTAGTTATTTTATGTAAAATTTTTAATTAAATAAATTCGAATTCAAAGGAGGCAGCGAATAAAAAACAAAAAAAAATCAACCGGAACAGCGCAAAGTTCTGCCACCGATCTGATGATCGTGAAACGAGAATGATGTCAGAGGCTTTTATTTTACCTAAATTCAAATTTTATTTGAATGACCAACTCTCGAATTGTTGACCCAAACCATTGGACATGGAATGGAAATTTTTATTTTGAAGAGAATTACGTATTTTTTGGGCTAAATCAGTTGTTGGCATTCAGTGGAATTAATAATAATAATAAATCATCATTCAATTGTGCTTTTGTGCTACCGAAACATAAGACAAATGCCTCGTTCTCTACTTGAGCAAAGGAATAGATTAGAATCAAACTATACTAGAATTGTAGCGGGTGGTAGCCAGAGGTGGAAATGTAGATTGTGGAAAGGGAGCCAGACAGCAAAGGAAGTGAACAAATCACCTGATATGTATCGACATTTTGGTTGGCGAGATAGGTATGTCAAATGTGGCAAGATGGTGTGGCTTTGGCAACCACCTTCGTTCGCAACCAAGACGCCTCACCATCCAACACCTCCACCCGTTCTCGATCTCACGAAGTTGCAAAAGAATTTCGTCGTAAAAAACCAGAGAAACCATTTTCTAATAATTACATGGGTTGGGAGTGGGACTGTTGGGAGGGATACGTAGACTGTGAATAAATGTTCAACTTACCAGATCAACAGATAGCCCGCAGAGGTCAGCCAGCCATAGGAATGCCCGACTGCCGTCATAGTAAGTGTCTTCCTCTGCAGCAGATTGGGTTGGGATGGGGGACTCTTCGAGCATTTTGCGTGTAGGATTCGTGAAACGCGATGAATTGCAAAAATCTTAACCAACCGAAGACGAAAAGAGGACGCGATATTCAGACAGACTCTCAAGCTGGACCCGCTTCGTTAGCTATCCTCCCCCGAGTGAAGGATAATTCGCTGGTTTTTATATAGAAAAATTGGTTTAATGGCGAGATGGATTTTTTTTAAATCGCCACACCCGGGCGCTGGATTTGCACAAAAATAACACACAACACAAACCCAGAACAATGCCAGCGAAAAACGTTGGAATTTCCTTAGAAATTTGCTTTTGTCATGAAGCGTTTACTAATCGAAAATTCGAAACATTTATGCAATGGTTTAATTTTTTTACTTTTTATTCTTTTCAAACCAATAATAAATCTGGTGTGATTTAAACACACGGCAACACCCACCGACTTGGGTTTAAAAGACTCGACTGAAGTTGAAGATGAATAAAAAAAAGGAAAACAAAATTCTTTGAATGTGGAAATGGGATGATATCAAATATTGAACGAACGAGCGAGCGAGATAACATGATTTTGTTTCAACCTGTCAACAATATAGCAGCTGTCAAAAAGAAAATGGTGATGCCAACAATTGATTACAAAAAATAAGGCTAAGTGATATGAAAATAAGAACCGATAACACTTATTTGATTCTTAAGCTGTTCGCACACTTTAATCTACATCTCATTAGGTCAAATTTTCAAATTCTTCAATTGCTACTTTTTATAGTAGCCAAATTAATGTAATTTTGGAAATTACAGAAACAGAGTTTTCAAATAAACTAATTCTGTTTTTCTCTTTCTATTTTGCATTCATCAAGTTTGACATTTCTATTAGTCCACTGTGCCAATAAAAATTTGTACTATCCTTCTATTTCTTCTAACTAGTGCCGTGCAATTCAGGTTGGAATCAAAAAACCTTAGGTCTTATAGGCATATTATAGTTAAAATTATTATAAAAAAAATTTTTAGGGGTATTCCCGATCCGATGCAAACTGGTCTTGCATCATTGCAAAAGTGCAAAGTTTTTTTTTACAATGGGGTTAGGGTATAGCAATTTTACACTTTTGCATTTTTGCAATGATACAAGACCAGTTGCATCGGATCGGGAATACCCCTATTATATTTCGTCGTCTCCAAGATCCAACGCAAAATCGTAGCGAATCATTCACAATAATAAAAAATATGACAAACACACAACGCTAAACAACAACAAAAAACTGTCGTCGACGAATGTTTCGCGTTGGTTTGGGAGAGCCTTAAATAAACCGCTTTTTTATAATTCATAAAGTTTTACAATGAAGTTCAAAATAAAAAGCTCACATTGGCACAAGACTTCATTAAAGATTTTCACTAAATCAGAAAACGGTATGGGGAAATGTAAATATTTAGACTGGAGTCACTGAACTCCAAGATGTCACTTCGATGGAAATGTAATATAATTTTGTATAAATTTGGTTGAAATTATCTCATTTCGAAATGTGAATTTGAATGGCAAATGAGATGATTTGGAATCGAATTTGAAAATAAATTTTCAAAGAAATTACTTAATTTTCGGTCTAATAAAAATGTATCTCATCTCCCATATAATTTTACGTTTTGAAATGAGTTAATTTCAGCCATTATTGTACGCAAACGATATTTAAACTAGGGTCATGACCCTGTTTAGATTGTACTACACAATGATGACGGTTTTGTGGAAGAGAACGGTGAAGGGAACAGAGCTCCTCACCGCTCTCGTCCGCCAAAACATCGTCATGGTGTAGTGAAAGTCAAAATCTAAACAGGGTTTAATTCAAATTATGTTTGTTAGTTTAGTATGTAGGTACATTAGGGTGATTCAGAAAAATACTTTTATCGCAATTCAACAGGGACCGGGAGAAATTATGAAGGTTAAATTGAGACCAAATGATTAAGACCAAAATCGAACACCAATTAGATGTCACTACCAGAGTTTTTTTTTCAATAATTTTGCTTGAAAATGAACGAATTTGAATTATTAGCCGTTTTTTATTATGACCCATGATCCATATGGTTTATTCTGCGAAAATAAAACAGCCTCACAGAGAAACAAAAGCTTTTCGGATCATGAGACGTGAACCCGATAAAAAGCAGGTTCATGTGTTGTATGTTATTTGATGTATATCAATTCTGATAATAAAAACGGCTTTTATTCTCAGATGTTAAAGCTACTTCTTCTTTTGGTGATAAAAATATGGTCTGTTGTATTGCGTTTTATATACCAGAAATTATTTTTCTATGTTCCCAGTTCTTTTATGAAGATTTTTAAGCAAAGTTTAATTATTTGCGAAAAATAAATTGTTATAATTATTTTTTACAATTTACCCAAACTGTGGGAGACTTGATACCGGAATACCTCAAGTCTCAACTTGCTGTCATTAAAAAAGTGTCAAATCCAACTTTCAGGGCATACAGCAATTGCGTGGAATGTTTTCTTTTCCCAAAATCACTGCTATTATCCTCAATCAAATAATTTTAAGAAATCGATATCCTGTTTTACGCCCATATTATTCACTCGATACATCCAGATTGAAACTTAAATCCGGGTGTATTTACAATTGAATTTGTATACTTTACATCTGGATTAAAGTTTCAATCTGGATGTATCGAGTGAATAATATGGGCGTTAATGTTCCTTTATTTTTAAGTTCTTATTTAAATTTATTTTTCTTTTTTTATCAAATTCTATTTATGTATTTTATTTTGTTCCTTCGTTAAATTAATAAATTATTTACTCTTTGAAAAAAAATTAAAATGTTTAAATTTAAGGCGAATTCGAGCTAGGGATCAAGTCTCCCATTGTTTGGGGAGACTTGATCCTTTTGTTTGAGTCTTCTCACTTTTTTAAAAACAGCACCTTAACTATTTACAACTAAGCAAAAAAAGAATGAGTCCTCTAGAAATCGGTTTAAAAATTAAATTTATACCTGGAGTGAATTATACGGATGCTAATGTGCACGATTTTTGAAATGCGCTCTTTTGTCATCAAACGAAACCAATAAATCGAAAATTTTACACCTTAACATAAATACCATTTGTTTTTATAAGTTTTATAACATAATTACACATAAATTTTGTATGATGGGATATGTGGCCGAGGTATGGGGATGGGAGAAGATACAAGAAATGGAAAGATTGCAGAAGAGGTACCTCAAAATGGACACTAGGGGTAGAATGGCAAACTCCAGGATACATGGTGAGAGAGGAAACCAAAAGAAATAAGTTAAAGATACGAACAAGGAGAAGGGCGTGGAATTATGAAGAGAAATTAACAGGTGGAAAAGGAAGCGATATAGCGAGGGAATGTTTAGAGAAGATAAGAGAGAGAGAGAGGGATGGAAGCAAGAGAGAATCACGATGGGAACAAGGGAGAATGGGAACGAGAGGATGGGAAGGAAGAGGAGATAGTATGGCAGGATACGAGAGAGTAGAATGGGAAGACAGAAGAGAGCAGGAGAAGAAGGAAGTAATGACCGTGTGGATCCCGCAATATTTGAAAGCAGGATGGAAGGCAGACAGAACAAAGAGAATAGAGTCAAGCTAGGGAATGATGAAAGATGCAGGCCAGGTGGAGATGAAGGGAGATCAATAGGGGAAAAAATGAGGGATATAATGGACGAAGGAGGGAGGGGGAAGAATGGATAAATGCACTAAAGGTTGCGAGAAGCAGCAAGGAGGGACGGATGGGAGACTTGTAACCCTTAGGGGAGGCAATACAACACAATACAAATACACGTAAATTTTGTAGGTACTAATTAAAATAACTTTTATTTAATCTTAATTTTATGCAATTTCAGTTTAAATCCTAACATCTCACTAAGAACACCTGATAGGGCAGACAATATAACCACTTTGATTGTAGTATACAAATATGGATTAGCACTAAGACCTGAAATTTTAAACGGCAATTCCAATTCTTTCAACAGATCTGCAGCTAGCTTTAATACGCTATTTGATACCATAAGCTCATCCTTTTTTTTTGGTTTTTGTTCAATCTTTCGGAATAAAAAAAGAATAGAAAATTCATTAAAATGTAAATAGACAAAAAAGAAACTATTGAAAAATGTCTAACCTGCAAATAAAGATTTATTTGTTCAGTGATCAAAACTGATATACTTCTATATTTCCGGTTTATTTTATTTCCTAGAGTCATAAATCTTAAAAGAAAAATACCCATGAAAGTTGACCATGTTAGAGCTTCTAAATTTAAATGCGAATGTAAATGAACTGAATCCTTCAACCATTCTACACTCAAAAATGCCAACAAGAGAAGTGTTAAAAGAAAGGCAGCAGAAACTATAACATCAACAGATCGTTGGGGGCCTCTTTTCTGAAATAGAAAACTATTTTAAATAAATCATAAAATAAAGTATTAATAATTTACCTTCAGGTATGATCTCACACTTAGCCATGTTTTGATGTTACGCACTTTGTTCAATCGAAAATGAGGCAAATCAGATTTTCTTGCACGCCTTGAAGAAGTCAGATGAGAAAAAAGCTTCGCATACAAAAATCTAAAATAACCGTTAGATTTTATAAAAGTTAAAGCTCAATGTAAATATTTCAAATTAACTTACCGCTGCTTAAAAGTTCTTTCTGCTACAGCGAATAGCATGAAAAATATCAAAGTAAGTAGTAAACGTTGCATAAATCCAATAAGTAATAATGCTCGTTCCCATTGAGAGTTACCAAATGCAAAATAAAGTATGGAAATAAACGAAAAAGAAGCCTTCTCCCATAGAAGCATTGGTATGTCCAAATAATTTATTTCAGTGTCTTCCGAGTCAATTGTTTTCTAAATGAAAAGCATTGAGATGCATAAATATTTAACTACTTTTAAATAATTTTTTCAAGCGTACCTCACACAATCGACAAAAAGGTGGAATCATTGAGAGAACGATAGAGAAACAAATTCCAAAGTAAATGTAATCACACGTTTCAGGCATAGCTTCAACACGCTCAATTATGCACGACGATATGTCCAAGACGGACATTTGAGCCTTCTTAATATCTCTATTTTCCCAAACTGTGCAACTTACTGAAAAATTATTGAAATGATACAAAAACAAAATTTAATTCTAAAAATGTTCAAACTATCTCAAATCCATCAATTTGAGTTATTAATTTTGATGTGTTTGAGTTTGTAGAAAATCAGCCTACAAATTTATATCGTTCGATAAGTTAATGGACTGGAGAAGCTAGACAACTTCTTAAACGTGTTATGAAAAAGTACGTGTATCTTCTTTTAAGTGTCGGTTAAAAATTAAAATGTGTCACTGGGTGTTATAAGGTGACCCCCAACCAAAAGTACCATTATTGCGCGAAACACACATCTTAAACAAGGTGGTGTTTACCTTTTTTCAATGTAAGAAGGGGTATAGTTAAGTGATAAATATAAGAGAATGTGTGGATGTTTAGGTTAGATTTACGGGGCTGTCAGCAGAGACGCTTGACACACTAAGGCCATAGGTTGATCCATTGTGATACCACAAGAATCTAGGAAACTTTCTTCCAACTCGTTAAACTATTAAGAGCTTCTTGCCATGATTTGCAAGATCACTAGGATCATTGTAGTAGAATTTTCCCAGGACCTACGCCTTTGAGATAAGGCAGGATATGTACAGAGAAGGTTAAGAATTGATTCTTCTTCGTCCATACAACTTCTGCAGAAAGCGCTAGAAAATACTCTAAGCCTCGTTGCCTATTTTTCTATTAGACAGTGTCCGGTAATGACAATTTTAACGGAGCTAATGTGAAATCTGCTTAGAGATATCAAACTCTGACATGAGAGATGATCGGCAGTTGAGGGCTGTTTTTTGAATTTGTAGAGACAGAGTCCAGAGATTTGATAGCAGCTTGGCTGTCTAAGACAATGCCGAAATCTGTGCTTGATATCGCGTATTCTTTGAGACAAGACGACTTCTATTATGGCAAAAGTTCCGCCTGAGATATAGCTGTGTTTGAAGCTGTTTGTTTATAAAATATATCGCGGGTTGTATGATGGAACAGAATGTCCAAGCAGCGGCAGGCTGAGTATTGGACCTTGCTTAATTTTCCAATATGTGTGGATAATACAAGGACAAACCGTTCCAGTTTCTATTCTTCGACGAAATATTCAAAAGATAATTTTAGCCAAAAAGTCGATTAGTTTTGAAAAAATTAGTTGACAACCTAGTGTATATCCTATAGATGCTATTACCGTATTTTCTTAGTTCGAAGCAAAAAATATGGACTAATGGAAAGATATTTCTTTTTTTGAATGTTTATACTTACTTCGACCTGTTTTTCCATGAGGATTAAGAATTGTCGTCGGTGTGAAATCCATATCATAGCCTTCGTCTTCAGACAGTTGTTTGTAATCAGAATTTTCCAGTTCCGAGCTGTAACTGCACTCCTCACCTAAAACAAGATAATAAATAAAATATCTTAGGAATCTTAGGTTCCTGCACTTTGATCTTTTGTTTATGTGACTATTGAAAAATTGACTCTCAATTTGTATAATGTATAAATTAAATGAACAACAAAATAAACATACTATTTGTAGTTATGCCCAACCATTCCGTGGCCGATGTAGTACATTCAGTGTAATTAGAAGCAGCAAGTGATGCTGGGCTTGAAATAATCTCTTCTTCGTCACTTTCTTCATCTGTATCACTACTTTTGGTTGTTTTTGTACTTTTCTTAGAAAAGATCTCATTAGATGATGATTTTAGATTTCCATTTTTTCTCGATCTATCAATATCCGACTCGGATGAAAGTGGATATTTACGTCTGAATGCGGGTAAAATTGGAGTAGATGCATTAAAAACATCCTCAATTATTGAATTTGAATTATTTTCTTCTCTTGTTCTATTAATGTTCTCATTTAATCTTAAACGTAATTGATTTTTTTCAGTGATATTAGGCTGTGCATTTGGAGCTATGGCAGCAGGAATATTACTTTCCTCTCCACTTGAACTTTTGCCATTTAAACTTTCGAAACCATCATCTTCTCCTAAGCTTCGTTTTATAAGACCACCATTATCATCTTCTTCGGCTGCATTTTCAATTTTATTCAAGTCTTCTTCAAGTTGCTCTTGAGTTTTTGACTCCTTATTATTGACTTCAACTTTTTCTCGAGGTGAACATTCAACACTGCTGTTGCTGGTTGTACTCATTTGTGCTAATAGAGGATTTTCGATCTGAACTTCAGTTGCAAAATTATGAATTGGTGTGTCCCAATTGACATTACGTTTTTTACATTCATTAATCGAGCTTGCAGTTGGCAGCAAACTTGAACTACAACAACCCGTGAGATCTAGTGTTAGTTTAGATGGCTGTATATCGGTGGAAGATGATTGTACATCGGTGGAAGGTGATTGTTTAGCTTCTAATAGTACGGGTGGTTCTAATGAATTCTTTGGAGATTTTATGAACAATTTGTTATCTTTTAAAGGAACAAAAGTAGTCTTGGTATGAAGACTTGTGTTACTCTCTTGTGGAGTTGACGCTCTGCTTCGGATTGGTTTCCCATTTGCAGGACATTCTGTTTCAAGGCTTCTCATTCTTAACGAAAGAAAAATAAATATATATAAAAGTTCAGTATATTATTAAAGCAATTTATAAATCTTACTTTAAAAGTTTCTTTCGACGTTTGACACGTTCTTTTGGCTTCCCCGTTGCATTGGAGTATCTTTGTTGCTTAGATGAAACACCACTGCCAGAACTAGTTGCAACAATTTGTGAATGAATAAAGCTCAGTATCAGACTCAGGGCCATGGGGATGAGTAGTTCCGATATTGACACTATGTGCTAAAATGACTTTTTGTTGCATACAAATTTATTAATCGATAAAGCAATTTTACCTCAACATCGCTATCCAAACGATGAAAAATTTTGAATGTGTAAACAGCCCAACTTATCATTTGGGTAATATATAAAAATAAAAGCATGCCAAAAACTTTGTGGGAGGTCTGTCGAACCCACCATTTTGCATATACTGGAAGGAGAAAGTATCGCAGTATAGCCAATCGTATCACAGTCGAAAGAGATTGTTTCGGCTTGGCTTTAGGAAATGTGGAGCCTTAAAGAGATAACATTTAATTTAATACTATACTACTCAATAAACATAAGCATGAATTCTAAAATGATTTTATTTTAATTTTAAAATTAACTTCAAAATTCGTGTTATGCGTTATTAGTTTTGCCTTGAAAACTTTATACAAACTTATGCATTTGTTTGAAAAAGGAACTAATTTTCAAGTGAGTTAAAGACCATTGCATTAAAAATACAAACATTTCCATAGCTACAGCGAATGCAGCAGCCTCCAATTGAATTGCATTCCTGTCTTGGTGTGATTTTTAACTTCTAGAATTTTGCTGCCATAAATTTATTGTAATTAAATTTGTCTTACCTCTTACTAAGTCAACGTCAATAAATTCAGTTTTTAATTTTGCATTTTTCAGTGTGTAACTTGTGAAGCCATCTAAAATTTTCTGTTCAACTGTCTTTTCCCATTGTTGTTTATCATACGTGCCGATCTTTTTCTGATACCTTTAATTAAAATATTAATATTAAAGTATAAACTTTATAATATGTACATATGTGTAATATATATATGTAATATGTATGTATGCATGTATACCAACCATGTAACCACTTCATCCAGTCTCATAGTAACATCAAAATTATCGTTTTATGACCTGAACAAATAAAAGGTTTAATGCATTAGAAATAAGATAGTTTATGAATTTTTTTATAGATTTAAAGGCAAGAAATTATTACTTAATATAGAGCGGAAGGCTAGAAAAATTGAAATTATTTGAATAGTTTTTAATTCTTGGTTGTTTTATTTCAAGTAACTCTCTGTCAATCCACAAACGAACAGAGTTTAAAAACGCCATGAAGTTGGTAGTATTGAGGATAATGTATGGCTAAAAGATATCAAAACAAATACTTAAAGCTTTCAAACCTGAATTCCTGGTATTTTTATTCCTTCTTGAGGTTTTCTTAATACTGTGAATACAGAGGATTTCAACGAATCTTTTGAGTATGTTAAGCTTAGACATTGCAGTGGAGTTGAACGTACATATCTGCATCTCTTAAACAAAACAAATGCATAGCATACATTATGTAGGTATGTTGAATCAATTTCTACAACCTTGAACTAGTCAAATTAATCAGATTTCTCTATGTAGGTATTTATGTACATATGTACCTTAACCTAGGGAAACAACCAACGAGAAATTATACAGATGAGCCTTTCAAATGATTTTTACTTTTAAGTTGTAAGGATTGGCTGCTTAATATGCCTCGAAGCACACATAAAAACAATAGACATCTGTTGAATATTATGTTGCTACGTCTTCGGACAACACGAACCAAACCCAAAATTCCTTAAAACTTTAAACAATTTTTCTATACCTAAATGGTGAATTGATATAAAGCTCATCATATTATTTTCTTTTATTATTTGTATGTATTCTTGACGATAAAAAGAAACCGCCTATTATAATTATTTATTATGTATTGAGAAAAAGAAATCATGTTTCTTGAGTTTATGCTTGTTCAGATAATCGAAATAGTAATGGGTTTATTTCTTTTGTTAATCAATAAAATAAACAAAATATTTTGAAACTATTAAACAAATTCACTCAAAAAACTAGCTATATACACAAAACTTTTAGTTGAAATCAATAATTTTGTTTATGGTTCTTGTGATCGATTAAAATGGCTCTTTGTTCTACTGCTTTCACTTCTTTTTTTTTAATTTCATTAATTCAATAGGAAATGTTTATGATTTTTAATTAAAATTACCTGGCAAAACTACAAAATAATTTTATTAATTAGCTTAAATGAAAATTTGAATTAAATGCAAGCGATAATTTTGAAAAAAAAACCAAGAAAGACCAAAATACTTTTTTTCTGCACAGCAATTTTCCGATGGCAAGAAGGTGAAGAACAAGTGAAAATGCAAAATGTCAAAAACATCTGTAAGTGGATTGTTTTTTTTTTAGACGCTAGTTTTTTGTTTTTGTGGATTCTATTTTTGTCAGTTTATTTTGTTTTGATTTATCCGTAAATCTAATTTCTGTTTTGAAGAACTAGGTGGAGCTAGCAAATTGGGTTGTGGTGGCGCTGTGTAAAAAAAAAAAATTGTCCCCCTTCACACTAGGAAGTTTGTTGGCGTTTTCTTTAAAAGGCTTCCCCAAACTAAAGCGAAATATTAGAAATAATGACGAACTGTCAATAAATTTAAAATGAGATTCGCTTCATTGCATCGTTGCGTTGGTGTGGGTAGTGGGTACTCTCATTTATCGCCCTGTAAATATATTTTTTTTGACTGGCAAAAGTTTCGTCGTCGTTTCGAATGTTTCGCGTTGGTTTGGGTCAGCTTTTAATTCTTCTAGTCCCCTTTCACGTGAGGAAACTGAGTTTTTGCTACTTTGTCCCCTTTTACACGAGGAAACAAGTAGCTCGAGATTTTTAGGACGTTTTCTTTTAATTTTCAATTCCCACCAATAGTAGACCGTTCAATCCTCACTTGGTGCCCTTCTCACCCAAAAACTGAAAGTTGCTGGAAACTCAGTTTCCTCGTGTAAAAGGGGACTTGCAGTTTTAAGCTAGGACCGCACTTCACCACTGCACTTCACCACGCGACACTATGCGACAAAGTTGGTAATCTGACCAACTGTGTCGCGACGTGAAGTTTCGTTCAGTTTCATGCGAAAGTGCGCACGGTGTCGCTGAAGTGCAGTTCCGCCTAGTGCGGTTCTACCTTTAAGGTCATAAGAGGGCACCAAGTAAGAGATGTGAAAGTCCTCTTTCACACAAGGAAACTCAGTTTCCAGCAACTTTCAGTTTTTAGGAGAGAAGGGCACAAGTAAGAGGAATGAACGGTCTACGATTGGTGGGAAATTACGGGCCAGTTTCTTCGTACACACTTAACAAAATTAGTGGCACTTAATTTTCCCATTTTGGCACTTTAGCCGCAGTTTTACTGCCCGCGTAAGTGGAACTTAAGTGGCCAACATGGGAGACTTAGGCCAGGCGCGCACTTGCAACCAAACTATTTGGTTTCGATTTTGAGTACTATAGGATTATATGAGACCCCGCGGAAGTTTATGTGCGCGCACTTCCATATAAGCCCGTTGTGCTCAAATTGGAACCAAACTGTTTAGTTGCAGGTGCGCGCCTGGCCTTAAGTGTCACTTATTCCGATAAGTTTACACTGTGAAATTGGGAATTAGTTTTCCATATTTTGCACTTAAGTGACACTTATTTCATTGTGAAACTGGCCCTAAAAGAAGAGGTCAAAAAATTTTCAGTAACTTGTTTCCTTGTGTGAAAGGGGAAAAAGGTTTATGATTGGTGGAAATTAAAAGAAATCAACAAAAAATCTCCATTAACATGGTTTCATCGTCTGAAAGGGGACTAAAATCTCTTCTACCTCTCACACGAGAAAACAAAATTGTATGTGATTGACAAAGTTGTGGAAGTTGAAATAATTTCATAGTTATCGGTCTTTCTTCTTTGTGCTTTTTCTTATTAGGGGTATTCCCGATCCGATGCAAACTGGTCTTGCATCATTGCAAAAGTGCAGTTTTTTTTTACAACGGGGTTAGGGTATAGCAATTTTACACTTTTGCATTTTTGCAATGATACAAGACCAGTTGCATCGGATCGGGAATATCTCTATTGTTTCAGACATAAACGGAGTAAAGAGTGTGTTTTCATTTAACAAAAATTGCAACCATTAAAAATCGCAGTGTTTAAAAGCATCTCTCCAACCAAAAGGAGATCAAAAGAGAAACGAAGTTTAAAATTCGCAGTCATCTAAAAAGTAAAAGCTATGCGCAAACCGACACGATGGCGGTGGCGATCGCGGTAACTTTTATCGCTTGATAAAGATGCGTTCAAAAACCTGCTCACATCAACGCGATATAATGTGTAGCGAGCTAAGTTTTCATCGAAAATACAAACGTTTAATTTTTTAAGTTTAATAAAAAACAATCATATAAAAAAATTTTCTTTTTTAAACTGTCATTTTTCTTCAAGCGATATAGCGATCAAATGGTGCTTGCTGTGTCGTGACGGTGGTTGTAATTGTTAGACATAAGTTAAGAAGAACGACTATTTCAGTTCAAATCTTTATAACAAGTGATTTATTCAACAAGTAAAAGTATAGTTCACAATCATACATACATCTATTGGGCGTGTTCAAATTAGTGTTTACACTTTTCAGCTTTAAGGGTTATAACAATTCTTGGCCCCTTAAAAAAAAAATAACAAAAATATATAATGGTTAATTTACTTTTAGTTCAAGTTAATAAAGTTGTTTTATTTTTTTTTTTAAGTAAACTTTGACTTTACAAATTTAATCGATCTGGTGCTTTTATGATACGACTAGATCTTCTTAAGTTTCTTAATGTATTTTCAGTTTTTGTACAATTCGAGTCTTCATTTATGATATCACCATTGTTACAATTTTGATGGTTTGTACTATCGTTATTTTTTGTTGGCATATTATTTATTGGCAAATTCAAGTTTTCAGTATTTGTAAGTGTATTCTGACCATTGCTATTATTATGTTGTTCAATGTAGGGTTCAGGTTGAATATCACATCGGGTTAGGTCCATTGATTGTTCCTTTTGTAACTCGTTGCCTACTCGGCGAATCTGGTCAACGTGGCGTTTCCACGTACGATTATCATCTAATCTAATCAAATAGTGAAGTACTCCTAATTTTCTTTCAATTCGTCCAAATCTCCATTTGACTGACCGTTCATAGTATTCGCGTACGGCAACACAGTCGTTTTCTTTGAATGTTCTTACTGTTTTGTTATCGTTAGATGTGAGATATCCAGACGGTATCATACAATCTATTCTTGACCTGATTTCACGTCCAAAAATTAACGTTGAAGGAGACTTCCCTGTTGTAGGATGAACCATCTTCCTATAGTCTAGAAGAATTCTGCACAACTCTGTATTGAAATCTGTCATGTCCGGTTTCAAAGTTTTAAGTTTCTGTTTTATTGTTTGGACATACCGCTCGGCTTGGCCATTCGTTGCAGGGTGGTAAGAGGCTCCCATTTTGTGTACGATTCCATTCATTTTCAGAAATTCTTTGAACTTGTAATTTGTAAATTGGACTCCATGATCACTTACCAACACCGATGGTATACCGAATCGGCTAAATATTTCTTTACAAATACTTATAGTTGTATCTGTTGTCATGTTTGGAATTATATAGACTTCTGGCCACTTAGAGTAAGCATCCACTAAAATGAAGAAAAGCTTACCCAAGAACGGTCCAGCAAAATCGACATGCACTCTTTGAAATGGTGCTGTAGGTGTTTCCCAACAGTGCAGTGGAGCTTTGATAGGATCACTTCTGATTCGCTGACAGTCTGAGCAGTTCTGTACCAAATTCTCTATGTCATGATCAATTCTCTCCCACCAGCAATAACTTCTGGCTAATGATTTCATTCTAGTTGCTCCGAAATGTGATGCATGCAACTCGTTGAGGACACGTTTACGAAGAGTTTCTGGAACGAATACTCTCATTCCTCGCATAATACAGTTTTGTTGCAAGGTGAACTCTGATTGATCGATTCCGAATCTATACTTTGGCTCAACGATTCTTCCCATTCTCAGACCATGCATCAAGACCTTCACATTCTCATTGTTGATTGTTGCCTTGCCCAGTTCATCTACTGTTAATGGCAGGTTTTCGATTTGCGATATCTCTAGTACATCGGCTTCATCCATTTCGAATTTATGAAATTTTTTAACCGGTAACCTTGACATAGCATCTGCGTTACAGTGTTGCTCCGTTTTCCTAAAAACTATTTCGTAGTCGAAACATTGTAGGTATGCTGCATAATGTTGCATTCGTGTAGCAGATAGTACCGGTATTCCCTTCTTAGGTGAGAAAATCTGTGAAACTGGTTTGTTGTCAGTTATGAGTGTAAATCTCCGACCATAAACGTATTGGTAGAATTTTTTTACCCCATACGTGATAGCATAGGTCTCTTTATCAATGTGGCTATATTTCTGTTGAGTTTGTGTTAGCGTCTGAGATGCGTACATAATAGGTTTTTCCGTTCCGTCTGGAAATTCTTGGCTGAGAACAGCTCCGACTCCATACGGTGAAGCGTCCGTAGCTAAAAGTAATTTAAGCTTTGGATTGTAATGTGTTAAGAAATTTTCGGTTTGCATCTCTGCTTTAATTCTATCAAAACTTGACAGCTTTTGTTCCAGACGAAAGGCACGTGATTTTTAAGTAAATTGTTAATTGGATAGAGAATTGTACTAAGATTTTTAAAAAATCTTCCGTAGTAATTCACTAAACCTACGTATGACCTGACTTGGTCTTTGTTTTTCGGTACAGGCATCTGATCGATTGCTTCGATTTACTCTTTGTTTTGTGGATACCCTCTTTATCAATTTCGTATCCGCAGTACTCGATTTTGTTTTGAAACCACTGGCACTTTTCTACATTAATGCGCATGTTGTTGTTGTCTAACCGTGTTAAAACTTGAAACAATCTATTCATGTGTTGTTCATCATCGCGTCCAGTTATCTTGATATCGTCAACGAAAATGGATACTCCAGGAATATCGTTCAATAATTCCTCCATATAACGTTGCCAAATAGCTGGGGCTGATGATATGCCATAAATTAGTCTTGTTGGTCGGTAAAGACCTTTATGAGTGCTCAATGTCAAATAATCCCGACATTCATCATCAACTTCGAGTTGCAAATATGCTTTGGCCAAATCGATTTTTGAAAATTTGTTGCCCCCACTCATCGATGCAAATAATTCCTCAATTGTTGGCAAGGGATGCTCATCGACTACCAAGCAAGGGTTGATCGTAACTTTATAATCCTCGCACAATCTTATCTGGTTATTACTTTTCCTTATAGGAACAATCGGTGTCGCCCAGGAACTAGAGTTGACTTTTTCGAGAATGCCATCGCTTACCATCTTATCGATTTCCCGTTCCACACCTTCCCGAATAGCAAATGGTACAGATCTGTGTTTTACAAATACTGGTCTTGCATTATGTTTAATATTTAATTTTGCCTGAAAATTTGGAATTTTGCCTAAAGAATTTTCAAAAAGGTTAGGAAATTTATGTTTAATGTTTTCAATCAAAATTGTATCATTTGTATTTTTATTGGAAATAATTTGATTTACATTATCATTATAAAGATTGTTTAAATCTATTCCTGCCAAACCATTTAAATCAATATTTAATATTCTTACCCATTGTCTACCTAACAAAGGATGTTTCGGTTCGGAAGTCAAATATATTTTTAATTTGTACATTTTATTTTTATATTTTACATCAATGCTACAAAATCCTAAAATTCCTACATTGTTTCCAGTAAAACTTTTTAAAATGATATCAGGTTTTTCAATTTGTTTATTTGGAAGAATATTTTTAAAATTTCCAATGGACATAAGAGTAAATTTCGATCCAGTATCGACTTCAAAAGTTACATTTTTATTATTAATATTAATTTCTGCATAAAGTCCATCATTATTGTTTTTTTTAATTTCATAGATTTGGAAAATATTTTCAATGTTATTTACCTCTGCATTATTTTCAACATAATGAGCAAAATTATTATTTTTTTTTAAAGCAAAACAAATTCTTCTTAAATGACCTTTTTTTTTACAAAACGAACAGATTGAATTGATATGTTTACATATGGATGCCAAATGTAATTCGCCACAGCGAAAGCATTTATTTTCACGTTTAAAGTTTTTATTATTTTGAATAGGCCTTACGGCATTGCTACTACTACTACCACTATTACTAGGAATATTTGATGGTGTGTGTGCTTTATTTGTCTGAATAGTTCCGTTACCAGACGGATGTCTCGTCTTTTGAATTGTTAGCTTATGCACTGCCAATCCGCTGTTCCTCACATTTCCCAGCACCACACCCCCTTCTTCAGAGAGTTCTATACCCTTCGCTATGTCTAATGCAATGTCCAAAGTTAGATTCCTTTTCTCCAGACATCGATTCTGGATAAGTTTAGATCGCAACCCAAAAACGAACTGGTTTCGGAGTGCTGTGTTCAGGTACTCACCAAAGTTACAAGAAGCCGCCAGCCTCCTCAGGTTTACCAAAAATTCACAAACGTTTTCTCCATCCTGCTGCTTCCGCAGGTGGAATTTATAATTTTCCACTATTTCTAAAGGTTCCAGATGAAAATGTTGTTCTAGGAGAAGATTTATTTGCTCATAGGTTTTTTCGTTGGGCTGGGCAGGTGACAATTTATCACACAAGGTGTCATACGTGTCCTGTCCCATGTAATGTAGCAAAAAATCTCGCTGTTGCTCTTCTCCAACTTTGAAAATGCTGAAAGCACATTCCAATCGCTTCACCCAGCGATTCCACTTTGATTTATTCTTGTCGAAGTTTTCAACAAAGAATGCTGTTTGGATAACTTGTGCCATTCTCGATGAAATTTACGCACTTTTTAATTATTTATAACTTTTATTTAATGTTTTTTTTCTCGTCGCCAATTTGTCGTGACCGTGGTTGTAATAGTTAGACATAAGTTAAGAAGAACGACTATTTCAGTTCAAATCTTTATAACAACTAACAAGTGATTTATTCAACAAGTAAAAGTATAGTTCACAATCATACATAAATCTATTGGGCGTGTTCAAATTAGTGTTTACACTTTTCAGCTTTAAGGGTTATAACATGCTGCGTTCAAGAAAAGTCGTGTAATTGAACGCAGCAGTGGAACGTGAACGCAATCCACATATCGCGTCGATGTGTGCCCCTCCATTGATTTACATGTGTGGCACCCACATTGCTATAGCGATCGCCACCCCCATCGCGTCGGTTTGCGCGTAGCTAAAAGCAGTTCCACGTTCTGTAAGTCCGCTATTACACGATGATTCTTTTTCTGAATTTCTCTTTGAAAATCCTGAAAATAAAGTTATAAAAAAAGCAACGACTCACAGGGCAACTGGGGCCTATTTCACGGAACATACATCACATACACTGTATGAATGTTTGTACCTTAAAGTAGGCGCCAAAGATGGCTCAGTGTAAATTTTGAATTTTTAGAAAACTATGCGTCAACTTAGAAAACGCATAATTTTTAAAACATTTTAAATATACGCCCACTCATATGTGCGCTTTTTACGTCACATACATTTCTGTGATGTATGTGATGTATGTTCTGTGAAATAGGCCTCTGGTCTTTCGTCTCTTATTTTTTCTCTTTGGCACTCTCGAAAAAAGTCAGACGCTAGAGTTGGGCAGTTTAGTTCATTTGAGTGAGCGATCAATTCAGTACAATTCACGCTACTGAACTAATTCGTTCATTTTAGTTCAATTTAGTTCAAAATATTTTTTGTACAGAAATTAAAAAAAAAACTAACTAATTTGAATCGCGTCTAAGCGTGAGTAAAATTAAAACAATTGCAAAGTTAGATCACAGAACAAAAATTCAATATTTTATTTAAAATCACAAGCTGAAAGCAAAATATCAAGAATATAGAGTTTCGCCATTTAAGCTAAAGTTTCATCGAACTTAAATATTTCTATAATAGGCGTTTTTCTTTTTTAGCCCCGAGCGGGTCACAGAGCGGGCTCTGAGCGAATAGAGCTCACTCCGAACAGAGCGTGACCTGAGCGCACCGATATATTTAAGAAACTCAATTGAGCACTGAACTCTCATATCTGTCAAATTACATGAAAATTGTATGAAGTTAGCCGCGCACAGCTTTGTGCTCGGTTATTTTTTTCCGAGCTCATCTAGCGAACCCCGGTCGAGCTCTGAGCTAAAAAAGAAATGCAAGTTGAGAGCTCGGAGCGCTCCGAGTTAAAAAGTAACATAGTTTTCTTTTTAACAGCTCAGTGTCACGCTCGGGGCTAAAAAAGAAAAACGCCTAATGTTGAATTACCTTTTATAGAACGTGGCAAGTTAAGGCTCTACCAAACCAATGCGAGTTGTTCGTGTATTGTATTTTGTTGTTGTTTTCAATGACAACTACGCGTTGTTATTCTTACTTTCGTCATCGTCAACAAATGAATCGCATTTGTTTGGGTGTTTAATTTTTTTATTTAAAAAAACTTAATAATTCAAATAAAATAGTCTGTCATGTCATGATTGAATTCTGTAGTCTGCGAAAAAAAAAATCATTTAGGATAAAATCATGTTGATTTCAAGTAAAGCCTAGTACGCTGCTGATGCGAAACGAAGATTTCCTGTGATCTCACAACGGAAAATATCCTTGGAGAGTTTCACTAATTCCAAAAACAAAATCAAACATAAACACAAAAAATCAGAGAAAATGATGATAAGAAAATGATGAACAAAAAAAAACTCAAATGTCATTTGTCGGCACACAATAAATAGTCTGTATAATTAATTCAGTGCGAAAAAGGAGCGGAGACTTCTCCAAATAATCTGCTACAATTATAAATTTCGCTCTTCGAACAGCGTACTGCAAAACGAAAAGCAGAACGAAATTTTCCGTTTATGATTTCGTTGTGTCATTTTTGTATGGGATTTTTCGTTTCGCATCAGCAGCGTACTAGGCGTTACGCAATGATATAAAAATTGAACTAAAATGAACTATTGAACTAAGTTAACTAGTTCACTGAACTGAACTAGTTCTTTGAACTAGTTCGTTCGCGAACTACACAAGCCTATCAGACGCAAAGAATCATCGTGTAATAGGGTACTAACTCTCGAGTGAGTCTCGCATCCATTGACCTAGGCGTGTTTTTTTTCTTAATCTATCCAGCATTAGAAAAACTTCCCTTGCAAAATACAATAACAAGTTAGTCTGTATAGAATTCGTTAGCCTGTATATTTATCGAGACGAACGTTGTTAGCCTCAATAAAAACTGTGCTACCAAAATAATTTATTTTGATTGTTTTCGAAAAATATATCGAAAAACTTCAAAAGTAACTATTCGTTATTTGTTATTTGAAAATTATATTGTTGACTGAAAATGAATTCAAATGGAAAAAGGTAATCATGGCTTCAAAAATTAATAAATATACATTTTAAACATAGCAAACGAAAGTGTTGGACAAGGGAAGTGCTATCTTGCACGGAAAGATGAATTTGAACATTCCCGAAAGAAAAAATTCGCTTATGAACATGTTCATGAAGATATGGTGTTTCAAGACATTTCGGTTGGATATAAATGTGTTTGTTTCGTCTTTTGAATAAATGGATTTAATTTGTTTTATTTTAGGATCCCATGATCAGTGCAATAGAGGGGAGAATGAAAACTCTTTTAGGGTCGTACAAAGCCGCTAAGGACAATAGAAGTCAGACGGGTGCGTCTCCAAATGTGGTTCCATATATGTACGAAATGGAAGAAATTTTTGGTGACAAACCAATAATTTCCAATGTCCATACGATTCACCTTGAAGATGGCTCAATTTCCCCTTTATGCACTGAAAATAAACTGGTACAGACAAATATATCTAAAACAAAAACACCAGATACTTTGAACGGGTTAAGTGATGCAAATAAAGAAACTATGTTAACTATCTCTTTAACATCCTCGTCAATGAAAAATAAATCCACATCTGAAAGACAGGAAACCTTGAACGGGTTAGATCAGACAGAAATGGAAATAATATATCCACTCCCTCTTCAATATCTTCATCATCGAAAAATAAAATCAGAGTCGAAAGAAAGAAGCAACAGAGCCCAAAAGAAACCTACTACCAAGGAAAACTAAAGATTATTGAGAAAAAGGCCCAAAAAAAAAGCGGATTTTCTTGATGTCATCCAAAAGAGTTTGTTCGTTTTGTTCATCCAATTCCCCAGGCTTGCAAAAAAACACGCCTAATCGCATCGACCATAATTTGCGTCTTTTAAGGGTACGACATAACTAACTGATGAGTTGAGGTCACTTGAACGTTTAAATTCAAAAAGCTAAAGAAATGTACAAAGAAACTAAATTCCTTTCATCGCACAAAATCAAATTTTAAATAGCCCTCTAAAAACAATTCTGAAGTTTTTTTTAAATGAAAGGGTTATTTTACAGATGGGCTATATGTAATAACAAATTTATCATCGTGACATTTCGTTTGCCAAATAAATAGGTTAACCGATGTAGATCCGAAAATATTTCTGGTCTATCGAAAAATCTTTCTCGTTAAAAATTGTATAACGAGTTCAAATTTGCATAGGTATGTATATTATGCAAACATTTTAAGTTCAAAATTTTCTTAAACAAAAGGAACATACTTCGCTTCTTTACTGTTTTAAATTATTGTTATTTTTATTAAGATTTAAGTTATTATATTTAAGTGTACGTTATAAAACGCACTGAGATTTCATATTACAAAAATGTTTTTAAAGATTTAAGATTTAATTTCTTAAAATGCCTTTGTTAATAGTTTGTTTTATTATTGTCAGTTGAAATGAAAAGTATTTTATTTTTATTTAAATTTTCCGAAAAAAAACTAATAACAAAATGTTGAAAGTAATTTAATGAAAATATTTAAAACGATTTTCTTCTTTTTCTTTTTTTATTTTGTTTATGATTTTTTTTATTTTGAATTGTCTAATTTAGACTATATATAGCGTTAGTATTTTTGTGTGTTTGTCGATGTCATTGGTTTATTTTTTTTACTTCTTTTTTGTTTTTATTGATAGCGTGCATGTTGTTTTATTAAAAATAAATTATGATTAATTAAGTCTATCACGTCTGTTTAGGATGTTGAACGGGCGGTGGAGGTGTTGGTTTGAAACATTGCATAAGGAACGCTGTGTACATGACAAATCCAACACCTAACGCTATAAGGGCATACATAAAAATATTAAGTTCAGGCTGCCGGAAACGATTTTTTCTTAGCCATTCTAAGACTTCATCTTCCGATAGGAGGTCACCTGCAAAATCAAAAAAAAATTATGAGTAACGGTTACATTATTTTAGCATTTTGTTCAAGGGTCTATGACATTATTTACCTCTGTAAATACTGGGGAATCTTCTTCTGAAATAGACCATTGCTGGTAGTTTAGTTACTCCCCACTTCTTTGCATATCTGGAATCAGCCATTTTGACAAAAGTTATATCAAGATTGTCTGTTTCGCTGTCAATATTTTCTAGTTTTTCCAACGCTGCTGCACTGTCTTGTTGATTATGTTCATCTAATTTCGAATGTGAAACAAAATTTTAAGTAAAAGTACAAAAAATAAATGGTTTTTTTTTTCTTACAGAAAAAGACCGTTATGAATTCATTTTCTTCCAACAGTTTATCCAACATTTTACGATTAACTTCTTCGATCTCGTTTTTGATTTCGAAAACATCTTGTGATGTTAGCCATGTTATGATTTTATCATGTTGATGCAAATCACCATCGTAAAGCACAGGAACTTGTTTTCTGAATTTGAAAATTAACCAATTTTATTTATTCAGTTCAATGAAATTAAATTAGATGGATGACAATAAACAGAAAAACGTATTTTTTTGGAAATTTCCAAATAAGACTAGTCTTTTACACAACATACAATACAACCGTTAGAATATATTGTTTAGATTGATATTCTACGCCATAACGATGGTTTTGTGAATGAGATCGATGAAGGGAACAGTGCTCCTCACAACTCTCACCCACAAAATCATAGTCATGGCATAGTAAAAAGCAGAGGCGGATTAACCCTCAGGCAAAAAAGGCAACTGCCTAGGGGCCCCACGGATCTTTAGACAATTTTTTTGCTTCTTAAAATTTTTTAATAACAAATTAAATTTTATAATCATTGTGACTCAATTTAGTTATTGTGAACTAACAGAACACAAATAACTTTGAGAAATTTCTCGTTATTATTCAGAGTTGAAGCGTCTTTGAACTACCCTTCCACCCATTTGAATACCTTTGTCGAGTTGAAATGGGATTTTTTTCGAATCGGGCGAAATTCAATTTGTTGAAGAATATTTTAATAATTTATATTTTATACCACGTTTTCAAAAGCCAAAGAATTTGAAATTTTGTAACTAAAGTACAAAATTTTAAATTCTTTGTACATATATAATATAATATTTAAGACATGAATAAAAACTATCACCAATGAATGTTCGCTTGAGCTGCGGTAGGTGCTTGTAAAATTTTAATGCACAAATAAAAGACAAAATCTAAGTTATTAAGATTTATTCATGTTTCTATTATATCTAGCAAATGGAAGTCATTTTCAACATCCCTATAGTTGTTTTATGAGTGAAATCTGTAATTTTTTTTTATAAATTGAACCCAAGTTAACTGAAAAGTAGTTTTTCAGTGTTGGATTGAACTTAACTTTTAGCAGTTAAACATTCGTCGAAATCGAAGTGCGACAAAATCGAGGTTTCACTATCAAAATCGAAATGGTGCCACTAAAAAAATTGCTTTTTTTTATAGTGTGGTAACTAGGTTTCCATAGATTTTTGAATGAAATATCTATTATGAGTTAATTCACAAAATTTGTTGAGTTCGCTATGCATATTTAGCTATCCAAAAAGTTTCATATGTAGGTAATTTTGAGCTGCGGTAGGTATCCGAATTTGAAATACATAATTTTGAAATACAGATTTTTGGAAACCAAATTTTGGTACATACAAAATTAGAACTCTAACCCGATTGTATCCCTTTGATTTTATCATTGAAAACCACGATTGCCAATTTGATTTCATTTTTTAAATTTAAAATCGCAATTGTAGAATTGAAATATGCGTTTTCTTTTAGAAACAATGAAATAACAAATAAGAAAAGAATGAAAGGAAGAATAAAAAGAAAATAAGGTCAATGACTAAGAAAATAAATAAATTACAAGAAACATTGATATATGTAGGTGTTCGAATCGGAAAAAAATTACAAAATATAAAAGATTGAAACTTGGAAATGTTTCCATTGGTTTTTTTTTTTTAATATTTTTTCATATTGTGTTTTCAGGCACATAGGGTCTTAAAATATGGTTGCATCAGATACCTTGAGATGTTGTTTCATCTGCTGTTTTTTCACAAGGGGTTACAACAACACTCAACACAAACCTTTGCGGATAGCTTTGAATAGTTCCCCGAACGCAACCAGTAGCTTTGGTAAAGCTAAGTACAAACGATTGTCAGATCTTACAGAATTCTTCCGAAAGTCTGACAATTTGATTGCCAGCTCTTTTTCTATCTCTCTTTAACCAACTCATTGACATTTCGGACAATGAAGAAATTGTCAGCAATTGTAAGATGTTTTCAATGAAAACATCTGACAATAACCAATGAGTCTGACAGTGTCCTAATCGACTGACAATGATAAAAATTGTGTGTTCAGACGATTGTAAGGTACCTGACAATTTTTTGTCAGATTGTCGACTGACAATGACGTTTCTGACAATATTGTCAGACAAAATTGTGTGTTCAGACGATTGTAAGACATCTGGATCAATTTTTTTGACAATATTGTAAGATCTGACAATCGTCTGTACTTAGCTTAAACAATTCGACAACGGCTAATGTGAACATGCGAAGGGTGTTTCAAAACCGTCCGAGGAAGAAGCATATCTAATCTATCTATAAAGCTTTTTTTTACCTGAAATAAACTAAAGATGGAATATTAACAATTTCATATTTCTTGGCAGCATCAACGCTGGCAATTTTAACAAAATCAATGCCAAACATATCTGCTTCGCCATCAATTTCTTCCAATTCTTCGAGGATTTCTTCGCATTCCGCACAGTCTTCATCATCTAGATAAATATTTTGTTTGTTTTTCATTTAGAAAAGTTTACTCAATTATTTTTTTTTTAATATAAAATTATGTACTTACAAAAGAATACAACCAATAGTGTGGACTCTGCCATTAGACGGTCGAGCATTCGCTCATTAACTTCTTCGATTTCATCAGCTAACTCTCGGTTGTCATCATCAATTAGCCATTCCAGGACGGATTGTTCGTTTTGGAGATCGCCCTCGAAGAGAAGAGGATTTCCGTTCCTATAAAAAAAATTAAATTTATCTAAGCTTTGTCACAAAACTATAATGTTGCAACTTTTAAGCTTTAAAGTTTAAGTTTTTGTATTTTCTTCCTGCTACCGTTCAAAATAAATTAAAGTAACCGTTATTTTTTAATAATTTTGTACAAGGAGGGATATATAAACTTCCTTTCCACACGATGTTTTCATTTTATTGAACATGTCCAATAATCATTTCCAAAGTATTTCAATTTAACTTGGAAGCACCCTGTCAACTGTCATTGTCAAAGATATTTCAAAATGGATGTGTTCGTTGATTGCATTGAATTGAATTCAGTCAAAAAATCAGTCGGCTGGATTTATATTTTATTTCCAGCTAACGGCAATGATATATCCATTCAAATCTGACTAAAAACAAAATGGAAACTCTGATCCCAGACTCAAATTCAACGAATCTTCCCATAGTTAATAAGATATAAGTAAATAGAGAAAGGAAGAAATGTCCAAACCGTTAATAATAATTATATCATTAATTGAATTTCTCTGAGCTTATCTGATTTGATAGATTCAAAACCAAGTCTTTTAAAGGAATATGCACTTACCTGAAGTAAACTAGGGCAGGGAACGTTTTTATGGAATAACGTTTAGCCAATTGAGGATCCTGAATTTTCACCATATGAATACCAAAAACATCACATTCATCGTCGATCATTTCCAAACCTTCCAAAATCTGATCACAAATGTTACAGTTGATTTTATCTAAAAAATACATTTTCAAGGTTAATAATTTCATTTAAATTAAACTAAAAGAAGGCTCTTTAAAGGCAAACGGAATAGCAAATGATTTTCGAAAACAATTAAATATCTATTATAGGATTAGGAACTTTTCAATGGATTATTAGAAATGCTGTGTCTGTTAAGGTATCATTATAAAAGAATTTTAGTATTGTAAGTTAAGCCGAAGAAGACCGCCCAAACACAGGTATTCTTTAATTTCCAAACCAATGATCAGCGTTCAAGAACACATCACAGAGCATTATTTGTTGTTGTTGTTGTTGTTTTAATTTTATGTTTCAAAATGTCTAAATCAAGACAAGTTTTATGTACAAAGTTACTCAAAAATGGCTATGTGGTTTTAGTATAAGAGTCTTAAAACTATAGATTTGCATAGAAGAGAAGAGAAGATCGCCATTATCTAAAATATAAATTTTAAGTTCAAGCGCTCAGTGTAAGGCTTTAATTTAATGGCTAATAAGAGAGTGAAATTACTCAGCAGTCTGTACCATGTAGAATACCTTGTTTACGGACACGGTTTCTTTTTTGCGTGATGTAATTCTGTACAAAGGCTTTTTTAGCGGGATTTGTTGTGGTGATATTGGTCGAATACATAATAGGGGCGCAAAAACTTCGGCAATAAGCAGGTGGTTTTCCATTTCGATCTGAGGGTACTTGTTGATTAGGGTATTTTATTTATTTGTTTTTTTTTTTTTTGTTTTTTTTTTTGTTTTTGTTTTTTTGTTTATCGGGGATATTGTTATTTATATCAAAAAAACATGAAAAAACAAGAAAAAGGACTTATGTGAAAGGAGGAGCCAAAAAGTTAAGTAATGAATTATTATGTATAAAATACTTACAGAAATATACCGCTAGATATTGGGTTTCTTCGACCATAGTTTCTAACATTTGTCGAGTGATAAGTTCTATTCGATCTTCTGTTTTTTGTGTAATAAGCCATTGTAATACTTCTTCTTCTTCATTTAGTTCACCTGAAATAATAAAAATGGTGCACGTGTACGCGTATGGACTAAATTATTTTGACTACATCCTTGATAGCTTGACCAAATTACAAAGAAAATAGCTTTTTTTAAAAATAAGTTTTAGGTCTGTTTGGCAACTTTGAAATTCCCACTTATGTATTTTCGTAATTTGCTATGATTTTAAAATTTTTTCAACTGTTTTCTAATAGTTGTGTGGTTCAGAAGGTTCCTGATGGCTTTTATATAAAACTGTCAAAATTTGTAATCTGAAGACAAAAACCAGAAAAAAATTACTTAGACTGCTTTTAGACGATTGCGATTTTTAAGCAGAGTTTCTCTTTTGGTCTTCTTTCGGTTGCAAGGATGCTTTTGAACACAGCGATTTTTAATGGTTACAATTTTTGTTAAATGAAAAAGAAATATATCTGCAAACTCTTCACTCTGCTTATGTCTCAAAAAACACGAAAAGGCACAAAGAAGAAAGGCCGATAACTCTGCAATTTTTTCAACCTCAGCAATTTTGTCTACCCCGGCCACCACATACGTCTCCCGCTTAGTTTCTTAAAAATCGCAAGGGGTGATTGCATCGTTTAAAAGCAGTCTTAGACAGTTCAATTTCTGAGATCTTTTCAGTGAGCAACCTTCTGTAAGGCGTTAGCTTATAACCTGAACAAGATTTCTCTTCTAGGAGTCAAAAGCACTCTTCATCTCTTTTTTATAAATTGATCAACTGCGAAAAAAAATAATAATTAATCCAAAAAATATCAGTCAGTTTTTTGACAGCAAAAGGGAGGATTCTGAGAATTCTGAAATTTAATATCGAATTCCTTTTTTTTTTCTAAAAGAATCGATTTTTTTTCGGAACAATTCGAATTTTTTCTGTCAAAACAAATCTTGCCAATTTTCAGATTCAGGAAAGATTTTACACGGATTTGCACACACACTTGCAAGATTTGAAATTTCTAAAATGTCAATATGAAAACAAATTGCGTTTTTGGTTGCAACTAATTTTCGGTGAATTTTATAGTAAGTATTTGTGCGTTGTTTTTCAATTAATAATAATAATAATTTCCAAATTGAACATTTTATGGAAATTTTACTTCAAAATTGCTCCTGTCAAGTGCCACACACACAAGGCGTGTTTTTTTGCAAGCCCGGGGGGGATTGGTTGAAAAAAACGACAGCGGGGATTAGCGACGCCATGACAGTAAAAAACATGGAGTTTTCATACAAACTATCGATAACACGTATGTAATTAATGCCGGTAACACAGTTTTTCTGTGCGCTTAAGTTAAGCCCCGAGAATTCTCTGGGATTAGTTGTTGTTGCATTCAACATGTTAATTGTTTAGCACCTACGTCGTTTTTTTCATCTAATTCCCCCCGGGCTTGCAAAAAAACACGGCTACAATCACAAACAATTGATTCTTTTCGTCTTTTCGTATTCTTTTCAACGACAGAACAAATTCGATTCTTTTTAGAAAAAAATTAGATACTTTTGTTGAAAGGAATTCGACATAAGATCTCAGAGTAAGAAACCTGAACTGGCTAACTTATTTTTGATGAATAATTTCAAGTTTTCTACTGTCAACATTGTTAAATTTCATTTAGATTTGAAAAGAAATACTTTTAAATCAGTTTTAAAAAAATGGAACCAATTGAAAAATTAGTTGTAATATTTCCTGCAACATTTTAGGTTTGATTTACTTAATTAAGTGCTAAATCTATGTACATTGGAAATACTTTTGCTGAGGAAATATTTTGAGGTAATATACAAATTTTTAAAAATAATAGTCTTCTTCAAAATTCACTTTAAATCTTTCCAATGTCTTTTTTCTTTTATCCTTTAAAAAAATATATAAATGAAGACTGCTAATATGCCAAAAACACAAATTTCAACAAAGAATTTCTTAGACATGAAATTTTAAATGAAATTTGATTTTCGTCACACACAAACTGAAAAGTGCAACTTATTTTTGTATTTTAAACTGGTTTTGAGTAAATATTGTGCTTACACCATATTAGCCGAATATTATTATCATCGGGTTTGAATCGGGGTTATCTTTAACCGCGTTTTATTATCTACGGATCTGGATCAGGATCAGCTTTTAACACGTAATAAAACAACAACTTTGGATCCTACTCTGTACCTGTAAAAAAACAGTAGCCGCGTTTTATTATCGCCAATAACCCATAGGGTTCCCTCCGATATAATAAAACGATACGAAACCTAATGAAAACAGTATTGTCTTATGTTTGTTTATTTTTCATGTAGAGCCGTCTACCCCCCAGAGTAAGACATTATTTCTGGTTCTATAAAGCAAACACCGATGGAAACCTAGATCCAAATTTCAAAAAACGTGTTAAAAGATGACCCCGACGCAGACCCGTAGATAATAAAACGCGGCTAATAATTCTTGTTTTACTGCTTGTAAAACTTTAACCGGCTGAAATAAGCCTTCTGCACGAAAAAACGACTAAAGACAAAGTTTGACAAATTAAAAATAACCTATAAAGCTTTTAAAAAAATAAAAATCTTTATAAATACTAAGAACTCTCAACTCACCTTCAAAAACATTCGGAATCCCTCCTTCAAAATACACCAAAGCTGGATAATCATGTACTCCATAGCCATCCGCAACTGAGAAATCTTTTGTCTTGACAAAAGTTATTCCATGCTTATCGCAGTCATCGTCAATGTTTTCCAATTCCTCCAATACTTTCGTACATTGTTCACAACCATCAGTATCTGTTTATATTTGAAGATTCAATTGAATTTTTAAAATCCTTATTTTTGTAGACTTAAATATATAACATGGAGGATACATGTAGGTATATAGAGGTACAAAAATATTGTGCAAAAAAGGTGCAATCATAATAATATTGAAGCGCATAAATTAAAAAAAAAATAGACAATATAGCAAGGAATTAAAATATGTATTTTAAAATGATATATTAAGCAAAACGTTATTTCACACAATACACCAACATAGTGCAACAAAAAATAAATAAAACTCTGGCAAAGGGTACAACAGGAGGTGTGATTTAACTGGGGAATTGATTCGCATATCCGGGCGCATATGGGGGAATAAAGTTGTACACGGCATTTTTTTCATTTTTTTTTGTTTTTAAATTTTTGTTCTACTTTACACAATACCCTCTTCGTGATGTGTTGGCTTTTCAGATGCCTCCAAAGTTTCCTCGCCCCCAAAAGCGGCTGCAACACTAGCGCCACCACCTTCCTGCTGTTGTTCGCGCTCTTTTTTCATGCGCGCCTTTCGCATCGCCTTCGAGCTGCAAATGTCGCATTGTGTTTTGTTCCCTAATTTGCACAGTATGTTCAATAATAGATAAATGTTTTAACTTAAAAATGGTTAGTTTTGAGATTTTTTTCAAGAATCTGTTAAATCGATCTTTTTTCAGATGAAAAAAAAAAAAATAATAAGAAATTAGTCACATTTTTTTTTGTTTTCAAATCTTGTCTGTAGTAAGTGCGGCCATGGAGCCAAACTTAACAAACAAAAATGGATGATTCATCCATTTTGAGTATTATTGACACAGCAGCTGTTGTTGTTGTACATAGTGTTTATGTAGAGTGTCCTTAGAAGGGACTTTAGATTGAGCTTAAACTTACAAAAATACACAGCTATCGAACCGGATTCCTCGATAAGATGAATTAATCGCTCCCCTTCCAGATCCTCAATGACATCACCGCTTGGATCCTTTTGTGTTAATAGCCAGTTCAGAATTTGTTCTTCCTCATATAGATCCCCTAGTTAGATAGTAAAAATATATTTAGAAAATGCTAATTTGTTGGTGAGCTAATGGCAACATACCAGCATAGATGACAGGTTCCTTAGAAGTTGGTTTAAAGAACACAATTGCAGGTAACGCAAATACACCATACTCTTTAGCCATTTGCCTGTCGTCAATCTTAACGAAATCAATGCCTGCTTTGTCAGCTTCATCGTCTATGTGCTCGACTTCAGCTAGCACTCTTGGACATTGCTTGCATTCATCGCTGTCTAAAAGCATAATCAGATCAAATTAATTTCTTTTTCGTTTTTTTATGGCTTTTAAAGGAAATATTATGATGATGCTTTTATGTATGGAGACAGGTTTGTATAAATGGCCAACAATAAGACGTGATACCAAATAAGAAACGCCGCCGTTTTATTGTAAGCATAACTTTTTAATTCACGTTGCAAGATAAATGGAATTTAAATTGGTTTATTTTTAATGTGAAATAAAGAGGAATAATTAAGATAAAACGAAATGATTTAAAGCAGAAGCTTACACTAAATAAACTTATTCCAAAGTATGTCGAACTTTAGACAGTCCAACTCTAAAACCTTATTCATAAAACCTGTTGTACCTACAATAAAAAATCACAAATTAAATTAACCGCTTACAGTGTGTAGGTGTGGGGTGTGAAGATTAAAATCCGAAAAAAAAAATTGAGAATTAATTTTTCTCCACTTGAAACTTTTCTAAGACCATCCAATCATACGAACCTTACCAAACCGATATAACGAATAACAACCACTTAAATACCTACTTCTTTTTTTTAAGGACAAATGAGGTAGTTCCTCTGGAAACTTTCAAATTCGATTACAAATGACCACGACCACATTTCTCACACAAATTCACATTTCAAAATGAGGTAATTTCAAACAAATGTGAAATTTCACGACTTTCCGAAGGAAACTACGTGCAAGGTTTACGAACACCCCCAAGTGGAATCCATTCCAAATGGAAACCATTGAAAATGTTAAAATTCGATGTATAAAAAACAGAAAGAAAACACAATAAAAACAAGTGATTAACGGACAAATCAAATTCAAAATGAAATCAGTTGTCAAACGAAATAAGCGAATTTGAGATTTTAAAGCCCTTCCATCTTACAATATTGTCAGAACTGTCAACGGTCTGACAATAGCTAACAATTAGCTGACAATTGACATATTTCTTACAATGAAAAATTGTGCGTTCACACGGTTGGTGGATTTCTTCCCAATTTGATTGTCAGCTATTTTTGTATCTCTCTTTAACCAACTCATTGACATTTCGAACAATGAAGAAATTGTCAGAAATTGTAAGATGTTTTTAATGAAAACTTCTGACAATGACCAATGAGTCTGACAATGTCCTAATCGACTGACAATGATAAAAATTGCGTGTTCCGACGATTGTAAGATACCTGACAATTTTTTGTCAGATTATCGTCTGACAATGACGTATCTGACAATATTGTCAGACAAAATTGTGTGTTCAGACGATTGTAAGACATTTGGAACAGTTTTTTCACTGACAGATCTGACAATATTGTAAGATCTGACAATCGTCTGTACTTATCTTAATTATTTTCTCAACTCTCCAGATCTAAAGTTATCTAACTTGCAATTTGGAAAATATCCCTGGGATAATTTTTTATGAAATATAAAACAAACTGTCATTTTTAAATTAAAATTTGAATCTGTCAATCATATTTGACTGTTTTTTTTTGCGTGTTAAATTGAGTTCCTTTTTTTTTTTTTTAATTGTGCTAAACTGTGAATTAATATGCAATTGAAAAATAAATATAGAAATAAAGGCTAAAAAAAAAATTTCAGTGTAGATTTGTTACTTCGGAACATACGTATGTACGTATGTATGTAAAAGCGAACACGCTTTTGAAACAAAAATAAACAAGAAAAAAAACTTCTTTACGTAAAATCTGAAGTTTGCTCGGTCAACTTCTACTTTTTTTCCACAAGTTGAAAAATCTAAAGTTGATCAACTCGAGAGTTGAAAATCGAAAGTTGAAAACGTAAAATTTTACAGCCTTATTTATTAGATTTCACTAATACTCGTTTCAACCTCAGAATAGTTAAACCGAGTAGAAGCACTTAATCCGTCTTTACGGCACGTCAAACAAAATCTTATTTATTAAGTCGTTTTAGCGACGGAGTAAATTTACTCCAACTTTACTTCGCCTCTTATCCTGAAAAACTTATTTATAAAAAAATAAACGATGATTAGAGGCGGAGTAAGCTAAAACTGGTACATAGTAGGATTAAAGCCGTAGTGAAGCAGTTTTAGTATCTAAATGACATGACATTTATTTAGTAACTAAAAAGGAGTGTAGAAGAAGTTTTTTTTATCCGTTTGTTACTAATTGTAAGGGAAAATGGATAATTATTTTGCATTTATAAATGATTTAAATTCTTTAGACGCTTTAGTTGCAGTACAAAACTCGTTTAATCCCATAATATAATAACCAGAGAGATTGGTTTTTTTTGATAATATATTTGACATAAAACCGTTTGACGTGGCGTTATGACGGAGTAAGTACTTTGACTCGGTTTAACTATTCCGAGGTTGAAACAAGTATTAGTGAAATCTAATAAATAAGGCTGTGAGTGAATAAAAATAAATTCACAAGTTGAAAATAAAAATCCTCAAGTTGTGTTTAACTTTGAGTGAATAAAATCGGCCTTAATGTTGTTTTATCTTTCTGTTTTTTATATATTGAAATTTGACATTTTCAATGGATTCCGCTGGGGTGTGTTCATAAGGTTCGCACGTAATTTACTTTAGAATTTTAACGAAATTACCTCATTTGTCCTAATGAAAACTTGGAATAATGTACATAATAAAGTCTACACTTCATAAATGAACTATATAGAGTTCAGTCAAATGGTACATGGAGTTTTAAGATTTTAGCGTAAGTAAGTTTCCCATTCGATTTCCGCATGGGGTATCCGCTATCTTAAAATTTAATGAATTTTAGAAGTCATTTATTTCAGTAAATATTGGTTTACGTAAAAACCCTTAGCAAAGGAAATATGACTAAAGAAGACTGAAATCATAACACAATCGTGCCTATATTCATCCGGGATTGAGTGGGAGGGAGGTCACACATTTTCGACCATAATCGAAAGAAATTGTTCTGTAATAGTTATTTTGTTTAGAGTTTTGGGGTTGTTTAAGAACGAAAAAGATGGGTACAAGTATGATAAGCTAAAATTGGTATTTTTAATAATGAATTATATAATTTTAAAAACTTACAGAAAATAACGGCCAAATAATCTGAAGCCTTGCGAATTTTCTCAAACATTTTTCGGTTGACCTGTTCGATGTGATCTGTCATTTCCATGTTTGCAGGACTCGTTAGCCAATCTAGAACTTCCTCTTCATCGTCTATATCACCATCATAATTAATATACTTTCCTAAAGCAAATTAAATAATTTAAAATTTTTGATTTTATTTCATATAGTTCAATTAAAAGAATCTAAGTTGTCATAGTTTAAGTGGCGATTGTCATCGTGAGATCATCCGTTAATTGGATTAAAATTTGGATTGAGTTTTGACGTTTCTAAATAGAATAGATTCACCTCATTAGTGTCAAAAATTAACCAATTCATCACGTCCTTAGTGCGTTGACTCGAATAAAAATCAGAAACTAAGATTATCTGACTTTAAAAAATTAACTTTAGTGCGAGATCAAGAAATTTCTGATCTGACAATCACCTCTCTACCTTATTCTTTAAATACAAACCTTTTCTAAAGTACGTTATTCCTGGAGGATTTCTGTATCCATATTTCTTTGCCATCAAACGATCCTTCATTTTAACAATACTTATTCCATATTCAACTGCTTCGTCATCAATCAATTCAATATGCCGAAGTATTCTTGGTGTATCAGCGTCTTCTTCTTTATCTAAAATGACAAATTTAATGCAAAACAAACTCTCAGGTACTTTCAGTGAACTCTGTGTATAAATGTAAAAAAAAATATTTAATAAAATAATAACTAAGCAGTTACAGTTTTCGCAAATGCTCGTCCTGACCGCTGATTTATATAGAATTTGTTGTTGTTGTGGAGATGGGAGTTTTCCTGCGATGGCAACGACATTTTAATTACCAATTCGTCAATATACTTACAAAATACAACAGCTAGGAAATCTTTTGTGGCGATATAATCGGAGAGAGTATTTCTTTCGATTTCCTCAATAGTTTCGTCGGCTTTTTGTTCAAGAATCCATTGGAATACTTCTTGGTTATCGGAGAGAGTTCCTGTTTAAGAAATTTAAAAAAAATTCTATTACATTTCAGTTATTACAAAATTGTAATTTAAATTGAAAATAGTTTTCATACCTGTGTTTGGCAATGGTTCGGTCAATCAATTCAATATTATCTTGTAAATACTAAAAAAATAAGCTTCCCAATGAAGAAAAATTAACCCTATAAAACTTCTTTCTATGAAAAAAAAATTAGCTTTGTTTAAGCTCAAAATCGATTATTTCTTAATAATTTAAATTATTTTTAGTTTAATTAAAAGCTTAAAAATAATTTATTTTATTGTTGTAAAATCTCCTTTTATTTAGATATGTAGGTACTTTCACTTCGAAGAATTTCCAATAAAACTTAATTTTTGTGAAGAGATTTATTTCTATGTGTTAAGGAATTCCTTAAAAGTACCCTACTTTAAACCAGGTCTTCTGAGTGTTTTGTAAGAGGCAACCTTTTTTTTGTCAATTGCTAAAAAAAAACTATCAGTTCCTTGGAAGAAATATTAAACCAAAAATTGTTGGATTTTTTCGTTAAACGAAGAGATTTAAAAAAAAAGACGTTCACAAACTCTTCCAGTATTTAACACAGCGGCGCGGCGGTGATTTAATTGTAACGTTTACGCTTTTCGTAAAAGTGTTTTCTCTTTCGAAAAAAATATATTACGATTTTTTTTTGTGAAGATTTTTAAAAAGTAAAATTTTCTCTCCAAAATAACTGATAACAGAATTTTGTACCTTTCACAAATATCAAAAGGAGTGGTTCAAATTATGGATACTTTTTAAGATCTACTCAAGACGGTAAAATTTGGATTTGAATGAATTTTTTGGGGAGGGTACGATAAATATGGCGCCAAGAATTGATAACGGTTTTTTGTAGAGGGGTCAAAAACAAGCAGCATGCCCCCCCACACATACCTTACTGTTTATACGCCGTAATGCTGGGTGCTAGCACTGATGTATTTATGTAAGCAAGGAAAAAACAAAAATCTCATAAAAAAGAAGTTTTAGTAATTTTCAATTTTCTCAAGAACTAGAAGACATAAAACCATTTGGTTTTTTTTCGATTTAGAATTTATATTAGCATTAACCACAAAAAGTCAATTTAGCACTTCATTTCACAATTTTGAAAAAAATTGGTCTAAACTTTTTTTTTCATTTTTTTTTATCAACATTTTGAGTTTGCATGTGAATTTTTATTTAATTTAAATTTAGGATTATAGAACAGATTTCTGGCTTTTAAAACCGGTATAGTACTTTATTGTAAGTGTTGCCGTTGTTTTTTAATATTTTTTTTCAATTTAAATCATATTTTTCTAAAATTGCCTCTACCTCCTAAACCGGGTGAGATGGGCCCCCCTTCCCGTAATAAAAAATGATTGTTTTTGACCCCTCTACAAAAAACCGTTATCAATTCTTGGCGCCATAGTTATCGTACTCGTGCCAATTTTTTCGAAGTAAAAATCTAATGTAACTGCAGACTACATCTAGAGAATAACTGGGAGTTAAAACCTATTTTGAATTAATAATCCAATGGGTTAAATTAAATAGTGCTTAGCAGTGATGTCACATAAAAACAAAAGAAGTACCTACAGACAAAAAAATCCCTAAATTTCCCTTAAACCCACAAAATACATAAACTTAAATAAAAAAATAAAGATATTGTTTATTTTTTGTTTATATTTCTGTTTTTGTTTTTTTTTTTAGTTTGAAATGTAAAATTAAATAATAGCTGCGTTTTATTTTCCAACAGATCCAATCCAGATCAGATCATGAAAATACAACAACCCAGGATCTCAGTGACAACTTATATAGCCTACTCTTTTTACTCATTGTTTTTTTATTTGTATACACCCGTTGTCTTGTTCCTTACATTATATCTGACGACATTTAGAAATTAAGGGTGTGTGCTCCAATGGATTTGGAAATCCAAATTCAAAACAAAGTTGGATCTTGTGTTGTTTTTTTAATACATGTATTTTCATAAGCAAATCCAATCTGGTTAGGATATGGGGGAAAATAAAATACAGCTAATAGTAAAGTTAACAAAAAAATTAATATAAAATATAAAATTTACATATGTATTATGATGATGTATTGAATTTATGATGAATTGAATTAATGTGGAAATGACACGATTTTCTTTGGTTGCAAATAATAAACAATTCAAATTAAGTAGTATTAAAATTGTAAAAGTATACCTACGCTTTCTAATATGTGATTTAAAAATCCGCTCTTTTTCCCTAGGGTGTAGTTTCCAAATCAAAAATCCCTGCGTGTGGCATCACTGGTGTTGTGTTTTCTACTTGGCTGAATAGAATTTGTATTATAAAAAAAACTTTCTCAACTGAATTTCGTTGTTCATATGGTTTTCTAACGTGGCATACTATAGAAACGACAAAAATCGTAACCCAGCGGCGGAGGCGCGGCGTTAGTATGTAAAACAAAGTAAGGTTGCCCAAGTTTTTCTCTAGATTTATTGGTTTTGCTCACACTTATTTAAAATTAATAGTTTTCGAAATATTAAAAAAAATTAATTTCAACCCCTTTTACCCCCCTCATTAATACTTAAACCCTGGTCCAAATTAAATGTACTTTTTAGAAACATATACAAATAAAGGTTTCCAAAGAAATTCAGCTTTTTAGGAATTTCTTCCAAGTTTGGCCTATTTTTTTGCCTAAATTTCCTTTAATGCTATTCAAGTCCTTCAATATTTTATTAAATTTTCACTTAAAAAGAAAGAATAATTTTCTTTCTCTGTCTCTTTCGAAAAAATCGAAATAAGTTTCTTACACAATGATAGCTCTGTTTTATTTTCTTCCAAATTTGAACCAGATTGGATTTTCTTACGAAAATACATTTATTACAAAAACAACACAAGATTCAACTTTGTTTTGAATTTGGATTTCCAAATCTTTCAAAAATTTAGAACACACCCTGAATTTGCAAAATTCGTCAGTGGTGCAAAGACAAAAGACAATTAATTTTTTTTAATACAGTATATGAGAACAATGTGGTATTTGGTACAACATGTAACTCGTCTCGTCTTCAACAATTTTCTGGAAGAAACATTAATTATTGCTGACATCTTCTTATCCAGTCAATGTACATGGTACACATCGGAGATCACATTCTAAAGATTTTGAATTTCAAAATTCATAGTGATATAAAGGCAAAATTTAAAAGTGATATAAAGGCAAGGGTTGTTAGAAGTTCTGATTCTACTGCAGGTTTAGAGTTTGTATTCATTGAAGCAGGTTGCCACGTTAGTAAGTATCTGATAAGTACAATATATAAACCTCCTAGCCTGTATGATATAGGTACTGTTACGGATATCCTTGAAGAAGTTTCAGCGAATTACAACCACATTCTCATTGCTGGAGACTTTAACACCGCTTTGCTTGATTTTCGTAACAGTAATGTTAAAAAATTTTGTAGCCATCTGACATCACTTAATTTATTTTCTTCGAATGTTTCGATGCCTACTCATTTTACAGCAACAAGTTCAACGATTTTAGATCTGATTCTGGTTAATGAACCCGATAAAATTAAATTTTATAGTCAGCTTGATGTTCCAGGTTTTTCTAAACATGATCTTGTTCTTGTTTTCTATGATATTAACTTAAGGCAGTCTTTTGAAATAGAAACTATCCAGTACAGAGATTTTAAGGCCATTCATGTAGATGAATTATTGAGTGAAGTGGTATGTAGTTTCTGGGAGAACATTTATCTATTACCTTCGGTGGATGAACAAGTACAATTATTTACGAATATGGTCAATTATCTCTTCGATTTACATGTCCCTATTAAAACTGTAACTATTAGAAATAATGCCGCCCAATGGTTTAACGACAGGATTGAAGATCTTATTCGAAAAAGAAATTTGGCTTACAAACGATGGAAACGCTTCAGATTGCCTTCTTTTCATGAAAAGTTTAGGACTCTACGTAGTTTTGTGAACTCTGAAACAAAAAAATCAAAAAAGAGGTTTTATGCTTCAAAATTCAAAAATCTGAATTCTGGAAAAATTTTGAAAAATATAAAGTCGATGGGAATATCCAAGAAACTGAAAAATAATACCATAGACTGTGATCCAAATGGACTTAACCAGCAATTTGTAAATGCTTCTTCAAACTTGTCAGTTGAGGAAAACTTTGACTTTTTGCTCAACAATACCGGAAAAGGGGACCTTGGTGAGTTCAGTTTTTGCAGGGTGGAAGAATTTGAAGTTTTTAAAGCAGTCCATGAAATTAAATTTGAAGCAATTGGTTTGGATGGCTTACATCCTAGGTTTTTAAAGATAATTTACCCATTTATTTCACCTTACCTTACCTATATCTTCAATTCCATCCTTACTAGCTCCTGTTATCCAAAGTCTTGGAAAGTTTCAAAAATTATTCCGGTTCCTAAAAATTCCACCTCCAGCTCTAAAGAATATAGACCTATTGCCATTCTACCCTTTATTTCAAAAGCATTAGAGAAAATTATGAGTAAGAAAATATCATCATATCTATCAACTAACCGAATGCTCTCTTCAGTCCAGGCTGGCTTAAGACCTAATCATAGCTGTTCTACAGCACTTCTGAAAGTTGTTGATGATTTAAGGCTACAAATTGATAAAGAGCGGGCAACAACCTTGGTACTACTCGATTTCTCTAAAGCTTTTGATTCTGTTCCTCATAGCATTCTTTTAGGAAAATTAAAAAACCATTTTTGTTTTCAAAGGTCAGCTGCGCTACTTATGCACCAGTATCTCAGTGGAAGAACTCAAGCTGTTTCTGCGAACTCCCAACTATCCGATTTTCTCCCAACAATGTCCGGTGTACCGCAAGGTTCAATTTTGGGTCCTCTGTTATTTTCAATATTCATAAATGATCTTCCATCTACCCTAAAATTCTGTGACATTATAATGTACGCTGATGATGTTCAAATATATCTGAGCTACCCTATTGGAATGGCCGAAGACGCAACAGATCGCGTGAACTCAGATGTATTGAGGATTTTCCAATGGACTGAACAAAATAGATTGCGACTCAATCCCAAAAAATGCCAAGCCATCGTTGTCAGCAAAAATATAATTGAAACGTCTTGTCTGCCCCAAGTAGTTCTAGGTAATTCGAAGGTGGATTACGTAACATCCGTAAAAAATCTTGGTATAAAATTTAACCAAACGCTTACTTGGGATGATCATGTTTCATATGCACTGGGAAAAACGTATGGTGCACTTCGGTCTCTCTATGTTGCTGGCAGCTGCCTACCAATAAAAGTTAAAATAACACTAGTAAAAACTCTTCTATTACCGATACTGTTTCATGGATCATTAATTTTCTGCAAATTAGATAGCGTGAGTGAACGAAAGCTACGTGTAGCTTTTAATAATGTTGTTCGGTTCGTGTATGTAACGTGAGTGAACGAAAGCTACGTGTAGCTTTTAATAATGTTGTTCGGTTCGTGTATGGGCTTCGTAGGTTTGATCATGTTTCACGATTTGCAAACAATATCTTCAGCATGCGCCTTCAGGACTATTTAGATACTAAAATTATCATATTTTTATTTAATCTGATGCAAGCTGAAAAACCTGAATATCTGTACGAAAAACTAGTCTTCTCACAGTCGGATAGAAGCAGGGTTCTTATTTCCCCTAGATTTAGGTATACTGTTTCTCAACGACAATTTTTTGTCTACGCTGCTAGTCTGTGGAATTCTCTACCTGTCGTATTGAGGAGGATCAGTAACTGCTATAGATTTAAAAGTGCCTTATATGATCATTTTAAAATGCTAAATATGTAAATGAATTCTTAAATATGTAAATAAATTACTTAAACTTAGTTTTTAACTTAATATTTAAATTGTTTTCTAATTTTTAAACTTAATTAATAATTTTCAATTTTGTTTGTTTACCCACGCTGTACTTAGTATTTCTTAAAAAACTATCTATGTTTTACAATGCTAATGTTTTTCAATAAATACAATACAATACAATAGCGACCGACGTTTCGGGATTAAAGAAAGACGCTTCTGTAATTGATAGCGTTCAACATTTTGGACTACCTATATTCGATAACACCAAAAACTTGAATTTCTTCACACATTTTACAGTTCTAACGCCCAATTTCTTCACAGAAGTACTTGAGCCATCCTATGGTCTAGCTAGACTAGGTACTAGTTCTGAATTCTGATACTTAGTCCCAGTACCTGATCTAAGTTCGCTAAGCGCGGTACTAGGAATTTAATCCGTCTAAAACTGGTCTAATTCAGACTTTGAAATTTTAAAATAATATTTTGATATTAATTAAAATTGTAAAGGGATATTTTTAAATGAAATATCATTTTTAGAATAGGTGAAATTTTTTAACTACACGTATACGTATATAGGTACTTCTGCTGAATTTTACTTTGATCACTGCAATCTAGTTCTTTGTTTATAAATTGTGTTTCACATTTTTAAATAAATGAAAAAATTTTTTATAATGTTTGTTGGTATAATGAAGAGACTTGAAGCTAAAAACGAAAGCAAGGCCGAGGATGCAAAAAAATCACACAATGCCAACTAGACTCAAATTGACAAAAATTTGTTGTGCAGCCTGGTACGGGAGATAGGGCTAAAAGAGGTTATCAGTGTGCCAAATTTTGGTGTGCATGACGATGGCAAGTCAGATTTAAAGCGTAGACACAGAATACAATCTAACTCCGCACTCTGCGCAGACTGTAGGTATCTATATATATGCTAACAAAACAAACGTCAGCGTCTGAATCTATCGTCATTGAAGGATTGGGTAATCAACGAATTCGCAGTTCTAAAATGTCGAAAAGTGACAACTAGCAAAACCAATGATGAGAATAACTTCATCAAAACATTCAATAAATATGAGAATATGAATTTTCTTAAGTAAAATTATCAAGACATAATGCAAGTTTTATTATTGAGAAAATTGCAAAAGAATGTCTTCCCTATGCCATTAGAAATATAGAAAATTGAAAAAAAAACAAGCTAAAATTCAACAAAATTAACAAAATATGAATTCATTACTATCCCCCCTATTACGGTTGGCGAATCGAACGTTCGAAGTGAGATGTTTGCATTAGCGAACTAAAGCTAAGTACAGACGATTGTCAGATCTTACTATATGCCTGTTTGGTAACTTTTTTTCAACAAATTTCACAAAAACTGAGTTTTTTTTCTATGGGTTTTAAAAGCAAATTGTGAAATTTTGTGAAAATTTGTGCAAATTCGCAAGAAATTTCACGTTACCGAACAAACCAAATATTGTCAGAACTGTCAATATTCTGACAATAGCTAACAATTAGCTGACAATTGGCATATTTCTTACAATGCAAAATTGTCCGTTCACACGGTTGGTAGATTTCTTCCCAATTTGATTGTCAGCTATTTTCTTATCTCTCTTTAACCAGCTCATTGACATTTCGAACAATGAAGAAATTGTCAGCAATTGTAAGATGACAATATTATAAGGTCTGACAATCTTCTGTACTTAGCTTTAGCTTAACTAATACTCGGTAACAAATTGACAGGTTTAGGGCTTACAAGTTGTTTGAAGAAATGAGTTGATGTTTTTTTTTTGTATACCTATATAATCAGCTCTATCAACAAATTAATCGCAAAACTCCCACGAAATAATTTTTCCCGACAACTTTCTTGCAGAAATGTTCTAATTGAAATAAGGAAACACTTCCATTTAATTTTTTTATGTAAATTTCCCAAAATGCGAAAAAAACTGGTGAAATTTCATTCGCGATAGGGCTGATTATTTTGCTATAGGATTTTTTTCAGTTTTTCTTTTTATGAAAAAAGGCCATCATGTGAGAAAAACTATTAAACCTTTCTTTCTTCGGTGCTCTCTTCAGGGCCAGTTGTACAAATATTTAAACAAACCGTGGTTCAGCAATTTTTATCCACCGATTCCGGCGGATTAATTGAGTTTCAACAGTGTTTTACTCTTCAAGTGTGTGATAATAACCAATTACATACTTGAACCAGCGTTGAACCTTAGTTAATCCGCCGAAATCGGTGAACTTAAAATCTTGAACCGAGGCTGAACCACTATTGTACAAATGGCCCTCAGCCTAACCGGTTTTGATCGTAGGTCCCCTTCATTCCCCACATAGGAGTAAAACGGTAGAGTTGTAAGTTACTAAGCCCTGATTCTCTACTAGATATTAGATAATAGATAAAACAATTAACTCGACAAAAGCAAGATTTAAAAAAATATATATGTATCCTTTTTTACAAAATAACAGTTTTGCGATTTCTGTATAAAAACATGTTTTGATTCTTACAACGAACTTCGTGTAGGTATTATAAGTATGTAATCTTATACATTGAAATAAAGTTGTTTTCAAAAAATGTTTAATAAAACGACCAAATCCATTTAATTGTGACTTTTTATTAAAAAAAAAAAAATTGACGACTATTTAAACACAAATAATATTATGTCCTGTTCCAAAACAACATTTGCAATTCCAAAATAAAAAAGTTCTATTATAAAATTCAGCCAAGAGATTCCCGTATTTTGTTCGTACTTTTGTTCAGTTCACTTTAAAGAAAACAGACAGAATGTGGTTCTACAAAAAAAAATAAAAAACTCTCACTTGAGTTTTAACAATTTTATTTTATTTATAATAAACTAAAAAAAAATTATCAATTAACGAAGTTTAATTTTACAAACTTAATATATTTTTTTCCTTAATATAGTTTTGGTTTTTCTGAACACTTCGTTTTTGTTTTTTTGTATTTGTTTATTTTTCTGAAATTATTTTCTAAATTTGCAAGTCTTCTCATAATTCATATTCTCTTTAAATTAACCAAAAATTTATGAAATTATTTAGCTTAAAGTTTAATTTTTCTATTAATAAGATAACATAAACATTTTTAACAGTATAACAACAATAAGATAACAAAAATAAAAAACAATTTTTGTCTGTTTTTTAAATAAATAAATAAGTTATGTATTTGTAGAAGAAATAAAATTAATAATTGTGCAAACAAAATTTTAAATTATTATTTGTATTATTCAGCTTTGGCGAGATTTGTCGAGATTGGAAGTTAGAAAACAAAAACAACTTGCTCTTCTTAGATATTGAATTTTAAAGCATTAAAAAATGTACAAATTTGTAAACGATAGTATCAAAAGTTATTTGTTTTTTTTTTTATTTATTTATTTTACAATAAAATATACAAAAATATATTTTTTTCTCGAAAAAGCGTGCAGCTTTATGCAAATAGAATAAAATAAAAAAAAAATATTCAGCCTTATTTTTGCTATTTGCGTGGTTCGAATCATTGAAAAATCCGGTACATTATGCCAGTATTCTACAAACAGATCAAAAATATGAATTTCAATGATTCGATCCACACAGATAGCAGAATAAGCATGGTTTACTTCTTACTTAGAAAATCAAATCAACCGTTCCAGAAAACACGTTTTTGAGGTTATACAAAAAGGTAAACATAATATGTACATATCAAATTTTGACAACGATAACAATGAAAGACTGCACGCTTGTTCTCTACAAAATAGGATCCAGTAAATGACGAAATGCACTTTGTTAACAGAAATATTCAAGTTTTAAGATTTGAATTGAAAGGTCTGAGAGTTTAAATGAAATAATTTTGACAGGAAAAACGGTTAGTAAGACAGTTCTGTTAATTGTGATTTTCTGGATGTTTGTGTGTGTGTGTTTGTAGTAAACCTTTCGGGACGACTTTCATGATTTATGGCAATGTCTGTTTTGGACCATGCATCCGGGATATGACGTGATGGTTTGATGACGTTCTTGGATTGTTTTGACAGTTTCAGTGACGGTTACGGTGATCATATTATAGGGATATAGTAGTGACAGTCTGGTGTTGGGAATGTCACTGTCATGTTGGAGCAATTGTCAAATCGATTCGAACAAGCTCCTGCTGTAAAATTCGTTTCTCTCTTTCTCTCTTAGGGGAGGAAACGTTTTTTTGTCCTGTTTTTCAAGGATTTTGTTATTGAATTTTCAAAATTGATTCGGTATCATAGGTGGATCAGGTGGCTTAAGGCTCAGTTTTTTTTTTTTTTTTTTATTTTTTAATTGTGTTTTGTGTATTTTTGTGTGTAGGTATTTGAATAGCAATTTATATTTTTTTTATTATCATTTTTCATTAACAAAATCAAATTCAATTACTATATTGCTTCTTTATTCCCACAGAGAGTAATCCTGAAACATAAGGTCATATAAATTTTTAATTCGATTATGCAAATAATTTATTCCTGAAAGACAGAAAGAGAGAAAAGAATGTGAGGAAAACAAAAGACGTATACAGTTAATTAATTTCATCGATTTACTGTCTACCAGAAAATGTATTTGCCAATGCCTAACATACCGGATTTGACGTTGATCTTGTCGCCATCTTTATGGTGGTCATTGGATAGGGATTTTTTGCTGCCTTTGCCAATTGGTTTCTCATCAGAAGGACTCGGTTTAGTGTTAGATTTAGTGTCTTTTTTCAATGTGGGCAGTGGGGTTAAGGGTTTTTTGGATGAAGCACCGGTTTTGGGGGAAGCATACGAGACCTTAACCATTGGTGTATCGGATTCTGCCATTGATGAGGATTTCTTTGTTGAAGATGCCTTTGAACTGGTTGTTGTCTTCGATGATGTTGATGATGATGGGCTGAATTTGAAATTTCCACCCTTGTCGAGGGTTTCATGACCGATACGTTGGGCAGTCATTTGGGGAACTTTCGTTGACTTCTCGAGCTTTGTTGGACAGCATTGGAATGGTTTGTATTCATTGGGAACGTATATATTACCCTGCCTTGCTGATTGGCCGCCATGACCCAATCCAACATAGAAACATTCGTCATCTGTATGTAACAAACAAAAACATTTTGTCAGATAGGTATTTTTTTTTTTTGGTAAAAACACAGAGAATAAAAAAACAATTCAATTTTCATCTGTTATTATAATTATTAAATATTTTTTTTAAGTGGTTGTAAAGAAAACATAGAAACGAAGTCAAATGTATACCACAAATGGTTAGTATATATTTTTTTTTAATTTTCTTTATCATTACAACAATAAGAATAAAAACTTAAGCGTGCTCTTGTAGTTGCAAATGGTTCTACATAACACAATATTACATTAAAAAAAATATTTAGAAATTGATTTTCATTCCTATAACTGACAAAATGTTTTTGATGCTGATATTTTTTTGTGTATCTTGGTTCACATTTACAAATAATATATGTAAAGGATTCTTTTTTCGATTTTAACAATTCTTTTTTAGAAAAAAATAAATTAACATTAGCAATTGGCTTTATTTTTTGATATAATACTTTGATAAAAAAAACACTTTTTGATAATAACATAATTATTATTTTCTTATATTTTATAAAATAATGGAATTGCATTTGTTTATTTTTTGGAATGAACGTACTTTCTTCATTTATTTTTTTAATTTGAATAAAATTTAAAAATAAAATTATATAAAACATTGTGTCAGCTATGATATTTTTGGTTGATTAAACTCTTGGTTAATAGTTGGATCTCAATTTGATTTAACGAACAAATTTTGGAGAACTGTTTTTTTTAATAATGGGGTCTTCAAACAGAACACACGTTTTTAGTTGAATATTATTTTATTTATATTATGAGAATGTGTTTTGAATTATTGTTTTTCTTTTTTTAATTTTGTTGTGAAAGTATGATTTTGGAATTTGTTTTTCTGCAGTAGTGTATGGTGATGGTGGAATTTTGTTTTTGAAGCGATATTTCAATGCAATTATGCGGGTTGCAATTTATCACCTTAGTTGTGAATCGTTTTTCGAAATCGAAAATAATAAATACTTTGGGAGTTTTGGTAAAAAAAAAATTTCTCAACATTTCCAAAGACACTCTTTTGAACTTTTTGGGATACAAAAATTATAAGCATTTTTTACCAAAATTATTATTACGACTTGAGTCTGTTGTTTGTCCTTTGTTTATGTTCACTCAATATTTCCTTAAATTAAATACAATAATACAAATTTTTGTTCGAAACTTAAAATTCAATAAAAAAAACTTTTTTGAAAATTAAACTAATCATTCTGGTTCAGTAAAATAATGCAAATGTGTGTATTAAATTTATAAGTTCCATCTGAGAATTCCCTAGACCTTTCCCTCCAAAAGATTTTAATTGGGTTACAAACTATGATATAAAATCTTAAGTTTAATATTTAATTCAATATTTCTGTTATCTGAACTTTAACCTCAAACGTAGTTTTTTTACAACCATTTTGAATATAAAAAGTTAAAAAAATAATCAAAATTGTTAAATCCTCTTTTAAGACAGTTTTAGATGCTCAAAACCTTTAAAACGGTCAAAACTGATCAAGAAAACTTTTCAACGCTTTAAATTTGAAAGTATAAATGTTTAAAAAAATTTGTATTTAAAATATCTATAAGTAGCACCACTATAACGACTGTCAATTATCAATTGATAGTTGATAAATATTAAAAATTAATATTTAACAATCAAATTGATACAATTTTTGATATTTTTTAGTAAATTCAGTTTTGATTTAAAACATTGCAATATTTATGAAATATCCAATTGATAATTAACAATCGTAATAGAGGTTTTAAATTCTAAGAAATTCCTTTAAATTTTTTTTACACGCTTAGCCGTTGTCACGAGATATTGTTTAAAAAGCGTTTTTCAAAATAATGACTGAAGGGTAACACAAAAAGCAACGCCATTTTCTTTTTAATAAATGAAAACAGGTGAGGCATGTCCCTCATCGTTAAAAATAAAAACAAAATCAAATAAATAAAGCAAGTATGAAAATTTGGAATATGAAATATCTTTAAGAACATACAACATGAATGTATATATTGAAGACATTTTTAAATCAATAAAGAATTACAACTGAGTGGCCCTTGGCACTCAATCTTTCGATTATCAGCCCCTTCCTTCTAGTAACAAAAACTCGTAAGTATAAAAATATTTAATTCTGAGAATAACTGACTATTTCTCAGCTTTTTAATTTGAATTGGATATGCGACGCGTTTCGGAGTGTCTACTCAATCCTCGGGCGATACACTTTTTGTTATTAAAAAGTTATGAAATAAAGTTTTTTTTTTAAATAAAATTTATACATATATAAAAAAAATTATTTTTATTTTCCAGTTTTATTATTAAAAATCCTATATTATATTATAACACACAACTTGAAGACACAAAAGCGAAAAAAAAAATGCATTCATTCTAAGAGTCAGTAGCCATGAAGCTACTGACTCTTGCTAGAAAGTGGCAGAGTTGTAAGGTCTGCAGTCTTTTCGTTACTGCAGTTAATTGACTTACAAAAAGAATTTAACTGTAATCCGGGCAGTGACAGTCAGTACTAATATTCTGTTTGTGCAGTAAATAAAGCAGTTAATTGAATTATATTTTAATTAACTGCAGAACTTTTAACCTGTTGTTTAGTCAAAGTCTTTTAAATGTAGTTAATGAACTGTAAGCCTTTTCACTTATTTTAAGACTTTTGACTATTAAAACTTTTCTTAAGTTTTAACACCTAGGTTACCTAAGGATATCTATTACTAGTAAAATTATGAAGTATTTTTGCGAAAAAAAACCTAAAATTAGTTAAAAGACTAACAGTTAATTAACTGCAGTTAAAAGACTGATATAAGTAAAACCAAAAGCAGTAATGAAGACTTTCAACTGACTAAAACACTAAAACCAGTTAAAAAGTACTCTGCAGTTAATTATATATTTAAGCCAATTACTGCTTTTATTTACTTCACAGTCAGAATATTAGTACCTACTGACTGTTGACTTTTTACAAGTATACCCAGTTGCAGTATGAACTTGCATTCAATTGTTGAGTTAATTAACTTCGACTTTACTGACTGCATGACTAAAATACTGCAGTCTTTGACAGCTCTGGGAAGTGGAAAAATTTTCCAAGAGTATCTCTCGTCATGAAAAAGTGCTTGAAGGTCCCCTCCATTCTTGCCTAACACAACACAACACGCACACAGGGATGGTTAAAACATTGTTAGTCACTAGGCCCTGATTCTACACGAGTTGTCATTATTTCTATTTTTTTTATTGAGTAATCAAATTTTACGAAAACCTCAATAAGAGTCTTTCGGAACCCTCCGGAATTTATGGAATAAAAAAAAACTCAAGTATACCATTCAACAGGTCAGAAAAAAGCTTGTATTAATTATATTCACCCATACATTTTTTTTATGAATTTCTAAAGTTTTTTAACTTTAACAATTCATACGAGATTTTCTATAGCTGGTTGAAGAGAAAATATGGACCCCCTATACATACTTCCACAAAAAACACCTCCAAAATAAAAAAAAAACTGTATAATCTTTCTATTGAAGCTTTGAATGAAACTAAAACTTGAGTGAGCTACCACCAAGTTTTTATAGGCTGGAGTTATAGTTATTTCACGACTGCTACACTGATCATCAGACTCCTTTTAGTGGCGCTTGGTTTTTTGTTCAATTTTATTTGAACAACTTTTTGCCGTTGGAAGACCAATCTTTCTTTACAGCCATATGTAAGTACTTCGTATTGCAATCTGCAGTAAATATTTCAGGTGCCGAGCCGATAAAATTGACCGCAAATACAAATATCTAATAACTAAACTTTTTTTTTTGTCAATATTAAAGTTGTAAATAGCATGTGTTTCACTAGCGTTTTTTTTTCAATTATCTACATAATCCAACTACTTCGGTGAATTACTTAATTAACATCAATTAACTTCAATTTTATTTTATTCAATTGATAAGATTTACCACTTACCTCACTAATTAAAGATAATTGTTATTTGATTTACGTTTAATAAAAAGGGGCTATAATTAATATAATTTTAGTTTACGTGATTTAATTTTGCAACATTTCGCTATGCGAGATTTTGAAATTGCCGAGTTGAGTTATATTTATAATAAATATCTTATAATTTAGGTTTGCAAGGAACAATAAAAACCCATAAGTATTTGAACGGAATAATCATCATTATCATCATTAGTGTCTACCCATTGGTCCCAAATCAATAAAATTCAATCTCAAAATTTTTTTAAGATTTAACGGTACTTTTCAACAAAAAAAAAGAAGCATTTAGTTATTTATATATATGTAATTGTAGGTAGGAGGTACTCTAATGAAGTTCTTGTGTGTTAATGAGTGGAATGCTGTGTTTGAATAACAATTGAGTATATCAGTAACATTGAACTACTACCAACTACAAAATCATTATTTTTTTGTTTTTACGGAGGAAATAAGTGTTTACCTTTCAAAGAAGGCTTAGATTTTGTTTTTTTTTGATCTGTTGAAATAAATAAATTTATCAATAATTATTGAAAAAAATAACTATAATAATTTAAATATAAACTGCCACAAAAAAAAACTACTTCAGAAAAGGCACAATTTGAGATGATGTTTATTTTTTCATTTGAATTTATTATTGATTTTAAGAGGAGGAATATCCAATAGAGATGAGTTTTTGTAAAAAAAAGCAATGTCAGTTCAATTTATTACATATTTTTTTATGAAATTAATTTTAATCATATCGAAAACATGTGAATAGTCCAGGAAAAAAAGGTGGATTTTCCATGGCTTAAATTTAATTTTGGAATCTTATTTTATTCATACAATATGAAAATGTGTCTTAATCAAATAAGCATATGTTTGTTCAATTTTTTGAATTTGAGCTCAGAGTTGAAATTGTGTTTGTTTTTTACAAAAATGTAGGTATTAAATAAATTTTGGAAACAATGATGAAAACCTGAAAAAAAATTAAAACAAATATCTAAGCCAGGGAAACTTGATTTAGTTCTCCCATTTTACTGGACTAATATTAATATTATAACGAAAAAGGCCTCTACAGACGTTTACTTCTGATTTGAATAAATTTTGTAATAAATTCAACTTAATCGTGGGGTTTGCATAATCATAAATTTATGAAGTAACGTAGTCGGGATTATGATATTGCTTGGAGTAGGTAGGTATATTATTAAAGATTTGGACAATTCCATTACCTAGAAATTTTTTGAAAAATTTAGCTGCATTGAAATCATTTGGTCCATTTGGTTTTCTCTTGATAGATATTTTTTTGGCAGTTTTAATGTTATTGTTATCGTCATTGTCGTCATTATCTTCATCGTCATCGTCATCGTCATCGTCATCGTCATCGTCATCGTCATCGTCATCGTCATCGTCATCGTCATCGTCATCGTCATCGTCATCGTCATCGTCATCGTCATCGTCATCGTCATCGTCATCGTCATCGTCATCGTCATCGTCATCGTCATCGTCATCGTCATCGTCATCGTCATCGTCATCGTCATCGTCATCGTCATCGTCATCGTCATCGTCATCGTCATCGTCATCGTCATCGTCATCGTCATCGTCATCGTCATCGTCATCGTCATCGTCATCGTCATCGTCATCGTCATCGTCATCGTCATCGTCATCATCATCGTCGTCATCATCTTCATCGTCATTGTCATCATCATCATCATCGTCATCTTCATCCTTGTATTTGTTATATTTCTTTCTGATGCCTCCAACTTTTTTTATATTCCCATTTCCTAACACATTTAAACAAATTATTTAAAAACTGAAATTGAATTTGCTGTCAAATACAAAATTAAGTAAATTATCTATGTACATAATTATTTATGTTCTTCTACCAATTCTGAAAACAAAAAAGATCTACACCCAATTTCTTGTTTCCCTTAAATAGTTTCGTTTGATAAGCTTATATTATAAAACCTTCATGTTAAATAATAATGATTCCTATAAAAGTACTTAATACTGTTTTGTTAAAAAAAAACAAAAATTAATAAAAGGAAAACGGAATGCTCACTTTTTTGATTGACCAACCACTGCAAAACACGGTTTTCGTTTTTGAGATTACCTAAAATTTTGAAAATAAGCATAATATTAACTTCTTGTAATTTTTATAAATCTTGAATATTAAAAACTTACCATCATACATGATCGGAACTCCAGTTTCATAGTACACTAGAGCTGGGAAAGCAAATATGCCGATTTCATGGGCTAATTTAACATCATTGGACTTCACAAACTGAATCCCATGTTTGTCTGTATCATCATCAATATTCTCTAGTTCTTCGAGAATTTCTGAACATGTGCTACACTTTTCGTCATCTAAAATATATATTTGTTTTTTTTTTAGAATGGTTCCTCTCTGGCTTGAAAATATTATAAAAACTTACAGAAAAATACTGCTAAATGTTCAACATCGTTGATCAATACTTGAAGTGTTTTACGATCAACAGATTCAATAACATCAGCATTCGATTCATAGAGGTCAATTACCCATTCTAGAATTGCCTCTTCCTTCATCAAGTCACCTTAAAAAAATTAGTTAAATTGATTTAAGATAAAAAAAAAACATTAAATCAACAATTTTTTGCAAACCTTGATAGAATGTCCTAAATTTATTTCTGTAGAATGCAAGAGCAGGCAGTGTTTGTACATCGTATTCCTTATCAACACCGTCATCGGAAGTTTTAACAAAATTAATATCCTTTTCTTCGCATTCATCGTCAATATTTTCCAGTTCATTTAAGATCTTTTGGGCTTTTTTGTCACCTTCACGATCTAAAGAAAAATTATTTAAAATTTTAATAAATTTAAGGTGCTTTAAACTTTGTTAGGAGGATCAAGATATTTCAAATACATAAGAGGATGCTTCAGTGTTGCCTTATGCTTTTTCAAATGATCTCTCCACGTCAATTTTCAGTACTATTTTATTTGCGAACGTGGTCCAAACCAGAGAGAAAGAATTAATAGAGAGAGTCAAATTCGACGGCGGCTCTCTTTTAGCCTACAAGCTACGATGTTGCGCACCATCTTGCATATGTATTAATTATTATTATTAACTCCATATAAACAAAAATGTGGGGACAAATGCATATGCAAGAAGATGTGCATACTCACCACTTTTTTTTTCTTGCACTGCCCGAGGTGAAAACATGTATACACCAATAGGAATTAAACACGTTATAAAAAATGTAAACAAAAGGTTTCGAGGGGACGGAGACAAGGAAATTTGACTCCCTCTATTAGTTCTTTCTCCCTGAAGGAGGCAAGGAAATTTGACTCTCTCTATTAGTTCTTTCTCTCTGACGGAGGCAAGGAAATTTGACTCTCTCTATTAGTTCTTTCTCTCTGTTTCAAACTCTCTGTGGCGAACTTGCAATGAGGTTGAAATGTGTGGGAGATAGACAAAATCAAAGATACTGAATTATAAAGATTGGAATCTTTCGTACGTTCCATCCCCCAAAACCCATTTGTTTACATTGTTGTTTTTGTAATTTCATCTCGTGTCGATGAATAGATGTGAATTGCAACAACAATTTATGCAGTGGTGAATTCATATTTTTGCACTAGTGTGCGTTAAAACATGGACACTAGTGCAAAAATATGAATTCACCACTGTCCGCCATTTTGTTTTGCTTGTAGGCAAACCAGAATGACAGCCGAGGATTCCAATCTTTATAATTCAGTATCTTTGGACAAAATACCACCCAATTACCGTATTGGTATTCTCTTATGTGCTTGTTTGTTATTCTCTATTTTGAATATTAAGCAAAGATAGTCCATAAAAGATGCTGAACCATGGATGTGTTATTTCATTCTGTCTACAAATTGATAAATCAGCTGTGTTCTCTTTTGAAATGAGAAAGTATGTGTAAAATAAACGTACACAAAGCAATTTTTGGTGTTCGACCTCGTAAAGTTTGTTGTTCCGTTTTACATGGCGCTCACATTTTCAAAAAATTTTGAATGTAAGCTGAAAGTGTCGTTGTCGTTCCGAATATTTCGCATTGGTTTGGAAGAACTTTTAATTTTTAACACTAATTATTTGAAACATCAAAATTTAATCTTGGATAAAATTAAATCGAAATTCAAACCAATTAACAAATTAAGAAACACACATACTAACCAACGTTGCCATTTTATACAAATTTCTTCCGGTATTTATCAATTTGACAAGTAATCCGATAAAAAACTTTATATTATGTAGGATGTGTTTTCGGAGTATACTCCTAAATTAAATTAGAAAACGAAAAACACTTCGAAATCATTGGGAATGCCAAAAGATTGCTATTTCAGGATAATGTAAAAAATATTACTTCATTTAATTAAGATTTTGGTCACCAATTTTTTTAGAGTAACTTCATGTTAGCTCAGGAATTAAATTGGATGAAACATTTTCAAGTGTTAATTCGAATTGACTATAACTACGAAAATTGAATGATCTCGTATTAACAATAGAAAAGGTGGAACAGGTTGAACATTTTAACTTCCTCTTTCTGTTAAAATATGTATATTTCCAAAAACTTCTTGAAGATGTTGTGGAAGATGACTTTTTTGGTCTAAAAATAAGTTTATCAGAATTGGAAAAGAATGTTCTAGAGCTACCTAGCCATTGAGTTTTGAAATTTCTACTTCATTCACAATGGCACTATTGGTATTTATGGAACAACAACAAGCAATCAAAAAATAAAATATTAGCATACTTACAGAAGAATACAACAACATGTTCGTTTTCCGACAAAATTTTCTCCAACATTTTCATATTAACTTCTTCAATTTTGCCAGGAATTTCCAAAGTTTCTTCATCGGTTACCCAAGCAAGAACTTCATCCTCATCATCAAGATCTCCAGGGAATACCATAGGATCACGATTTCTAAAGAACACCAATTGCGGATAGGTCTTGATTCCATATTTCTTAGCCAAAGTTGTGTCTTCAGTTGTAACAAAAATAATACCAGCCTCATCTAATTCATCGTCGATACTCTCAAGTGCATTAAGAGTTTTTTCACATTTCTCACCAGGCTCACAATTGCCCGTAAAGAATACCACAACATATTCATGATCATTGATCAAATTAACCAAAATCTCATCGGTAACTTCTTCAATTGTGGCAGTTCTCTTTTGTAAAATAAGCCAATCCAAAACTTCTTCTTCATTCATAAGATCACCTTCGTAGAGAGCTGGAATTTTTTCTTCGAAATAAATCAAAGCTGGCAAATGATCTAAGCCATATTCTTTAGCTTCGGCAGCGTTATCAATGCGAACAATTACAATGCCTTCCTTTTCTAATTCATCATCAATATTTTCGAGTTCATTCAATACACGAATGTCTTGTTTGTCTTCTTTGTCGTCTATAAATTTAAAAGTTAATTGATGTTACTTTAAAATAAAGAAAAAGATTATAACATACAAAATATAACTGCTAAATGCTCGGTGGTTTCAATTAGTTTATCCTTCATTTCGTCAGTAACTTCTGGGATTTCAGAATAACGTTTCTGATGAATCAACCAGCCAAGAAGTTCATCTTCCTTCATCAAATCGCCTTCATATATATGAGGAATACCACGTTCGTAGAATACAATTGATGGAATTTCGTCAATACCCCATTCCTTGGCTTCACTATCGTCGTCGATTTTAACGAAAGCAATGTCATTTTGATCGCATTCATCATCAATGTTTTCTAGCTCGGCAAGGATCTTTTGTGATTTCTTTTGATCTTTGTCGTCTGAAATTAAGAAATTTAATATTGTTAGTAAATTAATAATTTTATATTAATGCACTTAAAATTAAAATTCTTACTTAGGAATACCTTAACTTGTTTTACTAAAAGGATTAGAACAAGTAAAACCTTCCTGAATAACAGAAGAAATGTTCTGGTTAACACGGCCTTAAGGCAAGTATTAAGGTAGAACTATAATAGTCGGATGCTGACGTAAGTGGTCGTACGAAACGAAAAGAATACAAAGAATTAATATGACGTGCCCATAATTGAGGTTTGCTTCGTTTCGACTAATTTTCGTTAACTTTTGCTTTCGGAAGTGAAGGGCGCTCACCGACTGCTCCATGCGTAAGTGAACTGAGAGAATTTTCTTCCGTCATCTTCCGACTATTATAGTTCTGTCTTTAGCCTTGAGGCCGTTGTTCAATTATATCGTGTTAGATTTTAACCGGGTAAAAATTAATCGATATTTTAATCCAATTCACACACGGCCTGAAATGGGTTTAGATTGAGGCCAAGTGTGAATTGGATTAAAATTTCATTTAAATTTTATCCGAGATTTGATTTTGACGTTTTCACGTATAGATTCACCTCATTTGTGTCAAAAATTAAACTTCAGATAAAATTGAACGTGATTTTAATCCAATTCACACACTGACTAAAATTTAAAAAAAAAATCAGTTCTGTAAACAATTACGTAAGATAGGTAAGTATTTATTAGAAATGTATTTATGTTTTGGTGCCGAAACAAAACGTTACTATTTCGAAATTTGTTCTTTGATGTCCTGAATTCCACTTCGGAAATTTTTTAAAACTAAAAGAAGAACTATAATAGTCGGAAGCCGACGTAAGTACAAAACGGAACGAATACAAAGAATTCATATGACGTGCCGATAATTGAGGTTTGCTTCGTTTCGTCCAATTTTCGTTAACATTTGTTTTTGGAATTGAAGAGCGCTCACCGACCGCTCCATGCGTAAATGAACTGACAGAACTGAGAGATGTATCAACGCCCTTTATATATTCGTACGTCTTACCTTCCAAAAACCATTTGCTAACTCTGTTGTTTTTTGTAATTTCAAGTCGTGTACATGAATGGTCATATGAAACAGAACAACGAATTTAAGGAATGCGCCAATAAAAAATATATATGTGTGCGTTGTTTAACACATTCCTTCTGATTTCTTATAAGAAAATAGCTAATTGTCAACTTACAGAGAAGATTTGGAATTTTATATTTAGTATCATTGATTATGGGTGACTTGCGTTTTTGATGTTTTGGAAGGTTACTTTTCGTCCAGTTTTGGAATTTTCTTCCGACAGTTTCCGACTATTGTAGTTCAATCTCAATACTTTTTAAATTTTGTTTTCATATGAGGGTGTCAAAGAGAATTAATTTAATAAAAAAAATCTAAAAAAAACTTGACGAAATTATCTCGACAAGTAGGTACATAATATATACACTTACAAAACAACACCGCTACATATGACATTTTTTCCACAATCAAATCTAACATCTCATCGGTAACATCTTCAATTTGATCGGAGCTAGTTTGATCCTCAAGCCATTTGAGTAACTTCTCTTCATCCTCTAAATTGCCTTCATATATGGTCGGAATGCCTTTTTCAAAGTAGATAAGTTTAGGAACTTTATTAATGCCATACTCGAGAGCTTCATCGGGATTGTCGATCTTGACGAAGGTAATACCCAGCGAATCGCATTCATCATCGATATTTTCTAATTCTTCAAGAACTTTTTGTGATTTTTTGTCATTGTTGTCATCTGTCAAAAAGTTTTATGTCAATATCAAAATGCATATATGTCAAAATTGCATATATAGGCAATTATTATATATGTATATGTATATTTACAGAACAGAACTGCCATTACTTTGCCCTCCTTGACCAGTTTGTCGAGCATTTCGTCAGTAACATCCTCGATTTCGTCACTTTCCAACTGTCCCAGCAACCAGTGTAAAATCTGATCTTCATCCATCAGATCTCCATCGTAAACATTTGGAATTTGTTTTTCAAAGTACACAATTGCAGGGATCTGCAAAAGGAACATTATTTTGTTAAGGTTGATTTTTTTTATTTTGTTTTGTTGGTGTCATACCGAATCAATTCCAAATTCAGCTGCGACCTTAGCGTCATCAATTTTAACAAACTGAATGCCATGTTTGTCACAGTCGTCGTCAATTTTTTCTAGCTCTTCCAATACGGTCATGGAGTCATCGTCACCGTGATCATCTGCGAAGTGTGACAATTATATTTTTCAAAATATAGGAACAAGAGCGTTTTGGAAAATACGTACAGAAAAGTACAACCAAGTTGTCAATATTGCTGATCAAGGTTCCCAGTGTTTTGGCAGTGACGTCTTCGATAACATCATCTTCGTCACCTGTTGACTTATTCTGAACCAACCATTCGAGGACGTCTTCTTCGCGGGACAATTCACCTGAGTTGTTGATATACATAGTTGGATTTGTATTCATCAATTGATTTGATAGTTTGACAGAGTTTCTTTTGCTTTGCATTTACCTTCGTAGATAATGGGTGTTTGATGGCGATAGTATACCAGTGCTGGTAGGCTTCCCAGATTGTATTCGTCGGCCAGTGCTTCGTCATGAATCTTCACAAATCCAATTCCCAATTGATCGGCTTCGTCATCAATGTTTTCCAGCTCCTGTAATGCCTTGGCGCACTTTCTGCAATCCGGCTTATCTAGTTATATAGAGAATAATTCGTCAGGTTTGGTTGAACTTTTTTTTTTTTTGAAGCAGCTTGATGAGGTAAAGTTTGAAGGATCTTGGTTGGGGGTTGGCATTCAATATAGTGTTCGTGCGTATTATTTATCATTTCGAGGAAAGTGTGATTATGTATTGCTTATGTATATGTCATGCGTATTTGGGGAATTGAGTGTAGAGTGTAAGTGGATTTGTTTCATAATTATGTAGGGGAATTATTTGGAAAGTATGTTTCGAAAATATAGGTACATTTTTTTAAATAAATTTACAAAAGAAGATCGGAGTTTGAAAGATTGTAAAAAGGGTTCCAAACAAAAGAAAAAAAAAGCATGCCATCATAATTATTTATACAATTGATTAAGATTTGTTTTAAAATTTATAAAACTTGATTATATAATTGATCTCGGAGCTTATTGTCTTGATTTAAATTACAAAAGAAAGAATCCTGCTAAGACGTTAAAGATTATTTAGTTCTACAAAATCATACAAAGGTACTTCGCCAAAGGAATTCTACAGTTGCAGTGGTTGGAAGGGTTCAGGGGTGTTGAGGTGCAATTCATATTTGTTAAGAAGTAAGATATCCAGAAATTGAAGCATGAATTCTTACAAAATAAAACTCAAATTTAATTATGGCTAAGAAAAAACGGTTTGTTAAATTGTCCAAAATTGGAAAATATCTTTTCGTCCAAAAGGGCAATTTGATTTGAGAATTAAAAAAAATCAAATAGCCTAGAAAATACATTAATATTTTTGTGCATTTGGTCAGAATTTAAAAAAAACTCCAAAAACCAAAAGAAGTTAAAATTTCAAATATTTAATTAAAATTTTCACTAAAACCTCTGAGACCACATTTTCCTGAACATGCCTCAAGTTTAAAATCTAAAATACACCGTTAAATCTGTGTAATCGAAGTGTATTTTAGGAGACAAAATTTAAGCATAATAAATAATATTGTATAGAGGTGTGATACCGAATTTTTAAATTTCGAACCAAAAATTGATTTTCCGTTGTGTACATTTTTTTCACAATGATTTGCACAAGCTTTGAACCATTATTTCTTAAATAAAGGTATTCATGCAACATCGGGAACTTTCCGACGTCGTAAAATCGTAAAATCTTTCCGACGGAGGTTTCATGAACGCCCCATAAAACATATTGCGTAAATGTTGTGATAAACCAATCAGCTCATTAAGCCATAATGTCATAACACCTTCAAACAAAGTTTACCGTGTTTATCATTTTCATTTACGATGTGTACGACACAAGTTCTGGTCGGAAAGTTTACGATTTGTTGGCAAAGATTTCTCATACAAATTTTGATAGTTCGTTTACGATGACATAAAATTTCCGCCGTTTACCACCTTTACGATGGTTTTCCGATATTACATTAATACCCTTAATATTTTTTTCGAGTTTATCCTCGACGTTTGTACGATTGATAAATGATAAATAAATAAGTGCACTGAAAGCTTGTGGAGAACTAGGCCCTACTAGTGCCTTGTAACTCTCAAAATATCCTGTGGGTGGGTTGGGTTATAAGTAAGCAGTAATGGAGGGGACCAACAATTTTCAACTGAAAGCGAAGTGCTAATTAATTTTCTAGGCTACTAAACGGCGAAGAAAGCCAACATTTTGCTATAGGTAAGGCAGAACAGTGCCTACGTTCTGTATAACATAAATACTCGAGGACCGATGAAAAGTAAAACAAATCATATGAGTTTTGTTCCATGTTTCGAAGTTCCTCCACTAATTTTATCGATGCGAGAGTTAGTCCCTTTCACATGTGGAAAATGAATTTCCAGCTACTTTTAGTTTTTAGGTAAGAAAGGCACCAAGTAAGAGGAGTGAACTGTCTACGATTGGTGGATATTGAAAATTAAAAGAAAACTTCAACAAATCTCAAGCAATTTGTTTCCCGTGTGAAAGGGGGCTTGCGGAACGAATACACACTTTATTTAACTTGGACGGAATGTCAATCAATTCGAGCAACAAAAATTGCAAATATGGCCGTTTTGAAAACATCATTTACGTCAAAAACACATTTGCAATATGTTCTTAAACGCAAACTGCAAAAGTCAACTGTTCAAAAATCAAAAACGAAACTTGAATGCAAAAGCATTATTTTCGATAATGCAGTCGATAAGCCATTAATAGTTCTTTGGACTTATCTACTGCCCATTCTACTCTGTGGTCGAAGTATCTACGCATGAAAATGATATCATCAGTAAACAGAAATTATAGTAAAAAAACTATAATAGTAGTAAATTATTGATGTTAACGTTTCTCTTATTTAAAACAAAATACAAAATTAAACAACCAAAATTACATTTGTATTGAGGTTTTAGATTTTACTTTTGGCAAAATGAAAGCGTATCATTCACCATGAATTGGGAAGTAATAAAAAGTACTTCGCAAGGCCCAATGGAATACACCTATATTATAGATAACATCATTTCCGGTGCAAATATTGAACGTCAGCTGCGTTTACAAGAAAATTAATTGAGGTCGACAGTGCCTACGTTATATAAAGCTTAGTACAGAAGATCTTATTACAATATTTTCAGAACTGTCAGTGGTCTGACAAAAGCTAACAATTAGCTGACAATTGACATATTTCTTACAATGAAAAATTGTCCGTTCACACGGTTGGTAGATTTCTTCCCAATTTGATTGTCAGTCATTTTTTTATCTCTCTTTAACCAACTCATTGACATTTCGAATAATGAAGAAATTGTCAGCAATGAGTCTGACAATGTGTTTATCGACTGACAATGATAAAAATTGTGTGTTCAGATGATTGTAAGATACCTACCTGACAAGTTTTTGTCAGATTTTCGTCTGACAGTGACGTTTCAGACAATATTGTCAGACAGAATTGTGTGTTCAGACGATTGTAAGATATTTGGAACAATTTTTTCACTGACAGATCTGACAATATTGTAAGATCTGACAATAGTCTGTACTTAGCTTTAGGTTATATTTTGTCCAGTATACATTGATGGATTGTAGAGGAGATTCAACGACGAGTTCTATGATCTATACAGCGACGTGCGTTGCTTAGATTAGATTTGACCGTATGTATAGTTACAAACTAACCCGACGAGTCTCCGAATCTTCCCCTGATGGACTTCGCAAAAAAAAAAACCACACCTAGAGTGGCGCACATAAATTAAGAACAATAAAAATAGAAATAAATTATAGAAACTCAAAACAAATTAATGGATATTGCTCTTTATTAAAGAGAAACTGGTTCTTTTACTCAGCAGTTTTGTATTTCAATTTTGACTAATTTTTTTTTTAATCTTCAACTTTCAAATCAAGATACCTATCTACTAAATTAAAACAAAAAATTAATTTAAAAATAACATTAGGGTGCCTATACATATTTAATAAAAAAAACAGATTATTTTCTTCACACGTGGGTGAAAACCAATATTAAGGTCATGGCCAAATGTATAAGAACAAGAAACTTACAAGAACTATACAGCAGACTTTTTAAAAATTAATTTTTAACTTTGAACCTATTTAGAATTAGTTAGTTAAAATTGAATATTATTCCACAATCCACAGTATTCTATGTATCATAAAAAAAAACTGTTTCTCTCTGTTACCACATGGTGGCGATATTGTGTCAACTTTTGCCAAATACTATTTTGCTTCGATTTAATATTGGAATTGTGCCAATTTGGTTCTTAATTCTATCATTCGAACAGACGAATATCTTTTATATCTTAAGTATTATATATTTATATGAATGTAGTGGCATTAGATGTGTGTATATATCTTCTATACAAAATATACTACACATGTACATAAATAAAATTAGAAAATATAAAATAAAAATGATTTTCAATTGCCTATGTTCAATGCTGCAATTAATTTTTCTGGGTTTATTCACTCTTCCTCGGACATCACATTTAGATGGCGCCCAAAAAAAGACATAATTATTTTTTTCGGCAGGAATTTTTATTGTTTTTGAAAGAAAAAAAAAGAAATTATATATGTACATGCATATATCTTGTTTAGTTTTAGATTTAATCTTTTTCTTTTAGTAGATTTAAATTAATTGATGGGATTTTGTAAAAGCTAATTCAAAAAAAAAAAAAAAAAATAATAGTATAATATAAAACCCCAACACCACCATCAGGCAGAGGTTTTTGTAAAAATTATTGTAAACAATATAAAATTTTATTTTTAACAAGTATTTGTTGATTTTGTAATGAATTTAAAAAAAAAAAAAAAAACTGTACACATACGGATTATTGTTGAACAATATGTTTGCTTTACTCGCAGTTTCTTTCTTGATTTTACTGAAATTGTGTTTTGTTCAAATTTAAAGCAACAAAAAAAACAAAAAAAAAACTAAATTAAGAAAAATGTTTGAAACACAATATAACATATTTGTCTGTCCGCGCGACTGACAACGACTTGTTTCTTAAAAAGCTATTTTTAAATATAGCAATTGTAGGTGGAAGGTATATCTATTATTTAAATAAAAGCGCATAGAAATTTATACATCATATATACATACGTATTTGAATGCAAATAAAATACATTAAATACAACAAAAGGGAAAGCGGGAAAGAAAATGGCCGCTTCACATGCCGGGCATAATATATATAAATGCTTGTAAGTACGCTATACACAATTATTTAAAATGAGTAAGTTGAAATACTGGGACAAATCTGGATCTGGGCCCAGACAATTTAGATATTTATTAATGTACTATATAGTGCATGTAAAATGTGAATAAATGGTTGGCCATATTTTTATTTTATAAAAACAAAAATCTCTTTTGTTAGAAATTTTTGTTGAAAATAATATTACAAGTGTATGAATATTAAGAATTTATTCATATATAAGAATATTTTGCATCTTACTCATCGCAAATATTTAAAAAAAAATATTTTCAATTTCAATATTAAAACTACCGCAATTTTTTTTCGATTTTCGTTCTTCATCACACCACACCCCGTATTTTAATTTTACTTCTCCAATATTTTCAACAAAATCCATCCATAGATAATAAATCAAATTATATCCAAGGTGAATGAATAACGCGCGTTGAGTTGGAATTTATAATAATGTTCCATTTTGAAAATATACTTTGATCACACCACTTTTTAGACATTATTTATTAATTGCTTACGGTATGTATGTTTATTATGGTTCAATATTGTTCAAAAGTATTTTTTCGGTATCTATAATAGTTCTATTACATTATTTCAAGAATTGAAATGTTTATTATTGTTGAAATATAATTATTTGGATCATGTCAAGTTAGAAAAAATTGGAGTATATATGTAGGTACTGGAGGACAGCAATGAGAAAAAGCTTGTCATCACAGAAGTCTTTAAAGCAATGCCAAACATTTTGAGCTGTCCAGTGAGAAATTAATTATTTCTTAAAATAATAATGATTATTTTGTTGAGCACTTTGAAATAGCTATTAATATCAGTATTATAGTTTTTTGATTTATTGAATAGGCTACTTTGTCATTGTCAAATTTGGAAACATGAAAAAGTTTTTTTCTGACAACAGCTTTGTCAGCGTTTTGTTAAAAAAAATTGCTGTGAATTAAAATTGATTGGAAAATAGTAATTGAATGTAAAAATTTCTAGGAAACAATTAGCAATTCAGTACTATAGGGATGCAGATAGTATATCCGGAAACTTTTTATTGGGGATTAGTTGTTATTGTATTTAACATGCCCAGCCCTGAATGGTTTTTTTTATCCAATTCTCTTCGGGTTTGGAATAAAAATAAGCCTTCTATCATCAAATCAAACCGGAATCGAGATTTCGATCCAGTGTCTACCGTTTGTAACACACATGGCATCGATAAAAATAGTAAAAATTAGTCGAAAATTGAAAAAAATCATATGAGTTTTGTTCCATTTCCCAACGTTTCTGGAGGAGTGCATTTCTAAATCACACTATTTCGCTTCATTAGGTATAATATTCTCCTCAAATTTCTGCTGTAGTTATTAATAATGTTCAAAATTTTCTTTTTTTGGTATAAAAAGTATATCTAGGTTTCTTCATAATTTTAATGAACATAGTAATGTACCTATACCGTACCTACCCTGACAATTTTTAAATACAACCGCAAACGACATAACCCCTTTTGCTTCAACTGCATACGGTATATCTAAAGCGGCCCGTGCACATTATACAAGTGTGCACACAGTTGTCACCATTGTGGTGATGCAAATCTTAAAAAATACTTTGAAAGTTTGTCGTTGAACGCTACGTATTTAAGCCAAACTATTCAAAACGAATTAATCGTTGTATGTGGGGAAATCGTTCAGACAAAAAAAAAGCTATATATTTTGCAGAGTGTTTCGCTGTTCTAGCTGATGAAACTACTGACATTTCACGTAAGGAGCAGATGTCAATTTTTGTTCGATACATCGATTTTAAAAAACATATTTGTATCCTACGTCAAGACTTTTTGACATTTATTCATGTAGAAAACACTACTGGAAAATATTTAGCCAGAACAATTCTATCTGCACTTCAAAACATGGGCATAAATTGCATAAATTTGATTGGACGATGGTACGATGGTGCTTCTGCTATGAGTGGCATTTTTAAAGGAGTACAAACTGTAGTACGCGAGTCTCATCCAGAAGCCTTATACGTGCATTGTAGCGCACACCCTTAAAATCTGGCCTTAGGGCATTCCTACTAAATTCAGCCTATTTGCAATACCATTTGTATCATAAAATCCCCTGGAATTTTTTTTTAATTATCGGCAAAGAGCACACATTTGTTGCAGGAATTCATTAAACAGAATTATCCGCAAAATAACTGGAAAAATTTAACTGCAATGTGTGAAACTCGCTGGGTGGAAAACCATGATGGGTTGATCACATTTTAGGAAATTTTTAAAGCGAAAATTAATGCTTTGGAAGAGTTGTGTAGTGATACGGACTCTGCAATTTCACCGAAGGCAAGCTGCTTTTTAAGATCTATTTTAGCTAGTGATAAGTAAGTTTGTGTTGTTTGAGAGTTTTGTTTACGTATATATTGCCTCTCTGTAAGATCTTACAATTCACTTCATGCGACTTGGTATCTGGACTGGAGCATGTGGAATTAATATCAAACACGTTCCAAGGAGTTCGAGGAAATATCATCACGGAATTCAAAGTAATTTTTGAGACTGCAAAAAACTTACTAAATGTTGCAGATGAGAAACTGAAAATTCCACGAATAGGCAAAACGTTAGCACAACAGATCCTGAAACCTATTTTAGGATAATTATAATGATTCCTCCTTTAGATGATTTCTTAAGTCAGCTTAATATGCGATTCCTATACATATTGAACGGAACTGCATTGTATATACATATGTACATTACCCCAAATGTCTAAAAAAAATTGTGTATGATAATATGGTTGAATTTCGGCTAATGGGCTATTATAGTTTTAATTACTAATTGGTGAAATTTTTTTTCCGAAAAATTATATCCCCCCCGAAAAAATTGTCTGACTGCGGCCTTGAAACTGCTTTTTATTTTGCTTTATTACAATTTTGTATATGTCAGTTGCCACAAAATTCAAATCCTTTCGTTATCGCCTTTAAACATGCATTGTATACGAGAAGTTGTACCTTTAATTTATAGGCTTCCAATATATTTATATCAGATATATTTAAACAGGACCGAGATTTACAGCCCAATTCTGGCAAACCTCACTGATACCTTACAGGTCACAACAACCTCACAAGGTGTGGTGAACTTAATTTTGTGAGGTTTTCGTATTCTGGCAGCACCCTCAAAACTTGTGTAGCTCAGAAAAACTATCGAAATTGTGATGACCTATTGAGGAGCTCACTACTCACTAGTTTGACAATTGAAACACATTGTTAAGAACACTTTTATTTTTTCTTGTCTGAAAAAAGATAACAACCAAATTAACATTCCAACATTTATGTGTCGAATAACTAATTAGAAATTTATTGAGACTTCACACATTGTGAAACAAGCCCTAAAACTAGTGTAATACTTAACCTGTTTTCTAAATAAATTTTAATTGAACACGCCTTAATTAGTGACAATTGGTCAATTTGGAGTAAATTGGCGACTTAAGAAAAATGAGATCTCAGAGATTTTTCTCACTCAAAAAATGTGAGGAAGCGAATCCAAAATTTTTTTTACTCAGAATTTTGACGGCAAAACTGAGAAATTTTGTTGAGGAATCTTGTTCAGGTAACTGAGATTGCTGAGATCTCCGAGATCTCATTTTCTGAACATGCCTAATAACAATTCAGTACTGAATTAACCTTATGGTTACACTTGCAGACACAGACAATGTTGTTTGTAATGAGAAACTTAATGACTGCACCAGGAGTGCATACAAATCTTTAAATTTGGGGATCAATCTTCAAAAATCTGGATGTGTGTTTAGAGAGTTATAACTAGGAATGAAAAATTTGAACAGTGAGAATGACTTTTAGGATTCATTTTAGAAGATCTACAAATAATTAATTAATTAAGGTATTTGGTATTAAAGTTAAAAAAAACAACAGAAAATTAAAATAATTACACAAAAAATAGGTAAAGAAAAATCAAATCAAAGAAAAACACATGGAGAGTGGAGGAAGGTTGGGTCCTTCAAACATTTTTTTTGTTGTATGAGGCATTAAACATTTAAAGCCAGACTTACCCATTACCCTTGGAGGACATGTCGCATGATCAGGACCTGCAGTCAATTTAACAAATTAAAAAATTGTAGAAGCCTCCTTTTAAGACATAATTTACGTTTTTCCTCCACAATGATGTTAGTCACAATATTAATCTATTTTTTTTGTTATCTACTGAATTAAAAAATTTAAAGAGCTTTCCCACTCATTTTGTTTATGACTGCTCGAAGAAAACCGAGTATACAGTCTGAGCAGCGTAGATTTTTATACGTTTTTGTTTTTTAATTTTATCTTTTTTTGCGATTTACATACATACATATGTATATTATTAATTTCAAAATAAAAACAACTAAAACTACTTCTATTAGTTTACCTTGGATTACCTACAACACTAAAAAAACTAATTTCATAAATTTATTATTAATGTTACTAAACAATGATTTTCTGACTTCTGAATGTGTGTAATTTTTTGTATATGAATATATTCCATCAAATGAAGTTTAGTTGTCGAATTATTGTTCTTTAACTGCAACTGCATTAATTATTATTTATTATTTTCTATATTTACATTAATATTTGCAAAATTATATAAATAAACAAAATATTAAAACAAGAAAAAAACCCTTTTATATAGCAACACGCAAAAAGCAACGTTTAAACTTACAGAAAAGAACGGCTACGAAATCTGTATCCTCGATGATTTTGAGCAAAATTTTTGCGTTAACTTCTTCAATGCGATCGGGCAGGTCCATGGCTTCGAGTGATGTAAGGAAATCGAGGACGCCTTCTTCGTCCATAAGATCACCATCGTAGATAATTGGTTCCTTTTCACTAACGGTGATTTACATTTTGTTAATTTTAATTTCAAACATAACAGATGGTTGGTTGATGATGGTATAATAATGGACCTATGTAGCGAGTATTTAGGAACTTACCGGAAATACGTGAGGGCTGGGAAAGTTTTAATTCCATATTGTTTTGCTAGTCGTTTATCGTTAATTTTTACAAAATCCACACCAAACGAATCAGTGTCATCGTCAATTTTTTCGAGTTCAGACAATACTTTATCACAGGTTACACAACTTCTGGCATCTAAAAGAAATATAACAAAAGAGTTTTACTATAAGAATAAATTAATTTAAACAAACAAAAAATACACTTTGTTGGCTTAATATAAGCTAATTCTTAATTTATCTGAAACACTAACTAACTTGGTAAATTGAGGTTAAAACAAATGAAGTTCTAACTAACTTACCCACCGCAGTATACGAGCAATAAGTAAGTAGGTAGGTACTAGCTTATCCGTTCGAGAATTCTCGCTGTTACATACAAAATAAAAGACGTACGAAAACAAACAAGAGCAGTTTTTAAACAAATTATTAAGATTTTTAAAATAAAATTATAATTCGTCAAATCAGCATGTAATTTCGCTTCGTTTGACGCCTCATTTGTCAAAATCGATGTAGTGTGAGAGTCGGAAAGTGAGTCTAGACCATAGAAATAATAAATATATAAGACGAGTGGGGTGGGAAGATAGAAGAGATGAGGACTTCTTATCTGATGGGGTTTAGTTTTGAAAAAGACAAAGATAGTCGATTAATGAAGAAAATACTTTTAAGGTGGAATTGAAAGGGAGATAGGATCAATGGATCATTTCAATACAGACCAACGAAGGGCAAATCGTTTTAAAAGACGTCGAATGTCTTAAATTTTCGAAATTTAAATCTGTTTAGATATGTTTTTAACGAGGAGTCAAAGAAAGGTTATGAAGAGGGACGACACATACATAAAGATTGGAAAATTCCTAGGGGCAATTTCATAGTTGACTTTAAAAACTATACCCTCATTTCGTCGATATGTGTCAGGAAGTTGAGCTTTCGGTCATATAATATGCCAAGTTAACAAATGGATGTTATGGAAGAAAAATTAATATGATTTGATACATTTACGCGAAAAAGTGATGAGTTTGGTATTATTTAGTTTTAAGCTATTTTTAAGGCACCACACTTAGAAACTCTCGAGATCTAGTTGAAAAAGAGTAGAATCGAAGAAATGATTTTCAAACACTTTGTATTGTCTGATTAAAGTGATATTTGGGAAAGTTTGGTGACCATAGGAAGAAAAAAAGAAGAGGTCCTAAGTTACTGCCTTGGAGGAATCCAGAGAAAACAAAATGCAATTATTTAAAGCACGCAGTCAAAATAAAGTTTTGCTTTAGTATTCTGTGTTGCTTGTATTCCATATTTCAAATCCAATGCAATTGAATGGAAAGATTACTAAACGGGTTTGTATTTGAATTAGTGGTCAGTGCTTGTCTTTTTTCAATGCAAGTTTTGAAATTTTAAATATTTAATTTATTTTCAAAATAAAAACTAAATTAACTCATTGCTTCTTCCGCAGCAATTCCAGGTAGTAACATTTTATTCAAGCCTCAAATATGTAGAATTTACAAATTCAGAATCCCGAATGTTAAAAAAATAACCCGAATGATAGGGTTTTTGGGATTCAGGATTATGGAAAAATATTCGTTTTCTGTTTATAAATATAAATAGCAATCCGAAAAATTTCAGCAAGAGTTCTTAGAAGTTTATCATTTGTTTCTGCAAATGAGTTATAAAATATAAAATTTGAATTTTAATTAGGTACGTATGTACTGTGTATGTATAAAAACTAAAATTTTAACTTTTGAGGTAAAAACATTAGAAAGTTGATTATTTTAAACTATTAATTAATATTTTAAATATTTTGAATTTAAAGATGAACTGGGCATTTTTTATTTCTTTTTTGTCACCTTCCAATATGAATTGAAATAAAATGATTTTTTTTTGTTTGAAATGAGTGGTGCAGTAGAAACACTGGTGAAAGTGGTACGGTGTTTTATGCGCTAGACTTTAAGGAACAGCACAATCCAAAATGGATTGTTTTGATTAAAACCTAGGGTTTCAAATAATTTACCAAAAAAAATATTTTTCTAAGAAAAAGTTATCAGTTTTTTCAAAAACTAAAATACTTGAAAATATGTATCGTGTTTTTATCATTCGATATATTGATAGAAAGATGTAAAACCAAATGCGCAGTTTTGTATTTTATTATTTAAAATGGGGAGCAAAATCCTTATTCATTTTGTTAACACTTTTTTTACTTGCTTGTAACAGGTTATAATCAAAATTAACACTACAATGGTCGAGAAGTCAAAACAAGTGGGTTTTGTTTGCTAGTTGCTCTGAGCGATGCATGGTGCGTTCACTGTAGTTTGAGATATAGCCTAAACGGGTAGACCAATTTGCTTCAAATTTGGTAGATAGAATTTTGGTGTTACTTCCTAGAAGAAGAGTTTCTGAGTTAGCTTATCTAGAACAAGGAGCTTCCAAACAACGATATTGTTTTTTTTTCCAAACTAGAAAATGAAAATTAAAATTCGTACCTGTATTGACCAAAGTTATTGTAAAAATACTGCGTTTCAGATTTTTGTTTTAAAAATTCGGATTATGGAAAAAGTTTTGACGTGTTTTGAGAAAAAAAACTTTATTTTTAAGTTATTCATCTATAGATTTTTAATGGCTTAATCGTTTTCGTTATTATTTTCCAATCAAAATATGCTCCGTTATAATTCAAACAATATTAAATGCAATACAAACAAATTTTGCAAATAAAGGTTCTCCCACACCAACGCGAATCTTTCGTGGCGACGACGAAAACAGAAATAGCAACACGTGGTTGACAATGAAAACAACACGTTGTTTTTATTGTTTTCATGTTCGACAAAACAGATTCGCGTTGGTTTGGGGGAACCTTTATTTTAAAATTTGTTTGTATTGAAATCGATCATAGTTCAGAACTAAATGACAATACTTTTAAGAGTTCAAGTCTCAAGCTTATCAAGAAGTTATTTTAAAATTGAATGCAAAACTTGTACATATTCATAAAGATTTTTAAAATTGATTTCAAATGTATTTTAAAACTCATGGCAGTTAACTTTGTCTCTCAGAAACTCCACCAAAAAAATGACTAACGACAGTCTCTTTTCATTTCAAACGTTTCTAAGTGATAATAAACTGGGTTTTGATTCCCAGATCGCCAAATAATATTTTATTTCTTTGGGCATCTGTGGTGTATACGTACTATTTTTTTGGAAACAAATTGCGTCAGTCCAATGCTTTAACAACTTCATCACTGGCCACTACCACCATGGTAAATAAAAATATATACATAATATACAAAACTAGCCGTACTATCCATAAATAACTTTTAGCAAGTTGTAAATGAGGAGAAATTCGGTTACAAGCTTTTTGTTTTGCTAAATTTTCTTACAAATTGCTCCAACAATTTTGCTTGAACATCATACGCATTTAATACATAAAATGACTTAATTAAAACTACTTTTAGGTAGCATTATTTATACCTTGTTAAAAATCAAGCACACTGAAGGTAATCCAAATTAACTCCAAAATATTCTGTTAATAATAATATTTCAATTTCTTGAGATATCATAATGTTTCTATAGTTTTGATATTTGATACCCAATAGAATACCTTTATATGCGATAAAGGTTTACTAAGTCAAGAATATAACTAGAAATTACCATGATCATACCAATCTAATGAAACTTGTAAATGGTTGACCTATCGACTAAAGTGTTCAGTAGACAAGATAAGATAGGTCACCTCTCTTATAGAACTTAATATCTTCAACAAATCCTTTGCCATGTTGTAGTCTTGAATCACAGGACCAATTTCGTTTAATCAATTGGCATCCATTCTATTATTAAACTCAGGTAACAGTTAGTAACAGTAACAGAGTCAATTCAATAATTTTTGTATTCATAACTTATAATTAATTATATAAGGTTGTTTAGTTAACATTGCATAAAATATAATAAATGTTCTAATTCAATTTAAAAATACTTATTTTTCAAAGTAATGTAAACATGTCAAAAATCATCAAAGAAAAACAAACACAAAAACCAATAACATTTTGTTTGCACTTTTTAAGCAACATATTCAATATTTATTGATATACAATTTCTTGTTTCTAAATAAATTTAACGGAACTGTTTTTTTTTTATTGTTTTATAAACAAACGATCAGTTTTTTTTTTTAATTTAAATAAATACACAAAGTAAGCGTTCTGGAATCAAAAATAATCCTTATTTCATTGGGCATCGGTGGCGTATACGTAATTTTTTTTTACAAGACTGTTTTCAACCATTGAAGGTATTTATATCTTTTTTATGACTGTTTTAAATTCTCTCTATGTGAAATGTAGAAAAAAAAACAATTTAATTGTTAAAAAAAAAATTGAAAAATCGTATCTTTTATTTAAAACTGTTTTATTTTAGTAAATCTTTTGAAGTAGATCTGGTAATTTATTCATGAAATCAATATACATAGTTAAATTACATTATTATCTGGTACAAAACTTAAGTAATATTTGGTTTGTGATCAACACCAAATGAAACCAAACTGAAGGAAGGAGAAACCTTTATGTTAAGTCATTATTTTTGTATTCATTGTTTGGGGCTACTGCAACTTAATATAGTAGATTATTATTTTTCAGACAAGGCCAACATTTGTTTCTATTTATTCTTATGACAGTTAACTGAGTGCTTAGATCTGTTGATTGAAATATTAGCTTTAAATCGTAAAGCACCATTAGACAACATTTCTCTTGTAAAAATATCGAATGGGGTTTAGTGAAAGGAAAGTTTTTAGGACCGCTGTTCATGTAGTGGGTATTTCTTTTAAACCAGTACTATCTGTCTAACCAACTGTCAGATTACATCTGTCAGTGACATTTTGTTCGTGATGATATACATGTTTAAATAACGTTACTAAATTTGGTTTCAAAATTATTGTTATGCGACCCAAATAAATCTGACGCCGTTTTATCGAAAAACTGTGTTTATTAATGAGGCTCGTTTTCAGCTCATTGAGTAGGTATGTCAATAATTAAAAAAAATAATTAAATTATTCACATATTATGGGATTATTATTCCAAAAAATTATGATGTCTGTGGACTGGTAAAGTCACCTCACCATATTTTATTTGTTTATTTATTTTTTAAACAGGCTAATCAGCGTTTTATGGTCAACGCTATTTGCTATAAAATCATGATTAATGACATTTTCGTTCCCCAATTGAATCACATAAAATCACAGAGTAAATTAAAAATCAACTTATTTAAGCAAACATTCGTTGAACGCGTAATTTTGTGTAATAGACTATAATAAACTGATCTCCAAGTTTTTCTGATTTGACGCCTTTTGATTATTTTTTTTTTGGAATATACGTAAATTCGATATTCTATAATGTAACCAATCAATAACAATAGACACATTAGAAGCCAAAATAATCCGTGGTATTGAGAACATGCAATCACAAATTCTTGAAAAAGTGGTCGAGAACGTTGTATTTCGGATACGTAAATTCATCAGATCCAGAGGTGATAGGTATGTGTGTTATTAATTAAAAAATATTTTCTCTCAAATAAGTAACTGGCTATTCAATGAAATTTGATTGTTTTTTTTTCTAATCAAAACGATGTCAGCTAAGGACGAAATGACTTTAACGCCAGTTAGATTTAGTTGAAATAAGATCTGGTTAGCTACCACAATTCAATGCAGTACATTTATATAAGACCCTACCTTGTGGAGTACCTGCCTCTATACATTCTTACCTTAAATCACTTTTGAAACATGTAATCAATGCAATTTGACAGCATCGTTAGATCAATGACAATGGAGTTATCAAATGTCACTTTTTAAAACAGTTATTGAAGTCTCTTTCTATACCAAGACATTCTTCTAGAGTTTATTCTTTGAAGTGGTTTGATTTATCGGTAATGTTGACCACTTCATGAAATGCTGCCTCAACTGATTGGTCCTTAACTTTTGCATGTTGGGCCTGCAAGGGCACACCATCATTTTAACTTTAGTCCAATCTGTGTACAACTTTTTTTTTTTTTAATTTATGTGTATAACTTAGTTTTGCTAAGTTTTGAGAAGAAAAGATTATAGCACAGATGTAATAGTACATAAATACGCAGAGGAACACAAAATTTTGATTTTGGTCATCAATAATAGATTTCTACGTGAGCTTCTAAATTTGTGTTTTTAGTGTGTCCAAAGTCATGAGTCCAAAGAAAAAATGGTGAAAAATACATGAGTTAATAAACGCATCTCAAATAATAAGCAACAGCATTCGATTTTGTTTGGATGCATCCATTTCAGAATTCAACAATTTGACGTTTGAACTGAAATTGAAACAAAAATTTGCGGTTTCGAGCGCAGTAATTTTACTTTTCTATTGTTATAATTTTTTTCGTAAAAAATTCGTAAATTATGTTTTTTTATTCACCCTTGTTTTGAGATCTAACGTCATAGAATAACTTACACGAAACAAATGATCACCAAAATAACACCTAATCGTTCTTTTATTTTCAGCTGCATTCCAGATGTGCATGAATATAGTTATGATACTACCGCATCAAAACTTTTTGTTTGACGTTTTGGAAGTAAGCCTAAATTATATTGTGTTAAATGAAGCAAAATTCGATCAGAATAAGGCATTATAACACGAGTTTGTAAGAACTGAGAAGAAAGTTAAAGCTATGTGTTTTACGGAGTTACTAACTTATCAATTGTGATTTTTCAAAATCAAACACTCTTTAACTATACATTTTTTGAAATGGTTTTCAATTTGAATTTTATATCAACTCTAATTTTTTCTTATTTTTTATTTTAAATGCAAAAATCTAATAAATAAACTTCTTTTGTACATTTTAGCTTTTTATTTTGCCAAACACACAAATCAGCTGACGTTTTGAGATTTCTAGTTCACTTGTCATTCCAAACTGTCTTGGACAACTTCATGGAACACGAACACAAAGTGACAGACTGTAAAACAGAGTTTTTAAACAAGAAACACATAATGAGTACTTTTCTTATGTTTCTGTTCTTTTCTGTGAAAAACAACATATATTATGTCTAAAAGTGATCAAAATATGTGTCCGTTTGCGGGTAAAAAGTGCGAATATCGAGAGTAAAATGTCAAGTTTCCGCGAGCTACTTTTAAGACTGTGTTAACATATTTTCAGAGTTTTATTGTGCAAAATGGTTTGAGAGCTATACACTCACTTTCAAATGGAAACGCTTAAATATCTCGAATTAAAAGTATCTATTCTTAAAATAAACTTAGTTTCGAAATTTTAAGAACCGATATTGTTATCACTTTAGGGGTTATTTTTAGTCGAAATAAGTTGCAATAACAGTTGTAAATTAAAATAACTACTCCTACATACAAAGAATAGTAAAAGTATCATATCGTCGCTGTAGATCGAATACCTTGTAACCCAGAAAAGTAAATTTTTCAGGAGAAACAAAAATATTTTTATAAAAGTATTGAGGACCAATAACATCGACCTGCTATTTATTCGTTTAGCCTTGAAACTATTAGGCTAACAAGGTATTTTTCATTAGACCCGGAAAGTTATTTACAATAAAAGTGCATCATTACCTAAAAAGTGAACTTTTCTGGGTTACGAGGTATTCGATCTACAGCGACGATATAATAGTTTTGTATGCAGTACCGCATAGCATACCAAAGAAACCTGTTGGAACGTTAAAATAGTTTGTATGCAGAATTATTAAATAAACCAGTTCTAATCAGCACACTTAAAATGTTTTTTTATCTGATCTGCTAATTCAGTAGCAATTTAAATGATTTATAATAATATTTAAAGAGCTGATATTCCATCTACGAAATCAACAAGCCGTGTCACCAGAGTAGCATTATAAAATGAATTATGATTTTGTGTCTTCGGCGTTGTCGTGCGTGCGTCGGCCAAGTTCAACGACGGCCAGTCCTCCCATAACATTTCAAAAGCCAAGTAAACTAGCAAAAACAAATTAAATAAAACTTATTAATAATGCTGCAGTTTTGGCTCATTGAAAAAAAAATGCATTTTACGGGTGCGCACTAATTTAGAATTTGAACTTCCCACAACATCCTGCTGTCAGCGATCAAAACTGATAGAACATAGCGAGCAGGTAGAAATAGCAAATTTATCAGCATTTAACCTCAAGATGAAAAAATAAATAAATCGAGAAAAGATGCAACAAAAAAAAAAAAATAAGCATCTGAGAAATGCTGCACACAGATATTCAGATATTATATACATATTATGTAGTTACAGCTGTTTTTCGTTCTGTTTTTGCGGTTGATTAGATATTCGAATACTGCACGAAAATATACGTGTATATTTGTTTGGCTTTTGGTAGACATATACGATTTTGTGTCACAGTCTGCCAAGAGTTATGTTGTTTTCTTTTTCTGTTCTTTTTAGTATTGTAACCAAAATAGAAATGTTTTATTTTTTTTATTATTTTTTTTTAAGTTTAGTTCAACTGCGGACATTCAAATCAAATACAAAGTATTAATATATGGCAAAAAACAGACAGCTCTCTTTAGGTGCAAACAACATTGTGTATAAATATAATATATTATTTGTTCTATATATTTAACTGCTTGAAGTATTTTTATTATTTAATTATTGAATATAGGATTGGATACAAATCTGATAGGTTTTTTATAAATATAATATGAAAATTGTTATGAGTGATGGCGACTGTGATATAATTTGGAAAAATGAATTTTCGATTTTATTTTTATTAGAAAATCACTTGAAATTCATTCTCATAAATTATTGGAAAATGAAATTCAAGAACTAGAGAATTGACAGATATCAAAAAGCACGGTAGTGCCCAGACAAATTTTGGTACTACAGCCTTTTTACAAGAACAAATTCAGACGATTTTCGACCCCATTAAGGGGCGTGGTATTCGACCACTTTTTCAATAATGTTACCAATCATATGGAACACTACCGATTGCTGTATAGACTGATGAGCGGTATGGCTTGAAGTGGATACAAAGGAAGTATAAAATAGAATATTTGAGGTTTTACATTTAGAGGACGTGGTATCCGCCAACTCTCTCAATTTTTTCCTGGCAAAAATATAAATTATAGATCTCTGCAAAACAGGAATGAGATCAGACCAAAAATATTAATGTTAAAAAGCCAAGTTCTTCTATACAAAAACCTGTATGTAACAAATCAAGTCAGCCGTGAAAAAGAGTAAGATCTAAATGTACGCCATGTTATTAATTTATGAAGGTTTAATATTAAATATTTAAAGTTGATTTATAATGAAACAACTTCAAATTATGAAAGAAATTTGACTGAAATTTTAAAATAGAGTAATGATCTCCGAATGCATCGAAAGAATGAAACAATATTATGGTTGTGACGGGTGGTTTTTTTAGACGTGTGGTTTTCAATCTGGCAATTCTTTTTTCGGAGTTGGTGTTTTTGACAGCTGTTACTTGATTTATGCTATTTCATAATAAATAGACTTACTCCTGAACAACATTTGCAAATCGTGCAAATTTATTACCAAAATAATAAGAAAATTTTGTTTAGTGATGAAGCTCTTTTTTGGTACGTTAAAAAGCAAAATTGTCGTATTTGGAGTGATCATAGTCCACAAGCCATTGTTGAGACGCCGTTACATCCTCAAAAAGTCACTGTTTGATGTGCTCTATGGGCAGAGGCAATCATTGGTCCATATTTCTTCAAAAATTAAGCCGGACATAATGTTACAGTCAATGGGGAACGCTATAGAGCCATGATTAATGACTTTTTCGTGCCTGAATTTGGAGATGTTAATGTGGACGACATTTTGTTCCAACAAGACGGCGCTACATGCCATACAACCAACGAAACAATAAATTTATTGAAGGAAACTTTTCGTGAGCGCATTATCTCGCGTCGCGTCGTAGGCCAGTGGCGTGGCCTCTAAGATTGTGCGATTTAACACTGCTTGACTATTTTTTGTGGGGTTATGTGAAGTCGCTTGTCTGCGCAGATAAGCCTGAGATGATTGACGCCTTGGAAGAGAATATTCGGCGCGTTATTGCTGACATACGGCCCCAATTGCTGCAAAAAGTGGTGGAAAATTGGGCCTCTCGGCTGGAATTTATTCAAGCCATCCGCGATGGCCACTTGGCCGAAATGATTTTTAAAACATAATGACAAACCCTTATCCTTTTAATAAAGCTAAATTTTTGGCCACAACATTAAATTATATGTGTTTTATTTCTTCTTGAAAACCACACGTCTAAAAAAAACACAAACTGCTGGGTCAAATTAAAAATGGACTGGACTAGTGGTTTGGTTATCAAGATATAGATTTAAACGTTTTGGAAAGTCCGAAAAAATATGGTTTGATTGGATTTATTATATTTGATGAACCAAGATTAAATCTCTACGATTATGACTTTCTCATATGTGTTGAGAGTTATCGCAGCTACTTATTAGAAATTTAAGATGAATATGGATTTTGGGGAGTATTTTGGAAAATCATTAAGATGCAGCTATAGAAATTGCAATGTGTAAAATTTATCAACAAAGTCCATTCCCGATCTGTGAAGCTGTAAAGTGATCAATTTATCACAACTTCAAATGTACTAATTTATTAAAGAAAGCAGATGATGTGTAAAATAATTTCAACCAATTTGTTTCTTATTATGTGTAGTTTATTTTTCAAATTAAAATTTAAGATTCATAATATATGCTCATTTTTATGTACTCAAATGTTTGTTTCAGGTTACATAAAGAAAAGCTCTAGAATGTTTGATATTGAAACAGGTGTACTTAAATGTTTTAAATTTTATTTTCATCTTGAAACTTGTATTATTACTTCAGATTCAGTCGATTGCATAATGAAAAACTAGCTGTAAATCGATTTAAATCCAATATATCAGGCATATTTCAATTATTGGAAATGTGAATTGAATGCTCCGAAGATACAGTCTGTTTTTATTATATGTTAAAAGAAAACTCGATTCGTACCAACTAACAGACTTTAAATCGGTTGCTCTGATTTTGGACAACTATGTGACCTTTTTTTATTTATTTCATCACTGGATTTACAATCAACAGACTTAACGCCCAAATTATTAACTCGATTCATCCAGATTTAAATTTAAATCCGGATGTATTAACATTGGATTTGTATAATTTACATCAGAATTTAAGTTTTAGTCAAGATGTGATACAGTGAATAATATGGCGGCAAATGTTGATTATAAAAAATAAAATGTTTAATTAAAGTTTATTTATAGAATAATGCTGGCCCAATTTAAGAGTGAAATATTCTTAAAATTTTCTGTACTCATTCACGCAGAAAAATAATTACTAACCGAAAGCGTTTTTCGGTTTGTTGTTAAATTTTTATTAAATATTACGTATAGTCAAGGGTAAAAATTACATAGTTCACTATGTTAATTCTAACGTAATCGACTCGATTAAAATAAATTGTTTAAAATCCAAATCTGGAAAGGTTATATTATTGAAAAAAACTTGGTTAGGATTCGCTATTTTGAAGATCGTTTATGTTAAACGAGTAGCTTGCTTAAATCAAATAATTTCACACATCTCTGAGTAGATTGGTTATATGATTTAATATGTTTCATTAATTAACTTAATTGGTTATTTTAAACGAACAAGCTATAAACCAGAAGTGGTTTAATAAAATTTAGTACACTTAAACCGAATCTATTTTTTAATTAGGACGGAGTAACTGAGCTTGTCTTAAGCTAGATTGCTATTAGGTATAAGAAATTAACAGTCAAAATTTACCTGAAAGATAATTTTGCTTGAAAATATTAAAAAAAAAAATAGTTTAAGTATATAAATCAAAATACATATCTATCCAATCCAATTCACATTAAAAATAGAGTGAATTTCAAGTGTTGGAAAGGGGAAGCTTAAGAATATCTACTTTTATTTGGTTTACTCTATTTTGGTTTTCAGTGTCCAGTGAGATTTATCAGTGAGAGAGAAAAATAAATCTTATCTACAAATTTACCAATCAGAATCTCCGTTAGTACCTATAACTGTTAATATTTTGTATACACTACATACGGAAACTTTTTATTCATTGGTGAATACTTGTAGGTAAATTTTCAGTGATTTTGTACGATAAAATTCATATTTATTTTTGGAAAAATTTATCCATTCTCGACATATTATCCAGTTCGTTTGCGTTAACCATTTTTCAGAGAAAAAGGTTAAAGGTAGACCCTTTCCATTTATTTTCTCCTAAGAAACTCAATCATTGAGAGATATTTAAAAAAATTTTAACCGATAACTTAGACTTTAATTTTGTTTAAACAAATCTCAAACCGAAATCTTTTTAAAGGAATGTAGTTACCCTCATGAGAGTGAAACCAATTAAAAATATAAGTTAATAAATATATCTGATATCTGCCCCTAACCCATCGCATTAACAAACGATTTTAAAGATCATCATCACTAAGTTAAGATCTGATTTTAAAGGGATAAAGAATTTTAATTATAATTTTAAACTTTTAAACCATAATTTTTTTTAAAGATGTAAACCAAAAGTTAAAGTTTTATGTATAAGTTTACCCCAAGGTATTTAGCACTTGGATCACGTTTCAAATTATTGCTTGATAAGAAACAGACTTTTTCTTTTTCGATAGTTTGAGTCTTTGAAACTTTTATTCTTATCTTCCAATCAAAATATTATATTATACTACATTTTGTACAGATTGTAGACTGAATATAATGAAAAGAAAGTCATAAGTAAAAATAATGAACAAGATATGACCTAAAACCGAGCCTTGGGCTATACCTAGGGTGATCAGAGATATCCTCAATGAAAAGAGGACATCCGAAAAAAATCTCAAATGAAAAATAAAAACGAATATTTTGTTTTTGATTTATTGGACCAAAAAAGAGTTTATAACTTAGTATGCAATTTAATAAAAGAAAACAATAGCAATAAACAAAAAAAAAAAATAAAAATATTTTATAAGACTTATGCATTAGTTATTTAACATGAAAATGACAAAACTTTCAGATCACAAAAATTGTTTTTTCTTTTCAAGTACCTATGTACTATTCAATTATTTTTGCTTTGGTTGTAAAGGGTTTCCCAAAATTCACGCAAGGTGTTGCCAACAAAAAAAAAAAGTTTGACAGCTGACAGTTGAGAGTTTTAAGAATGGAGCGCTACGCGAAAGAACATTGCGTTTTAATTATTACTAATATCGCTTGTGGGCGGAATTCGACCATATATTTGTACACGCATGTAGTCGACCGATTCACATACTCTCTTCTGATGGCACTTCTAATTATTATTAGCTTTAAAATGGTTTATTTTTTATTAGTAGTAAAAAGGAACAACAAGAAAATGCTTAACGTATTAATATATAGATTAAGAATCACTTTGAAATAATGGTTAAGTTTTAACGGTGATATTTCGAATACAATTATAATTTTCAGCGATAAAGCTAATTTTCATCTTAATGGCTTCTTTAACTTTTAATATTGCCGCATTTGGCGTTTGGAATGGTCGAGTGACAAATGCATCCACAAAGTTTCCCTGTTTGGTGCAGATTTTGGAAATTGAGCTCTGTATCAACTATATTCAGTAACATTAATGCGGAACGGTCATAAAAAATGTCAAAAAGGTAGCAAATGTACCAACAAAGCCAAGGAGGCCACTAACCCAGTATTCTATTCCATACATAACGCTAAATTGCATATACAAAAGTTAACATTTTTAATTTTAAATTTTATAAAAAATTAAATTTTTGGGGCACCTATATTTTTCATTGGACCTTATTCTCATTGAAATGTCGGGGCTCTTTAAAATATAGTAGTAAAGCTCAATACAAAACATATTTTCAGGAATGAGTGAATTCAAAGTTCAATTTTTAGTTTTGAAAATATTTTTAAGACCGTGTTCACACCAGAATAAATTTTGTAAAGGGTCATTCATTTCGTGGAATCAAGTTGGAAGCGCTGGCATTTGACACCTGTCAAACTTAACTGTTATTTGCAGTATGAAAATATTAGCTGAATGTTTGCCATTGACGATAATGGATCGCTTAACAATCAAACAACGCGTTAAAATTTTTAAAACTTAATTTCACGTTTAGGCGACGTCAATTGGCCACCAAGAACATGCGATTTCACACCGTTAGATTTTTTTCTGTGGGGCTACGCAAAAGACCGTGTTGACGCAAATAATTCCCCAACTGTAGATGCATTAAATCCAACATTACTCAAGTTATGGCCGAGATAAAAAGTGGTTAAAAATTACCTCAAAAGAATCGCATGCTGCGAATCTTCCCGAGGCGGCCATTTGAATGATATTGTTTTTCACACTTAATGACAAAGTCCAAACTTTATAACGAAATAAAATTTTCATCAAAAATGTATCGCTGTTTGTGTTTTATTTAGCTTTACTTTCAAAAACGAAAAATTAATGTACCTTTATTTTTATTTTTTTTTATTAAACATATTTTTTCAAACAGTTACCAGACAAAAGTGTATAAGGTCAAAAAGTGAAATTGTCGTTCTTATAAAGAGGACATCTGGCCAGTCTAGCTACACCTGATATAATAATGTTAGAGTCGAAGAAAAAATTTATTTATTATAAAATTTTGAAAGCCATTATAGTTCACACAGATTGTCTAGTTTTAAGGGCCATAAATAAATCTTTGAAATTCTGAAATGAAACTGCCTATTAGTTTTGTTTGAGATATTTGATATAATATTAATTAAGTCATTGAACACTTTTCATTTTTTTTCCAATGGTGAAGTTTGTATTTCTTGAAGTTGTCATTTTCATTTTACTCTAGGTGACTCAAATTTAGCGCCAACTTGTCTTCTAGCTGGTAAAGTTCAGAAAAAAGACAGAAAAAAAGATTGGTAAGAAGGGTGTCTTTCTGCGTAACTCTTACAAACTTATTGCACTTTTACGATATTGAAATCTGTGAAATTAGTTAATTCTTTTTCGCCAGGTTGTGCAGGATCAACAGCCAAAGTAAATATAGAGATGTCTACAATTACACTATACTGTCAAGTTCAGATTCAAACCAACTCATCTGTGAAAAGTACTGCGTGAGATTTATTTAGACAGATTTTGACATTTTGACATTTTAACAGTAAATGCATTGATATTTTTGTTTGATATAATTGAAAAGGTTATGGGAATGTTTTCTTGCATATTTATAAGCATTAATAGAAAATTTGTTTACCTAAAATTCAAAAAAATATATTCAACACAATGATAAACAACGATACAATAAAAAAAACTCATTAAATAAAATCAACAGCAGGAGGATTTTTTTTAATTTTAAATTTCTTTGTCTTTTAATTGTATTCACCTTCCAAAAATAAGTTTTTATTTTTTTATGTCACCATTGAAATTTATTTTTGGAAAATTTTCTTTTTTCATGAACAAGTAAGTAGGTAGATATATTTTTTTTAATTTGTAATCGCAAACGCAGAAAAGTATCTAATATCTACAACCATGAAATATATTATCGGAAAAAAAATTTTTTTTTTGATTTCATTATTATTATTGAAGTCATGGAAAAACATAAAGACACACATGAGCATGAGTATGAGTAAAAAAAAAATTAGATATTTAAAATTCTGCTTTAGAATATCTACATAAATATTTTCAAAATTTTGTATTCGAAACGATGATTTTGATAGTTCTTTTTTTTGTTAATATTCTTAACAGTAGTGCGAGATAGAACGCGCTAAAATCAACATCATTCTACTGCTGTTTCGGCTGTTTCTGATGCTGATGCTGGCTTGAGAGCAAAGAAATTCTATTTCTAGAAAAAAAGTTTTTTTTTTCTTTTACATTGAAATTTTGTAAAATGCAGAGCAGAATTGAGAGTGAGAGAGAGAAAATAGAAGAGGCGGGCGTTGCGTTGGGAAGGAAGAAAAAAAATTAAAAAAAAAGAAGAAGATATTTTCTACCATAAGCCATCACCACACGTAGAACCAGAAAGAAAAAAGTAATAAAATTGTCAGAAAAATGTCGAATCAGGTCGGTCGGTATGTACTCTGATGTCTGATGATTTTCCCAGAGTGTGTATTTTGAAAATGAAATGAAAAAGTGGGGAAAAATATATTTGCCAAAAATTGACAGCACCACTGAAAGATTTTAAGTTATATAATTCGACGAAAGAAATGGATTACGTCGATTAGCAGCCATATTGGTGTAGCGGAAATGCCAATTAATAATATGTATCTATACAATAGTTCATTTGTAAATAAAGTGCAGATGCACAAGTGTTTTTTTTTTTTTTTTTGAAAAGTCCTGGGTCACTCTTAGTCTCCAACAACCGACGATCAAGCGACGCACGGGCGTGGGCAGTAAATTAAATTCCGAGTGCACCAACATGGCTAAAAATCTCATAAAAGCGTAGGCAAAACACAAGAATAACCGCACAGATACAAAAGAATCTACGCTATTTTATTTTTAAAGCCCACAAATACACACACACAGAGTTTTTCTTAATTTTTTTTTATTAATTGCTCAGATATACACTCTCACTTTTCTTTTGGTGAAATTATTCATATTCTTGTTCAATTAAAATTTATTTCACTTTCATTCGAATCCTTTTTTTTCGCACTCTGATGGCACAACACACTCACAAAAACTATACAAACTTACACCAGAATACAGCTACGTAATCCTTTTCGGCTAGGAGCTTATCCAATTGCTTCGCATTGACCTCCTCGATTACGGCTTCTGGTTCAAGAGGAAGTGCTGGTGGTGGTGGTGGGGCAGACGAGCCACCACCCTGTGATCCTTTTTTGTTTGCACAGTTTACATATCCGGGAAAACTAAGTGCCAAAAATGAGCACACTAATATAGTTATCACTTTTATTCGCGAAAATGTCATATCGTTTTGAGAAAAATTTGTATTTAACTTTAAGTTTAAATTAAATAAAAAAAAATTAAAAAAATATTTTTTAACTTAACTTTATTAAAAACTGAGCGAACGTGAGAAACGATCAAAAATAAAATTTATTTTTGTTTTTTTTTTCACACACAAATTAAAAATTAAATTAAAAAAAGCTAAACTTAAATTTAAGTTAAAAAAAAGTGAAAATGAACGTTTTTCGCGGACTATGGTTGGCAAAAGTTCCGCTAATTTCAGAGGTCCGCTCGCAACTGACCGTTTTCTAATTTTTCTTTGGGAACGGAATTTTTTTTTGTTATAAGTGTTTTTGTTTTTAGTTTTAAAATAAACTCTGTTCCTCTCGAAAATATCTCGTATGGATATTTAAACAGCGGCGAAAAAGTTTATGCTTTTTTTCTCGATATGTCTCTCAGCTTGAAGCGAAGGAAAACCATCATTTGGTCGGCCGTCTGCTCATCATTATCGGTCTGTTGAGTTTGAGCATATCGTCGTCGTCGTCGTTGAGTTTTTCCTTAGATTTTCAAAAATAAATGAAAATTCTTCTTTCATTATTTTTATGGTTATCTTATTCTTACTTACAGCAAAAGTATACATTCATGTTCGAGACCAAGAGAAATGAAGCTATTGTATCTACATCAGGAGCGGAGCGACATACGCAAGCATCCACCAACTTGTTGATGCTACATTTTGATTAGGTATAATTTTTTTTTGTTAGGATTATTCTTTTTTGTAAACATTTAAAAATAGATCAAACGTAGATATTTGCCACCGAAGTAATTTGAAATATAGGTAGAGAAACAGAGCAATCATTTTAATGGTTCTTATTTGTTGAATGTTTATTGTTGTTAAATCTTTTTTTGGCATTTGTTTTCATTGGGATTTCGAATCATGAATTTTTGTATAATTATGTTAAACAATTTGCAATCACTCAACATTGTATATATGGATAAATTATTAAAAGTGCTGATGGCTACTGTATATACGTATGTACGTAACGCACTTCCTGAAGTAGGAATGCTGTTTTTTTTATCCTTTTTTGAATTTTCACATAAGTTGAAGTCAAAAGGACTGTGAATTCATCTTTTTAGCTGTATATCGAGTTTAAATCTGCAAGGATACAAAATTGTGGTTTAAGTTTGGTTTGAGCTAAAATCCTATTTTCAAAAGCTCATTTAGAACGGGGGAGATTTTATTTTTCATTTATCAAATATTCTCGAAAACGACTTTTACTATTTTAATTAAACTTCGTAACTGTAACATTGGAAGTGATTTCATAAGGTTCAACTATTTACTATATAGAAATCAATACTTGTTTCAATAAAATAATAGTGTTCAATTGCATATAAAATGGAATTTAAATACAAAAAATTTATGAAAATTGAAAATCATACTCTAGAAAGAGAGGAACCATTTTAAATAATTCTAATTTTTTATGAAAGTTTAATTGAACCTGTACACACATTTAATAAATTGGGAGTTCTATTTAACTATAGTTAAACAATAACTTTAAAAATTAATAAAAAAAATCCAAGGCTGACCAATTTCTGAAATTAGATGACCTTTTATGAGGATTGAGTTACCTTTCAGATGGTATATTTTTTGTTCGAATATCCCATAAGTGAGGTGCTAAAGGTACACGTGACCTTGCATGACCTTTATAAAATTAAAAAGCTTATAAAAAAATCTATATCTGACCAATTTCTGAAACTGCCTGACCTTTTATAAGGATTAAGTAACCTTTCAGATGGTATATACTTTTTTCGAATATCCAACAAATGAGGTGCTAAAAATTGCAATGACCTTGAAAAAAGTTTAAAAAATTACGAAAAAAAATATATGCCTGACCAATTACTGAAACGACCTGACCTTTTATGACCTTTCAAATTGCATACTTGTTTTTATAAATTCTGTGACCTTGAATTTTTTTTTTAATTCATAAAAAAAACCTATGCCTGACCAATTACTGAAACTAGCTGACCTTTTATCACGAACCGGCTTTTCAAATGGGGTCCTTTTTTGCGAATATCCCATGAATGAGGTGCCAAAAATCGTTAATGACTTTGAAAAAGTTCAAGCTTGGAGTACAAGTTTTCTAGCCTGACCAATTTCTGAAAGTATGCTGACCTTTTATGACCAATTAGTGAAAAAATGACAAATTAGTAAAAAAAAAATTTGAACCGTTCTTAAGAAAATCTAAATCAATAAACTGGTTCTATTGGAGGTACCATTTCTAACCATTTAAAAAAAAATGTCGGGGAAATGCCCAAAAACGCTAGGTACTGCAAGTTTGAAGAAAATCGACCCACCCCACAGTGGTTTCACAGGAGGACACAATTTAATAAAAAATTCATCGTAATTATAGTCTATCCCAAAAACTTTCTAAATTAGCTAAGTAAAACCCAAACTTATTATTAAAATCAAAAACAAAAAAACTATAACTTTTGTCAATACCGTTATAATATCTGGGTTTAAGTACACTAATAATAAGGCCGACTGCATTTTTTTTTTTACTTATTTATTTTTTTCTCGTTGCATGGCTTGTGGATTTTTTTTATGAAAAAAAAAGGTAAACGCTAGGAGTTCCGTTGTGTATTTTTTTTAGCCATTATAAGACTGAATACAAAAGTGGTGTGGCTGCTTTGAAATTCGAGCTTAAATAAAATAAAAATAAAATTGTGTTTTGGGTTTTCTTTTAAACTTTTAACGCAACAAAATTATATATTACTAGAAAGGAACATATATTTACTTTTAAATTCATTTGAATCAGCTGCGTTAACAACATTCACTTTTTTCAGCTTTAAGCGACCAAGAGGTGTTTTTATTTATGGGCCTGACATAAAATGCCCATTTACTATTATTATTATCAATTTTTATTTTTACTTTTATTTATTTTTTCAATTCATTAGACAAACAATATTTAGCAACAAAATTGAAAAATAAACGTAAAAAACATAAAATAAAATTCATTGTTTGATTTGGAAAAAGTTAAAGATGGCTGGACATTCATCAAAGGAATTATAAAAATAATATTAATAATGGTTAAAGTTTTCAATTAAAAAGAAATAGGGTCCTGTATTTTGTGGTTTTTTGTGAAAATCATGTTTTTTTTTAAATTCCTACTCTACCCTAGTTATTATCAACATTGGCACTTATATAAACTTTCTTTAAATAGGGTGAGTTAGTTTGCGAAAATTATTTGCGATACTTTGATATGTTTTTTTATCATGCCTGAAAATTTCATAAAAGTCGCTTGGATTGTTCAGGTTTTATAGAGCATACACTGAAAAAAAAATACATTTTCAAAAAAACCGAAAAAAAGTGGACGTGTTAAAAAACTTTGTATTGGAAATTGTTAAAGGCAACATTATTTATATAATGTTATAAGAACACAACCCAATTGAGTGAATATTTTAGAAATATGTGGGCGGAAAATTTGTTTTCATGTTTTTTTGTGCCATTTCGTATTGTATAAAAATCGGATATGAGTTTCTGATTTTATTGTATTTATACCGCCTCTCCATACAACCGGATCCACTGTGTGCACCCATTTAGAATGCAGCCAAACTAACAGACAGACGGACAGAATTGCCACTTTTTTTAACTTAGCTATAATATCATCCTAATATCAAGTCAAAATCTAGAGATCGGTGTTTATTTTAACGCATCTACATTGAGTTTCGAAAGGAAATAGAAAAAAAAAAACAAATCCAATGTAATCAAAAAAGGTAATTTGGGCTCTAATAAAAGCTTAGTAGCTATTTAAACAGTTTTACTGAACTTCAAAATCCTAATTAGTTATAAAAGAAAAATTTTGTCGATAATGAAAAAAAAGGGCGAACCCTTTTTTCATTATCAAAACTTTTTTTTTATAATTTAAAGAATTTTGAAATATAGAATTTTTGAAACCGAATTTTGGCCAAAAAACTACTCAAAATTTTTAAACCCCATGATCCCGTAGTAAAAATAAAAAAAAATAAGTCTCAGAAATCTTGAAAAAAAAAAAATAAATAACCATTCGATCGAATTTTTTGATTGACGTTTCGTTTAATTTTCTTTGAATGATTTTTTATAATCTTCTGTTTTTGAAGTGCAAATCTTAACCGATATTTATTTTTGAAATTCTCAGCAAAATCTGATTTTTAGTTCTATCGAAATTTTTAAGGTTTTTTGTATCTCAATCTTACTATTATGAAAGAAAGGATTCAGGGTTTAATGAAAATTTTAATATATATAATAATTATTTTATATAAATTTATTTATTTAAGCTTAATACAAGCACATTAATAGTATAATAAATAACTTAAAACTAAACATCAAAATCTTAAAGTTAAATACCTATAAATACTGATAATATGTAGGAAAGTATATAGGAAAGATATCGGGAATTGGAGGGATTATTGTTGGAGGGCATTCTTGAAAGTGGTTTTTGAAAAGTTTAGATCAAATATAATTGAATAAATGCCAATTTATAGATATAAAAGTATATTAGCTTATTGCCCTTAAAATTTGTTTGTTCATTAACGGGCTTTGCGCGATTTTACGATCAGCATTAAGAGTTTGAAGGTTGTCTTAATTTTTTGTATAAAATAAATGGAACCATGACTGGAAAGTGAAAACCTGTGACTCTTTGGCTCAAAACTCCTGAAACTTTTTTTTAGTAAATTTGGATCACCTTCTGGGATTAACTCAACATATTTTCCTGACAGCTGCTGCATTGGGCTTGTAAATCTGTAAATCTATTGAAAGATCAATTTTCTAGTCCTGCACACTGATTTTGATAATAAAAGGGATGGATCGACTGAAAAAAATGCTTTAAATATCGTTGGCTGTGTTTGGGAAATGCAAGCAAATTTAGCGTTATTTAGATTTTGAAACCCCTGAAGAAGTCATGAATAAGGACGAAATGTTGGGAAGAAGATGAAAAAAATTGTTTTAATTGCCTTTAAATTTAAATCGACCAAAATCCACAAAATATATTAAAGCAAATTGGTTGCATAATATCTTTAAAAAAAAAAACTCTACTTTAAAAAAATAAAATAAAAAATACTCATTTATATGAAAAATTGAAATGAAATCTGTAAACCCTCTTCTTTACATTAAGTCGGTTATTATCTGTTATTCAACTTTGTGATAGCAACGGACAATGAGGTATACTTTTGTTTCTGACTTTGTATACGTATACTTTTTGAATTATCTCACAATTTAGCATCATCATGGGATTATTTTGATATGGTACTTGAAAGTCTTGGACTTGAGTAAAAAGAGATAGTTTTGGCAAATGCTGCTTATTCATTCTATTTTCCGAACGCAAAATCGAAACAAATATATTTTAATTCGAATGAAGTAATGGTTTTTTTGTCTAATTTTAATAAAGGCACATTTTAAAGGTTGCAGAAATTTGTGAAAGTTTTGTGTAATATAGTTGGTAAAATATTGTGCTAATTTCTTAAGACTTAATTTTATAATAAATATAAAATAATATATTTTCCTCATTGTGCTACGTTATTATAGTTTTTGATTCTCAGTTGAATTTGTGAGTTCATCTTTCTTGAAGAGCAACGTATAGAATTTTAAAATTTAAAATAATAGCCTATGAGATAAAGTCGGTACTTTGACCACGTTTTTTTTTGTAAAATAAAGAAAAAAACGTAATAATATTTTATTTCAATAATATTGTCTTTTCTCTTCTTAATGATGAATTTCTATTAAAAGATGTTTTTAAAAATTTTATTTCCTATCAACATTTTTAACGTTTTATATTTTCTATTCCCTCGAGCTTGTGATGAAATACATATTTAATTCATTTTGTTCTGAAAATTTGTTTTTATTTTATTTTAATACAATTTACAAACAATCTATTCTATTGAAAAGTGTTATCAAGAAAATTATTATACAATTCATTCAATATACAAGATCAAGTTGAATACCAAATCCACAAGGGCTTCTTTCCATCATGAGATCAATGATAATTCTTATCAATTTTACACTCTCATGTTTTACATATCTTATCTACATTATATGTATTTATGAGTTGTGCGATTTGTATGAATCTTTGAAATATGTACAAACCTACATATATAATATGTAGACATAAATAAGATTTTCTACATTTTTTTTATAACGTTAACATTTCATTTCTAGACTGTAAAACAGTTTCGTTTTCTGTAAGACATTTGAGGTTTACTGTCAGTTAATTCAAAATTTGAAACACACACCTCTTTTAACTGTCACAAGTTCACAAGATTGTCATCTTAATCAATTCAAAAGAAAAAAAAATAATGTGAAAAAAAAACAAATACAGTCAAAGTCCTCTAACTCGAATGACTAACCTACCCAACACATATGGCTCGATTATTAATATTTGAGCCAATGACAATTGCCATTGACAAAACAAATTTATTGCTTGGGTGGTCATTTTATTACTGGCAATTTAAATGTTTAAATGCCGATAAACAACAATAACAGGAAATAAAAATTACTATAGTCGTACGTTTTTTCCCTCAATTTAATTTTCCACAATTTTGAAAAATGGAAAATATTGTCATTGTCATCACCAAAACAATTACATACTTTAAATTAATTAGTAAAAATATTTCACAATTAACTTAAAGCTACAAAATATTTATAATTTAAAAAAATACGTCATATCAAAGTTATTATTGATTTCTATTTAAAAAAAACCCGTGGAGTAATGGTTATTGCGTATGACTGCTAAGCCGAAGGTCTTGGGTTCGATTCCCAGCCTGTGCCACCTTAAAAACAGAAATTCCTCTTGCGAGGAATTGACAAATCATCCAAAGAGTATCTCTAGAAATGAAATAGTGCTTCTCATCTTAGCCGTTCGGATTCGGCAGAAAATTGTAGTTCCCCTCCATTCCTGCCAATAAGACGCACACAGCAATGGTTGAGAGTTGTAAGTCACTAGGCCTTGGTTTTGCACGAGCTGCCGCACCACCCAATTTATTTATTTCTGTTTAAAAATTAAATAAAAGAAATTTATAAAACTATTTTTAAATTAAAGAAATTTATTAAACTATTTTCAAAATTTGTACAAATCTTAAATGATATTTTTTAGTTCTCATTTTTTCCTAGGCAAAAACTTGTTTCAATTTTTTTCACTACTATTTTCTTCTGTGGGCGGCACTGTGAACTTTACATTTTAGAATTTTACTTTTTTATTCAAAATCTCTTTTGATCAAATATATGAATATTATGAAATTGTCTGTCAAAGTTCAAGGGCTTTGACTGTGCTTTTAATATTGTTACATTGTTATTGCCTAGTGATCCGTTATCTTAAAAATTTATTTCGTTCTTAGACACTATACTCTATTCATCAAAAACGAACTCATTCACAGTCTATCACTTCGTTTCGTTGGTTATGGGTATTATTTTCATTTAATTGCGGTTGAATGTGAAATACTCGTTTTTAGGGCTTCTTTTTTATTTAATCTTTGTTTTCATTTTCATTCGGTTTTCAACCGTTAGTTAGTGTAGTTCTAATTTATTCTAATTTTGTATAAAAACTAGCTACATATATAAACCTAAAAGATAAAAACTTTTGTTAATTAATTTAGTGTAATGAGTGAAGTTTTAAATAGTTCATTTTATACACCGCAGGAAATGGAAAAAATTAAACAAATTAATTCAAATGGAAATAACGCTCAGCCCATGAAGGTTGCAGTAATTGGAGCTGGATTGGTGAGTAAAAGAATAAGATTTAATTTTGCAAATACATGTTATTCTAGTGACATTTATAACGTGATAATATTTTTTGTATTTTAATAATGTTTGAAGCACAAGTGAAATGCATGGTTGGTTTTGCAAAAAACAACAATATTATAGTTCTACATAATTTTTTTAAAGTAAAGCAAACAAAAAATGAGAATTATTTTAAATTTACTTAAATAAGAAAGCAGTTAGTGTGAGGAAAACAAATAAAAAAAAAAAACAACATGTAATTATACAGACACAAAATTTTTCAAATACATATGAACATTTAAAATTCCTTAAGTATTTGAAAATTAAATAAATATCAGTTGATCCGTTTTAACATACAAAACCTAACATTTTTATTAGTATATGCTCTTAAATGGTCATGAATTTTTAGTTAAAATAAAACACAACTATACTTGATCATGTGATTATAAACTATAATGTAGCTACACATTGATGATGTATGTACTATGTTTAGTCTCTAGTTTTATTCAAATGTAAAGGGGTTTTTAAATGTCTTCAACATATATTTCTTCGTTGAATTATTGTTAAAGAACTTTTGGTGTTGGAGATTTTCTGCACATATTTTAAATCAAAATGGAGTAGACCACATTGCTAAAAGAAAAGCATAAATCTAAATACAAACGATTGTAACATCTGATAATATTGTCCCAAATGTCTTACAACCGCGTCGTGTGAACTTAAATGTTTTATCTGACAATATTGTCTTGTCAACGGATTGAACAATATTTCACCAACAAAGATCTGCTTAACGTTTGAACTGACCATAATGTAGTAGTTATTTACTGTCAGCTCATTGTCAGAGGATTGAAAGACCTGATATTCGTTTGTACCTACTTTGCAAAACCATTGTGTGTTGCATTACTTTGAAACTCCGTGCATTTGTGTGAATTTCTACACATTTTTTTTTTAAAACTTAGACTGACTTTTGTGTAGAAATTCATACAAATGTACAGCGTATCAAAGTAAAAAAAAAAACACCTATTTTTGATTGAATTATTCGGTTTTTCCGATTTAATTACTTTAAACTCTTTCAAAGTGCATTTCAATTGATTCTATATTGAATATTATAAAACATTTAAAATTTTTGAATTGCTTGATTTTGTAATAATGGAAGTAAAAATTATAATTACTCAATTTTCTTAAGCAAAATGAATGCTCTACGCAGTAAAGCTGAAAGCATAGTCGCAGCTGAAACGAAACGAAAAATTCCATACAAAAATTGAAACAACAAAATCATGAAATATATTTCGTTTTCATTTTTGTTCTGTAGTACGCTGTTCAACGGGCGAAATTGATTATAGTAGAAGATTATTTGGAGAAGTCTCCACTCTTTTTTCGCACTGAATTATTTGCACGAACCATTAATTTGTCTGCGGAAAAACGACATTCGAGTTTTTATTTGTATTTTTATTTGTTGTTTTTTTGATTACAGCAAAGGTTTCTGTGATTTTTTTTTTGTTTTTTCTTAATTTTTTTTTACAATTGGTGACATTTATTTATTTTTTCCGTAGTCGTTTCGTTTACATTTTTGTTATGAATTTGGAGACCACAGAAAATTTTGTTTTCGCTTCAGCTGCGTACTAGGATTAAATCTTAAGTAATTTGGAAGCCTTAAATTATAATAATATTAAGATCTCAAATTTCAATAGACGTTTTTTTTCAAATAACTGAACATTTTGAACCTCTTTTAAAATACTCTTAAAGGCTATATTTCATTCTATAAAACGTCTTTTTTTAAGAATTCCATAAAGATCAATGTCTATTGACTAACAATACGCACACAAGAATGGTTGAGAGCTGAAATTTATTAGGTTCTGATTTCCTATGAGCTGTCCCGCCACCAATTTATTTATTTTTTATGTAGATTATAAGAATTCAGCAAAAACAAATATTTCAAGATAAATACGTGTTTGTTTTTTTTTAACAAAATAATTTGTGAGTTTTGTTTTTCTTTATCTTATGACTGTGTATTTTTTAATTTTATAATAATGATAACAAAATTTTACATGTCAGAAAAAGAGTATTATCACTCTTAACACGTTGTATTTCAATAATCATAGCAACAACAAAAAGTATGAACAAAATAAAAGGTCTTGTAAATAGGAAAATAACAAAAAATACAAATTTTAAAAATATCACAATAGAGAAGAAAAAAAAAATACCAAAATAAATTTAAAATAATTGCATAGCTATAGTGAACAAAAAGAAAAAAAACCAAGTACATCGTTCTTGCGTTTAGAGATTGGATATGAACCAGTGTTGCCCCCCCCCCCAAATGTAGCGTCACATATTTAAATAATGTACCACAATGTCGATTACTTGAAAATGACTAATATTTTGTTTAAATAAAAAAAAACTTAAAATAATGATAACAATTTTAACTTTTATTTCAAGAAATTCAATAAAAAAATAAATAATTTAAAAATTTACAATGAAGATAACATAAAATAATTATGAAAAGATAAATTACACTTTTCAATCAAAAGTTTAAGCGAAAATGATTAGTTCAATAAAATAAAAATATCCTTAAAGGAAAATGGCTTAAATTTTATTGCCAATTTGTGTAGCTTCTTATTTTATTTCTAAAAACATCAAACATTCTCTTTATTAGTGTATATTATGTATTATTTAGTAGAGATTCTTATGTAATTCTGCTCTAGAAACATTTGAAAAAATCTCTTCATTTTTTATAAACTAAAAACTCAGAATATTTTGCCACGATCCAGTGGAAGATTCACGGGGGGGGGGGGGGTTTATGGTCCGAATCCCTCATGAGCATTTAAACCAAATATTAATTGTATATAAATTTATTTATTTATTAAATATTTATTTCTTTTCGACCTAAATTTTGTCTTCATTTGACCTACTTAATTCCAGAAAGCCCATCTTTTTATAAAATTTCGACTAAAAATGTCTTCAAGTATAATGAATAGGTATACCTACCTCCAAAACTTCAAATGCATGGAAAAAGGAGTATAATACCTACTTACATTAGACAGTTTTATGAGGGAAACTTAGTTCAAGAGCTTAAGGTATTTTAAAAATTGAAGACTAAGTCAATTTATTATACCTCTCCAAAGCAACATATTAAAATACTATTCAATATTATAAGGACAAAAAGAAATAAGCGCCGCCATTTTTGTATCTTCGTGAAAAAACGGTTGTGCTGTGATGTGCCGTAAAAAATTGTACTACAGCATATGGTTTTTTGAGACTAGCCATATTAATTTTAGCGTGAAGTAAGTGACGCCATATTCGATTTTGAAAAAAAATAAAAAATTACTATATTGTGCTCAACTTGTGCTATGTGCCGTAAATATTTCGCAAATTTTCGATGGAATTTTTTGCAAAATTAAATTTTTCTAAAAATTTAAAATTGTGCTGTTTTGTGTTCAAAAAATGATATAATCGAGAGATAAAAAAAAAATCACATATTTGCAACTTTACGACCGAACGCAAATGTTGCGAAGGAACTTATTAGCGTGAAATTAGCACCATCATTTTCGATTTTCAAAAAAAAAAGTTGTGCCGTATTGTGCTCAACTTGTGCCTCCATGTGCCGTAAATATTTTTTTTTTTAAGTTGCAAATTGGGATGATGAAAATTACGATTTTTCAAAAACATTAAAGTTGTGCTGCATTTTGCTCAAAAACAATTCGCATATAAACAGCCTTTATATATGGACAAAAACTTTGGGAAGCGTCAATTTAGCAGCGTCATTTTCAACAAAAATAAAGTTGCACTGTATTGTGCTCACCTTATGCTGCAATGTGGAGGAAATATTTTTTTAAATTATCAAATTTGCAAATTTTTTTTTTCAAAATTACGATCTTTTAAAAAGTTATAGGTATACTTGCGCTGTTTTAAGCTCAATTTGTGCTTGTTTTTTTTTGTTTTAATCGAAAATGGTGGTGCTTCATGCACATATATAACGTAGCACAAAGCCCACGCATGACGCAACTTATTTTTAAGTTTTCTATCAGTAGTTGTATCCCCTAACACCAAATCCTGGATCCACCACTGCTACGATTAAATATGAGAACATCAATATAATTCTAAACAACAAAGAAAACAGTTTATGTATAAAAGAAAAAAATTAAAAACAGTCATTTTTGATTTGATTTTGGAGCGTTTACACAAAAAGTGCGATATCATTTTTAATACTAGTTTTTTTAATTTCTGAAGTTTGGCAACGGTAGTGTTTTACAAATATTTTACGATTGTACGTACAAAAATGTAGTAAAAGCGTTACAATTGTAGTAGGGGGGCAACGCTAATATGAACTCTTCAAGCACTGAAAATCCCTATCGTTCGTCGTTTCATGTTCAAGTGTTTGGGTATAACTATACCTACTCTATATGGTTGGTTTTTTCGTCTCCAGTTGTGTGTGTAAATAAAATTAAATAATATTAATAAATATAATTTTTATTATTTTAATTTTATTTATTTTAAAAACTTTTATTTTTTGTTACACAACTTACATATTTTATTTTATTTTATATTATTTTATTTTATTTTATTTTATTTTATTTTATTTTATTTTATTTTATTTTATTTTATTTTATTTTATTTTATTTTATTTTATTTTATTTTATTTTATTATATTTAAATTATTTTATTTTATTTTTTTTTATTTTATTATACTATACGCGTTGCGGAATTATAATTCTATTTTCTGGCTTTGGCAATTGATTTTATCAGTTGGTAACAAAAAAATAAAAATTTTTAAAATGAATAGAAATTATATTTATTAATATCATTTAATTTTATTTATATTATTTTCCTACCTACTTTTATTTTGTATTCTCTAAAATTCGTTTTTTTTTACTAAAGACTTTTAAAACTTTAGATTGTCATAAGCTGACATTATTTAAGTTATTTTTGTATGGGAGCGTTCAGTTTTACTGCAAATTTCCCATTCTTCTTGTGATTTCGTTTTTATTTGGCATTTTGTTATGCTCTGGGAATAGTTTTGACCGATTACATATTATTATCGTTTTAGTGCAGGGATTTTTTTAAACAAGTGAGTGCTCTTTTGAAAGTTATTTATTATTTAAGTTGTGAACAAATTATGTTTCCGTGTATTTTTCTTTTTTGTAACATTGAACGAGACTTAGCTTCATCTATTTTCAGCTAGTTTTGTTAGTTTTCCTTAATATCAGTGATACAAATAAATAATCATTTTTTTATTTGATAAATAATAAGTACCCACTGTTTATATTCGGTATTGGATGAGTAAAATTAATTGTTTATTTGTTCAGTTTGGTGTTTTTTTTATAGTTTGACAGAAACAATTTGTGAAAATTTAAATCCAACGAAAAGTATAATATAAATCAAGAGAGCGTTGAACCAAGTAAGGCTTCATTGATTAACATTTTAACTCGACTCTTATAAGGGGTTCTTTCTATAAATAAACTGAAACAAAAATTTGAATTTATCCTCTGAAGAATCACATACCAATTTTCTGTACCAAATAAAAAAAAATCGGTTCAACTATAAAGGCACTCAAATTTCAGTGAACGCTATTTTTTCCAGTTAAGGATCCCCCTCACCAACGCGTATTTTCGGTGGTGACGACGAAAACAATAATATAACAACGTGTTGTTTTCATTGACAACCACGTGTTGTTATTGTTGTTTTCATCGTCGGTCGCTACCGAAAATTAGCGTTGGTGTGGGGTAAACTTTACACGTTAACAAATTTAAGATACAAAATTCTCCGCTCGAAACATAGTTAGTTTACTCCCACCGCATGTTCAAGTGTTTACAAAGCCCTTTATAAGCTTGTAATGTACCTAATGGCTGGAGTGTGGAATTCCTTATTAAAGTCAGGCAAATGTTTCATTACTTATATTTCACTTGATCTAACTCGAAAACTGTCTCAAACCGTTCCAGAATTTGAAATGTAATTTTTTTCAATGGTGTTTAATGTTTTTTTTTAATGTGTTGTTTCTCGGTTCATTACGTACTACTAATTTTTTTTTAATTAAATTTGAATCTACATTTGTTGCTAATTAGAAGAAAATAAATGAATAGCAAACACTTTTATAAAAAGTATGTTATTAATGTTTTTTTTAACAAATTATCTGTAAATTATAGTTGTAATTAAAACCAAATTCTTTCTCTTTAAAAAACTATGAAATAAGTTCTTTCAATTATTTTATATCCGATAAACCAAAATCTAAAATTATAAATATCAATATATCACTATTCATTGAAGGTGGGCTCTCTTGCGGCATTAAATTTGGCTAAGAAAGGTCATGAAGTCCATCTTTACGAATACCGAGAAGGTAAGAAACCATACTGACAAAATAAGTTAACTTAAATAAACTTAAACGTACATAAAATCAATCAATTAATTTAAGATATGCGAGGAACAGATATTGCACAAGGACGAAGTATTAACTTAGCTCTATCACAGAGAGGTCGAAAAGCATTAGCAGCTGTTGGTTTGGAAGATGAAGTCCTTCAAACAGCAATTCCAATGAAAGGACGTATGTTACATGACTTGAAAGGAAATACCACAGTTGTTATTTATGATTCATGCAATCATCAGGTATATGTTTAAAATGCACATTTCAAAAACAATCATTTAGACTGTTAATTTTTTAGTGCCTTTATTCTGTTGGAAGAAAATATTTAAATGAAATACTTTTAAACGAAGGAGAAAAATATGAAAATATTCACTTGCATTTTCAACATAAAATGGTTTCAGCAAATTTATCAGATGGAACAATGCAATTTAAAAGGTATGTTAATAATTATTTAGGAACAATTACGATTTCGATAATGTTAAGAATTTTATTATTTGTTATTTGAACATATTTGTTTTAATTTGCTTAATAATTTAGTAGACCTAATAAAATGCACGTCATTGTCACATGAACATGTTGTTGTTAATATCAAAACAATATGTCAAACAGTCAAATTAAGAATGCCAAAGTCCCTTAAATGGTTTCATACCTTCATATTTTAAGTTATCTCATATAAGAAACATAGCAATGATACATACCTATATATTTCGATATTTTGGCTAGTGTTAAAATAGGAAAAAAGATCATTCGTCGGCAACGTTGGAAATGTTTTCTTAAATTTTTAGGCTTCACATCTAAAAATTTTAAACAGGATTACGAGTGAGTATAATGTTTCTGTATAAGTTTGAGCTATTTATATGAATGTTTATATGGAATGAGTTAAATGAAACACTTTATGTTTTGTCAAATTAAATAAATGTATTTCTTCTTTACGCAGAAGATAAAATAAGCATGCGGTATTATTTGAAAATTTGCATTTGATTTATAAAAAATGTTGGATTCCTAAAGAGGTCATTCCAAACCTTTGTTTTGTGACCTAAAGGCTTAAGGAAGTTACTTATGCTAATAATAAAATGCATGACTGAGTTGCATGCTCCAACAATCTCAAGCAAACTCATAGATAAATACATAGTTCATAAAAGACAAAAAAAAAATTACAAATTTAATTTTTACATTAAAAATAAAATGTTTTAATTTGCCAGCTTCTTTAGATTCAAACTTCGATATTTCTTCCACAGAAACACAAAAATACCCTACGCAACGAGATAAGATTATGTTATACGAGACTGCCACCGCACAGTAGCCCGTTTCGACTTTTATGTTTGCTTTAATCATAAATTTTAAACGAATAAAGATATCGTAATAATTTTTTTTATCTTAAACCAAAAAGAGTATCAAGCTGATGTTTCTATAGCTACATACATATGTATAAAGAGTGTTTCAGAATTTTCTATTTAAAAACGATTTCTTAATATATTTAATTTTTATTTAAAAAAGTTAAAAGTTCAGTTTTTGGGTACATAACAACAGAGTGAAATTGAATGAAACAGTGGTGAAAAAAGAAAACAAACCAATACGAAATATACGAATACGTGGGGAAAAAGAAAATGAATCATTTTTACAACATTTTTTTTATTAACTGTATATTTTAATTTTTTAACATAAAGGAGTTAATTCAAAAAGTAAATTTTTTTTGATAGATTACAAGTCAAATAGTGGGAAAATAAAATGCACGTCTGGGTCGCACGAACTTGCTCTTATGTGCGATCATAGTCATAGACTGTGTATTAAAAAAATCTATCGATTACAAAAAAATTCATGATAGAGACATCGAAAAAAGTGTGTCTTTTTCGCCTGTCTGCAGTCGATCTGCAGTTGGGATGCACCCAACACGTTTTTTTTAAGGACAAAAATTAACGGTCAGTGGGTGTATTTTTAAAATATATTTTGTATTCTATAATTACATTTCAAGCTTTTAGACTAGTAAATAAATCGCGCTAAATTTGAGCTTTTAAAAATTTGCATCTTTACTGTATCGTTTTTTTTACAATTTTTGTTGGAAATAATTTATTGGGAAACATGTTAAATTTTTTTAAAAATCATTGATTTTATAAAATCTTCTTTTTTTTCTCTTCCCATAGAAACTATACAAATACCGAAATCGTTAATACCGAAGCTGATTTGATAATTGGATGTGATGGTGCTTTTAGTGCGGTTCGAAACCAAATGATCAAAGCTCCCGGCTTTAATTATACGCAAGAATACATCGAACACGGCTACTTAGAACTTTGTATCCCTGCTAAGGATGGAGAAGTATGATTAATAATTTGTTAATCTTAAAAATAATATTCACTAATATAGAATGTATCTCAAGTTCCAAATGCCTGAAAACTATCTCCACATTTGGCCAAGAGGTTCCTACATGATGATTGCACTTCCAAATCAAGACAAATCCTTCACAGTGACACTATCAATGCCATTTACAGTTTTTAGTACAATTACCGATGCAGATTCTTTGATTGATTTCTTCGAAACAAACTACTGCGATGCTCTTCCTTTGATTGGAAAAGAGAAGCTCATTAAGGATTTCTTTAAATCAAAACCTCAACATTTAGTATCAATAAAGGTTTTACTTCTTCTATTTAATTTTTTTTTTGTATAAAATTATAAAATCAAATAATTATATTTAGTGCTTTCCATATCATAATGCCAAATCACTTCTAATTGGAGATGCTGCCCATGCAATGGTACCTTACTACGGACAAGGAATGAATGCTGGCTTTGAAGATTGCAGTGTGCTATTTTCTATTTTGGATCAACCCAACATAACCATCGATGAAGCGTTGAAACAATTTACCGAAACAAGATGGCAGGATGCCCATGCAATTTGTGATTTAGCGATGTATAATTATGTAGTGGTAAGTCTTTATTATTTCTTGAGATTTAGGCAAACAATTATTTCGAATTTTTTTTTTCAGATGCGAGATTTAACAAAACGTTTTTCTTTCCGTTGTCGAAAGGTCTTAGATGATTTGCTTTACACGCTATTTCCAAGATTTTGGGTGCCACTTTATAATAGTGTTTCATTTACAGATATGCCTTACAGAAAGTGTATCGAAAACAGAAAGTGGCAAGATAAGGTAAATACTGTGGGGTTTAGTATAAGAAAAACAACGAATAAAATAGGTACCTACTAAGATTTAAAAAAATAAATCGTGATGTGTACTTTAAAACTAATTGTACATGTAGCAAGTACTATTGAATTCCTTTAAATTCCTCTCTGTGTCAATTTCGAAACAGAACCCTACGCTGCTCTCAATTATCACAGTATTGTCGAACACATATTAAAGTTTTAAGTACTATTTACGATGAACGATCTCAAAATTCAAATAATAGAGGACATTGTGGACACTTGATCCCAATTCCTTAAATTGTTAATTATCTCAGAAAGTAAAAGATAAAATGTCTTCTGTTTATACAAAATAGTGTGCGTTTTAATTGTTCATCATATTGTTAATTTGAATGAAGAATTGATGTAAGATGAAATACATTTTTTGCCAATTTTCTAAACCGAAAAGCGTAGTGAAAAAAAAACTGCTCATAGAGAACACCAATTTAGGGTGGAAAAATACAAAATTTACTCTAACATGAGATGGCCCTTGAGTTTTTTTTCTAATTATCGTTTGAAAAAAAAAAATGTTAAAATAGCTAATTACTATGTATAGAAGACTGTACAATCATTACAACATTTAGCTAATTTAACTCTAAGAATATCGATTTCTAAATAGTTCCTTATTACAGAATGACCCTTTATTTGCTTATGTGAAGTGAACTTAGGTACCACATAGAAAGTGGGAATTTAAATTAAAAAAAATCCGGGTAGCTTTATCTTCCTTTAAATGAGAAAAAAATTTTCCCGCGTTCTAAATTTTTTTTTGTTTTGATTATTTAAAGAATTTTGAAGTAGGTGTTTCGTTCTTAAGTAACACTGAGGCAAAATTTATGTGTCGGATAATGAATCAGATCATTCATTTTAAACATTGCGAAACAAGCCCAAAGCACAACTTCAAATGAGTCTGATGAGAAGAATAAACTTTTTTTTCATTTCCACTTTTTCCTATAAAATAACTTTATTTATATAATTAATTATCAACATTTTAAACACCCGATTTTTAGTTGAAAAAAGTGATTTCTAGTGATTTGTGTTAATTTCTTTTTCTTCTCTCCTCTATCACAGTCAGTTTTATATTTCTTTTAATGATCAACACTAACCTTAAAGTTGGATTTTGTTTCGATAAGTTTCGACGGACTTTTCATTGAAAAGATTTATTTTTATGATTGCTATATCCTTTTTCAAGAAAACCCATAGATCCACACTTATTTCTGCTTTAATTATAGTTTTTATATTGAGAGTAGTATGAGTTCTGAATTTGATTTGGTTGAGGGATTGATAAACATAAAACAATTACTGTAGATTGTCAGATTTCCAAAAACGCTCACATGTAAGACAGAATTGGTGGTGTGAATGACTTTACAGATTCATAAATTTGCCCTGCGATCCGTGGTTTAACAATTGCCCACTCTGTCTAAAATGACTAGAATGTGGGTCTTTAAATCAATAATTAGTTATTTTAGCACGTTTATCATCTTTTTATCTTAATTCAGCATTTGGTCGTGAAAGAGAATATAAAAATAAAAAAACAATTTTGTGAAGTGGTTAACGGACGATTGGACCCTTATAGTTCAATTTACATATTACCGGATAAATCTACTTTTGTGACGCATGCATGTCCGAAAATCGATTTTCAACTTCGACTTGCATTACTAAAAAATGTGAGAGTCAGTCATCGCACATATTACTGCGAAGATAAAATCAGATAATGAATGTTTGTAGAATGTATACGTTTGGCAGAAGCAATGCTAACTGGAATTGTGTTAAATACGCCTAAGGGGATTACAAGATTTAGAAATAATTCCATTATCCCGTTTGAACATTTTAAATTCAAAAACTATTTTTTAAGGAGTTCGAATAATTCTTAAGGGTGGTCATTTTAGATAATTGTGTTTTCTCAATGGTCATCTTTAAAATTTTCAATTAAAATAAAATAAGAGACAAAATATTTTTTAGCGGTGGATGTTAAAAAATAATACTGAGTGGTCAATTATGCTCAAGAAGAGACCAATCAAAACTATCACTCAAATTTGGAAAAATCGATTTTTTGGGGGCTACGTTCTTTTGGTCCGTTATTAAAAAAAAAAAAACTATTTACTCTGTAACTGTGGGTGGTCAAAAAAATGGCTGATCAAAGATGGTCTTCTTTTTTAACCTAAAAATTAAAATCGCGGACACTTTTTGGGGCCAAGTAAACTCAGTTTAATTGCCCAAAACGTATTGTTTCGGATTTGTTCGATTTCTAAAAACGTAAAATGTCGTCAGGGTCGTGATGTCCCGAAAACTTAGAATTAAGTGCCCTACACCTAAATGTACGAACTATTTGTATGATACCTATGATTTTTATACCTATATATACAATCTATCGTTAGCCTGGAATTCTATGGGGTATTTTCATAAGCTATAAAGTATTTTTTCTGTGATATTATATAATTTTGCTAAAACTTTATAAAAAAGAGAAAAAAAAACACGCCTGATTTACAAAATATTTAAATTTTTTTCTTAAGAGTTACACAAAACTACAACACACAGTTTTCCAGAATGTTTATACAGAATTCGTGGTGTTCAATTTTTTAATTTTAGATTTTTTTAAATTTGATCGAATATTTTTTGTATTATTATTATTTTTTCTTTGTTATTATAGGCACTTTACAAGACATTCGTTACAATAGGAAGTTTAACTATGCTTACTGGGATAACCTTCGCAGCAGTCTTTTTTGTTCCAGATTTAATTTCTAAAGGTACATTCAAATTTTCTTAAAAAGATATAAGTAATTTATGTTTTTGTAAAGTTAAAATGTTTGTCTATTGAATAAAATGAATTGTTTTCGTTAAAAGATTTAATTTTATTTAGTTATTTTATTTTAATTTATTTTTGTTATACTCTTAAATTTTTTTTAATACTAATACCCGTTGGTTTTAAAGGCTAAGCTACATTTCAAAATTTTTGTACAAAGTACAAAAGTGAACAAAATACTCACACATTATGTATGTAAATTAGCGACGTCTATGGAGTTGTGTACCTAAAATAATTTTCATTTCTTTGAAATTGGAAAAAAAACCCCAGCAACTCCTGAAAGATAAGGTTATTTATTTAAGCATAAATTTATATATAAATATTTACATATAATATGGTAAATATTATTTGTAAATACTTACCAACATTTTAAATTTTATTTTTAGTTTTTTTTGCAATCATATGAAATATTTTATTTGTTTTTTGTACACCTACTACAAATTATTATTTCTATCATTTGTTTAAATGAAAATAACTACTATTATCATTTGTTATTTAAAAAAAAACGAACGGAAAAAGTTTCATGCTAATTCTAAGTAAATATATTTTTGTTTTTGTTTTTAATTTAAATTTTTATTATTTTACTTTTTTTTTGTGCCTGAAAAATTAAACTTAAATTTGGTTTCTACCCAAAAAAAAAAAGAAAAAAAAGAATGAGTCTACCGATTTGCCTCGCTTCTATTTATAAATGACGATGTCTGTCGCTCATCTGTGATTTAAATGTCATTTTCAGTGTACGATGCTTTTTCATTGGAAATAGCTAAATATAATATATAAGGAAAACATTATTTTCAATGAAAAGAAATTTCTACAGCTTCACATATATAACGACCTCAACTTATGCAGACTGTCAACAACGAAGACGACGAAAACGACAACGCCGCGACATTGTGACTAGAAAAGTTAAGATGTGCAGTGTGTACACAATAAAAAAGGTATATAAAGAGGTATCTTTAATTTTTGTTTAAATTGTTGGTAAAACCTTGTTTAAAGTTATCAACAAATTAGAACAATTATAAAAATAATGCAAAATTCAATTTAAAATATCCAAACAATAAAATTACCAAAATTGTATGGATGACAACTAATGAGGTTAAGGTTACTGTTAATAATAAAAAAAAAAATTATACTAAAATGAGAGAAAGTTTATATTTAAAGTAAATAGTTTTTGGAGAATTTATTAGACAATGTGCTAATTTAAGATTATAATAAAAATTTTAAATTTATGATTATGTGTTTATTTCAGGCTTAATGCCGTTGTATTTTTTTTTTTTTTTTTTTGTAAATGTGGGGAATCTATTTCACCATTTTACTAATTTGGTATTAATGTATTTTTCATTTTAAGGAAAGTCAATTTAAATTCATCAAATTTGGTAATAGCATTTGTCATAATCAATTAATATATTAAAAGATGATTAAATAAGCACAAATACAAAATGTGTTAAAGCAGTTGGTAATAGTTATTTAGATAAAAAAAAATTGCGTTAAAAACGTCAAACGTGAACTTCAATTATTTAAACATGGCCAACAAAAAGAAAAAGGTACAAATCAGGGATTGTTTTTTAATAGATATTTGCATCTAATTCTGATGGGATGCATAGTGGCTCAGATTGTATAGTCTTTGGTTGCAAAAACCATAACTCTTAAATGAATAAAGATATCATGACAATTTTGATCAGCTTTATATTTAATATACATATATATATTTAATTTAAGAATTTAAAGAAAAAATATTGTCAGGGTGTTTCAGAATCTTTCTTACCACAGGGAATGGACATAATATTTTACATTTTTTGTTTATTTCGTCTGTTTTTGTTTTGTGCAACTAAACCACTCTAAATAAGTAATGAATCTTAATAAATAAATTGAAAAATACTGTATATGTAAAGTATTTTTCAATTCAAAAATACTGTATATGTAAAGTATTTTTCAATTTATTTATTAAGATTTAGTAATTTTTTTTCAATTAATTAAAAAAAAATATATAAACCACTCTGATGTGCAACAAGACAAAAAAAAAAGAAATATTTAAAGCCAAGCTGCTAAGAAATTATGTAAAACGGTTTAATGCAATAGAATTTGATAAAATTAAAGAAAAACGCTTTAAATGGTATTTCAGAATCTAATGCAAAAAAAACATTTTATCTAAAGGGAAAGAAATATTATTTTACTTCAAATAAAACTCAGACTAAAGTAACAGCAGAGTTTTTAAAACCAATTCGAGCGAAACAGTGGGGGAAAAAATAAATGACAACACTATATTTTGAAAAAAGCCCGGTGTAATTTTTAATAATTTCTGGAAAGTATCGTACTTCGACATGCCTTTGGGAAGAAATAAATGGGTCCGATGATGCTTGCAAATATTTATAGTAAAAATATCTATATATAAATAAATATATCTATATTTATTTTTACCTTTATTTTCTATTCTTGAGCTTCTTCTAACAACAATGATTGGTAATGGTCGGTTTTTTTTCGGGTGTGTTATGCGGTCTTATAAAATGGAAGAACGTTTACGTTGTCTAATTAAAGAATTTCTTAAAAAAATATTTTTTTGTCTCTGTTAGTCCCAGAATCATAAGCAAAGTTTGCAAATGCTTTTGCGAATGTGAACGACCCTTAATTTTCTCTGTCAAACGATCGCTGTAGTCAATGCGAACTGCAGTTGGACGACCAAAAATTTAACTTTTACATCTTCTTTCAATTTTTTGCTCTAATAAAAAAAGTTTTAAAATCTTGCTCATGTACAGTTGCGTTTAAAAAAACTAGTATTTTTATCTTTATACAAAAAAAATGAATTTCACCTTTTACAACGCCTAAAAACTTTATCCTTAGGCCAAGTTTATGGTTCCCAAGATTGGCCGTTTTCGTCTAATTGTCTTGAACTATGATTTTAAATTGAATTTGAAAAAAAATGTTAAATAATATGCATTAAATATGTATATTAATATTAATTTTAATAAAAAAAATCATTCTATTATATTATTCCATAATATTTATAAGAAATGTAGTTTGTTTTAAGTGAAGGACCATGAATAAGAGCATCTTCTCTACTACTCCAGAGGTCCAAACCTCCTGGACTAAGGCGAGCCGCTCCTAGTTTGTTCCAAGGTAGCAAAGCTGCCTAGTGGTTTGAGCACGAAAAAAAAAGGTCTTTGCAGAAAATCATTTCGTCGGCTAAATGTGTAAAGCTGCTAAGTCCACTTTTGGCCGAAATTAAGATTTTGATGGCATTTTATTAATAGACACATTCTGCACAAATTGCTTTAATCACTTTTGTGCAATGTTTTGTAGTTGTTTGAGAATCTTGAAGAGAAAATCAGTTTTTGTATGGAGCCTTATGCAATTTTTTGCTCTCCTGTAAAATTTTCGAAAGTGGACTTAGAAGTTTTACGTATTAAGCCGACGATATGTAACCTTTTTATTTTTATGTCTAAGTAGGTACTCTTACAAAACCAGAGCGTATGATTTCAAAGCATTTTTTATGATATATAAAATATATGTAATATCTTTATATTATGTACTTATTTACAAGCCCTCAAATACTATATTGCCGCTGCAGGAGACACAAAAAACTTATTCAAAATATCAAAAAAAAAAAATAAATAAAATCTTAGCACCAGAAGGTTTTAAAAATGGTTGATAAAAGCTTGAAAATGTATAAAAACTAAAAAATAAAAACAAAACAAGTTCATTACAAAAAAATAAAAATAAATAAATAATATGTATTCTAAATAAATAATTTTAAACGTGTTCATATTTCATTTGTTTAAAATATTCTTTCTGTACTTATTTATATAAAAGGTTTTTATTTGTTACCCAATTTCCCAAATATTTGTTTATTTGTAATAAATTTAGTGCAGATATTATAGAATCGCAAGTCTTTTCAATCTTTTTCGTTTAATAAAGAATAAAATCTTACTTAAACAGAAAAAGGGGCCATTTTGATAATTTTTGAAAAACTGGGGGCCACGGGTCCCGAGTCTGAAAATTTGAGGTATTATTTTCATTTTATGAATATTTTTTGGTATTATCAATATTTAATGTACAACATTAAAAGAAAACCAGAAATACTTTTGAATACAAAATATTTTCTATGTTTCTAACAAATTTTTTAAGGTACAGTCCGGATAAGATCAGGGCATCAGTTAGCAACCTTCTTCCAGTATCTAACGGGTGATTTTTTAGCTGGTTTGGTTTTGGCAACACTGGTTTTGACAGCTGACGTGTGTTTAGTACCTTGTGTCACTGTCAAACAGCTTCAGTTTGGTTTGCAATTTAACCATGGATCGTCTTACAAATGAACAACGCTTGCAAATTATTGAATTTTACTATCAAAATTCGTGCTCGGTTCGAAATGTTCATCGCGCGCTGCTTCCATTTTATGGTCGGCTCATTTTTGGTTGAATGGGTACGTAAATAAGCACAATTGCCGCATTTGTGAAGAAGATCAGCCAGAAGCATTGCAACAGCTACCAATGCATCCCGAAAAAGCCACTGTTTGGTGCGGTTTTTGGGCCGGCGGCATTATTGGGCCATATTTCTTCAAAGATGATGCGAATCGCAGCGTTACTGTCAATGGTGAACGCTACCGAGCGATGATAACAAACTTTTTTTTGCCCGAAATGGAAGTTCTTGACTTGCATGATATGTGGTTTCAACAAGACGGTGCCACATGCCACACAGCACGCGAAACAATGGCGCAATTGCGAGGCGAGTTTGGTGAACAGTTAATTTCACGTTTCGGGCCGGTCAATTGGCCGCCTAGATCGTGCAATTTGACACCATTAGACTATTTTTTGTGGGGGTATGTCAAGGCTAATGTCTATAGGGACAAGCCCGCTTCGATTGACGCACTGGAAGCCAACATCCATGCATTCATTCGTGAGATACCGGCCGATATGTGTGAAAGAGTATGCCAAAATTGGACTCAGCGGATGGGCTACCTGAGACGCAGCCGCGGTCAACATTTGCATGAAATTATCTTTAAACATTAAATTGCAAGGTTCAAACTATAGATTCAAATAAATATTTCATTCATTTTTTCGAATTTTGTGTGTTTTTTTTTTTTTTAAAGTTCTAAACCTCTTAAAAAATCACCCAATAGATCGGTTTCTATAGCTATAGACTATCTCCAGTTTGGCCCTCCAAGTTGGTTGAAGCATGCGTCACTTGAATCGCAATTGTTATATCTTCTCATTCATTTCAAAATTCACTTCACCAAAATTCATCCCGACCGACCGTCCGACCGGAGATTATTCCTCTCAAAGCAACCAAAAGCAATCGCAAAATTGGATCTTAAGTCTCATGTTACTTGAGAGAGAGCTTTGTTTCTTAATCCCCTATTAATTGTATGTCCCTTGGCGATTTATTAACACTGAAAACAGGACAAAAACCTTATTTCAACAGACAACAATGATGCTTGCTTATTCTACGCTGACCATGAGGCAGACCATCGCTGCGCGCGCCCGCGCCGCGCCGTGGCTAAAAGCCCATATCTCTTCCCAACCCACACAAAATCGCCCCTGACAACCGGGATGAAACACCCCAGATATAACAAAGTCAACCGACTTTTTAAATTAAGTTAACTTTAATATAATTTTCTTTTTAATAAAATTAAGCCCTCTATACATACATATGTGCCAACAAATTTATTTTTCATTTTTTATCTTTATCAAATCCATACCAAATTGTATATATAAACAAATATTGCTCAATAAAAAAAATCGTTAAAGTCGTTATCGAATTCTAAAGAAATATTATTATTTGTTTAAGTTAAGTCATTGTGAATAAAATGCATATTCAATAGGTGTCTAGAATTTTCGAATTATTCCTAATCGAAAAGAGTGATGACTACTTGATGGATTTTCATATAGGTTCACTGAATTTTAAAACAATTGAGTTGTTACTTTAAGCTGAACGTATTTAAGTGATTTTAAAACTTGAATAATTTAACTCATACGATTTGTATGTTTTTAAACGAACAACAATTAAGCTACAAAATAAATCATCAAGAACAAAACGCAACAAGATTATCAACCATACATCATTTGGTTAAGGGGAATCCCATTATCTAAGTTCCTCCAACTTATAATAATAATAATAATTATAATAATAATAATAATTGTTCAACAAGTCAACAACATTGTTATCAATATATTCTTTCACCGCACAGCACTGATCGCCGGATGGCTAACTAAAAAATAAAAAGTGACCAGACGGCACACTCGCTCTCATTCTGATGATCATTCAAAGCTTTGTTGTTTTGTCAAAAGAAAAGCTTTTATATTATGGAAACGAACAAAATTCTCACAATATAAAAGAAAATTAATATTAAAATAAAAAGCCATGAAAACTAAAATGAAAATATATAGACTACCAAAAATAAAAGCTTGAGCTTTTAATAATAAAGCTTACGTGCGTCGTCGACCGATACGCTGCGCCGCCGGCCGTTGGGTCTTTTTTGTTTTTAATTTATATGTAATTTCCATTGAGGAACATGAACAGGATTCATGAAATTTTTAAACTTAAAAAGATTTGATTCTTGAGAGAATCGTCACCAGTGATAGTAATTATTATATTCTTCTAATTCAATTTTAAAACTAAATGCTCAATTTTTCAGTAGTCACTTATCACTAGTCAGTTAGTTTCTCTTTCGTTTTAAAATCTATTCCGCAAGTTTTCAATTTATTTCACTTTTTTACAAATTTGCTCCGAAATTTTACTACTGAGATTCTAACCCTGAGTTGCAGTCATAGTTATTAAATTTCCTTGGAACACTCTTGAACAGTTGTACAGTTAGCTTCTAAATAGTTGGACATCTCCTTATTTATAAACACATTCCAAAAGTCTAAATAACGTTCTCTCACTGACATTCCAGTAATCTGTCAATTTCGTGAACATTAATTGGATATGTTCTAATAATGTAATAACTTATTCAATTTAAGATAATTTTTCTGTGTTTTTTTTGTGCAATAGTGGTCCAACCTCGGTTCAAGATTTTAACTCACCGATTTCGGCGGATTAATTAACGTTCAACGCTGGTTCAAGTACGTAATTGGTTATTATCACATACTTGAACCGTAAACCACCGTTGAGTCTCAATTAATCCGCCGAAGTCGGTGGATAAAAATTGCTGAACCACGGTTTAAATATTTGTACAACTGGCCCTTACACAATCGATGGAATTACGTGTTTATAAATAAGGTTTTGTAGTTGGATATCTGTCCAAAGCCTTAAACTTAAAGTTAAAGTTTCTTAAGATAAAGAAAAGAAAGTACCTATTTCTAATTATTCCTCTGACTGTTTAACTGAATTTATAATAATTAATTGAATAATCGACTTTAAAGTTAGTTAAATAAATAAAATAAATTGATTTTTCGAGAATTTGTAAAAATACTGATAGTGGTGAACTGAGTCGTAACCGAATCACTGGTGTTGTGTGTTGTGGAGTGGTGTGTTCCATCGCCGACTACGCACAAGTATCAGAGTTTTCTGTTGTAAACTATAATTGTTTTCTTTCGCTATTTACTTATTCTCTTTCAGTCAACTGATGAGTCCAAGTATTCAAGAAAAATGCGATTTTTCTTTAGTTTCTTAAAATTTTGTATGGTATTTTGTGGTCAAAAGTCAAGAGATCAATTTTTTAAATCTTCTATAGCCCAAAATGGACTTTTAATGGGGGAAAATTTCAAGTAAAGATAAACGCTATTATCTTTTTTTTTTATAGAATAACTAACACTTTCTTAAAATTCCATTGCCAAATCGTGTGCGCATAAAAAGTTATATTCGGTTTTTCACATATACCTACATTTTAAACGGAAAATGTTATCGAAAAGTACTCGCATGAAGTCACAATATCTTGTAAATTATTGCCTATATTTTTTTTAAGTAAATCATTGACCATTTTTTTGAAACAATGAAATCTCTTAAATTATAGGTAAGTTCCTAAAAAAACATAATGATTTCTCATTAAAGTTCAAATAATTTACAAATGTTGTAAAAGAAAATTGTTAAAATTTACCGTTTAAAAATTGTATGAGAAAAAACATAAATTTTTACGGGAATAAAACGTTTTATAGAGTTAAACGAAAATTCACTTAAATTTTCACACTAAAAACGAAATACATAGGTCCAATTTTTACTTGCGATATGTAAGTACAATATTATGGCAGGTTATGGATGGATTCGTAAAAAAATCGAACTCGAGATTTTGATCAAACTTGACAATACAATGATAGCGAAGTGGAAAAAAGTGGTCTCAAAATTTTGTCTGTCTGTCCTTCCGGCTGTAGCCTAAACGGGTGGATCAATTTTCTTTAAACTTGGTGCATGGCGTTTTTTGTGAATTCCCCCGACACGTTTTTTTAATTTTTTTTAGGACCAACAATATCAGCAGCTGCCGTACAATTTTTTTTTATCTATAGATTAAAAAAAATCATTTTTTAGATTTTCAATATTATTTCAAATAAATATTTTCAAAATTATTTTTTTAACTCGAAAAAAGAAATTGCGTACAATTTTTTTCTTAAAAAGTGTTTACAAAATTTTTACAAAATTATTTTTTTTTAAACAAACCGCTCCAACGATTTTCTAAAAAATTTTTCTCATAATTTAAGATTTATTTAAGAAATCAGATGGCGTACATAGCGTTGGTGGAAAAATAATTTCAGAGGTTGTTTGATCAATTTATTTCTAATTATATTGATTTTTTAACAATTTTCAGTGTAAACTGTAATTTCCATGTACATTGTACATGTATATTGTATATGTTTATATAAATACTATACTTTAAACTTAACTACATTTTAAGCAATACTAGCCTACCCGTACGAGAATTCTCGCAATTACATAAAAACAAAAGACGCACCAAAAGAAACAAATGCATAACATTTTTAAAATAAAATAATAATTCCTCAAATCAGCAGGTAATTTTGCTTCGTTTGACACCTCATTTGTCAAAATCTTCGTAGTATGACTGTCGGAAAGTAAGTCTAGATTATAGAAATAATATATAAGATAAACTTATTAAACAAAAAAAAAAAGTGGTTTGTTTTCTTTTTTCCCCACTGTTGCACTCGTATTGGTTTGTTTTCTTTTTTCATTACTTTTTCACTCAATTTTAATCTGTTGTTACTCGAAAACTGGACTTTTGACTCTTTTGAGTTTAAAATACAAATTATTTAAATTTAGTAAAAATTTGTTTTTAAATAGAAAATTCTGAAACATCCTATATAGCCTTTTTTTTAAACTCATCACTTTGATAGCCTTGGAAATTCCTTTTAAAATAAAAAAAAAAAATGTTACGATATCTTATTCCTATCAGAGTTATGATGTTAGCAACCAAAAACTTCGAAACGGGCCAATGTGGGCGACCTTTGATCAATTTGACATTAATATGTAAATTTTTTAGAAACTTATACGAATTCGTAAAAATGGCTTCTCAGTCGTTAAATAAGAAAGCTAAGAGTTCCACTAATTCCAAGGGTTTGTCGTTAAATTTCAACTCCGTTTATCTTACTTAAATTAAAATATTTATTAATTTATTTATTTTATTTAATTAGTATTAAATTAGTTCAATAAATGTATCTCGTATTCAATTAATTTCAATCCACTTCAATAGATTTCAATTTATTTCATATAATTTTAATTAATTTCACTTTATTTCATGTAAATTCAATTTATTTCAATTTGTATATAATTTCAATTTATTTCCAATCAATTCAATTTATTTCATATAATTTCAATTCATTTCCAATTATTTCAATTTATTTCATGTAATTTATATATAATTTTAAACAATTTAGAATCTTTTCAATTCATTTCAATTTATTTAATATTGTATAAATTTCAATTAATTTCCAATCCTTTCAATTCAATTCATTTCAATCTATTTTATTCAAATTACTTAATTTATTTTCAATTCAATTTATATCATTTCATTTCAATTAAATTTGTTTCAATTTTGTATAGAAAGATATTTTTAGGCATGCTCTTAATTTAATTATTAATAATTGAAAGCAGTAGGTAGGTTTCAATTATTTTAGTTTTTTCTTAAACAACTAAGTGCGACCATCACAGGTTCCTTATATTTGTATATTATAATTTTATTCAATAACAATAATTTTCATCGGCCTACTGTTTAATTGATTTCATTATTTTTTGTTGTTAGTTATTTCTTTTCCAATAGTCTTCCCACATTGCTTTTTAGCTTTCATATAAATAAGCTCTTGTTATTCACATTTTAGAAGTCTCTGAAGGTATTAACTTTTGCGAATTTATTTTTATTCTGCTATTCTTCAAACAGTTCGAAAAGCCAAAAAAAAACAACAAACGAAACGCAAGCTAAAGAAAAAGAAACAAATTACAAAAAAAAAAAAAATAAACACTTCTTTAAGCTTTTCAAAGACGTCGTCAGTTGGTCATCACATGCTCGGCTATTTAGACACATAATACGTTTAAATAATTTTTATTGCGAAAAAAAAAATTATTAATCCGATAAACTCTTTCGAAATCGATTATATACCTAGTTTCCTTATAGAAATAAACGGATCAAAGCGAAGATTATATCAAAAAGCGAATACACTTAACATAATATACTGCAAGTTATAAAGTCTCCACGACTTAAGAAGGCTTTTTGAGCTATCTCATTGATATCGGTATTAAAATCTGTCCCGGTTTTTTTTTTGATTGTCAACCAAACGAACGGTACCGTGAACGTCAGTCAAGTCAAGAGTGGTGTGAATGTTTTTTGTTTGTTTTTTTTTTTGTGAGCGGCTTGACATTTCCAAAAAAAGGTTCTCGCTATACCTTTTAGTACAAGTACTATACACTTTGCTCTCAAATTACTCGTCGTCTCTCGCTTTTATCATAATATTGCAAGAGCCACAACCAAACCAAACCAACTATACCACTGGCACCGTCCTCGTCGTCAACGTCGTCGTTCTATTGGTATATTTCCTTTTCCGCTACAATAACGTTAGTTTTTTTTTTTGCTGCTTAAAAGCCTTTTCCGCGTGATTATAAGCAGTCCCGAATTAGGTTTTGTCGTCGTCTCTCATTTATAAAGTGCTCCGATATAATTCTTTTCTTCGTTTATTTTTTGTAATTTTTTTTTTCTTTTCTTTAAAAAGTGTGTTAGCTCCGTTCAAAAATTCATTTATACATTTCCGCCTTAGTTATTATTGTTTTGTAATTTCTTTTACAATAATAAAAATTGTACGCAAAAAATAATTTATCTATGTATATGGATACTTTATTGTAAAAAAAAATTTAACGCACATGGTTAAAATTTTGAACAAAAATTTGAAGAAAAAAATAAATCTCCAACCTTACTTAACTCTCACCTTGACAGCCTCTTGCTCATAGTTTGTGCATTTAGGAAGATTCTTTATAAAATAATTTAAATAAATAAAAAAAGAAAAATTAAAAAAACAAAAAAAACTACATTTCTTCACCTATTTTTGTCGCGTGGTTGTTTTCATTTCATCGGTGTCGCTGTTGTCTTCGTAGTTGTAGTCGTCGTCTTCGTTTACCCTACCCCAATCACAACATATAAACCCGGTAAAGTGCCTGCAATCTTTATTTCTGCGTAAATTGATATAAACAATTTGACTCTGTCTATAATTATCTTATAAGGTGGAAAGTTAAATTTAAATAAACTCAATAAAAATTGTTCGGTTGAAGACGAAAAACAACAACACATCACAAAAATACAGACAAATATACCTATTTGAATAGAAACCCCCCTTAAAAATTACATCATAATATTCTCGCTCTCTGCAAAGCAATTAGCAAAGTGCTACTATTTCACTGACTGAGTGAGAACGAACGAAAAAAAAATAATACAAAATTTATTTAAAAGCTTTTTGGTTACGATCGCTATAAATTGTTGTTTACTCAGTAACAGCAACAGTAAAAATGATGAATAATAAACCAAAAGGAAAGCCACAACAGGTTCAATCGAAATCACAACCTAAAAAGGCTCCCAAAACTCAAAGGACACAACCACAATCAGAGCCACAACCCTCGGGATCCACCGAAACAAATAAGACGCCTTCCAATCCCTTTAACAACAAAACCAAAAATTCTCTTACTGAGACAGTTAAAAACACTTCCGGTCTAAAAAATGACCCCAATCTGTCCAATCTAACTGCATCTTTAAAACGACTGAATTACACAAATAAGAAAGCTTCCAAGACTCAGAATTCTTCAAACAAGCGAAATCAGCATCCTTCGGCTTCATCTGGCAACACACGCATGAAGTCCCGTGACGAAGATCATAAGAACGATCCGATGGGTCATAAAAAAAATCAATTCGGAAAAATGAGACTAACGGAATTTCTAAACATTGATCAACAGAACAAGACACCGAGTAATGGCACTGCCACTAGAAGTTCTACAATTGTGAATGGTTCTTCCTTATCGTCGTCATCATCTAACACTCCTTGTGCCAAATGTTCAACTCCAGCTGGTTACACAAATTATAGTTTGATCGATCCCATGATCTTTACAGGCAAACAATTCCAGAAGAAGAGATACAGTAATTCAAAGGGATCAAACAGTAACAACAACAATAACCAACGCAACGAACCGAGAAATGTAATGATGAACAGTACTTTTGTTCCAATTGAACAACCGAAGGTGCCTATTTTATCTTCATCCAATATTGCCGCTGTGATTGCTGATACGGATCGGTTTACTATTTTTGAGAAAACTGGTAAATTACGGACTTCGTATCCCATTATGCAGGTGAGTTTGACATTTTAAAATAAATATCATACAGTGCTGTGTAAAAAAATTATGTAGGTATATTTTTTTACTTACTCTAAATGAAATGAAAGTTTTGGTTGTGAATTTAATCTAAGGATGATAGACAAGTAAAATAAAATGGACGACTGGAACGCAAAGAAAAGAAAATTATATTTAATAATGGAAATACTTGAAGTCGCTCCTAAATTATTTTTTAAAATTCCAATAGGTAGTATTAAATTGAATTTAACCATTTTGTGACTCAATTTTTAATAATTTCATTATTGTGACATAACTCAGATAGCTTTGATAGATACCTCGTTTAGTTTGCAGAGTTGAAACGTGTTTGAACTATGTTTCCAACCCTTATTTACCTTTGTCTAATTGAAATAGGTTTGGCTCGATGTTAGTCTAAAGCTGATTTGTAAAAAAAAGTGGACTAAATCGAAAATTTCCCAAGTAGTTTTCAAAATGAAACAAAAACTCAAAAAAATGTATTTTAACAAAAAGGAATTATTTAAAATAAATATTTTCTAATTCCACTTATTGTGAATTCACATCACGAGTTCTACAATTCGTTCGAAATGCTTATTGTGAATTGGAATTTCGAAATTCAAAATTGGTGTTCTGCATTTTGTTTCATTCGGTTTAGATCAACCTTCTTGATGTTTTTTGTTTTACCGATGAAGCGGCATCAGTTCTTTTTTTCCTGGACCCATGTTCTGCAACTCGGCGATAACTTTACGTGGCGAGAAACGGCGAAAAATGGAACAAAAATGGAACAAAGCTCATAGGAATCCTATGGGTTTTGTTCCATTTTTCGCCGTTTATCGCCTCGATGTCAGTGGAACAATACAAAATTGAAACACAGATAAGTGGAACGAATTGTTCCATTTTATTAGAAATAACAATCAGCTGGTAAATCAGCGGAAAAAGAATTTTCATCAGTAAAATTAATAAATGTATTTTTTAGACAAAATATTTCCTCCAGTGAACATTTTTTTATGAAAATATATTTCGAGTAATTTATCATCATTTTATCATTTTAAATCGTATTATAAAGTATTTAATTATCCAAAAGAAATTTTTTTCCTGATGCATTTTCCTGATCGCTATAACCGGCCCCTAAGCCAAATTTATATTTGTGTTCTTTTTAGTATTTTTTTAGTATTATTTTAGAAGAACATAAACAATTCATCAAAAATTTCTTTTAATAAGTAACTTATGCTATATTAGGTTATTATTAGTTTTTATTACAAAATTGTTCGAGAAATTTTTTGTCGGATTTTCGCTTCCTTTTATCTCTTGAAAATACCAATATGACTAAATCCAATTTTATCCGCAGCGTAATTTCACTTTGCAAAATAATTAAAAATTGATGCACCTTGCAGTTTTGACAATTCGAAGTAATTGCGAAATTTTCTAAAGCCAACGAATTTTAAAACACGGAATTTCATTTCGAGTGAAACTGAAAATCGATTTCAATTCGATTTCGTTAGATTCAGACATTCAGAGTCAGAGTTGGTTTGAAAATTTAATAACACTGCAGTGTTTTCATTTTGCATATCTTTGTTTAAAATAAAAATAAAATTATATTTAATGTTTTTGTGTTGAGTATTTTCATGGTATTTTCACATTATACTTCTAGATAGTCAATTTGGAACAAAAAATGAGCAATTATTATTTATTATTTTAAATTTTGTTTGAGTTTTTCATTTTTTTATGCTGCATAGATACAGCATTTTGTTTTGCTTTTTTTTATTTGGCATTCAATTGTTTTTCAATTTTTTGGCTTTCATTAAGCAATATATATTAAAATTTCGTAAATTTTGAGATATATTATTTAATGGAAGCCAAAAACTTGCAAAATAACTAAATGCGAAATAAAAAAAAGTGAAACAACATAATGCCAAAAATTAAAAAAGCGAACAAAACTGCAACTAAAAAAAGCAAAACAACAAAATACCAAATAAAAAATTGGAATTGAATGTGGTTATATTTTTGAGCACTTTATTTTTAAAAAAATAATGTACCTGCTATATTTGAAAAAAAATAATACAAAGCAAAAAAAAAATTAATTAATTATTATCTCACATTAAAAATAATAACTGCTTCCAATCGAAAGTGTTGAAAGTCTTAAAATATTTGAATACAAAATATTTTTGAACAGTAGTGTAGAATATACTTAGAATTTTTTTTTTTGTAGAGAAATGTGTTTGCAGGAAATGTTAACATTTATATTTTGTTTCAATAAATTTGCAAGTCATGACGGGTGTAGTGAATTTATATTGTGACACCTCAAAAAGGAAAGAGTTATGAGGGGGAAGGGTTGACTAACTCACAAGCGTATCACTTTAATTAATAACAAGTTTAATTTTAATATTATTTTTTTTTTAAAGTTCACGGTTAAGTAAATAGCATTGAAAGTTCGAAGAGATAAAAAAAAGCTTTTTTCAAATATTTCTCATCGGTTTGGTGGTTTTTTGGTATTTGATATAGTTTTAAGGGAAGGTTTGATTCCTACATATATGTGGAGATTTTTATTGAGTTGACAACAAAGATTTTGTTTAGCTAGTTTTGCCGAATTGTAAACAAATATCGGAGGTGGGTGGTGAAACTATATAAACATTGAATCGGTGCTCAATTTGTGTGATCGTCGATAACCTAATTTTAAAGCTTTGCAAAATTGTCAGAAAAAAGTTTTTTTTTTATTTTTTCTATAGGAAATTTGTTTGATCAGACATCAGATGTAATTTTGAATTCTTTTTTGAAGAGTAAACAAGTAATTGCAGAAAGTTTGCTTTGTTGCAATTATTCACGTTATTTATAATAATTATTTTAACAATTATTTACAATTTACACGCTATATAACAATAAGGCTTTTTGTAGAAATAATATAGTAACAACATGTTAAGAGGTTTCGAATTGAGTTAAAAACATTTGTTTATTTAAAAAAGAAATGTACACTTTTGTTACCAAGTATAAGGTACATATTGTCATTTTTTTATTGATTTTATGAGTCACAACCAGCTGGACAAAAATTTGAAATATCTGTAGCCCACTTATCAATAACTTTAATAATAAAGTGACGTGACATGAAGGGGCTATTTTTCGACTTAATTTTATTTTTTAATAAAAAAGGAAAAAATTACAAATAAACTTGGATTCTATATCAACTTGTATTAAAATTTACAGTTTACAAACTATGTATTTGTATAGTAAAGCTACACGAAAAGCTATAAGTGGTTGAAGTCCACTCACCAGTGTAGTCTGCAGCATTAATACTCTTGGAATATGAATGGGGTACTTAGTTATATATGCAAAGAATTTCATATCAGAAATAATGGAGCATTTAAAAAAAATTGAAGAATATGTGGCATTAATCCAAATAAATAGCTTATTTTATTTTTGCAATAACAAAATGGTAAAAATATTGTCTTATGTCAATTTCTAAGGCTAATGACACCCGATTCTATTTCTTCGTACGTCATTATGAGAACCAAGAAAACCAATGAAAGTTTATTGTACTCACGAACGTTTGCGAACAAAAGGAAATTGATTCAGTCGCACGAACTATTTGTTCTTATTTCCATGACGTGCGAACCAGTAGAACGTCAAAAGGTGTATACAGTTGAAAATAAATATGAATACATCAGCGTCATTAGAATTTCTTGGTGAATTTTTCGGCTTTTTTTTTAAATGATTATCTTTTTAAATTTAAATTGTATGGAAATTATTGATTTAATTATGTATGTATGTACTATCGCAATTACATGCAAATACAAGACGCACGAAAACAAACAAATGAAGTTTTTGAAGAAATTATTAACATTTTTAAAATAAAATTATAATTCGTAAAATAAGCAGGTAATTTCGCTTCGTTTGACACAAAATCGGTGTAATATGAGAGTCGGAAAGTAAGTTTGAACTATAGAAATAATATATATGATGTTTGTATAAATACCCGAATTAGTGGAAAACCTAGGAATTTCGGGTAAAAGTTTAAGTTTCGAGAAGCTAGCTTCACCTGAAGGAATACTGTAGAAAATATAATTGAAAGCCTGATTTTGAAAGCCTATTTGATTTTGTGAAATATAACAGTGGGTTAGATCCGGGGCCTATTTTACCAAACACTTTTCACTTTGTAACTTTTCAAACAAATAATTCCCTGCAAAGTAAAAGTGCAAAGTGGTTAACTAGACAAGACTATTTTTGAAAAGTGAAAAGTAAAAGTGTTTCATAAATTTTCAATAGGACTTTGCATTTGAATTCATATTTTGCAAAGTTGCAAAGTAAAGCTAAGATTGATATCAATTGAGATCAATTAAGCTATTAAGCTACGATAAGGCGGTCAACGTTAATGATTTGCTTTAATGCACCAAAAATATCATAACTAAATATATTGTCAACGTTAACTGTCTCAACGCATGAAACGTTGACGATCACACGAGTGACACCAGTCATTCAATATTGTCCAAAAATGCATTGAAGGTTATCTGTGCCAAAGCGTTTTTAATGCCTTGTCGTCAACGCGTGGACATTTTATACTATGACGATCACACGACTTGACCACATTAGAACACAAATCAACCATTATTTGCGTTGACAATTGCAAGATGTAAAAAAAATTTTATTGTTTAAGCTTTGAACTCTTAAATTCCGCGACGTTGATAAATAGATTGAAAATCCTTAAAAAAATAAAAATTTTAAGATTAAAATTTATTCACCGAAAAATGGCGTAAAAATACGTCAAGATATTGTTTGTTGCCTATCTGTCAAACTATAAACTGCCAAATTCCATTGAAGAATGGCTACGATGTCGATGGATTAAAAAAACTCTAAAAAATGATAAATTAATAAAATTTTATTTTGTACTTCTGAGAAATGCGATTTTAAGTTTTTCGGGCGAAATTTGAAACGAAATATTCAATTTACCACAACATAAAGCTTGTTATCTATCTGTCCAGCTATAAAATGTCCAATTCCATTAAAGAATAGCTACGATGTCTATGGATTAAAAAAACACTAAAAAAACAGACATTTTTGAAATTGAGATGAAGGCTAGGTTGACCCAAAAAAAAATTCTTTTATGTCAACGTTGAGATATACGGTTAACGCGCTCTGACGAGCATTCTGTCAATGTTACCTAGCTGCGTTGACAGGGTGATTACACGGTAACACAAAATAAACAACGCGTAAATTCATGTTCTTTGGTATACTTGTCATAATTTTGACAAAAAATAGCCTGTTAACTATTATTTTCTTCTTCATTTTCAAAATGGCAATTTTATTCTAAATTTATTTCGACAACTTTTCAAAACAAACTCTTATTTGCAATTGAAAATTTCTCTTTGAATATTACGGAAAAGCTTTTCAAAATTCTTAATATAATTTGCAAAATTTATTTGTTTGGTGAAACAACAAGAAAAAAAACTTTGCAAAGTAACAAAACTTTTCACTTTGAAAATTTGCGTTTGGTGAAACGTATTTTGCAAAGAGGAAAACTTTTCAATTCAATAATTTCTTTTTTGAAAATTTGCGTTTGCTGTAAAGAAAATTGCAAAGTAAAAGTACAAAGTTGCAAAGTGAAAAATGTTTGGTGAAATAGGTCCCAGGTCAGGCTGAATTTGAGAGATGGCATAGATTGTATTGAATTTGGGAGCATCGGTCATTTGTGGCTCAATGACATGGATCCACGATTAAAAGAAACCAAATAAAAATAAAATCTAACTGATAGATCAAATCACATGATCTCGGTGGCCTGGCCAGTTCACTTCACCTCTGCGTGAGATAACCTAATAGCTCGTGCAGAATGTTAATTATAACATCAGCTGTGTGCACGTAGCTCCTCCATTCTCTTTGAGCAAACAAATTTGGTAAGGGGACCTGTAATTTGTAATTTGGAGGATTTGTAAATTCCTCACAAGATGCAGAAAGCCGAGGAAAAAATTATGTTTTCGTTATAGGTGGTACAGGCTGGGAATCGAACCCAAGAACTTCGGCGCACTGTGGTCCGAAAATCCAAAAATTGTGGCAAAAATACAAAATTTGATTTTGTTTTTTATATCTTATAGGAACATAAACAAAGCTTCAAAAACAGTAAATAAAATAATTTGTTGGTAAAAAGTTTGGTTTATAAAGCTTTTCAAAGTTGGGCAATTTTATTATAGAGCACAAAAAATAACAAAAAAAAATTATTTATTTATTTTAATTTTTGCAACTATAATGGCAATGTTACGTTGTTGTTTGGTGATTTTTTAAGAGGTTTAGAACTTTTAAAAAAAAAAAACACAAAAAATTCGAAAAAAATGAATGAAATATTTATTTGAATCGATAGTTTGAACCTTGCAATTTAATGTTTAAAGATAATTTCATGCAAATGTTGACCGCGGCTGCGTCTCAGGTAGCCCATCCGCTGAGTCCAATTTTGGCATACTCTTTCACACATATCGGCCGGTATCTCACGAATGAATGCATGGATGTTGGCTTCCAGTGCGTCAATCGAAGCGGGCTTGTCCCTATAGACATTAGCCTTGACATACCCCCACAAAAAATAGTCTAATGGTGTCAAATCGCACGATCTAGGCGGCCAATTGACCGGCCCGAAACGTGAAATTAACTGTTCACCAAACTCGCCTCGCAATTGCGCCATTGTTTCGCGTGCTGTGTGGCATGTGGCACCGTCTTGTTGAAACCACATATCATGCAAGTCAAGAACTTCCATTTCGGGCAAAAAAAAGTTTGTTATCATCGCTCGGTAGCGTTCACCATTGACAGTAACGCTGCGATTCGCATCATCTTTGAAGAAATATGGCCCAATAATGCCGCCGGCCCATAAACCGCACCAAACAGTGGCTTTTTCGGGATGCATTGGTAGCTGTTGCAATGCTTCTGGCTGATCTTCACTCCAAATGCGGCAATTGTGCTTATTTACGTACCCATTCAACCAAAAATGAGCCTCATCGCTGAACACAATTTTTCGATAAAACACATTTCGAACCGAGCACGAATTTTGATAGTAAAATTCAATAATTTGCAAGCGTTGTTCATTTGTAAGACGATCCATGGTTAAATTGCAAACCAAACTGAAGCTGTTTAACAGTGACACAAGGTACTAAACACACGTCAGCTGTCAAAACCAGTGTTGCCAAAACCAAACCAGCTAAAAAATCACCCGTTATAAAAGTGTCAGCTAAGAGAAAAAGATAAAGATGCTATTTTAAAGAAAGGAAAAGCACTTACATATCTGACAAAAAAAAATATTAATTGTCAAAATTAATTAAAAATCCTTTTCTTGTTATTTCTTCTGTTGCTGCAATATTTGATAAATAAATTTTAACTATGACACAAAATAATATCCGATTCCATTTAGTCCGGAATGTATTTTTAAAATTATTTGTTTAATATTTTTTTAAATATATTACAATTTTCATTCTGAAAAGTCAAAAAAACGGCTAGAAGCTGAAAAATTCATATCTTATCACATTTTGAATTACTTCAGAAACTATGTTTCATAGAAGGAAGTACTTGCGTTAGGTACCTTCCTTACCTAACCTGGGTTTTTGGTATGTTGTTTATGATGTTGGCCTACTGAAGAAACCCAGTTTTTGACCTCGAGCGACCAACGCATCAGTTATTGGTGATTTATCCCTCAAGGATAAGTTTTTGATTTTAACTTCGTACTTCGATTTAAAAAATTTAAAACCAACTATATTTCCTTCAATTTGAGCCTAAAAACGTTTCTGTAGACCAAATAGTTTTTAAAATACAGCTATTCAAAAGAACAACAAAAACAATATTGTTTAAAATATAACAAAATTAATATTTAAATATTAAAATTGATTTTTTTTTCTGAGTTGCAAAGAACTGGTACCACAGAAACGTTTTAAGGCTCCGAGAGCAGCCCTTTACCCGAAATTATAGACAGCCCTTAATCGCTTTGGACACTAACTATCAGCAGAGATTTTGAGCTGAGACAAGAAATATTCGGAATTAATAGGTTCCCTCCATTCCTGCCAATAACACGCACACAGGAATGGTTGAGAGTTGTATAAGTCACTAGGCGTCACCCAATGTATTTATTTTTATTTTAAGAATCAAATATGTGACATTGTCATTTTATCAAAGGTTTTTCTAAAGGACAAAGTACTGCTATGATGTTTTCCTTAATTTTAACCCATTAGGTATCCAATGTTAAGTTTTCAGTTAGTTTTTCTGGTGGAAGGTTTCGTGGGACCCCTTTGTGGGTCTCTGTACCTCTCATGGGACTCCGTTGCTCCACTAAGGGTATGTTCAGTCATGTTCATCACTCCATAATATAAATCGGTTTTTTTTTTAAGTACGTATACGCCAGAGTGTACCAGCTTTCATTGACTTTATAGTTTCTTATGTAACTTTTATTATACGACAATTTATATGTAAGCAGTCACATTCAAGGGCTGCAAGTAGCCCAGCGCTGTGTGATGTCTCTATTTCTAAATATGCTTAGTAGGTACTTGTTCATCGGCAATCAACGAACAAAAGTTCGATGGAAAAAAGTTTGATCGATTCGAAGATTATAAATTTCCTTTTAATCATTGGATCTTCAAGATAAAGGGCTTTTATGAAAGCTCAAATCCTAGGCCAAACAAATGCATACTAAAGTGGTGATTGAGTGTGTCGTCAATTTTCAAAATGTATTAATTGAAAAAAAAATTCACAATTTTGAAAGACAATACTCCAAAAAGTTATTCCTCCAACCCTTCTACAAATGTTTTATTGGTTTTATAAGAATAAATAGAACAGGAAAGACGATATACGATAAAGACACTGAAAATTGGGCTATATAATGCTTAGATCTTCAAAATTAAACTATTAAAAAAAAGCTTAAATGTCAAACGAAATTTGTGTATACAAATTATAAGTTGTATTTTTTATCATAAATATAAATGAGTGTCCAAATGTATTTTGTATGCAGTGCTGTATGCATCGATGCGTTGCAGACATTCTGCACATCTATTTAAGCCATTATCTAGTTCGTTTTATTAATTATAAATATATGCTTCCTTAAAACTGGCTTAAAAGTTTTGTTCACTGTTAAACACCATTTTACAATATTTGTTCTTACCTTTGTGTTGGAGCAAAATAGAAAACCATAAAGTTCTTTACAAACAATAATCAAATATTTAAATTTATGCGCATGTAAAAAAGTATTTAAGGTTTGAATAATTATTTCCTTTTTAAAACCTTGATAAACGAAGTTAAAAAAAAAAACAAAATTAGAAAACTGATAAGTGGGAGTCACATCAATTAGTTTCAATATAACAACTCATTGTTGTGTTCCTGAGCATATTTTATTTGAAAACGAAAATATTTCAAGTTACACCGTTTATATAATGCTGAATCAATTACAGCTTTTGAGTTGAGGTAGACTTGGTAATTTTTGTTTTTAACTTAAAATATGTTAAAAGATTTTTTGTGTAATATATTCACCATTTATATATAGATTTATGATCACTCGTAAAAAGAATGAAAATAAAACCTGAGATACCTTTTCTATTTCTATTTCTGAGTTCACATTTAAAAGAGTTCGTGTGCCGTTAAAAGAATCGGGATGTATTTTGCGTATTTTTTTTTTTTCTTTTTTTTTTCAAGAACATTTTTGAAAAAAAGAGGTTTAAATTAATTTCTAGATATTCCTGTCTTACGTTAGTTTTGCAAAAAAAAAAACACAATGTACCAATTTAATCGCATTATTTAACAGATTAAATGAAATTCCGTTTGTATTTGTTTTTTTTTTTACTATTTCATAATCAAAAAAATTTAAGATTCGATTTTTTCCACATCGTTGCAGACTGGTTTCACCTTTTTTGTTTAAATGATTTTGATGGTGGTAAATACTGTTACTAGAACTTGTTATATAAGTTATACTTAATTTGTATTTAATTTGAATAGAATTTGTATATGTATCTATGTATGTATTTGAATTTGTATAAATTTATCTTACTGCCCATAATGTTAATTAAAATAAACAAAATTATGCAAAATGCTAATACATTTGTGAATTATTTATTTAACAAAAAATAAAGAAAAAATTATATTTAACTTGTTTTGTTGATTGAGCTTTTAGAAGTATAAATAAAAAACACTTGGGAGTTAATTTTAAATAAATTTGTTATAAATATTATTGTTTAAAGTTGACTTAAAATTATATCAGGGCAGTTCAGAAAAATTTAGAAAAATTAACAGAATTTCTTAGGAAAAGTCTTTGGATTTGCTTCCAAATATTGAGGATACTTACTTATACATATTCTTTTACTTACGTAATTTCTGCTAAAAGAAAAACTGGTTTAGGTTTCCTGAATCATAATTTCGATGCATTGGATCAAGGCAGAAATAAGCGCATTTAGTAACACATGGTTCCAATAAAACTTATCATATTTTATCAGTTAAAAGTTAATTATAAAAGAAGGAAATAAATATTTTGCAAAGCCTCCCAAAAGATTAAGCAAATAAAATTTACATAATAAATATTATTTATATTCAATTTCCTATTAATAAAGCTGTTCGTATATTTTGACGTCACGACGCATAATTTTTAACAGCAGTGAAAGCAAACAAAACATTACCAAAATAGAAAAAATTTAACAGATTGGATAAATAATATATAATATCGTCAGACGTACGTCAAGAAAATTTGTTTGATATAAATATATTAATGTTAATATTTATCAACAACAACGGATTCTTTCTCAAATCGAGAATTAAAAATGCGCCATTATCTAAAAAAAATGATTCACTAGACAAGGTCACACGTGCTTGTTACAAAGATCAACGAAATTAAAATTTTGGGAATGAATTTATTAAAGAAAAACGTGTAGTCCCCAATGATTGTCAACTTCTAATGAATAAAATTATTTATATTTTGTAGAAACCTTATACCTATCGTAATGATAGATTTTAAGACCTCAATCTTGAAAACCCGTTAAAAAATTTTTGCAGTTGCATATTTATTTATGAAACCATGTCGATTGCATTCAACTACCCATATAGAGCAAGAATTGGTTACGGGTAGACAAAAATTACCTTTGTATATCGCTCTTATGGCATCTACCCAACAAGGATAACTTATCGCTATTGTAAAGTTATCGGAAAAATACAATAGCCAGTACCCATATTGATCTGTTAATTTTTTGTGGGGCATAAGGCCAGGCGCGCACTTGCAACCAAACTATTTGGTTTCGATTTTGAGTACTATAGGATTATATTAGACCCCGCGGAAGTTTATGTGCGCGCACTTCCATATAAGCCCGTTGTGTTCAAATTGGAACCAAACTGTTTAGTTGCAGGTGCGCGCCTGGCCTAACGCTATTATAACTTGAGTTCTAATGGCCATATTTCAAAGTTAAGGTCTTAAAATCAAAAGAGTTAGAGGAAGTTGATTTTTTGGTGGCAAGACGCAAAATGACGATTTTAAAATGCAGCTGCTTCCAAAATTTTCAGAGTAAGTTTGTTGTTAATATTTAAAAAGGAAGCATTTTCGAATGAGATATCAATCACATTCGTAACATTTTTATATTCGAATCAATGGCAAACAAAAGAATTTTTGTGATGCAAATTGAGCAAGAATTTATCTCAAACAAGATGACCAAACACCTTAAAGAGTGAGTCAAAAGTTATATTTAACAATGGTCGTCATAATTTGTACGCAAACTTCCTCTGTTGTTCAGTATATTTGTATGTCACGTATCGTGTGTGAACGTTAACTAAGCGTTGTGACGAGGGCGGTACATGTTTTCATGACGGCGGCGGGTTTTTCACAAATTACCCCTCAAATGCACGAAAAAGACATGTCATTCATGTCAAAAATAAATAAATAACGGCATTCAAAATATTAAAGTTTTTCAATAGGGACGGGTATATTTTGACGGTTAGTGGCGGCCACGTTGTTTTATCTGTTGTTAATTTTTTTAAACTCTACGGTGTTAAAACAAATCAAAATGGCTAAAGGAAAACAATTCACAATTCATTAGAGGGGGTTATTAGGAGCATATGTGTAGTTTTTCGGAAAAATCGTGCTGGAGCTTAAGCCGCCATCTTGAATTTTCAAAAAAATTGACTTATTCAGCGTAGATCCCGCGAGATTGTTTTTGTAGCTGTATTCAAACCTACAAATTTTTTTGTATGAGTTTTTTAGGTTTTCTTTTTGTCTTATTTATTAAACTAGTACGTCCAGCCCCCGAAACTCGAGTGCTAATGACATTATCGTCTAATTGAAAAACAATTTCTAGAAAATATATTGTAATTCACATGAAATTCTATAAAACTTTATTTTTCGATGCATACGATTTTTGGAGGTGGATACTCCAATATTTGGCGTTTTTCTTTTTTGGCTCTAAGCAAAGCTCTGGGCAGAGGTTGAGCGACCAGAGCAAAGCTCTGAGGAGATTATGATCAGAGCCCTCAGATTTAATTATGAAACACACTTGAGCACTGAACATGTCATATGCATAGTAATCTGTCAAATTACATAAAAATTGTATGAAGTTGGCTTCGCTCAGCGTTTTGCTCGATTTGCTCGGTCATTTTATTCTGAGCATACAGATCATGCTCCGAGCTAGCTCAGATGGAAAAAAGAAACACGACTTATGTGCTCTGATTTGTCTGAGGTAAAAAAGAAACATAGAATTAGTTTTTGACAGCTCGGTGATCTGCTCTGAGGTAAAAAAGAAAAGCGCCAATTAAGTAAAAAATCGCAAGAATAATATCATCGTTTAAAAGCAGTCTTGAGCGTGGAGAAAAACTGAGCTAATTATTATTATATGAGCTACTTTTTATTATTTCCTGCAGCACTGAACGCCGCGCTGCCGGGTTGGGTTTAGCCGATCCCAGAACCACTGGTCCCAAGACCATCTCGGAAGTAGTCAATAAAGACCAATTAAATTTATATCGAAAATAATACTCGTCGAATGTATTGATTCGTGTATTTAATATATTCGTTAAGATGGTTAGTGAATAAAAAGTTATTGTTCCACGCCTCAGCTTAAACACCCCTCACACTACATCTACAACTTGAAAGCATTCTTCCTTTTTTTGCTAACATTTTATTTCAATTTAAAAAACAACACCCAATGAGCGAGAGACACAATAGATTGTAGAATATTTCCATGCAAAACCAATATACCTACAACTATACATAATTTGTGCTTCCTTGCATTAAATCGACCAATGGCCGAAAATCCAACACAACAGAAAAAAATCCTCAGAAATAAAATTCTTCCCACAAAAATCCCTCACTCGAATTCACTAACGATCTTAACGAATACATTAAATGCACGAACCATTGCATTTAACGAAAATATAATAAGTTTGTGAACAAATACTCGGTCTCGCTCTGGCTCTTGCTATGGTTCTCGCTCTCCTCGCACTTATAATGCAATATTACTTTATTGTTTTTTAGTCTTTGTGGTAAAATTATTTAATAAATGTTTGCTTTGTGCACTTCTATGCAAAAAACCTTTTCATCGACATATAATTTATACACTTTCGGCTTTTGTAAACCGCGTAAATGGTACCCCAAAATTCGTGTTTGTCGTTTTATTATATTGATGATGATGATGATGATGATGATGATATATTAAAACATTTTTTTTTAATTAAAAATTTCAATTTAGGTACTTATAAAGGGTGATTTTTTAGCTGGTTTGGTTTTGGCAACACTGGTTTTGACAGCTGACGTGTGTTTAGTACCTTGTGTCACTGTCAAACAGCTTCAGTTTGGTTTGCAATTTAACCATGGATCGTCTTACAAATGAACAACGCTTGCAAATTATTGAATTTTACTATCAAAATTCGTGCTCGGTTCGAAATGTGTTTTATCGAAAAATTGTGTTCAGCGATGAGGCTCATTTTTGGTTGAATGGGTACGTAAATAAGCACAATTGCCGCATTTGGAGTGAAGATCAGCCAGAAGCATTGCAACAGCTACCAATGCATCCCGAAAAAGCCACTGTTTGGTGCGGTTTATGGGCCGGCGGCATTATTGGGCCATATTTCTTCAAAGATGATGCGAATCGCAGCGTTACTGTCAATGGTGAACGCTACCGAGCGATGATAACAAACTTTTTTTTGCCCGAAATGGAAGTTCTTGACTTGCATGATATGTGGTTTCAACAAGACGGTGCCACATGCCACACAGCACGCGAAACAATGGCGCAATTGCGAGGCGAGTTTGGTGAACAGTTAATTTCACGTTTCGGGCCGGTCAATTGGCCGCCTAGATCGTGCGATTTGACACCATTAGACTATTTTTTGTGGGGGTATGTCAAGGCTAATGTCTATAGGGACAAGCCCGCTTCGATTGACGCATTGGAAGCCAACATCCATGCATTCATTCGTGAGATACCGGCCGATATGTGTGAAAGAGTATGCCAAAATTGGACTCAGCGGATGGGCTACCTGAGACGCAGCCGCGGTCAACATTTGCATGAAATTATCTTCAAACTATCGATTCAAATAAATATTTCATTCATTTTTTCGAATTTTTTGTGTTTTTTTTTTTTAAAAAGTTCTAAACCTCTTAAAAAATCACCCGTTATATGATTTAGTGAGCAAAAAATTATGAAAAATGTAGTATCATAAGAGCTTTACCTAAAAAAAAAAACAAGTTAAGCATACAAATATTTTTCAATATTATTTCTTATCTTTCAATAAATTGACCATAGATATTGCTTTAGGATCTTCACAGTCCGAACGTCTATTTAACAGTTAAGTGCTTAAAATGTGTATATAAGTATGTTTTTCTATTTGCAAAACATTTAAATTTATAAAATCAGGTCTACGACCTTCATGTACAAGAATATATAATAGAGATGTTTTTTTATGAATTTCCATTATTTATATCAGATTTATGACCTGATGTAGGATTTTTTAAGTTTTTGCATAAATGTTCCTACATAAACATAAGAACAACCTCATGGGGATACCCCCATGGCGTTTTCCGTGAATTTGCCTTTTGTCTTAAAGAATTCAATTTAATTATTTTAATTTGTTAAGCACATTGAAAAAAGGTAAAGTGGCTTAAGTCGATGTTTAACATTTTTGGGAAAACCATTTTAGTCTTGAAAAAATTATTATTTTGATTAAGAGGCTGAAATTTCAACTTAATGTCAATTATATTAATCACAAGCCGATTACACAGAAATGCTTAATTTGCTGTTTATTTTAAATACATATTAAAAAAAACGATTTTGGCTTCAGTTGACTTAAACCAATTTACCTTTTAAGTAAAGATTATTTATTTAGGTAAACCACTGTTTATAATTTTGTGGTGTGAAAGAATAAAATTGCTCAAAAACTTAGTTTTCTTTAGCCTTGAAAATCCTACACAAAAAAGATTAACAGCCCGATTTTCCCCAACATCACTTATACCTCACAAGTCACAAGAAGAGGTGAAAATAATTTTGTAACTTTTTTGTACTCTCCCCCACAACTTGTGAGAGTCACAAAAATAATTGAAATTGTTATTTCCTTCAGAGTAGGTCACAACTCACAAATTTCTTGTATTTTGTCATTTTGATTTGGCGTTCTAAGTATTTTGTTAAAAAAATGCAGTTTCCTACGATTAGCGAATGTAGAAAAAAGTAAAAATGGGAGTGAATTTTGGTAAATAACCTTGATCCAAAAATAGAAAATAATAATCGTATTGGTAAGATTTCAGCGCCACCGCTTTTTGCGAACTTCAGAAACAAAAAATAGCCCATTAATCAAATCAGTATTTTTATAAAGTTTTTACACTTCCATTTTGAAAATACGTCTTTATTAACTCACTTTATTGCTTAAGCTTTTAAGTAATTTTGCAATTTTTTAAAGTTTTAATTAAATTTGATTGGCCCAATTTAAAATCTTTTTTGTTTTTAATAACCAGGGGACCGATTCTGGTTCTGCGAAAAATTGAATCCAAAAAAAATGTTCACTCTTTCATACTAAATCCGATTCTCGTTCTGCGAAAATGTGAAACCAAGCGTCAAAAACATTCATATGAATAAGTTCCTTTCATGTCGGCATTTTGGAAGTGAATCTGTGCAAATAAAGGGTGAATACGAACAAACAATGCTCAATTCAACCGGGGATTGGTAATATAGTTCGTCGGAAAATTTAATTCACTAATCGCTTATTTGCATCAAATGAATCGAAAAAGTGAAAGCAATGCAAATGAGAGCGAATGTGAATACAATTTATTCAATTCACTTATTCACAGAACCAGAATCGGCTCCCAGCTGTTCCAATAATGACACCACAAAATTCACCTTTTCTGTGGTGAGTTTCATTGTGAAGATTGAGGGAGAATTCCAAAAATGTTATCGAATCATAAGAAATAGTCACAAAAGCTTGTGACTCCTCACAAGGGGGAGAATCGGGCTATAAAATACTTTTTCGTTACAGTTATAGATTTTAAGAAAAATACATCCTATCAGTTTTATGTTTTAATATTCTAATTTTGTATCTACACATTGCTTAGATTACTGGGCGCTAAAATTTCAATTCTCAAAATCAATAGCTCTTACAAAAAAGTGTTGAAATCTTTTTGTGTAGAACTTCATTAGCAACAATTTTTGCCTTGACATTTCTTCGAATAAAGTTAGAGTTTTTTACCATGAATTTTGAATCTTTCACGGTTTCACTACACAAAATTAAAATATCTGATCTAAATTTAGGGTATTTTTAAGAAAATCGGCAAAATAAAGCTTTCCATAAAAATTTTTAATTTTTTTTTTTTAGCAAAAACCTAATAGACTAAGGCTGAGTTTCACACTCGAATAAGTGTCACTTTAGTGCCACATATGGAAATATAATGCCTAATTTCACAGTGAACACTTATCAGAATAAGTGAAACTTAAGTCTCCCATATTAGCCACTTAAGTGTCACTTTCTCAGACAATAAAACTGCGAATTAAGTGCCAAAATAGAAAAATTAAGTGCGCCACATATTTTGTTAAGTGTCCACTGTGCAACTGGCCCTAAGAGCCCACAGGTATTTTTGGGTGTGAATGATAGCAAAAATTCACTGGTATTTTTCGATACATAGATCTTTTCTTTTTATATCCAAGTATGAAAGTCTTGGATGCCGTAGTTGGGGCCTCTGTCAGTAAACTGCATTATTTTAGTGCATCTGGTAGATAAGCGGCCCCATGAAAAAAGTCTTGGATTACCATATTATGTTATCAGAGGGAAAGTTTCTATCAGTGATAACATATTTCTAATTGCTATCACATTTTATTTAGAGGCTGGTTTCATACCCATCTTTGGGTTCGTCTTGGATGCAGAAGACTCCTTGGACCTCCATTTTCATGTCAATGGCGCTCAGATCTTTTATTAGATATTATAATTTAGTTTCTATACTTTTTATCTGGGCTTAAAAAAAAAAAAGAATTTTCAATGCCCCATTACCGACAAAGGCCCCAACCACGGAATTCAAGACTCAATATTTGGTTATGTAAAGCTAAGATCTATGTATGTATATAAAAATACCAGTGAAGTTTTGCTATCATTCACACCCAAAATTTGCTGTGGGCGCTTGGTCTTTAATTTTATTGAGCTATAAGAATAAAATTAGTTCCAGTACTTGTTTCAAAAATTTTATCACGTAACTTTGGTACAATCGAGTTCATTGGTACAATCGAGGATAAGCAGTTCCTAATTCAACTCGGTCGATTGTTGTCGCTTCTATTGAAAAAAGTTAGGAACTGCCTGTGCTCGATTGTATCGAGTGACTGATTCCTCACAGTTCACAATAGTATTCTGGCCCAACGTAGAAGATTATCAATCCATAAATTAATTCTTTTAAGCTGCGTGGACTAATGACCCTGTGACAATACGTATTTATAGAATTATAAAAATCTGAACTTATATTTGACATTGCTAAACAAAAGTCTAAATCTACAAAAGAATTTGATATTTGAAACGTTAAATATATGTAGATTACTAAGAATAATGTCACAAATAAAGTAATCTTCTATCAATTAATGATAAATATAACATGTTTAATTATGTCTTTTGTTTACATTTTATCTCTTACGTGATTATATACTGATTATTAAAATATTCCCATTTGAGAACCAGCTGTTTTATAGACTACGTCCTCTTCCCCTTATCAAAAGAAGCTAACTTCTATAATATATCTTTCAATGTCAATACGATAAATTTAAGCTTTTAAATTGACGCACTACTTTGACCTCCAAAACTAAAAATTAATTTAACATTAACATATTATTATGTTATTCGAATTCGATATACGTACATATGTACATACATATATACGTTTTTCATATTTTCTTATACGTTTCGGATGTAGACTAAATTAATAAATTATTTGTTTTTTTATTTTTGTTTGATTTTGTTTTGCTGTTAGATTCGTAAAAAATGTAAGCTTTTTTTCCCCAACAACAAGCACCAAACAAAACTATAACCATCATCCATGTGGGTTTGCGAGATCTCGTGTAGTTTTATTTTGCAACAAAACAAACAAATCTCACCTCACCCACTCTACTGGAAATGGAAAGAGAAGAGGCGTAGTAAATTTCGAGAATTTATGAATCAGTCATGCGAAAAGCTTTTTTTCTGTGATTTCTCGAACTTTAACAATATTTAATTTTTTTTGCATGGCTTTTGAATGAAAGTAAGAGCAAGAGGAAACTTACCATTTTTGGTTTCGTTTTCAATAGCAACGCGATATAGGTATGTTGTTTTTGTTGTTGCTCAGTTTTTGTATTACTCATTTCATTTAATACTACCACAGCATGTCCAAAAATAATCGGTTTTCATAATAATTTGTTTGATTATGCGGGTAGTTGCACGAAGTAATTTTGTTCAATCATTTTATATAATAACGTTACAATTATTATGTTCTGTCTATAAAATTTTAGGCTAGGCTCACAGCAAATAAAGCAAATATTTTTGTTCCATACACACACCAAATAAAGCAAAACAAAAAACTTTGTATTGCTTGCTCTATTTGGTGTTGGTTAAAAATAGTCATGATTTGTTTTTTGGGTGATTATTCTACTGCTTTTGCATTTCTTAGACAAATTAATAAACATAACAAGAATATCACTCACATCCACATGCCATTTTGAAATACACGTTTTAGTCAGTATCTTGTTAAAGACTCATCTTACAAAAAATTTCAATCCTTGACGTCACCAAAAATATCATCAATATACTGTCAACCTAGACTGTGTCACATATGAAACGTTCACGATCACACGAATGACGCGTTGACGTGTTATCGATGTCAACGTGTTTTGTTTCCTTTGGTTTCGGTGCGAGAGACAGCGCAGTAGAGAAAGACCGTGACACAAGTGGGATACGCAAGGGAAAGGGGATCTCAATCAACTTGGCGTGTGAAACTAGAGACAGCTAGCTATGGATCGCATAAGCTGCTTTTGATGCTGCACATTCGAAGAGCAGAGATATGTGTCTGGGAATATTTTATGAAATATTTTTCAAATCAAGCTCAATAGTATAACTTTCTACAAAAAGATGTAATGATTGGTGAGATACCGACATTTTAAATCAACTACAAAAAAAAAAGTAAGCAAAATTTTGCAAAATTACGTATTTATTGTAAAGTGTCACCAGAAAGCGCAAATAACACTTTCGGTAGCCCTTCTTCTGAAAAGAATAGAAAATGCATATATATTTAATTTATAAATCGAAGCGTTCACAATTCATTTTTATGGTTTTAATGAATTTTGGTTCTAATTAAATCAAAGCATTAAAATTGAAAAATACCACCGAACGCATCCATTAATAATCAAATTTTGTCAAACTATAATACAAAAAATTTGTCTGCAATCCTATTGATTGTCAAACTATTCCAGACACTCCAAAACTTTATCTCAACTATTATATTTACTCTTTGTACTGACTAAATTATCAACACTATTTCTTTGTTGTTGTTTACTGTGAAAATTTTTACTGCGCTGCCTATAGAATTGCCAATAAAAAACGCCTTATATTAGGCGTGTTTTTTTGCAAGCCTGGGGGGATAGGTTGAAAAAAAAATGACAACGGGTATTTACGATGCGATCACAGAAAAAAAAAAATGGAGTTTTCATACAAACTATCGGTAACAAGTGTGTAATTCACGCCGGTAATACAGTTTTTTCTGAACGCTTAAGTTAAGCACCGAGAATTCTCTGGGTTTAGCTAAGCCCACAAGCGATCAGTTGTTGTAGCATTTAACATGTAAATTGTTTAGCACTGACATCGTTTTTTTCATCCAATTCCTCCCGGGCTTACAAAAAAAACACGCTTATTAAGAATTATGTTTGTAATCATAATCTATAAGTCACTATCGAGGAAGCATGTTGGCCAGTTTATGTTTTTAAATAAATTATTGGATTTATCATATTGCCATGCGGTTTTCTTGGGATATAAAATCAATTTATTCTATTTTGTATCCAAAAACCTGAAAAAAGATCATAACTAAAAATGTTTTTCGAGGTCCATAAATATTTTAAGAGAATGAAAGAAAATCAAAATTCGTACATAAGAGACCAAAGATAGCTGTCTCAAAAGATCCTTCATTTCATTTGATGGTCAAAATTCTACCTGAACTTTTTGACTTTAATTTAAACAAAAAAAACATAAAAACAAACTAAATAAAAATACAACGTAATAGACAAAAAGCATATTTAAAAAAAGTCAAAAAAAGTGATACTAAACACAAATGTTGGCTCGCATTTCTAATCTTTTATACAAACCTTCATATATATGAGTGTTTACGTGTTTAGATACATTTTTTTTTAATACACAAATCAAGATCTGTTTTTGCGTTGTTTAATTTTTGTTTTGTTTTTATTTTATTTTTGGCAATTCGCCACTTAACACACATGTGCGTCGTTGAAGTTTCATAACTTTTGGTGGTGTTGTTTACAAAAACAAAGACAACAAATTTGCCACAAGAAAGAATTAGAAAAAAAAAAAAAAAAAAAAAAACAAAAAAAAAAAACATTTTTATCGGAATTCACAGGTACAAGTCTAATCTTTAAGCGGCATGGGCATGGCGATAGTGAAGACAAAAGAAAAAGTTAATGATTAGATTTTTTTTATGTCTTTCATGGGAAGTATGTACTTTCATAATAAGTGTTTTAATTTAAAGAAAAGTGCAAAGCACAAGAGAAAAAAGATAAAGTTATTGCGATGTTTTGATAAACAATCAGGTGATGATAGACTTCAACACATCTATAATGTATCACTTTCGAATTAAAAATTTCTATTTTTTATCTTAAGGTTTCAAGGGCACACTTGAGAGTCTTTTTTTTTATTGCTTTATAACTTGCAATCCAATTAAGAACATGAGAGCTTATAATAGATTCGAAAAAAAACTGGTTCCAGAAAAAAAAAAATAAAATAAATTTGACTAAAGAAGCAACAAAAATGGTGGCAATAAAGTCTGTGAACAACTTTTAGCGTTGAAGGCATATCTGACTCCAATTAAGTATAGTTTTTATGCATTATTACAATAACCTTATATATTTTGACAATATATCGATTTTTAAACTTGAAATCAAGTTTTTTTTTTTAAATATCTTTTATAAAGTTTTTAAAAAATAAAAATAAATATTATGAATTCTTAGCTACTTTTCAAAAGTAACAATTATTTTTAAATATAAACAAATGAAAATCTACAAATCTGGTAAAATTTTTGTAAACGATTTGTAAAAAAAAGATTTAAATTAATATTGAATATATACATTTTAGTAAAGAAAAAATTGTACAGGATATTAAGGTTTTTTATAAATAAAAAGAAGATCCATATATTTCATTTTATCTAGAGCTTTAGCTTTCCTTCAACCGTTATATGGCAAATACCGTTTGTTTTTCATTCTAAGACTCTAGATAAGTTAAAACAAAATTCGACTCATGAAAAGGCGATTTTATAAAAAAGTTGCGATTAAGTTCAAAATTTTAAAATGCTTATTTATTAACTTTTTATTTGTTTTAGTTAATTAAATGCGAAGTAAGTAGTCCGTGGCTTACAATAGCAGCTTTTTCTACCTTAAAACAAAAAAAATATATTTATTATTCATGGCTGATCCTTCTTGTCAGTAATACAATTTTTATCGGAAGCAGAGGACTTAATTCTATATGAACTTAAGTTGTTCTTGTATTTATGTGTTAGCTTATCTCCAATGTCGTTTTTTTTTTCGTTCAATTCTATTTATGTGGAAAAAAACATGCCTAATAAGAGCAAGAGCGAGCAACCAAAAAGTGCCCTTTATTTTATTTATCAATCTTTGAAAGAGGAAATTGACACTTACTATCAATTTTATGTTCAACACACTTTTCAGATTTGATAGTTTAGAAAAAAATGCCTTAAAGGGCATACCTACAACCCATGTACTTAATACTTATATATACTTTTATATTACTGTACATTTTCTTAATTGATTATTATTAATACTACAAAGTATATAATATAGTTAGGTACCTACTTAAGGCTTTGAAAATTTTCCTTTTTGTTTAACAATCAATCAGAACATTTACTAGCTATTATTTGATAAAATTAATTAATGATGGTAAACTTAGTTTATTTTTTATCTACATAATTTTACTACCTATTATAAATTGTAAATTTTTTTTAATTTATTTATATTTACTTTTGAAATCAATAAAAAATTTTACTACAAAAATGTTCAATTTATATAGGTACGTCATTATATTGATTTAAAATAGCGTTGAACTTGATAACACTTAAATATAAAACTACTAATTTAAGTAAGAGTATATTGGTATTTATTTATATAGAAGTCAGAGAGAAAAAATTATTTTTGTTTTAGAAAATTACTTATTTTGATGTTAGAGTTGTAATATTTCAAGTTTAAATATATCTGCTAAAAGTGTATGTACTATTTCTACTAAACTTATGAATTAATATAGTTTTTTCATTTAAATCACACTATCATTTCGTGTTTTTTCTTTCAGGTATGTTCGACTGTTTGAAAATTTAAATTTAACTTTGTGTCAATACGGTAAGTAAAATTTCCATTTTGTTGCTGTTTATTTTAAATTTTTTTGGTTCGCACTATGAAAAAAATTTTATGAAGTAAAACTTTGAAAGAAAGTAAACAAATTTATCTATACTAGAACCAATCCAGAATCAATTACAGCAAAAAGCCTTGTACGTTAGCTTTGTGATTTTAAGATTATTACTCTGTACATTTATGTAAGATTAATAAATAATAATAATAATAATTGAAAGTAAAAAAAATAAAAAAAAAACTTTAATAAAACACACAACAGAATCAGGCTATAAACTTAAATTTTAAGGTACACTTTTTAACAGTTTTTTTTTTCTTTCATATAAAACAAAATATTAAGGTTTTAAGCCTTCTTTACATTATGATGATGGAGAAGTCAAAAAAAATGATAGATAATAGATTTTTTTCGTTATGACCTTCAATGTATTCTGTGCATAAAAAAAAGACATAAAGTTTACTTATTCTTATTATACTTTTATATAAACGGGTATCCATATTGTAATTGTAATAGAATAATAAAAAATAGTTTTTAAATCAAGCCTAATATTGTATCGAAACTGATAAATTAATTGTTTTACCTTTTAGATGAAAAGTGTAAAAAATATATACTATAGCTGCTAATGTGAAACGAAAAATCCCATCCAAATAATGATGCAACGAAATCTTTTGGTTCTGCAGTATTCCATTCCGAAGAAGTTTCCATTCTTTTTTGCACTGTATAGCCTGAATTCGGAAAAAAATTTTATCACAAGCTACATGAGCTGACCGCTAGGTGGTGTGACTCGAATTCGATTTTTTGTAATAACCTTAACAAAGATTTAAGACTTTTTTAAATTTTCTTAAAAACAGCTTTCACATAATTAATTAATTAATTAAACTTTGTACCTGTATAGTTCATTGTATAATTTAACTAAGTTCCAAGTTTTTGACAAAAAGTGCACATAATGTAAGAAGGTAACTGATGTTTTTTGGAGAAAGCTGCCCTATTTTTTGATTATTTCCGGACATCTTGTTAATGATGTTGTCCGATTTTGTACAGCTGATTGCTTTCAATTTATAGGATTGAATCTTAAAATTATTTGAAACATTTCTGAGAAATACAAAATTTTCCTAAAAAAAAAAATTGTTTTAATGTCAAAAACATATTTCTTTAAAATTTTGGTGAACAGTACCTACATTACCTACATTATCTACCGTTTTTCATTTTAGAAACTTGTAGAGACAAAGTTCTGATCATTAACTTATAGTTTTCGAAGAATTTTAGAAGGCGTTATACTGAAAAATTATAATTTTTGGCGGTAAATTCTAGAAATGCCATGTTTTGGTGTTAAAAGTGAAATATAAAGGGTGATTTTTTAGCTGGTTTGGTTTTGGCAACACTGGTTTTGACAGCTGACGTGTGTTTAGTACCTTGTGTCACTGTCAAACAGCTTCAGTTTGGTTTGCAATTTAACCATGGATCGTCTTACAAATGAACAACGCTTGCAAATTATTGAATTTTACTATCAAAATTCGTGCTCGGTTCGAAATGTTCATCGCGCGCTGCTTCCATTTTATGGTCGGCATTCTCGACCTTCTGAGCAGTCTATTCGGAAGATTGTGACCAAATTTCGCACCAAATTTACTTTGTTGGACATTAAACCACCAACACGTTTACGTACTGTGCGTAGTGAAGAAAATATTGCGGCCGTATCAGCTAGTGTGACAGAAGACCGCGAAATGTCGATTCGGCGCCGTTCCCAGCAGTTAGGCCTTTGTTACAGCACTACGTGGAAAATTTTGGGGAAGGATTTGGGCGTAAAGCCTTTTAAGATACAGCTGGTGCAAGAACTAAAGCCAGCCGACCTACCACAACGCCGAATTTTTGGTGAATGGGCTCTTGGAAAGCTGGCCGAGGATCCGCTTTTTTATCGAAAAATTGTGTTCAGCGATGAGGCTCATTTTTGGTTGAATGGGTACGTAAATAAGCACAATTGCCGCATTTGGAGTGAAGATCAGCCAGAAGCATTGCAACAGCTACCAATGCATCCCGAAAAAGCCACTGTTTGGTGCGGTTTATGGGCCGGCGGCATTATTGGGCCATATTTCTTCAAAGATGATGCGAATCGCAGCGTTACTGTCAATGGTGAACGCTACCGAGCGATGATAACAAACTTTTTTTTGCCCGAAATGGAAGTTCTTGACTTGCATGATATGTGGTTTCAACAAGACGGTGCCACATGCCACACAGCACGCGAAACAATGGCGCAATTGCGAGGCGAGTTTGGTGAACAGTTAATTTCACGTTTCGGACCGGTCAATTGGCCGCCTAGATCGTGCGATTTGACACCATTAGACTATTTTTTGTGGGGGTATGTCAAGGCTAATGTCTATAGGGACAAGCCCGCTTCGATTGACGCACTGGAAGCCAACATCCATGCATTCATTCGTGAGATACCGGCCGATATGTGTGAAAGAGTATGCCAAAATTGGACTCAGCGGATGGGCTACCTGAGACGCAGCCGCGGTCAACATTTGCATGAAATTATCTTTAAACATTAAATTGCAAGGTTCAAACTATCGATTCAAATAAATATTTCATTCATTTTTTCGAATTTTTTGTGTTTTTTTTTTTTTTTAAAGTTCTAAACCTCTTAAAAAATCACCCGTTACTTGTAACACAGGTTGGACTTTGGATTTTATTGTTCTTCAAAAATATTGAAGTTTAAACTTTTACAACCAAAATTTGAAGTCCTTCCTTTGGAATCGACCCTGAGAGTCTGGACACCCATAAGCTCACATCAGGCTAAAAAAAAGTGTCTCAAAAGTTTATTTTAGTTAGAACACTAAAATGTATTGCATCTTTTCGATAACATTTTAATTCAAACATTTGTTTAAAATGCAAAACCACGTAAGTCGAAAAATTCAACAAAAATATTATTAATGTAAAAAAAATCAGAATCATCAATTGGTAATTTCGCGTGCAACAAAAGTTCTGAAAATTTTACAGAAAAAGAAAAAAGACAGAATTCATAACCCCTTACTACAGTTCGCCACACAAAATTCGGCAGATTTTCTTTTTGATTTATGAAAAACATGCAAAAACGACTTACGAGGTTTGCATGTGTCATGTTTTTTACTCCAACATTCAGCTGTTTAAATTTCATATATTAAATTCATTAAATCAACTCATAACTTTCAAAGAGAAAATAACGTTCAACTATTTAAAAAAAAGTCTCCCAAAAGTCCTAAAACTATGCAACAAATTATGTATTTACGAATAAAAAAGCTTTTTTTTCTCGGATGCTAAATTTATTTGTTTTGTTTAGGTTGTGAAAATAAAGTATTTGGATATGAACAAAAAAAAATTCTAAAATGTGTTTTTTAATATTGTTTCATATTTAAAATAAACAAAACCGAACTAATCGAATATGATTATTGATTTGAAGATTTGGTTTCACAAATGTGTTTCTATTTCTGAAAACACTTTTTTCTCAAATAGCTTTTATTTTAAGGTTTTTATTTTTTTAAATTTGGCTACAAAAAGAATAGTATCTCATGAATCAAGAGATGCAGCAAGAAAGCATTAAAACAACGTAAAGCCACATCACTCAGTGGGTTGTGTCCACTAATCTCTCGTCGGAAGTTTATATTGTTGTCATAGCGAATGGAGATGCGGGACAGTATTTGTCGTTTGTTATTTTGTTTTCATTTTCAGAAACTAACTGTAAGCAATAATTATAAATGATTGACAAGCATGAGATAATTTATTTTGTTGAAACTTAAATAACAAAAAGAAGCTCGAGGAATAATAGATTTTTTAGAATTGAAACTTATGAAGTTGCACTCAGGGTAACCGCAATAGTACCTTTACTTAATGATTAATGAATAATGATGATAATGAATGCTGATAAGTAATATATTATTATTTTTTAAATATTGTTGTAAGATCATTTAATTTATTATTTTATGTTGTTTTTTAAGTCTAGTTTATTTTATTTAGGTTTTTTTTTAATAGTTCTATGTATAAAAAAGGATTGAAAGTTTTAATCTGAACTTTCGAACATCAACCCTTTCCAGGTTTTTCGTTATCTTATATTAAAATTGAATTGGTTTTTTCGAAAATAATGTTCTTTTTTTATTTCATCGAAAATTAAGCCGTTTGTTTGAGATTTTTATATAAAATCAGTTGATAAGGTCTCTTTTTTTTTTTTACTAAAATTTGGGTTGAAGGATTTAATAGGTACATAGGTACAGTACACATAGGTGAACTGTTTTCAATTATATTTTTTTTTTAATTTGTAAGAATTTTATAAATTGATCTTCAAAGCAAGTATTGGTTTTATGTGAAAAAATAACACACGCATATTTATGGAGAAGTCCAAATAGGTGGTTTTCGTCATACCGTCTAATACACAGTGGTCTAGAAGGAATATTTATTATATTAATTACTGAAAATGCAGTTTAGTTTGATTTTTTTTTTGTGCTATGGAAATATAAAAGAAAATTAAAACATCAGTTTATTCAGAGTCATAAATATTTTTATATTTATGAATTTAATAAAACTATAATTGAGACTACAATACATGGTTGCCAGGAGAGATTTTTTTTTCAATTCATGATTTAGTTAATTTTCAATAAATATTTACTTTTTGTAGGAAATAGACCATTATTTTAAAGTTAAAATGTTTATGTATAAAATTTCAAACAACAATAAAAACTCGTTGGGCATATATTTATAACTGTTGAAAATTAACTAACGAATCTTATATTATCATTTATATAATTCACTCTCACTCATTTACTTGAATTTCATAATCTTCACTAATACATACAAAATCTCATACTATATAAGCTCATATAATCATGTCATTTTCAATAAGTTGCAAAATATCTATTCTAACATTTAATATACATAGTTTTTTTTTTTCTGCGTTTCCTTATAATAAAGTATTTTTTTGAATTTACTCTGTGGTTTTTATCTTCCGTTTTAAATCAAATGTCTCAATGAAAATATAGAATATGAATATATTTGTGACCAAATTCTTTATTAATTATATTATAAGTTAATTGATTTATTCTGCTTCAAATATTCCGCATAACAAAGAATACAAAATAAAATGAATCTCTGAAAATTCTTTTAAATTCACTTTTAACTTAGTAACAGTTTAAAAATGACTATACAGGTCAAGCCCATTGAATTTTCCTATATTCTGCTAAAATATAAAAGATGGTCAAAAAGTCTTGAATTTGATTTTAAGCTAGGCGTATTATTACCAGTTCTCTTTTTGGAAGAAAAATTATTATTATTTCTAAGAATGAAACCCATGGAGCTGCCCATAAAAATGGTTGTAATTTCCCACTTGGAAAACAAAATAAGGCTCTAGAAATACGCAAATTTTATATAAAAAAAAATAATTTTCAAGAAATCTGCTCAAAACGATTTTTAAAAAACAACAAAAACATATACAGGTTGATTTGCATTGGTGTGACAAAAAGCTAGGGCATGTAGGTTGGGCTTAGACAAGAAAAAAATCGTATGTGAGGGGTGGGTCTATATCCCACCGTTTAGGCGGGAGGGGAAATTTTTTAAACGGAAACAAAATTATTTAAAAACAACGGTTAAACTTAAAATCCCATGCTATACGTTTTTGGAAAGCCAGAAATCTCTTCTTTAATTTTCATTTTAAATAAAGTTGTATTAGTGAATAGTTTTTGAAAAAATTAATTTCAAACTCCAAATTTTGAAATCTTCAATGTGTATGCTAGATCATAGTTTTTAACCACCTACAAAATAAAGTTCGTACGATCCTATCGTGGATTTCATTTATATAGCAATTCAACTTCTTATCATCAGACCTCATTCTCATGGCATTACACCGCTTGAACAATACAACAGCTTGAACACAACAGCGATATACCCAACATTTTTTATATTATATGGTTAACCTGATAAAATAAAAGGGTCTTTCAATAAAGACCATATTGTCAAACCAACATCTGTCAAATTTATTATAAATTGTTCAAGTAGTATTTTAGTGTGCAAAATTTCAAAAAACACAAAAAAATAGTCGATATCTATATCACACACAACTTGTTTTGTTGACATTTGAAAATCGACCGTTCTTATTGAAAAACCCTTTAAAAAATGTCCTTCATTTTTATTGCTCCGTTCACTACAAACATTTGAATGTATATAAAAATAAAGACATAACTTTGGAAATTTCGTAAGAAACTGGATTTCGATATAAAAGCTATGAATATAACATTTTTAAATGAATTAACACGTGATAGTTTTATGAGCTGGTATACCTATTTCCATTTACTTTACAAATCCTAGGTACAAAAAAAAAAAACTTTCACTTTAATTTAGAATCAACGTAAAATTAAATTTTCATTACAGTAATTGTCTTATTGACAATCTTTAAGAACAGCGGTGCAATTTCGTAATGATGGATTTTTCGTTAAGACTTAAAGAATTATTTGAATATAATATTCAATTATATAAGGAAGCAACTAAAGAAATCTAAATTTATAAGAGTTTTTTTTCTAATGGTAGGTAGCTACTGCTTCTATAGTCTCGTCGTTCAATTTGAAGTTCAAGTGACCTCAACTCGCTGAGGTACTAAAGTGGGCAATTAAAAAGATGCTGCTCTACGATTCTATAAGGCACAAATTTTTGGCAGATGTTTACCAAATTTTATAAAAATCAATTGCTCTAACTTTACCAATTGCTCTAACTATACCTACTCACTTCGACTACACAGAAGTAATTATTCTTTCCAATTTTCTTCATCTTTGAACTATTTAAACTGCAATTATGCAGAATAACTCATCAGCAGAAAGAAATTGAAATAATTTTTTTCTTTAAAATTAAGCTTTTACTTTTTACTTTTACATTTTAATAGCTAACTTACCTTCTTAATGGTATCAAATAAAACTGCTCATGGATTTTGTTTTAACTATGTTATTGCACTATAACTCAACACAAACAAATATTTCCAAATAAATTCTTATTTAATTTAAACTCTATGACATATTATAAATTTAGTTCAAAAGATTTATTTCATTAAAACCTGTTCCCTTATACTTACCATCATCCACACTCTACCGTCAATTAACGCATTAAAGACATTCAAAAATATTTATTAATATAATTTTTGTCTGTATATTAGATATATTTTTTTTTAAGTGACCTTGGTTTAGTATACCTACATTTTCTAGAATATACATAGTTCATACCATGCAAAAGGCCTTTCTCTTTTTGGCCAACTTCGGATGTAGTTATATTTACAAGAATATACAAAAAATACTATTCTACATACCCGCTTAATTGCTCCCCTGACAACAAACTATATTATATATATATAAAAAAACTCTTGGTTATGGCTTTCAGCAAACGGCATCAAGGTTTCGATATCATTTGATATTGTCTAGAATGGTGCAGCAGTAAAATAGTTAGTAACAGTAGCGTAGTAAGATGATAAAGCGCCTTTCTGTAATATAAAAATCAGCGGAATTTATAATATCAAAACGTTGATTGTCGAAAAAACTGTTTACCAAGTTTGAAAGAAAAAAATCTAAAAGCATTCAATATTGAAGGTTTGAATGAACAACAACACTTGAATGAGCTACTACTGAGTTTTTTATAGACTGGAGTTATAGCTATTCCACGACTGCCAGGCCGATCATTGCAGACTCCTTTGTAGTGCTTGGTCATTTGTTCAATTTTATTTAGAAAACTTATTAACACAAGTCAGCAAAATTTCACCGCATTTCTTCCCAAAAAAAATAGACAGTTTTTAATGCTATAAATCGAATTGTTTTGACACCAAAAATATTTATACTTTCTGATTACTTTAACAAGTTTTAATTTCTGAAAAAAAAAAAAAAATTAAAATCCATGGAGCAGTTTTGTAAAAAAAACTTTAAGAAGAAAAATTGGTACGCCATTTTTAAAAATTTATTAATCCGGGCTTAAAAATTCAATAACGGACTAAAACATCTTCCCATTTTTGATGAATTTAATTTCCAGAAATAAATAATAACTTTTAATGTACTTTTTGATTTTTTTTAAACAAAACAATTTTGTTTGAAGAATAGTACCAAAATAAGAACATCTTTTAATATGAGAAAAAATAATATAATACAAAGTTTACATCCACCATTAAAGCGATATTTAAGTAGATTTAACCTTGGGTTTACCACGATATCTAGAAACCAATAATCTAAAAGCAAAAGTCTCAAAAGTAAAAATTTTGAAAACAAAAATATAAAATTGAAAAAATGTCGAAAAAATAAACTAGAAAGCAAAATCTAGAAATACAAAAATTTAGAAAAAAAATTTCGAGTGCAAAAATCTAGAATTAATAATAATTAATAACCATCCGACCAAGTGGGACCCAAGCCCCAAATATTTTTTGTTCCAAATTTTTTAGAGGCATAGAAGTATGAATTGGGGGCATGCTGCCCTCTGCAACCCCCTTGCTTGACAAACTATTAGATTTGGGGTAGGTGCGAGGTTGGGTGTATGCAAAGTTTCTTTTTATCATTTTTAATAATCGTGTTTAGTCATCGTAACTAACACAACTATATAATCACAAGTGGGCCCAGAAAAATAAATTGTTTAATAAACTGAATATTTTGAATTCCTTAAATATACATACATACATAGGTACAAACAAATCTAAAATGATTTATTTTTTTCGAGATTTTTTTTCTAGATATAGTGTTAATATATTTTTGTTCATTCTAGATTTTTGTGCATTCGAGATTTTTTTCATTCTAGATTATGTCATGATCCCTTTAACCTTAATATTCTTAAAATATGCGCTGAACGCATTCAATCGAGAATCGAATTTTCGTCAAAGTGACACAAATTAAACTTTCTATCCCATTTTTACTTCAAAAGAAAAATTGAAACATTATTTGAATTTTAAAGGTATACAGCACATTGTAAAAATTAATCGTTCTGTTAATCTTGCGGTAGAAACAATGTTTAAATTTAATCGAGTTTTGCCTCCAGTGGAAACATAGGCTTACAAACAATAAAGATTAATAAAGTATTTAAAAACCTTAAAAATAGCCAAGATTATTATAAAGATAACAGATTAAAATAAATATATACTATATACTACTAATTTAAACTATGTATGTAGTATTGACATAAAATTAAAAAAATTGTATCGAATTCAACAAAAATGTATTTGAGTACTAAAGTCAAGTTGAATGTATCGAAAAAATTACAATTTAACTGAAATTAATGTCGAATTCCTTTCAACAAAAGAATCGAATTTTTTTCTAAAAAGAATCGAATTTTTATTGTCGTTGAAAGGAATACGAAAAGAATCGATTTTTTTGTGATTGTGTGTGTGGCGCAAATCGGTGAAAATCGGAAAAAATTTGAATTATTCAGAAAAAAAAATCGATTCTTTTATTGAAAGGAATTCGACATAAGTTTTGTTTGGATGTCACTGATCAACAACCAAAATGAAGGGGTCCCAAATGGGTACCTTCAGGTACACCTGTGATAATTACGCCAGAAAATAAATATTTAGTGCATTTTACAATTGAAATAGGATTTAAACTATTTTTAAATATTAGAATGGAAGCAGATAGATTCCATCCATAAAATGGTTGACTCAATCACCTTCAAAAAGTCAATAATTATGACATCTGTTTGAAAACCATTTTCAAGGTACCTATAATAGTGATCAGTGCCTACGTTCTGTAACTCTCGCATCGATAAAATTAGTCGAGAGACGATGAAAATTGAAACGAATCGTTTTGTTCCATTTTTCACCGTTTCTCGACTAATTTTATCGATGCGAGAGTTACAGAACGTATAGGCACAGGACCCATGTTCTGTAACTCGGCGATAACTTTTCGCAGCGAGAAACGGCGAAAAATGGAACAAAAATGAAACAAAACTCATAGGAATCCTATGGGTTTCGTTCCACTTTTCGACATTTATCGCCTCGAAAAGTTATCGCCGAGTTACAGAACATGGGTCCAGGTTACTAAAAATTCAAAATTCATATTTTATTAATTATCCGCTCATTTACTATTTCGCTATTTATTAATTTTGTATTTAAGTATTTTTTTGCATAATATTATCGAAGATGAAGAAATGTGCTACTTTTAAATTTAACAATATTATTTATCTTACAATTCACTAACATGTACATCAAATACAAAACAATTTAAAAAATAAAAATATTCAAAACAATAAAACGCGATATTTATTACACCTATTCGGTACAGATATCCATGCAGTTGTCGACGCTTTTCTCTAATTCAAATTAAATGAAAAAGTAAAATAATCAACACATATAAATTTAATAAATGTTCCAATGAACTAAATGTTTATTTTAATTCGAAAAATATTGAAATAAACCAAGTTCAAAATAATCAAGTGCATTTTCTAAAATTAAAGCAATTCTAGTTATCCATGTCTGAATATTTTTGTTTGAGAGGTCATCAATTTTACTTATTTTTTTAATTGCTAATTGTACATCTGGCGACAAAAATTATAATAATACTCTTGTCATTTTGCCAATTAAATTTGACGGTCAGATAACAAAATGGCGAGATAAGAAAATAGGAATTAAAATCTAACATAATAATAATTTTTGCAAAAATAATAAATTACAACCTAATAATAATTAATGATATGAAAACCGCAATAAAACTTTTGCGAAATTATCGGTTTGCGGGTTTATTGAAAAGATCAAAAAGAAAATTCGCGAAATATTGCGATATAAATATTATGTATACAGGGTGTCCCATAATCAATGGTCCATAAACTAAAATTGGTGATATGCCAGGTCAGGATCTCTCAGAATTTGGTAACTTGTCCATTCCGAAGCGATTATAACAGCTGATTTTTTTTAATTTCGAAAAACTCCCACTTTGAACCAGGTTTTTGGTCACCCTGCCCATAATTTATATATAATTTTTTTTTTTTTGCACTCAAATAAAGTAAAACCAATTTTTTGCATTTGATATCCTTCACCATTTTGCTCAAAATTAATAGATAATATAACACTTTGATCTATCCAGTTGTTTTACTTCAATCTTCAAAAGAGCATCCTGAAAAAAATCGTATATCTAAATACTAGTTTTAACTTTTAAAAATTTTTTGTGTTATTAAAATTTCTTAAAAGTTATAAAATTAAAAAAGCTAGCCTTCGATCGAAAGTTATAATAATTTAAACTCAATCATACATTGTTCCAAAACAAATAAAAATAAATCTTATTTTAAATAATAGCTGATTTATTTATTGCTCAATTTAATTAAATTGTTGAAAATGGCCCTCTCTTGGACTAATAGAAGTCCGACAAAGTCTTAAAATATTGGTTTCGAGTGATTTGTACTTCCCGAATTTTGAGCAGCCGTTTGTATCCGTTGCTGGGGTTCAATAATGCTACTTATTTGCTTTGCATACAATTTTTCCTTGATGCAGCCCTGGTCAAAAATTCTAACGGATTTAAGTCCGTTTTAAGAACAAATTTTACACTACGCCATTACCAACAATTTACCTCTCATATAGAACAATTTTTTTGTTATTGGAGAATTCATAATCTCTTTTACCGATTTAAATAATTTTTTTAGTGAGAAACTTCTATGCTTTGTTTTCAAAAAAAAAACAAGTGTTGGATTAAAAAAAAATGATATTTTGAAAATTTGATTTTTCAAAAATGACTTAAAGGTTTTGGTTTTTACTCGATTTGGTAAATTGAGTTATTATATATACACACACAGGTATGGTTGAGAGTTGTAACTTGTAAGTCACTACGCCCTGGTTCTATACGAGCTGTATGTCGTGTCACCAGTATTGATTAATATTGAAAAATGACATACCTACAAATTTTGTCTACTTCGGATACATAGGTACTATAATGCAAGTTATGAATTCGTAGTAAAATCGAACTCGAGTTTTTGATCAAAGGTGACATTTTTTAGCAAAAAATATAAATCTTATTTTACTCAAAAACATGCCCACAACTTTTTCAAAAACGATTCAACCGAATCATATGCATCAACTAAGTCGAACATTTTAGGGGAATTCCCATTTATTGAGAATAAATGCATTTTTGAAATTCGAATTTTTGAAGGGAATTTTCATTTGAAAACGAGATACCTTCATACACACATAATATTAGTAGGTTTAAGAAATTTAGAAGTTGTATAAGTACCTACAGACAATTTTTATTTAATGCGGTGAATATTTTTGCATTATTTTTTAATTTATCTACATTTTTATTGCTTGGTTGTTTTTTGTAAAAGATTCTATGTACAATTTCCAACTTGAATTGATATAGAAAGTGAAGACGAGACTTCGGTAGAGGAATTCATTCAACAGCCTTCGATGCATGTTGTAGCACATTTGACAATTTGAATTTATATTTGCAAACGTGTGACGATACAACAGATAAAATTTATGCAGCTTTAAAAAAATTAGAATCCTTTTTTTTGGAAAAAAAAAAACAATAAAAAAAAACTACTCTCAGACCCAAATAACTAAATACATGCAATAATTTTGTGTATGGTGTAACAACTTATGTACATTAATATAAAACGTATAAGACTTAATAAAGCACAAAAAGTGTTGTGCATTATGCATATGTATTTCAAATATTGAATTGTTTTAATTTTGATAATCAATTTGGATAACTCGAAGTCTTGATAAGTCGAACTTTTTTTGTGGATAATAGTAGTTCGAGTTATCGAAGTTTGACTGTATTTCGAAAATAGGTGGATGATTTTTTTTTTTTAAATTAATTTTTCAACTATTAATAAATCCTTAAAAATTGCGTACCATTTTTTGTTCTTAAAAATGTTTACAAAATTTTAAACATATATATACATACATATTATGTATAAAAAAACCGCTCCAACGAATTTCAAAATTTTGTTCTCATAAATTGAGATTTATATAAGAAATCAGATGGTTTACATCACGTTTCTGTTAAATCAATTTCAGAGATTTAAATCAATTTATTTTTCCAACAATTTTTCACTCTAAAATGTGAGGTCCATGCATATATGGAATATTGTTCATATTTATGTACTCACATAATTCTAATTTAAACTAAACTACGTTTTTGGAAAGTGACATAAAACTATTCAGACTTTAAAACCACAGTGAGAGCAAATTCGTGCGACCCAGTCGTGCATTTTATTTCTAAATACTAATTGAGGGATTCTATTTGCCTCTGTTGAATAAAATTCTTGAATATGAAAAAAAAAAATGTTACATAATATATTTTATGGATCATAACTGGAATATTTTTAAAAGAATTTTGAGTTACCAGGTGTTATATGAAACAAGTATTTTAGAAATTAAATTGGAAAACAGAGGTTTGATATTTTCTTATAATATAGGGAGGTGAGATAGTTTAAATCAGCATTGACGGGCCTGACGCACTTAGACGTTGCGTCCTATTATAACTCCACCACAAGGTGTCCAACCAGCTGCCATGGTTATGAGTATGGCTGGCTATGGCTGCTTTACTTTGCCAACGACCTTCAAACGCCCATTATTACATGTTTTTTTTTTTTTAGTCATTCTTGAAGACTTGAATGAAAAATGTTACGACACGGTATTTAAAAAAATGTAAACAAAAGTTATAATTATATATATTTTTTTTATTTTTTCAATATGCAATAATATGTAAAGTTGTTATTAATTTGTTTAATCTGTTTCTTGAAGTTTTTTTTAATTTCTTTAGATAAACATTGTAATTATTGTTTGCTAATTGCTCATATAAGTAATCGATATACGTGAAAAGTTTTTAATTATAAAATCAATCTCGCATAGTGAAAAAAAAAATTAAACATACATAATATTTAAACGAGTAATTTTATTGATATTAAATTTTAATAAATATATAGAATTTGGTACACTTCAGTAAACACAAGTGGCTTAATTTTTTTTGTTGCTATATACAATTGTTTTTAAGGATCTTGTTTGTAAAACCTTGTTAAGATAAAAAGTAAAAAAAATGAAACAATAAAATATTTTTGAATTATTGTATAAGAAATTTTGAGATAAGCTCAGTATTATCGGTCATTTGCATAATATTTAATTGCTTTCTTATTATCTACATTTATTTAAATATAACAAGGTCATATTAAACAAGCTGATACTACATTATGTTTATTTTGTGTATATATTTTTGCAATAAGGTGTTCTTGATTGCTGTTGAGTGTTTAAGTTTGATTTTTTTTTTAAAGGTAAAGATTTTTTATTTATTTTTTTTTCGGTTTTTTGTTCATAAATAGTAATTAAGCCGGGTTTAGGTTGGGTATTAAATTATAATAATAATAATAATTTGGCTACCTGCCTGTGAGACTAAAGGTCTTTTAAATGCAACCTGAATTCCACAGCACTATTATAGCTAAAAGGAACAGAAAGATAGAAAAGAATTTTTGTTGACACAGTAGTTTGAGAATCAGGTGGGTTATTATCTCATGAAATCTCATCTCAATTTGCTAACGGCGAACTCATAAAATTTGGCAGCAATCTTTTCTACGAGGGAATATAGAAAATAATGCTGCGCAGAGTGCGACTCGAACCAAAACATATAAGTTAGCTGTCAAGCACTTTCTTCACTACATCATTAATTGCCACCCGCAATTAAGGTTGCCAAATTTCTGGCTATTTTAATCCTGGGTATATAAGATCAATCGTTCGGAATTAATCATAGGTTGACCAAATTTTTCACGATTTAGAAAAATTTAAATGTATATTGTTGACTTTCATATAAGAATGACCTTAATGTTCATATTCAGCTTCTCTTGAGATTGATTGAGATTAAATCTTGGTGGTTTTTCATTTTATAATTTTAGTTATAACCTAATATTAAAAGTCAGTCAGTTATAGACGATAATTATTTATTCATTTGTTTAAACTCCGACAAAAACAAATTAAATCAAAATAATCTTCCAAATATTCTGCACGGATTTTTTTTTTTTTGGATTTGTATTGAACCAGGTAAAAACATTGCGGAGCCGAAAATTCGTAATTTCGACAAAAAAGTTGAAAAATTGTGGAAACCAAAAATTGCATACTTTCAGGGGTAAATGATATAGCGATGTCTGAAAATTCCATTTTGTAAATGGGAAGGAGAAAATATTGGTTGTTAGGAATGACAAACACTACGAAATTGACAATCGGATTATTTTGTCGCCCACGGGATCGCCAACGCGTTACGCTCTTAGACTGCTACATTTGTGTATAAACAGGTGTGTTCCATTAATCTGTGAATTTCTACATATTTATTTTTTTTATATGGACTTTGACAGACTTTAGCATAGAGTTTCAAAGTAAAGGAACTAGGGTAATTATCAAAATTAATTATAAGAGCGTGTCCAAAGGGCTGTTTGAAGACCCCATAATTTTTTTTTTTCAATTTTTAAAATGCTAAAATTTATGAAAAATTCCGGCCGAAGGCGGGCTGACCAGTTAGTTTGTATATATTTTCATAATTTTCAATTTGTTAAAAAAAAAATTATAATTAACTATGCATTACATAATAAAATCTTAATTTAACCTATAAACATCTAAAAGAACGGCATCATATGATCTTGCTGCTCTGATGTCTTAAATGTAAATAATTTTATTTACATATTTTTGTAGGTTATTTTTGATAAATAAATATAAATATGTAATTATTTTCAAAAGTACTGATGGTGTTTTTTTTTTCATTGTCACCAGTTGTTGCTTCAACTTGTCCCTTGTCACTCACAACCTGACAGCGTTCTTAATGTTAAAGTGTAGGAAATGAATGAGATCAAATTGTATCAGATATAAGCCCAGGAAAATCAGAAAGAAAAAGTTCAAACTTCAGAAAAAAAAATTCCGACAAAACTGAATTTTAGTGGAGAGCTTTCTACTTATTTTTAAGTCTAATGACACATGAGAGTACAAATCGACTTACCTACCACAATTTGGAGCGCGTCTTGTAAAGGGTCATTCGTTTTTCGGTTTCGAAAGTAAAGCTAAATAAAACACAGACTGCAGCCATACATTTTTGATGAAAATTTTATTTCATTATAAAGTTTGTACTTTGCCATTAAGTGTGAAAAACAATATCATTCAAATGGCCGCCTCGGGAAGATTCGCAGCATGGTCATTTTTAACCACTTTTTCGCACATTTCGGGCGGTATCTCGGCCATAACTTGAGTAATGTTGGTTTTTAATGCGTCTAGAGTTCGGGGATTATTCGCGTAAACACGGTCTTTTGCGTAGCGTCACAGAAAAAAATCTAACGGTGTCAAATCGCATGATCTTGGTGGCCAATTGACGTCACCCAAACGTGAAATTACGCGACCAGGAAACTTCTCATGCAATAAGGTCGTGTTGTGTGGCTTATTGCCCCGTCCTGTTGGAACCACATATTGTCCAAGTCATGATCTTTAATCGCCGGCCGGTTATCGGGTATCATCCGACCATATCGCTCCGAATTGACTGTAACCGTCTATCTGCCGATTGGCATCTTCGAAGAAATACGGACCAATGACACCTTTCGACCATAGAGCACACCAAACAGTCACTTTGTCTGGATACAACGGCACCTCTTCGATCACTTGTGGGTTTTCTGAGCCCCATATGCGGCAATTTTGTTTATTAACATACCCACCGAGTGCCTCATCGCTGAAGAACATGTTGTTCGTAATATGCCCGAAAAGTGGCTACGTTTGAATCACCACTTTCGTAGTAAGTTTTAATAATTTAAACGCTTTGTTCGATTGTTAAGCGATCCATTATCGTAAATGGCAAACTTTCAACTAATATTATGATACTTCAAATGATAGCTGAGTTTGACAGGTGCCAGCGCTACCAACTTGAAAGCACGAAATGATTGACCCGTTATAAAACTGTGTTGATCTTCAAGATCTGATTTTTACAACGAAATATAGAATTTTTTTTTAAAGAAATGCTTAATTTTGAAACTGTTACTGTACAGCTCGCGTGCAGTGTTGCCACTTTGCTGCAATTCTGCTGTAAATCTTCTTAATTTTCCACAAAAAATACATCTATGATCTATTGACATTTTTTAGCGTTTGACTAAAAATTGATCAGATCATTGGAAACAAAAATACAACTTAATAATGAAAAATTAGTTACCAACTTTTTTTCTTTTTACTTTTCCGAGGGTAAGAAGATTTTTAATTTATTCATAACAAAAAGTATTCAATTAAATAATTTGATTTGACAACAGAATTGAAGAATAGATTTTTGACTTAAAAAAAATAACATGACATTGTAAGTGTTGTGTTGTTTTAATATTTTATTTTTTTTATTTTAAGTAAATTTTTTAGAAAATTCAAGATGGTGTCTCAAATTCAACCCGATTTTTACAGAATACTTTTTAGTAAGTGCTTATGTAACACATAAAAATAAAGCAGCTCTACAATAAAAGTACTTTTATGACTTTCTTGATGTGAAAGGCTAATTTCCAGTTTTCAGAATTTTCTACTTGTTAATATTCTCAAAGTAATGTGTCATAATAAAAAAAACGAAATTTTCCAAATTTTTACTAAATAATTTTTATATTATTGCACATTTTTTGTTTAACAAAATTAACTTTTACAGCTGCGTGAAAAAGATTTTCTATATTCCGAATCTTGTTTTTCACTTTCATTTCCACGATAAAAGTTTTCCTCTCTATTGAACTTTAAACATTCATCTAAATTAAATGAAGGGCACCTTTGTTGTTGTAAATCAAATTCATTAACATCAAGTTCTTCTAATTTTCGTTTCTGTCCTCCTGCAGTTGTTATATGAACAACAGCAGTCTTACTTGCACATAATTGACAAAATGAATTCTCAGAGCTGTCATTTGTTAAAGCACAATTAAAATGAAGTGGTCCATTACATTTCCAACAAAAAACTTCCGATGTCAATATTTTATCACAATTTAGACAACGAATTAATTCTATATTATCACAATTTCTCTGTTGAAGGAGGGCTTCTTCGTGACTTTTGCTTATTTCTTTGCGAATTTCTGTTACTTCGTTGAGTTTCTCTTTGAATAATTCTATTTTTAATCTTAATTGATCTTCAGTTTGCAATTCCAAATTGAGTTGTTTATCTATTTGTGAATTCGATTGTCGATTACCGAAAAGTGCTTCAAATGGTGTACGTTTGATCGAAGGATTATAACAACGATTTTTCAAGCTTTGAATAATTCGAAGGCATGACATCCAATTGTTTGAGTCATTGTGTGAAATCCAACCGGCAATAGTATTAAAAATATCTTTAGATATTTTTCGAATATTTTCTTCTTTGAATTCACCTCTAACTAGTTTAACATTCCAATTTTCGCAGAGGTCCTGAAGAATCTAGAAAAAAATTAGATGAGATTTTACAGTGATTGTTAATATTGTTGAACACAATTTACTTTTTCACAAAATCCATACTCATTTGAGCACAAAAGCACATTAGGAACTCCAATCAAGCAATAAATATCAAACAAAGTATCAGCAACTTCCTCCGAAGAATTCGTTCTCAAAGGTCGAAGGATTAGAAATTTGGTAAGATGGTCTTGATAGTTCAGTATGAATCTAAAACCTTGATCTGTTTCCACTTCCATGTCAATAATATCAATCTGTCAATTGAATTATATTCAAAGAAAAGTTTTGTAAGAAAATAAAATAGTCAAACCAACTTGGCAACGTGAGCTTAGGTCTTCGGGAAGAGCATCCACCTTAGCAATTGAAGATTTTTCCTTATATTTTCTCTTCAGAGCGCACGTTTGACACAGCTTCAAATAGATAGCTATCACTTCTCGAGTTATATTACAATACATCTTCTTCAACTCCAATTCCATTCCCTTCTCTTTCTTATGACCAATTCTCAAATGAGCACTATGTATGGCCTCAAACATATCACTAGCCATACAATAGTGTATAGTTTTTATTAATCCTTGTCCATTTTCATTTCGCTGCTGGACCAATTTATCACAACCATCAATTGTGATAATGTCAAACCTTTTCAAACGACGATAATGCAATCCTGACAATTCTAAGCCATAACGTCGCCTTTCAATTGCTTCTTTAGTCTCTAGAACTAATTCATTGTACCGGTCGTCTGTCATCAACAAAGTTCGTTCTTTCCTGACTCCTAACAGCTGATTTAATTGATTCTCGAATTCAGCCTTGATCGTTAGATACGCGCACATTTTTTTTTTGGTTTTTCTTAGAATTTACTTGTTGCTCGCAATGCTGAAGAATTACGACTGCGAAATAAATTTTTATACCCGCTAGGCGAAGAGTGCTAAATGTTATGTGGAGTCAGTGAGCAGTGTATGTATAATGTACATAGATAGTTGTTGATACTTTAGATTGAGATTCACGTGCAATAGCGGATTTTGTAAGTAGTTGAGGAAGGAATCTGCCTTAGGCGACAAGCTTTAAGGGGCTACGACATGTGGTTGTACTTTTTTCCAAATATAGTATCTTGTAGTGTTGGAACCTCATTCTTGATTATATTTATATGAACATACAAACATATATATATATGAAGGGAAGGCTGTTAGGCCCACTTTGACAGTAAAAACCAAGCTAACACCTGAACAAAATTATGCAGTTAGTTTAGATAATCAAATTTAATGAGTTAACTCTAGATTAACTGAATATATATTTCTGACAATTACGTGCTTCTGACACTGTTGAAATAGGGAGGACGATACCGCATAGTGTCACCCTCTCTGTTTCAATAGTGTCAGTCAGACTTTAATTTCGATAGATTTTTGATAACTGAAAGTTAATACTTCACTGATAAACTGCTTCCGATTTTTGTCTCTGGTTTAAAATTATTTGAATGATTAACTAACTCTGGTTTAACTCGGAGTTAACTCAGGTAAGTACTGAAAAACTGGCCATCAAAGAAGTTATGAACTTTAAAAAAAATTAATCATCTATTTCAAAACTTTTCATAGAATATGCCATATAGAACAAATTTCTTTAGTTCAGATCAACTCTTTGACAATATTTGTTTAGCTGGTTGATTAAACAAAATTATTGCAGTCAAATTATTGTGTTCGCTGCAAGATCTTAAATCCTGAGCTGACTTTTACTATCCAAAAATAAAGATAGAAATGGAGAACAAAATTTGATTTCTTCACTAAATTTAATTTTATAGAATAAACAAATATCAGTGACAATCTTTTTGTATTGGGATCCGTTTGCTGATACGAAGCTTAGATATTTAAGTTCAACTTTAATTTTTATTTAATCCAATTTTTTGTACAATAAACTGGATTGTAATGTAAAAAATACTAACTTAGGGACAGTTTTTTAACGACTGGTGTTAACTCTGAGTTAAACTAGGGTTAGTTAATGCTGCAAACAAATTGAACCCAAGTTAATTCAAGGGCAGTTTTTCAGTCTAAGATTAACTTTTTCTTTCAGTTTTCAAAAATCTATCAAATTGGACTTTCACTATTAAAATAGAGAGTGTCTCTCTATTTCAATAGTTATTTATACGTTTCTATCTGTCAGAAATATCTATTTTTTGAACCCAGAGTTAACTCACCAAATTACAAGGGCAAAATCAAGGGCAGTTTTTCAGTCTTTCAGTTTTCAAAAATCTATCAAATTGGACTTTCGCTATTAAAATAGAGAGTGTCTCTCTATTTCAATAGTTATTTATACGTTTCTATCTGTCAGAAATTTCTATTTTTTGAACCCAGAGTTAACTCACCAAATTAATTAAATCGGAATTTAAACTGACTGATAAACCTGTTTCAGGAGTTAACTTGGCCTTAATTCCGAAACTAAAAAAACGTTGCTTTACAAAAACTAAATCTTCAAAAATTGTAATTTTTATTAAGCTTAATTATAATGACACAATGATATGTAAAAGCTAGATGTTTTTTTCATTTGCACAGTGAATTAAGTCTCGACTGAAAAGTTAAAGTATCTTAAGTCGACTTAAGATGATTTGTTTTACCCTATTACGCACAGTTTTGTCTTATCCGAATTCTTCTATCTCACTCCGTTTCCTTTAAAGCAAAATAAAAAAATCATCTAATGCTGGAAAATAGCATGCTGACACAAGGTAAAATATCTTAAGTCCACATAAGATGTTGTGTTGAAGCAAATTAAAAAAATGTAAGTATATACTCAAGATTATTTCATCTTAAGAGTTTGTAATAATTGTGAAAAGGTAAAACATCTTAAGTGGACTTAAGATACCTTACCGCATGCAAAAAAAAAAAAAAATCACCCTTAAGTCAACTTAAGATAAAATTACCAACAATTTTTTTGAAAAGTGAGAAAAGGCAAACTATCTTAAGTCATAATTTGCCCTATAACTCAATAAATGAAGCGTTTGGAAGATGAATGCTAAGCGACATTTTCAAAGTTCTGAGTAATCAGCATTTAAAGTTTTTTACCTGTAACTTTTTTCATAAAAATAATAAAAATTCCATAAGGCCAATTTTAAATTAATACAAATCAATTGCTTTTAAATTTAATAATCCTCTTTATTGAAAACAAAGAACTTTGGAGATATTTACAGTTTTGTGTACTTAAAACCTTTATCCACAAACTTAATTGAATATACTTAATTAGTTTTTGCATAAAGGTCTTAAGTGACAAATTTGACTCCTATAATTATTTATTTTTTGACAGTTTTTTTTTCTTTTTTTCCCTTAGGACCTGCTGAAAATGCATTTGAATGGAACCATTGATGTTCTACTGGGATGCATTCTGATCTGATCTTTTAGATTTTTAATTTTTCCGCAGAAAGCTGTTTGAGTTTATTTTCCCTTGGCATAAAATCTTGATTTTCGTTGGGGCGGTTATTGGTTTTTGCTATTATAACTTTACTAAAAGGTGTAGACTCCTCTTAGCATTCTTTGTAAAGAAAGGAACCATACTCTTCCACTCGAATCCACTTTATAGAATCCAAGAATTGAACTTTTTCATTTGATACGTTTTTTGATGAATTTTTCACGTTTAGTTTTTTCTGAAGTTCATTCAAGGTTCGAAAATGATTTTGCATGTTGATAACAACTGTAGCTGTGCACGTGCGGTGCATTGCCGTGTGAACCAGGCTATACCAGATTATTATAAAATTTTTGCGAAATTGAAAAGGGCAAAACCAATATTAACTATCGGAAAAAGTCGATAAGGAAACACTTTGTTAAGTAATAGAAAAACAAAAAATTCAATTTTAATTTTTAGTTTTACTACCTGAGTAAGTGAAACTTAAGTGGCCAACATGGGAGACTTAAGTGTCACTTATTCCGATAAGTAAACACTGTGAAATTGGGAATTATTTTTACATATTTGGCACTTAAGTGACACTTACTTCACTGTGAAACTGGCCAAGTGTATAAGAAAACCAAAAAATCAATATTAGGTTCACCGCATAACTTTAAATAATATCTCACGTTTTGCAATAAATTGCCAAACCTGCTTGTCTAGAACTCTTACTACGACACCTGTGTCACTCGTGCGTGGTGCCTGCACGGTGTTAAGTATTGGATACGATGTTATTTCCTATTGGAAACAATACTTTAATCTCAAATAAATGAAAATAATATTTGAATGAAAGTGATAATTGCATACATAGCACCTTCATGTTCGAAGTGAAACGTTCAGATATAATTCGTTTTTCATATAATGAAGGGCTTAAGTGCGTTTAACACCATCTTCCACAAAGTTTTTTAAAAGACACTTGCTTAAAGCACCTTCATCTCTTTTGTAAATAGGAATCTAGATGCGATACAGACGGGCAGATGATACAGAAATTTAAGTTTTCGAATAAGATCTCCATCTGCAAGAAAAAATGAAAATTTCAAAAAATGTCACTTAGAACCTTCATCTTCCAAACGCTTCAAATATAAACAATATCTTTTTACAATAATTTAAAAAAAAAATGTTCATAAAATTTGACCTGTAAAAAGTTTATTCTAAGAAGTCTATGTTCAAAACGTTTTTTGGGAAGCTTCTTTCGATAGTTTTTTTGCTCTCTTGAAAAATGTTAAAAATTGACTTACCATTTCAGTCGAGTAAGTAATCCATCCCTGAGTAGTTGGTATAATAAACAAATTTGTTTCAATCTCAAAATGTTTAATTCGATTATATTGTTAATTTATGAGCAGACAGTGAGTATGTGTTTACTATATAGATTTCCCAGTTGTGTCGAGACGTTGTCGGTGACGACAAAAAAAAAATGACCTTTTGAAGTGTTTATATATACTCCCTGAGAGGGAATCACGTGATGTAGGTAAAGTGTCTTTATATTAGCTACTACTCTTATTATATTTATCAAGGAATACCTAAAATTCTTAAAGATTTAGTTTAGAATGCGTATATAAATATGACATCCATTCTATGATAAACGGAAGATTTTCTGTGTTGGTCTTAAAAAAAATGGAAATATTTTAATTTTAAATGTGTACCTCATTAACTTAAATTGTGATAAGTCATTTTTGTTTTTGTTTCAATCTGAATTAATTTTCAAGAAGCATAACAACAGAATAATCGGACGAAGTGGAAGTAGTTGAAGCATGACGGTCACATACCATAAGTATGAGGAATAAGAACAAGAATAAACCAAAATTCAAAACAAATTGTATGCTAAGGTATATTTGATAACGTTTGATATAGCTTTATAGTGGATGTAGACCATTATTTTACGCAAACTCTAGAAAAAAATTGATGTGTTTCCTTAAGAAAGCATTGAACTTGAATAATTAAATTTTCTAGGTAAAGGGGATTTTGTCAAGGAGAAATAATAGGCTATTCATTTTGGTTTATAAATATTATAATTTGTACTTTTTAATTGTGTGGGATATAAACAATTAGGTTTTCAGAATTTGATGAAACATTTAAGAATTAAAATACACGAGTTAAATCAAAAGGAGGGGCATTGAAAGTGCTTTTATATGAAGATTTTACATTAAAATTATTTATTTGAATTTTCAAATATATGTAATAACAATTCATTAATAAATCTGTACTTAACTGGAAAAATAATTAACAGACCTTTAATCAAAATATTTTCATACCAAACGAAAAAACAATAAGTGAAATTTTTAGGAAGAAATCTTAAAAAAAAAAATTGGTTGTATTATGATTTTTGGTCAAAAATGTATGTACTGAATGTTTTTAAAACGTTTAATTTATTCTATTATAGCGATTTGAAAAAAATTTAAAAGTTATTAAGGTGTTCTTGAAATAAGCAAGACTTATAATTGTATTTATAAACTCTATTCTAAAGTATGTCTTACTTTAAACAGCAGTTTAATTCAAAAACCTTACCTGTTTATACCCAATTTATTGGTTGTTTAACTTAGACACTGATATTAGTTGTCACTTGTCTTTTCTAAAATAGGTAGCTATGTGCATTGTAGATCCAATAAAAATAAAAAGGGTTTCTAGTTGCCGATTGACATAAGTTTATTCTAAATTGATTTAAATGTTTATTGAACGTACCCAGTAATTCACTAAAATTTTTTTGAGATTGAAAAATTACAGATCTTATGTCAGTGAATTTTTGAGGACAACTATATATGAAAGCACTTATAAACGCGGGGATTGCTAAGGCAATAACTAGCTTGATAACTGTAAAAAATGTTTTTAAAGAAATCTATTACATACGATTCTTGTTGTGTTCCAGACCAATTTAGAAATTATTCTCTATAAGTTTTTAAATTCACCCCTTAAATATAAAAATCATACAAATTTACAATAAATATATCGTTTCTCAAAAATTTTCAACTCCAAAGAAAAAATTAAAAAAAATCTTAAATTTTCTCAAACCTTTCCAAAAAATGCCAAATTATTAGGGTAAATGTGGGTGAGATGGCATACCTTTTTTATTTTGTCAATATCTTCCAAAATAAAAAATATTTTGTTTTTTTAATTTCATATAAATATTCCTTATTATATTACATAAGAAATGTTAACATTACAATGTTTTATAAATGTAATTTCTATTTTTAATATAAAAAATTAAAAAGTATTAAGAAAAACCATCTCCCCCTTTTGGGTGGGGGAGATGGTATACCCAGGTGGGTGGGATGGCGCATATATGATAAACAAGGGCAAACGAAGTTAAGCACATGACCACTAGCGAAATAATGATAATAACTATTAAACGTTTGATACGTCCATTTAAACTTCTTCACTTGTGCCAAAAAAAATTTCAGAAAAACAACGCTTCATATTTTAAAATATTTGAAATAAAAATAAGTAATTTATCGGGTGAGATGGTATGCGGCCATAGTACACAAAAATGAAAATGCGTGAAGTGGAATGCGCAAACTCACCCTCAAAAAACTGCACCATCTCCACTTCTTTGTCATATTACATTATTCTAAAGCACAAAATAACACCCGTTGCCACTTTTACAAAATTCTAATAGAGAGTTCATAGACAATACTTTTTTGTATGTATTGATATATCATAGACATCCAAGCAACAATCGACTTACAAAAAAAAACCAAAGCAAAAAAGAGTGCAAAAAATTTTTTTCGAAAAAAATACCTACCTGATTTTAATTTCAGATTTGTTTCTTTTTTTGCAATACAGACAAATCGGCAAATACTGGCTACTTCGATTTAAAATCATAAAATGCATAGAAAAAAGGTTTAAAAGTTTTGATTGAATATTAAATGTACGAGATATTAAAGGTGCGCCATCTCCCCAGCTGCACCATCTCACCCGCTTTTACCCTACCATCAAAAATCATCCTGATTGATCGCAAATTAATTCTATTATCTATATACTACTTTCGATTTCCTGGATTTTTCGAAAGTTTTTGTTATGTCCATGACTTTCTGTTTTTACAAAATCTATCATTCTTAGAAAAAAAAAAGATGGCGGAAACCCTGGAAGGCATTGATGGTCGAAATCTTTGATATACATTTCTTATAAGATTCATATTGAATTTCCATACGATTCATGAACTACTACAGCCTGCCCTAAACTGCTATAGTTAATTTGTTTTTGTCAAAAATTTATGATTTATATGTGAGAAAAAGGAAATTTAAATTTTCCTCTGGATTAAAAAAAAAAAATTACAAAAACTTTTACTAACCGAACTTGCCATAGAACATTTTCTCGTTAAGATCATCATCATCGGCTCGACAACCGGGTTCCGGGGTATTGTCCTCTTTCAACAAGTGTCTCCACCTATCCCGATCGTGATCCGACCGTGACGTAATCCAAATACGCATATATATATTTAATTCTTAAAAGTACCTACTATAATCAACCCTACATTGAATGTACTATACAAATTGCTTTCCGAGCCGATTCTTTTTTGCTCATGCGAGCTAGGTGACCTGCCCATCGTTAAAGACCACCAAAATACATGATCTCCTTGATAATTTAAAAATATTATTAGTTCATTGAAATGTTACATTGACTTCACATTTGGTATAGGACAAGGTTTTTTTTGTTTAATGAGTAGAGTGCATCAGTGTGATAATATGAAATGGTTTTCGGGGCATTTGGCCCCTATCTTGAAAAAGAGGTAAGAAACCCCTTTTCACAATATCTTGAGAAATATAGGTCTGAAAAAAAAAAATTATAAATCAATTTTGTAGAAAATTTAATTCTCTATAATTTTGATTAAGAGACTTTTCACCGTTAAATTGAAAATAAAAAAGATATAGCCAATAAACGACGAACATTTTCAAAAAAAATTACTTTAAAGGGTTATAACTTTTTTTCTAGCAGTTGTATTGAAAAAACACTCAAGATGTTTTTTGTAGATCATTTTATTGCGAAAAATTTGGTATACCCAGTTTTTAAATTCCATCATTCAACAATGGGTTCACACAAAAAAGTAAACATTTTTTTTATTGTTTTTGTTTTTTTATACTGGGTGATCGGTAAAAGGTGCACCAAAAAGCTAGAGCAAGTAGGTTGGGTTGAGACCTTGTCCTATTCTAAATGTGAGGTTCGTACAAATTTTTGTAATATTTCAATGGACTATTAGCTGTTCAAAAAATAATTTTTCGATTTTTAAAAATGCACAATTTAAAAGAATTCAATGTCTCGAAAATTTTGTTACGATTTGTAAATTAGGTTCTTAAAAGACCTTTCCTTATATTTGAAAAAAAAAAAACCAAAATTATCATAAGATTTTAGTTTAGACACAAACCATTTCATATATGTAGTTCGCACATTTAGTTGAAGGGCTCTTAAGCATTGTACGCTGCCGATGTGAAACCTAATTTTTCTGTGATCTCCAAACAAGACAATGAAATGCTTGCGAAAACATAACGAACAAATATTCGTGGAGAGTTTTACCAATTGCAAAAACATTAACGTACAAAATCACAGAAACCCATGCTGTAAGAAAATAATAAAAAAAAAAAAAACACGAATAAAACTCAAATGTCATTTTGCAGCACACAATAAATAGTCTATGTATGTAATTAATTCAGACTTCTCCAAATAATGTGCTACAATTATAAATTTCACTTTTCGAACAGCGTATTACTGCAAAACGAAAAGCAGAACGAAATCTTTTCGTTTATGATTTCGTTGTGTTATTTTTGTATGGCATTTTTCGTTTCAAATCAGCAGCATACCAGGCTTTAATTGTTAATTACTAAAAAATTTAAGATAAAAGGGCGTTCCAAATTTTGTTTTGAAAATTTGAAACAAATTTTATTTATTTATTTATTTCAATGCGTTAAATACTAACGTCAACAATACTTATACATACATAATACTTATAATCTAAATTAATTATTCTAAGCATTAAAGAACATGGTTTTGAATTTAATACAATTCAGGTTATCATTTATTAACAGGGCTATTTGCACCATAGAAATGGATCTACTAAATATATGGCACAATGGTTGCTGTAGTTTTATGCTTGTACGACTTAAACTGAAATTTAACCAACTAAGAACCGATGGAGATGGTAAAAGGCGTGTTTTTTGCATTGGATAATTGGTTGAAAAAAACGACAACGGGGATTAGCGATGCCACACAGTAACAAAATTGAGTTTTCATACAAACTATCGATAATAAGTATGTAATTCACGCCGATAATACAGTTTTTCTGTGCGCTTAAGTTAATCCCCGAGAATTCTCTGGGATTAGCTAAGCCCGCAGGGGATTAGTTGTTGTTGCATTTTACATATAAATTTTTTAGCACCGACGTTGTCTTTTTCATCCAATTCCCCCGGGCTGGCAAAAAAATACGCCTATTGACCATTGCAAATACTTTCTATGATTAGTCAGTGGAGGTAGGTTTATTAAAGCGAGTTTTTGAGAATAAGGGGGAAGTGATTTTCATGTGACCATGAAAGAAAACGAAGGCGGAAACGTGAAAACCTTCTCTGAACTCCTTAAAATCTAGTTATATGAACGGAGTAGTGAGGTGTCCACATTACACAACTATACTCAAGTATTGGTTTTACAAACGAAACATCTTTTTGTAGGACTGAAGGCCGTTATATATTTAAAATGAAATGAACTTAACAAAAATTGCTTATTAACAAGGCCCTTACTAGTTAACTGATGAGTCCAACGAGAAAATTAGTTAGAAATTTTATTTTTTTTTCTATTTTTAAAGTTTTGAGTTGAAAATTAATTTTTCCAGAACAATTTTATTTAGAATTGTTTAAGAAAAAAGATTTCTGGATCTAAAAATAGATATAATATGACATTGTTAGTGTTGCTGTTGATTTGTTTTTTATTTGAAGTCGATTTTTTAGAAAGTTGCAAAATATTTAGTCTGATTTTGCGGCGCGGCGAATCCCAGGAGTGAGAGGTTTAATTTGTTTTGGAAAAAATTAGATGAATTTCGAATTTGTATCACGTAGATAGATCATCAGTTGAGTTTTACAAAACAGTGGAGGTTTTCTCTAATTAAATACAAATAGGATCAGATCAGGTTTAATCTAAGCTTAACAGCTTAACAAAAATTGCTCGAAGCAAAATTAATTAAACAGTACACCAATAAAATAATGTCTGGTTTCATATAGGGAGGTGGATCGGGCCCAAAAACACAAACTCCCTCCCATCCTCGATCGATCCACAGCTGGTCTGATGTTTCCACCAAAAGTTTTTTTTTTTTAATTTTTTCGGCTTTTGTTCTTCGTATCGCTTTTTCAAATAACAAACAAAAAACATAAAAAATTTTTATGTAAACGCTAATTTGAGAATAAATATAATCAGAAATGCTTCATTATAGCCCCATTAAAGCTAAAATGAAAGTTCACAAGTCAACATAACTAAAAAAATCCCTGAGACTTATTACTCGCTCTATATAGATTATAGATCAAGATATTTATTTATGTAAACAAAAATTTCGATGCTATAATCAATCTTTACGATTATATGGAGAAGTTCAAAAAAGTGATCTCTGTGTGTGCGGGCCCACAGATTGTCCATCAAGCTAGAGCCTAAACGAGATGACCGATTTGCTTCAAATTCGATGCAAATCATTTCTCAAGATGATAGAATTAAATTTTTGTATAACGAATATATAGTTGCTATACAATAATTTTATTTGTTAGTTCTTTCAAAAACAGCATATAAATGATTTTGATTAAATTTTGCACCTGCTTTTTTTAAAGCAATGTGATCAAACGACAAACTGGGTTTCAAGTTTTTACAACAAAAAAAATCGCATAACGTAAAAAGGATTTTTAACGTTTTTATTTTTTTGGGCTATTGACGTATATCTCGTTGATGGCTAAACTGATTTTGTTACAATTTTTCCAGCTGGTACTGATAAATAACATCACATTTAAAAAAATATAAGATATTTTTGTATATACACACAAAATAAATTAAAAAAAAATCGGATTTCTTGAGTTCTTTTGAATTTTTAATTCTTTCTCTTTAACGATGTACATGGTTGGAGTATTGAACCATTACCATATTTTTGCAATATCTAGACACAGCTAGAAGATTAAGTTCGTACGATCTAGTCTTAATTTAAAAAGCACTCATATAAATTTAAATGTGCAATTAAAAGCGAACTTACTAAACATGGGAGTTACTTAATATAGAAATCTTGTTGGATTATTCTTAATGACAACATTAGCTTAAAATTGGTTTTAAGTTAGAATAACAAAATCCAGTTTTTAATTAAGAGTGGATAAATTGGCCGTAAGTTTCAACTTTTTAAAAGTAAAATATTTTAAAGGTGAAGTTCAATCTAATCAAAATCCTCAACAAAATAATTTAAAATGTTTTCTTTGATAAGCAATATAGTTTCAGATTTCATGTTATTTTTTTATTAATTAATTGTCAATAAATAACCGATAATGCAGGGCAAGCAGGGGTCCTCAATGAGATACCTACATTGTACGTAGGTATATAGGTTCCAGTGTACATACATCACCATGGTGAAATTAATTTTCTAGATGTTCTGATTAAATTTTTTCATAGCTGTCAAACTGGCATGCTGTACTTGCATTTTAGCCAGTGTTGTCAATCAAAAGAAAAAAATAATAATAATTGTACCAATATTATATATTTTTGTTTTTAAATTGCTTTTAAGCTGATAGCATTATAATATGCTCGTGCATTTCATAATTTAAGTCAATAATCGGAGCGAATTGCACGATGTTGCAAATCGTGCTTTAGTTAAGAGACTTAGAATATAATATTTTAATCGTGTTACTCAGGGGGTTAATGAACGATAAGCTTGCCATAGCTGCAGCTAGATTGTCTATAAGTACTTGCAATTATTAATAAGCAATTACATATTTTGATAGATACAAGCATTTGCGTACAAAAATATGAGCTTTAGATATTATATGTGTAGCTAGCTCTTGACCTCGAAAAGTCAGCTGAAATAGAAACAGCGATAGCTAAGGCAGATAATGTGGTACTATATTATAAATTAGAAATAACTATGAGTTGATGGTTTTAGATATCTAAATTTTTGTTCTGGTTCTGGAGTCAAGGAACTTCTATATAGATTTTTTTTTTTCGGATACAAAATTTTATTGACAAACTTCTTCGTACTAGTGTTTCTGCAAGATTACAAGGAACATCTCATTAATTCTAAGAAATGCCATCGAATCAAACAGAAGTTTAATAAAAATAAAATTGAAAAAGAAATGTATGATATACAGGGTGTCACAATTAAGTCAGTTTTTTGTATTCTCTCATTTTCTACGTGAGCATAACAAGTCTGCAGCCACGGTGAACTTATCAATTGATTGGGTAGCTTTTAGGAAGTGAGTTAACAATACACGCAGACAAATAATTACTAACCGAGAGCGTTTTTCGGTGTGTTAAAAAAATACAAAGCTCACTATGTTAATTCTAATGAAGTCGACTCGATTAAAATAAATTGTTAAAAAGAAAAACCTAAAAAGGTTATATTAATGGAGAAACTTGGTTAGAATTTGAAGATTGTTTATGTTAAACGAGTAGCTTTCTTAAATCAAATAATTAATTATATTTAGTTAATTTCACATATATCTCCAACTTAATTGTTTATTGAAACCGAACAAACTAACCCAGAAGTAGTTTAATAAAATTTTGTACACTTTAACCGAATCAATGCGTAGATTTAAATAATGTGTTTTAATCGAGTTGAATCGTATTATTAATTATTTAACCTTGTGAGTTTGCAGGCTGTATATTAAGAATATTTGTTATTTAAATTAACCGAGTTTTATGTTGCTTTTAATCAATCATTTTTCTGCGTGATAGATCGATTTACGGTGGCGGAGAGTGAGTGCTGCGTGTGCGTGAGTTTTATAAAAAACAAAAATTCAGCGGAGTTATTGTTTTTTTTGTAAATTTTTCGCACCACATAGCACGCACACTCCGCTCCCATAAATCGATCCAATGCAAGAAAATTCCTAAAAGCCACCTAATTGATTTAAACGTGCACCACCCCGCAGTTTTATTGCGGTTGCACGTATAGTTTGCCAACTAAAGAGAAACTGACTTTTGAGATACCCCAAATTCTAAAGCTGTTATATAATATTTATGGTCTTATCTAAATGTGCATCTTGCTTCATCAAAATAACGTCTTAATTTATGCAATTCCTTTCAAAAGTTTCGCTTAAAGATCGATATTGCACCAATTCCCAATATATCAAAAGATACAACATCAAGTGTGGTAGTGCGGCGCAGTGTTGGCGCGGCGGCGCGGCGTGGTGTAGTATTTCCTTTCAAAAGAACAAGATATTGATGTGCTCTTCAAAATATATTTCGCCTCACCTCGAAAAGTTCAGCACACCTCGACTGCGACTTTGATAAATCCAAAACTATAAAAATGCAAAAAATATTCGATGTTATAAGAAATTAAAAATACAGAAATAAGAGTTTCACCTTTTAATAAATTATTATTATTTAAAGTTTATTAAAGGTATTATCATAATTTTTTTTGCCGCGAAGAATAAAATGATTGAATGTAGTAATAAGCTTGCAATTTGAGGGTGCGGGTGCAGGTGAGGGGAATGAAAGGTAGGTACACAAATAAGAAAAGAGAAAGGAAAAACCAGAAAATTCGTTAGTTAATACAGTGGGGAGAGGGGGAAGAGAGGGAGCGACAATCGGTTGAAAGAAACAAATATGCATCACACACGACGACGACGCTTTAAGTGAAAATGAAAAAAAAAATGTGTTTACATGCAAAATGATTGTGAGCTTCTTTTGATGAATTCGATTTGTAAAGTGGTTGAAGTTGATTTGTTTGTTGTTGACCTATAGCAAATTCCGTTAGGAAAAATTTCAGGTTATATAGGTTTACTTTTATGAATATTAGCTTGACAGTGTTAGCATAATATAATAAATAATTGAATTTAATTACCAACATCGAATTATAAGCTTATTAGTTTTGATAGATATTCGTTGATGGAGAGGTCCAAAAATAGTTGTTTTCGTTTAACCATTCATATGCGTCGACATTCGACCGTAAATCTGTATGTCCGTCTACATTTCTCGAAAACGGCTCTAACGGTTTTGTTTTTTACACTTTTCTTGTACAAGTTACCATTTGGGAATTATTTCAGAAAAACCATTTTGGGGGCCTTCAACCCCCCGTTAAATTGTTAGCGGCGCTCATATCGATGGGGACTTTTGACAGTTTCTTAAAAAACACCATGAGGAAGCTATATACCAAAATCCAGCTTACCGGCGATTTTTTCCGAGTCAAATGCTTTATTGACTGGACTAGGGAGACAATATGAAATAGGTGAATTCAAATTGTGTAGCCCCCTGGATTTCGAAAGTGTTATGTCACGCATTTTTCAATTTAGTAAATCCACAGGTAACTTACCAAATTTGTTGAGTTAACGCGGGTTTAACTCCGAAACAACGACGCCACGCACTGAAAAGTTAGTTTTGAAGGGTATAGTATAATCATGGTATAAGCATTCGTGGAGTAGATGCCAAAACGTTATAAACTAATAATTATGTTTTAAACTGCATTCAAAGTAGGATACTGTACCACAGATCACATCTTTTTTACTTGCGAGATATAGGGTTATGGCAAGTTATGGATACGTAAAAAGTGGGTCTCGCAATTCAGTCTGCCTGTATGTCCTTTCGGCTGTAGCCTAAACGGGTTGGTCGATTTTCTTTAAGCTTGGTACATAGCGTTTTTGAGCATTATCTCGACAGGTTTTTTTATTTTTCTAGGACTAAAAATAACAGTAGCTGACGTACAATTTTTTTAATCAAAAAATGTAAAATCTCAAAAACGTACGCACAACATAAAAAAAAGTCAGTAATTTTTTTTACAAAACCCACAACTATTTTATAAATTTTTTTTCGAAAAATATTATATTTCGTTATATTTCGTTTCGATTTTCTTAAAACCAGTTCAACTGATGTTGATCATTTTGTTTGTGAATAATATTTCAAAAAGTTTTAAAAGTGTGAAATATGGTTAATCCAGTACTTTGTCACTTTATTGTAAGCTGATAATAAAAAAAATAGTAAAAAAAAAATGATAATCCTTTCTTTCGTAAATTCACCTAATAATCCAATAACGTAAAAACTAAAATAAAAGGTTTTTCTTAGAAAAAACTAGTTTTTGTTATTTTCGATTTTCTCGAAAACTACAAAACATTTCGACATCCGGTTTTTTGTGTTTGATGAAAAATTAAAAAGAGCATTGAATATTAGAAAAAAAAAAATACTTAATTACGTAAAATTTTGAAAAAAAAAAAAATAGTTTAAAATAAAATTTATTTTTTTCAAAAATTTCGAATTTGAAAATTAATTTTTCAAAAATTATTCACTCGAACAAGTTTATTTAAAAATAAAATTTAAGAATGGATTTCTGGCTTTCCATAATGTTATAGCATGACTCTGTAGATGTTACCCTTATTTTTAAATATTTTTTTCTGTTATGGTGTGATGAGTTTTTATTGAACTTAGCACCCAGCAATTTTTTAATATTATCTTGCGGATTTTAAATAAAAATTATTCTTATAATGTTTAAAAATCGGTAAGGAAAATCTCATTTTCGCAAAAACGACTTCTACGATTTTGATTGAAATTTGTAAGTGATCTAATATTAGAAAAATCTACCATACATTTATTGAAAAAAACTATCAATTAAAAATGGTAACTCTCATAGAACCATTTTATTGGTTTTCGACTATCTCATAATATGCTGAACTGATTTTAATGAATTTTCTTTACACAGAACTTTCTAATAAGTTTGAATAATATTGCATATCACAATTTTCAGAAAAAAAAATTTATAAATAATTTTTTGAAAATTCGATACATATTTCGAATGTGGATGATTTTTTCACAAAATTTAATTTTTAACTCTGCATTAATAAACACTAAAAAATGGCGCACCAATTTTTTTTCTTAAAAATATATAAAATTTTTGTATATAAAAACCAGGTTTTACAAAAACTGCTCTAACGATTTTTAAAATTAATTACTCATAAATTGAGACTTGGTTAAGAAGTCAGATGGTCTACATCGAGTTCGTGTCAAAACAATTTCAGAGGTTTATTTATTTCTAAACATATTGATTTTTTAAAAGTTTTTCCGTCTGAACTGTAAATTTCATGCATATGTATGTGCAACACGATATCTACTATTTTGTTTATATTTACATATGTATATATGTACCTACATAATACTACTTTTAACTACATTTTTAGTCGGTGGCATACAATCTAGGCTTCCATAACTAATTTATTTCTTTTAAAATCAGATAAATACATATCTAAACTATTTAGACTTTAAAAACACAGCGTGATCGCCCATATTATAAGAGCAAGTTCGTGCGACCCAGTCGTGCATTTTATTCTGTATAGAATTACATAAACTACAATTGGCGCCTTCACATTTTTCACAATAAAACCGATTTTTTTGAGTTGAATATTTAAAAAAAAAATTTAATTTATTTATTAAAAATATTTAATAGAATATGAAATAATTTCATCCCCAGTAAGCCACTTAAAACTTTAGCCCTGGTCAAAATTTAGTATACTTTTCAGGACAAGTTTATGACCTAACTTTTTGGATAGTTTCAAATAGTAATTCACAACTTGAACAATTTTGAACGAAAGACTCAAAAAATGTGAGCAGGGAAAAGAACGGCAACGCAAATGTACACAATTTCACAGAAATGCACAATATTCCCCAAACCAGATGTAAATACCTAAAACAACTTGACTCTTTGCTTTATTTTTTTAAATTTTATTTAAACTGAACTTTCTCATAAGTGAAATTTCTGCCTGTAAAAATTTAAGTCATTCCTTTATTTATTTATTTTTTAACTATTCTAAGAAAAATTTGGAATTGTTTTTATAGTAGGTACACAAAATTAGGCGTATTCCTCCTCCTATAGCGTTTCTCCTTTATTTTTCCGGTGTTATTTTTTAGGAAAATATATTTTTGGATTCATATACCTATTGGTCTGAGAAAAAAAATGTACAGACAAAAATATTCATCTTGAATTTTTGAACGTTGTCATCTTAGATCCGACCCTATGTTGTTTTTGCCTTAAAAGATAGATAAATGCAAAAATTCCAAAAATCATTGAACAGCTGATGTTTGGAGACTTTGTTGTTATCATTTTTGTATGCAATGAACGGTTCTATAACAGAAAATCGAATCTAAGACAGAAAATTTTAAAAATTAGAAGCTTATTATTTTTTTCAACTACAGTAGAATCTCGGAAAGATGAACGGTTCTATAAGATGAACAGCTCGGAAAGATGAACGAAATATTTCCACTTTTGAGTGTTTAAAAAGATGAACGGGTTGAAATTTTGTACTCAAAAAGATAAAAACTTTATTCCAAATATAATCATGTTCTTTTTATTTGCCTTTAATACCTCCTGAACAGTGTTTTGGCTTATTTTAACTTGTTATGTAAATAATTTTTAATGATTTTATTAAAACCATATCTTCTTCCTCAACCAAATGTTGATGCTCGAAAAGATGAACGGGCCCTGTTTTATATCTGTTCATCTTTTTGAGATTCTACTGTATATTTTTAGCTCCGACCAACACAAATTGAAATTAACCGATTTAGAAAATGCCCTAGACTTTAAGAAACAATAAAATGAAGATCCTAACTTGTTACAAATTATTGTTAAGTCTAAACCTGGTTTAAGTATACGATAACGGATTAAAATTCGAGAAAATTCAATAACGTATTTTGCTTATAGTTTTCTTTTTAATTTTTGTTTCCCCATTTCAAAAGTTGAAAAATATGTCGGTATTGTTAATGTCCGCTTATGAGAGAGTCCACTGTAATAATCATATCAGTTTAATTACTTCTAAAAAAAATTCCTCATTTCATATATAACATAAAACAGATTTATACTTAATAAGTGATTGAACTATTACGGAACTTTAACTTTAACGGGACGCCATATTGGCCTGGTATAATATATTTTTCATGTCTCACATTTTCTTATCGTTGATTTTTTATGAGCATAGGGCTAAAATTAAATAGGCAGTTGTATTCCTCCCTTAAAACAAATTCTTATAGACTCACCACACTTCTTAACCCTTTATTAATTTCTTTTTCGTCTTACCAGCAAGAATATACAATTCCTTTATTCCCGATTTACAGCTCCCCTCATCTCTATACTTGACTAAATTTCCAACAAAAAAATCACAAATTTGCAATCTTACAGGTTTTGAATTTTAAACAAAAATAAATCACTTAGCAACATTTTGCAGCGGAAATAAAAATTCATTGATCTCAAACTACATATATCATCTGATCGATTGATTAAAAAACAAATGAAGAACAAATAATATTAAACAATTCTGAAATCACTGAAATCACGAGCGCATTTAATTGCGATAAGAAAGGCTAATGTACTCTTACGTGTATTCAAACTGTTTTAGAATAATATATAATATAATTCAGATTGTTTTCAATAAATTACACTGCATCATAAATTTATCTCAAGTTTGCTCATCTACTTATTTTTGCATCTCGTTTAAACTTCAAAACAGGTTGTTAAATATTTTGGACATGTTAAAAACAAGTTTGTCGTCATCAAGTTTCAGTATATTGAATATTTGCAACACATTTTAAACATTTTAATTAGATACCTGTGTTTGTAGCAAGAAGTAGATATACGTTATACCAAAAACCAAAGATTTAATTGCAGATTTCGTACGGTTTCATAGTTTACAGCTTTTCAGGATTTCTTCATTGTTTGCCACTTAATACCGCAACACTTTATAAAAAAGTGGTAAAAGTTACAAAAGGGCAAACTTTTGGCACTTCAAATTTAAAAGTAAAAATCCTACAAAAACAATCTTAATTAATAAAAATGGAAATATATTTAAAATTCCTTCACAGAAATCCCAATAAATTTTTTAAATTTATTGTGATCTACATATGTATATTGTTTTTAAGATATTATTATTGTAATTAAATGTATGTTATAAAATATTTTATTTTTGTAATAGAAATTTTTTAAGCTAAAATAATCAGCTTATATACAATAAAAAAAAAAATAATAATAAAAGTTGCTTATATCAGATACATGTATACACTATTGTTCGATAATAAAAAGAACACTTATAAGTTAAGTAAATCAAACTCGATAAACTTGCTTAGTATCAAATCAACAAGTGGGATAATATTAAATATAAGTATGTAGAAGATAACTAGGTACATTTTATTTTTATATATTTTTGTTTTGTTTTGAAAAAGACATAAAAAACATTTGCATCATGCTGGAATGTTCTTTAAAAAAATGCAAGACAAACAACCATAAACTTATGCCTCAGCAGTCATCAGCATCATGTGCTTATTGCGAGCTGCAAAAATATAAAAATAACGCCCAGCTCGGTCGCATTTACTGGCTCACAATAAAAACAATTTGAATGCAGTAAGCGATATTCTGTCTTCAATTTATACTATCAGAACAAAAATATAAATAATAAACTCTTGGCTGAACTGATGGGATTATAGGGGCACAATATGATCGACTTGGCAGAATTGACTTTTGTCTATAAATTCTCAGAAATTCTATAGTCCAGTGAAACCATCCTGGAAAAGATTCTGACTATACGAGCAGAGGAAATGTCTATTTTGTTCCCTACATTGATAAGGGCTTATTGGAGAACCCTATGACCAAATGTTTACCATCTAAAAAGATATTTTTTTCTAGTATATCACACAGTTCATAATAAAAAAATAGTAATAGTAAATAAAACCTTTAAAACCAAAAGTGTTGCTAATGCAACGTGAGCAGAGTAAATCTATGAATGAGGAATGAAAGGTGAGTCGCGTCAATTTCGTATCCCCAAGAGTTAGACCATGATCATGGTATATTACTACTTCTGATGAAAAAAAAGAAGAACTTTATGTTTATCCTTAAACATAAATAAATAGATACATATCTCAATATAATAATAAATATAAAATGTTTGCAAACGACCTCATTGCGCCAATGTTCCCCTACCTCAGTTTCATACTAAAGTAACACTTGCTGCCGATTCAAAATGGCGACTACCTACTTATCGTTGTCATAGTTAAATTTTGTCAGTCAATTTCGATTTCCAATAATTGATTAGTTTATATTTCAGAGTCCGCAGTAATTTTGGTCCGTCAAAAATTGAGCAGGTGAATTCAATTAGTATACATAATATATCAATGTTTGACAACAAAATTGAAAAATTTGTCTGAGAAATTTCCGAGATTTCAGAAAAACTGGCCAAATATTTTGAACAAATATTTTTAGATCGAAACTTTTTTTAATATTAGAATCTCCGCTTAAGTAAAAAAATAATTGACTCCGAAATTTGTAGCTAATTAAATGCCCCTTTGAAGCACAAACTCTTATTTTGTTGATCAAACATTTTTTTTGAATATACAAGTTTTCATAAAAAAGTTTTTTTAATAATAGGCGTGTTTTTTTCTCTAATCTATATATTATGTATTACAAAACAGTTCAATAATATTAAAAACAAAAACAATGAGCTTGAATATAGAATGTATTTTCTATTGAATTTGAAGCAAAATAAATAATAACGTATCATAGCAACTCAACTATACAGTTTATCGTTAGCATGGAATTCTATTTTCATAAGCTGTATAGTCTTGTTGTTATGATATGTTATTATAATTTTGATTCATTGAACCGTTTTATAATCTTTACTGAAATACATCAGTCAAGTAGAAGACTTAGCACTATTTTATTTAAACTTGTTGAATTATCGATTCAAAATAGCTTTTAACGGCCTTTAGTCCTACAAAAATTGGCGTTTCGTCCCGGTGATACTATATATCCAACAAGTTCACACTAGATATTTGTCACGAAATCTATGTAATCTGAACTGAACTTAACAAAAATTACGTATTGACAAGGCCCTCACTAGTCAACTGATGAATCCAAGTGAGATCGCTGGGACGAAACGCCAATTTTTGTAGCACTAAAGCCCGTTAAAAGCTATTTTGAATTACACTAAATCTTATTTAAGCAAATTAGGGTTTACCATACAAAGGAGTATTTTAATTAGGTACAAATTTTTATTAACTTCAGACTTATTTTAGCGAAAAATTTAATTACAGAAAAAGTAGGTACTCGAGGTTTTGCGCAAAAAATTAGTAGTCAATTAGCGCCAAAAAGTGCAAATTCCCGAGAGTTTTTTTATTTTTCTCCCCAAAATCAATTCATTTGGGAGGATTTTTGTCCACTATTCTTAGTGCAAATTTCAAAAAAAATTAATAATAATAATAACTATTTATTTGACATTACTGGCACTAGTCAAATCTAGGACCAATTTCAACTTTGAAGGTTATCACTTATCAGATATGTTCATCTCCAAAGATTTCAGAACACATCGCAAAATAAAAAAAAGAAATATAATGCATAAACTTGCTCTTAGGTGCGATCTTACTATGATAAGTGGTTTTAAAGTCTGAATAATTTATGTAGATCTATTACTTTGAATTTCAAAAAACATTTTGCTATGGGAGCCTATATTTTATGCCACTTGCCAAAAACGAAGTTATGTTCGAGGTAGTATTATGTGAGTACCTACATATTTATATGAACAATATACCACCGTGTTGCACATTTTTTAGAATTTTGTTAATGCAAAGTTAAAAAAAATTTTTTAAAAAATTATCTACCGATTTTTGAAATACCCAATTTTTAAAAATAATTCATAAATTTTTTTTTTATAAATCCAAAATTTGTTTTTTTTATTTTGAAAATTTTGGTTATTCAAAGTTACTAGAAGGTCCTGTGTGAAAAAATTCATTAAAATCGGTTCAAAAGATAATGAGTTAGTCGAAAACAAATAAAATAGTTCTATGAGAGGTACCATTTTTAATCGATAGATAATTTTTTTTCAATAATATGGTAGGCCGTACCTACTGATATTAGTTCACTTAAAATATGTAATTAAAATCGTAGTAGCCGTTTTTAATAAAAATAAGATATTAATTACGGATTTTTAAAAAGGGAGGTACCGTTATTTTTGGATATAAGTGTAATTTTCATTTTAAAAGAGCTAGATAATCTGAAGAAACAGCTAGGTGCCAAGTTTAATAAAAATCGATCAAGTTGTTTTCGAAATATGTATTAAGTTGTCAACAAACATTTTTAAAACTTTTTTTAAAATCAAAAAAAAAAATGTAATTTGGTATACAATTCTTTTTAAACTTTTTGAAACATTCTCCATAATACAAAAATTGATAAAATCAGTTCAACCGTTTTTGAGGAAATCGAAAATAAAAAATGGTTATTTGGGAGGTACCATTTATATACATTTTTCGGATATTTTTTCGTGGTAGCCTTTTTGTAAAAAAAATTACTGAATTATGTTTTTTTTAAGTTGTGGGCACATTTTTTAATAATTGATCCACCCGTTTAGGTTGCAACCGAAATGACAGACAGACAGACAGAATTGTGAGACCCACTTTCTTCGACTTCGCTATCATCGTAATGCCAAGTTTGATCAAAATATCGAGTTCGATTTTCTTACGTATGTACATACATACATACATATATATAACTTGTCAAATAGGACCTCCATATATATCGAGCAAGTAAAAATTATTTTATAATTTTAAAATTTTGTATTTGTCTGTTTGCTTTTTTTTCAAGAATAATGGGTTCGGCAAAAAAGAATAAAAATTGGTGTCGAAAAATACAGAAATACTTATACTTTAAATTAAAAAAAAAAAACCTTAGTAAAAATTTGTTTGGCTTTTAAAACAATCTGACAAAAATGTACTTCTCTTTCTTTCACGAATCTAAATTTAAATGTAATGAAAAAACTTATTAGATATATAAAAAACATACTGTATTCAAATTAACCATTTTATTTAAAGCTCCGCAATTTTGTTTTAATTTTTTTTAAACCAATACTTGCCCTGTAAGATCAAGTAAAAATCGATAGCTGGCCTTGACCTTTTTAAATGGTTTTAGTGCAACAAGTAAACACCCCCACCGCCGCCGCCGCCGCGCCGTCGACTGGTTTGAGAAAATATTATTTTTTTTTTTTAACTTATACATTTTTTTACTGCCAACACTGTCCATTGATCCTGGATCTTAAGTAATTAAGTAAGCCCTCATGGGGTGCGATAGCGTTGGACAAATAATAATAATAATAATTTGTGTTTACATCGTGGGCGTGTGTAACAAATCTCGGCCTAGTAACCACCATTACACTCCTCTGTTTGAGCATTCTTGTTTTTTATATCTTACCTTACCTATCTTACCTATAAAAGTTACTTGGCTTAAAGAATAAAAAAAATGTTGTTTACAAAATCACCACCACTGCAGTGTGCTGATTTAAATTTATAACCAACGAACGTCATATATATTTATGTATAGGTATACAAATAATATATTGCATTATATGCTGCAGAAAGTAAATTTAATATAGCTTTAGCTTAATATGGCTAGACCATTATAATATTTAGATTGCGTCTTATCAGAAGGCGTTCCAAATTTGATGTTGATTCTGATGCAGGGGAGTAAAAGTCACAGAAATTGGTTTCGCTGTATATGCAAGCCGTGCAGCATGATTGCTATTTGTTATAGCTTGACCAATGACCATGGCATTATTGTTTGCATTCTCTAAGGTGCGAAATGTACAAATACATATAATTTTCTATAGTCCTTGATGGTTGTCTTTTGAGAGACCTTCAGTTGTTGTTAATAATAAGGAATATAAGAATTGACAAAGAAATATAGAATGTTCAATACCAACACTTCGGCACGCTTTGGTTTAACCTCTCAAAAAAAAAAAAAAATAAGATTGACTTTTATAATTATTCTTTTGTTTTCATTCAATCAGATTTTTTTTTTTTGTTTCTATTTTCATAATTTTTTTTTTGGGGTTGTCAATGCAGTTCACAATGGAATTGTTCTTAAATTAGTACATTTATATACTTAATGACAAGGTCATCTAGACAGATAAACCCTTCTTTGTAATTGAGAGGTCTAATACCACATATCCGTTTTTATTCAAATATTCATATTTTCTTGATTTACCTTTATTTTTTGTTTTTTTATTTTTTTTATAATTTTTACTGTATTTTTAGGTACAAAAATGTTAAGTATTTTTAAGAACACATATTGGGCTTTCATAATAATGAAAAAAAATTATACTTAATAACGTGTTTTTGTGTAAAAAATCATATCGAAGTCAAAAAAACAACCTAAAAATGCTTAAAAAATGCGCTTTAAAATAATTTTCCGGAAAATCGTTATCCACACAGAATAAATTTGTATGGTAGATACAAATTTCTAACTGTTCTTGTTTAAATAAAAAAAAATTTCAAAAATCGGCTGTAGTTTGGCAAAGTTAGAGCCAGTCAAAAGAATACAAATCATAAAAACCGTTATAAATCGAAAACAAGAAAATTACTCTTAAGTTTTTCGACTTGAAATCACCTCAGGAACTCATGGTTTTCTTCTGAGGCGGTGATTTCGGGACACCCTGTATGATTCTTAAATGATATAATTATTAAATGATTTTTGAAATATTAAAATACTGTATATATTTTATTTATGCTATATAATATTTAATTGGCCGTTTAAATAAAATTATTAATAATTTATTATAATTTCATTAGTAAAATAATTATTTAATTTTCACCTTTTTAATTAAATGAATTCTTTTTTGTATTTATTTTCAGGTATGTTTCAAGGGCTGTGTGGTCTCATATGAACGGGTTTTTTTTATACTCATTAACTGCAGGTAATACTAAATTTTTCATTTTTACCATATAAAAGCAACTACAATTCAAATACTATTATGAACTACAGCAAAATTGAACTGAGTTGTCTCTGCATAGTAATGCACTTATGATGTAATAATTCTAAAAATAAAAAATGAGTTATTGAAAAAAAACACACCCAAAGACTTAATAAAAAAAAGTAAGTTTTACTTTGCAATTTCTATGCCAAAAATAATAAAAAAGATGTAGGTAATATGTTTATAGAATGTGCCCCTTGTGCATACACTAGGCAAAACAATTTAAGGGAACAAACTTTTATCAGTTTTCTTGTAAGTTTTTTTTTGAGAAGAAAAAAAAATCAATTTTGTTTTTAAATTCAAACATTCAAATTAAATAATTTTTTAAAATTTGATAATGTTAACACAATATCTATTGAAATTTTTTGGAAAAAAAAAATATTTTGCCAAGTCTAACTATAACAGTGAAGGTTCAACAAAAAAACACAATCGCTATGAAATTTTAAAACGGTCTTAAAATTTAATTCATTTAAGTTATTAAACCAATATCTTTGATTTTCTGTGAATATTCTGAGATATTGATGATTAAAGACAAAAGTCTCTTTTTCATTAAAAGTCAGATATCTTAGACAAAACAAAATCGTATAGAATGACGAATTGAAATTTTATTCAAGTTAAATAGACAATTGGTAACTTGCAATTGATTGATTAAAAAAAAAAGATTTCAAATAAAATGACGTTATCAAAAAAAAAAGTAAATAAAAACAATTTGCTAGTGCTATTTCTTATGGTTGCCTACTAACGGTATCTTAAAATAAATCAGCTTAAGAATCTCAGTAAAGAAAACATTAAGCTTAAGAATGCTTTCTGTTTCATTTCAATATGACTACTTTTCACCAGATACAGCTTTTTAAAAATACTCAAAAAAAAGCAGAAAATATTCGTGTTCCCTTATTTTTTTTAATATATAAAATTTTGTAAACATTTTTAAGAAAAAAATATTGGTAAGTAATTTTTCAGCTTTTATTAATGCGGAGTTAAAAATTAATTTTGAAAAAATTATACACCCATTTTGAAATATCGAATTTAAAAAAATTATTTTGTAAATTTTTTAGTAGGTATTATTATAAGTGTAAAAAAAATGTCATTCAAATCGGTTCAACAGATAATGAGATAGTCGAAATCATGAGAGATGAGAGATATCGTCAATGATTATTGATTGATATAAGCTCACAGACAAAATTTAATCAAAATCGTAGGAGCCGTTTTTGAGAAAAATGAGATTTTCATTAACATTATTTTTGGCGATGGAAATAATTAAAATCTGCTGAATACATAATGTTAAACACTTACTGGGTACCAAGTTTCATAAAAACCGAAAAAGTCTTTTTTACATTAGTAATTTCTAAAAAAAAAATAGATAAACTTTTTTTAAAAATGTAAACAATTTTGTGTGTTTAATTTAGATGTACAAAACTTTTTGAAATTTTGAACCGTTTTGAAAAGAATTGAAAATCTAAAATCAAAACAAATGGTTCTATGAAAGGACATATAAACAGACAGACCGACAGAATTGCGAGACCTACTTTTTCGACTTCGCTATCACTGCAATGTGAAGTTTGATCAAAATCTCGAGTTCGATTTTTTTTAACGAATCCATAACTTGCCACACATATTTGCACTGCAACTATCCGAAATTACACCGAAATGTTCAATAAACTCTTCAAACTGTCCGCCTGAGACTTGCACTGCTATACGCCTAGCGATTTGAAGCTTCTGTACATGGGAAGAATAACTTGCAGCTTATCAACGCGTAACATTCGGAACGACGACGAAACTTTCGCCTTTCAAAATTTATTTACTGGGAGACAAATGAGGGTATACCCATACCAACGCCACAATAACCAGCAAATTTCAAATAAAATATATGACGTCGCGGTCGTTCCGAATGTTTCCCGTTGGTTTGGAGCCTTAATGATAGGATGCCTATTGAAAGCAATCAACGTGAGCTGTGACACACAAACTTCCAATAAGCGTACTATACGCAAGACAAAAATCAAAAAATTTTATAGCACACAAATCACTGTAAATGTCTACTTAACTTAACATTTTTGCTGTTGACACCTTAGAGAACTGAATAATTCATCTCATGTGCGATAAATGAATGTAGTAACTACATATATTGTTTATCATGATTTCTCGTATTTTAACATTCGGTGCTCTGGAGTAGGAAGATTCAGAATTATGTGAAATAACTCCTCCAACACCTTTTTCAACATAAATGCGGTTTAAAATTTTATCTTCGTTGAATTGAGCTTTTGACATAATTTCATCAGGAACATTGGCTTAATCACATATTGATCATATAGAAATACAGACACAGTAAAACCCGCTTAAGAGAAACGGGAAAATGTCACTGTCTTTCTTTCACTTAGGCGGGTTATTCACTTAAACAAACCCCGCTTAAGTAAAAACAAATCACTTAAGCGGAGTCCGGATAAGTGAAAAAAAAATTTCACATAAGCGGCCTAAAAATTCTAAAAGCGGTTGTGACATATCAAAAATTCAAATTTCCGTTGTGAAAATTTTGGTGGAGGTGAAAAATAAAGAAAGAAATGAAAGCGTTCAGCAAATTTTTTGTTCTGTTCTAAAAAAAAATTTGTTTCACTTAAGAGAGTTTTTTCAATGAAAAAATATAAAATTTAACTGAAAACAAGATTCTTTTAAGCAAGTTTCGCTTAAGCTGAGTGTTTTAAAGGTAATTGGTCTACAAATAATCGGGGATGAAAGAAGTGTTTCAGATAAGCGGGTATGTCTCTTAACCGGGTTTCTCTTAAGTGGGTTTTACTGTATACCAATAACAGCTTTGGTGCCCTTTACTCAAAAAAATACTTCATTGTTTTTCAAGGCATACAATAAGAAAAATTGTTATGCTAATATTTTCTTGAACATAACCTCTAAACCCTCTACATATTATATAGTTAGTTAAAAGTGATAAAGATACTATGTATGTTAAAAATTCTAACTCCAGAGAAGCCTTGGTCACCAAATTATTCAATTCGAAATTCTCATAGAAAAAACCTTTTACCACAAGAATATAATATGTACAAACCTTTCATATAGTAGAATGATTGATTTAGCAAGGTAACATTGCTGTCCATACATTTAAGCTTGGATTTTAAATGCCTATTACTGCTTCTATATACCAAACCAACCCAACAACAAGCCACAAATATCACACAGGTTCTTTATGGCCCGCTATATACTCGTATAGCTATACAATGAAACAAGTGCGCACCATCACATCACATATAATATGTACGTACCTATACTCACATTGACTTGTTCCACTATATGCCCGCATATCGTTGTTCCATTAAATGGGGCTTAAAGACTGCCTTCGGCAAGGCCGTCCGACCCGTACAACACTTTCAATAATTTTCAAATCCAACATCCCTTTCAGCAAAACTGCAGCTGCTACTGCTACTATAACGCTTGTTCTTGATGGTCAGTTCCATATCCCCCGCCATATAGGTGAGTCTTTCATAAAAGGCGTGGTAAATCGTGTGTACACAGAGTGCACTCTAAGCACGTACCCTGCAGTAGGTACTCGATATTATATAAAACTTATATTTTTATCGAGATGTTAGTATGGGCTTAAAGTTAAAACAGAAAATAAAACAACATTTTCGCGCGCGTGGTCTCAGTCACTAAGTTCGCGGTATGCGGTGCTGCACTGTTGCTGTTTCTGTTGCTGTTAATACCTACTGTTGCGGATGTGGACGGACGCGTGCAGCACTTTAGTATACATACTTGCCTAGTAACCCAGAGGCGGTTATTGTATTAATTACCTTGTTAAGAAATTGCTAAGCGATCAGTTTACGCTCTATACCTACCTGTACCTACTCCAACTCTAACCGATTCTATTGCGCATGCGCATTGTTTTGTGCAGCAGCACTTTCGACACCGACGATGAACCAATTTAATTTTTTTTGGTTTTTAGTCAAAACCTCTCAAAGCCAAATCGAACAGTGTCGATTGAATGGTTTGGAATTAACTGTAAATTTGAAGCCATTAGGACAGAATTGTTAGTGGCGCAGTTAATTTATTGAAATGTGGTAGCCATCAGGGTATCAAATTTATTTTACAATTTTTTTTTTATTTTTATTTATGCGAACAGGGCGTTGTCAATTTATTTGTAAATTTATATAGATTAATGTACTTTTAAAAGATTTGATAGATCAAAAGTGGTTCCACATATTTTGTACATATAAAAAGTCCTCAACTTGGTGCGTGGTATTGAAGTTAAAAAAAAAAATCCACAAACATGGAAAAGAGTCAAATTTAGCTAAAAGAACGGACAGAATATGTACATAGGTATACCTAAGAGACAAACTTGGGTGCGGCACTGCAACAAGATATTGAGCGCATTTTTGAAAGCAGACCAATGGCCACTTGCCAATGGTGGTTTAATGGTTCGAGTTAGAATTGAATTTAATCGGATTAACTTATATGGACTATTGCCTTTCAAGACCGGCTTTCTGTTTCATATTCTATTCGATATATTTTATTATTATAGCTGGCGAGCAACCTTTCATTTATCATGCCTGTTGCAAGAAGTACTTAATATACCTATGGTACTCACTTGCCATGTTTGTTTGTTTGTTATTTTTTTTTTTCAACGCTGAGTATAATTTTAATGGATTTATATGTATTATTATATTTTTGCTTATATATATAAAAAAAATTTCTACGTCTTATTAATTTGAATAAAAATATTAATTCAAAGTTTTTTTCTTTTAAGAGGTGGATAGGATATAATGAAATACTATGAAATTATAGTAAAAATGAGGCGAAATGTAAATCAGTCTTCAAAATAAAAACAGCAACACATTTTTCTAAGCCAGGAATCTTAACATTATAAAAACTGCATATGATTTTAATTCATAGAAGTATGATAATTGTGTAAATTAAAATTAACTAAGGTAATACAATTGGTGGTAGCTCACTCAAGTTATTGTTGTTTTGTTTCATTGAAATCTTCAAAGGTGTTACTTACTTAATTTACTTTAGCCGTCGCTTACAGTCCAGAATGGACTACGGCCTCAACCAACAAGCCCTTCCAGCCAACTCGGTCCCTAGCTAGCTGTCTCCAGTTGCACGCACCAAGTTGGTTGAGGTCGCTCTCCACTTGGGCGCACCACCTAAGGTGCAGGGATCTTCCTCTGCTGCGCAGACTCTCAGGAGTAAGTTCGAAGACTCGTCGGCCTGATGCGTTGGTGTCCATACGCTCCACGTGTCCCAGTCATCTCGGCCGCTGTATTTTCAGCTAGATCGACGTCGCTGTAAAGTCCGTAAAGTTTATCGTTGAATCCGAATCCGAAGAATCTTCCTTTCAAAGCATCCGAGCAAATTTTCATCCGTTTTTGACAAAGTCCATGCTACTACCCCATACAGCAGGACCGAAATGATCAAGGTTTTATATAAATTCTCCTTAGTTCTTTGAGAGAGAACTTTACTTCTTAAACGCTTCTTAGATCGAAGAAATAGCGATTGACAAGAGTGATTCTTCGTTCGATCACAGCACTGATGTCATTTTGTGAGGTTTTAGTGGAGCCAATGTAGACAAAGTCTTTCACTACTTCGAAGTTGTACCTATCCATCGTGACATTTTGCCCGATTCGACGATTTTGAAATTCCTTCTTCGGTTTTTCCTCATTTACAGCCAAACCCATTTTCGCAACCTCCGCTTCAGTACTTGCAAAAGCTTAGGTTCGTTCTCGCTTCGTTGTCCCAATATAATATCAACATCATCTGCATATGCAAGTAGTTGAGCGGACTTTTGAAAAATGAGTTAAGTACAATTACTTCAAGAACGATGTTAAAGAGGTTGCATGATAACGCGTCGTCTTGCCTTAATCCTTTGTTTTCATCAAAGTGATCGGTAGTATTCTTTCCAACTTTGACGGGCGAGATTTCTTCATTGTCATCCTGCACAAGCGGACGAGTTTGGCAGGGATCCCGATATATACGACATGGCTCTGTATAATTCGTCTCTAATCGACGCTATCATATGCGACTTTGAAGTCGATGAAGAGATTTCAAAGATGTTACCAATATGAAAGAGGTGAAAGTGTCCAAGGTTTAGCGCCACGCACATACAACTTTAACTCAACTAAATAGTTTATTGGCACGTGAGCAACTTCACAAGCAATAAATTAAATAATTCCATCACATGAATGAAAAGCGAAGAAGTATGGCATTGTCTTATTCAAATTTTGGTTACACGTTCTATCCGTTAAGCTGCGACTCCATCGGCAATATTTATACGGCAATGTCAATTTCAATGGCGATGACAATTATTTGTTGACATGGGTGGGCCTTTCATTACAAGGTAATTTCAGATGTAAACTGTCAGTATAGAAATTACGACAGCACTGTCAAATGTTTTTTTTTTTGCTCTTTAAAATCACTATTATTGATAATAAAAACTTTAATTCACCTGAATTCTCATAGTTTCAACTTTAATTTAAAAACGGAGCAAAAGTCATTCAAAATCGTGGAGAAACCATTTTTAAAAAGGTGAAATTAATTTTTGATCTAGAGATCAATTTTTTCAAAAATGTTTTCAAAACGTTGTTTTCCTTTTAAAACTGAAAACCAAAAAAACTATACGAACCATGGTTCTCGAAATATTTTCATCCAAACCGATAATACCTTATTTTGAACCAATTCAATTATGTAAAATTGTTCAAAAAACTAAGTAAGTACATATGTAAGTAATTTTTTCAAAAATGTTTCCAAATCTGTATTCGTAACTCTAAGCCAAAATCTTATGCGTAATCTGGTTCTCACAATATTAACACCCACACTTATATTTCGATGCAATTTCGAAAATCAACCCAAAAGACTTGTTTGGATGGCGATATTTCTGCAATCGAGACTAGTAAGTGGTTTCATATTTCCAAATTGAAGCAACCAGTGCAACAACCAGATAACTCCACTTTTTGAAATGAGAAAATTTAAAAAAAAACTGTCAAAAATAAGAAATCAAAATATGTAATTGCAAAATATTAGTTAATTTTGAAAAGAAATCATCAAAACTAATTTATTTAATTCAAAGACATAATATCAAAAAATTGTATATTAAAGTAAAAAAATTTATTTGTTTTTGGACTTGTCCTGTTTTTGCACCGATTTTGGTAAGAATTAAAAGAGGCCTTCGTTGTCATCTTCGTAGTCTGAGTTTTAAGCTTCTTGAACAGACTGCTGCGACATCAAATTATTGTAAATAGGCATATCCGCTGGAGGAACATACTTTTTCCGTTAGCGCAAAGTTAATGATATCCTCATATTTCTTGGGGTTGAGGGAAAGATTAATTGTATATAACAGTTTTGGCTTAAAGGGGTTACCATGCAGGTTTGCTTTTATATCTATGTCATATGTCGTTAATGGCCCATGGTGACTAATAGAAGGTGAAACGCTTGCGATATTTTCTTCTTTCCTGTAGCGAAATCTTCGATACTTCGAGATGGTCCACTTAATACGATCCACTGAATAACTCCACTTAATAACTCCAAAAACGAGTTTCCAAGAGTCAACGGAGATGTCTTTTTTGTACACCGACCGACGCAATTTTCGTATATTTCTGAATTAAAAAAACATTTCGAAAAAAGTGGAGTTATCTGGTTATTGCACTGGGTGCTTCATTTGTGAATTAGTTTTTCAAAATCTTTCTAAAAGTGAAAACCAAACCATTTTAAGAAGTTTGGTTCTTGAAATATTTTTATTCAAACTGTATTCGTAATTGTTAGCCAAAATCTTCTACGTAGTTTGGTTACAATAGTTATTGAGAAAGTTTACAAAAATTGAAGAAATTAAAAAAAAATGGCCTATAAAATACGATGTTAAAGCACCATTAAAATTATATTAAAAACAGGATTTTCCAAATTTTAAACGAGTTGGTATCGAACCATCTTTTCAGCATTTTATTCAAGTTAAAATCACCAAATGCCTATTTTAACTTTTTACTATCATATAATCTCCAAAAGTTTGACAATTAAAAACTTGCAAATGGCATGTGTTTGCTTACTTGTTTCGACAAACAAGTTACTTTTTTAGGCGTGTTCGGCTTAAGTTTATTAAGAAAATAAGATTAGTGTGATAATATTTTAATAAATGTTTAAAACTAAAAACATTTTACTTGTATTTCAGTAGTATATAAAATTTGTATTATTAAAAAGTGTGAGTGCCGGGACTCACGGTTAAGATGTGTAAACATCAACATTCGTCCGAATGCCTCATAGATCGAGAGCCTACATCAAATTTAGGGTGTGGATGAAGCAAAAATTTACTGGTATTTTTATATATAGATCTTAACTTTTCATAAACAAATTTTAAAATCGGTAATGATGCATAGAAAATGCGTTTTTTAGTTTACCGACAAAGGCCCCAACCACGCTTATAAAAAGTTAAGATCTATCTAAACATACCAGTGAATTTTTGCGATCACTCACACCCACAAACAGCAGTGGGCTCTTAGCCAATCATTAAAATGACATTTAAAAATATTTTCCAGTCAATGACCTTATTTCGTCTAATTTGCCAAAAAAGGCGGCCTTCTATGTTTAAACCCTGCAGCCATGATGAAAGCGCAGTCCATGTACTATATGGTCCAGTGGTACCACTTTACTTCAATTGAAGTAGATCTATTTCTTTTTTTCGAAAAAATTTTAAATCTACTTCCTACTTCGCACCATCACCAAAATATGGAAATCTACTTCGTTTTAAAAATCTCTGCTTGAACGTACTTCAATTTTCCAGAAAAAAGAGCAAATGTACTATTTTCCTCCGTTCCGCCGCAGCAGATCGCAAGTTCTCTGAAATGAACTTTATCCAATTATTCGAAACCACCAAGAAACTCTCTCTGCGGAACTGTGGATGTGGAAAGCATTATGCTCTGCAAAGAACTCATCAAACAAGAAAATGCTTCTAAAAAAAACAATATTTGACCCACCGAACCAGAAAATCTGTTGGCTTATTTTCAAAAATATAAGTTAGTAGATGGAAATATAACTAAATGAAAACCCAATGCCATTGTTTGTGTCTTTTCAAAGACTGAAATATTTTTTATTTATTTTTCTTATTTTTTTTGGAAAAACATTCAATGTAGGTACCTACCTAATATTAAAATAATTTAAATATTCTTTTTTTATAAAAAAAAAACAGAATAACATAATTGTAGCTAAAAATGGAGACCGAGAGAGAAAGTTATTTTGTTAAATAAAACTAACGATTTTGTTATAAAACCATGTATACAAAATATACATCTAAAATAAAATTAAAAATAACGTAGGTATGCTTTTTTTGCTAAATAAATTTAATAAGTGTTATATAAACAATATACCTATGTTTATATGAAGTCTGAGTGTCAGTTTTTGTTGTTTGTTATTTTTCGTTTAATTAGATTAAATTTATATAAAAAAGTTCATTTTGAAATCAACTTCGATTTTTCTCAATCTACTTCACTTTTTTCTTGAAATCTACTTCGAATTTTTTTTCGGGAGTGGTAACGCTGATATGGTCTAAGCAACCAACCACATTTCAACCCAAACTGAACTCGACTTTTTGATTTCGTATATAAACACTCAGCGTTTAGTTACTGAGCGTACATAGCATTGAACGCACTCAATTTTCGTGAAGCTCAGAACAGAGATTATGGATAATTCATAAGTCTGCTATTACACGATGAATCTAGTTGCATGCACCTTCTTCGAATTCTTCTTTGTTATTTCGTCCGCTGTTTCAAGCGCTATTACACGTTGAAACCAAAGTCATGAATCTAATTTGACAGTTCTCTTTATTTTTCATTTTCGTGTTGGGCTGTGCTCAAGCAATACAAAAACTTTTTCTGTTTTTATTTTTGATACATTGAAGAAAGAAAGGTTTGTGTACCTTTAAATGAATATCAGTCAAGAAAAGCAATAATTTATTTTATTTATATTGTTTTTAAAGATGAATTTCTCATTTCTGGAAAGCCTATAAGGCTATCAATAATAGTGCGTTGCACGAAATTTACTCTTTGAACAACAAAACCATATGAAGCAGAATAGTAAAAAACGGACAAGAGAAAAGAGAAACGTCAAATAGTTGCATCGAAAATTTTACTCACGCGACACCGGTCACTTTTTTTCCGTCTCATCTTTTCGATTTTTTTTCTCTTTTTCAAATACGTAGTTCGAAAAGTCGCATGCGTCTAGATGCATCGTGTAATAGCAGACTAATCTCTGGCTCAGAATCAAAATCACGACCATGGCTACAAGATATGAATCACGACTACGAGATGAGTGGGCGTAAATTTTTATTTTTTTTTTTTAATAATTCGTTTTCTAAGTTGACGCAAAGTTTTTCAAAAAATTCAAATTTTACACAGAGCCATCTTTGGCGTCTACTTTAAGGTACATACATTCATACAATGTATGTGATGTTTGTTCCGTGAAATAGGCCCCTGGTGTCAAAGCATTCATGTAATTGAAAAAAAGTAATGCAAAGAATACAAAATACGGATAAAGGTAGCTGCAAACAAGCGCGATAGCGGTGGCGATCACGAAAAAATTGTGGATGCCATACACATAAATCAAAGGAAAGGCACACACATTGGCGTAGTTAGGAATTTTGTCTAGGGGGGGGTAGTCTGCCAGTTGATATACCACCGCAAGTTTTAAATTTTATTTTTAATAATATTTATAAAAATACTTTCAAAAATATTTCTTTTAAATAGAAAATCATTAGGTCTTATAGATAGAGCTTTTGCCAAAACCATAAGTGTTGTAATAAATGAGTTAGTTCACTCTCATACGAAGTGACACCACACTATACTCTGCTAAATCAAAAATATTGTTTTCTAAAAAAGTTGATATTTAAAAAAGAATTGGTATATTTTATCAAAATTTATTGCATACACTAAATTAAGATTTAGAAAATAACCAAATTTTACAAAAAAAGACTTTGTTTATTAGTTTTTGTTTTTTAATTAAGTTTTAATTTAACATGTTCTTGGCTGAACTGGTTCAGGACTTTTTCGGAAGTGATTTTATTTTTAACTATTTCATTTTCAATATTAAGTAGTGATACATTAGAGAAACGATTTTGGAGCATTGTTGTTCTCGCCGCATTGCTGAGAAACTCCTTTCACAGCTGGCGGAGCTCACTGGAAGAGCTAACGCTGCCTAAAGAAGTTCGTAAAAAATTGGAAACATCTCTTTTGAAACATTTTGTTTTAAATTTTCGATGCTTGTTTCGCAATTTTTCAGTTGAAAAATATTTTTTAATATCAAAGCTTCAGCACTCAGTAATCATGTTTAATTTCAGGAAAGCGTCTATAGCATTTGCTAATGGTAGGTTTTCAAAACGGCGTTTAAAGTTGACAAATAATGTTATCCATTACCTAAGCAGTAGTATGCTGCAGATGATAAGCGTGGTGGATATGACATTTTTGGACTAGTATACCTTTTTTAACGCATACTCCTGCAAAACCTAAATGACTCCCCATATTTCCTATCTATAACTTATAATATCTGGTTTATATGCAAGAACGAAAGATCGAGTTGGATTAGGGTCGGATTTTCGATCCTGCATATAAACGAATTACCCGTTTGTTTGTAGGTATTGTGTTTGCAATTAGTTTTTACGTTTTACACATACGTACGAACATAGTGATACGTTGTTATTATGTTTGCGTTTTTTTACACTACCTTGAGAAAAATACGACGACCAGCTGGTAAAAACCTTAATGTAGGAAAAATATAAATTATGTTGTCTTTATAATGAACGACAAGTTAGTACTGTCGATTTTCTAGGGTGGGCAATACGATTTCTAGGGTGGGCGCCAATTTAACTACGCGCATGGGCACACATCTACACGATTGAAGTGTGCTTTGATTTTTATATGAGGCATCCACATTTTTATCGTGATCGCCACCGCCATCGCGTTGGTTTGCGCGTAGCCTAATGCTAAAGAAGCGTTAAAAAGAGTCTCGTAAAACTTGGCCCACGACTCACAGGGCAACTGGTCTTCCATCTTATCTTTTTTTCTCTTTCGCACTCATTATGTTCGAATAGAGTCAGACGCAAAGAATCATCGTGTAATAGGGGCTTAATATATCCTCTAAGCAGCCAACCAAATTTCAACCCGAACTGAACTCGACCTTTCGATTTCGTATATAAATACTCAACGTTTAGTTACTGAACGTACATATTGTTGAACGCACTCAATTTTCGTAAAGCTCAGAATCACGATCACGACCACGATCACGATTACAACGTTATGTTACATTTTCTTTTCACCCTACCACCAGTAAAGATGTTTACACATCAAAAAACCGCATCTTCCAAAAAAATTTTAGTAAAAATCTTTAAAGTTAGTAAATTGTTAAGAAGTATCATGCTAATAACTTAACATCAGGCTGTTTAAAATTATGTGCCAATGATTTCAAATATTTTTAATATTTGAACACTGAGTTGTCTTCATTTCTATAATAGAAATATCTAAACTTGTTTTAAAAATTTAGGTTGGCTCTTCCAGCCAACTTATAAGTTGGAATATTAGAAAAAAAAATTAATAAACCCGATCGAATCATTAGCGAGAAATACAAAAACAAAAAATATATAAAATTAAAATCGTCTAGACTAAATATTCATTACGTACATTTTAAGCCGAAAACAGATTCAAAATTGAATCAGTTGATCAGAAAAATATGAAGAATTTCACTTTATTCTAAAATTATACAAAATTATTTTATTTTTACTTACTTGAAATATATTTGACCAACCATTTAATAGTCGCTTGTTAGATTGGTGTTATTAAAATTGAATTTTGATAATTTGTGTCTTGCTGGAGACAATAATACCATTCATTGGTGTTGAGAAAAATTAAAAATAAATAAACAATTTAAATTTCAGCATATCAACGACTTAAGTCAACCAAAATTTATTTGAACGAAATTAATTTGTTGCTAAGTCAGAAAATATAGGTTTAATTGAATTTTATGGTATTTATTTTAATTTGGTTTTATGGTTTGTGATTGTAATATGTTTTGAATACGAATGAATGAATTTATATTTTCATAAAATACAGAATGGAAAGGGAATGGGAGTCTTTTTTGAGTGATTTAAGGTCCAGGGTGTATCGAAGGAGTGTGGAGGTGAAGATACAACAACACCTACCTGGTGGGAACATAAGCTTGCTGAAAGGGCTTGTTGGTTGAGGTCCTCGTCCATAATGAACTGTAAACGTCATCTAAGTTAAATTATAAGTATTGTATCACGCTTTTAGCTTTCTTTTGCAAGTCCTAAAAATAATTACTAACCTCAGCTTAAACATTGTCAGAGAAGCTCACGTAAGGTTTCTGCCATCAAAACTATTGATGAGACCGTTGATTCACTGTATTGAATTTATCTACTGTGCACCATCTTTCCAATGGGCTCGTTTAAGACTTGTGAATCAATGAATCAACTCATTCAAACACTTGTTCCTGACGGAGTATTACAGTTGTTCTATATTTTTATAATTTTTTTTTTGACACTCGCATTTTATAAGTTAAAATATGCTAAATTGGTGTAAAGTAACATTTTCGGCACTGGATATCGCCATTTTGACGGCAATCAGTATAGTTTCTCGGTTTCTCTATACATCCAACCATTATTAGAATTGGTAATAAGCTTGTTGTTATTTTAAGCCCAAGAGCCGACAGCCGAGAAATAAGTAGTTTAATTAAACTTTAATAGCTCAGTTAAGTTAAATTCTTTGAGAGTTTATAAATTAACTAATTTTAAGAAAGGACCCCGTTTTAAAACAATTTCATAATATTTAAAACTTGTTACACATAATTTTAAATCAAATTGCAATATTCCAATTCACCTAAACCGATTAAAGCTAAATTATAATCATTTGAATTGGCATGTCGATGCCGTCCAAACAAGAACTTTAAGGCCAACAGCGATCAAATTATTTCATGTGATCAATTAACAGCAATTCAACTTATAGGTAGATACCATGGTAATAAACATACTCATTATATAAATATACATTTGTATCTGTTTGTGTGCTGTATTTAAAAGACAAGTTTGATGCTGACAAAGAAGAGCCTTGTATTTGAAGAAAAATTGAAAAAAAAACAACCCCACCCATATGATAACACCACTTTGATTCTTCTTAAAGCCTTTTGTAGAAGTTTATACTAAAAAATATACAAAAATGTCTTGTTATACTCTTGCAACAAGTGGTGCACATAGGGAGATATCTGAATTAACAAAAACTAAAAAAAGATACATTCACTCCAGATGACAACGGCGCGGCGCGCGCGGCGACACCATCATCAGAGGCAAACAAGCTTCAAATGCAAACATAGGTATATCTACCTATATAATACTCGTATACTGGAAAAGTGCATCGAGGTATAATCTATAATCCAAAAGGCTTCATTCAAAGAATCAGCTGTCTTTTAAAACTACAATCCCTCGCTGTGATGCATACATATGCTGGTGGTGCTTCTGATGCACAAACGCAAAGCGATAGTTCCAAAGCAACTTTATGCAATCTATTCTGCTTTTTATTCTCTCTTTTAAAATTTTTGTTATTTTTTTTTTGATTTCATAGCTCAGGTTATATTTTTAATAGCAGACCAAAAAGTGAATGTCCACCGAAAGTCCTTGAAACAAAAAACCAATCTTACCAGTTAGGCGCATGCATAAAGACATAGAGAGGCATGCCGTGCTTTCAAAATTGTTTGCGCGATTGCCATAGACTGTGAAGCTGCTATATACAGAGTTGGGGCTCAGCAGCTCCCACTGCACCAGAACCATACCAATGGCATACCACTGAGGCCAGCAACACGAAGTTGAAGTCGAATTCGATTTTTTTCGTTATTATTTTTTTTTTTGTATTTGTATTTGGGATTGCAGCAGCAGCAGCAGCAGTAACAAGAGTGATAGTCAACTGGCTTAATCGGTCTGCATGCGATCCGACCAGAAATTAAAGCCAGAGCAACAACATCGTTTGTTGATTTGATTGTCATTTGTTTATAACCGACAACGACGACGCCTTAGTTTGACAGCTACAGCTACAGGTCACATGACAAGTCGGACTTTTAAGTTTAACTTGACGTGCCGCGCACCTTCTGATGTATGATGGGGTGGCACAGTCGCAGCCATCATTCCATCAATCCAGCACTGATGAAATAAACATGGCGGCATAAATCGTACATAGTGGTACACAACCCTCGCGTTACGTTGCGGTGGTTGCTTTAAGTTATTTCAATGAGCGTTGATCTGTTAAATTTTATATGCGTTACACCTCTTGCATTTGCGTAAAGTGTAAAGAATTTTGAAACTTGCAATCTGATCACAGCGACGCCGCGCCGTATCACTATAGCACTTACTTTGCTCAGGTTAGGTTAGTGGCATGCGTTGAAGCTTAAGTTCTTTGAATTTCAAAATCTAATTTCAAAAAAAAAAAACACACACACACAATTAAGGTAGGTACCTTACCTTATACATATTTAATGTAAATTAGGCAATTACAGAAAAATGATACTTTTCTGATGAGGTTTTTTTTTAGATTAAGTTACTCATAACGGTGTGAATATGATTAAAATATATTCTTGAAAACTTAAACTTGTCACCGAGTCTTTAATGGTATCTAAGTATTCCAGTTTTATTGGACGGATCGGATGGATGGACTGGACAATTAGATTGGTGTACGAGTATAGTTGAAAAAAAAAAGAAAAAATTAAAATTCCACCATCAGCTTATACATAATGTAATTTTTAATAGTTAATAATTTGTATTTGATGTAGGTAAACGGGTATTTTTTTTTAATACAATGTTGCTTTAAGAGGTTTTTGGATCTGTATAGAACCGGATTTTGTTTGCTATATGAAAATATGTCTCCATATGTAGGTACAGAGTAGCTGTTTATTTTTTGTACTTTAAATTAAAAATAAAATGGCTTAAGTTTACCTAAATGCATTTTAATTAAAATAATATATTTTTGAAAAGAGAATATAAAGTTGTTGACCTTCAGTTTGATATTTTTTCGGTTGGTATAGGTTGGTTTGTTAAAGAAATATTAACAAAAAAAAATCAAGGGAATTCAATTCGAACGGAAAATAACAAAATACCAGTTTCTTAACTTTGTTTCATATTTGATTTACATCAATTCAAACAAACTTTGCTTTTTTAAGTAGTTAAAGTCAGTAGAATTTTGTTTGTATATGAAGTCAAAGCAAGAGATGTTTTGTTCATGAAATTTTTCTTCTGCCTTTCAATTAAAATATTCGAAGAGACACTGACAAATTCATTTGGTAGCGAAAATTTAAAGATTTAGTTTAATTATTATTCAATTTTATTATTTATTTTATTATTTTCCAAAAACTAAAGACAAACAACCATGACTTAAGATCGAGGCCCATTTTTGGAAGAACAGATTTAACGAATTCAAAAAGAAATTTGCTTTAAGCTATGCGCAAACCGACACGATGGCGGTGGCGATCACGATAACTTTTATCGCGCGATAAAGATGCATTCAAAAACCTGCTCACATCAACGCGATATATTGTGTAGCGGGCTAAGTTGTCAGCGGAAATACAAACGTTTAATTTTTGAAATTTAATAAAAAAAAATCTAAAATGGAACTCTCCCGAATTTTTTCTATTAATTTTTCAGTATTTGAAGTCATTTTCATATTTTCTTTATTAAACTTTTCTTCAGGCGATATAGCTATCAAATGATGCTTGCTGCGTTCAAGAAAAGTCGCGTAACTGAACGCAGCAGTGGAACGTGAACGCAATCCACATAACGCGTCGATGTGTGCCCCTCCATTGATTTACGTGTGCGACATCCACATTGTTATCGCAATCGCCACCGCCATCGCGTCGGTTCGCGCGTAGCTTTAATATTCGCTCTTGAATTCGCTTAGCTTTTACTCCAGGCTATAATTAACTGATGAACATGGTGTTAGCAACCTAAAATTAATGTTGTTTCATTTAAACTTTCAAATTCGATTTAAATTTGTCGAAAAGCATTTCGAACACTTCTGATGGTTTCTGAAATTGTTCAATTGGCATTCTTCATTTCTATACCATTACAACCCATCTCACGTGCGTCGTCACCAAAGTCACGTTTAAGATTCTCAAGCTATTTGGCAATTGATCGCATACCGAAGTTTTTGAATTACTTAGTGTGAATATCTATGTGATAAATGTTTTTTCAGCTCATTAGGAAATCCCATCTTCAATGATAAATTAAGTTAAATTCATAATCAATCAAGAAACGGAATCCAATGTTTTTGTTAGTTGATAATTTGTATCTGTCGTCTTCTTTAAAATGTAGAATTATGGACAAAAATAGTAACTTCATTTGATAACGAACATTTTAAGCCTTTTTGTAAAATCCCTTAGCTCCATCATCCCAGTTTGGGAGTTAAATCCAAGAAAACATGATTTTCCGCAATTAAGATCATGAGTATTGATAACTCGACAAATTTTTGAGGTATTCGAGGGTTTTACCACGATATCTAGAAACCAATAATCTAGAAAGCAAAATTCTCAAAAGTAAAAATCTGGAAAACAAAAATCTAGCATTAAAAAATTCTCGAATTCAGAAATACAAAAATCTAGAAAAAAAAATATCGAATGCAAAAATCCAGAAATAATAATAGTTAATAACCATTCACCTAATCACAAGTGGGCCCAGAAAAATAAATTATACCAGAGAATTGAAATTGTAGAAAAAAATGTGTGAGTTAAATCTCTGTTGTAGTTCATCAATAGTGGGTGTAACTATAATCCCATGTACCTCTAATCTCACTGAAAATTCAGCAGTACATGATGGTTTTTAAATAACCAAGAAAACTATCAATTTAAAAAAAAATTGAAGCTTAACTACAAATTCCGTGCTTTATCGGTTACTGAGGGGAGTGCTGTTATGCTAACTTTATACCATGAATTATGAACTTTTTTTAAATCTACAACTTCAAATGTTGGGCATTCCTTCTTGATGAGCTGCATAAAATTTGGAGCCTTACTGCAAGTTTCTAGCTTGTGTGGTTGCTGGGAAAAGGACTTTCATGCTAATTTTAACATTAGAAATGTTTAAGCGGAGGCATACCTACTAACAATGTGAAAAAATCAACAGAATTTCAAAAAAGTGTAACGCCGAGTAGAGAAAGAGGGCGAAACGTCAGGGGAATAGACAAAATTATTGCGTTCATGCTATGTTCTTACTGGTCTGAGGAAACAGAATATGAAGAAGATGATAAAACGGACACCAAAAAAAGGATAAGTGTTCGTGGGCAGGGATGGCCATTAAATTTTTCACATTTCTTACGAAGTTTATGTAGTTAAACGTATTTAAAATATGTAGTTAATGAAACAAATTGTAGCAAACTTAGCTTCAAATATCAAATGATCTGCCAGTTGTTACTTTGAAGCTTGAATTTTGAGTTAAAATGTTCAAATTTTTGTTGAAATTTTATTATTTCTCTAAATTTACTTTGTATGTATATGAACGTAACAATTTGTAGAAAATAAGACGTGTAGTTTATTAAATTAACTACGCGTAGTTAATGATGTAGAAAATGTAGTGTAGTTAATTCGGCCAACCCTGTTCGTTGGCTTTCCAGATTTGTATGTGAAGAAGAGCAAATTTAAAAAAGAATTTATTCAAAGTTTTAAAATACATAAATGCTTTTTTCATTTCTAATGTACCTCAACTATACTGGAATGGCAAATCGGGTAAATTTCATACATTAAAGTCGGTGATGGCGGTAGTGTAATATCAATTTTTTGATTTAAAAATGTTGGTAAATTTTTTCCTTGTAATGCAAAATAAACTGCAAATTTGGAGCCATATTTCAAAGTTATAGCCTATTCGGAGCCTTTCTTCAAATTTGTTGTTGAAAAAACAGTATGTACTGCTAACTTCACAGTGAAGTAAGTAGGTAGTACCTAGATGGGGTAAAACCCATTATTTGAACTGCAAAATCGGGATTAGAAATGCAAAAAACTGCAAATTCCATTTATGGCCTAGTTAGTAGATATTATAAGTGAAAAGACGTATAGAGCTTAGATGATTACATATCAAAAAATCATGGCAGTTTCTTAAAGTAAAAAAAACTACAAAAATTACAAGGTTTTTGAAGATTTTCTTTCAGTGAGTCTCTACTTTGCAGTTGAAGAAATAGGAACGCACGATGTGTAAGTCGCATTGAGCCTCTTTATATTATGATAAACTATGATAAACTTATATTTTGTCTTCTACCACTTCTAGGTATATTGTTTTAGATATGTAATAATAGCTTTCAAAATGTTAAAATAAAAATTAAAAAAAAAACAGGAAAGAGTGTAGGTATGGAGATGACGCTTTTGGGCGCCAGTTATAACTTTAAACTTCAATTGAAACTCATCATTTAAAATTAAATTTTTTTGTTTGGAAAATTTTCATTATTTTGATACCAAATGGTGGCTTGAAAAAACAAATTCCGCACAACCTTCTTCATAAAATCACTTTTTGTATTTCAATAGTATTTCAATAATTGAACAGCTACCTTATCTATGGTTATTGAAAAATTAAAAGTCATGTTATGCTAAAATTTGATTTTGACAGAAATAATAATCAAAGTCATAAACTTCAAAAGTCATGAGTCTCAAAATTAACAATTAAAATATTCAATGATAATTTTTAATGATAATAATAATTTTTAATGACGTACCTATAACTGCATGTCGCTTGTGCTTTAATACCCTATTTAGGATACCTACATTATAGTTATAGTAGAAAAAAAAGTAAAATAAAAGCATTCTGTAAATTCTTTTCAGAGAAAGAACTATGTGATTCTGACACAAATAGAAAAAACTCATTAATAAAATAATAATTCCCAAAAACAAGAATCTCTTTGTTCTCAATGTTTTTTTCATTAGAAATACCAAAAAAGAACATCTTAATTTAACGGAGAAGAAAATACATAAAATGCTTCCATATGTTAGCTTTCTTCCGCTAACATTTTTTTTTCCACCCATCGAATCTATGAAAATGTTCCCTATTTTTTTTGTATATGTACATATCAATGTATGTAGGTAGATTACTTCTTTGTCAGTTGCTATGCACACAGCACATGCCTTCCTATCAACGTTGATAAACTGTTGCAAAAAAAAAAAGAAAAAAAAAAACAAATTGTTTTGTCAATATGTGGTGTAAATGTCTGCAAAAAAAAAAACAACTCTTATCAATAGCACGAAGAAGACAAAAATATGTTGAAGTAAATAAAAAACACTCAGACCATACAATATTTGATTGTTTGTGGTAAATTCTAAAAAAAAAAATATCTACATTTTCCTTATTGTTATTTGTATCTATAGTGTTACAGTAAAAACGTGGGCGAAAAAAAAAGTCGTGGGCGAATTCTAACGAGAATGTTAAGGACTACCCCAACACTCTGATCAAACGTAGAAAGTCAATCAACACAACACAGCAGCAGTGCCAACAGGGACCGATGGAGTAGAAGTAGCTATTGATTTCATCTGGCGCCAGGTTCTTTGAAAAAAAAAATCGTATCATCCTGTTATTCTCATTCTCATTCTCATTCACATCACTATATCCTCTTTCTCTTTGTCTATTTTGAAACTGTAATTACTAAATAATAATTACAATTAAAATTCATGATGAGAGCATATAATATAGGGAAGGGATAAAAAAAAGGATATTCAGAAAAAAAAACTGCGATATACCTATGGAATTACGCTAATCTAACGCAAAAATCACTCAAATGTTTCCTCTTCCTCTCACAAATACGCACACAGAAAAGAGAGTGTGTAAGTATTTGTTAAACGATAATAGCGCCATCAAGCCCGCCATCTCATACGCCATGTGACGTCTCTATACCTAATGCTACCATATGGAAGGCCGTTTTTTTTCTAACAATGGGATTTTCCGGCCAAAACTAACATCTAGTGTATTTCTGGTTTTTTTTAAAGAAGCATAAAAATCTGCATTCGTTATCAGGTCAGGTTAATATGAAAAGCTTGGCTTTTAACAAAGAAATTGTTCTAGAACATTTAAGCTTCTCCGTGTTTCCTGCCCCGAAAAAAAAAAAAAAACAACTACCAAGGTTAACGAAAATTGACTGGGGAAATGTTAAAGAATACAGCTTCTTCCTTAATCAAAGGGTAAACTACGCAATAGAATATGTGTGGGTGGGAGCAATCTTTGATAGTATAAGTGTATATATTACCTTAAATCTACATTGTATGAGTTTTAAACTGCCATGAATGAATGGAAACCCTTTTTAATGAATGAATGACGTAGGACAACTTGTTCACTGGATTGGATTTTCATGCGATGCTGACGTCAATGGAGGGATTCGGAGAGCTTTTTGAAAGTCTGCCAGTGGCAATGTAAATAACAGTTTTTTTTTTTTACTCCTATTATAACGGAAGAGAAGAACGTCACCGTTACAGTGCGCAGAAATATATACATATTATGGTGATTGATAAATATAATAACATGTTCAAAGCGTGGGTGTGTTGAATTTATGAGAGAGTGTTTGTGGTGCGGACGAAATATTTTTCTCCCGGTTGTATAGATGCTCACAAAATCTATTGGCCAATTGATTATGATATGCGAAAAATAAACGACTGCGTCAGCTTTGGAGAAAGAATTTTTTTTCTATTTTTTTTTTTGGTAAACAAAAGAGATAGATATAGAACTGATATAAGTTTATTATCGTGAATTGGAAACGATTACTTTTTGTATTTTTAATTCAAATCCTAGCCATACCTATTAGACTTTCTAAGACTAAACAATACCTACCTATTCTATTTACCTCCTATATGAAATGATGACTTGTTGCGCACTTTGAATCATTTGGTACCAACTTGTTAGAGAGTATACTTACAAAACTGCTTCAAAACCATATTATTTTAACGTTGGATAAAAAGACACTTAAAAGCTACTTGTGTCTTGTTCCGAATATTGTGGCATAGCAGAATTTTACATTAAAAGGATTAGGGGTAGGTAGATGACCAGATGGGTCAGGGTACTGGGTAGGTTATACACTTTCTTATTTTTAATTACTGTCGGCTTAAAGGTTATACTTGCTAACTAACTAACACAAAAAAAAATTATTGAAACATACCAAAGTAGGTACCTACTATACCTACCTACGTCTTGAAAATCTGCGTTCTGCAGATGTTGAGGCAAAAAATACCGGATGGCGGAAATACATAATTTTCAATATACCTAGTACTTCCATCTTAATGAAAAAATGTTAAAAAAAAGACAGAAGTACTCAGAAAATTAATTAATTTATTGAAAATCGAACGCAATTTTTTTTTAAATCACTTTAGTCATTATATCGCTAAGAAGTTATAAAATCTTTAGAGCAAATGCCAAATGAAGAAAAAAATTAAAAAAAACGAAATTTTTTTATGACTGCTAGAGAAAAACTTCCAATTTAAAAAAAAAAAAACTAAAAGAAAAAGGTTTTTAGCATTATTAATAAAAGTATCTAATATCGAAAATTATAACCAAAATTTGCACTTTTTACAATTACGTACAATTTTGAGAAAGAAATTGTAATAGGATTTTTCGAGTTTTATTTTTAAAATTTTGATTTTGGAAAAAATTTATTCAAAAACTAAGCCCTAAAATAACTTCATTTAAAAACATAATTAAAGAAAGAGTTCCTGGCTTAAAAAGAAGCTATCATATAATATTGTTAGGGTTGCTGTTGTTTTTAAATATTCATTTTCTATTTTAGGTATTTTTTTAATTTGCCCCTCCCACCGTAAGGGGCCGTAGACATATAATGTGGCCCAATATCTTAAAATCATATTCATATAATGTACTAACAATGAACAGAGTTATATGCTTTTATCACAAAATGTAAAAATTTTTAACTAAGTCACTTCAAGATATAAAAAAAAACAACTAAAACCCTTAACTCTACCGATTGGTTTATTTCGAAAACGCTAATTTTTATGAAGAAAAGTGTTATATAGCAAATTTCTGAAGCTACAAATTAACCGTTGATTTTTTTTTTTGTAAAACTTACCACTTGGGAGGTATTCTTGAAAAATCATTGGAGGGGGGGGAGGGGGGCTTTCCGGCGATTTTTTCCAAGTCAAATGCTTCAATAGAACGTGTAAGGAATCAGATAAAAATGCTTTATAACGAATTTTAAGCAAATCGGTCCATGTCTCTGAAAAGCTGGCCCATAACATACCTCATCTATCAGATTAGAACATATTATATCGGATGACCTTTCAGAATGTTCGTTCAATTAAAATAATTTTTCTAATGTTATAGATTATGTAATTTATTTTGAGGCAAGCTAGTAAAATATGGCTATGCTTTTTTTGTGCAATACCAACACTACCATCATAAAGATGTTCTAAAACACAATCCAAGTTTATACCTATTTTAATACAATTACTTAACTATAACAAAGTTTAAAGTTCCGGCTTATTTTAAAATACCTTACACGAACATTATAACATCAGCAGCATAAAATCTTGTCCTGTCATATTATTTTCCCTTTGGATTTAATACACCACTACTGAGATAAGAATTTCCAGTATATAAGTTGTAAATATTCTAATGAGGAATGAACTCGACCTGTCTTTTTCTTTCGTAAAATGTATAGTTAGATTAAAATTCCCATAGGATGAATAATTTAATAATGTTTCACCCACCTAGATAGCTTGATAATAATAAGAAATTATTCCAATGTTTCTCTCCATCATTGGGGAGCTTTGAACTTTATCCAGTTGTTGTATTTTCAATATTAAATTGTGATTTTAAAGCATTTCAGGATTAAATTTAGTAATCTTTATTTTTTTAATCAAGACCTCATCTTTTTCATACCAGGAAATTTTTGTTCCTCTCAGCCGAAAAGACAAGAGGCAAGAAGAGTCAAAAACATCACCCGGTCAAGGATTTGAAGAGATTTTTTTGATATTTCTTTTCATTTTCTCGTGGTGTGCGTTCAACCAAATATTTTAAAAAGGAAAGTACAAAATAATTAGGGTGATTTTGTTTCCTCATGTGAATTGTGTATGAGATTTTAGAAAAAATAAAAATAAAAGGAAACATCAACAAATCTCCGGCTAGGGTTATTAAACTACGATTTCTTTGCATTCAAAATGAGATGATTTCTCAAAGTACAAAAAATGTGTTTTCATTTCAAATTTGTTTATTTCATTTGACTGAATGACAGCTGATTTCATTATGAATTTGATTTGGCCGTTAATCGCTTGAGTTTTTTATATGTAAATCAATTTTTTACATTTTCAATGGATTCCACATATGTTCTTTGCATGAATTATACTTATGTAGAAAAGATTGCACGACAAAATTATCACATTTCCGAAGATTTTTGCTCTTATTGAAGTGTTGCTTCGCTTTCTTGATATTCAACTTCACAAAGCAGCAAAAAAAAAGAAGCAAAATATTGAACGTCAAATTAAAAATTATCACAACTATAATTATCTAACGACTAACTAACGAAACGAAACGCCTCGCAAATTCAATTATAAAATTTAAATTTCATTAAGTTGTGAAAATTGTTAAATATTAAAAAATTAAAATTAAACAAAATAAAAATAAAAACTAAAGTTTGTTTTCTTTTATTTATTTCATTAAAATATATTATTTAAACACAACTTGGAGACAAAAACCACAAAAATGTATATGACTAACTATTAACTAATGCCAAATTTTTCATCTAACCACTTTTCAATCGGCAAATTTAGCAAATTATCGGGCCATTTTTGTGAAATAGGAAGTTCTTCTCTTGTTTAAAAAAAAACTGTATTAGCCGTGTTTTTTGGGATTTTATATGTAGTTTAGTATAAATGCCCAAAAAAACCCGTCCACAGTAGCCTACCCTTTCGCAGTAAGATTCTACTTCTGCTTTTATTGGCAGTAATTCCACTGTGGATGTTGTATTTGTAACTTGTGTAAAATCCTACTGTACTGTGAATAGCTTTCCCTAAAAAACACGACTATTAGGTATATTAATACGGGGTGTAATACAACAAAAAATTAAAAGCCATAATTTGCTCTTTTCTAGTATTCTCAAAAATAAGAATTGTCGCCAATTTGGAATTTGTATCCCATTTAGAGAAATGTTCGTTATATTTCTCCAAAATTCGCTTTATTGTAAATGAAATAATGACAAAAGAAAAGCGTGTTGTATTAAATTTTGTCGTGTAGCAGTTTCACGAGTAATTTGTTTGTGGTGTTAAAAAATCACGATCGAGCAACATCGACAACACTGATACGGATCAATGAAAAAGAGTAAACAAATCAAAATTATTACAAATACAAATTAATTCTTCTTCTGAAAAAAATTGTTTACAAAATTTTGAATAATATTTTATTTATGCTGCTTATAATCTTGCGAAATTTGAACAAAATTGTTGGTATCATTTTATTTATATATAAGGAAGTAACCGAAAAATAATACAATTTTCTCAAAAAACGTTCGTTTCGTTTTGTGAATTTTTTGTCAAAAAAACTCAGACGTTTTTTTTGTAAAGAATAACTTTAGGCAGTACGAAATTGAATGAAAATCGTTAAAGCCTTATATTAACCACTTATATAAACCTCGAATTGTCGACACCTCGCGAAAATTCTGATATGGTCAAAATTTACCATTTTAAAAATCTCGTTCTCAAAAAAAAAACAAATTTAATTTTGATAAAGAAACGTTCTTAACCTATTAAAGTGCTTCTGACAATCAAGCTGACTAAATTCAATGGAATTAATGTGGGTTTTGACACTTGCTTCACTTAATTTTCGCCTTTTAGTCCTTATCGTTAGAAATTCGGCACATCAGGAGGGCTGTGCCCGACAATAATGATCGACATATAACTCCAAAGTATGATCTTGGGGATTAGAGGTGAAAACGGACTCACGTGGTAAGGTGACCAAACCTGACAAGCATATTCAATAATGGGATGAACAAATGACACAAAAAGATTTTTTATAATAAAAAGATCAGAAAACTGCCTTGACTCTCTCTTTATCCAACCGAGAATTGAATTAATTTTTTAGCTATAGAGTTGATGTGTTGTATAAAATCATGTTTTTGATCAAATAGGAAACCAAGGACATTCAAATCGCTTATACTCGTGACAATAGCACCTACACCATTAAGAAAATACTTTTCTAGAATTGCAGAGAATTTTCTCTTAAAACTTATAGTTTAAATTTATCAATATTAAGAATCAAACAAATACGAACACACGTCCAGTCAACAAAAAAAATTAAGATGAAACTCTTCACAATCGCGAGTATTTAAAACAGTTTTGAAGACTGTAACATCGTCCGGATAAATAAGGCATTCAGAACAGAACAGAACAGACAGTAAGTCATTAATAAATAAAATAAAAAGTACGGGTCCCAAATGGCTACACTGTGGTATTCCAGAAGTAACCTCAAACTTAATTGATCAACAACAATTGAAAACTACCGAGTAAGATCTATCAAATAAATAAGAATGGTTACAACGTTACAAAATGTCCCCTGGACCCCATCTCCTCAATTTTAATAGTAAAACTCGATGTGAGAATTTGTTAAAAGCCTTACAGAGTCCGTAGAAGACACAATCTACTTGTTTTCTGTTTTAAAATGAGTCAGTACAATTTTCTTCCAATTTCATTAAAAAGGTTACACTGTAGAGTGGCTTTTTATAAAACCATATTGATTTGCAACGATAAATGATTTAACATAAAAATATAGTGATTCACAAACACATAATTGTCCGGAAGCTTTTAGGAATAACTAATAATTTAGCAACAGGTCTAAAATTTTTAATTCTGTCTTTTTACCTTTCTTATGTAAAGGGAGATTATGAAAAAATCTTTCCAAGTAGATGGAAACACACAAGAAGTAAAAATGGACAAAGGCAGCGAATTAGTGATTTACACAGTTCTTCAAAGTAATAAAAGGTATCAGGATTCAGGACCTGGTTAACACCTTTTTTGTTGAAAATACCACAAAACAAAGCCAATGAGATCCCAAAGATGCATTATCCACGATTCTACGAAACAAAAACTTATGCGCTTACACAAATTTTTACGAAAATGTATAATATTAATTAAGCTCAATGCACTCGACTTTATTTGGTAGAGTTTAAGGGTTATTAAGAGTTTCTTTGTAATATTATTTTCTTCCACAAACTGTACTTATTTTAGCAAACACAAAAATTGTAAGTACATACTTCATTTCACACTTTTTGACATGTCCTTAGGCATACATTTTTTTAGGATTGATTCTAAAATTATAAATTGGAGAAATTATAGAACGAGACTAGACACAATATGCCAATTTACAACAGTTATAATAGTTTTCCATCAAAAAATTCATTTATATTTTATGTAAACGAAACTGTTATAAATCGGCATGTCTACATATATATAATGCGTTTTTCTTTTTTAGCTCAGAATAGAGTTCGAGCATATCGAGCATGCTCTGAACATCTTCTGAACAAAGCGTGTTCTGAGCGTCAGAATTATTTTTTAAACACACCTGAACACTTAGCTTTTTCTTCAATTTCACCTGTCAAATGCTTGTGTTCAGCATTCAACTCGGTCTTCTCAGTTATTTTATTCTGAGCTCATAGAGCGCGCTCTGAACAAGCTCAGAACACGTTCAGAACTAAAAAAGAAACACAAATCGATGGCCCCGTGCAAAACAATACTAAGTGTATTTATATTTATTTTTCAGGAGAGACTTTTAAAGTTTGATTTTGTTTGGGATAATTATTGTAGAAATAAGGCATTATACTGAGCCCTATTTGACCTCTGATTTCAAGACATTCTTGTTAGATTCGCAAGAAAAAATATTCAAATAATATATCGATTCTATATTCAATAGTATATCGATAACTTAAAACTATACTATGTGCACTTAGTATAGTTTTGCAGGGGGCCATCGAAATTTGAAGTTCTGAACGTTCAGAGGTAAAAAAGAAACACAATTTTTTGTTTGACAGTTCAGGCTCTCCTCTGAACTAAAAAAGAAAAACGCCTATATAGAGTCACTTCCTTCTTCTATACCCATTTGTGTGTATATTTCAAATGATACTCAATACCTACTCATGTCAAATAAATATATGTTTGTAATGCTCGAAGAGTAAACATTTCACCAGAAATATATCAGATTAACATTATTAATTTTTTTTTTTCAGTAGAAAGCTAAACTTTTCCGCAACTCTCTCCAATTTTTTTTTGTCCAAGTATATTATTTAAACGTCAATTAAAATTCTGTCAATAACGTGTCACAGAGATTAAGCACTGATTAGAAAACGATTGCTTAATCAAGTGAAACATATTCCGGATTCCTTGACATCTATATCTACATATATGTATACTCTGTGTTTCGAAATTGTTTGTGAATATTAATCATTCAACAGAATTTATAAAAGACCAAGAAAAAAAAAAATACTACGTTGTAATTTTACGCTTAAGCAGAAGCTTAAAGCTTAAAAAGACTCGTGTCTCCAATATACTCAGCAGGAATATAACCTTCGGTTTGAAAGAAAAAGATGTCCTAATACAACATCACCCACCACCACACCATGCCACAACCCTCGACAACTTTCCATATTATACCATAGCAGCTAAAGCAAAATTGATGCAGATACTTTTCTATGATTATAATTTTCACAGCATCACAATAGCTTGACGTCTGAAGGCATGATTTTGGTGGGCGGATGTTGGCTATTTTTAGATCTGCGCTTCTACTATGATTATTCCTTGTTTGCGTGCTTGTTTAAGAACGCCACGGATGGATGACGAAATACAGAGTTTGAGGTATTGAGGCGTCTTTCCATGTTCACCACAAAACAAGTGGGTGGAATTTTTGAGGTGTCGAAAAAAGGTACATTATAATATCTACGTAGGAATATATACTATATAAATAAAATGGTTGCCGGAACCCCTATATAAGATTGAAGTTATACTCTCGTTATACTCTGGTGAGAGGCGAGATTTCAATCATAAGGGAACTAAATGAAAATGTATAAAGAAGACAATCCGCCGGATTCGTTTGCTCATCGATTTCCTCGCATTTGGTTGTTGTTGTTCGTATTGTGTATATAATAGACTCACAAGTCTCGAAGCTATACGAACGACGATACAAGTGCCTAATTATTTGTATTTGCGGCAGTCAGAGAAGAAGTTGCATGTGGTATATAGTATGGTGGTTGGAGGGTATATAGAACGGGGAGGTGGGCATGTGCCCGACTGTGTAATGATGTCGTGCAGTGATGTTGGCGTCGATGGGCTTCATGTGCAAAATGTCGAAAGATTAGAAGTGAGTGTTCGATGGATGTTAAAGAGCCATTTAAACTTTGAAAGTTCATCCAACCTTATAGATGGATTATTTTTGAAATCTCCATGGGTATCTGGATTATACATGGAATGTGTTTCATGTTTTTTTTTGTTTCGTCTCTGTTGGTAATAATGGCGTTGCTTTGCTGAAAAGAGGGAGCTTAAGGAAATGCAAATGCATAAACGCAAAACTGTTCTGTACCTATAATATGAAAACCACTTGTGGGTTTGAACATCAATATATGATTCTAGGATATACTTTTTGTATATTCATATGTATTATGTGTGTATGTAATAGAGCTTTTATTGGATTAGAATGTGTAAGTTTTTTTGTATTTTTGTTAAATTTTAAAAGAACTTTGTGTGTGTTTTTATTGCCTAAGATAAGCTTTACAAAGTCATATCTTTATATGTGTTTGGTTTCAGGACGATATGGTAGATTATATCGACGCGGCGCAGTGGCGGCAGGATATTCTTAATCGGTTGTATTTTTTTTCTGTTGTGCAAATTTGAAATTTAAAACAAAAACATTTTCATTTAACCTGCAGTATTGCTATTTAACAAGCATTTATGTATTTATAAGTTGGCAAATATTTAGCTACACTGTTTTCATTGTACGCTGTATATTATGTTTTATTTTATTGTACAATGCTCGGCTTATTTATTTTGATAAAAAAATCGAATATTTTTGTTTATATCTTTTTTTTTATTGATACAGAAATTTTGTTATTTTTGATCCGGACTGACAAGAATATTTCTTAGCATACTTTTAGGGGTTTGAAAATCAAGAAAAATTCAAATTCAATTGGAAACATTTACCAATTTTACATTCTATATTATTCAATCAGAAATCATTTATTGAAATATGTTATATCGTCGGCTAAATGCGTAATGCTATAACTAAGTCCACATTTAGCCGAAATTGAGATTTTGATGTCATTTTATTAAGAAACACTTTTTGTACAAATTGCTTTAATCACTTTTGTCCAATGTGTCGTAGTTGGAGAATCTTGAGTAAAAAAGTGGACTAAGCAATTTTACGTATTTAGCCGACAAATTATGTTTGGCTTATTATACTTTATAAGGTATTTTATTCACATTTGGTATGGAAAAATGGACCCATAACTAAGAATTTTTTGGACATCTAAAGTGATATTAAAAAGATTTAAGCTGAAATTTGAAGACAAATTTAGTACTTTCAGAAATCTTTGCGAATTTTTTTTTGAAAAAATGGATTTGTGTTCAATATCGAAAAGTATGCAAAGAAAAATTTGTTTACCGGGTTTTCTGAATATCTATTTTTGAATTCCAAAAATACAGGGTGGCGCACGAATCGTGCTACAAAAATAAAACGTAATAACTTTTTTTCTGTGTGAGGAATCGGCTTTTTTTTTTTTTTTATTTTGTAGGTTACTATTTAGATTTATAAAAATGGATGCTTGGGATACGGAGAAAAGAATTTGGATAGTGCAACGGTACCATGCTTTGCAGTCCGTCATTTCCGTGCAAAGGGAATTTAGGCGGGAGTTTGGCGGTAATCCCCCGAGTAGATGGACCATTATGAGGTTTGTAAACATGTTTGCCGAATCTGGAAGCATCGCACGAAGGCCGTACCATCGAGATGCCAATGTTCGGGTTCAGGATACAATCGCAGCAGTAGCATCTGCAATACAGGCCAATCCGAACGTTTCGACCCGAAACTTATCGGGGCAAATTGGAATTAGTAGACGGTCATTACAACGGATACTTCATGACGATTTAAACTTGTTTCCGTACAAAGTCCAAATTACTAGCAAGTTAAACCCTCAGGATTTGCCTGTTCGCCTGGAATTTTGCCAAAAAATGATATCAATGGCCGAAGAAGACAACACATTGATCAATTGTTTGTTCATGTCTGATGAGGCCCATTTTGATCTTAACGGCAATGTAAACAAGCAAAATTGCCGTATATGGAATGAGTCTAATCCAGAAATGCTCCATGAGACGGAACTGCACCCAGAACGAGTCACTGTGTGGTGCGCAGTTTCATCAAGGTGTATTGTCGGGCCGTACTTCTTTGAAGAAAACGGTGTAGCCGCTACTGTCAATGGGGACCGTTATTTAAAGATGTTGAAGGAGTTTTTTTTACCCAGAACTGCGCCGAAGACGTATACCATTCAACAGCGTTTGGTTTCAGCAAGATGGAGCAACTGCACATATAGCCAGACCAATTATGGTGGAGCTAAACAAAAAATTCGCAAACAAATTAATTTCTAGGAACTCCACTCTTCGCTGGCCCCCAAGGTCACCTGACCTGACTGCACCAGACTTCTTTTTATGGGGTTATGTCAAGCAAGAGGTGTATAAAACGAAGCCCAGGAATTTAACTGAATTAAAGCAGTCCATAACGACAATAATTGAGGCGATCCCAACTTCAACTCTTCAGGCCGCAATGAATAATTTTTTGACCAGGTGCCGCATATGCGTGGGACAGCGTGGAGGTCATTTGCGGTCTATAATCTTTAAAAACAACTAACTATTTAAAATAAAATTTAATTTTCTAACCAATAAAAAAAAATAAATGAAATACATCGATTAAAAAAAAAGTTATTTGAATTTCTTATTGTAGCACAATTGGTGCGCCACCCTGTACATATCTACGTTTAAAGTACAGAAGCTAATAAGTTATTTTGCATGGTTTTTCAGAAATATGTAAAAAAAAACCCTGACAATTTTTGTATGGCGATCTATAGTAATAGGTTTTGAATTGTGCCTTTTTTTATGTAAAATGTTCAGAACAACATTATTGCGCTGAAATTGCCAAAATGTGGCTCTGAATTTTTCGGCTTAGGAGGTCCTTTACTTTAAACGTCGATATGTATTTTTAAAAAGCTCATTTTTATATCATTATAACACACTTTTTTCAGATTATTTTTATGAATAAAAATAAAGATAATATAATCAAAAATGTCCGATTTTTTTTTAATAATTATGTCGAACAATGTACAATATAACGGAACAAAAAATAAAATTCTATAAAGGTTAATAACTGTTAAAGAGATGATAAAGCTATAATTCATTTCTTCACCAAGTTCTAATACTTAAGAACACCGACTTTTTTCATATTTTTAGATAAAATTCAATTTTTTTTAAAATTGGGATGATAAATTCATTGGTACAGGATCTTAGATCTCGGTTCAATAAAATTTTCCTTTTCTTTTCGTAAATATAATGAACATGTAAAATAAAATTTGCCCAAAAATATATGGAATTGAAAAGAATAAAATATTTACATGGTATATAAGCAATAATGAGCATTTGACGTAACGTTAGAAGTAATGTATATGTAACTATATAGGAGCTATATAAGCCTTTATGTTAAACATAACGAGTAATGTAATGAGACGACTATCATTATTTTGTCTAACTATTTTGATTTTTACTTCCTTTATAGGACAAAATATTGGTTTCGTGTGAAAACAAAAATTTAAAGGTTGTAATCAAAATAAGCACTAAAATGATGGAGAATTTCATAAAGGGAGTTTCGTCATATCATCCATTGGTCTGTGCCCCCGTGCATGGCAAAAATACAAATTCTGATGTTTTTATTTTTATTTCTTATAAGAATATTAACAGAGCTTCAAAAATAGAAAATAAAATAATTTTTTGGTAAATAGTTTGGTCTATAAAACCTTTTCAAAGTTGGACAATTTTGTTCGAATTTATTCTTTGTTCTTTTACAATTATGGCATATTCCAATATTCCATGAAAAACTTACTTTTCTTCAGTGTTATGTGGCTATTTTATTTGTAATTAAATAAAAAATTTCAGATTAAAGAAAAAAAATCTTTTACTATTTTGAATAAATAAAACAATAAAAAAAAATTTGTTATTAGTTTTTGAGGTTTGAATAGAGCTACAAAAAAAATCTCGCTAGATCCCGCTGAAAAATTACCAAGATATTTTAGCTTAACCGCATTAAACTGCAATTTTTTTTCAATGTTTAGAGTCAATTTAATTTGTTTAAAAAAAGTTCATGTTCCCGGTGCTAACATTTTGGTCTTAAAAGCAAATTTACTTCTTTCTCAAATGACCTGAATAGAAAATGTTTTGTTATTATCTTGATCTCAAAAAATCCTCCTATTTATTTTTTTTTTTTTAATTATTTATAATCTTCCGGCCGCTGTCGTACCAAGTTTTGAAATAATCTTAACTAAAAGAGTTTTTGAAACTAAAGTATTTGAATACGACTGAACGTTGACAAGAAAGAAAACTATAATTCTTAATCCTTTTTGTAATCAGCCAAAAGTTGGAAATTAATTTCTTTATTTTTCTATCAATATCAAAAAGGTTAAAGTAAGACGTTAATTTCTTTTTGCCTGCTCCATACAAAAGTTTAAAGAAATATTTAACTAACCAATAAAACAGGGAGGAGGAAATATTTATTGTTTATCACCACCACAAAAAAGAGGTTAGGTACCTATGAGCAATGTACAAAAATTTAAATCTATAATTAATTTAAAAAAAAAATGCAATGTATGTATGTAAAAATTGTAAAATGTAAAGTATTTTATTTTATAAAAAAAAATTATTTATTAAAATTTTGGTCCGTTTACTTTTTGCCTACACTGTGCAACATACAATTGGTCACTGAAGTTATAGTTAGTTTATAAGGTATGTCGATGAGCCACAAAATGAGAAAAATACTGTTGAAATCAGTAATCAAAATCAAAACACAAAAAATGAGAAAAATACTGTTGAAATCAGTAATCAAAATCAAAACACAAAAAATTGGTTAACTTTTTGCATCGACTGTTGCGAAAAATTTTATTTTGGAACACCTTGTGAACAATTATGTATACAGCTACAGAAATTTTTTACAAAAATCACAAAATTTTGTTTTCATTCCTTTTCAAAGAAAATCTTATCTTATTAGAAACACCCTGTATAACAATTTTCTTTGAAATCACTATATTTTGTATAGCATTGGAAATTTCCTTTAAGGAGAAAAAAAAAACTGTAGTGATATCTTCAAGCGTTCAAAAGTTATGATTTTTGCAACGAAAAAAGTTATTTAAGACCACAGTCCGTCCGTGCATCCACTGAAGCACACGATTTCGTGTATTTCAAGTTTTCTCGAAAACTGCTCAAACGATTTCCATTAAACATCGTATCTATAATAATAAAAGTTGCTGAAGAAAAGGTGTGTTTCAAGTTTTTGTCCTAAAAATTCTCACTACAGAAATATAATTTGAACGTTTTTCTACCAATTTGCCTCAATTTTTAGTTATTTACTTTTAGCTTCTTAATGGCTTGATCGATTTTGTTATAATCTTGCTTCTTTTTAGTTCGCACAATATTGCATTTAAAATTTTGTTTAGATATTTTTTTTAAACAAAAATTAATTGTTTTAGTACGTCCTATGTATGTATGTATGTACTTTTGTTTTGTTTTTTTGTTTACATTTTTTTGTTTGCATGTATAGGTACAATTAATTATTATGGTTTGACCAAGCACAAGACAAGTTGATGCGATCTTGTCGTGCATATTTTTTTAATTCAAAAATACAATCTTTGTATAAGACCGGCAAGAATATTTACAAATTTCAGTCCAAAAAAAAATAGTCTTGTCATGATTTCTTTTCGGAGAGTTTTCTCATCTTATGGACAGCCATAATCCAGAAACCTCTATTCCTTGATTTCCTCGGTACTTTTTTATATTCACCTTCCATAAAAACCCTCCATATATACCATTACCAACAATAGAAGAACAAGAATTTAGGTGCTCCTTCTGCTTCCAATATTATTCTTCCTTTGAGGAATCTATTCATTAAAAAATTAAATAATTATTTAAGTGGTGCGACAGTTCGTGGAGAACCAGAGCCAAGTGACTCTTGAAAGATGAAAGATGTAAGTTTAAAGTGCACTTTGTGACAAGAAGTAACAAGACGCCAGTATATGAACCATTCCTGTGTATGTACGTGTCGTTCAGAGCAGAAATTGAGGGTTCAAGGTAAATTACAATTTTCTGTCGAATCCAAATGGTTAAAATGAGATGCAATTTATCAAGAAAATGTATACTTTAAGAAGATTTGCAACTTCTTTACAAGATGCAGTATTTGTCTTACACTGAAAACTAAAATATTTTAGTGGAATAGCTTGGAATTCTTTCCCAGGCCAGAGCACTAACCACTACGCCCTGGGCCATGCTACAGTCACTTACGCATACCATAGCAATTCTGAATGTCAAAAAGTCTTTGAAATGTGCCAGGACATTTTTTACCAGATTTGCCTATTTCACATAATTCCGATTGATAGATAATTCGATGTTTTCTTATTTTCTGTTCTTTTCATCAATACGGAAAACCGTCATAAATGGTAAATAATTTGCAACACAGAACTCAGGACGAGGAGGTTCAGGAACCATACACAATATAGCTTTGAGGAGTCAAAAGGGTTTATTAACCTATAAACACTCACATTAAATCTTTAAATCGTCAAAATAAATCAGAAATAAGCAATTTAACAAATTTAATTTATGATGGGTGAACATTGTTCAAAGGGTCAGCAATACAAAACTCATATAAATGACATAAGAAACTCATCACCAGATTCTTGGAATTGGATGTTCAAAGGCACGTGGCAAGTTTAACAAATTCAACATTGAATAATCTATACCAAAATGTTATTTCAAAAAATAAAAATAATTTAACTTTTTTGACGAAGAATTATATTTATAGCTCTAAACCTTTTTCCGGTGTATAAATTATTTAAAGTAGTTTTCGTTTGGGGAATTTGACTTTATCTTGGAAATCGTTTCACGAAATATAGCAGTTTTAGTTATACGAGTAGTTTTATATTCTCAAAAAACATACTTCTTTGACTATAAGTTTAAATTACATGTTTTCATTATTACATATTTCAAAATAAAAAAAATTTCAAATGAATAGAAATTTAGATAAAAAGAAATTACTAAATCCATTTTTTATTTTTGTGAAAAAAATTCGAAATAATAATTTAAATGAAAAAATATCAATAAAAAAAGCTGCTGAAATCTGGCGTCGATTACCACCAAGAAATAAACTCAAATATCGTGTATGGGCTAAAAAACACAAACAGCAGCTGGATGAAGATTTTCAGAGACAAACAAAATTGAAGTTTAAACGCAGAATCAGTTATGTAAAATAAAATATAATATGTACCATTGAACAAAATAAACTGTTTACGATTGCCTGGAGATATATTGTAAATCCTTAAATATTTAAAGGTAAGTTAAATTTAAAATCTGTTATATTTAACTTACAGGTGGGAGTAGCAATTCAACACTAATCACGGAGCTAGGGGGTACTCATGGCCACCATTTCTACCTTTATAGTTTGGTAATGCAATATATTAAATGTATATCTACCTCACATACATAAATACGTTACTGTAGAATCACGAACTGTTGTAAATCCTAATCCTGTAATCCCAGCCTAAGTTTTAAAAAACTAATTATGATTGTGTCTTAGACCTGACAGCAAATTTCCACTTCCACTCACGAAATTTTCTGTCTCAAAGTTCAAGAGTCGACATTTCGAGAGTGGAAGTGGAAATTTGCTGTCGGCTCTTGGAGTTTGATGAAAGAGATCTGAAAGTTAGAAAATTAGTAACGAAGATAGGTTAAACATTAGGCTGCAACGGCTGCCGGCATGAATCTTATGTAATAAAATAATAAAAGAGACCATTCTGATACTAAATTAATTTAGAGATTTTCTCACAATTCTCGTAAAAGTGATTGCAGTTACTTATGAAGCGTTTGAAACTACTAATATCTGATTTTTTTAGATTAGGAATATTCTTTGAATTGAGGGCTGGAAGTTAAAATGCGACACACAAAAAATTATTTTATGGAGGATCACGTAGTTACATTTACATTGAAAAAATTCAACTTTCGCGAGCGTTTTGACATTTCCATTTACAGTTATCATGTAGTCTCCTGTGAATTTTGCGTTAAAAAAAATTTTAATTTGGTTTCTCGAGGTAAGAAAATAGTTTGTTCTACAAATTTATAAAATTACCTTCAAATTATAAAAAAACAAACAAAGGCAATAATTCAAAGGATTGTGGAGACATCCTTGTTATTTTGAAAAAAATGTTCAAGGTCTTTTTCTTTCATTTGATCAAAATTTAAGGCAGAGAATCCCCCTTTATAACTTCTGATTCAGCTCGCGAACCCACCAACGCCGTCTTGGTCTTTCGGTTTCCTTTTTAACTCCTTCACACGCTGAAACAGCAGCGAACGCCACTTTGACAACTAATTCTATTGTCGAAAAAAGGTTCATTTTAAATTCAAAAAAACCATTTAACAAAATATTTAAATTAATTTGCAGAGTGACACTTAATTGGTTTTAACCAGCTGATTCTCGCAAAATCACCTGTCACCTCGACGCGTCCGTAAAGCTTGTGAAACGTAACGTACGCATCGCGAACGCGAACGCGTCATTGAGTATTGGAGCAACAGAAATATTTTGAAAAAGTTTGAATGTGGGTTTTTCGTTAGCGGTTTATCATTTCTGTGGATGAAAGTCTTCCTGAAATATGACTTGAAAAAGAACATAACGATTTTGCAGCTTGAGATAGCTTTAGTTTGATAAGATTTTATTTCATGATTGCAATTCTAAATATTTGTTTTAAGTATTACAATTTATATCATGTACCCTTTACCTCGCCTCTATTAAAGTAAGTAGAAATCCCATATGTTTTTACACAGCATTCAGTTGGTTAAATGAAAGTAAACTTTAATAAACAGAATACTGAGTTTTAAAAATCAAACAATTAAAAACAGAATCCTTTTAAAGAAGAATGTTAAAATTATCAAGAACCAAGAATCCATACCTACTACTCAGCCCTATCATGAATTCCATCGTAATCGGAAACTTTTCCGAATCCCGAAAAAAACTATCACCGAATCCGTTCGTAATGACTATTTGTATGAGATTTTTCACTACGATGGAATTTGTGATAGTTTTTTTCGGGATTCGTAACAAGTTTCCGATTACGATGGAATTCGTGATAGGGCTGACTATGTACATGTTTTTGAAAGTAAAAGTGTGTTTCGTTTTAGTATAGATCGACTGTTAGGCACCTACCTATAAAAGTTCAAAAGTACTTTTTTGTTTATTTAAAATTTGCTCTAGGTACCAATTTTGAATGGAATATACCTATTTCTTTTCAATAAAGAATAATATTAAAAAAATTTCAGACAAAAAAAATAACTAAAAGAAAAAAAAAATAATTAATTCCCAAACAAACATAGCTAGGTACGTACATATATAATAACCAGCCCAATTGTTTGAAAGTAAAACTCAATGAACCAAACAACTTTGCCATTCTCTCCATATGCCATAATACCTATAACCAGGTCGAAGTATACCACTTTAGGTGACCGGGTGTGTGTGTGTCTGCAGAATATCAGAAAAAAAAAAAAATAAAATTATTATTACTTACCTACAACTCAGCACCACCAAACTGAATGCCATTCAAAGCTTCTGTTTCTGCTACTCAAAATGTACATATAGTTAGATACTTATTATACTATATGTACTAACACTCTCTAGTACTTGTATGAAGTACTCAATTCACAGAAAATAAAAATAAAAAAAAAAGTTTCTCTAAAAGCTGCACGACTTCTATCATCTATTTAATATTATAACAGTGGGACGAAAACGACAACGACGCATACAAGAATCTTCTTAATACGAGTGTACAATAAAAATCGAATATGAGAGCTTTTGAAAGTTGAACAAGCAATGTATTTAGACCTGGGGTAAGATACTCTGACGTAATTGATAAAGCTCCAATGCAAAGGGGGTGAAGAGAAAACCTTTCCCTATATATGCACCGTTTCTGCTCTGCAGAACCCTTTGACGTATACTTTATTATTTAACCAAAATCACGAAATCCACCGCATTTCCACGGAATTGCATTCGCAATTGCCAAGTGTATTCTACATCAGTGAGATTGTATAAACCACCCCACCAAATCCAACAACAACAAAAATATCTGTAAAAAACCGCTCTAATAAACACCGAGAGAGAGTGTTTCTGCAATGATGATGGTCGTGGAGGAGGATGGGGGTGGGGAGAGATTTTATGGTGGCATTCTAACAAGTATGCATCGCATCAGGCTTTCCCCTTCGACTTTTAAAATAAAAAAAGCTTCCAACTCTATGCGACTTTTATAGCATTGTTGTGGTGGTCACTAAATGCCAACAACAAACGCCAAACCCAATAGATAGAACAGAAGTCGTTCAGTAGACCATAGTTGGGGAAATAATATTCCACTAGATATAGTAGCGCGTCGTCAACCTACAACAAGACACTTTTGTATCTTTTAGTATCATAAACGAAGCGCTATACGGCCGGCAGCACGACCCGGCGCCTCCCCCTTGTGAGTATAACCGTAACAAGTTTCTTACGTCTATTTATTTGTATATACAACGAGTATTTGTATCAATGTATATGTGTGCACTGAGCGCCCCCCTTCTGCTGATCCAAAAAAGTTGTATATACAACAGAGAAACATTATGGGGAACAAAATATTCGTTTTCACTCTTCACTCAATTAGTGGAATAAGAATAATGAAACTGGCAAGCAACCAGTCGTTCAGTGAGTGTGACCGCGTACGAAAGTGAAGTTGATGAGAAGCAATCTGCAGATAATAAAACTCACAAGTTGATCGTTCGTGTTATACAAAAAAATATTTCCTTTTTTTTGTGTCCATATATAAAACTGCGAAAATAAAAACACTTGATTTTATATTTTATTTTTTTTAAGACAAAGTTTGTCCTTATAAAAGAATAAATTCTATAAGAAAACTTGCCAGAGGTTTTTTTTCTGTTTTAATTTCAAAGCAAAAGATACATCACAGTCATCGTAGATTGTAGACTTTTCTCGAAACATTTGGAAAAAGTTTTATTTTTTTTTGTGTGTGTTATTCACTCAAAAATCAATCGCAGAGTGAAATTGACTTAACCCTTCAGCTAGCACTGTACTGTAACTATCTTAATTTTATTTTGTATCTCAAGTGACGTGACACGGGGTCAAACTTGAAGCTATTTATACAAGAAATAAAAAAGAATAATAAAATAAAATAAATAAAAAAAGAAGAAATTCAATTGAACAATACCAACACGTTTGTTGTTTTCCGTTCTTCGTCAACATTTTTGTCTGCCTTGCACCATCACATCATATACTTATCCGTCTCTATATAAATTATACTCAGTGTTGAGGAGCTATTTTAAGAAAGCCGACTAAAGTGAAATCCATTTTGACTATTTCATCGTATAATTACGTTATACACTTACCTATGACAAATGTGCGCACCATTACCTGACAGCAGCTGCGGTAATTAGAAAATTATTTTTTGTGGTGTTTAGAACTAGAAGAAAAAGTATAGTATTTGAACCTATCCCTGAACGACCACCCTTATATAAAAAAAAAATAGACACAAAATAAGGGAACTCTTACAAGTGACACTATATAAGCAAAATCAATTCTTGTCCAATTCAAGTGCCAAGCTTTATACCTACCAAGAAGAAAGGCGATATACGATATAGTAGTATAGAAGGAAGGACATTTTTAGCAAGCACATTCATAAGCTACGTATAATAATGCGCATCTGTGAATAAGAAGTACCTACATATTCATTTTTTTGTTTTGTTAAATACCTAGAGCATATTATTATTGCGTGTCTTCGCGTAAAAAACGAAACATATTGTGATTTCAAAAAGTGCATTTTTGTTTCAAAAAATTAATTTAAAAAAAAATAAAATCAAAGTGTATTAAATTAATGAGTTGAAGTGTGATTCGAAGACTATAGGTACCGATATTTCAATTGTTTTTGATTGTGTGTTAAAACGCATATTGTTGGTCATCCTCATCCATATAACATAGAAGTTGTATAGGTATCTATCGTGAAAACTGACAACGATTTGAAAAAAAAATCCCTCTGTATAAAGCTGAGTAATATCATGAGAAACGCTTACTAAAGGGTTACACAAAATAGTAATAATACCTACGTACATAATATAATACAAATCATCATCATCATCGAGCGCAATAAGTTCATCTTCGTGAGTTTGTGTTTTTTTTTTGTCTAAACACACAGTTGTTTTTTTTATATAGATACATCATAATTGAGATTTAGAGAGTTTTAGTTGTTATATTGTTGGACACATCACGACAAGGCGCAGTAAATAAATTATTTATTTAAACAAAAAAAAAAAATAATAAGATACAAAAAGAGAAGCTCAAATAAAGTGAAGGAGGAAAATTATCTACAACGAGAAAAAAAAATAATAATAACTACAATTAAAATTGAAGCAACAATCAAAAAAGAAAACAATTTTCTTTTTTTTTAATTTTTTGAATAAATTTTGTATCCCATTTGTGAAACGTGATAAATAAAACAGCGTTCATATGAAATCGGAAAATTGGATCACATCCTACAATGAAAAGGTAAGTCATATTAATTAATATAATTATCATAAGTACCTATAGTGCTAAATTTCAATGTAAATTTTTGGCAATTTGAGTTTGTTTTTTTTTTTTTGAAATTTAAGTGAGCAAACTGTTTGGGGTGTGTTCGAATCGAATGAATGACGGAGTACTTATTTTTTGTTGAAACATATGGTTGCAATGAAAAAATTGTTGTTGTTATTTTTGTATAGAATTAAGTGAATTAAATATTTGAGGGTTATTGTACTAGTTGAAAATTTGATTTTTATTTTCTAAAAATACTTTTTTTTTTTAGGTATTTTTATGCAAATTGAGACATAGTATTTAGCAACATTTTGCCACCTATCCCTAATTATAAAAAAGGTGGGACTTTCCAGGAAATAAGTTAGGAGTGCTTTAATTAAAACTAATACAAAATTATATGTGTACTAGGATGGCAAGAGGGAATAATTAATTCTTATACCTATAATTTAAGAAGGCTTAAGGTCTATTTCACAATGTTCGAGTAGTGTTATGATTTTATAGTTACTCGACACATAAATAGTAAATAAAGTTAGGGAATTTTATTTTATCATCATTTGATTTTTTTACAATTTTATTTGGACAATTCGTATAAGCATTGGCAAAAAGCCATCAGCTTTATTCTTAAAATATTGACACAGGGTCATAAGTTAAAGATTAAAAAAAATTAAAGTTCTCAGCGTTTAAGGTTTAAATACATTAATTATGATTTTCTCTCATGTAAATTTATGAATCTTATTTTTGTGTCGAGTAAAAATATTCAGAACTTAACTTAATCATTGTGAAACCTTAGAATTAAAAAATATTTTACAGTTACATAAATTAGTATATAAGAGATGTATCTACCTAAACGTGTGTATCTAAACATAATGTATGTCGGTATAAATATATATGTATCGCAGATTTTCTTCAAATGGGTTTGAAATGGAAAAATGACAGAAATAAAATTACTTTTAAATTTAACACTTAAAAGTTTGAACCAAATTTGTGGTCTTAAGATTAATATTTTTATATCAGAAATTCTTCTTTTTTACCACAAAATTAAGAGTAGGTATATCGTATAAAATGCTGACGATGAGCAGCTTGTCTGTCCGAAATGCATTCAATATTTTAATTATTTTAACGAATAAATATTAAATTTGTCTGTAAAAAGTATAATTTTTGAACTTTTCTTAATTAAAACGAAAAAAAATGTGTTTAAAGAAAAGGCGTTTCTGTGAAAAAAAATTTATGACAGAAATGCAACAAACAAAGGCTTGTGGGGCATTTTCCAAAATGTTAAGACTTTTTTTTTTGAAAATAAATATTTTCAGACATACCTACCTATACCTACCTAGTTTTTGTAGAAATGTATGTACATTTATGTTTGTATGCAATTATTCATAATATCAAATATCGAAGAAATCAGTTTTATTACCAGCAATTAATAGTTTGGATGGTATGTAAAGTAGAAAATATCGACAAACCTTTTAGATCCTGACATTATCGTCACCAACTTTTGAAGTGTTAAAAATTCTAAACAATTTTTGTTTAAATAAAAAAGTAGCCTAGTTGTGTTCAAAGTTTTAACCTCTTAAATGTTTTTTTTACAAATGTATTTTTCTGATTTTTGTATCATTCACGTCATTCAAAGTCAAATAAAAATCACTTTTTTTTTGTAAAATGTTGCAACAAAATGACTAGGTGTCATTTTTACTCCCACTTAAAAAGAAGTTTATTTGATAAGTAGAAAGAAAAAAATCAATCCCATTTTTTATCTTGCTAAAACAAATTATTAAATTATGATCAAAATTACAAAATTTTAAGAAAAAGATATTTTTTACAAAAAAATTATTAGAATAAAAATGTAAATTCACTCAATTACTTACCTATTTACCTTACTTAAGTAAGAACAAACAAAAAAATAAAGTTCATACCTACATATAAAAAGGTAATAAATGCTTAGCATTCATATAAGTAAAAGTGATTGTTATAACAGGTGAGAAGAATAAATTGAGACTTATTTATAAAAATGTGTTTTTTGGCTAGTTTTATAGATTTAGATTTGACTTTTTAATTCTTTACAAAGTTATTTTGAAATGTTATTTCTGCAGGTTAGTTTTAAAAATACACAAATAACATAAAATAAATAATATGTATAGTTAATAGGAAAAAGAATGAATTTGTCTTTTTAGTAGTGTGACATAAATATATGTACTGCCAATTTGTTAATTGAATGGTGTTTGATAAAAGTTAAAAACGATAAACTTTACTCACAAATATATAATTAATTTAAAATCGTCAATATTTATTTGAGGTATGGTATTGAAGCAAATAAGTGAGAATTTTTATTTGTGTGTTCATATGAATGCAAAGAATAATTTAGTGTCTACTAAGCGCTCGCTTCTGAGCTCGAAATGCATCTGATAAAAATGTAAAAGTTAATACATAAAATTTGAGCAAAATTGTTCGTATTTTTTTTTGATTTATCGAAAACTTGCGGTCAATGAAGAACAAAAGTTATAAAAAAAAACTTTAAAATTAAAACAAAAAGAAATCACTTTTCGTTCAGTGATAAAATGTTGAACCAATAACTTTCTTAAAAAGTAGACTAGCATTTCTAACAGTCAAAGGCAATAATTCCTGTAGAAATAGATTCCGATTTTTAAAGTGTTGCCAAACAGTGGGTATTATTTTGATCAATTAAAGTTGATGATATTAATTGTATAAAGATGGTACTACACATATTAATGTAGCTTTTTGGTCATTGTTAAAAGGAAGCATCAATACCCCTAAAAAAAATTGCAATTTAACTTTGCAATCGAACTTCATTCATTTGGAAGCCCGAATGTAACTATCGATTAAAATATGTACAGCGTTTTGCACTTCTTCATTGCTGGTAGACGGTCAAAAGGTCAAACCAATTATGCTTTTTTATAAAACTTTAACATTGTAATACTTAAACTGAAATAAAAGTCTTAACTAACTAACTAACTAACACTACTTCATTGTCTTCTTAGATTCTGTAGGTATCGATGAAATACCATTTTTTCTGGGAAATTCATTTGATTTGTTGATACGAACGGATATCTTTCTACAACATTTCGAAAATTTGCCTGTTGAAGGGACGTTATGTCCCACTCAAATGGGACTTCTCTAGCCATAAGTCTTGAATATAATTTTGTCCCATTTGAGTCTCAAATCTATTTCAGGACTTTTGTCCCGAAGAAGATACGAAATATGTCCAAAAAGTAAAGTTTCCGAAATATTTTGTTTTCATAATTCGTTCCAATAACGCAATAGCGAGGCGGACAAAATTTCTCTATAACCTCGTCCATATACTATATGTATGTAACGAACGTGCAAACCGATATACTGACGTTCATATAAAGCCCCCAAATACTATATTTAAGATAATTATTAACCTGTATTCAGATTGTTTCAATTTGGTTTGATATTATCTCAACAAATAAAATAAATCAAACCTGTATGCATAAACAAAACAAAAAAATTGACACATTTCTATCTAATATACTTATCTGAAAACAACCCCATTGAAAACCATACAGAAATTTGCATTAAATTCATTTAATACCACACAAAACCTAAACGTGATCATATTTATTAGCATGACACACAAGAGAGCGTATGAACAAAAAATGCATCAATTAAATGTAATTTTAATTATATGTACTACTTCTAAGTACTACTATAGAGATCCTCTCATTCTCATTAAAATTTCGCTATATACAGAAACAGAATAATACCCCTCATATGTAGTATAACCAGAGATAACATTTTACTACTATATATGTATAATTTATTGGGTCTGTTTCTTTACTTCCCAAAACTGTCACTTTCTACCCATTTTAGCCCAAAGTTCTGTCAAAGTCTATATAAAAAAAAAAGTTGGACTAGAATTGGTCAAAATTGGAAATTTTGGGAAGTGAAGAAACAGACCTATTATGAAAAGAATGATTGGAATCTAAATCCTTTTTTCAATGTCTACTACGCAATAGTTCAATTCTATTACATTAGAAGATAGTCATAGTCATTTTTAAACTGTTTCTAAATAAGTGTTTTTTTTTAATTGTTTGAAAATTGTTTTATACTTGTAAACACTTTTTTATTTTTATAAACAAGTTTAGTTAAAAACATGTAAAACATATTATTGTTTTTTGAAAATTTGTTCATATTTGAAATAGAACTGTATGAATTGAATCATTTAATCTTAAACTGTAGTTTAGTAAAACATGTGTTAAGAAAGCGTTTAAACCTAGTTTTGTAATCTTCTCAACTGCTGTTTGAATTAATTATTATTTTAAGTACCTACCTAAATAGGTATTCGCCATTATTAAGTTGATAATGATAGAAAAATCTATTATCGAAAAAATTATATTAATGTTCTTATTTAATTTAAACTTATTTGTCTGTTTTGATGATTTAAAATAATTTACTTTTTTTTTTTTTTGTCAATTTATGTTTTTGAAAATTGTGGTCCCTGCGCGATCACAAATCATTTTATTCTCGACAGTATATAGTTTGACCATATGTTTTATATAAAAATAGAAATAAATGTGTCACCATTAGTGATACAATATAACATAGTCAAAACAAATAAAATGACATTGCCAACAAATCATAATCAGATGCTATAAAAAAAAAAATTGTTTTCAAGTGACTAACGGATAGCTATGAATATGATTTAAAAACAACAAAAAAATTATAGGGAAGTACGAAATGAAGCAAAATAAAAATAAATTTAGCATGATGTTTATTATATTGTAAGAAATACAGAAAGACATAAAATTTACTTAGGCCCATTTTTTTAGTGCGATATTTAAATCAAACCCGAGCTAACTGATTAAATTTAGTAAGTTAACCCTAGATTTACTGGGCAGATGCCTTATGTTTGTAATGTTTTAACCTCCGATTTGCATGAACTTTTCACGGAACTGATCTTTGAGTTAACAAAAATTAATTTACAAATGTTCAGGCTAACTAAACTCTAGTTTAACTCAACACTTAAAAACTGGATCTTATTTAATAAAAAAAAAAACTTATTTCATTTAAACAAAATGTTTGCTTACATGCAGTGATATTATTCTTTTTTTGATACCTATACATATTATATCTTCTTACAGAGCCAAAAGCCTTTGCTGCTCCTGCTCTTACAAACAATATTATAAACAATTTTTAATTCTATAATGTATTTTTTAATAAATAAATAAGCTCCTTCCAATGAATCTTAAAAGAAAAATGTGTTATTATTCATTTTGTTTATTTTTTAAATATATTTTTACAAAACTTGAAAAATAAATAAATTAATAATGAAATTTAAAAACTGGTATTTTGTTCAAATTCCAATATATTAATATATAAATTTTACATATGAACATATTTTCAACCAAAAAATTGTGTAAACAAAATTTGTGCGCTTTCACAAAAATAATATTTATTATCTCTATAGACTCGCGATTGTGACAGACAAATCAACGTCAAAATATTATTTTCTATAAATGTAATTAAGTTGTAATTTATTAATTTTTAATTCATCGAAAAATCACGAACCAGCTTCCATATAGTATAATTTAATTTTAATGAATTATAATCGCACCCCAATGAGTGTGATTGAATGCAATGAATTCATACTTGTATGCATATATATATACATAGCTGTCATTTTGGATATTGTTTTTAAAAGAGTTAGTTAGTAAGCTTGCGTGTTTGATTTTGAAATTAAATATAAGTTATTTTTACACTATATTTGCTTGAACATTAAAATAGATTTAAAAAATAAAATAAAAAAAAAAATGAACACGCAATTTGTAATTTATAGTTGATCGTCGATTATTTATTATTAATTAACTAAACAGTTTTATTTAAACTTTATACATACATACATATACATACAATGTACATACATACAGGTACATATATATATATATTTTTTTTTTTGATTTTGTATGGTGTGTAAATTATTACATTTGAACTATCATATTTTAGTATATTAATTTAAATGATATTCCATTCCAACTATGAACACGCACAAAGGAATGTTTAAGAGGAGTGTATAAGCCATTATAAGCCCAGATTCTCCATGAGCTGTTCTCGAGAAAAATACGATTTTCTTTAACGTTTTTTTTAAACAGTTGCATTGAAGATACCGTTAATTTCAAATATTTTTTTTTAGTAAGAAAATTTAAATTTAATTTTTTTTTTAATATTTAGTCCCCATCCTAGTTATCAATTGACAGTTGATAAATATTGAAAATATCGTTTTATCTCATTTATGTACATTTTTTTATTTGCATTAACCTTACACAGTAAGATACATAATCTACTTAATAATTATAAATTATAATGATTAATTAGAATTTTATTACCCAGTACCTCCGCTGCGTCGGCCGGACTGCCACTAGGCACTAGGTCCCTACATCATCATCCCCACACATAAATCAACTTCCAGTAACTTACATCCGACCATCACATACCAGCCACCCACCAATATCACTATGCATGATACACACAGTTCGAGGAAGTCAACGACATCACTCAAAATAATAATTTTTTTTTGTCATCATTATAGTTCACACTATGTCGTATAGCAGAAAATATAAAAAGAGGACGTAAGAAATTTAAAAAATTCGAACCTTTTACCTTATCGACTTATTATTTTCTTGTTTTTGAATTTGATGAGGAGCTTCAGGTTCCTTTCAGGCTTGTCCAATCCAATTGACAACAATCGATAGATTCATTGACTTTATTAAGGAAGACTAGGTAAACAAAAGCGTATTGTTTTCTTTAATTTTGAAATTTTTGATTTGATTTCTTTTGATTGCGAAATTTTGGAAAATTTGGGTGGAAGATTTTGAAATTTGGCTATTTAGGTACATTACTTTACGTTTGGCGATTCCATTTTTCAAACCTGACAAACCTGGTTCCTTTTCTTGGTTCAGTATCGTGTCCCCTCTCGCCTTAGTGAAATGTGGACTGTAGTTAGATTCTCTCCTCCTACTTTTTAAGTTAAGATACCAAAAAATTATGTAACTTTTTTGCGCAAATAATAATCTGTTCGAAATATTTTTTAACTTCATATGTCGTATTTGTTAGAAGAAGAGTAAATATGCATTTACAATAATTTTAACGTGATCAGAAAAATTGTAAATATTGAAACATTTGTGTTTGATAAGGTGTTCCTTTAATCAACTAATTAATAATATTATTAATTTATAACTGCAATTATTTTTTTTTGTTGCTTACAGCTGAATTTGTTGTTAATTGTAAATAAAATTTAACCTTGGTTTTACAAATTGCCTTTACAACTTAAAGAAAAAAGTTAAAAAACAAAAACAAAACAATACCTATATTATACAACAGAATTTAACAAGTTCAATTTTTTAGAGAAACCCGCTTATCTGAAACACTTTTTTCATCCCCAAGTATTTGTTGATCAATTACCTTTAAAATACTCCACTTAAGCGAAATTTGCTTAAGTGACAAAACCCGAATACCTGAAACATATTTATTTTCAGATAAATTTAAAATTTTTCATTGAAAGAAAAAACTCTCTTAAGTGAAAAAAAATTGAATCGAACAGAACAAACAAAAAACATGTTGATCTGGGGTCTATTTCACCAAACACTTTTCACTTTGCAACTTTGCAAAACAAAATTTCCTGCAAAGTAAAAGTGCAAAGTGTTTCACAAAATTTGCAAAGTGCAAAGACTTTGCAAAGAGGAAAACTGTTCAATTCAATAATTTCCTCTTTGTAAATTTGCGTTTGGTGAAACAAAATTTGCAAAGTAAAAGTGCAAAGTTGCAAAGTGAAAAATGTTTGGTGAAATAGGTCCCTGAACTGCTTTTTATTATGCATCTCCACCGTTTTTAGAGTTTTTAAATTCGCTTAAGTGAAATTTTTTTTCACTTATCCGGACTCCGCTTAAATGAAAGAAAGACTGTGACATTTTTCGGTTTCTCTTAAGCAGGTTTTACTGCACCACTTATTTGTATTGGATTAGTATAACGTTGCAAAGTTTTTAACTAATTAAATTTGATATTTAAAAGTTCAGTGTTATACTAAACGACGTATTTTAATATGTAAAATACAAGACATAAACAAAACATTTTGAAACGAGCTAAGCAAACAATTGATATAATTAATGAGGTCAATCCCGAAATTAGCTCTTTGAGATGCAAATTTTATATGGTTTCAATCCTTAAGCAATTGTTAATATAATGTGTATAAAGAACCTATTAGCTTCGTTAACTATGTATATTGTATACCCTGAAAGCACAACCCATTATTGCATCGTGATAAAACCAAAATCAATATATTGATTTTTTAAGTCTCGTTCAACTTACAAGACTTACCTACGTACATGCATTTTACTGTACTTATACTCGTTAGGTAGGTGCAGCATACAAGTACAAGGTATATATTGTATATGCAGTATTCACACATATGGATATATATTGAAACTTAGAATTGATTCCGTAACCCATGCTTAGGGGATACGGAATCTTTATCGTACAATTGGTCGATATTTTATTTTTAAGTCCTTGTATAATAAGTTGGATTTTTTTACCAACCATAGAGATATGTTGAACCTTTTATGTACATATATGGGTAGGTACCTACCTATCTTCTGCAGCGTGATGTTACAAACAAAAATAAAATAAATAAATAACTGACTTGTCAGGCATTACGTTACACTCTCAATGAGGCTTTATTTTATTTATTTATTTTTTGTATTTTTTTTGTGAGAATAATCATGCGGATTTGATATGACCGAGTCAAAAAAAAAACAAACATTCTACTGAGATGATCAAGACAACCTTCAACCTTAAGCTCTGTATGGTTACATTGATATTCGAAATAAGAAAGGTGTTCAAATATCAAAGGGCCTGTTTTTTTTTTTTTTTTTTTTAAAGATTGAAGCTTAGAAAATGTTACCCTAAAGGTTTTTTTTTTTTATTTTTTTTTGAAATGAGAATCCAAATTGAATTGGAATGTTAACTGTGAGTGAAATCAAGTGGGTTTCAATTGAGTCATGGAATCATGGAAATGTCATTCTTTTGATATATTATTATTGTTGTGACGAAATCCTTAGATTTTAAAAGGAATTTCTTTTTGATTGATAGAAATGAAGTATGAGTATTCGAGTTAATATTATAAGAAAAGTTCTTCTGCAAATAAAATATGTGTATTTGATGGATGGAGTATGATTGAGATATTTATATTACCGAGCTTAAGTTATTCTTATTTGCTCGACAGGGCAGGAGTATTGGTTTTGTGTATAGAAACAGTTTTCGAGATTTAACATTCTACGATAGATGAGGAAGTCCAAATAAATGGTTTTCATCATACCGTCCATTGGTCTTTGCGTCATCTACGTCCGTGCGTTCAATGTTAATCATTTTAATAAATAAATCGATTCGATTGAAATTTTATTTCAAGAAAACTCGAATTTTTCGTTTCCTTTCACGAAAAAACGGTAGCTTTCTCCATAAGCGGCGAAAGTGATTTTTCTTACACTCCGTGCCTGCAATTTCCAAAATAATTGTAAAAAAAAACTGCTTTTCAGGTTCTTAGCAGAAAATTCCAATTTTTTTGAAAAAAAAATTGTCTTATTTTAGGGTTTATCTCGAAAATGACTACAACTGCAGTTTTGCAACTATTTTGCACGCAAATATTTTGTAAAAATAAATTATTATGTTAAAACATTTTTCAATATTTTTTTATTGATTTTACATTGGACTTTTTTTTTAAATAATCCGCATTTTGTATTCTCAATGATCAGCCAACGTAAAACCTTGAAGAACAAATTTATGTGATCATTATAGGTTTAGCTACCTCAATAAAAACGCCATGTAGTAGAATTGTATATAAGTTAAGAAATACAAATTTTCCTGTGCAAATTGTCACTATTTTAGGAATGCTCAAATAAATGAGAAAATAGTAAAACAGAAAATAGCAGAATGTACCATCGTTGATTGAGAAAGACGTACACCTAATCCGTCATCGGCCGGAGTATGCTAGGACGTCGTCGGTCGGCGGGACTCGACCGATCGATCCAAACTTATGTTAAAGAAAGAGAGTGCGTACACCACTCCAACCGACATCGTCCGATATCGTCCGGGTATTACCGATCAACCGACGAATCCAAAATAGTTTGGATTTGTCTTCCGTTTGCCGGTGACTTTTGCCGTGAAACATAAAAAAAATGGATAGGAACTGAAAAATTAACTACACAATCAAGACTGTCATCGTACAGCTGCAGTATATGCAGATACAGTCGTCCCAATAGCTCCGACCCGAAATTGGCCGATGATTCGGTTTCATTGTACGCGAACCGTAAGGTTCAGTTTCATAATGCACACTCATCTGAATAAGTGTCACTCAAGTCTCCCATTTTGGACAACTTGGACAGAAAAATTAACTTATTCAACCCTATTCTGATTTCCGTTCCGAATCAAATGCGTAAACGAAGTTGATTTCCGCATGGATTGGAAAAAAGATGTTCTGAATTCCACTTTCACTTTAGCCAGTACTCAAACCTTATCTTCTTTCGAAATCACAAAACAAAAATAGCGAAACGTCAATTTGTTCGAAAAAAATTACGTAAATAAAGATCAGGAAAATTATATCTCAGAGATTTTTCTCTCTCAAACATTAAAAGCGTGAGCAAGCGATTCCAACATATTTTTTCCTCAGAATTTTGACAGCAAACGTGAGAAATTGTGTTAAGAAACAACTGTCCAAGAGTGTTGTAAGGAAATCTAATACATATGAATGCTAGAGTTTGAAAACGAAAGAATTTTAAAACCCATCAGAATTCAGAACAAGGGTGATTATGATTTTTCAGAGAAATGAGAATTTTCTGGATTGGAAGTTTTCCTATAAAGACGACAATTTGTGACAAAACATCTCCTTGCCTTTAACTCTTTACTTTACTGCATTTTACAAAAATCAGAAACCTGCCAATTTGGTTCTCAAATATTAAATGATCTTCAGTAGATTTGGCTATTAGCTCAATTGAAGCCAAAACAATAGATAATCGGCCTTATCACAGGCCCCGTCGTAATAGATTCGTACTACGAATCCCGAAAAAAAGTATTAAACCTGCCGTTGTAACAAAAATATTTCTAAACCAATTCAAAGGTCGTGAAAAGTTATATCGATAGCCCACAAAATCGTGGCAATATTTTTCTTACGACGACGATGCTATGACACTTTTTTTAAGATTCGTAGTACGAATCTATTACGACGGGGCTTGTGATAAGGCCAAATATATACGATGAGTATTAATTTCACGAAGATTTGCAAGAACTAAATATGACCAACGTCATTTGCTAAAAATAAATTAAAGTTCACCAAAAACGAATAGACAGAAAAAATCAAACTGTCAAAAATTGAGATTAATATAGTCTGATCACCATCAAACAGTTTGTATATTTATACTTTGGATGGCAGAAATTTAAAAATGATTTATGTTTATAAATAATAAATTCTGTCAACATATTTTAAAAAATTGTCTTTAAATTATTATAAGATCATGACCACTTGAGTAATAATGATTTATTAAATAATTTTGTTTTTTTGAATTAAAAAAAACTCTGCACTGAATACGATTTTTTTTTTTAATTTTTGTTTCTCGTTCTCTTTTTTTTTAATTTTTTAATCTTTGCTTAAAAAAGTTTTTTCTATTAAAAATTAATTCTGTTTTTATTTTTTTGATCGTTCTCTTTCTTTTTCTCTTTCTCTTTCTCATTCTATTTTTTGTTTTTTCAATTTTTTAATTTTTTCTTCAAAAGGTTTTTTTCTATTAAAAAAGTTAATATTTATTAAAAGATACAAAAAACTTTATATTGATCATTTTATGTCAGTATTGTGAAGTCCGTATTCCCAATATTTTCTGAGACCAAAGAGAAACAAAATATCAAAGAGAAATAAAAACATTGAATATTTATGGATACCTCGGATTTGCAATTGACTATTTATCAAAGTTATTAATCTCTTTTAAGATTGATAGGAGATATGGGCATAGGGTTACCAGCTCTAAAATCAGCAAAGCCTGACAGTAAAGAAAAAAAAGCCTGATTTTGGAGAAAAAAGCCTGACAAATAAAAAATTATTTTTTTTCCCTTTTGAAACTTCATTTTTATAAAATGGAAGTGTCATATCTTGCACAATTGGGTGATTTAAAATAACACCCTTCTCGAAATTTGTCACTTACAATATTTTCAGATCTGTCAGTAAAAAAAACTGTTCCAAATATCTTACAATCGTCTGAACACACAATTTTGTCTGAAAATATTGTCAGAAATCTCATTGCCAGACGACAATCTAACAACAAATTGTCAGGTATCTAACCATCGTCGGAACACACAATTTTTATCATTGTCAGTCGATTAGGACATTGTCAGACTCTTTGGTCGTTGTCAGATGTTTTCAATGAAAACATCTTACAATTGCTGACAATTTCTTCTTTGGTTAAAGAGAGATACAAAAAGAGCTGACACTCAAATTGTCAGACTTTGGGAAGAAATGTACCTATTGTGTGAACGGACAATTTTTCATAGTAAGAAATATGTCAATTGTCAGCTTATTGTTAGCTATTATCAGAATTCAAAATCGAATAGCATTTAGCGGTCGCTACCAGCGCTTTTTCAATAATTTTGCTTGAAAATCTTTGTAAATCGGAATTTTTCTCAAATATTAAAAGCTGCATAACTTTTCGAGTTTTGGTGCTAAAAGCATGAAATTTTCAGGGATTTCATAATTTCGCCCGGTCTTGGTTGAATTTCTAAAAGGTGTTTTTTTGAATTACTCTATTCCACAACTTTTTGTCTCTTTCTAAAAAGTGACAACTAAATGAAAAAAATGAATGTTTTCACTGCGATTTACAAGCATTTCGATTTGAAAGCATTTAGTATGTTTTTCTTCTAACGATTACATTTTGTGCGATAATTATAAAAAAGCCTGACAAAGGACGAAACCTGGCCAAAGCCTGATTGGACATTAAAAGCCTGACGCGTCAGGCGAAATCCTGACGGATGGTAAGCCTATATGGGCATATATATCCCTCCCGTAGAAAAAAAATATTACATAAAGATGATTTACCTAATTGTTTCATTTTTGCCTAGGGAGTGTATAATGTATGTATATATAAATGTATGTATGTATGAAAATGATTTTATCGATGCAATAGCTTTTTATTTCATTTTATTTGAGGGATAAATTCCTATAGTCTGTACTTATATACGTACATAATATATGGATTAAAGAATTTAAATTCTGTACATAACTATGAAAAGGTTCGGCATTGTTCATTTTAACGATAACTTTCATAAAAAAAAAAAAATAACTTCCAGTCATCTAGACGATATATACATAACCTTGTTTTACAAAATAAATTATATTCAAGTAAAGGGGTTGATTAATATCATCATGGCATATCTGGTTCATCATTTTCGTTATATATTGTGTTTTTTTTTGTAAACATCTTAGTCATGACCTGGACCCTGGATCCCAAGTCATTTTGATCTAATGCTGACCTTGACCGTACTTATGAAAACAATAAGCTATTTTACCTGCCCGAAGGTATATACTTTAACAAAAACTGTTTCAATGAAATTATTTTCAATATCAATCCTAATACCAGAGTAGAGATAGATATAATTTATTATGTTATCCAAAGTTGAAAATCTTCGAAGTTTATATAAATAATAATGCTTGCGTGATTGACCCTAATTATAGAGCTGTCAAAATTATGTCTGATAGGTATACTGATTGCAATGAATTGTGAAATAATGTAATAATTGTCTATATACGAGTCGGGGGAGGAAGTATCTTTTATAGTATTCTGATTTATTGTCTCAAAATTGTTATAAAATGCCTTCGGATTGATGCGTAGCAGAATTTTTGTTACAAACGTTGTTAAAAACAGGGTATTTATAAACACTTGTTGATCAAAACAGCAGCCATATGAATTTATTTCAGAAACAAAACAAAACAATTATTTTTTGAGAACTCATCTACATATGTGTATGTAGGTATAACTTTTATATTATAAAAAATGGAGATTTTAATTGAATCGAGGATGAAGAGTTTGGAAAAGTTCAAAGTGTTTCACTTAATTGAGTAATTAAGGTGGTGGCGGGGAGCAATGGTGATGGCGTACAAATACCAAAAATCGAAAGTCCAATATTTTGGTTGGTTTATTTTTTTATAGAAATATTAATAGATTTTCAAAAATAGACACATACAATAATAATATTTGTTTGAAAATTTGTTTTGTGCTTTGAAGGCAAACAAAAATAAATAAATCACAATTTGTAAATTTTCTTTTGTGGAAATATAAAAACATATTACATATTTGATTTATTACCTTATTATGGTTTTTGTTTTTAATTAAATCTTAATAAATACAAAAAATAAAATATATATTCGTTTGTTCAACATATTTAATCTTGGATTAATATTTTTCAAAGTTTCGACATTTTTACTTTTTTAGGGTGAAATGGAGTAAAAGAAAAAAAATACTGTCAGATTTTAAACATTGTTTTTGTTTTTGAAGATTATAGAATGAACTGTGAGATTTTTGTAAATAAATTTAGATTTATAGGGTAAAGGGAATAAAAAAAATATCACCCGATATTAAATTTTCTCTCTCAGCAATTTTAGTTACAAGAACAGGATTTCTCAGCAAAACTTCTTAATTTTCTTGTCAAAAAATACTGAAAAAAAAATTTAATTTAAAATGTATCTATATATGTATGTAGTATCTATAGGGTGAAATAGGGTAAACACCAAAAACAAGTGTCCGACTTTGAAAAACTTTTTTGTGTTTGAAAGTTTATTATTTTGTGGGATATATACTCCCGGGATCATATAGATAATTTTTTACATACATATGTATATAGGTATAGGGTGAGTTGGAGTACACAAAAAAAAATTATATTTAGAAAATGGTTTTCAAGAAACACTTAAGAACTAGATATTTTTTAAGTTTGAACAATTAATAGGGTTAATTAGGATAAAAATGACATTACGTAATTTTAAATACTTCATTTTATTAAAGAGTAAATCACTAAATATTTTTAATTGTGTTTGAAAGTTGAAAATTTGAAAAATGCTTTAAGGTTAAATATTTCTCAAAAGTAAGGTTGATCTCGATGAAGCTTATTCATATATATCGATGGTTAAAGTACAGAACCTTTGCATATTTTTCAGAAATCAATAAAAACCTTGCAAATTTTGTATGGTGATCGATAGTAAGAGGTTTTGAAATCTTCCCTTTTCTGTAAAATGTTGAGAACAACATTGTTACGCTAAAATTATCCAAAAGATGACTCTGATTCTGCTGATTTTATTTCAGGAGGTCCCTTCACTCACTGCATATTGAAATCGGGAGTTATTTTTACTCTCAGAATCAAAAGTGACATATCCGTTCATTTTATTAATACACAATTAAGGTATCCAGAATATCAGACTGAATATTTGTCACCTAAAAGGAATTTTAAATCCAGTCATAACAGATGAACTGCTTAATTTACTTATGAATGACATAGATTTATCATCATAAATGTGAGCTTTATTATTTAAACAATCTGTTACAGTTGTGGAAAAATGAAGAGTACCTATAAAATCGTTGACTCATATTTTTGTGTTCATTATAAAAAGCCTTCTTTTCGTCTATCTTCTTTCAAATGACGCAGTATCTATACAAAGTAGATATGTATATAGCTATCTATGTCAAAGTATTTATGCGCTTAAGATTAGCAAAGATTCATTTAAATGCATCATGCGAGGATGATGCTTATATAGATATATCTTAAGTTGATTATTATGGAAATAAAACTGGCCCGCCATCATATTCATTTTGTTATTGTTGTTGTTTCTCTAAATGCATTTAATGATCATATTATTGGCTTTAGTAGACTGAAGTTGTTATTGTTATTGTTGTAAAGAAAACCAACAACAATAACAAACAAAACGAAAAAAAAAACAGTGGCATTTTTCTATTGTTCAGTTTGAATAAATAGATAGCCCACTGACCTCAGTCGTCTTGTATGTCACTCATTTATCACAATGTGGTCAAATCTACATTCAACTCAGAGAGTGGATCATCGTTATCTCTCAACGATATACACACAAAAGTCAGATATTTAAATTTAACATACATATATGTAAGTTTTTTCAAATGAAATGAGGTAGTGCAGAGATGAGTTTTGTATAATATATGAGAGTGTTCTTGGCCGAAGAAAAATTCAAAATTATGGAGATATGTATGTAATAATAATAACTATACTATAACTACATGTCTTATTTATGTATCTACATAGCATACATATACATAATTCCAATGAAAAAGAAATACAAAATTTTGTGTCGGATTAAAGCAGTTTAATTTGGTTATACAAAAATATAATGATACTTTCATTGAACAAAATGTGAACAATGAGAGAAATAAATACTGCGGTGACAATGAATATTCAAATTGAGTTGGTTTTTTTTTTTTTTTAATTTTCTTCAAGATAAATTTCCGTCAAAAAATAAAAAGAATAATTTATTTTTGCACACGGTCAGAGCGAAGCTTTGGGAAATGTGGAATGATAAATAAGGTGGTGATTAATTTTTTAAATTCTTTAAATTTAAGAAGAAAATCATCAATGAAAAATTTTAAAATGTTTATTATCATCAACATTTCTACAGTGAAACTAAGTTTCCAAATAACAAAGATTTGTAGCATTTTATTTTTTTATTGTTAGATAAAGCCTGGGAAATTTGGCATATGCCCACTCTTTAACACTCTCTGACCATTTAGCGCTAAAAAGGAAAGGACCGGAATAATTCAAAATAAATTGTCAAACAATATAAAGTTGAAAATCTAGACGGAATGCTTACTATCATTACCATTTTTACAGTGAAACTAGGTTTTGAAATAATAAAGTTGGAAACACCCACCATAGAGTTGGTGCATCCTTTGTTAAGCTAAATTAATAAATAAATAAATTAGTGTTCCGCATTTTGCATATGCCCCCTCCCCACCGCTTCTTGACCATTTAGCGCCCGGTAAAAATTAAAAAAATTGTGTGAGTGCCGGGTCTCACGGTTAAGATGTGTAAACATCAATTTTTCGCCGTGCCGTGGTTTTATTATTGAACTTACACAATTACAACGTAATCTGTTACATGTAACGTGATATATTAGACGTTATTTTCACGTTTTTAGTACCCTACCGCAGCGCCGGCATAGATTTTGACACAGACAAAAATGTCAAACAATGTATAATTTTAATACAACAGGTAACCTCTCTCTCGAACTCATTTGCACACTCATACTACCATCTATAATTCCTTAATATTTTTGAATTGTCATACTAAACGGTACCACTTGACTATTTTCTAACTTTAAAGTAGATTACTTGTCTCCAGTAAGAAGCACTACGATATCGAAATCTCTAATAACGAAATATTGAAAATTAATAAATCCACTTTTACATACATTATGCATCGCCCAATTAAAATATCCCACTTTTCATAATCTCCTAATTACAAAATCACGCTTTAAAATAAATTGCATCGATAGAGAGCTTAAGGCAAGCTACAAATACCGACCAAAGATTTGCCACAACAAAATTGTGAAAACTTGCTCATCTCTAAGTGCATCACCAAGAGAAAACATTTTAAACTCCTCAACAAATCAGTTGACATGTATAAAAGACAATTCCGTTTTGAAACGTATACAATTTGAAAGTTACAATTCAATTTTTTTTTAATTCAACGCGAATCATTTTGAATTTAAAAGTGAAATCGTTTAAATTTAAAGTTTCTCAATTCTAAGCTGCAAAAAAAAAATTAATTTTAAATTCAATTTAAACATTTTGAATTAAAATGACTCACACTTAAAAAAATAACATGCAAGGTATTTGTGTTAAGATTAAAAGGGAATGCTTCAAATTTAAAAATGACATAGGTATACAATTTAAAGTGTTTTTAAAGAGAAAACATTTAAAAAACGTATTAAATATTACTAAGTGTTTTTAAAGGAAAAACAAGTCAGTAACTTACTTAAAATTAAAATTAATTAAATTACTTTCTTTTAATTAAATTTTAATTGGGTTCTTTTTTTTATTTTTTCAAAACAATTATTAACAAAAAATATTTTCCTAAGTTTAGCACTTTCTTCTTTAAATTTTTGTTAACATTGAATTCTAACAAAGCGTACCTTCGCTTTACAATTATTTATTTGATATATTGGTATAGAAGTTTTAAACAATTTATTTTTATCCAATTTGAATTTTTTTAAAATAAATTTTTTCCACGTTCATTTTCATATCACGGAATTAATTTTTCTTTTCAAAGTTTTTTTATTAAAAGACTTTTAAATTAGAACTAAAATAATTAATAATTAAAAGTAAACACTTTAAATTTGATTGTTTAAATGCCAAATTTAAATGAACGCTTTTAAATTAAATCTAGATTTTTTGAAATTAAATGAAATTTGCTCTTCAAATTTTAAAATGAAATGTTTTCATATTAAATTCGAAATGGTTGTTTACAAATTAAAAGTAATTTATTTTAATTGCAAAGGTAAACGTTTTCTAATAAAGTTGACTGACAGGCTTACAAATCTATGGTTTCCGAATGCAAATAAAAAAACTATTCCATTCTTTCCCGACGTTTCGTTGGCTTTTTTCCAATTTTTTCCAGGGTTTTTTGGTTTATTTAATACTTTACATAACAGGAATAATAAATAAAAAAATAAAACTCAACTTTAAACACTTGACATTTTTTTTTTCATGAAACACTTTGGATTTGCACAATTTAAATTTAAAGATGCGACCTATTGATTTTAAAGTGCACTTTTTCCCTTAGTGCATTTATATCTCGTAAGTTGCGACCAAAATCTCGCAAATAAAAATTCCTAAAATTAAAATCTCACATACTGCGGTTTTTCAACAAAATTGTTTACATAGGTGCTTGCAATAAAGTCCAAAATTTTGATTCCGACTTTATTTCATTGGACTTACTTTCATGGAAACACGTTAGAAACCTATTTGACATATGTAAGTAATTGTAGCAGCAGTATTTTTTTTATAGATTGCAGGTTTTTGTGATTGGGAGATTGTAAAAAGTATAGGATTTTGTACAATTGCGAGATTATGAAAATCATTATTGCGAGATTTCGAAATGCGAGATTTTAATTTGTGAAATTTTCTAAGTAACCCACCATCATTACTATAAAAAAAAGTTGGAAGGGTTGCCCACGAAATTTTAGAAATTAAAATCTCGCCTCAAAAATTTCCTATTATATTACCTTTTGCGGAAACACTAATTGTTGGAAGAAATAAATGACATTTGAAGTGTGCTTGAAACATAAGTGCGATTAAAATAAATTTCTACTTCACAAAAAATTTCCAGAAATAAGTACGTTACCTTATACTTATAACAAGTTGAATAAAACGTGTAGTTCTTATTTTAGTTATAATACCTTTACCTACTGGAGGAGTATTTTATAACAAATATTGCCAAACACATTGCTAAATTTATACTTAAGAACTTTACCCTTACATAGCTTTTGGGAGCAATCTGCAAACATTAAGTTCAAAAGACCAACAACTATTAACACACATCATTTAAATTAAATTTCATCACTGCAACACTTGCATATTCATTGGTTTTGTCTTTCATTCAAATAAATGCTGATCTAGGTGATGATAGTGGTTGGAATTGGTATAGAACTTTGCATAGAAAACAAAATCAACATCAATAAAATTAAAGAGCACTGCAACCAGAGGCGAGTCATACTCGTCGTATACATAAAGATTAATCCCCTCGATTTTATTATTCTTTGTACCTACATAACTGGGTCGACCTTTTATACTCAGGTGCTTTTAAGTTTCGATACCAATACACTTTATGCAAACAAAATCGTGTATAGGTATGAATTTCATCGAAGAACAATTTATTTATTTCTATATGAAAATGTATAAGTATATGTACTTTTTTTTCGCTTTGTGGCAAAGGTGTCTGTTACCACCCAAAGATTACGCCAGTATAAATCAAATTTCAAAATAAAATTTTGTGTTGCCATCATAGACGCTCCTCGTTTATAAAGATATACTCGAACTCGTTAAACAATTCGTTGCATCTGCAAGCAATTTTGTGGTTTTATAGAAGAAAAACCGACGACCGATTGACGATGCAACGATGATAAAGCCGCAGCGCCGACATTACAACGGAGACGGAGACGTAGACGACGGACGATGACGGACGACGAAGTCGAGACGTTAAGGGGCAAGATTTCATCGTTAATTTGCTGTTCGTGCTCTGTTTTAGCGCGAATCGATGCATAACAGGTAGATGAACGTTGCAAATGCAACAAACAAAAAGAAAAAAAAATAAAAACTTTATACTTCAAATGAAAACGTTCAATAAAAAAAACATAGAGAAAAAAAAAATTATATATATTTTTCCGAAAGGTTAATAACTTTGCAACCAAGTGAAACAGTCTAAGTAGGTAAATAAATTGTTTTAATATATAAATATATATTAAAATGTAGATATAGCACATGCCCGCAGGTAAAAATAAAATTATTTTCTGAGATATTTATCATTCTGCACAATTTTTATTTTTTTGTATAGTTTTTATATTTTTCTTCTTTGGTTTGTTTTTATTCAAGTAGGTTAAGCGGGCTCAAGACAAAAGGTTGATGACTTTTATACAAAGTAAAACAAAAAAAATTATGTATAAATTGCTACATAAGTTGTTATACTTTTTATTAGGTTTTGTTATTGTTTTAATTTATTTTCTTAAAAAAATAAAAAAAAAATTGTATGTAGGTATGAAATGTTATGTGCATTTTACACGCAATTATCGCATATATACAATATTTTAATCGATAAAAGTGTGCTATGATATATTTATAGCAATTGTTGCATGAACGTTGTGTACGTTTGCAAAATATAATGCATAATTAGGTTAATGGGATTATAGTTTTGAAGCAAAGTAAAAATATTGCGATTTTTATTGTATTTGTATAGAGTTTGTTTTTTTTGTTTATTTTTATCACTTTAGATAAATATATAGCTTAACTTCAAGGATTGATCATTATTGTTTGATGAGCTTAAAGTAGTTAGATATGTTATGTCATTATAAGCCAACAGTTATAAAGTATTTCTATACATTCATATTAATCGATTGGTTTCCTCATTTAATCTTACAATCAAACAATTGCTTTGGGGGATAAATTAGTATGTAAAAACTTTTGAACCTTTTTAACACTGTTTGAATTGAAGTTTATAAATAGTTTACAAATAAAGTAGAACATATAAAACAAAGCAAATCGACAAGTTGAAAAGGTTTCATTTAACATGAGAATGAAAAATCATATCGATGGTCAAAGTGCAGAACCTCGAAAAATTAAACAAAAATATTATTAATGCAAAAAAATCGTTTTTTTTTTAAATGTAAATTGTTTTTCTCAAAACAAAGTTAAACAAGTGTGTATCGACTGAAGTGAAGTCAAAATAAGGTGTATTTAATTATTTAAACCAAATCAGATCCGCATTTTGACAATTTCAGGGTAAAAATGTTGTTCTCAACATTGTATGCAGGAAAATGTAGAATTTAAAACCATAGATCGCCATTTACAAAAGTTTTCTTTGATTTCTTAAAAACATGCTAAAACCACTTAAGAGGTTCTGCACATAAACCGTCGATATCTTAATTAGGGAAGGGTGTTTTTTGAAAGTTGAAGAGGGGTTAGTTGTGGTGTAGTAAACGTAAACATTTTTTTTGGGACAATTTAAGCTTATGACACATGATTTCGAGGTAGTTTTTAATGCTAACTCATAATTACGCTAACATAAAAGTAATACGGCTAGCGCCAAACAAATTTATATAATGGCCCCATCGATGAAACTTGGGACACTGCGGTTCATTGGAATAGAAACAAACATTTGCCTTACGATAAAAAGGGTTTTATTCTTTAGTAAGTTGACGAAATAATTTCTCTTTTTAATTTTCCGAAATCCTTATTAATAAAAAAAATAATACAGAAAATCATATCACGCCATATTCGGACATTTTATGATTCACTTCAAAGAAAAAACTATGGTTTTTTATGGTCACTTGAAAAGATACAGAAAGGCATGACAGAATTGTCCATACAAAATCGTTGAGTTATCTCTGGGTCTTAATTGACTGAAAAATATTGTTCATTAGTTTACTCGGTTTTAACTCCGACACTGGAATAATCTTGCACTGAAAAACTATGCCTTAGACTGTTAGAAATTTGTATTTATAACTTAGACGTCTATCTAAATTTAGGCAACAACGACTAATATTGTCGCTCATTATCAATAATTGTGAAATTAATATTGACCGGGTAAAGACGCTTTTAATTCTGTTTACCACAATTTAATTAAATGAAATTCACGACTGGATCGCTTTTACTTGGTCTCGTTAATTCACCCAAAAATAAAGCAAAACGCCTAAAATCTTACTTTCAATTTTACTGAAATTCAGTACATATTATTTTAATTTTGTTTGAACAATACCGGTCGTATTTAAAAACTTTGGACAGTCGTCCAAGTTATTGATAAAAATTTTTTGTTATATTTAAGAGCTATCTAACTTAAACAACGGACTCGGTTGTCTTAACCTTGGCTATAGTTATATTGTATTTGGTAAAATAAAACATTGTTTCCAACTATTTTGGACTATCCAGCACGGCTGTAGGTAGCCATACGCTAGGGTAAGCACACACGAAGAAATTTCAGTTTTCAAAAAATGTCTGCTCAACGAAAAAATTTGCTCTGGATTGGAAAATAAAAATATACTTCAGTTGTTGTTTCTTGTTAAAAATGCTTTTCTTTCAACTCATTGCCTCTTATCTTTGAAGCAGTCGAGACATTGGGTGCAAGCACATCTTTGAATGAGTCATCTTTTTAGACACTTTCGAGAATAGACGCTATCGTTAATCAATGACTGATCAACGACTGTGAAATCTTTAAAAAAAAAACATAAATGTGACATTTCTTATACCTACAGTTTTAATAAAAATTAAATTTTTCTAAACTGTATATATTTTTAATTTCACTAAAAAAAATTTCAGCTCACCCAAAAAAAAATTTGAGCTCACAATGAAATTAACTATATTCTTTTATTCGAATTTTTATTTCTTTTTCTGTGCGGGAAAGTATTATCAATGTTATTTTATTTAAATTTTTTGTATTTCTTGTATCTTACTCGTTCCCCGAAAATCTAACCTTAATTGTTCTCATTATTATAAAAATTTTAGAGCCCAAAATGTTCAAAATGTTGACTATTTTTTGAAGATAATGCAAATACTGCAGTTCCAATTGATATAGCCCTGGAAATTTGGCTGCTTAAGCCCAAATAAGCAGTGGGGTCGGCATTTTCAAAAATGTTCAAAATTGTTCTAGCATTTGCGACGATAAAGGTGTTCTTTGGAAATTAAAAACGCCTTCATAATTTTTGACAGTGATATTGTGCAAATAGTTAAGGGAGTTAAAACTTATATCAATCGAAAATGAAAATTACAATTTTTTGAAACTTTATTTTGTTTTTTAAATTGTATTACCAATATTTTGTACATTTTTATAAATAGGTAAACATCATTTTTGGTGTTTCGTCTCCAGTTGTGCGGTTTTTAACCAAAGAAATTCTAATGGAAATAAAATAAATTAAAAAACAATAAATATTTTTAAAAAATCACTAATCTTTATTTTTTAAAGTAGGTACACAACCTTTACTTTAATTTAAAACATAAAGATAAAAGTGATTTTTAAAATATATTTATTGTTTTTTAATTTATTTAATTTCTATTAAAATTTCTTTGGTTATAGGTAAACATGGTCGGGACTAAACTTAAGAGCGCAGAAAAACTGTATTAGCGACTTGAATTACATACTAGTTATTAGTGTATACAAATTTCGATTTATGTTTCCAAGTTTCTCATTTATAATTGCTAGTAGGTACACATTAAATTTTCTAAAAACACGTGTGCCTTCATCAGCATTCTATTTTTCTCTTAGATGACAAATTCTAAAATATAACAAAACAATAAAAAAAATCGACAAATACAATATGGATGTAGTACCAATAAATCATACCCATTTACACCTCCAAAGTTTATGCAAATTCAAAACACACCCTCAATTCTAATACTTTATGACATTTAAAAATGATTCAAAATTGATAAATTTAGAATTATTATGAAACTTTCGTGTCGTAAACAGCACACCCACTATATATTTTATGCATACTTTAATCATTCGTCTTTTATAAAATTTTTGCACGTCAGAAAACATATTGCCAACAAAATAACCACTCAAAGGAGTGAGAATAAAATTCTTATTAAAGAAAATAACAAATTGTATATCGGATTAAATTAGAAGGAAACCAATCAAATAGAAAAAAAAATAAAAACAATAAAACACAACTTTTCCAAAGTGTTTAAATGAAATTTGTATTTTTACTTTATTATTTTTTTTTTCGTTTGCCATAATTAACTTAAATCAGAGTGGGAGCAGTGTACCATACTAAGCTACGGCTACAGCTACAACAACAAAAAAATTGTTAAACTCTCACTAATATACTCTCAAAAGAAATGCGGTGCGGTATACTTTTTAATTAACTGAGTCAAGTCTGTCTCTACAGTGCTCCCTGCCGCCGCGCCGCAGCACAGCTAGAGAGAAGCAAAAATAATAATAATAATAATTATATTGTTTACAACTTTTTCTTTCTACATACATTTTTTTCTCTTTTTTTATTTTTTCATTTTCTCATTTTCTGTTGTTGTTGCTTATGTGATTTTTCTTAAGAGAAGACCTTTAAGGAAGCATGGCAATACCATCATGTTCCCATTAAATTCTTTTTTCAAACGAGTTCCTCAAGTTTTTGTGTTGTTTCTATGAAGAAAGTCGAAACTTTTAAATAGAATCGCACAGCAAATTAATTCTGCGATACAAAAATAATACATACACCATGCAATCTTCACATGTTGTTTTATATATTTTGTTTTCCATTTTAATACATATGTATATACTCGTATGAGAAAACAATTTTGTTGTTTTTTTTTGTGTTTGTTTCCTTTTTTTTATTTTGTAAACATTTGAATTTTATTTTATTGTATTTAAAATAATTTATTTACGTACTTTAACATTTTATTTTATTTATTTATCTTTCAGGTATGTACACAAAAATTGAAATGCAAATCTTTAAAAAAGAGTAAGTTATAAATTATATTACAATTTACGATTTTAATTTAAAAAAAATAAAATTGCATTAATATCCGAACATTTTTTGTTCAATATTTCAAAAGATTTAGACCTTATTAATAAACTAAAATCAAACATGAATTATAAATAAGAATTAAAGAAATAAAGAAATAAAAAGTTAATTCATGTTACTTAGCTGAGTCATCGAATTATGTATTCCACATAATTAAGTAAAAAAATACCTTAAATAATCTTACCAGCAACTATACTATATTAAAAAAAACAAATGCAAGTGACACATATGTATGTATGAAATTTAAAAGCTCAACTGAGAAAGTTTGTGCGGAAAAGAGTGTTTGGGGGCAGATTGAATAATACTCTTTTGCGACAGCCAAATTCTTGTTGAATGAAGTAGATTATCAAAATAGCTTTTAACGGCCTTTAAGTCCTACAAAAATTGGCGTTTCGTCTCGGCGATCTCACTTGGACTCATCAGTTGACTATAGTGAGGGCCTTTGTCAATACTCAATTTTTGCTAAGTTCAGTTCGTCTTACATAGATTTCGTGACGAATACCTAGTGTGAACTATATCCAACAAGACTAGAATTCCTAATCATTAAATTGGAAGTTTTTGTTTTTGTTTTTAGCCCAGGTCCTGGCTAGATTATTTAAGAAGATTTTTTTTAATAATACAAATTCTATATACTATACTACTGAAATACATCAGCCAAGTAGAAGACTTAGCACTATTTTAATGGACTTTGTTGAATTATTGATTCAAAATAGCTTTTAACGGCCTTTAAGTCCTACAAATATTGACAAAGGCCCTCACTATAGTCAACTGATGAACCAAGTGAGATCGTAGGGACGAAACGCCAATTTTTGTAGGACTTAAAGGCCGTTAAAAGCTATTTTGAATCAATAATTCAACAAAGTCCATTAAAATATAGTGCTAAGTCTTCTACTTGGCTGATGTATTTCAGTAGTATAGTATATAGAATTTTTATTAATAAAAAAAATCTTCTTATAAGTAGATTTTCGTTAAGATTTGCTACTTAACGTGAATAAGGATTTAATTTTTTATTAATAAATATTTTAATTAGTTTTTTATAAACTTTTTAGTTGAATTCTGAATTAGAAAAACAACTAAACCTTTTTTATTAATAACGGTATGATATATGTAAAGTTTTTATTTCGAAATAGTAGACCCGTGCTTTCATTGCTTTGCTTTTTTTTCAAATTGAAAAATCTGATTCAGTTCAGATTTAGCTTTATATTTTTACTTCATAATTAATTTTTCACATCCCTCATCATTATATGTTTGTATATATTTAATTGAGCAGTTTCTTATAAGATATCTCCTAGAAAGAATGATGAACCATTTTTTTTAAACATATACACCCAAAAATACGCACTCAGACGCGAAGAGAATTACAGTTTTATTTAGATGAGCTTAAAATTTGTTATTAAAAGTTTTAAACTTGTAAATATAAATATTATTTAATTAATTTTTCTATTCAAATTTTTGAAATATTATTTTTGACATTAAAAAATCCACATGTAAAATTCAATGAAAAAAATTAAATTTGTTTTTGTATATTCTGTTTTTTTTTTTTTTTGTTGCGTATGGATCTGCATTCTATATTTCATTTTCCATACAAAATAAAAAAACAAATGATTCATTATACCACTAACCCAATGACCTTAAATACATGCTCGGCTCGTTTTGTATATATCATAAAGATTTCCAAATCTGGATTTTTATTTCAAGTAAAAAAAGAAGTGTAGATATACATATATACGAGTATAATCGCATTCCAACTGCAACCAGCAAACTGCAGGCATCAGTTTATAGAAATTAATGAGAAAACCATAACCTATTAGATACAAATGTACAGTGGGTCTATCTAAATGGTATGGCAGCAGCAGCAACAGCAGTGTTTTTAGCACTATATACTCGTACATTCACAAATACCTGCCCACATTTTTTTTAAATGTTAGATAATATGAATGTACTCTCATATAGTATAGATGTACATTCATATACATTATAACATCTACTATAAAAATGATTTTAATGATTTTTTCTGGTGAACTAACTTAGTTTTGTTGTGGGGGGGGGGGGGGGTAGGGGTAGGTAAATAAAAAAAAAGTAAAAGTCGTTCAGGTTTGATTGAGTTTACGGCTTTATTTTTGTTGTTTTTTTTCTATAGCCTGCATAGATTTATTGATTTTTTTTTCTTCTCTTTTAATTTGAATGTTATAAATGAGCGGTGTGACTTTGAAATATTTTTGTATATTTTCATCATATTTTTTATTTTAGTATAACGATGGAAGTTATTTAGTTTAATTTGAAAAATTTTAAAAATAAATAATGTAACGAGTATCGTGGGATGCAAAAGGATAAAATAAAGAAAATATAAAAAAAATAACAAAACATTCTATCAAGCTTAAGAAGGAAAAGATTAAAATAGTAAAAGTATATAAAACTGGTATGTATTTACTTGCTGTAATAGTGCTTAAGACATTATGAAAAAAAAAATGAAAATGAATTTAGTTTCTCAAATTTTAAATTTTAAACATAAACATTCATAAACAATTGTTGACATTTTATATTAAAAATCTCATAGATTTGAATTAAATATATCTGTAAAATTCGATATCGATACTTTTGCTGTGCATAGTTACACATCTGAAGAATACAAATTATAAGTTTCAGATCAAAGATAGTTTAAATGAATAAAAAAAAGAGTCGGCGACAAAACGGAGCCCTGTGGTACACCAGCATTCAATATTAATATTTATAATTACCTTATTACAGATTTGATTTTCCCACACAAATTGAACATATAGATACAATATATTTACATATATGTAATATAAAATAGTTTTTAACTTTCAAAATTTATTAGTTTCTATCCGTTTAACACATGAGAATTTGTTTGTATTTCAGTAATAAGTGCCTTTGATTTAAATAGGTGATTAAAGAATTTTTAAGTATTATTTATATTTTAGCTTAACATTTTAAACTGAGAATTTTAATTTTAATTTATCCCAACAATTTAAAAAAGTAAATAATTTAACACCCTATTTTAAATGAGTTACAAGTATTTCATGTTAAACTCTCAAGCCGGTAGCTTAATCAATCAGCATTCAAACGTTTTAGCATTTATTAATTAAATGTATGCTGGGACTTGACTTTATTTTTTTAATTAAATTCAACATCAGTTAAAAACAAACACTCATTTTGTATCTAGAAAATAAATTTCGGTTTGAGATCTGCAACTTAAATTTGATTTTCGAATAAGTGTCATGCAATTCAGGTTGCAATTAAAAGAACTTAGCATTTATCCAAACTCAATATAAACGAACTGTGTGTTTGTTAAGAACCTTAACATATTCAAATCTTTTAATGGTATTAATCTTCTTTTTTTTCAAAATTTCTACAATTTTAAAAATTTAATAAATTATAAGAAACTGAGAGAATTAGTCTATTTGTTGAAGTAGTGAAAATAATTTGAAATATAATTTCTTTAACAAATGAAAAAGCTTAAAATAATACATTTAGAAAACTTTTTAACAGTCCTATAATTTAATTATACAGATTCCATTTGTCGAGACATTTTTATTGAATTCCTTTTTGTAAAGTATTTCAAAACTATTTGTCCGACTACATTATGTCTGATCCTAGTTTCATATTATTGAAACTTGGGAATTTAAATATTCTTGAACGTGTGTTTTTTTCACATGTCTCATAAATGTACATAAATATTGTAAAACCTTTGAAAAAATAAACATAAATCTACATAACAACTTAAGTGTCTATATAAATCACAACCCTTTTTACTACCTACCTGAATTTAATAAAATGCAGGTAAACTCCCCAAAGAATATTATCCTTGTATTCATGGTTCATAGACCTTTTTGTGGTGTAGATTTTTTAAGGCTTTTATAACATGACCTACATAAAAAAAAAACCTGGCTAGACTCCAAGGAAACAACGTTTGTTGAAAATCAATAAATTTGTATAGTGAAAGTTTTACTATAATATTTTGTACTCACATAGTTTGTATATTATAATCCTGAATTCATAATAAAGCTTAAAATTAAACTTTTAGTTTAAGGTAGGTTTACATTCCAAATTGTATTTGTGTTAGGATAATTAAAAATAGTTGGAATTTTTCAATTTTACAAAATGTTATTTGGGTATACATATTTATCTTTGAACAAATTTGAATTATTTTTTGGGAAAATTTTTGAGATAGAAGATTAATTTTGTTATTGTCTGAAGTATCTGTATATACTTTATGAGAAACTTAAAAAATATTTTAAGGGAGCCTTTATTTCAGAAGATTGCTATTTTACAAAAGCTGTGGTTTGTTTCGTTTTGAATGGAAGTTAAGGAATCTTTACAAAACTAATAATAAGATTTGTCTGTAGGTTTGTACCTTATGCTTTAAAGTCCATATATTTCACTAAAAGAGTGTCATAGAAAATGCTACAATAAATGATACAAAAAATCCTGAGGCAATTTGGGACAAAGACAATACATATATGTAAGTTAGGTATACCTATATAGATGCACTTTTATATGCTTTATAGGACAAAAACATTGATTGTTTTCTTTTTCATCAAACCTTATATAATGATAGAGGAAAAGCTATGTGATGTCGTGCATATCTGCATCTATATACCTCTCATATTAGGTAATGACTTAAGTAATTTTTGATTTTTTTAGAAAACAAATCTGACTGACAAATCTGGTGGACTTCAAACTGCTTTTTAAGAAAATCTAGTTCCCAGTTTTTGACTAAAACTTAATATTAAAAAAAAAAAATTGGTAGCGCAACAACTTGTTTAGAGGCAGGATCTAGTGACCTAAAACCTCAACTATATTTCTGTTGGGTGTGTTATCACTAGAAATGGAGGTGTTACTTTTTCATGAAAAGAGATACTCTTGAAGGTCACTTCTTCCGAGAGGTAAAACCTTACCCTGAAAAATTTGTTTTATGTTTAATAAGCTAAAACCTCTAGGCTTTGTGAGTCCATTGCACTATAGTCTTGAACCACAAAGAGCAAAGTTCGTGGAGTCCTGTAATGCTTTTAATTTTTTTATTTTTCATATAAAATGAACATTGTTTAAAAAAAAATCATGAACAAAATTAAACCTCGATTATAAAGGAACCAAGTTAATTAAAAAATTAAAATACCAGTCGACATTTTCAAACGTTACGTTCATTACAAAATTGTTTAAGAATTTAAATTAAAAAAAAAGTACGTATACGCCCGAGTATACCAGTATTTGATCATCGTATTTAAATAAAATAAAATTTTCCAAACAAATTTCGGGTACAATTTGCGACACATTTTAAGCTAAGATAAAGATATTTTTTCACAATTGGTCGTAACTAACTTAACTTACTACTTTATCGCAATGTTGAATGTTTGATTAAAAATCTTGAGTTCATTCCTTAAGCAAATTTCTCTTGATCCTGTCGTGTATTTAATTTTCTTTATTTTTATATAAAATGAACATGGTTTTTAAAAAATCATGTATGAGGAAAAGCTTAGCAAAAGATATTTTGCTCAAATTTACTCGTTAAACTAAACGTGGGGCTACTTTATTGAATTTTTTAATGTTTAATCAAAAATCTTGAGCTTACTTCTTTGCTCTTAAGCAACATGAGCAAACAACATGATCCATTTAATTTATTTTAATTTTATAGTTTCTCTTCAGCGGCTAAGCCAATTTCTATCAAACATTGAACATGGCTCTAATGAATTTTAAATTTATTTTCATTAATTAATTTTTTTATGAAGTTCTCACCCTAAAACTAGAACAATTTTAAATGAAATATGCATTCATTTTTTTACTTAATATTTTTTAATCAAATAATCAATATTTTAATGCTCAACCATTAATATAGTAGTTGTGAGCAAATTCAGATTTAAATGACCAAGTTTCTTGTTTCTTTGATAAAAAATCAAAGATCTAAACTAAGTTTTTTTAATTTAAATTACCTATAACCTTTTGCAACAGCATAATACGTAAATGTACATTTATATGAACTTTTCAAAACAATCAACAATTTTGTCCTAAATACAACTAAAAATATATTTTAATTTTGCATACAAGAATTTTCAATTAAACTGCCTTTTCCTAATAATTCAAAACCAAAAAGTCATATTTGGTAAAGCTTCATTGAAATAGCAAGACATAACATTAACAAGACATCATTAAGCTACCTTTCTTTATGTCAATCTTAAGACCTTGCCATAACAAGTTTAAAGATATAGTATATCTTTTTAATCTCCAAGTGTATATATGTCGCTCCAACTATATTTCATTTTTAATTGATATTGGCATTACGTACATACATATATATTTACATTTCAACTTGTCGGAATGGTGTCTTTAAATGTCGCTGGGTTTTGTTTTTTTTTGTAAAATAACTATGCGAACAAAAAACTAAAAAAAAAAAATACTTATGTTTAAAATTCAAAGATGGGTTTCCATTTTCAGACAAAATGTAATTGTAAAGTTTGTACATCGTGGTTAAATAAAAAACAAAAAAAAAATTAAAAAAAAACCACGACAAAAATCCGTCTTTCACTTTTTCTTAGTTTCACATGATTTGCAATTGTTTAACCACCGTCGTCGTCGTTGTCATCGTCAGCTACAAATATCATATGCGCCATAGACTCAGAGTCTTATAGAGGCAAACTACTATAATGTGTCGTCTGTACCAACTTGCTCCTCGGAACTGATTAGTGTTTAGCAAAATACACTGAAATGAAACCTTTCATTTACTCTTGCTATTTATTTTGAAATGTAATAGAGGGCGAGTTAAACATAAAACTTAAGATTTTAATAATACCTACAAATATAGGATACTTAAAATAAAACAAACAAATTGGTCCTGCATTCCTAGCTGTTTATTCCGAAAAAATAACTTAAATTTGCTGCAAACATTTTCCGTAATTGTATTTTCTCTAAAAACGATAAATAAATATAAATTAAAAAAGATGGTGTGACAGCTTGTGAAAAACCAAAGCTTAGTGACTTACAAATCTTAACTATTTCCGTGTGCGTGTAACTAACAACCAGGAATGGAGGCAACCACAAAATATGTGTGTCAAATCTGGACGGCTATAAAAATGAGAGTTACTTTTTTATGATAAGAGACACTGTTGGAGGATTTGTCACTTCCTCACAAGAATCAGTAGCCGTGAAAAAAAATAATTTTTATTTTTAGGTAGAATAAAACGATAGTCATATTTAATTTAAAAAAAAGATAAGAAATTCAACCATACGCCAAAGTGTACCATTGTTTTATCGTCTTTTTTTATAATAATTAAAACTACCTATGTGTGTATACAAAAAACACAGCTAAATTATGCTTAATTTTACTCTCCTGGTTATAAGTTATTTTTGACAAACAAAAAATGTGATCGCAAAACTTTAGGTAAAATGAGAATTTTTAAGCGCTTTCACACAAAACTAAGCAATAAAATTAGAATGGTAAACATTTTTCAAAAAATTTGAAAAAAGAATAAAGTTACATTCCGATTATTAAAATAATGAAATGCCAATTGGCGTTAATATATATAATAAGAATAAAATTACGTATACGACCGAGTAGACCATTGTTTCTTTGTCGATATGAATAAAATAAAATTTTAGTTCGCACAGCATAAATTGAGACAAATTTTTAATATTGCAAAAAGTGATTTCTTACACAAATGGTCGTGTTAACTTTACGTGGGTTTACTTTATATTTAATAAATTATATAACGCAAAGCTCAGTATCAAATAAAAAAAAATACTTGTATTACTTTTATTACAAGCTTTCAATAATTGGTTTCTTGAGCTTCATTCCAACTTACTTACGAAGAAACAAGGTTCAAATTTTTCAAGGACGTTTAACTGAGGGAAATAAAATAAAATAACAAAAATGGAGAAAATATGTTAAAATAAAATAAGAAATAAAAACGTATACGCCCGAGTGAACCACTGTTTCATAGTCGATTTAAAAAAAATAACTTTGGTTCGCACGGCTTAAATTAAGAAAAAAATAAAGTTTCCCAAGAAGGTTTTTTTTTATAATTTATGTGTTAACTTTACGTGGGTTTACTTTATATCCAATAAATTACATAACGCATAGGTATCTATCCAAGTATTATATCGAATGGTTTCTTGAGCTTTATTTAAACTTACTTACCGGCAAGTAAAATTCAAATATTTTGTAGACGTATAACTGATGGAAATAAAATAAAATAAAATAAAATAAAATAAAATAAAATAAAATAAAATAAAATAAAATATAATATAATAAAACAAAATAAAATAAAATCCAATCAAATCAGATAAAATAAAATAAAAAGAAAAAAATTAAGTTAATAAAAAAAATAAAATTGAATTAAATTAAATAAAAATAAAAATAGCCCAAATAAATTATTAAAATGTAAATTTGTAATTATATAACTGTAAATACCTTAAAAAATAAAAAAAAAAAAAAAACATTTTAGTATAAAATATGTATGTTGAATGAAACTAACATACGAAATAAAATACAAAAAACGTCTTTCCTAAATAAAAACAAATTCCCTGAATAAAAGTTTAAAATAAAATAATTAAAAAAAATACTTTAAAAAAAATTAAACTCAAATAATTTAAAGTAAAATAAAATAAAAAAAAAAAAACAAAATAAATAAATAATTAAATAAAAAAATTAACTTAAATAAAACACAAGACTGGGTCGCAAGTATGTAATTACTTTTATAGCTAATGTAGGTATCTTAACAAATTATTTTGTATTTTGCCAATTTCTAGCAATTTAAAGTAGCTTGTAGAATTTTTTTGGCAGTACATTAACAGTCATTAAAATACTTTGATTTAAGTATTAAACAAAATTGTATCAAGTCATTTTTTTTAAACTTCTACAAAATATTATTTATAAAATTCGTACCTGTTATGACCAAAGTAATTATAAGAAAAATGCCTTTTAGGTTTTTCCATTACGGAAGAAGAATTTGAGGGTTTGTTTTTTATTTATTTTATTTTATTTTTGAGTTATTTGCAGATTCACGTATAGATTTTTAGTGACGATTTTTTATAATTTTTTATGTGGTGTTTCTAAATATTTGCAACAATATTTTGCATACAAAATCGAAAAATTGTTATCGATAACATAATATTAATAGCAAATTTAATATTATTATTATTATTATTTATTAATCTTACATATAAAATGTACAGAGTAATGTTCTTAAAACTACAGCGCTAGCATACAAGGCTTTCTGCTGCAATAGATAAATAAGGGTATAGATATATACTTATGATATAATATGAAAGGGGCGATCGGGGGTGTTCAAAACAAGAGTCATATAATTAACTGTTGATTTGAACACCCCCGACCGCCCCAGTATTATGAATATCTTAATTTATTTAAATTTTACTGTCTAGATCCAGGTTTTTTAAAAGTTTATATAAATTTTGTATATTCAGTTCAGAAGGAACTGAAAGAATAGTTAAAATGTTACTGTTGAAAAGACTGCTACAAAGATTTTTTATTTTGCTGCATTCGGTAGTTAGGTGTTTGATTGTAAGGGTTGAGTTTGTATGGTAAAGATGGCAAGTAGGGGGAGGTTCCTTATCTATTAAAAAGCTGTGTGTTACTCGTGTGTGCCCAAGTCGAAGACGAAGGAAGCATCTATTCATTAGAGGTGTGGTGTTCGTTGGAAGCAAATTTAATAATACAAACAACAATCATGAAAATAGTACATGCCTTAAGTATAAAGGTGTCCAAGATTTTATGCGTTGTAAACCTCCAATGATAAAGTTTTTTCAATTAAGGTTATTTTTAATAATTTAAGGTCTAGTTAATATCTAACGAGATTTAAAAATAACAAAACTGAAAACAATTACTGTACGCCTTTTAAAAGTTCACGACATGATTTGATCTTATTACATAGTTCAAATTTTCAATTATTAACTGCATATTCTAAAAAGAAGAATTTAAGAATGAAAGTTGTAAAATGTTTTATTTATTGAAATTGAGTTTTATTACAACTGCCTCTTGCGACCAATCCTCCAAGAATATCTATTGTCTTGAAAAAATGTCTGAATTTGAGTAGAAAATTGTAGGTCTCTTCTATTCCTGCAAACTTGCAACATGCCCACAGAAATAACGGAGAGTTGTAAATCACTATGAACCCTGGTTTTCAACGGGCTATAGCGCTACGTTTTTATGTTTTCATAATATTTTTATATGTAATGCAATGCACCTATGTAATATTATGTTTATTTAAATATGTTGCTCAACAAGAAAAAATTATATTCTAGTTTATTTAATTACTGCGCAAATTCAATAACATCACAACGCACATTGAGAAATACACTTTTAAATACATGAATACCTCCGACTTACCTATTTTTTATATGTGGGGTGGATTACATTGTTTTTTTTTTTCTACTCTAAGCACCCACACCCTGGTTATGTGTTAGATAAACAAATAGAATAGCCTTGAGGGTAATTAGTAGGTAATCGAAACGAATGACATTTCTTAAACAAATCAATAAGGTTGAATTTAATGGCATATTTGGTAGACAGTTAATATGTCACTGGGTTGGAAAAAGAATGATATTGTACTGTTGAAATAAGTTAATTATTGAAAATGAACAAATTATACAATATTAGAAGTTCAGGCACAGGTAACTATTTATTCATTTTCTTATTTTGTAACAAATTTCATTACTACAATAAATTGACAAATATCTTATATCAACTTTTTTTAACGTTATCAGTACTGCTTAATACAAGCATTTGTAACATTACAATTCTTTTCTCTTCTGATTTTTGTTTACCTTCAGATACTAAGATATAGCAACTTGTCACAATGATTTTGATTGACCATTCATTGACCATTGAAAGAGGTTCATTTTGACGAAATTTAATTCGAAAATGTTATCTTGCAATCATCAAAGTAAATTTTAATTCTCTTGCAATAATTATTTCACAAGTACTTCTGTATATAAATTAGGTAGCAAGGACACCAACTGATTATTTCCCATAAATTTGCATGAACTCTTTTCGTATATCAGTAAGGAGCTAAACAATTGTTTAGCAAGAATTTATTTTACAAACTATCATTTCTTGTTGTGTTATCTTGTCATTTACGTGGTTCACTCGTTTTCAGACACATTTGGTTTTTCTGTTAAAAAAAAAACAAATGGTTCGAAGAACGTAGATTTTTTATTGACAAATTTTCTACGATTATAAGTTCTTAAAAAAAAAAAAACTGTATTTAGTGACCGCTTATTTACCACAGAAGATAATAAAGTATTAAAAACGCGGTTAACACAACCACGAGACTTCCACAATGCGGAAAACTGTGGTTTTAATGCAGACAAAGGTTACAAGGTCATGCAAACTACAACTGCATCAATCAGTTCTGAGATTACTGGTTATTTAACTTCAAAATCAGCAACGGTATAGATAATTCTATAACATGCAATTAATTTTTCTGATCTTGGCGTTATAAAATTACTTGGCTCTTATATCAAGAGTATATAAAACATTATATTTCACAGTAAAAGTGTAGGACCTCGAAAGTAGAAAAATTGCAAAAAAAATATTTTTAATGCAAATAAAAATCAGCAGAATCAGAACCACCTTTTGGCAATTTCAGTATAACAATGTTGTTCTGAACATTTTCCAGAAAATGGCAGAATTCAAAACAGCTCTTACCATAGATCGCCATACAAAATTTGTTAGTTTTTTTTTTTTTATTTCCGAAAAATATGCAAAAAAATAAATAAGAATACCGTCGATATATGTTTTAATCTTCTTCAGTCTTCTTGGTAATCTTCGGGTATTTTTTCTTTTATTTTTTGTTGTTCTTGATTAAAAATTGACAAAGAAAATATCTGCAGAAGGTTTGGGACTGTCAAAGTTATCAAATTCATGCACTGCTATCAAGCAAGATTGAACTTTGTGATAGCCACAAATGTATGTAAAATGTGACTGCAATTTAAAGTGCAATTCTAGTAAATACAATTTCAAAACATTATGTTCAAGAGTTGGTCTCTGCAGTAGATTGTAAAAATTTTTGAATTGGCAGCAAAATGTCATTTTGAATCACCAATCCTTCCCCAATCTCCAGGATTGAACTTGAACTTGGTAATACACGCAATATACATACATACATAAATGTTGCCGAATAAAACTTGTTTTTGGCTGAAGTTGAGATAGTTTTGAATCGGTATTTAAGGCTGTGCAGTGTGCAGGTCTCAAAAAAACTTAAATATCTGTAAGCATCAATATATTTTTCCTCAGCTGCAGCTTTACATATAATATAAAGTGAAGAAAAATCAAATTCCGTTTTCAAATATGAAGTCTTAAAACCCTCTGCATTTCTCACTAAGTCATATTCTTTTTCAAATAATTTTCTTTTTGAAAAATTGCCAACATAGTATGTCAACTTGACATTGCATATAAAAATAAAATATTATCCTGAAGAAGAATATCTACGTTTTTGTTTCGAATTTTTCATTTCCTGGTATCAAAAAATAAATAAATTGTTTATTAACAGGCGTAGCTGCAATCAATGTAATTAATAAATCAATGTCTTCACATACGATAACACTCGTTCTTCTAATACTTTCTTCTAAAAAAAACCTCAACTTTACAGCAGTAAAAAAAAAAATACAAAAAAATAACCTCACTCTTCAAAATTGCCCATATAATTGTATGTTGAATAACAAAACCAATTATGAGCTCTTCGGTACATTGTTTGTAAGTATACTCTGCATACTCTCCTGTCTTATGTCTTAATTCATTTCCCTTTACCCCAACAATTTTTCTATTTCTGATATATCTGTCTTATATATGCATAACCAATTCTCCTAATCACGATAGTAATCAAATTGCTTCACCAGAATGCCATAAACAAAAAAAAAATAATAATGATAATAAAAAAAACACACCACAGACTGCCCACAGACAACCGCATTAATATCCAAATGTATACAAAAAGCTTAAAATAAAATTATTATAACCAACAACAACAATAACAACACGAAGAAATGATAATATAAAAAACCTTAATTTATTCTTTGTTGTTTGGTTATTCGTTGATATATGGTGAGAAACACCAGACTTAACGGCCGCATAAACGTGATGAACAATCAAGTCGTTAGCGAGATCTCTGTCCGTACAAAAGTGAAAGTTAAAAAAAAAAAAACACCTCACTGCTTTTGCATTTGCCTTCGGGCATACATTTACTATGTTTTCAAAATATAAACTACTTACAATTGCTTTGCTTTGATGACAAGTACAACATTTTTACATTGCTAACGGTACATCTCCAAAATCGTACATAGACAAGCAAACGATGTATTTACTGTACATACATAAGTAGATATGTATGATACCCCTTAGCGACACCACAATATTATGCTGATAATTTAGATGCGACCCGGGCCGTCATTCAATTATTTCCGATTTCCCTATTGAAATGCGAGTAATCCGCGTGTCTTCAGATAAGGAAAACGGCCTTAAATCCCAAGCCATCGAAACTTCCATCGTTGCGTCGCGTCAGTCGTCCCCTCGGAGCTTTTTTTTTTCTTTTACTTTTGTGTTTAACACTTAAGGGTATCCAAGACGGTTGTTTGACCGGCAAAATTATGCCAGACACTGTCTGTTCTCTAAAATAAAAACAAACTTAACAACAACAACAACAAAAATGCAAATCACAAATGTGGCATATTACATCGATGGTCCGTTAGGTCGACGTCGTCGTCTTCGTTGTCGGTGTATCTGAAACGCCATCAGGTGCTGCCAAACATGGCAGATACAATTCGGCAATGCGGTAGCTTTTTTTTTTGGCAATTTCCCTTTCAGACTTTTTGGTAAGTAAGTTGGGGTTAGCTATTACACATGGGCCAAGCCAACACTGTTCCGTCAGCTACTTAGTATTGCATTTGAATATATAGCATAATGAATGCGGTTTCAATTATATATGTTGTATTGAGAGTTTGTCAAAACGAAGTAGGTACACGGATGCGGACGCAACTTGAACCTCCTCCTCCATATGGATGGATGGCGGTGCGATAGCGGCGCGGTGGTGGTGCACAACATTTTTGTGTTAATTATGGTGGAATGCTATTTCTGGCGTTTGGCGGGTGACATCCGGCAGGGAATATATAGTTTTGTATCCGCCACGCGTATAATTCGATTAAAATAAGTTTCTCTTTTTTTTTTAAACTGAAAATGGTAACAGTTCACAAATTGTTAGTTTTAATTTTTTTTTATAATTCAAAGAATGGTAATATTTTAAAGAAACAGGATCTGTCAGAAATGTATAATATCGAGATTACTTGGTATATATTTACATATGTATATGTATTCTTTTGCTGAGCAACAAGTATAGGTACATATGTACATACTTTGAACCTGTTTTTTTTTTTTTTTTGTATATACAAGAAAAAATGTACAAGAATAATTTATTTAATTTAAAAGAGATTTCAATCGTCATTAATTATATTATCTTATGGCTAAATAAGTATGTACAGTCGGAGAGGAAAGAACTGGTTCTCGTATCCGGCATCATATACAGGGTGGAGTTTATTTTTATATTTTTTTTTTGTTAAATTTCTTGTGAGACAATTAATTAGAAAAAAATCAACATCATCAACAGAGCAGCCGGGAATTTTACTGAAAATTGTCAATTGAAGGATATTAAACTTTTGTTTTGATATACAAATACCTATATGTACTAAGCAAGTGTTTCTATTTCGTATGCGCAAATATATAGTGGCAAATGGAAATGGAAGTGATTTATGAATGCTTATACATATATTTTAAATGGAATTTTGTTAGTTGAAGAGTTTCATATTTCAATTGAAATTAATCTTATGTCATGAATTATTGAAAGCAATTGAATTAATTAAGAAAGAATGTTAGGAGGTTTCAAGGAGATGTATTTTACAAAGTATTAAAGAGCTATATAGGGATGTATAGGGAATATTTAGAATACAAATCTGATTAAATGAAAAGATACCAAATGACTTAACAGGAAAACTTTGCGAATGCATTGTTCTAAAAATGTTTATAAAATATTTAAATTGTATGTAGGTATAATTTATCTGTCAACAAAAATTATATATGAACGATTTAAAATAAGACAAAATATTGTTATCTATACAGTTTTGAATTATTTTTTTCATAGTTTAGATACAAAAGAAGAGCAAGTTTAAAACTAGATTTAGAATCATGGTTATTTAGCCATTGATAAGATTTAAAAAAAAAATAAATTGTACGAGACTTTTTCATAGATTCAGTAGAATCTCAAATTCTAAGATTAAGAAATTTCAATTTTTCAATTCAATTTCAATTTATTGTATACATTTATAAATGAAGATGAAACCATGTCAAAGTGACATTTAGAGTTTGTATCATATATGTATGTACTAGAAAGATGAAATATAGGCCTTTGGTGATTTTCAGTTCAATAAAATTATAAAAATATTGTACGATTCTAAATCGTTTAAAATTTGGGAAATTTTGTTTTCACCATTGCATCATAGGTACTAAAAATGTTTTAACACCATATACTTTTAAACGTTTAAAAATTTGAACCAATGACATTAAGAGTTTATTTCAATCGAAGAGCTGTAGTTTAAATTTATTTGATCTGTTTTTTTATCGATATCTAGAAAAGAAAATCTCATCTAACCCAATCAAGTTTTAAACGATATTTAATTAATAAAGAAATTAAAGCAAAATTAATATTCTTTTTTAAATTAAATTCTTGCACGAAATGTATACTGTAAGTTATATCCACAATGATGTACATATATATTTGACCAATTTCTTACATTCTGTCAAAATAGTGTTGACATTTTAACGTAAGAGTTTTAAAATTCTTTGATTTTGAAAGAAATAATGATCTTTTATTTGCTCTTATTACAAGCGCTGAATACGTATGTATTATTAGCCACTAAAAATGCGTTTCTTCATGTAAACTTATTTTATGAAGATCAAAATCCTGAGTAAAGTGGTTTTCTCCTACTCTACTCTACTCTACTGTAAACAGTTGTACCTATTCGTAAGTTAAGAATTTCCCGTTTGGGATTTGATATTTGATATTAATGTGAGCATTTCTAAATCCCTTTTTACAATTGTAAATTTATCAATTGATAATTTATAAATATTAAAATTTGATATTTATCAACCTGATTGGTAAAAGCTTTGCTTATTTAGCTGTGAAAATTGATAGTAGTCAATGAATAGTTTATTGATTAGGTTATTGATAAAATTAGTTTTAAAATATAAAACTCAAATAATTTTAAAATTTAAATTTATAATTGACAATTGTATTGACTTATTTCGTCTTTTTGCTGTATCAATATAACGTTATAAATCCATTAGAAAATTTCAACTGATATTTTCTTGTTTTGTATAGGTACTCACTAATTGGTATAGTTTTAGAATTAACTTTTGGAATTACCACGTAAGCTTGTTTATAGTTAATCAAACATTCCAAACCCATCTTTAACTATACCATTTTATCATAAAAGTCAAAGTATAGAAAATAGATTTCATATACATATGTATAGGTTTATAATTTTTTTCTGAGCACTAAAACCAATCAGATCTATGTATTTGCAGCTTTAATTTGTATCTTTGTTCATATAAATATTCAACACATGACATTTGGATTAATTGGTTTCATTGGTCAGGAAAAAAACTAAATATAATTTGTTCTCTGTTTTATTTTATTGTCACTTACAATAAATTGGCGCTTAAGGCTCAATATAATTGATATCGCTGTAAACTTTCCAATTCAATTGAACTGATGTAAGTTCGGCCTTAGACTTCCAGAGGTAAAGGGTTACCATTTGCATCGAACATATAATAGAAAAATAAAAAATTCAACAACTTTCTGATCCTGATGATGCTGAGAAAAAAATAGAAGGTTCCCAATAATAATTAATTTACTGCACCAAATAAACCGCTTTTTAGCAAAGAAAAATCAGCCTGATGAGTAAAATAGTATGCAAGTTGCCTTATATAACAGACGAGGGACAAAGAGAAAAGGAGAAGAAAACTTTTGAAGAATGCTGTACAAAAAAAAATCAACAAGCACAGAAAGTGCCAACAAAAAATAATTAAATCTAGCGAAATTGGTATTTTTGTATGCTTTAGACTTAAGGAACAACTGTTTGTTTTCAAATGAAATTAAAATAATCATTGAATACTTACTAAAAACTAACTTATTAGGCACTTAATTACGTAAAAATTTAATAAAAAAAAAGAATTTAATTTTTAATTTTAATTTTTAGCTTGAAAATAGTTTTTTTTTTTTTTAACAAATAATTAAAAAAAAAATAGGGATCTAGTGGTAGAATTTTCATTCATTTTTGTTGATCTAGTAATGCTCATACGTAATTTACTGCCTAGCAAGTTATTCATTTCTCATTTAGTTTTTTGTTTGAAGAGTTGTTTTTAGCGAATGTTGTGATACGTACATATTAATTTATAAAATGTGAAATTTATTTTATTAGGTGTGAAATTTCCATGCTTTAAATCCTCTTTTGTAAAAGCATAAAAGAACAAGATTATTGTTAATTAATTTGTTTGAAAAATCTATATTTTCAATTTTACCGACAAAAATAATTTTGTAAAAATTCAATACAATCAAAAAAGGTTGGGAAAAGAAAATTTGCAAACTGGGGGGGTTTCTAAAATTTTCTTGGTGGAATTTGTTTTGTTCATCTGGCAACACTATTTCTTTATGATCGTGAATAATTTTGAGGAATTGACATAACATACCGAATTAATTCTATATTCTTCGAAACTTAGAAGTATAGGAACATTATAATTTACAAGCTTTGCATTTTTAAATTTGACGTTAAAGTCACCAACCTGTCAATTTTGCCTCAATTGGCATAATCTCTTTCAATTTTCCAAAGGTGAAAGGTACTGATAAAAAAGGAAGTATGCTATTTTGGTAATTACATAAACAATGAGATAATGAAACCATGATTACGAAACGACAATATATCAAAACAGCGAGATAACAAAACGACCATGTTAAGAAACGGTGATGTAACAAAACAGAATTCAAGACTTGCAAAAAAAAAATGTGCATGACTGAATTGCAAGAACTTACTCTTGTGGTTAACAACTAAATATTTAATGATAGAAAAAAACTTCTAATTTTAAAAACCTTCTTACATATTTACTCTTTACCTGTTGAAAAATTCAAAAGGACTTTTAAAAAATTGATGTTTTGTTTAATTTTTTTTTTTTTTTGTTTAAGAAAAAATATTATTTTCAATTTTTTTAAATGCAATATTTATTTAACACCAGATAGCAAAATTGTAATAAAATCACTCAAGTCATTGAAAAGTTATTCGTGGGTAAGTCAAAAATAAATCAATTTTATCAAAAAAACATCAAAACACTATTTCCAAAATTCGATTTTTTTTTGAAAAAAAAACAAGAAACACAGATTCCTTATGTAATCTTAAGATTCGTTTTTGAGAAAGTTTTAAAGAATCAAAATCCTTGTTTTTAAAATTAGTTTTAGAAATAAAAATTCGAATTTCACATTAAGGAAATCACATAAAAATGCTTTGTACAATATTTGAAGCAATTCTGTCTATTTTGTATGGCTCTAGCTAAAATAACAGTAGACGCACAGAACGGTACGACGAAACCCCATTTTTTCTGAATTCTCGATCATCTTAGTGTTGGTTTTAATTAACTTTTTTTTACTCGTAACCGAAATATTTTTTTTATAAAGGTTTTGATGAGCTAAGTTCGAATCATGGTCTAAAAATCAGGCATGTTCAAGAAAATGAGATCTCAGGACTTAGCAGCAATCTCAGTTACATGAACAATAAAAATTTCTCAGCTTTACTGTCAATATTCTGAGGAAAAAAAATATTGGATTCGGTTGCTCACTTTGTGAGTGTGCAAAATCTCGGAGACCTAATTTTTCTCAACGTGCCAATTGTTCTATCACGTCACTTTTTCTACTTTAACTGACATTTTTGACTTAATTTTGTTTTAATTTGATACACCTACATAGTACATACATAATATGTATTACATATGTGCCTGCTTTTTAATATTACTAACTTTTCAGACATTTTTATTGCAAAAAAAATATACGGTAAACGGCTGATTAATACAAAATTTCTTTCGCGAAACTGTTTACCTATACTAAGCTTTAAGCTTGAAGCAAAAAAAATAAAACCAACAAAACAAACTCTTAAATCAGTAAATAAAAAAGAAATCAAATTAATTTTATGTCAATAAATACATTTTTTTTTACTATGTTTGCATTCATATGTTTTCATGTTTTGTATGCTTGCTACTGATTGATAAGTGATTTTTATTATTATTATTATCAGTATAAATTGAAGACAAAAATACCTTATTATATATCCCTAATCCCTATGCGATGCCGACAACGACATCAACAAAGCTGTCTGGTTTTTAAATAAACAACAATATTATACTCGTATAAGAACAATAAAGTTCAAAAACAAATAATCCAATTCTTTGTTTTTTATCGCGCATGATTGAATTTAAAAATATCATTTCAAGGTGCAGAAGAATTTCTAGATAAACAAATGATTATAATCTTTGAGTGTACACAATAAAACAACAAAAAATACACTTTATCTTGTACCTTATGTTTTTGCTACAAACGATCGTCATAATTTACCAAAGCAATAAATGCAAGTAAATAGTTATAAGATCTGTTTATAAGACATCTGCCATTCATTGGCGCAATCCCGACCAACAAAAACAGCTGACAAAAAAGATATTAGAGCTATTAACGGCATTTCACCAACCAAACATCCAATTTTTATTCTAAATTTAGCAATTAATGTACATTGTTTCTCAATTTTTTAAATTTGGCTTCTATTTCATCTTGCGATCTATATTTACCTGCAACAAGACGTCTAATTGCTTCGATTGTCTTCTTCCTCAATTATAGGTAAGTGTTGCAATAAATTTATAAATTTAACTGCAAGCACAACATAAAAATATTATTTCGTCGAATCCAACGACCTTAAACACCACAACACAACATTTTCTTCAATATCAATATACATATTTCGAAATACCGATTTTCAATGAACAATGGTCATAAAAGCAAAATTATAAAAAAAAACAAATAATTAATATACATATATAAATTCGATCAAAAACATTATATTGAATTAAGCCAAGTTATTTTATGTTTTCCTTCGTTTTTTTCTTCTTTTTATTTTTGTTTTGTTTTTGGTTGATTGTCATCATCAAGGCATGCGCATTGGGTGGTTGATGTCTTGGCTTTGGTACAGTAAACACGAGCAAAAAAAATATCTCGTGTTACTATGTGCATAAATAAAATTGCAAAAATAAAAATAATAATACTAGCTGCGCATGAATATATAAATATACTCGTAGATACAAGAACAACGCGCCGAAAGTAGAACGTAACCTCAAATCGATTTTATTTTGAAAATTTTAATTTCAGTGTAGTATAACAACAACGGTGGTGGTGATGCGGCGATAAATAAAAATTTAAACAAGTCCCAATGAAAAACGAATAAATAAATAATCAACACATGCGATACATTTTTAATTAAAAATTAATTTTTCAAACAATTTCACACCTGCTGGTGTACTGTGACTGCCAGTGTGACTGTGAATCGTCGCGTCGCGTCTTGGTCGTTTGACGTACATACACACACACATACGTTGATTATTTCGGATTTTCCAAAGAATTTGTGATTTTTTGTTTGTATCTACATACATAATATAACGATAATGGAATGAAAAACCAACTTGATAAGCTCATAAATAATGTTGGATATGCTTTTGAGAGCAATGTGATAAAATACGAAATTACAATTCTTTGCATGCATGAAAAGATAAAATTTGTGCGACTTTTTAAATAGTATGTCATGAAGATTAGAAGAACTACATATGTAAATATAATTTGAATTAATGAATTGATTAAGTGTCTTCTTTAAAATAGACATTGAACTACAATGTAAGCCATTTTTGGATACCTAACCTACACACGAATTAACGATACCGTTTAATTTTTTTTCTTTTTTGGAAACCAATATCATATCCAGTAGGTACTCTAATAATAAAGAAGATGGAATAATGAAATATAATAGACATGTAGCTGGTACTGGTGCAGCGTCATAAGTCCACTAGCAAAAAGTCAACAATATGGGCTTTTGACTCACTTAGGTGGCGCATAAGTCTATAAAACAATTGTGGACTCATAATTCCTATCCAAATGGGCCAAATTTACATAATGAAGTTGGGCCAATATTCCTTAATTTAAGAAGGGAAGTCCGAAGTGGGTCATAAATCCATAATTATTTTTAAAAATTAAATATGTCTGTACTATTATTCAATAAAAAGAATTGCGATCAAGATCTTTTAATACTAATTTATTTTTCAGTTTGGTTGAAAGTAAGAACATTTATTGAACTCTTAGAATACATCTTAAGCTTTCAAGAGGCAGAATAAATGTTTTTTTACACTGAATTTATCTCGGAAATTAGTGAATAAAGAATAAAGTTTGAATTAAAAATCTTTAGGTACTTAATATGTAAATAGTTTTTGACACAATTTCAGGGATGCTTGCCTTCTATTATAGCAATCTTTTGATGAACCAACATTCTGTTGGTAAAACTTAACGGTCACTTTTTTGAACATTTGTGGCTCTATTAATTATTATTTAATATAACAGAACACAAATAGGAAGCATTAGAAGTTAAATAAAATTTTGTTTGAATTAAGTTCTAAGTGAGTCAATGCATGAGGTAAAATGTGGCACGAGACATTCATCCTGCTGTGAAACCACAATTGCTCTGATAAAGTTGGTCATTGCCTTAAACGCGAGATCCAGTTGCTATTCAATAAACAATCACACTGTGGTTTTAAAGTCTGATAATGGTAAACTTATTCATCTGATTTTAAAACAAATAAATTAGTCATAAGGGGCATACATACATATTTATGTATGTGTATGTTTTGTTTTATGTGAAAACAGAAAAATGAAGAATATACATATGTACAATATACATGTATTGATACATGTATAGCATCAAGTTGCATTGAAAAATTGTTAAAAATTAAGAAAGCTACGAATAAATTGATTTAAGAATTTCTGAAAGTGTTTGATACCCAACGCGATGTACACGACCTGATTTAAAAAAAAAAATAATTAATGAAAACAAAATTTAAAAAAACTCATTGCAACAGTTTTTCAAAAATTAATTTTTTAGATATAAAATGTTTTAATAGTTTTTTAGAAAACTAATTTGATACGCCAATTTTAATGTGCATTGCTTACTTACTTACTTACTTTCATTTTGAAAAAACCATCAAATCGTTTCTGAAATATTGAATTTTCGAAAAAATATTATTTTTTTTTTTAATCAAAAACATATCTTTTACAAAATTTTCATATGTAATATCATTTAAACTTATCTATTAGACGCTTCTGTTTAAAAAAATTAAATTTAAATTGATTCATAAGTCCACAAAAATTGAGGTATCTTCATTGTGAGTGAAATTTCTGTTAAATTTAGTTCATCTTACATTGATTTCATGAAAATTACCTACTTTTACTATATATACCTATCCAAACAGATTAGAATTCCTAATCATTTCTGGTGGTAAATCGTACTAACTTTAAATTTTCATCAAAATTGTAGAAGTCGTTTTCGAGAAAAATGTGATTTTTAAACAGTTTTAAGATAAAAGAATACATTTTGTTAACAAAAATTATAGATAATCCCAAAAACTCGGTCATTAAAAATTAACAGAATCATTTTCGAATTATTGAGTTTTCAAAAAAAAAAAAAAAAATTGAAACATTTTTCAAACATTCTTATAGAAAATTTAATCTAGTGGAACTGTTTTTGAAATTTTTTTGGTTTGTTTTATGTCTATTTAAATTAATTAATTTTGTATTTAATATATGGACACGTTTTTAAGAAAACAAGATTTTTATTAATTGTTTAGAGATTTTTTGTATGGTAGATGCCGTTATTTTTGGCCCTTCAAATAAATTAAACGATAAATACAAAGTTTAAATTTTATTTTTCTCATATTGAGCTTTAGGTAGTTTTTTTGTTTTGTTTTTCAGTCTCAAAAGAACCAAGTTATAGTCTAATAGCTTAAGTTTGCCTTTATCTTAAATGAGATGAGACATTTAACATAACAAAGATCTACTAGTCTACAAAAAGCCGTATTGTCTTTTAAATAGATATGTATCTATAGGTATGTACATAAAGGAAAATTAATATTGTAATTTTCAAAACAGATTTTCTTAGGTATCAAAATGTTATGACCTGCAAAACTCTGGATGAAAACGTATCTTCAGAAAAATAGATCCTATATAAGCTTTAAAATTGTTATAAAAAACTCCATAATTTATGATGTTGATGTGAATCTATCAACCCTTTGAATTCCACAGGTGATGCGTGGCACGAAGTGTTGAGACCTATTTAATATTATGTGTTGGTATTTTATGTTAAAAAAAGGAAAAAATATATGTGAAGGAATTTTATGAATTAATTTTATAGGTTCTTAAAATTTCTTTACAAAATTATCTATACCCATACTCACTTCTTGCCTTTTTCCATAAACATTAAAACATTTTTGTGATGTGTTTTGCAAAACTCCATAATTTATTCTTTACTGTCAGCATAATTGCATGATAAATAAAAACAAAAAAAAAAAACATTCTCTAAGAAATCAATAAATCATTTTTACATACCCATCAATGTCAATCTAACGAGAGACTTTAAACCCATTACTATACACAATCTACATATATTATAAAACAAAACAGTTAAATTACCTTTCATTTTTTTGCTTTTCAACATCATCCTACAATATTCCAACACGTCGTTTTTTTACGATGCATGAAACAATTTTAACATAAAAAGTTTACCTACAAAATAATAATAATATATTTATGAACATTTCGAGTATCGTAAATTATTTTTTTTTATTCAATTTAAATGTATCTACATAGTTGAATTGTAAATCTTATATAGGTTGAAGTTAAAAAATAATTGAATATAAATTATTGTGAATTTGGCAAAAACAAAATAAATAAAAATAAGTAAAAGTCCCATCAAGTTAATTGATTCATCAGATTTTTTTGTGTTGCTGTTGTTTTAATAATAAAATATTCCATTCTAAGGCTTATAACAACTACAAGTACACACTTCAGTTAGAATTAATTTTATTGAATTTACAGCATAGTACATACAAAGATCGCGATAATTCAATATTCATCAAAAATTTACCTCGAAAATTTAGTTAAGATTTTAGCCGAGTTTCAACGCAGCTAATTTCTGTCAAAACTCATCACACAAAATATTATAAATTTTACAGATTCTTTGTTTTATTTGAACTTTGCATGTATTGTATATTGGGCCTTCGAAACAATATTTTAATTTTATTTAAAAAAAAAAAAAATTTTAAACTCTATACAAATTGTAAAAAATTGGTTTTTGCAACACCATCTCCCAGACTATGACTATGATAAATGATGATGAAACATACTTACATACATATTCTCAAGTTCATCTTTTCAGCAGTTAAAATGTCCTCTCTTCCATCGACTCGACTGTTATCATACTTAAGATGTTTTCTCTTCTTTTTTTTTTTTTTAAATGCAAGAAAAAAAAACTCGTGCCATTCAACAAATTGATTTTAATTTAATTTATGTCACACACCATTATCACATTCTGAAAAAAAAACAACAAGATTTTGTTAATGCGGTTTTAATGTTTTTTTTTTAATATTCAATATGATTTAGTTATATACATACATTAATATATACACATTTGTTTTTTTTTTTTCTTTCTTTTGTTGTGGTCTAGGAATGTGGCATATTTTTGCCATACACATTTCAAAAATGATACTTTGTGTGAGTGTATTTCTTTTTTTTAAAACAAGTTGCACAAATTAAATTTTTATTTATGTAGCGGTTTTGTAGGTATACCTCTCGTTGTCTTAACGAAGGATTTTGTATAAAGTTTGTTCCTTTGTTCATAAAAACGTTAAAGAGGTTAGAAAATAGCTTGAAATGGTTCTGTTAAATAAGGGTTCATTGCCAAGTTTACTGTTGCGAATTATATTCGAAGTTTTGGTAAAACTTGATAATATATGATGAGAAAAATAAAAAAAATGGTTTGTCTGTTCGGTGATACAGTCTTAAACATTTTTCCAGCACTTTTTTATAATTTTTTAAATTTTTATTAAGGACCAAATTAACAGTACATAATAAGTTTTATAGCCTTTAAGCAAAATTGCATTTACCTTAAAAATGGTTGAAAAGATTTTTATGAAAAAAGCCAGCTGCGTGAAATATCTTCTTAATGAAATAAACCCCCAAACAAAAAATTAAATAACACTCCAAAATTTGTATGTATAAGTGGGCGGTTTTTTCATATGAAATTTTTTTCCAAAACGGAGAATTTATTTCATGGGTTTTTGGGGACTTGCTAACCTTTTGAAAAAGGGGGTTATTCCATAACTAAATAAGTCTCCAAATTCAACTATGAAATATATGTTGATCCCCAAATTTGGAGACTTTGTTAATTTTTCTATTTTTCAACAATTCTTAACATTTTTGCTGACTTCGAGTGTTCAATCCTCTGTGCCGCCTACGCAACTCCGTTGCTCCGCTTACGGTTTGTTCACTGATCAATCAGCGGTCAGGCGCCTAAGTTATCAGTTTTTTTTAGATAACAGAACCTTAATTTGGGTACATATTTAATGACTATTTGGGAATTTACTTCATCATCGAATTTGGAGACTTATTTCAAAGTTCAAAGAGATCCGGATTGGAGGACTTATTTCATTTCTGGTTTAGAGAATTTTTTAATGAAGCCAAAAAATCAGTAAAATGTATGTCTAAAGGTATTTGCTACTTTTCTATGAAAAAAAAAATCAAAAAATGGAATATTTCATTTTTGACTTTCTTGAAAATGATTTAAAATTAAATTGATTATGTGCCAAAATAGTTTCTGTACATATTTAAAAAAATTGTAATTTAAAATTTATCTTTAAATTCAATATTTCGAAAACGAATTGGTCACTATTTAAAAGATTTAAAAAATAAATAAAAAATAAGATACAAAAAATTTAATTTTAATCGAAAATGGCTACTACGATTTTGATAAAAAGCCATAAGACGTTTTGATTAATCGGTGCTAAAGAAATTACATGTTAAATGCAACGACAAATAATCCCCTGCGGGCTTAACTGAACCCAGAAAATTCTCAGGGCATAACTTAAGTGCGCAGAAAACTATATTACCAGCATGAACTAAGTACTTTTTATCTCTAGTTTGTATGAAAACTCTATTTTGTTTCTGTGATGGTGTCGCTATAATCCACGTTGTCGTTTTTTTTCAACCAGCTGTCTCCGGGCTTGCATAAAAAAACACTCCTAATATTGAATAAAAAAAAATATTTTTTGGATCTAAAAAAAATACGATAATTCAAAAACATGTTGATAATTTTTGACGTTAATTTTTGACTAACTTATTAAAAAAACATTCTCGCAATTGCTACACCAAAAGCAAAAAAAAAAATTATACCTGTAAAATTTTTTTTAATGCTTTTATTGCTAGTGTCGTTTATTTATTGACTTTACTGTCAAAAGTCGATCATGAGAAATTCAAGATAAACGCCCATATTCTGCATTCAAAATATTGTGAATTCACATGACGTGTTTTTCAATTCGTTGGTAATGCTAAAAGCCCTTCCACACTATCCCTCTGAGTATAAATACATATAAAATTGAAAGTGGGAAAGAATTCTATGCTACTGCCAAATTTGTGGGAGAGAAATGACTTCTCATTTTTTGACCACACGCACAACAGTTTAATTTAACCTCAATAAAATTATGATGAAATGTGTGATAGAATTTCTAAAAATTCTCATGTATTAACACATGTCAAATCATCTAGGCTGGAATACCATGCTGTGTAAGATGGGCTGTCATATTTGTGTCCACACTATTATACATGATTTGTTTCCCACTTTTTTGACATGTGTTAATACTCAGTGGGATAGTGTGGAAGGGCTTTAACTGTTAATTGGAATTTTTGAAAATAAAAATTGATGTTCTGCATTTCTTTTCATTCCACTTTCATATGCTTTGTGAATTTTTTTGCGATTTCCTTATTATTATCGTCCGAACACTTTAAAACGTTTCGTTAGCTTCCTTATGTGTCGGTTCCCTGAACTCCTTCTCGATTTAAACAAAGAGGATCAGAAAAAACCATATTTATATACTCACGCTACATCAGTCAAATCTAATATATTCGATTTTTTTCTCAATTGTTGATAATTTGTTTGACTACGTTTTGTTCAATGTTTCCTATAATTTATTCTTTTTTTTTTTAATATAGAAGCAAATTGTTAGATAGTTGAAGCAAGTTTTATATTAATTTTGAATCAAGAACCAAATTTATAGCTTAACTCTTCTCTTCAAAAACACATTTAAATTATTTTTTCACGTTCTAGATTGTTCCTAAATGTAACTGAATGTTATTCAAAAAATATTTTGTTTATCCTGTACCTACCTTAATAGTCTGCGTGGTGACTGTAAGATATTTTATCTCTGGGCTGTTGTCAACACCCAATAAAAGTGTATCTGACTACTGGTTTCATAAAGAATACAGTCAAAATGCAGCTACTAGAAAAACCGAATCAAGCTGAATAAGCTTATCCAACCAGTGGTTTTGTAAATGTTTAAATTTCTAAAGCTATCAGTTTGTGTTCTCTATTTTAAAAGCCACAGACTGTGAATAAAAGTTTATACCTTTAGATTAATTTATTCGACTCACAGGCCTCAATTCGAGAGAGTCCAATGCACTATACCCATTATACTTCACGCAATACTATTTACATAAAGATTTTTAGGTGTGCGTTAAGTTAATTGCTATAAACTTCTTTTGACCATTTCCTAAAAAACCTTTAAAAAATCCTGGGTTTAAAAATGTGTTTATTGTAAAAATTCTTCCTTTTTGCCATCCCTAGCTTAAATCTAATGGACTTTTCAAATATAAATTAAAAACGTTGCGTTTAGATTCAATAATTAAAATCAATCAACACCACCAACAAACAACAGAAAACACGTGTCTCATAACAAGCATGAAAGAACAAAAAGCATTATTATTTTCATTTAGAAGGAATTTGAATTCTTCAGTTCAGTCACACACCCCAGACAATGGTCGTATACATATTTAGTTATGAAATGGTCTTCAAAGAAACACTTATGTCTTCTATATGGCTTCGGTTTTTTTTTTTTTTTTTCAAAGAAAAAAATATTTGTTCTTTAAAATTCTACAAATTAAATTATATATCGCTAGAAATAAGAATAATAATTGACTTCTTTGATGGTAATCATCACATTGGCACATTGACACATTGTTTTTCATTTAATTGTGTTTGCCACTTTAACAATGTCGCATTCAAGTCACATGTGACATATATCCCATGTTTATATGATAAAAATATGTGCTACGTCAGGATCATCAGTTGCATCATGTTTCATGTGAACAGCTCACTATAATAAAACTTTTTGTTATCTCTTAAATTTAGTAATTAGATGAAATTTTCCGTTATATAGCAACGGAAGTAGATACAAACATAAAAAAAAAAAACACTACAGAAAAAAAAACCATTAAATTCTGATATCGTTGATATCTAAATATTTTTTTTTATTTTTGCAAATTGTGTGTCAACGTGTTGGCGGTTTATTTATCTAATTTTGATTTCTTTTCATTGTTTATTCTTAATTGTTGTTATAGTTTCTGTTGTTTATTTTATATGTGCACATATTTATAACAAGAGAATATTTATTTGAGAACTTATAAGAGAGATATTGCCATCATTTATGAAGACACACAGGAAGTTTACACTTCACCGGAAATATAGTTATAAAATGGCTTTCTTTAAATATTAGTTATCAGATTATTTTGCAAAACAAGATATCACACCATGGAATAAAATACAACTGTCAACCTAGGAACTATATATTCACAAATAAGGTTAAAAATAAGAGAATGAAAAATGTAATGATTATTTTCCACTTCTTATTCTGTAGAGTACGTAATATCTCAAACTTTTATTTATCATTACGTTAGAGGAATAAAAAGCGGAAGTTGACACCGAAATACTTCCATAAACTCTGAATACATTCATTTTCGTACGGTTTTCAATTTTTTAAGGTTTTTAGGAAATAATTTTCATTTTAAAATACAAAATTTATTTTTTAAAGTTCTAAAAAATTTAATTTGCCCAAAAAATTGCTTATTTAGGGCAGTAATAACTGTTTCCTCAAATGACTCATAATTATTGAAGTAGGTATAAAAAGTATAAAGGTATATTTGGGACCGCATATTAAAGTTGTTTAAGTTATCATTAACATAACATAATTTACAAACAAATACAAATAAATTATTTAAATAAGATGTTTTTTATGTTTTTAAATTATGACTAATCAATGTTTTTTTTTTATTTTCCTTTCAGGTATGTTTCAAAGACGAATCGAATTATATTGTAAGTTATTATCAAACAAAAAACTAAAAACAAATAAATTTATGCAGAATATGTAAATATTGTCCAAATATTCACATAAAAGCTTTTAAGTATTTTGTTTTATAGATTTAATTCAATATTTATTTATTTTTTTTTTTCTATTTTTATCTTTTTTGAACTAGTTTTTTAGAAATAAATATTTATTATGCAAATACTTAATTTATGTGAAAAAAAACTTTTATTCATTTAGAGATGAAACTTGATTCGGAAGTAGATATAATAATATTTATTTGAGGGCAGAGTAAACCAACAGGTTTTTGTTGATTCCATGGGTATTTCAGGGTAAAAAAAAATTAATATGGAAAATCACTTCACGGACTAATTTAAAATTTAAAGAAAATGTACACCACTGCGTCGCACGTATTTGCTTAGAAGTCAAAGATTTACAATTTCACAGATTTAATGTTAAAAATATGAAAATGTAGTGAGCTTCTTATCCGAAGCAATTATTTCAAAAAGTAAAATCGACATAAATGACATATTTATGGTGCTGTAGTCTTTAGTTTAAATCATTTTATAAATTTCTTTTTACGTATTTTTTTTTTTAAATAAATAAATGAATATTTCAATAGGTAATTTGTGTGGTAAAATTGGTATATTTTGACAACGAAAGTAAACAAAAATAAATAAAAAAGAAGAAATAAAAATGTTAATGGAGGTGTTGCTTATTTGTATTTTTTTTTTTTTTTTTTTTGAAAATCAAGTTCGACGCCTCCTTAACCAGTTCTAAATATATTTTTTTTTAATTTGTATTCAGACTTTTTTTACTTGTTCTATAGGGCAAGTATTTTCTCATTTCGTGTCAAAAAAATTGAGGTTTTATTTAAAACTAATGGAGAGGTCCAAAAAATGATTTTCAGCATGTCATCCTTCAGTCTGTTTGAGTTTTTTTCGTGCGTCATCCGTGGTAAGTTAAGGGTGTTTTTTTAGACGTGTGCAGGTTGTCAATCTGGCAATACTTTTTTCGGAGTTGGTCTTTTTGACAGCTGTCACTTGATTTATGCTCAGTTTGGTTTGCCATTTTATAATGAATAGACTTACTTCTGAACAGCGTTTGCAAATCGTGAAAATTTATTACGAATATAATGGTTCGGTTCGCGTGACGCATCTCGCGCTGCGTCCAATATTCGGTCGACATAATCGCCCAGCAGAGTAATTCGAGCAACCATGGATCGATTTCGCACCACGTTTACTCTAGTGGATAATGCGCATCCTCAGAGACGCAGTACAGTGTGCACCGAAAACGCTATTGCTGCTGTGGAGCAGAGTATCCAAGAAGACCCGAATGAGTCCATCCGCCATTGCGCGCAACAATGGGAGCTGGGTCTCTTGGGCCTCTCGGCTGAAATTTATTCGAGCCGCCGCCACTTGCCCGAAACCATTTTTAAAACACAATGGCAAACCCTTATCTTTATAACAAAGCTAAATTCTTGGCCATAATATTAAATTATATGCGTTTTATTTCTTCTTTAAAACCATACGTCTAAAAAAACACCCTTAATGTACATTGAACTAGAGTCTAAACGGATTGATGGATTTACTCAAATTTTTGTACAGAAGGTATAAAATAAAATATTTACTTATTTTCCTCCCAGCAGTTATTTTCTATCCATTTTGCCCATTTTATTTTTTAAATCGATTTCTTTTTAATTTTTTTTTCGGAGAGAAAAGGTGTGTAGACAAAAAATATATTTAACTTGCAATTTTGAACACTTGTTATCTAAACTCAGTTTCTATTTTTTGTATTGCCTAAAAAGTAGTAGACTGTAGCGTAATGTAAAGTGTATTGAACTATCACGCTGGAGCTTTCGTGATCAAATCCTACCCTACCCGTCGCGTCGTCACTCTGTCCGGTCCGTGTGTGTCACTGCGTCCGTGCGTTCAGTGCAATTTGGGCTAGAGTCTAACAACCCTATTCTGGCAAACCTCACTGATACCTCACAAGTCACAACAACCTCACAAGGAAAGGTGAAATCGATTTTGTGAGGTTTTCGTACCCTCACAACTGTGAGCCTCACAAAAACTATCGAAATTGTGATCTCCTTTTGAGAACCTCACAACAACCTCACAAGAAATCAACCTCACAAAGGCTTGTGACTTGTGAGTTGTGAGCCCTCACAACGCCAGAATAGCCCTGTAAAAGGGTGGAACGATTTTCTTCAAATTTGGTACAAAATATTTGTATGTCATTTATAAAGTGTATAGCTGTCATACAACGATTCCGGTTTTCCAAAATTTTTTTGAAAACGACTCTCACGATTTTCATATAACTTCGTACCAGAGTGATATTAGAAAAAAAAAATTCCAATAACAGAAGTAGGAGTTTGGTGTTTTTGTAGAAAATTCCCCTATTTTTAAGTTAGTCACGAATAAGTTTTTTTATAGCATGACAAAAAATGTTGCTTAGAAATCCTGATGTGCATGTAACTGAAATTCTTTTGTATACAGTGTGTTTCTTTTGCGATCAACAATAATTAATTAGAGCTAATTTGATTAAGAATTTAGGCTTAATTAAAAATGAAGATGGGGCAATTAATTAAAAAAACAATTCATGCTTCTCGTGAGGCTTAGAAGTGTTTTTCACAAAAAAGGATATAAAATCACTCGATTCAAATGCATCATTGTGTCAAAATTTCAATACGATCAGAGAGAAACTTTATGAGATTCAAAATTTTAGACAAAAAAAATATACAAAATTGTTATAGTTTTAAAATAACTTTTAACGGTTTTTAATCCACAAAAATGTCCGTTTCGTCCCGACGATATCACTTTTACTCATCAATTGACTAGAGAGGGCCTTGTCAATATGCAAGTTTTGTTTAGTTCAGTTCAAAAAGAGGACTGAAGGCCTTTAAAAGCTATTTTTAATCAATAATTTAATAAGTCCAATTAAATAGTGTCTTCTACTTGGCTGATTTCCGTAGTATATATGTATGTATAGAGTTTGTATTATTAAAAAAAAAAACCTTCAAAACTGTTATATTTGAAATTCCTTCATTAGGACTAAAGCAAATATTTGAATTTTCTCTCTAAGGAATAAAATAAATAAATACTTGATTACATTTCAAATTTGAAGCAAATCCGCTCATCCTTCTAAACTGAAGCTAAATATTTAAGGTCTTTCATTAAACTTTGTATTCCTGAAACCAATACTTGCGGTATAAGCAAATACAAACGCAAGTTGCATATATTTAATACTTTGGCTTCATAAAATTATAAAAAACGTAAACAAATATCATCTTATAAAGTGTAATGAACTCTTCGAATTTCTGTCAATAAAACCCGCAAAAAAACTGCTTTTTTATATTCATTTAAGGTCAAGACTTTTAAAAATACTCAATTTTAATTGAGTTTTATGATCACGTGAAATGATATAATAACACTACAATAATTGACTGTCATTTAAAATTTATAATTTAAAGAATTCTTCCCCTTAAATTTTTTGTTTTTTTTTTATTGTTTATTGATTCTTATGTATTTTTTTTGTTCATTTCTCTGAGTGTTAAACTATTTTATTAAGGAATTTGTGCAAATTTATTGCACAAATGTTGGGCCATTCCATTAGTTTAACAAATAACGCAGGTGATTCATATTTTCTTTTCTTTTCTGTTTTGTTTTTGTTTTCATTTCTTTTGCATTTATTTCCATTATACTCTTGTTATGTCCTTCGGACAAACAAACTATCTAACACTTTGTTCACCCAGTTTTATTATTCAATTCGTGTTTTGAATACCGAAATAAGGGTTGAAAATTCTCAATAACCACTTAAAGTGGCATTGGTTTTTTTTTTGTCAAATATAATGGAGACAAAGAGTGCGATAGTAGAGGACAACAGACGCCATGGCTAGTGACTAAAGGGTAGTTACATAAATGGGGTAAAAAAATAGCAACAGCAATTTAGTTCAGAGTTCTTGATTAGATTCTTGAAGAATTATTTTTGCTTTAGTCGTGCTCTGAATATGAATTGGTTGAGGAAGTTAATCCGTTTATTTGATCAATAGTACAGTTTTTGCGAAAAAGAATTCACTAATTCAAACTTTAAAAAAAACATACCGCTTTTTATTATTTTAATTCAATAAATATAAGAAGGTAAAAGATGTGTCATTATTCATTTGATCCGGGTTGTATACAATGTACCTACATACTGTGTTCGAGTATTTATATTTTAGACTAACGGTATATTAAAATTCTAAAAATATTATGTACATGATAATTTTGTTTTCCCAAAGCAAATAAATCCATTTCGTAAAGATTCGATCAACAAAATTCCTCCCTAAAATCCATTAATCTACTAACAATGCTTCAAAATAAATAAAAAAAATACGTTAAATTATATTCATTCATGAATTTATCAAGGTCAACGTTTTTATTTTTTTTTGTTTCAATAATTTTAGGATTAAAAATAAATGATTGTATCTATCTACATAATTTAACGACAGCAAACAAAAAATTCAAATAGCATGCACGCATGCAAATGAATTTGTACCTAATGGATGTTAAGTATTTGTTTTGCATTTTGCTTTTTTCACATTCGCGTTTGATATAATAAATCGATGTTGTTGACATAATACCTGATGCAAAAATGTTAATCAAATTAGTCTAGTATTGTCCTAATGTTAACAATAGAAATAAAAATTAACGTTTTCTTCCGGATTATTATACATAATTATTTTGTAGTACCTATGATACGTATACCTGATACCTATTATATACCTAAGTTTAAAGTTTAATTTTGCAAATAATAATAATAAACGCATTTAAAGTAATAAAATTTGTAATAATTTTTTGTTCTCGATTGTTGATTCGGCTACAATGTGCTATATGAGAGCAAGTGCAATTTGTTGCTAGCAACTTTTTGGACTCAATAGCTGCGGAGGGAATCTCTAATAGTGAAAATGTCAAAATTGAGTTTGACTTCCTTCGCTGCTCATTCATAGTATTTTGTAATCGGGGTGAATATAAAGAATAGTGGGCTGTTTCCACCACTTTTCAATGCCAAAAATTCTTGAATGGCAACAAAGTATTGTCAATCAATAGTTGTTGCGTATTGCATCGATTTTTTCGAGGAAATTATACGACCTTTATTTCATAGTTAAAAAAAAACGAATATGTTATATAAATAAACATTTCTATTTACATAATTACGAAGCTAAATGAAGAATGGTTAAAATGTATTTCTACTTACCTAAAAATAATTACATCAAACAGCTTCTTTTTTTTTTTAAATAAAACATAAGACGTAAATTCCACCTACTCTTATAGTTTATTTCTTTTCATAGCATAACCCACACAATATTTGAATAGACAAAATAGGGAATTGCCATACTTCGACCTTAAGAAAGGAAATTACATTTTTCCCAGATTTAAAAATAAAGCCATCTAATGATTTAGATGAACATTCTGTGAGTTATAATAAAATAATTAATATAATATATAATTTAACTAACTGGTTCGTTTGACTTCGCATAGAATTTTCTTCAATTTTAATATTTTAAAAAGGTAAAATAAATCGCGGAATTCAAATATTATATGTATATATCTACACAAATGTAACATTCTGAGAGCTTACTGCCATCTGTTGGCGATTCCATTTTTGTGAGGAACAAAACTAGCCGATTTTCGATTTCGAAGTGTTTTTGTATTCTCTAAAATCATCAATCCACCGCTGAAAGTATGCAACTTTAGGTTTTCTCGGTTTTACCACTTTTCCGGTCAAAATTTTTAAATTTTCGACTCCCTAGTATCTTTCCCTAGTTCAATACAAATCCAACAAAAAAACCCATACAAATCGGATAATGTTCAGCCAAGTTATGTGACTAAAAAAAAAACAAATTTGTATATATTTGGATATTCTACAAGTTCTACAAACAAAAAAGAACTTTATTTATGGTGGAAATAGTTATTCAGCTTAATGATATTGATAATTTTTTGTATCTCTTATTTTCAAATGCTATTTTTAGTATTTTTTTTATTTAGTGTAATTACTAAAAATAATAATAATAATAATAAAAAATAATAATTTTAAAACTAGTCTATTTTTTTTTTTCAATTTGTCTTGAAGTGTAGATGAGTTAATATAATTAAACTCTTTTAAAAATTAAGCCGGTTCATTCGTGTAGAGTTGACTTTATTGAAAAGATTTTCTTTCAAAAGTGTTTGTAAATGTCAAATGATTTCGGTGATATATGGGCACCGAGATTTGCTCGATGGTTGCGCAATTTGAAAGGCAAATTCTCGCCAATTTTATCGAGTTGCTATATAGAGTCGTATATCAGCATTACAAATTTGTAAGCATTTCTATCGTTTAAATCTATTCAAGGTAAAATGACAAATGGTCTATTCATTTACTTCCGAAAACTGCCAATTTTTGTCCAATTTAATTTTTTGTATATGAACTTTGAACCAAAATTGTTAAAAATTGGCAGTTGGCAAACAGATGTATATACTGAGCACAAATCATCTGTCAGCTGTCAAATCCACTGGCACTAAAAACAGTGTTGTCAATTTAAAAAACCAAACTCTATAAAAAAAAACATACTTTTCTTATCCGATACAGGTATTCTAAATTCGTTGGCAAAATGGGACACCCATGAGTCTGACTTCGTTCGCAATTCATTCATCGGATTCTATAATGGGGTGATTAAAAGAGGAATAGATAAGAAAGAAGAGAGGTGTTGTGTCTTTAACCTTATAAACTTTTTTATGGGAGACTTTTCTGAATCTACACATTTCGTATTTTAAATTGGAAAAAAAAATCATTCTGAATGTAGTCTGCCCTCTTTAATACATTAGAGGCAGACAAAAAAGTAGTCTGTTGACATTTATTATACATGTTCTCACCTTGAATCTCTTTATGGAAACTTCTATTTTCACAGTCAGTTTTTTTTTTTCTATAAATAAAGTTTCATATAAAACTGAAACACAAAACAAGATTCGTCCCTCTCATCTGACTTATGACCTTTTGAAGACAAAATAAAAAATAAAAATTATATTATTTTATCTCATTTGCCCTTGGCGTGAATCTTCTTTTCAGTGCGTTGTGTCTTATAACAACAATCACTCACTATATTATAATATAAGAAGACCACTTCACTTGCATCAACTCAATTATCCTGTTCACAACTCATTTTATCTGAGTTGGCCTGGCTCTGCCAGGATGATGAATAACTTTTCTCATAATTTTAACAATAAATAACCTCAAAAACCATAAACAAAAGCTTCAGCTTATAAAATATATTATACTTGAAGCAACGAAATGTTCTTTTATCTTTTTCATATAATATATTTATATTATGAATGGAATAATATGCGGCTCTCCATGGGTGCTTTCAATTAAAGACAATTATTGGGTCAAGGCCGTTAAAGTCGTATATATATGTAATCTAGTCGTGGTTGTAGTTGATCTTGTCGTAAACTAACAACTCACTTAGAGTCATTCACCAGGGATATAATATGTATCTACGAATATTTTATTATTTTATTTATTTTTTTTTTTTTTCTAGAACTTCGTGTCACATATTGTTTCCATTGTTACCACAAAAGTGGTTGTAATTTTATACCGTACCAGATAGATATTATAAGAGTAACTCAAAGATATATACTTGTACATAAAACACACGTTTATTTGTTGGCTATGATAGAGTAAAATCGGGGTGGGTGGACAGAAAGTAAATAGAAGCTCTTAAGAAGTATAAAATACCAAAGGTTGCTCCTCTATATAGATGCACCTTAGAGGTGAATAGTATTTCACTTTCGTTAGAATATTATGTTACAGCGGGAGCGGTGGTGGCGGTGCTGCAAGAGATATATTGTCAAGAGAATATATTATATATAGCAAAATATATATATGTAGGTACAATACCTATCTATATAATATTGTGTACCTAGAATACATGATGTGATGCTATTTTTATGCATTTTCTTGTTGAATATAGTCTCGGCGGACTTGTATCTTAAATAAAATACAAACGCAAAAAAAAAAAAAAAATATACAACAAGAATCATTTTAACTTTAAAACTAGTTTTTGAGGTATTTTCAGAACAGAAAATATGTATGTACATGACTTTATCCATGAATCGTTCGATGGTATCGTTGGTTGGTTGGTTGGTTGCTTATAGAGCACTTGCTATGGAATTTTATAAAAGTTGTTTACAGGTCCGCATTAGATCATTTTGGAGCCTAAAGTCTTTAGACGGTGCTTAATTTTAGCTTTCATAAAAAATGCTATCCAAAATTTTAGCTAAGTGATACGCAACTCAGCTTAAAAAATCAATTTTTTATGTTTTACTGTACATCTCTTATCTCTCAAAAATTTTCCACACGAAATAATTGTTCGGCATATTAATTATTATCGAGCTAAATTTTAAGTCACGAAAATAAAAATAAAAATAAAAATAAAAATAAAAATAAAAATAAAAATAAAAATACAGAAATATTTAGGAACAAACGATTTATCACAGCCAAAGATAAAAATCCATTTTATTTGATTTAATTCACTTGAATATAATACAAAAAATTACGTAAAATGGTTTAAAATCATTTCTTCTAAAAGAACAGCAATTTTTTCTGTGACATATTCTCCACAACGCTCTTACGTATTTTTAATTCTTTAATCAAAACATCTTGCTATTCAAAAATCAAGATCTTCAGTCCCTGAATTATCCAATAATAAATTAAAAAGCCTTAAAAATCGAAAAAATACATTTTGGTCCAAAATGAAATAACTTATAAAAAAAAATACTGTGAATCAAGAGATATTTTTAATAGAATTTCAAGTTTAAAGTTTCTCAATTATTCAGAAGGTGCCAAGACATCTTTTTCAATGTTTGTGTATCAATCAAGTTTGAGGTTAATACTAGAATACCACAGGATAGCCATTTAGGACCCGTATTTTTCATTTTATTTATTAATGACTGTTCTGAAGTATTCAAACTGCCACGCGGACGATGTAACTATTGTAACTACTCGCTATTGTGAAGAGTTGCAGTGTGATCTTAATTCGTTTGACTGTTGTGTTCGTAATTGTTTGATTCTTAATATTGATAAATGTTAAACAATTTGTTATACGAGAAAGTTGTATGTAATTCCTGAAAATTATTTTCTTTATGAAGAACTACTGTCACGACTAAGCGATTTGACTGTCTTGGTGTCCTATTTGATCTAAAACTTGATTTTATACATACACATCAACTCCACTACTAATAAAGGAAATCAAATTCTTGGTTAGATAAAGAGAGAATCGAGGCAGCTTTTGTATCCTTTTTGATATCAAACAGCTTTTTATGACATTTAATCGTCCCATTATTAAATATGCGTCAGGTTTGGCCACCCTGCTATGACTTATATTAGTTTATGCAGTTAAACGAATTAAAATGTAGTGAATGAAACAAATTGTAGCATACGTAGTACTTTCAAATTTCAAATGATTTGTCAGTTGTCACTTTGAAATTTATCTTCGAAAATGAGTTATTAAATTTTTGGCAGTAAACTGTAAACTTATCTTACGGAATTTTATTCATCAAATAATAGGGCATAAGTTTTGGTTTTGTTTAAAAATCGTAGGTTTTAATGAAAATAAACATCATCAAAAAATTAATTTTCGCTGAACCGTCAGTGTGTCGGTCTATTCGTCATTTCGTCTGAATGTCCACTGTATGTATATCTTAAATATGGGTGGGCTGATTTGCTTAAAATTTGATACAGAACATTTCCTAGAGGAAAAATTACAAATTTTGGTATTATATCATCTAGAACGAATCGACTAACAATTTTGAGTAAACTTCCTATCCGTAATTTACAAATTGTTATATTAAGTTGTTTCAGGTTTTTGTCGAAAAATAAACACCATACGTAAATAACAAAGCAGTTTTTGTTTGATAAAATTGTTTCCAAATATCCGTTCCTTCATGTTTTGACTGTATGCTGAATATGTGTTCTTTCTTTTGGTAAAAACCTTGTGCAATAAGCCTGTAAAATGAAAAATAACAAACCCCTTAAGTTGGTTCTCAAGTATGGATACCTATGTATATTATGTCTCTCAATCTGAGATCTTTTTTCTGCAATTAAAGGCCCTTAGCGAAACTTATTATCTAAATCCAACCCTGGCCATTTAAAGAGCTCAACCGCCTTTTAGACTTGTTAAAGGCAGGTGATCTTAAAAAAAAAATTAAAAAAAACTGTAGCACCATTCTGGCAAAGAGAGGTGTTCGGAGTGTAAAAAGCATTGTGCTTTAACGCTGGATATACCATAGTAGTGTAGATAGTTGAGCCGCTATAATGTAGCTAGAGGCTGAAATATCGTAGCTATGGCCGACAATTTAAAAAGGGAAAGGCAGCTAGCTTATAGCTAGCAAGTCCAATTCAACAGAAACAGCCGTATTCAAACTCAAGGTTTTTAATTGTGTTACTATAATATTATTGCACATTCCTCCATGAATGTGGCAGGCTATATAATAGTTGTTGGTGTTTTTGTTGTTTTTAGTTGGTTTTTGTGGTGAGTTGTGTGTTTTTTTTTTTTTTTTTTTAGTTTAGTATATTTGTTGTTGGTGGTAAGTGGGACTGACTTGTTGGACTTTCGATTAAAAGTTCTTCTCTCTGTTTCGGTTGTACTTATACGTATATTAAATCTTTTTTCTGCATATTTTGGTGTACCTTATATTTTTTTTTTTTGTATGTGCTGCAGTGCACATAAAATATATATATTTTATATGTATTTTTATGTATTCACGTTATTCTTATGGAAACTTGTTATTAATTGCGTAATAAAATCAGAAAGTAGATTTTGGCTTTGAGTAAAACGTGTACAGTCAAATAAAAAAAAAATTATAATCAAATATTTATAGACACAATTTAACGCATTATTTTTGTTTTTGTTTGAAAATTGGAAACAAAAATATGGAAGGTAATTAAAAAGTGCGATTAAAGTAGATAGCTTAGTCGTTTGTTGTTTAAAATTGAAATTACTTTCGATATAGAATTAAACAAAAATTAATCATAAAGTTGTGAACCGGAATTAGTAGATTTATTTGTTAAAGAGAGGATAAGATATAGAGTTATAAACATGTTTGACTATTTTTATAAAACGATTTTTATTTGTTTATTTGTTTTAATTGGGTAAAGATTTATAAACAAAAAAGAGAAATTTAAATAATAATACAAAAATAATAATACTAAGGGCTTGTTTCACATTGTCTAAGTAATGTTCTGATTAGTAACTTTACGCATAAATATTGGAACAGGGTCATAAGTCCACAAACCGAATAATAATATTTTTACATGTATAACCTATATTAAAGTCGCGAAAATGACTTGTAAGTTTTCTCTCTTGTGGACTTATGACCCTGTGCCAATATTTATGTGTCGAGTAACTAATCAGAACTTTACTCAGATATTGTGAAACAGCTACCCTAAGACTTTTCAAATAAATCTAAGAAATTCTTTTATTTATAAACGTTTTACGTTAAAAATAGCTGCATAGTTTTATTATCCATATGATCCTACTTGGATAATTTTTTAACAAGTAAATATAAAACCAACGCATAATCCTGTTTTCTATATGGACTTTTCAATAATCTTAAAATAAATTCATATTCTGACAGGTATACCTATGCCTTTTTTTGTTTTGCATTTTATGCCCGTAGTGTTAAAAAAAAGACACAAAATGCAAAACAAACAAACATAAGGAACAAAAGAGATGATCCTCTTGGTTTATTATCAGAATCTGATTCCCAGTGGTCAAAGACTTTCGGTATTGTGGAAATAATCTTTAAAAAAAACTACACCTCTATTAATAAATTCAAATCAAGCATAAATTATTTTTAAGAATGATTTATTTATGGTCTATTTTGATTATTTTTTTTAAAGTATGCTAATTATTTTTAATCATTAATTTAAGTGCTAAATCTTTTCAATAAAAAAAAATTCAAGTTAATTTATGTTAATTTTTTAATTGACCTAATTTAGGTGGGTTAACAAGTAATTAAGTTAAAAATACCTGGTGTTAACCGAAAAAACTCAAGCATCCACAAATAGAAGATTCATGGACAGGGAAACCCCTCCTGTCCATTAGTTAGTTAGTGTTAGTGCAGGACTGCATTCGCAGCTCGGTGGATGTGGCAGAGTTTATTGAGTTCAGTTCTCTTTGTGCTACTGACCAGGAAGGGCGTCTTCCCGAGTTCGCGACGAGCGGTATCTATTTATTAATAGTTAGTGTAATACTGGCATATTTTTTCCAACGGCAGCAAAGTTCTTGTTGAATTAAGTAGATTTTTGTTAAGATTTACTACTTCACGTGGATTTGCTGTTACTTTTTTATTAATATGATATTTTAATTCGTGAATTAATTTTTCACCAACGTTTTAGTTGATTTATGAATAAGATTTTTTATTAATATTACAGTAGAGTTCTTGAGGAATGTAGCAGATTTTCTTTAAGATTTACTACTTAACGCGAATACGGAATAAGCTGTTAATTAGTTATTAATAATATATTTTAATTTGTGAATTAATTTTTGACCATAATTTAATTATTTGAAGATAATTAAACGTTTTATTTAACATCGGTGTTCTTGTAGAACGTAGTAGATTTTGGTCAAGATTTAGGTATTACTTAACGTGAATTAGCTATTAACTGTTTATTAATACAAAAATTTAATTCGTGAATTTTGTTTTTAATCTACGTTTCAGTTGATTTGTAAATGTTAGAAGATAGAGAAGCAGTTTTTATTAAAAGGGGAGTAGGATTTTTAGGGAATAATTTTCTTTTTTCTGAAAATTGGCCTTAATGGCAGGCCAGATCGCGTACTTATTTTAAACAACATCGTGAGTGATTGCGCAATCATTTTAGTCTAAAATCTTTAATCAGCTTCCCAAAAAAAAAAACAAGTTTGACAGCAGCTGCTGAATGTACCTAATTTTATTAAATTTTAGTCTAATTTAAGCTTAATAAATGATTCTTGAAAGCTTAAAAAATATAAAATTTCTACTCTCTTTATCCATTTGATCAGCAATGGATATTTGGACTAAACTCGTACAAAAAACTTTCAACTGAATTTTATTCAATAAACTCGACAAAAACTTTTTATACACTTTTTCTATTGTTAAAAATCTATCTTTCAAAATGCTACACATCTACCAGAATATCCATTTAGTCATCATAAAATCGTGCAATTATTATATTGTTATCAAAATAATCGATGTCCAATCTAAGTCTCTTTCTACTAACATATGTATGTATTTTTGAAAAATAATTAAGTTTTTCCCCCGTAATCATTTTATATCAATGATTTTTATTTCGCCACGAATAGAATAAAGTCTTTGATGAAAGGCGAAACAATTATTATTCGTTTGTTTGCTCATGTTCAGCTTTCATACCGAAAACGTTTGCAAATTGCTTCAGCACTTAAAAAAAAAAATAACGATAACATTTTGTTCTGTGAATATATTTTTTGTTGTTCAGCCAACTAATTAAAACAGAAAATAACCCTCTTATCAGAAACATTTTTTTTTTTGTTTTGTCGAAAGAACTTATACTGACTAGAATGAAGCTTATTCTTAGAATCAGTCAATTATTAGTCTAGAAGTATCTTTAGCGAATAGAATAATAAATTTAAGTATTGGTAGATTTAGATATTTTTGTTGTACCTTTATCCTGTTGGCAAAGCTTTCTAACATTTGTGTTTTATTTTTGTTTTTCTTTACAGTGCGGGACATTAGGAGCACCCGATTCGTATCACCACCAGAGATCAACAAGAATGGACGCTTTTCAAATTGACGATGGTTTCCATTCAGATGGTGGAACAGAAACTCCACCACCAAGTCCCAGTTCGGGCAGTTCAATTGCATCGACTTCAGACCATGGCTCATTAGAAAGTGTCGATACTGGAGGAGCTCAACGTTTGGCTGTATTGTCATTTGAACAGGTTCGCAAATTACATGACGTCATGGACGAAACAGTTGCCATACACGGCCGTGGTAATTTTCCCACACTTGAAGTTAAATTAAAAGACTTAGTCAACTCCGTACGCCGGAAGCTCGAAACAGATGTAGCTGCAGGTGGAGCTGGAGTCATAGTCAAGGACATACGCTTGAATGGTGGAGCAGCTAGTCATGTCTTAGCATCCGAAGATCAGCCATACAACGATTTGGATCTTATCTATGCCATTGAATTCAGTTCAAACCGTCATTTCGATCGAGTCAAGACAGCAGTTCTCAATACACTGCTCGATCTCTTGCCAGAAGGTGTATCCAAGCGTCGCATTATGCCATGCGCTTTGAAAGAAGCCTATGTTGGCAAAATGGTCAAAGTCAATAATAACAACGATGGTGACCGATGGAGTTTGATTTCCTTGGGAAATTCGCCAGGACACAAAAATGTCGAACTTAAATTCGTTGACACAATGCGTCGCCAGTTCGAGTTTAGTGTTGATTCCTTCCAAATTGTTTTGGACTCTCTTCTATTATTCTATGACTGTGCTGCTTTGCCAATATCCGAGAACTTCTATCCAACTGTTGTTGGAGAGTCGGTATACGGTGATTTCCAAGAGGCTTTGTATCACTTGCAAAAGAAACTGATCTCAACACGACAGCCTGAGGAGATCCGCGGTGGCGGACTTCTTAAGTACTGTAACTTGTTGGTAAGAAATTATAAACCGGTCGATACACAACGAATCAAGACACTCGAGCGATATATGTGTTCGAGATTTTTCATTGATTTCCCCGATATAAATACACAGACCGTAAAATTAGAGGCATATCTGAGGAATCACTTCTGGGGCATTGTTGAGGAGCCCCTTCAATATCAGTACCTGATGCATTTACGTGAAGTAGTTGAGACATCAACCGTGTGCCTGATGGGCCACGAGAGACGGCAGACTCTACTGCTAATACAGTCGTTAGCAATGCAAGTGCTCTGCCGGGAATCACAAAAACATCATAATGCACAAATACATGAGCAATATCAGCAACACCACCATCAACAACAACAACAACAACACCAACAAGCGCAACAACAACAGCAGCAACAGCAACAATTAACACAGGCAATTGTCGTTGACTTGCAAGCCCAACAAAATGCATCAACAAGCCAACACGTCTTGGTCCAACAGTCGCCACAGTCAAATCAAGCATCTCCATCTTGCTGTATCAGCCAGTCTCAAGATGGCCAACAGCAACAGGTGCTGACCGTAACACAACAACAGACTTCAGCGACCATACCTCAGACGATACAAATTCAAGCCGGTCCACCTGGTCTCATCTATGCCAATGGAGTTTATTACGCACCTGTGATCCCAGCAACAATCTGCACATGCAACTCAACCTGGTTAAGCACGTGATTATCACTGCTTCCATCATCAGCAGCAACATCATTACAGTCATCAACGTCAATATCAACTTCATCATCGACTTCATTAACAACGCCATCTACATCATCGACATCATCATCATCCGCATCATCAACAGCGCCATCTTCATTAATTTCATGTCAATCATCTTTTCCGTCAATTTCAGAAAATATTTCAGCGAATGCTGCTTGCTCTTATGCAACACTTCCCTGTCTGAGCTGTGACTGCAACGAGGAGTTACTTCTTCCTTACTACATTTGGCCAAATACAACCACAACATCGATCGACATCCCTGCAGATTACCAACATAAAGGTACTACTTATTACTCCTCTTCATCATCTCCTACAACGACGACAGTTGAAAGCCTCTGTGCAACTTCTGAGACTCAATCTTCCCTTCAAGCTTCATCATGTAGGTGATCATCGACACCCACAAAGATAATAACAAAAACAGCGGAATAAAAAAAATATGCACCCACATATTATATAAATATTTAGCACGTCAACCATGATGTTTAATAAAACAAAATAAAAAAAAAAAACTTTATAACCTAAAAAAAAACTATTTTAATGTGAGATCCTATTAAATTTATACATACATAAATATAAAAAAGATAAGTCTTAAACTAACTGAATGAAAAAATTAAAATAAACAAAAAAAAATAAAAAAATATTTTTAAAATTAAATTAAACTACTCACATAAAAATGTATTGAAAAAAAAATAAAAAATAATTAAATTGGATATTAACTTGAAGTTTAACAGAGATAAAAGAAAATCTTCCTATTTGTATTTAAAACAAAAATTTAAATAAAATATACAATTTATCTTATATAAACAGACTGTCATTTGTCTTGCGATTCTTTTAATTATTTTCTTAAATTAAATCTCTATGCAGATTAAAATAATAAACTTAGTTAAATCTTAAGGTGAATGACTTAATCAAACTAAAACACCACATTGTTTGTTCTGCTTTTTTTTGCGATCTTTTCTCATATTTTTTTTTAAATATTATTAAATAAGTTCAAAGATAATCAGTAAAAAAATAAATCAAAGAATTCCTGTTTTAATAAAAATTGATGTATAAAAGGAATTACTTTATTTAAACAAGAATACATTTCTTAAGTTCTTAAATAAAATAAAAAAAAAAAACATTTATGTGGTGATAAAATATTATATTCATGAATACCATAAATTCATTTTTTAATACTTATTAATACGAATTAATAATGACTTTATACAATATTATTTGTTTTAAGTTTATTTTTTTTAAATAAAAAGAAGATGGAGGAAATATATTTTTTAAGTATTCTGCAAAAAGAGGTGAAATAATACAATGTTTTCAGTTCCGAATTCAAAATTAATTTCAATGAGAAATAAATATATATTTTTTAAAATGTTTATATCATTAAATATATCTTAACAATTTATTGTATTTTTAGTTTTATAAAATTAGAAAAAAAAAAAACATGTACTTTTTCTCTTCTTTTTTTAATGGTTTAAATATAAAAATAAATGGATCAAAAAAATATAAATCCATATATGCATACAAAAAGTATGATATTTTTTATTTTAGATGCATCGTCTTTAGTTGACTTTTTATATTATAACCTTCTTTCTTTCTATATTTGTTATTATTCATTATTAAATGATAATACAAAATCAATCCAAAATAAAAAGCATACATATAAAGCTTATATTCATATATAAAACAAAACAAACAAATTATTATGTGTATGTGTAAATAATAAAAAATATATACCCATAATTTCTTGTATTTTTCTTCTTTTTTTTGATATTGTTATATATAAATAGTTAATAAATAAAAAAACTAGTTATTATTATTATTATATAATTTAAACTTATAAATAAACACAAAAAAAATCAAAAAAACATTTCTTGAGAATTATAATAAAATATAATTTTTTGTGAATTGAAGTCATACCACAAAAAAATAAAAAAAAAATTAAAAAAACGTGTTTCACTTGCGTTAAGACTTAATTAAATGCTGATATGGAGAACCAGGATTATCAGAATCCAGTGACGTCAATTGAAGAATTCCTTTGTGCGTGTTGTAAGTGGACAGGAATCCAAACGGCTAAGATTATTAGAGACACTTTTTTATTTGTAACTTCTTGTCGAGAGGCGCAGTACCCCTGAAAAATATTTTTGTTTTTATATGAAACAAGGCTGGGATTTGATTCCCAAAGAGCTTGATAGTCCAGATCCTAGCCATTATTGGATACTTTTAGCCAACAACACAAATGATTGTAAACATTCTGGATCAAAAAGTAGTTTTTTGTACATTTTTGCATTAAATCAGGGTTACGACGTAGGAAAACCGTTGTTTTTTTTAGAAAGAAAGAATTCTAAGTAACACATTAAGATGTATGTAGGTTTAAAGTTGAGCTCTAAGCTCAAAAAGTTGTATATTTTGTCTATAAAATAAGGTCTGCTGTTTAGAGGTGTGTTTGGTGTGTGCAGTCATATTTTATTATTATTTTAAATATTAAAGTTAGATGTTTGTTTTTTTTACAACTTTTGTTGAACTGAGGTTGCCTATTGCAAAGCGCATGTTACCATTTTGAATAAGGCAACTCTTAATATTTTGATCTATCTTGTCGGTAAACTCTACAGTTTAAATTTGAACTCCATATGCTTAGTATAGGGTCAATGATACTGAATTATAAAGATGTGAATCCCATAGCAACCATTTTAATTTGTCTACAACCCAGTGGGAAATTTCTAAAAATTCAATGGTGAATAACTTGCTTTTTCCTTGAGGAAAGGGAGCAGCACCTGCTTCCTTTGTGCGGAATACATCGAGGATTTTAACATGGGCATGTCATTGGCGGGGTGCACATGCCACCATCAGGATGAAAATTCCACAACTAAATCACTACTTCCTTGGAAGTTGCTTATTCACCAGTTGGACTGAGGACTCCGATGAAAAATATGATGAATATTCAACGATGAAATCACTAAACAAAAGTATCTTGCTTATTCATCAGATCTTTAATTTTTGATGAAAATTCTTTTATGAAATCGCTAAACAATTTGGACTTGTTTTTTCACAACCTCAATATTTGCCAATGAAAAATATGATGAATATTCAACAAAGAAATCACTTAACTAATTGAGTATTACTTATTTATTGATCAGCTTAATATTTATTATTTTCGATGAAAATTATGACGAAAATTTAGTAGTGAAATCACTAGGGAATTGGGGGTTGCTTAATCACTAAATATTTCATTTATAAATTAGAAAAATACTCATTTATAAATTAGAAAAATACTTCTTTAATTGAATAATTAAAAGTTAAAGTGCAGACCTAAACTAAAAAATGCATCTCAAGACGCAAATTATGGTCGATTTTTACTTATCCTTATAAAAACCACAGCATGAACATACAGTGAATTTTATTTTTCTAAGTGAATTTATTAAATTCAGACACTTTTAATGCTTAGCTTATGATAAAAGTCTGATGAAAGGATACACTACTTGTCTAGATCCACTCGTCTGGACACAAAATAAAAAATTATATCTGAACGAAAAAAATAATAAAAAAATATTCTTCGATATATTTGAAAATCTTAGCATAGTATGTCATTTTGCTTGGTGGGGGCTCAAGACCCTTAAGCCACTGGTAGTCAGTACTAATATTCTGACTGTGCACTTAACAAAACAGTTTATTAACACAAATTTTATTATTTAATTTTTAAATTTTACGAACCTGGAAAGTTGGCCGCCATAGGCAAATTGTTATTTTACCGCCTGGAAAAAAAGAAGAAGATAACGACAACATTAACATTACATACGGTTTTATTTAATAACAATCAAAGGCTTTCATCAAAATATAAGTTTAAAAAAAATTTTAAACTAATTTCATTTTTCATTTTTTGCAAACATTTTTACCATTTCTTCTTCTTCAATGCGCTTAATTGTCTTTGAATGAAATAGTTGCAAGACTGGTGATTGGCCTTTGGGTCATTGTTGAGCGAAGATAGGTTTTTATAAGCTAAACAAGGTTCGAGAAGTTAGGTTCACCTCATGCAACACTTACAGGAAACGGTAATAGTACATATCTTAAATACCTACTGCAGTTAATAAATTTGGATACAATTCAAGCCTAATAGTTTAAAATTAACAACAGGCGAAGCTTGGTTAAATATATTTATTTCATTCAAGAAAAATCAAACCATAATACCCTTTTGAAGTTCTTTGTAAATTGTTGCTGTTAATATTGCTTCAAGTCGCAGTCTTTCAACTTCAATTTATTTTGCGGCCCGGGGTAGAGTCAATTTTTTTCCGCTCCTAGCAACTTTTTTTCTGAGGCCTTTATTTTTTGTTTGTTGTTTAAAAATTAAAAATAATCAAAAAGCCTGAAAACCCGCTTTTCACACTCAAACTGATCGCCCTACACATAAAAAAGAATCTTGTCCTGTCAAAAATAAAGTCAGTTTTAATTCCTTTTTCAATGCTTTTATGTGACATTTAGCGTAAGATAGATTTTTACGTAGTTTTATTGTTTAGAAGGGAATTGCAATTGAAGGGAAATTTCTGTGACAAGCCTAGTACATACTGCTGATGCGAAACGAAAAATCCCATACAAAAATGACACAACGAAATCATAAACGGAAAATTTCGTTCAGCTTTTCGTTTTGTAGTACGCTGTTCGAAGAGCGAAATTTATAATTGTAGCAGATTACTTGGAGAAGTCTCCGCTCCTTTTTTGCACTGAATTAATTACACAGACTATTTATTGTGTGCGAAAAAATGACATTTGAGTTTTATTTGTGTTGTTTTTTGTTTATCATTTTCTTACATTATGGGTTTCTCTGATTTTTTGCGTTTAGTTTGATTTTGTTTTTGGAATTAGTGAAACTCTCCAAGGATAGTTTTCGTTGTGTTTTCGCAAGCGTTTCGTTGTCTCTTTGGAGATTACAGGAAATTTTCGTTTCGCATCAGCAGCGTACTAGGCTTTACCACTCGAAAACTTTCACATAATTTCTTTGGGCTGATCAAATTTATCATTTGAAGAAAAATGAATTCAAATGAAAAGAAAATCATGTGGATTATGGAGTACGCAAAACTGGATTCGCAGTGATTCTAAGTACAGTGTTCTCTTTTCTTTTCATGATAAATGGCTAAAGAGAAAAGTAGGGAACTGCACTGCAAATCACTACGGATCCACTATTGCGGATTCCATAATCGACATGAATATAAAAACAGAACATTCAAAAATTTTTAAACACTAACGTCTGTTTTGATAAATATTATAAAATTGCCGCCCACTAGCAAACTGCCTCCCATTTATTTTGAAAATTTTGGTCCTGGATATTTTGAAAAATTGCCGCCCCCAAGCCCGGGGCCTGTGCACTCCTTGCCCCTGCGTTGCTAAGCCACTGGGCGTAACATCGACCAGGTTTAAATTTCAATTTTGGATCTATTGTTTCAAGAGATTGTTTAGATTGAAAACAGCGGCTACGAAAGCTCACTGAATCGGACACAATGAAATCCACTTCATAGTTCATTTTTATATCAATGTTTCAATCAAACAAACAGAAAGTACTCTGTGCAATTTATATAAATGTTCCAAACAGGTTAAAAAGTCCATTGATTTTGATTGAAGCATTTTCGAAAGGTTAATTATTTGCATTAAACTCGTTCCAAAATACTCTTGACACTACAAACTTGAACTTGTCTACGCGGTTACCAAGTTAAGTTGCTTTAAAACTTGAAGTCGCAATTAGCTTAGAATATTCAGCATATGTTTTTTGAAGAAAGGCCCAGCGCTTCGGACAACAGCGAAAAACGAAAAAAGTACAGGGAAGTTATTGAGGTAGACGGATGTGTTACCCTTTTTTCGCTTTGAAATTATTGTATTGATTTTGCCGCCCTGCTCTACAGTCAAGTGCCGCCCTAGGCAATTGCTTGTTTTGTCTACAGGCAGGTTCGGCACCGGATGCAAGTAGTATAGGATGCAAAATGCTGATTGAAGTTATGAATGACCTTGGCTTGATTTGTGGCATCTTTTTCTTTGGTTATTTTTTTGGTATTCCGTGCATTATAGTTATGAAAATATTAATTGAATTAGCACCTTCCTGAAAAGTCTCTCAGACTTTTTAATTTTAAGTCGTGAGCCTGAGTTCTGAAGACTGCATATCCTAAAATGTATAAATCAATTGATTTGCATGGGAATTTGATAGGATATTGTTTATGTGTTTGAAGAAACAAATTGCTTTATAACGTTTTTTTATTAAAACAAAAATAACCAAAATAATGCCACAATCTTGTTTCATTGAATTGTTGAGCTCACTATAGACTTGAAAGAAATAGATAATTAAAATGCAGAATATTCAAAAGCGTAAAGATTATGAATGTATATGTACAATAGACTGATTTTAAAATGTCTTCGAATTTCAATATCACTAGTTTTATAGTAAGAGTTTAGGGAAATAATAAGCCTGGTTAAAATTTCTGTCTTTTGAATTAATAATTTAGAAATCGCTACATCGCTTCTTTCTATTTTCCATACAAATCATGTGGGACAATTTTGTTTTTGCTTCTTTATATATAACTTTAGAAACATTTACTATATGGACTACTATATGACGCCCGACCTTGACACCCCGATCTTGAAGCCCCACCTAGATGCCTGACCTTAAAGCCCGACCTTGACGCCCGGCCTTGACACCCGACCTTGCATACAAAGCATACCCTAAAATGTTCATACACTTAAAGTTGCATACGCAAGAAGTTGCATACGCTATAAGTTGCATACACTAAAAGTTGCATAGCAACTAAATTATTATTCACTCAATACATCCAGATTAAAACATAAATCCTGATGTAAATTATAAAAAATCAATGTAAATACACTCGGATTTAAGTTTTAATCTGGATGTATCGAGTTAATAATATGGGCGTAAAAGTCGCCTTCACTAACAGTTGCATACATTAGCTGCATGTTATTATCCACATGAAATCAAATTTTAACACGTAAATACAAAACAACATGTAGCTAATCCTACTTTTTATCTAGATCTATTTCAAGATCCAAAACTTGTACTTTTTTATTATTATTATGGTAAGGTAGTGTAAATTGTAGTGCAAAGAAAAAAACCACCAAACATATGAAAAATATTATACAAACACACTGCCACTGTGATCCTGTTTGTTTTATTATGATCCAGATCAGATCATGTGGATACCTATAGTAAAATGCAGTTAATGAGTTTGATTAGGTTGGTTTTTGTTGTTTTTTCATCGTTCGACAATTCTGTGAATGATTTTTTTGTATTTTTTTGTTTGTTTTCAAATATGTAGTTAAACTTCCGATAAATATTTTTCCACCGTCTTTTCACAAGCATTTTGCTGTCTTGTTTGAGAAAAAATTCGTTTCGCGTCTATAGTCTTAAAACAAAAATTACCTAAATATATCTATTTAAGTCAGAATTAAATAAAATGTACTGTTGGAAAATTATATTTATAGAGATTTATTAAAATTCAATCAAGAAACCAAACAAATTTCATTTCGTAATTATCTTAATTTGAATAAATCATGAATCTTTTTTTAAATAGTTAAATACAAATCTAAACTCATCTAACCTAACAGCTAAATTTGATAGATTTCACGAATCCATTATTGATCTGTTTTAATTTAAAGCAAGTGCATTTAAATCCTGTTCTTTACTGACTCATTTAACAACAACCACAACATTTGCCGCCATATTATTCACCCGATTCAAACAAATTAAAACTGAAATCCGGAAGTAAATTATACAAATTCAATGTTTTATGTCGAATTCCTTTCAACAAAAGAATCGATTTTTTTTCTAAAAGAATCGATTTTTTTTTCTGTACAATTCGAATTTTTTCTGTCAAAACAAATCTTGCTAATTATGCAAGATTCAAGAAAGATTTTACAACGATTTGTACACACACGTTTGCAAGATTTGAAATTTCTAAAAAGTCAAATTGAATGTCGCGGTGTTTTAAGAAAACAATTTTTTTTTTTGAATACAAATTGTGTTTTTGGTTGCAAAGAATTTTCGGTGAATTTTATAGTAAATTTTGTTTGCGTTGTTTTTCAATTAATAATAATTCCCAAATTGAATATTTTCTGAATATTTTACTTCAAAATTGCTGCTGTCAAGTTCCACACATGTAATCACAAAAAAAAAATCGATTCTTTTCGTCTTTTCGTATTCCTTTCAACGACAGAAAAAATTCGATTCTTTTGTTGAAAGGAATTCGACCTTAATCTTGATGTAGCGAGTGAATAATATCGCGGTTAAAGCCCTTCCACACAATCCCACTGAGTATTAATACGTGTCAAAAAAGTGTGAAACAAATCATGTATAATAGTGTGGAAACAAAATATGATATTCCCAGCCTACACAATTTGACATGTGTTAATACATGAGAATTTTTAGAAATGGTTCTAATTCTGTCACACATTTCATCACATTTTTATTGAGGTTAAATTAAACTGTTGTGTGTGGTGAAAAAATGAAAAGAATTTCTCTCACAAATTTGGCAGTAGCATGGAATTCTTTTCCACTTTGTATTAATACTCAGTGGGATAGTGTGGAAGGGCTTTTAGTCAATATTGTCAGTCCCCTTTCACACGAGGAAACTGAATTACTATAACAATTTTCAGTTTGTATAAGTGAGCGAGGTGCACGAACGATTAGAGAAGATTTTTTTGAGGTTTCTACTCACACTTCAAGTAATGTCATTCAAGTTTCAACCAATACATAATTTAAAAGACGCTGTTGATATTGGTCAGCGTCTCTGTACTTTACCTCACTCCCACTTTATGGCGAGGAAAAGGTGGCCAAGAAAAACATCTCTTTTTCGCCGTAAAATGGGAGTAAGATAAATTACAGAGACGTAAAAAAAGTCGGATGAGAAAGTCCCATGTGAATTGTGAACTTCGTCAAAGGAAACTACAGAAAATCGTTAACGATTTTGTTTCTTCATGTGAATATGGAAGGCTCACAACCAGGGGCCTATTTCACGGAACATACATCACGCATACATTGTATGAATGTATGTACCTTAAAGTAGTCGCCAAATTTGGCTCATTCTCAATTTTGAATTTTTAGAAAAACTATGCGTCAACTTAGAAAACGCATAATTTAAAAAAAAATTAAAAATTTACGCCCACTCATATGGGGCCTATTTTACGTCACATACATTTCTGTAATGTATGTGATGTATATTCTGTGAAATAGGCCCCAGGGTGTCAGATTGTGCGATTTATCACCAAACAGGCGATTTGAAATTTTATTTGGTGACACGAAAATCGATTTGGCGATGTACCACCAAAAAGGCGATATTTTTAGTTTTAGGCGATTTAATTTTTTATATAAAAAAGATCCAATGGCTAACAATTGATACATACATTGAATTTATTGAGGAAGACTAGGTAAACAAAAGCGTATGGTTTTCTTTAATTTTTAAGTTTTTAAATTGTTTTCTATTGTTTTTTTTTAAGAACGGTTTTTTTATGTAGAAACTAAAAATTGTGAAATTGTATTTCATTTTTAAATTTGGTGATTTATTGGGTGGAAGATATTGAAATTTGGCGATTTTTTGGTGATTTGGACTTTACATTTGGCGATTGCGCTTTTATTAAACCTGACAACCCTGCTCACAGCTGTACCGAACCAAGTCATGCAAACAAAATCTAAAATTATTGCATTTTTCTAAGCGCCTTCAAGTATGCTGTTTTGTTCCGCATCCATTATTCTCAAAACCTTATTTCGATAGACTACAATTCGTAGTACGTATCACAGAGGGAGAGGCTAAAGGCGCTTAGAAAAATGCTGATGCTCCAAATGCATTTGATAAAACAAATAAACAACACATCTCGACCTGTGACGTCAGTGGTCTTAAGCGGTGGAATGCGTAGTGCATACTCCTCCTCCTGGGTTCGATCCCTATGGTGTACATGTAGAAAGTTTTTCAAATAAAATTGGATTAAAGCTCAGCACTACTAATAAGGAGACTGATGATAGGGCTTGGCACCCCTTGAAATAGCTATATCTCCAGCCAAATAATTAATTAAAACGAATTATAAATTAATTCGTATACAATTGGTGGTAGCACCTTAAAGTTGTTGTTGTTGTTCAAAAATTCAATGAAATTGACTGAACAAAGAATGGTCAAGTCTAATAAACTGACATGCTAGTAGGTATGATTAATACGATAAATAATAATAGTACCTACGTAGTTTTGTTTTGCACCTTTTCCAAAAACTTTAATTGTCTTCTCTTTCTGTCTTTGAAACAAAAAACAAGCGAAACAGCAAATATCTTCTGTTCTTGATAATCGGGAAAGTTTGTTTTGTTTACAAGATGAAAATTTATAAAAACTGGAAATAGTAATATCAAGAAAACGATATGTATCTACAAAAAAAAAGAAGAAATAACTTTTCAAAAGCAGACGTAGATTTTCTTACGGAGTAAGTGATTTTTCGTGAAAAAAAAGTGAGTGCCAGGACTCATGGGAATCTATGCAGAAGATTTCAACTCCAAGAGTGGCTCCCATTACCGATCATCGGATGTGTTGAAGACCAAATATCGAAAATTTCACCGTGCTTTCAGGTGGTTATAAACGTTGGGCTGAGAGTAAAGGTTCCCCCACACCAACGCGAATTTTCGGTGGCGACGACGAAAACAACAATAACAACACATGGTTGTCAACGAAAACAATACGTTGTTATTATTGTTTTCGTCGTCGCCACCAAAAATTCGCGTTTGTGTGGGGGATCCTTTAAACGGCAGAATACTGACGTTCAATTAAAACTATAAAATGAACTCAGTTCAAAGTTGAAACAAAATTGTGAAACCGAATTAAACGCTGAATTGAAGTTTAAACCAAAAGTGAAGTTAAAACTTCCACTGTGAAACTGGGGGTTAATATATTTAAATATCTTTTTATGATTTGGTTCGGTACAGCTGTGAGCCCTTCATATAAGGTTCAAAAGGTTTTAGAAGCAACTTGTTTCTTGGTTTGAAAGGGGACATAGGAAAATATTGTCAATTTCAATAATTTTTGGTGTTAAATAAAATTCAGCTTGTTTATTCACCTCTATCTTATTTTAATTGAAACAAGAATTTTCTTTAATCAAAACTTTCCAAGAAATTCTAAAATGTTCAAAAATACAATTATGCTGTAAATATACTTTTATAGTGATTCAGTGATTCAGGAAACGTGTAAATAATATTTAAACACAGAACCCCTGGTTTCCAACCATCATAATATTAAGTCAAATTAAGTTAAAATTGGTTACGGTCCATGTCCAATGTCCATTATAGAAACAAAATGTTATAGCAGTAAATTTTTTAATACCAAAATTAATACAAATACATTGTATTATGTATGGAATAGAAAAGGGAATTTCCTGAACTGATTTATATCGCAAATATCGAATACCAATCATTTTGCAGAAAAAAGCTTAATTTTCCTAACGTATAAACGGGTTCACTGTGTTCACCTGCAGTACCTTATGTAATAAGTCATTTTATTATCACCGGAGGGTGATCATCATTCAAAATGTTAATACCTTGCTACTTTGTTTTTTTTTTTATAGATATTGCAAACAACAAAAACCTTCATTCAGCCTTTCCTCCTTTTAGAGTGGTGTACTCACTATTTATCTAATTGTAATTGTGTTCTTTTATTTCATCATTATAAACTGCACCCATGTAATTGTTTTGATTATTCATTAATGATACGGTTTCCACGGCGGCACAGCATGGCTGACGGCATGGCATGGCACAGTGAAGAATTCCCTTCCTTCTTTGTGTGAAATTATTTAGTATCAGAGATAGAGTGCCACTGAAGTCTTTCACTTTTCTTAGCATATTATAGAAATTGATTACGGATATACTGGTTCGTCTCTACCTTGGAGGCACCAGTCAGCTATAAGCCAGCCAGCAGGTTACCAAATGTCCAATCATGGGTCTGGTCTCTGTGGTCCCTGGTCTATGCTGGTCCGTATGGACAATCAAGAGAGTTTATTTTTTCCTCGGTGGTAGCTTCCTCCTTTCGAATGGTACAAGATTCAAGCAGCCGTTATGACACAATCATCTGCCGAGTTTATATGTACGTATATACCTAGCTTATTATTGCTGTTGTTGGACTAAGCCTGGCTGATGATACTCGATTGCTATGTCTTCTCCAGAGGATGATTATTGCCCTCCACCGATTATTTTGAACACACCAAACAAATCAACCTCATAGCAGCGGGTAAATTGGCTGTTTGCGATGCGATGGTTTGGTCGACTAGTTTTGGTGGAAGCTTATACAGTATCTATATGTATGTTGATGATGGTCAGTGGGATGCACGTTCATCAAATTACTGGCTATGTGGATATGAATGCGAATCAGGATTAGGTGCAGTGCTGTGCTTAATATTTTTTTCAAGTCTTCTCTTGCTTTACGGGTGACAGTTTTATATCCGAATTAAAGTTATAACCTTCCCAAGTATTTAAACAGCCCTAAATAAACAAATCACATCTAAACTCTTGTTGAGTGCTTATAATCACTAAAATATAAAATGCAACCAAAATTAATAAAGCTATTTTGCAGATATCGAAGAAAAGACACCACATTGTTTTGAAATGGTTAAGTTCCTTGTTCGTTCCTTGTTGTACGGGTACACCACACTGCGAATAGTCTTCGTGGTAGGACGGTTATATGGTGACCGTAAAATGGGCGAATCGACCCATTTTGATAAAAATAATTCTATCATTTGCACATGTTGTTGAACGCTATATTTATCCATGGTAATTTGGCAAAACAGACTAAATAAATGACAGCCAATTTGACAGATGTAGCTTCAATAATGGCCGCTATCAACTGTCAAAGTTCAGAAGTCCCTGTTGGAAAACCCTTTAGTTTTACAGAAATCGAGTCAATGAAAATTAAAATTTTTTTTGCACAATACTGTATAACCATGAAGCATGAGGAATAATTGCGACGAAGTATCAAAGTATACTTTCAACTCTTAGTCGATGGTGCTGTAGATTAAAAGCGATCAAAATTATTTTTTTTCTTATTTCACTTATTCATCTTGTTGAAATATGAATTTATTAGGCAAGGCTTTTATTAGCTGCTTGAAGATATCTATAGTTTTCTTAACTGGAAGATCAGAATGCCTTATAAGGTGTCGTCATGGTTATCTTATTTATATGTTTTGTATGTTTAAAAATACTATTGATTTAAATGAGTATTGAGTACCCATTTTTTATGTCTTTCAAGTCATTAAAACCATCTATATTTTTCCTAATAGCTTTTAACGGCCTTAAGTCCTAAAACAAATTTGGCATTTCATCCCGGCGATCTCACTTGGACTCATCAGTTGACATAGTGAGGACCTTTGTCAATACGCAATTTTTTGTTAAGTTCAGTTCATCATACATAGATTTCGTGACGAATATCTAGTGTGAACTATATCCAACAATACTAGAATTCCTAATCATTAATTTGGAATTTTTTGTCTTTGTTTTTTGTCCAGGGCCACGGCAATGTTTATATAAGAAGGTTTTTTTTAATAATACAAATTCTATATACTACTGACATACATCAGCCAAGTAGAAGACTTAAGCTAAGTGCAGAAGATTGTCAGACCTTACAATATTGTCAGAACTGTCAATGGTCTGACAGTAGCTAACAATTAGCTGACAATTGACATATTTCTTACAATGAAAAATTGTCCGCTCACACGGTTGGTAGATTTCTTCCCAAAGTCTGACAATTTGATTGTCAGCTCTTTTTCTATCTCTCTTTAACCAACTTATTGACATTTCGGACAATGAAGAAATTGTCAGCAATTGTAAGATGTTTTCAATGAAAACATCTGACAATGAGTCTGACAATGTCCTAATCGACTGACAATGATAAAAATTGTGTTCAGCATATTCCCACTGACACTGTCTAGCTAGTCAAAAATCTAATAAATACGCCTGATCGAACTCAGAGCACCGCCTAATGCATTCCAGTAATCGAAAAAAGTCCAGCTACTTTTTGCGTTGCGTCGGGAACATGTGTTATGTACATTGTTACCTATATGGGTCGCTTCTCATTAGAACGTGTGTTTTTAATCAAGCTGTCAGTTTTATACTTTGACGCAACGCAAGCGACGGATTCTATGGGTTGGTCGACTACTTACGGATCAGAGTGAAAACAACATTGTATACCCATCTCTCTTATTCTAGTGTTTGTTTATTTGTATCCCTTTGCACTCTTTTCCACAGCCTGCCCACAGTACACAAATCTTAGATAATATATTGAGCAGGTTGACAAAGTTGAAAGCGTCAAAAATTAAGAAAATATTTTTTCGAATGCCCACAGGAACTCAGCACGCATCATAAGAAACAACAACAAATTATTGAAATTAGACAAGTAAAGGGCTACTGGATACCGTTTTCCCACCATATTACCTCGATCGATGGAAACGCTAATATTAGCTGCATTTTATTATACGCATGATCAGTTCTGGATCAGATCCCAATAATAAAACAAACAGGATCACAGTGACAGCCAGGGTATATATCCGGCTCTTTTTCCATTGTGTTTGTATATTTATGTTTTTGTTGGCTTTTTTCTTTGCTCTACAGTTTACACTACCTTACCATAACAATAATAAAGAAGTACTAGATTGTGGATCATGAAATAGATCCAGAAGAAAGCAGGATTATGTTGTTTTTGTATTTAAGCCTAGTACGCTGTTGATGAGAAAAAAAAATTTGCTGTGATCTCCAAAGAGACAACAAAACGCTTGCGAAGACACAACGGAAAATATCCTTGGAGAGTTTCATTAATTCCAAAAACAAAATCAAACATAAACGCAAAAAATCAGAGAAACCCATGAAGTAAGAAAATGATAAACAAAAAAAAAACACAAATAAAACTCAAATGTTATTTTTTCGCACACAATAAATAGTCTGTATAATTAGCCGTGTTTTTTTGCAAGCCCGGGGGGAATTGGATGAAAATAACGACGTCGGTGCTAAACAATTAACATGTTAAATGCAACAACAACTAATCCCGGAGAAATCTCGGGGTTTAACTTAAGCGCACCGAAAAACTGTGTTACCGGCATGAATTGCATACATGTTATCGATAGTTTGTATGAAAACTCCATGTTTTTTACTGTCATGGCGTCGCTAATCTCCGCTGTCGTTTTTTTCAACCAATTCCCCCCGGGCTTGCAAAAAAACACGCCTATTAATTCAGTGCGAAAGAGGAGCGGAGACTTCTCCAAATAATCTGCTACAATTATAAATTTCGCTCTTCGAACAGCGTAATGCAAAACGAAATTTTCCGTTTATGATTTCGTTGTGTCATTTTTGTATGGGATTTTTCGTTTCGCATCAGCAGCGTACTAGGCTTTACGTGTAAAAATTTGATCCTGATCATATCATGTGGATAGTAAAATGCAGCTATTACCTTTAATATATTATGTGTAATTTAGGTTTGGACTACCATTTTCAGTGTTTTAGTTAGACAATTAATGGAACAAAGTTAGACATTTTTATTTTTGTAAATAAGACTGACTTCGGGACTATTGGCTTAGAATTTACAGCTGATGAATTCCCGATTCCCAGGTATCCAATATTTCTATATCTAGAAAGAGGAATCAATCCCAATATCTTTGCGGAAAGGGTACATTTGATAAATAGCAAAGTAACTTAATGGTTAAGCTGTAGGTATTGACTTCCGACAATCAAGGGCTATACCTACTTTGAAAGGAATGTCAAAGAGTACCTATCCTATGCATATGTTACGAAATGTAATTAATCAGGCACCAATTAACCGGGTACCGAAATGTTTCTTTTTTTCTTCCTTATTTCAATATAATTGTATATATTATGTATAAATGTTTTTTAGAATGTAGTTTTGTATCAAAAAACCTCTTAATGGATAAATTGTTAGAAAGTTGTTAGGATTATTTGTACAAAAATACCTATGTTTGCTTATCGCAATTTTATCTGTCTGGTGAGGAGTTAAATACAGCAATTATATTCTATTGCTTTTTTCAAACATTTGTCATCTCATATTATATAGGTACATAATATGTATATAACCAATCAGGTAGTGTCTGTGTTCAATCCAAGCTCGGCATTATAAAAACAAGAAAATATTTAATCTTTTAACAGTCACATAATTGTGTTTCTTCTCAAAAATTTGTCTACCTACATAGATATACCGGCTTTTCTATCGAAAATTATTTGACAAACGTTATTACATCATTTTACGATAAAGCTTCTGCCAAATTATCTACAGTTAAATCTCAAACAGCCATTTGTAAAAGTTAAAGCCACCAACTCTATAATGCGGAGATGATGCACTTGGACAGCACAATAATGGTGTTGCATTCATTTGCCACCAAAAAAACAACAAGGACGCCATTCGCGTGTTGTTTGTATTAAGAAACCTCTAAAAGACACTAAAACTCAACATCCTAATTAACTCATCACTTTCATTTAATTCAATAGGGTTCCTTGTGCTGTGCCACAGAAGATAGTAATGACATGGACAACCGTTTAGCGTTACAGTCAATGGAATTAGATAGCCATTATACCTTCATATCTGGTGGTTTATCTCGGTTTACGAGCATTGCGAGTTCGCCGGCTATAAATTAGGCATTTCTGCGAATATAGTAATGTAATACAGGTTATTTATTGTTGTAAGTTTGTAATCATACAAAATTGGGAAAGGAGTTTTCGTCGGTAAATTATTCGGCATTGCGACATCACTATGGAATGGTGTTTTCTATTGTCGACGTTGTCTTCGTCGTGTCGCCATTCCTATAGATGACGAGGTGCGGAAATGAAAACAATGTTGTCTATATACCATCCGATAACTCGTGCAAGGTGCAAGATTCAATAAGCAAATCTGGCTGAAGTGTAAGCCAGGTCAGCATGGGCATCCTAACAGCCAGGCAAGTGCATTCGCGCCAAAGATGCCGTTTCTTTTAAACAAGGTGCAAAAACTTATGTCATTTTAATTTATAATTGTGTTTCTCAAAGTAGATAATAATAATGTTTCAAGACTTTTAAAGGCATTAGGTATCCATGGAGAAGCCACTTGTTCGATTATGCATATTTGAATGCCTTAGAACTTATATGCGAGTTTGATCTTATATTATTTCCAAGGAGATAGTCTTAGGTAATCAGAGTTAGTATAAAAACGTCTTCACATTTACACTTTGTGTATTTGACTCAGTGATAATTTGAAGGAATTTTTTGTGCTTGTCAAATGAACTTTCAACTTTGTTGCAGCTTACATATTGTGGACAATAGAAAGTTATTCAAATGTCGAAGTTCCATTAGGTAATGTCCTTATTAATATATAATATTATACTTTTTGAGATCGAATAATATTGGTCTCGGTCTAAGATCCGTTATCTTTTCATATTGGTACCGCCGCCTATTTTTTTTTTGTTTTTATGAAGAAATATCGCACAAAAGTTTGTATCCAGATTATTGCTCGATAGATGGAAGGCAATATTATTGATTTCCATTGCCGAGGCCATAAATTTTGACGTTTTACCTTTATCAAAATGGTTTCTCCGCGATTTTGAATAACTTTTGCTTTGTTTCTAAATTGAAGTTGCAAAATGATAAATTAAGCGATTTAATTTTTTTTATTACCTATCAATAATATGTGCAATTTTAAAGATCAAAAACACATTTGACAGTGGTCGTAATTTCTATACTGACTTTTGGCACCTGAAATAACATGGCAATAGAAAACCCACCCAGTCAATAAATTGTCATTGCCATTGAAATTGACATCGCCTCAAATATTGCTAATGGAGCCACAGCGTTAATGGCCAGCCATCTTTTTGAATAAATGGTTATTGGCTAGTTAATACAAAGCACTTGTATAGGCACAGTACACAATTCTAAAGTACTTAGAATAAGAAGATAAGGAAGAGGTGTATATCACATATACAGTGCTGTATATGAGTGGGGCACCAAATTAAAAAAAATAAAAAGAACCCGATCTGTCATTTTGCCGAGCTATAAAGGAAAGTGTTTCGAGATTTTAAAACGTTAAAATAGTGAAATAGTGAAAATACTAAATAAAAAAGTCAAATAAAAGTTAACATAGCGAATACTTGCAAAAATGTATTCAAAAACTATAAAACAATATGCGGTGCTGCGTTGAATCATGTAAAAACACCTATAATTATATATGTATATATAATTATAAATTATATATATAATTATAAATTAGAATTATATATATATATTATAGGTAAATATATTTCTTAGAAAACTTTTCAATTGATATTTTGTAGCATTTTGCTATATAAAAGTAAATTGGTTGAAAATAAAAATATATGTATCTACTTCAATCACCTGAATTAGCTGATCCTGATCTGTCAAAATTGAAATTCTCGTCCAGACTGCAGTGTCAAATTTGATTTTGTTGATGTTGGCAAGGCGCTTAATTCCATTGAGCGGCCGTATTGTAGAGTAATTTTTGTTACTTTGTGTGGAATATGCAGAACCGCATATAAAGGATGTTGTTTTTAGACGTATGGTTTTCAAGAAGAAATAAAACGCATATAATTTAATGTTATGGCCAAGAATTTAGCTTTATTATAAAGAATAAGGGTTTGCCATTATGTTTTAAAAATGATTTCGGGCAAGTGGCCGCCGCGGCTGGCTCGAATAAATTCCAGCCGAGAGGCCCCAGAGGCCCCAGCTCCAATTGTTGCGCGCGATGGCGGATGGACTCATTCGGGTCTTCTTCGATACTCTGCTCCACAGCAGCAGTAGCGTCTTCGGTGCGACTGTACGGCTTCTCTGAGGATGCGCATTATGCACTAAAGTAAACGTGGTGCGAAACCGATCCATGGTTGCTCGAATTACTCTGCTGGGCGATTATGTCGACCGAATATTGGACGCAGCGCGCGATCCGTTGCGCGAACCGAACCATTATTTTGGTAATAAATTTGCACGATTTGCAAACGTTGTTCAGGAGTAAGTCTATTCATTATGAAATGGCAAACCAAAGTCCAAACTAAGCATAAATCAAGTGACAGAAGCTGTCAAAAAGACCAACTCCGAAAAAAGTATTGCCAGATAGAAAACCACACGTCTAAGACAAACACCCTTTAGTTTTATATTTTTTTGTAAATAAAGTATTGCATGTATGCAATTTATTCACTTTATTTACTTTTATTTTATTTTATTTTATTTTTTTAATTTAGTTTCCTAAGCTTTTTTAACCATTTTAATGATTTAAAATCTCAAAACCCATTCCTCAAAAAAACATCTTAAATTTCATTTAGCTGTCTAACTGCATACCTTTCTTGTGTGAATGCATTTGTGTTTATGTAAATCTAACAAATTTTGAAAAACCCTCACTTTTTCCTCGATATGCCCGTTCCTCTATTTCTTCTTCTAAGCTTGAGTCAAACATACATAGTTGGTTTGAAAGAAAATGCATTATGGACTGTTTATTGGCATTATTATTATTTTTATTAGAAGCTTATATTTGCCTATATGTATATAGATTTACATTACATTCGTTCATATATGCATAAAAAAAATAATTGTTGTTGTTTACATTATACACTATTTTTTCGATATTTACAATTTTCGTTTGTATTTTTTTCATTCAATCGGTAATTTTTTATTTTTGTTTAATATAATATTTTCGTTATGTATGAAATCCTGTGTAACAAATCTAAGGTAATATATTGCGCAAGTTGTCAGAGTTGAAAGTGTCATAAAATTAAAAATGGCTAATCGAGTGTCCACAGGAACTCAACTCGCATCATTAGAAACAACAACAAAATATTGAAATTAGACAAGGAAAGGGGCACTGAATCCACCATTTTACCACCATAATACCTCGATTTTGACAGATGCGCAGAACTGAACAAAAATGAAAACGCTAATGATATTACCCTTAATATGTGTACTGTGTCTGGATCCATCATTTTACCACCATATACATAGTAGGTCTGTTCGCGTACTTGCCTGTAACTGCCAGATTCTACGAGATAAATTTTTTTTATATGAACTTTGACAGTATTTCGGGCAAAAAATGGTAGAAATGGGTAGTTTTGGGGAGTAAACGAACAAGGTTAGTAGGTATATGTATTATTTTTGACAAATGCGCAGAACAGAACAAAATGAAAACGCTAATGATATTAATTTTAATAGGTGTACTGTGGTCTGTGATGAGAAACATTCATGATTCACTCAACCGCCTTGTAAATATATTTTGACAGCCAAAAGTTTCGTCATCGTTCCGAATGTTTCGCATTGGTTTGGAAGAGCCTTTATCTCGTCTTTTCGGAGTACTTTCTGTTAAATTCAGGCCGCGTATGAATTAGATTAAAATTTATCCAGATTAAAATTTTTGACAGTAATGAGATAAATACTATACGTGGAAACAGTGTTGCCGGAGAGAAATATTATAAAGTAGTACTGCAGCCAAAAAAGGAGTATTTTGAAAAAATGGTAGTACAGACATTTTTTAGTCTTATTTTGTATCTTTATTTATAAAAATAATCATGAAGAAAAAAATTTTTATTAGATTTTCTGAATTTCTAAGAAAGCAGCAACTTTTTTTTAGAACCTCCAGCAACACAAGACACATTTTCAGCTTTGCTGTTACCTTCTCCAAGGAATCGAATTTCAGTAAATATCCATGTAATAGGCGTGTTTTGTTGACTTTATAATGTGAACATTAAGAAATTTTTCACATTAAAGCCTAGTACGCTGCTGATGCGAAACGAAAAATCCCATACAAAAATGACACAACGAAATCATAAACGGAAAATTTCGTTCAGCTTTTCGTTTTGCAGTACGCTGTTCGAAGAGCGAAATTTATAATTGTAGCAGATTATTTGGAGAAGTCTCCGCTCCTTTTCGCACTGAATTAATTATACAGACTATTTATTGTGTGCGAAAAAATGACATTTGAGTTTTATTTGTGTTTGTTTTTGTTTATCATTTTCTTACATCATGGGTTTCTCTGATTTTTTGTGTTTATGTTTGATTTTGTTTTTGGAATTAGTGAAACTCTTCAAGGATATTTTTCGTTGTGTTTTCGCAAGCGTTTCGTTGTATGTTTGGAGATCACAGGAAATTTTCGTTTCGCATCAGCAGCGTACTAGGCTTAAGCCAACTTTTAACATGCAAATACAAAAACAACAAGTTAACAGGACATTCAAACTTCAGTAACTCTAATGTGAACATTAACTTTCCAATGAATTTGCTTGTTAAGCCTAGTACGCTGCTGATGCGAAACGAAAAATCCCATACAAAAAAGACACAACGAAATCAGAAACGGAAAATTTCGTTCTGCTTTTCGTTTTGCAGTACGCTGTTCAAAGAGCGAAATGTATAATTGTAGTAGATTATTTGGAGAAGTCTCCGCTCCTTTTTCGCACTGAATTAATTATAAAGACTATTTAATGTGTGCGGAAAAATGACATTTGGGTTTATTTGTGTTTTTTTTTGTTTATCATTTTATTACATCATGGGTTTCTCTGATTTTTTGCGTTTATGTTTGATTTTGTTTTTGGAAATAGTGAAACTCTCCAAGGATATTTTCCGTTGTGTTTTCGCAAGCGTTTCGTTGTCTGTTTGGAGATCACAGAAAAATTTCGTTTCGCATCAGCAGCGTACAAGGCTTTATATTGGTATCTTTGCATGTTTTCCAGGAAAATATGTTCGGTGAAAAAATAACTTTTGTATGAAGATTTAAAATTATACACCGAATTATTTTATTAAAAAATAACGAAATACATTTTCGATGATGCAAATAAAATTATTTTAATAAAAATTATCATCCAGAATTGCTAAATCATATATGGCAAGATTTGAACAGAGTAATATTGGTTTTGGTAAGTAACCATTTTCAACGAACGCATCCGCTGTGGGGCTTTTTTCAAGAAAGTGTGAGTTATACAAATACAAATGCATTGACTCAGCATCGCCATGCAGTAAGAGATAAATGCTGGGGCGCATAAGGAAATTTTTAGCTGGTTTTTTGAGGAATGGGTTTTGAGATTTTAAATCATTAAAATATTAAAAAAAAACTTATTAAATTATGTACAAAAGTTAAATAAAAATAAATATAGTGCATACATGCAATACTTTATTAACATGCGGTGCTGTGTTAAATCTTTTAAACACTTAGATATAGTAAGAAGTTTACAATTTTTTCATTTCACTGGCTGATTGTATATTTAATACATATAAAGTAATGGGAAGAAAATTTAAAACCTATTTTTACTATTATTTCAGTTTTTTATTTAGTTTAAAGGCTCTCCCAAACCAACGCGAAACATTCGTCGACGACAGATTTTTGTTGTTGTTTAGCGTTGTGTATTTGTCATATTTTGTGTTATTGTGAATGATTCGCTACGATTTCGCGTTGGTTTGGGAGAGCCTTAATAAGTTTTGTTCACTATTTTATCGTTTTAAAATCTCGAAACAAAATTTTATACCGCGGCAAATGACAGATGACCCGAGCAAATAGTGCCAACATTCCGATGCAAAATGTCTTAATGAAACTGGAAAGCTAAAGAGTTTTGTTGAGCATTTCCTAATGTGAACATTAAGAAGGTCAACAAAACACACCTAATACAACTTTACTTTGAATTATTTTAACAGTAATAAGTAATTACAATATTTCATATACATAAAAATTCACGGTAGCAATTAATAAATACCGAATTTGAATTGAATTGAATTGAATTGAATTTTATTGAGACTTATAAGAAAATTTTACAGAGTACAATTCAGTATATATATTTACTTAGCAAAGCTATGTTAACTGCGGCTATAATGTATTGCCTGCTCTATCTAGCTGCATTTATGGGAAGCCTCGTGGCTGTCACTTATAATATATAAAATATATAGTCATTCTGCTCTTGCTCAGGAGCAATGTTTCAGTTACGTGTTGGCTATTGCAACGGGAATAAATACCGAACTGACAGATGAAAATTGCATGAAGCCAACGAAAATCAAACAAGAAAGAGAGAAATTCCCTTTTTGACGAAAGTTTGGAAGATAAAAGTGCTGCCAAATTTGCATTAAATTTGAGGTAAATTAAATTTATTAAGGTTAACACTACAATTTGCAAAGTGTAAGGTATTTTAGGTTTTTGAAAAAATAGGAGTACAAATATGAAGGGAGGAGTACGGGAGTACGGAGGTGTTGAAAGTAGTAGAATACTCCTATGGGAGTATTTTCGGCAACAATACGTGGAAACGTACGAACTCAATCTCGAATTAAATTTAATAGAAATTTTAAATTCGTAGAGTAAAGTGGGTAATATGGACCACCAATCATATTTTTGTTAATAAAACGCACTGTTTGAGTTTTCTTAAAGATTTTTTTTTTTAAAAAAATCAGTTCATTTTTATTAAATAATTACAACAACAAAAATATAAATTCACTTTTTAAAAAAATAATAAAAATCAAAGTAACACGTAACAAAAAAAGTGGAGGGTTATATGGACCACCACCACCAGCTTTGTTTTTCTGGGAAAATGGATTGGGAATTTATTTTTTTGCTGCTAGTTGAAAGGCCATGTGTTTAATTTCATTTCCGTAAGCCCAAAAATATTTAAAAAAGGAAAGAATAAAAACGATTTGTTTAACTAAATAAAAAAGGAGAAACACTAACAAAAAAAAAATAATCAATGCCTTCTACTTTTTTTTAAATTTGCACAAACTACTTCGAGGTAAGTTTAAGCGGGTTGGCTATGTTTTCCCGCGGCTCGTTTTCCCGTGTCACGTTTTCCCGCGTACGTTTTCCCGCAAAACATTTTCCCGCAAAACGTTTTCCCGCAGAACGATATCCCGAAACACGGTTTCCCGTGTAACGTTTGCCCGCCGATTCCTACTTTTTTTAATACAAATCGACAGCGCATGAACAAAATTCATTTCAATAGTAGTTTTCTTGTATAAAAGTCTTTTCTTGTGTTAAGGTGAGGTATGTATGGGGGGGCATGCTGCGCCCCTGCAACCCCCCTGCTTGGCACACTATAGGATTTGGGGTAGGTGCGAGGTTGAGCGTATGAAAAGTTTCTTTTCATAATTTGGTAGTTTTTTTTATGAAAATTTAAAAAAAATAAAAAAACGCTTAATATTAACAAACATAAAATATTTATTGCATAAATGCAAAATAGTATCGTCAAAAAGTACTAATTAATATTGCCTATCCCGCCGCCAATCCCGTGGAAAATTTCATAGGCAATCGTTCCGCGGGATATCGTGCTGCGGGATTGTAGCAAAAAAACTACCTTTCAAATCGGCGGGCAAACGTTACACGGGAAAACGATCGCGGGAAAACGTAGTGATCCCGTTTAAGCTGTTCGCGCACAAGAGCAACAAATCTTCACCGCGATTGTATTTGTGTGAGGCGAGAAAAGCTGGTGGTCTATATCAGCCGAGTGATCCACATTACCCGACTTTACTCTACCTATAAAGTTAAGACAATGTCAAAAAGCGCATTAAAAATATTATACATAGTTTACAAGGTTTAAAATAAAAAAGAAAAGACTCGGAAAATAGAAAAAGAAGACTCCAAAAATTAAGTTACGGTGGAGGGGAGTGCATCGATCGAACAAGATATTTTACAAAAAAATCTTCTAAATTTCCAAATTATTAATAAAAGCACTCTAATTTCTTAAAATAATCAAACACTGGAAGAACTAGCTTCTATTTTATAAAAAAAAAAACTTTAGAGCAACAATCAGTCCTTCCCAAAATACAATAATTAAAATAAATTAAACTTTAAATGAGCTGTCTATTTCAATGTTGACTATACGTTAATTTGAAATTGAATTGATTTTATTCTGAAGACATATTATCTACATAGTGACGTTCACAGTAACGTTCACGGTTTAACCAAAGTTATGCCTTTCCAACTACAAAAATAACTTAGATAGGTATATTCGACCTAGCCACACCAAGAGCATTCTCTTTAGCATGTGTATATTCACTTTGTGCGTTTCGTTTCATTTAAAATCTGGTTGGAACACTGCAGAAGAGGTTTTACCAAGAATTAAATTGATATACATTATTGCAATATAGAAATGTACCTATACATACTATAGACCTACCTACCTCACCTACCGCCTGTCAATAACCAGTTGATCTCTTAAAGTTGTTTTGGTTTAAAAAAGACTTAAAAACAAAAATAAATCAAAGGCAATTACTTTAAAATAAGCGTTATAAACGAAAAATGCCAGTTAAACAAATTAGCTAGAGACCCAAAGCCATAATCAAAGTAATGTGATCGCTTAGGTCGGTCGGTTCGGTTTGGTGCGGTGGATGGCGCTTTGGTGAAGGAAACTAGTTACCTTGTCAAGGTGTTCAGCATTCGAATATAGCAAAGAACCAGTTGCCATAGATTTTTTGGTAAATAAGTAAATTTAAAGAGACTATCGGAAGCCCACAGAAACTCTTTATACCATGTCAACGCCAAGTAATATCTATACACCTATTATGTTTACAGCTTTGAAATAATACATAATAACATTACATATGTCATATAGTTTGCATAAAGGCATTTTTAAATAAAAATTTAAAAGCAGCAAGTAGTAGGTCTACGTAGAATAGGTGTTCTAATGATTTAAGTAATTTTAATAATTATTTGTCATGCTTGGGAGTACCTTACGATCAGCTTATTTTAATCCTTGTTTTAAGAACACGGTGAACACGCCTTAAACAATGACAGTTCATGGAAATAAGTAAGCAAACATACCATTTTCACATTTGTAATTGTCAAAGTGACATTTGGAGTTAGAATGATACTTAAACGATGAAATAGTCAAATCCTTATTTGAACCTAGCATGATACTAAGGGCCAGTTTGCTCACAGCTGATCATCTTTAATCAAGGATTATTGCAACTGGTAAACTTCGACAGCCGTGATTTTTTAAGAGGTTTAGAACTTTAAAAAAAAAAAAAACACAAAAAATTCGAAAAAATGAATGAAATATTTATTTGAATCGATAGTTTGAACTTTGCAATTTAATGTTTAAAGATAATTTCATGCAAATGTTGACCGCGGCTGCGTCTCAGGTAGCCCATCCGCTGAGTCCAATTTTGGCATACTCTTTCACACATATCGGCCGGTATCTCACGAATGAATGCATGGATGTTGGCTTCCAGTGCGTCAATCGAAGCGGGCTTGTCCCTATAGACATTAGCCTTGACATACCCCCACAAAAAATAGTCTAATGGTGTCAAATCGCACGATCTAGGCGGCCAATTGACCGGCCCGAAACGTGAAATTAACTGTTCACCAAACTCGCCTCGCAATTGCGCCATTGTTTCGCGTGCTGTGTGGCATGTGGCACCGTCTTGTTGAAACCACATATCATGCAAGTCAAGAACTTCCATTTCGGGCAAAAAAAAGTTTGTTATCATCGCTCGGTAGCGTTCACCATTGACAGTAACGCTGCGATTCGCATCATCTTTGAAGAAATATGGCCCAATAATGCCGCCGGCGAATAAACCGCACCAAACAGTGGCTTTTTCGGGATGCATTGGTAGCTGTTGCAATGCTTCTGGCTGATCTTCACTCCAAATGCGGCAATTGTGCTTATTTACGTACCCATTCAACCAAAAATGAGCCTCATCATAAAATGGAAGCAGCGCGCGATGAACATTTCGAACCGAGCACGAATTTTGATAGTAAAATTCAATAATTTGCAAGCGTTGTTCATTTGTAAGACGATCCATGGTTAAATTGCAAACCAAACTGAAGCTGTTTGACAGTGACACAAGGTACTAAACACACGTCAGCTGTCAAAACCAGTGTTGCCAAAACCAAACCAGCTAAAAAATCACCCTTTATAAAGAAATTTTAAAGCCATCTTAACTTTAAGATACCTCTAAATAGCTCTTAAGTGCGAAATCGGTATCTATAATCAATTTTCACATTTAAGCACCATGACTTAAAGGCCTCTTAACTTAAACGCCAATCAGGGCGTTTAGAGGTAACTTAAAGCCATTTAATATATATTTTGAGATCTCAAAAGAATTGTTTTTGTGTATTTATTAGAGAAATATGTATAATATACATAATATGTATCTGTATATGTATGTAGGTAGAATTTTCAGTTTTGTGTTCTAATTAAAGAAAGTATGAATAATAATTATAAAAAAGATATATTTATATCAAACGGCTGAAAAAAACCAAAGAAATTTGTGAAAATAAAAACACGTCATAAAACAAAATGGAGTCCGGTTTCATTTCTTTTGCTTTGGCCTACATACCATCCAGTTGCTTCTCTTTCCCTCTTATTTGCTAATGAGCTTGTTTTTTGTTTGAATTTTTTTCGAAGCTTTCAATAACAGCCTAAAAGTATGCAATTCTTAGAATACATGACACAATCGTTGTTTAGTTAAGTATCAATCGGAATACGATTATAGATAAGAATTTAAGTAACATCATTTAAAGGCAATTTAAATATTTAAGCAAACTTAACTAAATGGCCTCTAAGAGACGTTTTAAGAAAATCTAATAGATACGGCTGCGAATGTACATGGAAATCAAATTTTTTTTCAAGGAATCCATAATTTATGTTGTTAATCATGGAAATCGCTAATCAGTAGATTTTGGTTGATTAGCGCCATTTAGTTAGAAGCTGTAAAAGTCATTGTTCAGATTTAACCCACTGTGAACAAACTGGCCCTAAATGCTTTAACATCGTACTAAATCGTCTAAAATTTAAACACTTGCTTTATCTTAAAGCCCTTAATGAACATACCCATCACAATAAAAGTAGCGGAGAGCTTAGCAAACAAAAAACACTTAAGCTAAGGCATACCTAACTTTTTCAATATGTATTTTTATACATCAAACAGAATTCTTATAGTATTATAAATAATTAATTTTACCAGTGTTTTTGTATTCATGTACAATGGCTTAAAAACTCAGCCGTATCTATTAGATTTACTTAAAACGTCTCTTAGAGGCCATTTAGTTAAGTTTGCTTAAATATTTAAATTGCCTTTAAATGATGTTACTTAAATTCTTATCTATTTATAATCGTTTTCCCATTGATAATTAACTTAACAACGATTGTGTCAAGTATTCTAAAAATTGCATACTTTTAGGCTGTTTTTGAAAGCTTCGAAAAAATTCAAACAAAAAACAAGCTCATTAGGAAACAAGATAGAAAGAGAAGCAACTTGAGGTATGTATAGTCCAAGGCAAAAGAAATGAAACCAGACTCCATTTTGTTTTATGTCGTGTTTTTATTTTCACAAATTTCTTTGCCATTAATGTTTTATTTATATTAATATCAATCCAAAATCCCTATGACGCTGTTTAGTGTTTAGATTGGGAAGATTGAGACCGGTATCACGGCAGTTCATAGGCAAAAGAAGTGTGGGGTGAGGAATCTTGTGAGGCAGGAAGAAAACATAAAAACCGGACTCATGAGTCTACTTTGTTGTTGTTTTAATGTGTGAAATTGTTGTTGTTTCAATGTATTTTGATGCGCCTGAAAATATAAACACGATGACACTCACCAGTCTGGACTCAATCTTCCCAATCTAAACAGGGTCTATAGCTGTCTACTTTATTTTGCAGAAAAAATATTTAGAACCACTGGTTTTAAAAGGCTTTTGACCTGTGGTTAAATTAATTGTGAACCAAAATCAAGCTTTCCGGGAAACTTTCCGCAGTTTGCTATACTGACTGGACTACATAATAATAATATAGTAAAGTTATTCAACCCCGAATTGAAAATAAGTTAAATGTTTCTATATTTATTTTTTTTTTTTCAATTAGACAGCGTGATACAGCGATAAGAAAAGGCCTAGCTAGAAGGTTAGTTAGGCTTTTTTCAAACTTGTCTCTAAACGTGATATTTTTTTTTCGTATAGACAATATCTAAACGTGATCAATTTAATGTCTTCTTTAAATAAAATGTTAATCAAATACCTTAAGTAAACTTGAATATAATAAGATGTAAATAAGAGCCGGTTTTTTCTTATGTTTATATTAATTATTTTGAGCCTGAATTGTTTTTGACTTTTTATTATATTGGTTAAGTATTTAAACAAAAATGCAAAAATACTATAACAAAGCTCTGTGCCTACATTCTGTGACTCTTGCATCGACAAAATCAGTCGAGAAAAGATGAAAATTGAAACAAATAGCATGAATTTTGTTTCATTTTTCAAAGCTTCTCGACCAATTTTAACGATGACTGAGTTACAGAACGTAGGCACTGATTATGAAGCAAGTTGGAATTAAAGTACGTATTAAAAGATTTATTAAAATCATGCAGAATTTTATTTGTTGGATAGTTAACAATGAATATTTGATTTGTGGCAATGATTTTGTAAAATAAAAGAAAAAATAGTGACTTATTAAAAACTTTAAAATGATCTCAATGTGATTTTACTTTGTTTTTGTTTTTGTTTTTTTTTTTTCTTTTTTTAGTTTATTGTTCTTTGTTATACTTTTTTTTGAAGAAATATATTTACGTTACTTAATCTATTGAATTAAATGCTAATTACCTACCTACTAATTTAACGTTTTATAATTTTTTCTGTTTTTTTTTTTGTTCGTTTCACTATTCGCCTCATTGATCGCAACGCTCGCAAACAGTGAGACAGTTTGACTTTTTGTAATGTCGAATTCCTTTCAACAAAAGAATCGAATTTTTTTCTAAAAGAATCGATTTTGTTTCTGAACAATTCGAATTTTTTCTGTCAAAACAAATCTTGCTAATTTAGCAAGATTCAAGAAAGATTTTTAACCGATTTGCACACACACTAGCAAGATTTGAAATTTCTAAAATGTGAAAATGAATGTTGCGGTGTTTTAAGAAAACAAATTGTGTTTTCGGTTGCAACGAATTTTCGATGAATTTTATAGTGCATTGCTTTTCAATTAATAATAATAATATTTTCCAAATTGAATATTTCTGGACATTTTACTTCAAAATTGCTTCTGTCAAAAACAACACAAGATCCAACTTTGTTTTGGATTTGGATTTCCAAATCCATTTTGAACCCACACTTTTAATTTATAAATATCGCCAGCAGTGTAAAAAATGACAACGGGTGTAGTTATAGAAATTAAAAAAACAAAAGGGAAAAAGAGGTTGTTTTATTTTCATGATCTACGTTCTGTAACTCTCGCATCGATGAAATTGTTCAAGAATCGTGGGAAAATGGAACAAAACTCATATGATTTGTTTCAATTTTCATCGTTTCTCGACTGCTTTTGCAGATGTGAGAATTACAGAGCTGATATCTGGGCAAAAAAAAACACAGCTATTATTTCATACCTACTTACTCTATAAGGCTGTGACATGGATGAAAAATTGGTGCCGTGAACTAAGGGCCAGTTGTACAATAGTGGTTCAGCCTCGGTTCAAGATTTTAATTCACCGATTTCGGCGGATTAACAAAGGTTCAACGCTGGTTCAAGTATGTAATTGGTTTTTATCACACACTTGAACAGTAAACCACTGTTAAAACTCATTTAATCCGCCGAAATCGGTAGATAAAAATTGCTGAACCACGGTTTAAATATTTGTACAACTGGCCCTAAGGCCACATGAATTAACTCCATAATGGCCGTCATTGACCTATTATATATGGACTGCTAGTCGAGCGTCATTTCCATACACAGTACACATATTAAAGGTAATATATTGCGCCACAGTACACAAATCAAAGGTATTATATTGCGCAGGTTGTCAAAGTTAGAAGTGTCAAAAAATTAAAAATGGCTGTCCCAGTGCCCACAGGAACTCAGCACGCATCATTAGAAACAACAACAAAATATTGAAATTAGACAAGTAAAGGGACACTGGATCCACCATTTTACCATCATAATACCTCAATTTTGACAGATGCGCAGAACTGAACAGAAATGAAAACGCTAATGATATTACCTTTAATATGTGTACTGTGTATTGCGCAGGTTGTCAAAAGTGGAAATGTCAAACGAAATTAAAAATGGCTGTTCCAGTGCCCGATACAGCAATATGTCATTTCTTGTTTACTGTGATCAAAAGTGCCATCAGAAAAAAAATACAATAAATTAATTTTGGAGGTGTTTTTATAGAAAATATAAGCAGTAATAAACTTAAAAACAGAATGAAACACACAATTGAAACGTAAGTAATAATATTCTTGTGTTTTATTAGATATTTTCTTGCAGAAAAGCAATTAGGTTTGTATTCAACATCTTATTGATTATAATCCTTAGATATTGCTTTTCTGCAAGAAAATATCTAATAAAACACAAGAATATTATTACTTACGTTTCAATTGTGTGTTTTATTCTGTTTTTAAGTTTATTACTGCTTATATTTTCTATTAAAACACCTCCAAAATTAATTTATTCAATCAACGTGCCACCAAGGAAGAAAAACGTCCAAAAAAGAAAATTCACGTTTCCCAGAACCACAAGTGAAGTGCGCGAAAATCTCTGTAATTTGGGTTTCAACAACACCTTCGTCCAAGTTGCTAATCTGTCCGGCCGTGAAACCATTGCCCGTGGTACTAGTGGAATGTAAACCATTGCCCGTGGTACTCGTGGAATGAAAGGTTGATCGTTAGTCACTCTACACTCGTCAAGTAAGATAAAAAAAACTTTGTTTTTTAATTCAAAAACAATGTCTACAATTTATGGATTTTTTTTCCAGAATGTTGCTGAAAATTGCAAGACTCTTTTAATCACTGCCCTGTACATCAAGTTCTGTGCCACAACAACACAAAGAACCAGGACCATGTGCCCAATCAGCACTCCGTGCTCTTGTTCATCGAGATTCCAATCCCATTCGATTCAACACGTATGAAAGGATGTCGTCGTTGTCCCCGTTTGCAGAACCCCCTTACATACATAGCTGCCGTCGTAACAAAAATATTTTTAAACCATTTTCGAGTTCGTGAAAAGTTATTATATATTTTATTAAATAAAATAATCCTATGTGACGCGTGTGACATATCGTCGGCTAAATACGTAAAGCCGCTAAGTCTACATTTGACCGAAATTGGGATTTTGATGCCATTTTCTAAAGAAACACATTCTGCACAAATTGGCTTAATCACTTTTGTTCAATGTATCGTAGTTCAGAATCCTAAAGTGAACATCAGTTTTTATATGTATGTAAATTCGTCGCTACAATGCAGAACTAGTCTAAGTCCAAAATTTTAAAATGAGTTTTTGTTTGTACGTTACAAATAATCTTTTTGTGTTCCACGCATTTCCTACATATGCCGCATATTCCTACGTGCAGTAGGTCTTAGACTAGTTCTGCATTGTAGCGACGAATTATTTTTGTTTTTTTTTTTTTGTTCTGTGAAATTTGCCAAAATGGACTTAGCTGTTTTACGTATTTAGCCGGCGATATGTAGCTGTGAATCCGATTTTTTTTCCTAAAATTTCAAAATGAATTCTTTTGAATATCGCATTGTATTCGGAGTTATGATTTTAAACTGAGTTGGATACTTACAAAAATCCATCTTAAATTGAAAAACGAATTGATTATACAATAAATTGCAAATTGCAAATTTTGTTGTTTTTTTTTAACTACTTTGTAGTATATTAAAAGCGACCCTTCAGCTAGTTCCTAAGCAAAATCCAACGAATAATTAAGTGTGCTAAGTGGAGAAACAAATTCAATAAATACACTAACAAATTATTACTTATAAAATAGTTTTATTCATTTTTCTTTTTCTTTTCTGCATTTTCTCTTCTGTTTTATTATTTAAATTTTTTATTCTAAAATACATCCTTGAACGGAAAAAAAGTTCTTTTACCTTTTTTTCAACTTCAATGCTTTCAGCTAGGCTAACGAGTTTTTCCACATACTTTGGACAAAACACAATTTCTTCTCCATTGAAGGAGTTGAAAATTGCTTCCATCTTCTCCATCTCACTCATCATTTTATCGTTTGGTTTGTGAAGAAAACCTTCTGTCAATTGGTTGGTCCATGTAAATGATGAGTCCGTTTCTGTGTTAATCACCGAATTTTCCACCATTAAGTCCACCGGCTTTAGTCGTTTGCATATATATCCTGCTAAGTGTTCCAGGCCATCATATTGAAGAGAATCCAACTCAACTTCAACAAGCTCAGGACCAGGGTCTGTTTCGGGGGCTAGTAATCCCAACAAATCCGTGCTTAGATTTGAAGCGATTTCCAGATCAGGAGTATCATCTACCAAAGTGTTTCCTGGAACAACGATTATTTAAATATCAATGTAATTTTTTTTATAAGCTTTCCTTACCATGTGTCGAAAGGCTTCCCTCGTTTCGACCAAGAATGTAAGACCGAAGTCTATACATGAACTCCAAACGATCTGGATGGTCATGCAAGCCCCCTTTGGACCGAATAACTCCAAAAAAGTTTTCAAGGACATCTTGATTAAGTCTGTATGTTAATAAATACGAGATGTCGTATTTAGATTTAAGGTCAGCGAAAAGAAGTTTTAATGAGTTGTTTGTCATCAGAATACCTTAATATAAAGAAAATTAAGACTGTATGAAGAAAAATTTATAAAATAAATATATTAAGTACCTTTTTGAAAGGGCATCATTGTGGACTTTCCTTTGACTCGCATGTTAAACATTGTGTCTGACATTTTGTTAACAATGTCAAACTGAATGGACTCGAAAAGGCCAAATCCTTGGACTCTCTCCCGGCTGTCCTTGAACGGTGTCCTTACATTTAAGGCATCAAACCAATCATTCACCTAAAGTGCATTAAATTTAAATTTAAAAATCAAATAGTTAAAAGCAAATGTTAAAGACAAACCTGTTTAAAAAATTCGGAGCACTTGAGCCAGTTTTCGGTTTTTAAAACTCCTAAACTGCCTGCCCGTACCAATGCCTGTGAAATGGTGTGCGAGAATAATTTTGCCGCAAACTTTACTTTTTGACGTTCTGCACCTCGAACATTTAAGCTTGTAGAATTTATTTTATACGCTACAGACAGGTCGGATTTTTCATTGGTTTGGGATAGGAGCTCTTCAATTATTCCTTTGTGAACTAGCTCTCCATCAATCAAAAATCCCTCGCTGTCCACAAAATGATTCCGTACCAATTTTAAGAGATGCGGTACATCAGCAAAAACATAGATGTTTTTTGTTGGATCGGCTGGGTTGGGGAAAGTTGATTGGAGTACCGCTATTTTAAGGTCCCTCAACAATCCTTGATTGGTTCCTCCTAGGTCACAAACCATTCCAACGACATCAAAGCCACAGCTGTGAACGGCGTTGATTAAATCGAACAGAATACTTTTTGTCATTCTTTGGTCAAAGTCATAGTAGAATGGTTGCTTCCAGTTTCCAAAGAGTCCGCGTATCATCGCAACCTGAACATACTTTGCTGCTTTAAGTGTTTCGTCATCCTTCTTACTATAGCAAATTTTCTCTTTGACTTTCATTTCATCAAAAGAAAGTATGCATATTTTTTCAATTGGTTTCATATCAACTTTTTTAATTATGTTGAGGACACAATTGATTATGCCCGGGTTCATCTCCAGCTTGGCACACCATTTCTTCAACGTAACTACGGCTGGGAATGGATAACCTTTTTTTAAAAGAAGCCGGTATGCCCGAGGACCTGCGGCATGGACGGTTATGGCATTGGAGATGTCTTTTTCTGACCATCGCATTCTTTTTTTAGGACATTCCATTTTTTTAATTTGGCCTTTTGTAAAAATATTTTCAATTGTTTCCATTAACTGCCCCTGCTTCCAATTCTCCTCCTTTAGCCTAGAAATTTCTTTCGTTTTGAGTAATCTAAAAGTAGGAAAGAAAAATTTATATATTTACGCTCTAAAATTATAATTCGCAACGTGGATAGGTTTTAAATAGGATTTTGTCTTACTTACTGTGCGTCTGAATAAGAAGGTGAAGTTTGTGTACTACAATGCGCAGAATACACTCCTGTTTGTGTACCACAATTTGAAGTACACATTTCAATCTCCGTTTGTGTACTACTATGCGCAGAATATAATTCGGTTTGTGTACCACAAGAAGTTAAAGTACACATTTCGGTCTGCGTACACTCTGTTTTTGTTTTGTCCAGTTCAGTCGGTGATGCTGGTAAAGTTAACTCGCAACAGCTCGCTAAGAGTTCCAATTCGGTGGCTGGTTCTGGAGAAACTGGATCCATACATTCTTCAAAAAATTCTAATTTAATCGATGGTGCTGCTAAATTTTCGTCACTAAGAGTTGGTTTTTCGGTTCTAAAATCAAAATATATGTTAACATAAATGTATCTAAATATCTATGTAAAAATAAATAATATAAAAGAGATTGTTTTTAACTTTCTGTAATTTACCTTGCTTTTTCTTCAATTTTAATTGATGGAGTCGTTCCTGCTTTTAAACGCCTTGGTTGCGGGAATCCTTGTTGTTCCATAAAAGTATTGGTTGGAGCGAAATCACTTAAATTAAAATGTTTTTCACAAATTCTTGCATTTTTTTGAAGGAAATTGTCACTTCGACTGCAAAATGCAATCCACTTTTTGCACAATTTTTCATTTTTTGGGAAATTGAAAAAGGAACATTTGTTTTCTTTCTTTTTGCCTTTATTATTGGCTTTGCACCCAAAAACAGCACACCGCATTATTATAAAATTGTTTTTTTTATTCAGAGAATAGTTTTTTTGGAATTAACTTCAAGAAATTTGATTAAAAACACAGACGGATAAAATAAACATGCAAACATCCAAACACTTAAACTTGACAAGTGAAGCCAATGGGCACTGGGTCCGCCATTTTACCACCATAATACCTCAATTTTGACAGATGCGCAGAACTGAACAAAAATGAAAACGCTAATGATATTACCTTTAATATGTGTACTGTGATTTCCATACAAATTCCGAAATGAAAATGGTTCCACCTCTCCCTAGTGACATAAGCGCTATGGTAGGACACGCGGCAAAGAGAAGTAACTATTTTCAGTGCCATCTGTTGCTACTCTGTCTGAGCAAGCTTTTTTTGCCATAGAAACTACGGACATCTATTGTTATTTCTTATAAAAAACTGAGCCATCTGTTTTTGCTAAAATTTATATTTTGACGTTTGTGTATAATTTTAATTTTCATTTCACATTTTGCGTCGTGCGTGGTAAATTTGTTTTTTTATAATTATATTTTTTGTTTAAATTTGGATAACAAATGGTGATTCAACAGCATTTGGAGATAATTTTTTCAAGTACATAAATATTTATTATTTACTTGTGCCAAGTGCCAGAAGGCACTTGGACGCAATTCTAGCTAGCACGAGTGTCGTAGGACAGATTCTAACTAAGGAGGATGTCTACACGGCCGGAAACCGATCCATAACCAGTCGCACTTGGGGATACATTTCTTTGGTCACCAGAAACTTCTTGACTAGGTCTTCATGCTCTGTGAGAACAGCCAAAGGGAATTAAAATACAAGAAATACTTTTGCAATGATACAAGACCAGTTTGCATCAGATCGTGGATACCCCTATAAAAAAAGTACTATCCATATTATAAATATATTCAAATCCACCATTAAACCGAGATTTAAGAAGATTTACATTTAAAATTTTAAGCTTGAAGGTTTCTCATACTAATTTATTTCGTTTTTGAAAAGGTCGAATAAAAGTCAATTTGATCGTCATTTTTGAAGCATATAATATGTATTGTCATCGTCAAATATTCAATTTTCTTACTAGCAGAAAATCAGTTTTATCAATTTTCTTGAATTGTATTGTATTTGTATTTGCCGTTTACGAACCTACAATTCATAAAATATATATAGTTGAAACTTGGAAGAATACTTTGCAAACACAGCCACAGAAATAAACAGCCGTATCTAGTAGATTTTCTTAAAACGTCTCTTTAGAGGCCATTTGGTTAAGTGTGCTTAAATATTTAAATTGCATTTAAATGATGTTACTTAAATTCTTATTTATAATATTTTTCCCATTGATACTTAACTAAACAACGATTGTGTCAAGTGTTCAACGAATTGCATACTTTTAGACTGTTTTTGAAAGCTTCGAAAACAATGCAAACAAAAAACAAGCTCGTTAGTAAAAGCCCCTTCCACATCATCCCACTCACTGATCTCTATATATATATAAGATGGCTGCGGTCCGATAAGTGTGAAGCGAGAAAGAGATTAGAACATCAACAGCACCGTCAACAGAAACAGAAACAGCGGCTACCATGAATTAAGAACCAACGTATTTCAATTTGTGTGCTTTTTATTTGCTTAAAAATAAGAAAAAAGAAACATACTGTTATTATTTATTTAAACAGGAGTTAATGTCATCAATACACTTTTTACATTTCTTAAAAATATAATAAAACTTTCTATTTTAAATGGCTTAATTTATTCTAATAAGTAGCTTGAAAATCTCAGCTATCAGTTTTATTTTGTTTTCACAGATAAAATTCTAACGTCAAAATGATTTTTTTTTTTGTGCTCGGAAGATGTCAAAAAGTGGAGCTGCCTTCCCAAATGTCATCTTCAATTGGAGTCAAAAAAACTGTTATTCTTTGTAGGGAATACATTATCCAGTGTATTATAGAGATCAGTGATCCCACTGAGTATTAACACATGTCAAAAAAGTGGGAAACAAATCATGTATAATAGTATATCTGTTTGGTAACTCGAAAAGTTGTGCGACGTCGTTTTAGAAATGGTTCTAATTCTATCACACATTTCATCACATTTTTATTGAGGATAAATTAAACTGTTGTGTGTGGTCAAAAAATGAAAAGTCATTTATCTACTACAAATTTGGCAGTAGCATGGAATTCTTTCCCACTTTCAATGTATTTGTGTACTGATAATTGATAATGAATTTGATAACAAATTTCGATACATTTTTATCGGAGATTAAATTTTGACGTTTCCACGTATAGTTTCACCACAAAAAGTGGTTTATTTTTGCATAAAATTTAACTCGATTAAAATCCAATTGAAATAAGGAATAACTACCTAACCGCCATATTATTCACTTGTTTAATCCAGATTAAAACATAAAACTTCCTGATATATGTATATAAATTGAATTTTAATTAATTTGTTTTTTAGTCTGGAATAATCAAGTGAATAATATGGCGCTATGAATATATTCACATTCTTCCATTTTAGAAATATATTTCAATCAAATATTTATAGAATTTGCATAAATTTAGTAATTTTCGCAGCAAATTCCTCGTACAAACTTATCAACCCTGGGTACATATATAATTTCTAAGGGCCGGTTGTGCAAATATTTAAACTGTGGTTCAGCAATTTTTATCCACTGATTTCGGCGGATTAATTGAGACTCAACATTGGCTTACGTTTCAAATATGGAATAATAACCAATTACATACTTGAACCAGCCTTGAACGTTAGTTCAACTGAACCACTATTGTACAACTGGCCTAGTATACGAAGTTTATTATTTTCAGTAGGAAATTTCGTTAAAAGTTTTCAAATCAGCTCATTTCCCATACAAATTTACCTAAGTCTCGAAACTTTCAACACATTAAAATTATGCTTCGAAATAAATTAAATGTTTTACGAGCGCGCCCAATTGGTAATCCATTTAAAAAGCTTTTTTAGACTAGCCCAAACCAACGCGAAACATTCGGAACGACGATGAAACTTTCAGCTGTCAAAATATGTATACTTACAGGGCGATAAATGAAAGTAGGAACTCATACAACGTGATAATTTGATTTAAGTATCCCCCACACCAACGCGAATCTGTCGCAGTGACGACGAAAACAATAATAAAGGATCCCCCACCACAACGCGAATTTTCGGGGGCGACAACAAAAACAATAATAACAACGTGTTGTTTTCATTGACAACCACGTGTTGTAATTGTTGCTTTCGTCGTAGCCACCGAAAATTCACGTTGGTTTGGGGGAACCTTAACAACGTGTTGTTTTTATTGACAACCACGTGTTGTTATTATTGTTTTCGTTTTCGCCGCGAGAGATTCGCGTTGTTGTGGGGGATCCGAAATTACCTCATATCGGTTCAAGTGAAATCTTACGCCCATATTATTCACTGGATACATCCAGATTGAAACTTAATTCCGGATGTATTTACATTGAATTTGTATACTTCACATCTGGATTAAAGTTTTAATTTGGGTGTATCGAGTGAATAATATGGGCGTTAGTATTACCCTCAACACTGTCAAAATTATTTAAGTACAAAATGTAAATTAACCACTTTACGGAAGTTGCAAACGCCAGTCATTTTAAGGTGGAAAAATTTTAATTTATTTTTAAGCATACAAACTGTAAACTACGCCTAACAAACAAAACCAATAAAAGTGTAACCTCAGCCATTAGCTTTCGTAAACTTCCAGAGCTTTTATCCGAAAGCACTTCCAATACTGTTTGAGAGCTCCTGCAAAAAACAACAGAAATTTCTTAGCCGCTAGCCAACAGATACATTTCCATTGAAGTCTGTTTTGTTCACATTCACCCACAAAAAAAAAAAAATCAGATGTGATGTCCACAAAGCAAAAGCGAAGTGGGAAAAAAGAAAAAGTTTTCTCAAACTCTGTTCGTTTCGTTGCTCAGTCCACAGTGACAGTGTTTAGTTTACTATTCGTGTATGATTAATTATATTGTTATTAATTTCCTTATCTTTTCTCAACAAAAAAAGCAGAAAATACTGCGGTTCTTTAATTTGCATTTTTCATTCAAAAAAAGCAAAGGGAGATTTTTTTCGGGTGTTCGAACGTAATAAATTAACGAAAAAAAAAAACCGGAGGTGCTACGCGCGGTTCTTCATTATTGCACAAAAGTTTCAATCCTAATTTTACAACTCGAGCTCAATGTAATTTACACAGAATCGCAGTTTGAAAATAATCCCATTCGAATTCTGTGATTTTTCAATCGAAAATTCTATCATTTTTATTCAATTTTCAATCAAATTCCCTTGTTTCTTTTTGGTTTGTTGTTTTTGTGTTGTGGAAAACTGAAACATAAGAAAAAAACATCTCATCACTGATAAAGTTTGCGCTACTCAATCCCAGGTCCACACAATTTGCGGAAACACCAACTTTTTCTTCTAGAATGTGAGTATTATTAACACTTAAACGTAAATTTTTTATCATTACCTGCCTTTCGGTGGAACAACTGGCTCGCAGTGGTAAGGGGATCCCAGTTACTGACGCCTGTCACTTGGTTGGAGGCAGAGACATGAGAATCGTTAAATGGATTCGGTTCTAGGTCGGTATCAGGCAATTTTCAGTGTCATCGTGTGCCTGTGTCGCACATTGTCTCCGACTACAAATATTTTTCAGAAATAAAAGTAAATAAACGTCACGACATCAGTCGTGGTAGGTACAACAAAAATCACAACAACAAAATCGTTATTCAAGGCAAACCCAGCATAGCACAGCACAGAAAAGCACTTTGCCTCCCATTCCCACCTCACACATAACAAATCCGTCTTAGTTCATGTGTGGTTCGCAGTCACAGGTGTGTAGGATGGGGAGAGATAGCAAAGCAGAGATCGTCATAGTCATCATAGGCAGTACTAGTAGTACCTACACATATTTTGAAATCAACTTGAAGCTAAAAACTCAAAGAATCACTGTTAATTGTATTATATTCTTCTGCCAGGTGCTCTGATTGTTTGTGGTAAGATTTTAAGGGATATATACCTAGATAGGTATACCTACTAGGTTAAGTACCTTCCAATATTATGACCTTAATCTGAAGCTTATAACGTAGGTTATTAGAACAAGAAGGTCAAATGAAAGATTTGCTTGTTAGGTATTTTTCGTTCTTGAGATTGCATAAGACTGAAAGATATGGAGATGCAATTTAAAGCCCCCCATTTGCCCTTTGGAGTGGCTAGGTCTTGTTGAAACGTAATTAGACTGCTCTTTTGGTTTTCCGATTCGAAAAATGACTTCTGATTGTCTGCATTGTTATTTTCCAATTTACCGCCTACCTACATACATATCATGTACCCACCTTCAGAAAAGAACTGAGTGAATCCTTTTGTAATAAATGGATAAAATTCGTGACAACCAACGTATGGATTCTGTGAAATGTATTTATTTTCTTTTTAACTTCGTAGCGTAGTTCCGAATCCGATGAATTCTTTCCTAGCGGACATATTTAACCTTCAAAGGGAACGTTTTTCGTGTTCCGCTACTTACATCCTCCTTATCGTCGTTGTAAAGAAATGCCGGTTTTTGTTTTCTTTTGAACAGTTTTTTGTTTTTTTTTTTATTTGTGGCGTGACTAACTGTTATTTTGAAACCAGTTGTACCTAATTTGTAATTTTTTTATAGGAAAAGAATTCATACGGAATGCATGAATTGCTCTTTGTACCTAAATTCTTTTTAACTCAATGTGTTATTTCCAGAACAAGCATTCGTTTTATATTTAAATTAAAAAATATGAATTTTTTTTTATTATGTTAAGGATCAATGAACTTGTTTTTTACGCGTTCACACCTTATTTCACTGTAGATATAAATTGTTTCCTATTATCGTGACAGTTGAATTGATATTACGGGTGATTTAAATGCTCATTGTTCATACCATTATATTTGCCCGTGGCGTAATATTTAGTGCTAGGACTATCACGCTGAAGGTCGTGGGATTGAATCCCAACCTCTGCCACCTTAATACAAAAATGATTTTTTTTTTCAAAGGGAACTGCCTCTTGCGAGTAATTGACATAACCTCCATCTTATCTAATGTCATAAAAAAGTCCATCTCACCTTAGCCTCTTCGGCACCGGTTCTGTTTCTTTATGAGCTGCCGCGCCACCAAATTTACTCTATTTATTTGGGCATACTGTCGCCTTTCTTTCAAAACATCATAAAACCAATCTAAGAATGATTAAAATCCAGAAACTGGTACTACACCAACCGCAACCCTACAAAAATTCCTTTTATTACCGCCGTCTTCTTTGCAAATAGATCGCTATTTACAAAGTCACCAACAATGGTGCAGTTGAAGTTAGAGCACGTAGCACTGTGAAAGTTGAGAGTACGAAAATAGTTTACATAGCTACAATGCGATGCTATTAGATTTAGCAAGAAAACAAAAATGTATATTGTATTAGAAGTTGAGGAAACTTCAACCTTCTGCTACAGCAACATATCTATATTCTTTGTACACAAAGGGTTACAACTTTAACAGTGTGATGTAAAAAGTGGCCATTTAAGTTAACTTCAAATGATATTCAAACGTACCTACTATAATTTTTCACCGTACACAGACTTTGATAGCTAGCAGATATTTAAACAAGGAAATTCTGGGAAGAAAACGCGATCATAAACGCAAATCATATTTCGGTTTTTACGGATTGTTCCAAGAAGGACGATTATGTAGGGTTAGGCATATTTTTAGACAATCCACCCATCAATTACTTTTGTCGCATTTTCCAGTCGAAATCGTTTGGTTTCTGTGGCCGCAAATCTTCCCATATGTACTGGTCAATAGGAAAATTGACATATTCAAAGACAGCCAGTTGGCATTCAAAGACATTTACTCAATCGTCAGAAAGTCCAAACTGGTGCATCAATATGTCAGTACCGTGGCATGTCCAATTCTTCTTTTCCAATTAAAGGTTTCCCCCCTCGAAACTGTCGCGGCGACACGAAAACAATAATAACACGTGGTTGTCAATGAAAACAACACGTTATTATTGTTTTCATTGTCGGTCGAGACCTTTAATCTACTATTTTCTATTGAAATACATCATTGAATAAAAATGTTGTTCTCAGTAAAATTGGAATGCAATAGTTGCTTCATTAAATTTTGGCAGTATCAAGTCAAAATATTTTTACTCTCTAATTAAATAATATTAATTGAATGGTATCCCCGGATTTGATTTTTTTAATTCAAAAATTTCCCGCTGAACCGCCATCTTGTTTTTAGTTTGATGACAGTTGTGTGTTGCCGTTAACAAAAGTAAATTTTGTTTACCAACGTAATTGTGGTTTAAGAGTGAAATGTTTTTATTATAAAAAGGTGTGTCACAAAATTACTTGTCAGTACTGTGGGTGTCAGTACCATGGTTTATTAATTTATAATGAACTTAATCTAAATTATTTCAAGCAATAGCGTTAAAAATCTTACTATTTTTTCTATTTAGAATTGATCCAATACTGTGAACATAACAAATAAAAACAAATCCGTGCAGTAGGTAAATGTTGAGTAATCCAGTAAAAAATAAAGACTACAAAAAATATACAAAGAAAAAATTGCCTTCCAAAGTTTAAAACGTCAACAGCCTCAACCTCATAAGAACAAGAGTCAAGGGTCGCTTATGACAGTTGGTCAAAAATTGATCGAAAGAGCATAACGCCAATCGTGCTGTTCTTTATTATTGTCACAACTAGAGCACAGCTAAGAAAAGTAGCAAGTAAAAGCCATTTTCTCGATGAAAACGGTAGTGTATAATACGAAGGTTTTTCCTTAAAAAAACAACTTCTATACCTACCTATACTACTGAATGAATGAATGAATCTTTATTTAGCTTAAATAACCCATTAGTTTAAAATTATTAAATTTATCTTTCAGTTACAAAGAAATCACAGTTTAAAGTTATAAAATCGTTTGTTAAATAATAAAGTTTTTAATATTACAACACATTGTTGATATTTCTTATATACCTATACATTATATTGAGATTGAACATAGTTAATAAGTTTTCGCTTAAATTCTATAAAGCTGTTTGTGCTTTTGATTTTGTTTAGTAAATTGTTGAAGCCAACCCCATGTAAAATATAGTTCTTTGGCCTCTCGAAGTTCTTGATCTTACTATTCTAAGGTGATTATTGTTTCTTAAGTTGTGTTCTAGCCCTGTATTAGTACGTACATTTTCACATTAATAACCAGGTCACATATTAATAGTCTTTGATTTATATTTAACCATTATTTGTGTATTTATTATAACCCTTATTTGTGTATATATCTACTACATTTTAAGATAGGTCGCATAAACTTATTTTGCTGTAATTGCAACCTGTCTTTGTGGACACATATATAATAAACTAGCACAGTAATCGAAATGAGGTTTAATCAAAAGATTACATAAATTCACAGCCATACTCATCGATATATTTTTCCTTATTTTTCTTAATACTCCAGTTTTTGTTTGATATTTAATTACATACATAATCAACATGATCATTAAAATTAAGTTTTTCGTCTATGGCTAAACTTATACCTACTGCTGCGGAGCGGAGACGCGAGAAGTGAGCAGAGCGACGAAAACAAACAAATCTGTTCTTATGAAAGCTCTCATACTGAGGCCTCTAGCAAAGTGGTATCAGTTCTCATAAGAAAGCACGTGTTTGTTTTTAACGCTCTGCTCACCTCTCGCATCACCGCTCTGATCGCAGCTCCAGTATGAGTTTAGCCTAAGACAACACCAAGATTTTTTAACAGTTTTACTTGTTCAATTTGCTCATTATTTATAGATATGTTAACATTTATGGACGAACTTACAGGATTACATTTAAATATCATACATTTTGTTTTTGTTGCACTAAGTACCAGTCTATTCATGTTCAATCATGTATTTATTCTCTTTAAATCTTGATTTATTACTACTTCTAAACACTCCGCAATATTATTTCCAGATGTGTACACCAAACCGTCATCAGCAAACAAAATTAATTTTGAGGATTGGATTATCTCACTCATATCGTTGATAAACATAAGAAATAACCAAACTCCTATTTACAGAAGTGCATTGTGTCCTCCCTGATATGAATGATTTAAACCATTTGAATTCAACAGCCGTAGTATTTTAATTTGTTTAGCAAGATTTCGTGATTTATTGTTTCGAAAGCCCGTTTCAGATTAGTTTCACATGAATGATTTGCACGGAACCCTGCTTGGTACGTATCTAGTAGCCCCTGCAAAGAACCTCACTGCACAGTGCACACGAACTAATAAATAGTGATATTGATATCTTCATTGACGCGGCAATCAAAGCTATCTCCTCGTTCGTCAAAAAGTCTAAACTAGTGGACAGATGTCGCAGTGAGCTGAAATTACTGAGAGAAACAAACACAGTTACCCTTCGTTGGGTCGGTCCCTGGGCACCGTGATATTCGAGGGAATGAAAAGGCTGATGAAATGGCCAAAATCGGGTCTTCTCTTGATCCGAGTCAAACATAATTTTGGTACTTATACCAATAGAAAATAAAAAGAATGGAATTCGCCAGGGGTTCTTCAAGGCCGGAGATGACAGATGGTCAGCAATTAACACTTGTCGGGCTCGATTAATCTACGGCCGGATCTTTCAAGCAAAAACACACTACTTACTAAAGCTAAGCAGGCCTCAATTGTCCCTCTTGGTTAGAATCCTAACGGGTCACAACTCAATAGGAACCCACATGAGCAGAATGTGCATAAGCACATCTGACTTATGCAGAGGTTGTCAGGATAAAGAGGCGGAGGAGGGCTCTTATAACTTTCTTTGTGAATGCCCCAGGTTAGCAAGAACCAGGAAAACAGTCCTCGGAGATTACTTTTTCGAAGATCTGTGCGATATCTCGTTTTTGCCACTAAAGAACATTCTGAAATTCATTCAGATTTCAGGATGGTTCAGGGAGGCAACCCTTTCCTAAGTCTCCACTTACCCCTTCCCTACCTCTCCTTATTACTACCTTACAAACACTTTTTGGGGAGCACAATGGATCCATTGAGATCCGAGTGAGATAATTGTGGCTTGCCGCTTATCACCCCGTCTAACCCAACCTAACCTAGTAGCCCCTGATCCTCTAAGTGTCTTTGGAGTTGTAATACTACACATTTTTCAATTAATTTTTCGTATAGTGGCATCATATTTATTGGAAAGCCACTAAAGGTTTTTGCATTCGGAATCTTTTTTATCGAAATAATAAGTGATTCTTTCCAAGATTGTGGAAGAATACAGACACTAAGAGAAATATTAATAATTCTTTCAATCAATGGTCCAATAACACACATGGAGTCTTTAAACATTTTAACATTCATAAAAATAAAATCATTTTTCTTGCTTAGCATATCTATTGCACATCTTATAATATCTATATTGACTAGACGGAACTTAAAATCTATATGGCGCTGTTGAAGTAAATTTCTATAATTACAAAATATCACAGATTGGGTTATTTCTAATGGACTGAACAAAAACTTGTTGAATCATTTATCACAGAATCGTCTTCAATTTCTACCTCTAATATTGTTTCTTTACCTAGGTACTTTATTTAAATTTTTTTTTTATTTTTTCCATATATCTTTTTGATTGTTTGCATTTTCAATTTGGTTTTTTATAAAAAGGGATTTGGTTTTTTGAATTTTCTTTTTGAACTGGTTTCTACATTGTTGGTATGCGTGCCATGCATTTTTATCATTGCTGAGTACTGCTTGTCTATACAAATTCACTTTCCTTAATTTTTCCACTCTGAGTTCATAATTAAACCATTCTGCCTTAATATAAGTCACTTGCTTTTCCTTAACCATAAATTTGACCACATTCTTAAGGTTAAGTACAAATTGATCACATAAGCTATTTAAAAAAATGGTATTTCCGTATTTACATATATTAGTAAAGATGGGGTTTCAGAGAGTTTTGAAAAGATTTTGATTGTATGAACAGTATTTGATTGTTTTTTTATTTTGGGTTATATTTTGATTTTGAATAATGATTTCAATAGATTCGTGATCACTTATTTTTAAATTTGTATCCACTATGTCAGCGCTGTTGGTTATCACATAATCAATCAATGTTTCGGTATTACTTGTTACTCTCGTGGGCTCACTAATAATCATATGTAAACCGCTATCGTTTAAACGTTTGAAATCCGCCGCATATATTACATCAAACCAGTCTATATTTAAATCACCTACTATTATGAATCTACCGCACTGTGAAAGATATTCTATCCAGTTTTCTAGTTCATAACAAATCAATTTTTTGACAAGCGACTGGGAGATCTGTATAATACACATATTATATGTATCATCGGATAGTTTTCAAATTGCACTTTTAACATCAAACACCAAATTTCAATACTAACTTGATTTTTTTGTTTTCAAACAATGACATTTAAAATTATTCTTAACATAAACAACTACGCCACCAGTATGACTAGATTCGCTTTCCCAGCTAAAAGGGTGATAGTACCCTTCCAGAAGGGAATAATTTAAGGCATTTGGGTCTGTAACATGTGTTTCAATTAACACCAAGATATCAACACTTTCATTTTGTACTAGGCTTTCCAATTTATCAAAATTATTTGAAAGGCCCTGAACGTTAAAATAAATGCACCTTATATCATCTAATTGCTAATAATCAGTAAGTAGTTCGTCTGCAATTTTCGACTTTCGCTGGAAAACTGGACAATTTATGTCACAAATTGCCTTATGATTGTCATTTAAATCCATTTTTAGATATACTTTCGTATTATAACAGTTTATACATTTATACTCAATATTAGTACACAGTTTCACATCATGATTTTCAGCGCATTTACTACAAACTTTCTTACTGGTACAATTGTTTGCTGCATGGTAAAACCACAGCAGTTGAAACATCTTTGCACATTCGTATGTTGATACACTCGGCATCTATCCGAACCAACCAACAATACTAATTTTGGGACTTTCCATGGCAACACCGTCCATTTCAACAATTGCATTAAAGCACTTAATTTTTGGCGATAGATATATATTTACACACTTTATATCGTTTTCGTATAGGTCATTTTGGCTTTTAAGTGAGATCTCTGATTCTTGTTCATATACTTCCTCTTTCATGCCTACTATTAGCACTCGCGGCTTTCTTCGCAATTTTGATATTAAATTCATCTCCTTTAATAAATACTGCAAAATTTTGTATATTTTTTACATTACTTGTTTTTAATTGTAGGTTTGTTGGATCAATAGTAGGTATTTAACAATAGTTTTATTGTTGTCTTGATTTTCCTTTAGTTTTATTATAATAACATTATTTTTCTCTTTAATTTTATCTGCATATGTGGGCTGTTTTGTTTGAATTGGTGTTGTTTTTTTTCAGTCTTAGCTGATTCTTTAATTTGTTTTAATTATTTTACTAAATCTTTTTTTATTTTGTTAACACTTTGAACTGTATAATTATATTTTCACTTTCCATTTTTTTAACATCTTCACAAAATTTTGCACCTTGATCTTTAAAACATTCACTGCATTTTCCTATTTTATCTCTCTAATACTGTTTTCACAAGCTTTCTTGGCAATTTTCATTTCCCTTAATTTATCAGAGTAATGGCTACAATTGCCTCTAATAAATCTTTTATTTCCAATTAATTTTTTTTAAGTCTTCAAATTCATTTTTATATTCTTTTAAGTAATTTCCATTTCTTTTTAACTGTCTTGTATTTCTTGCACCGCTAAATCAATATTGTGTATGTACTTAACACAATCATCACAAACGAACTTTAGCATTTGGGTTGCGTCTAATACACCACTGCTACAGCGGTCAATACCACTACATGCAATCTTTTGGTGGAATGTTTTGCCGCATACGCGCGCCTTTATTCCGGATTTCCCGCTAACCTAACTTTTGCATTTAAAACACTCCATAATTAGGTAGTTATTTAATTCAGACTTTCAAACTCCGGCGCACTTACTTCATTTGCTTTGTGCACCGATGAAAAAACTGAATATATAGGTACATAATATATTGCCAACACTATTGTTTATAAAACTTTAAACTGGGATCGATCTAACACCCGTCTATCTTCTAAGAGAACATCAAATCAATACTGAAAAACATTATCTACACTGAAAATAAATTCCTAGGTAATATGGATTCAAATTTTTTTGTACACTTCAACAAAACAATTTTATCGTTTTTATAAAATTGTATCAATATAATCAAATAAATTTATCTATTTCACAAAATTTTAATAATTTTCACCAGTTTGACAAAAAATGACCTACAAATAATATTTTCAGTTTAACAAAATATGTCTTGTTACTATAACAAAGTAAAACAAAGATTTTTTTCATCTCCACAACTTTTTTTTGTGTAGCAATCAAAATATTTGTTGTATCTACAAGAATTCAATTTTGTAAATGTTTGTCTCTGCCGCAAGGTTTTTGTTAATTTTTTCTGTCAATTTGATAGAAATTCATCAAAGCATTGAAAAAATATTTTTGTTGTAATGAAAAATTGTTTTTAGATGTTTGTTTATTTTGAAGTACTGATAAAATAAAATTGTGATATACAGGGTGGCGCACCAATTGTGCTACAATAAGAAATTCAAATAACTTTTTTTTTAATCGATGTATTTCATTTTTTTTTTTTTTATTGGTGAGAAAATTAAATTTTATTTTAAATGGTTAGTTGTTTTTAAAGATTATAGACCGCAAATGACCTCCACGCTGTCCCACGCATATGCGGCACCTGGTCAAAAAATTATTCATTGCGGCCTGAAGAGTTGAAGTTGGGATCGCCTCAATTATTGTCGTTATGGACTGCTTTAATTCAGTTAAATTCCTGGGCTTCGTTTTATACACCTCTTGCTTGACATAACCCCATAAAAAGAAGTCTGGTGCAGTCAGGTCAGGTGACCTTGGGGGCCAGCGAAGAGTGGAGTTCCTAGAAATTAATTTGTTTGCGAATTTTTTGTTTAGCTCCGGATTTGATTCATTCCATATACGGCAATTTTGCTTTTTTACATTGCCGTTAAGATCAAAATGGGCCTCATCAGACATGAACAAACAATTGATCAATGTGTTGTCTTCTTCGGCCATTGATATCATTTTTTGGCAAAATTCCAGGCGAACAGGCAAATCCTGAGGGTTTAACTTGCTAGTAATTTGGACTTTGTACGGAAACAAGTTTAAATCGTCATGAAGTATCCGTTGTAATGACCGTCTACTAATTCCAATTTGCCCCGATAAGTTTCGGGTCGAAACGTTCGGATTGGCCTGTATTGCAGATGCTACTGCTACGATTGTATCCTGAACCCGAACATTTGCATCTCGATGGTACGGCCTTCGTGCGATGCTTCCAGATTCGGCAAACATGTTTACAAACCTCATAATGGTCCATCTACTCGGGGGATTACCGCCAAACTCCCGCCTAAATTCCCTTTGGACGGAAATGACGGACTGCAAAGCATGGTACCGTTGCACTATCCAAATTATTTTCTCCGTATCCCAAGCATCCATTTTTATAAATCTAAATAGTAACCTACAAAATAAAAGAAAAATAAGCCAATTACACACACAGAAAAAAAGTTATTACGTTTTATTTTTGTAGCACGATTCGTGCGCCACCCTGTAGATAAAACTATTTTGTAAGTGGGTTTTTTTTTTAATAATACAAATTCTATATACTATTCTACTGAAATACATCAGCCAAGTAGAAGACTTAGCACTATTTTAATGGACTTTGTTGAATTATTGATTCAAAATAGCTTTTAACGGCCTTTAAGTCCTACAAAAATTGGCGTTTCGTCCCGGCGATCTCATTTGTAAGTAATTTATTTTCAACAAAAAAATTTCTAAAATATTTTTTCGTCATGACAAAACATTGGTTTTTTCAATGAGACCAACATTAACAAAAAATATTGTTGTACACAAAATTTATTATTTCAATTAAAGAAGCAATATTTATCCATTATACAAAAATTTTATTGGTAAGAATAAATCACTGTTGTTGCATACCTTTGGCTACTCTGTGCTATTGAAAAAAATAATTGTAAAATAAACAAAATTGATTTGTAAGTGAAACATTTTCAAGCTACAAAATCTCTTTGTCAGTTTTGCAGAAAAAAAATTCTCGAAATGCATTAAAATATTTAGATTAGTTTTTCCGTAAAATTAAACTTCACTCTCGGTTTGAACCGAAATGTATGTAAGAGACCGATGAACGCACACAAGAAATTGTGGAATCAACAATTTTGTTTGAATTTAATTCGAAAAATTAAAAGTTTAAAAATCAAGCGGAAAACACAAAGCCACTTTTGTGTTAGAGTTGAGTGACGTCTAAAGTTGGACCATAGAAATCTCTAACAACCACAATATAGCTTTTTCGCTCAACCTCCAATTTGACATACACAAAGAGAACGGAACGTAGACGTAACGTGGCGAAAGCAGTTGTTAAAGTTGAAATATTTTCTACTTTTTGTTGATATGGATATGTTTAAGCGACATTTTTTCTACTTTTTTTGCTACGGATATTTTAGTTGGTTTTTTGTTTGCGGGAATTTTCAGAAATTAAGTCATTATTTTGTGAACAAAAAATTGTTTTAATGTTAAATAAATATTTTTTTGCGGGTAAAAATGGGCAAAAATGTGAATTTTCCTATTTAATTAATTTTTGTTTGTCTATTGGGAAAATTATTGATTTGTAATAATTTTCTGATTACCAAAATGACAGACGTCAGTCAAAGTACAATCGAAAGTATAGTAGCGTAACGGAGTCAGCGCTAACAGAAAAGTAACTTTGTGTTTTCCGCTTCATTTATTCAAAAACTAAGCATTAAAATAACTTAATTTAAAAACATAATAAAAGAATGAATTACTGGCTTTAAACAAAAATTATAACATATTGAAAGTGTTGCCGTTGTGTTTCTAAAATCATTTTCTATTTCCAATATTTTTTTTTTTTAATTTTCCCCTCCCACCTAAAGGGGTGGGTCGATATCTTAAAATCATGTTCATTTAATGTACTGACAACAACAAAATTGATGCATTTATTACAAAATGCACAATTTTTTAATTAAGCCGCCCAACTATATAGAAAAGTAAGTCCCTTAACTCTTCCAATTGATTTATTTCGGAAACGGTTTTATAAAAATAAGTATGTTAATCTTCTTTGTAGGAAATTTTCCATGCTACAAATTTGTCTATGACATTTTTTTTGTACAACTTACTATTTGGGAGTTATTCCTAAAAAAAACATTTTGGGGGGCCTTCAACCGTTTTACTTCAATTGTTTTTTCTGTAAATTCCTTTTTTTAAGAAAATCTTTCTTCGGCCGATGATTCCGAAACACCCTGTGAAACAATTTTCTTGAAATTCATTGTTGTAACAGCCCTGGAAATTTCCTTCAAATTAAAAAAAAAATTGTACCGTTATCTTAATGCGTTCAAAAGTTATGATTTTTGCAACGAAAATAGTCATTTTGGACAACAGTGCGGCGCTTATATCGATGGGAACTTTTAACAGTTTCTTAATAACGCCATGAGCAGGCCATATACCAAAATCCAGTTTGTCGGCGATTTTTTCCGAGTCAAATGCTTTATTGACTGGACTATTATTACAAATAACAATTCTTGATTTTGGGAGGAAATCTTTAAAAATGCAACGAAAAACGACATAAGGACAAAAGGAAATACACATTTCCTTTTTTATGTTTATTACTTTTTTTTTGCTCGCATTCAATGGATATCGTTATGTGCACTTATAGCATTTGAATGACCTTTATTCAAAGCTTACTATACCAAATTTCGATTGTTAGCTCTCATGTTATGTTTTGTAGATTTGAAGTAACATTCAATTCACAGAAAAGATATTATGTAGTTAGAAGTAATATATTTAAATGATTTTATTTATAGAAAGTTTTGTTTAAGATTCGAGTTAATATACCTATTTTGATACTTGAACAAAATTAGTCAAATACTGGTTTTCTTGGGTTTTATATATTTTATAAAATTCCTATAAAGATTATTCTTTCAGTGGGTTTTGTTTTCTTGTTTAAATTTCGTTGTTAATTTTAAACTGACTATGTTCTTTTTGGCAAAATTCCTTAGTGGGGCAGTCAATATAGTGATTACTAATTCAGAGGTGTGGCTTCGAGCCTCACTCTAGGTCAGTATTCTTTTTTATATACATAGGTATACACGTAATTTCAGATAGTTGTCGCTTAAAGTTACCAATAAAAAAGTATTGAAATATTGAATATTTGAAATGTTGAATATGTATTTAAAAAAAGTGTGCACGTATCTATGTTCTTTTATTAGTAAAAGTAGGTACTTTCAGCTGCCTTAAGATTACAAATACGACCGTTTCGTTTATTGTACTCTTTATACTTTATGCCTTTATACTGACTTATACTATACTTGTACTTTTCATACCATTGACTTACTATAATAAGTCAAAAATAAATCGTTTTCATTTGACAGGTTTCACAGCTCCATGAAGCACGCACAATGAACTAAGACATTTATACCTATACCTATGTATACTTAATGACCTTGTGGGTACTTTTTTAAGTATAAGGAAAGAACATAGGAAAATTAAAGAAGCTTCAGCAGCCCTCGCATAAGTATGTAGTATAAAATAATAAATAAATTTGATAGCGCGATTGTGACTTACAACTCTCAACTATTCGTGTATTTGTGTTATAGTCGGAAATGGACCGGACCCCTGATTTTCTGCCGAATTCTAACTGCTGAGGTGAGAGGCCATTTTCATAACAAGCGATAATCTTGAAGGATTTGCAAATTCCTCGCAAGAGGCAGTACCCGTGAATAAAAAACAAAACATTTCTTTTATTTACATGCTGGCATTCGATTATTAGTTGAAATTATAAATCGCTCATTTGCTACAAGACACACAATTGAAAGTTTCATGTTTCGAGATTAGTGTGATTAAAATTACGACTGTATTAAATGCAACAGTTAAGACGCCCTTTTTTGTGAAATTGAGAAGATAAATATATCGACGGTTAAAGTGCAGAACCTTGTACTTAAGTGGTTTTTGCATGTTTTTCATAAATAAAAAAAAAAAAAATCTGCCAAATTTTGTGTGGCGATCTATATTACTTAAGAGGATTTGAATTCTGTCTTTTTCTGTAAAATGTTCATAACAACATTGTTACGATGAAATTACCAAAAGATGACTTTGATTTTTATGATTATTTGCATTATTATTATTTTTGTTGAAATATTCGACTTACGAGATCCTGTACTTTAACCGTCGTATGTATATCGATGTATGATGTATGACAAAAGAAAGGAGCGAAATATCTTAGCTATAATATCTACTTTTAGTAAACTAGCAAAATTGACATATTTTTTTAAAATTAATACTTTTGTTTTATATGCAGGTGTCTCTAGTGTTGGTGAGAGATTTTTCTAAGAATTTGAATTTGAAATTTCTCTATCTCTCAGTGTTTTGTTTTACTCGCCTTTACAAACCAATCGACAGCTCGGCTAGTAGCAGGAAATTGGTATCGGAATGATAGTTCTTCTTCTGAAAAGGAGAGAATTTTTTTTTCTGGATTTATTTTCAGAATCCTTCACACGTATCAAATTGTTCTTCCGGATTACCAAACTAAAAAGCAGATATACTTAGCAGAGCTGGACTGAGTCTCTACCATAGAGTCACATAGTAGTGCAGCATAAGAAACATTTTCAACAAAAGAAATATAGATCATATGAACATGAGGGTCTATTGCGGTTCTAGAAGGGAAACGGTATCTAAATATTATATAAAAATCAATTGGTTTTTTGTTAATACGCTTAACATCATCCAATTTCCATGTGGATTTTTTGTTTGGATTCGTGATGAACCAGGTAAACACACTACGGAAATAAGAAATTTTGAACGAAAATCGTGAAACAATCGGCTAACTTTGTCCCTCACAAATCGCCAACAGATGGCGTTACGCTCTCAGACTGTAACATTTGTGTATATACAAATAATTGAAATTCCTAATGAACTATTGGGCTGCGGGATCTTATGTAATCTAAAGGTCATAAAAAATAATCTGGTTTTAGTAATTGATCAGCTATTGGCGAATTGTTATAAATTATTTATGTCGATTATGGAATATGCAATACTGGATCCGCAGTGATTCTCAGTACAGTTCTCTTTTTTCTTTTCAAGGCAAATAAGCGGAGAGAAAAGAGAGTACGCACTGCTTATCACTGCGGATCGAGTATTGCGAATTCCTTAATCGACATAATCACCCCTGTTCTGATTTCCGTTCCGAATTAAATCCGTAAACGAAATTGATTTCCGCACGGATTCAAAAAAAGTGTTCTGATTTTCACATGTTCACTTTAGCTATTCAAACCTTTTTTTTCTTTCGAAATCAGTAAAAAAAATTAGAAACTTCAAATTTGTTGAAAAAATTAAATAAATCACAAAACAGACATGGAAATTCAAATGAATTTCCAAATGTAAATTGTTTTCAATCCGATCGAAAAACAAAGCACACTCATTCCGCAAGTATTGAAAGCCAAAAGTATTTCAGAACACCTAGAGTTTGAAAACAAAGGATTTCAAAACGGATCGGAAATCAGAACAGGGGTGAATTAGTTTTTTTCCATAGGTCAAAGTTTTAATGGGATATTCAAAAAATGAAAGGTCCGTAAATGGTGACAAAAGGTTAGTAAATTTCAGTAAAAGGTCAGTTATAAACAATTTTTAAAGATTTTTTAAAGTTTCGTTGTCAATATCAGCTATAAAGAGATGTTAGCACCTCATTTATGGGGTATTCAAAAAATTAGTATGTCATCTGAAATATCAGTAATTGGTAATTAAAGGTCAGTTAGATTCAAATTATTGACACGAACTGAATTTTTTTTGTGACAAATTACTGTAACCTTTTAAATGGTATATACTTTTTATTTGAATATCCAACACATTGGGTGGTATGATCCGAGCCGTATACTGTTGTGAATTAAGTTCCTTTCTGATTTACCATTTGATTTATAATGTATTTCGTTAAAATTTTGTATACACGTTAATAAATAATTCTTGAATGTATTCTAATTATGTACCTACATATGCAGGTATATTGAATGGTGTTTATTTGACTAAATTAAGTCTTAAAAGTAGTTTTATATACCTACATATTTAAAGATTTTTTGAAATTCCAACAAATATTCTTTTTTTTTGCCTAAGAAATCAATAGAATTTGTGTTGTTTGTATTTCTTTTTGTTTAAGCAATATTCGTCTATAATCTCAAAAAAAGTGCAAATTCTATTGCAAAGCATTCCATAAAGCAGTTTTTGTTTTCATTTTGTATAAACACATACTTGAGTATCTGATAAGCAAAGAAAAACTTGCAATATTGACTCGACTTTGTATAGAATTGTGTAAACAAAAATGAAGAATATTTTGCGACTGATTCTAAAAGAGTTTTTTACAGACAAACGTATCTATACATATACAAAATTATTAGCTCATTCTAATGTTAATTCCGATAATAAAGGTAAACATTTTGTTCAAAAACGGAATTTGACATCTTTCTTTGCAGTTAATAATGTTTATATTAGCTCATCGCTCACAAAAAAAAAACACACAAAATTAATAAGATTCAGATACAGTAAAAGTTCTTGTAAGTTGTTCATTTCATAATCTTATATTTTTAATTGCTCTGTATAGATTTTTTTTTAAATAGAGCTAGAAGTTTCAATCAAACTGTCAGGTTTGGTAGAAAACAAGTAACAAAAGTCAGTCAATTCTGTTTGTTGGTTTGTAACTCGAACTACAGTCTAGCCCAACCCCAAATTTAAAATGGTTCCTCTATTTATTTAGAGGAACAATCACCCTTTCAATCTTTTAAAAATATTTTACTCCGTATATGAATTAAAGGCACTTAAAATATAAAAGCAATTAAGTATAGTACCTACACAAAAACATTTTATTATAGAAGTATGTCTCCTTACAAAACACAATTGCATTTGCTTTAAATCTTTTTCAAATAAAACCTTTCTCCACTATATCAAATCATGTTTATCAAATTAATAAAACATAAAACAAATAAGCATCGCATGCTTGACAAGTGACTTTTTTCGACATTCACAGTTCACCCATTATAATCGGACCTGCAAACATATCTCTATCTTAGAAAACCATGAATGTCCACTCCCTAGAGCTTTCACTGTACCACCATGAAATCCGATAACTACCTATACTGTAAGTCTTCTGTTGATGACGCCGGCCAATGAATGTTAAAATGACACAACCAACATTGGAAAAAAAAAGTCAGGTTACCCCTAATGGGCGTTCGTCGTCGTTGATTTAAGCTGAGAGCTCTTTGTGTTTGGTTGCTTATTTTCTTTGTTTATTTAATAAAAAAAAAGCAAACAAAAAACAACCGCTAAATAATGTAGGAAGTAAATTGGTTTTGTGAATCAGCTTTTTGGTTTCTCAATTTGTTTAAAAATTGCATGCAAAACAAAAATGGAAAGATTATTATTAAAAAAAAGAAAACGAATTAATGTTGTTAAAAAATATAATATAATGTCGTTAAAAAATGTATGTATTTATTTTGTTTGAAATAACCGTTTAAATATTCGTAATATGTATACATTTTTATTGATGAAGGAAAATAAGTTGCATTTCTATAATATATATGTTTATTTTATGGTTCTTCATACAGTATCAGGGGGTTCGAAAGGTTGATTGTTTATGAATAGGTATATAAAATTAATTTTCCTGGAGTGGAATTGGCTATGATGATAAGTGATTTTCATGTCACATGATTTAAGTTTTTCATCTGCGTAAGATAATTCAACTCGTTTCAATTCAATTGAACATTTCCAATGACATATGTCAAAATCATGGTTGCCATAGTGAAATTTTAAAATGTCTTCAATAAGCTATCGCAATTGCCATATTTACCATAAATTCTTATAATTTCATCATCTTTTGGAATGTAGTCACCTTTTTCTTTTTTTTTTTTTTTTTTTTTAATTGTTAAAAAAATTAACACAGTAGAATTTGCAGAATTTTTATAGGTTTGTAGGTGTCTAGTCATGCTGTGGCATAAACGTCAAATTCGTTGAGAAGTGAAAATCACATTTGGCGTGTTCAGAAAAATGAGATCTCAGAGAATTTTCTCACTCAAAAAGTGAGCAAGTGAATCGAAGATTTTTTTTCCTCAGAATTTTGACAGCAAAGCGAAATTTTGCTTAAGAACCCTGTTCATGTAAATGAAATTGCTGAGATCTCCCAGATCTCATTTTCCTGAACGAACCTTTTTTTGTTGTGATATCTCTTTAGCTAACAAATGTGATATCACCCTACACACTACACAGACTGAAGACAAGTTGTCAAAGTATGAAGTGTCAGAAATTAAAAATGGCTGTTCGAGTGCCTACAAAAACTGCAAACCGCATTATTAGGAACAATAACAGAATATTTATATTTGTTATGTGATGTTAATGATCCGCCATTTTATTCGAATTTGAAAGATGCGCAGATAATATTTTTTTCGTAAATAGGTAAAATCTATAAAGTGATTTTTTTTTGACAACTACTTCGACATTTAAGAATAAAAAGAAGGAACAAATAATCATGTCTTTTAAATCATAGCTACTAAAAAAAGTGTGAGTGCCGGGACTCACGGTTAAGATGTGTAAACATACGTAACGTAACGTGAATCACAATCACATAATCACAATCACGATCACAAGATACGTTACGTTTTTTTTCACCCTACCGCCAGTATAGATGTTTACACATCAAAAAATATTTTAGTGGTTTTATATAAAATGTCAAAAAATAAACAAATTTAGTAAACAAAAATCGATAAAAAATTACGCTGTAATAGTTGAGCATAGTTGCCACTCGACTGGAAAGTCAGGTAAAATCAGGGGACGAAAATTTGGTCAAGGAATGTCAGGAAAAGTTAGGGAATTTCTAAAGCGGTCAAGACATTTTGTGTTAACAGAAATAATATAACTTTTCTGGAAATCGACTTTTCTTATAACCTTTATACGGTTTTCACACCGAACCAAAATCTCGGATTTCGGCAACGTTTCGAATCGTTCACACCACACATAATCTAGATTTTGTTTGAGATTTCAAACAAATTTCAGTGTTGATAGAAACTCAAAAAAAAAAAAAATTCCCAAAACAAGTACACACATTGCCTTTTTTCTCTCAATTTTTGTTGAAAATATGCGCAAAATGGAATGAAATCCCACTATCTCAGTACACTACACTCAATATGTAATAAAATCTCTTTCAGTTTCATCATCTCTGTTTTTATGACTGAACTGTTATATTGAAGAGAAAATTGAGTAATTAAGTGTGTTTGTTTCACATTCAGATTTCAAACTGTTCCAAGAAGATTTTGAGGAGATTTCGCAGTAATATACTAGATTACGAAATCTGAAAATGTACTGGAAATCTTGTTGATTTGGATGAAATTTGGTGATTTTTTTGCTCCCAAACTAGATTTCGATTCGGTGTGTAATCAAAAAAAAACAAGGTCACTAGTATAAGATATAAAAAATCATTAAAAAAATATATGCCTGACCAATTACTGAAACTAGCTGACCTTTTATCACGATCCGGTGGCCTTTCAAATGGTATACTTTTTTTTTGCGAATATCCCATAAATGAGGTGCCAAAAATCGCTAATGACCTTGAAAAAGTTCAAGCTTGGATTACAAGTTTTCTAAGCCTGACCAATTTCTGAAAATAGCTGACCTTTTATGACCAATTAGTGACCTTTTAGATGGCATACTTTTTTTTGCGAATATTCCATATATGAGGTGCTAAGATCCCGGAGCCGTTTTTTGCTCCGATTTTTTTATTTTTTTAGGAAATAGCGCCAATGTGATTTGCCAATTATACAAATCTAGCAACATGGACAAAAGATATTTGATATCGAATCAGAATGGAGCTACTCATTGATCTTACACTAAACCTAGAAATTCCCAAAAAATTAATAGGTACCTTTTTCACTGTGTCAAATCTATTGCCAACATCCAATATTCAGGAAAGCCCTCAAATTTCGAACACAAAAGTAGTGACGTAAAATATTCTATATACGATTCTTCTGAAAATTCACAACTTCTTACTAATTATACATTCAACAAGGCTGATTCTATTTCTGCAGAGGTAAGGTCTACATATTGTTTCCCCAAGGGCATTTTTGAATTCGTCGGAAGAAATTGCTGATATGTATATTGTATATGTATTTCGATAGTATTGCAGACAATTTTAAACTCGGAAGAACGAAATATTCTTACGTAATTAACCTCTTTTTTTTTTGGTCAGGTAAAACTTTAAATTTGGTCAAAAAAGTCAGGGAAATTTATTTTGAAAAATAGTGTCAACTATGTTGTTAGCGAAAAACTTATATTTTCGACACTTCAACTTTTGAAGTACCTATGTAGCAACATCTTGTAACTGACCACTCATATGGAAAAAATGTTTTGATCAGAATATTATATTCCATAAAGTGAGAATAAATTATTTTTCGACCACTTCGCTTTTAAGGGTAATAAGCAAAATATCAGTATTTTTTTTGTTGACAAATTTTTTTAAACTATGATATCTTTTTTAATGATTTCTCTTAGGAAAAAAATGTTAATACTTTCTTGTAGAAAGTCTCATAATGTACAAAATTTGACAGTTTTTTTTTTGTAAACCCTTAGGTGTCGCTAGGAGTCATAATTAAAAAATTAACATTTTCGTTCTATTAAGAAATTTTAAATGGCGATATCTTCTAAGCGATAAGTCGGAATAATTCAAGTTGCATAACCGTTTTTGTGAAAAATTGTATGATATACAAAATTTGCATGAAGTAATTTTCGAAAGCCCGTACCTACCGTTAAAAAGTTACATATTTGCAAAAAATCGATATTTTTGACATTTGACCTTGAGATTTTTTTTTTATGTCGCATACGATTTCGAAATGGTTATTTAAGACATGGTATTTTATGCCAAAATAAAAATAAAATTCGTTTAAAAATCTTCAATTTTTGTTTATTTCCGCGATTGGCTTTTTGTTTGTATACATTTTCCCTGGGCTTTTAGAGGCACAAGTTAATGACCTCAAACTAAATTTAACTTTTTGTTAATAATTTTTGTAGGACATACACTTTTCATTTGGGGGGTGTTAAAAAAATTATTTTGTGAATTAGCGGATCCTAATGTCTAGCTACGTTATAGCTTTGAAGTTTGAATTTTACAAAAGTAATAAAACAATAAATTATTGCGATCCAGTCGTGCATGTTATATTTTTAATTTAATTTAATGTAATTTTTTATTATAATTGCTTATTAAAACTTGTATTAACAATTTATACAAAACAAGAATTTTTAAATATCTATAGTTAGTTATTTGAAATGATTAAATTCAATTACTAATACAAGTATAATATACCCTCATATAATTAGTATATGTATATATAAATTATAGATGGACAAACATTACATGTATATAAAATACGTTTCAACATTTAATGAACCGGTATTTGTGGCGACTATGCATTCTCCTCAGCAAAATGACGCCTTCTCTTTTCCTGTAGTATATGTATAAAATAGGTACTTAAATGTATATTTTTGTTCGAAGTAATTGATGTCGCTGGCACTCTAAATTCCACGAACTTTACAACTTTGTTAGTTTATATTCATTATTGTGCTCAGTTTCCAGATAATATAATATGTAACATACATAGGTGGGTAGTTGATGAATGCTTTGCCTATACGGTTTTGCATAACATCATATTGAACAGAAACTAGTTACACTCTATCGACCACTATCGAACAGGTGCGAATCAAAATATAAGTTCAGGAAGGTGTACATTTTATGAAATAATATATTTGTATATATTGGAAATTTTTTTATGAACATTCAGTTGGCATGATACTACTTAAAAACTTACTAACTTTAAAGATCTTTAGTGTTACTAATTTAAAAAAAAAAAATTAGCTAGTATTATATTAAACCTATTTTCTAAATAAATTTCAGCTGAAAATGCCATTGTAACATTTTTAACTCTCAAAGTGACATTTGTGACATTTGGAGTTAGTATGATACCTACTTTAAAAGTTATCAATGTAAAGAGTATAAAACTTAAATAAAAGAATTTTAAAAAACGTTTAATTTAAGTATTATTTAACTTTATTTATTATTATTTAATGATATCACAACATATAAAATTTTATTTTTATTTTTAATTTTAAGCTACGCGTTTCGGATTTTGTTCATCCATCTTCGGGCTTAATTCGTTGGATGGATGGATGAAGATGGATGAACAAAATCCGAAACGCGTAGCTTAAAATTAAAAATAAAAATAAAATTTTATATGTTGTGATATCATTAAATAATAATAAATAAAGTTAAATAATACTTAAATTAAACGTTTTTTAAAATTCTTTTATTTAAGTTTTATACTCTTTACATTGAAATCGTTCATAAACACACAACATGGAGACGACACCTCTAACAAATTTAAAAGTTAAAGTAAGCATTTGATGATTTTAACTTTAATAAAAGCCTAGTTCCTTTACTTTGAAATTCTGTGCATTGTGTGTTTTTCTGCATTTGTGGATCTAGCATCATAATAAAAATGCATTAGCATCGTAATTAATCGTCTAAAATTTTGCATCAGTATTTATTATTTTACAATACAATTTCGATTAACATTTTGTATTTTTCAGAAACATTAGAAAAAATTCGAAATTTTACATTTTACATTGTTTTTATAATTCATTCTGTACTTTTATATACAGTTTTCTTGCACACCAGTATTTTGATTGACCAACTCCACGGTTTCCAAGGATTTTAACTCCCTTGTTTGGTCCTCTGGTTCACGTCAAGCAGGCGCTTACCTTAAAAATGCCATGTGATAAAAGTCCAGAATGAATTTGAAAATAAAACATTTCAGCCTTTTATGACCAATTTTTTAGTTTAACGACTAAATTCTAGAAGTTCTATATTTTGTGGATTTACAGTAATGTTAACATTAGATAGGTTTATGTTAAAGTAATATCTTGCAAAAAGACAGCTGATGCAACATCAACTCAAGATGTCAGAAAAAGTTTCACCCCATTGTGATAATTGTCTATAAGAGGGTTCACATTCAACGAGTTGTCGTCCGAACCGAGTCGTTTTGCTAGCGTTCACAATAAAATACCGTTTTCCTGATTTCATTTACAAAGAAATTCTTAAAGGTTGTAATTATATGTACTTGTTATAAAATTGAAAAAAGTTGATTTAAATTTAATTGAAGTATTAACAGTATATTTACTGTTGAAAAAATTAAATAATTTAAACATTTTATTAAGAGGAGAAAATCGTTCGTAATTAGTCCGATAATTTGAAATAAATATGTATCCGGACAAATTCCTCAAGCTCCTTTGGAGAATATTAAAGTTTATGCGAGACAAAAGGGGCAAAGAGTCTATGTTTCCGTTTATACGTTTCACAATGAAGACAAAAGATTTAAAGATTTAAACTCCTAACTCTTAAATTAAAAGTGATATATACATTTTTAAAATCCATTTGAAAACGTTCACTATAAAATTTTATGTATATTTAAAACTTATTTTTTCGAATTTCTAATTTGTCATTTCTCAAAAATTTTCCGAAACATATTTTTTCTTTTCATCTAAACGTGTCTATATCTAAATATGCTGAAAGTCTATAGACTTTTAAACATATTTATAAATTTCACTTAATGTACACAAAAAATGTTTGTTTCGTCCCGGCGATCTCAGTTAGACTCATCAGTTGATTAGTGAGGGCCTTGTCAATACTGAATTTTGTATTAAGTTCAGTTCATCTTACTTAGATTTCATGACGAATATCTAGTGTGTGAAGTTATACAAACAAGATTAAATTTCCTAATCATTAAAGTTGGAAGTTTTTGGTTTCTGTCCGTGGCTTGTATGTTGTTTCTCCTCTAAATCAAAGCTTTCACTTTCAAATCACGGCTTTAATTGTTCTTTTCAAAGTTTTTGTATCAGAAAACATTTAAATTGAAACTAAACTCATTATTAATAATTAAATGTAAACACTTTAAAATTTATTGTTGAAATTTTAAATTCAATCGATTTTATATTTGAATGTCACATTTAAATGAACGCTTTCAAATTAAATGTAATTTTTTTTTAAGATAAATGATATCCTTTTAATTTAAAATCTTCAATTTAAAAAATTAAATTGTTGTGTTTAAATACAAAATTTCTCTTAATTTAAAAATTAAACGTTTTAAAACGAAAACATTTCCATTTAACTTTGGCAATTTTTTTTTCTCATGAAACAGTTAAGATTTGCACAATTTTAATTTAAAAATTCGAACTTTTGATTTAAAGTGCATTTTTTGCCTCAGTGTACTGAAATTTGACAACTGAAATTACCTAGCAATAGAAGGTTCTTCCACTCAGGCAATAAATTGTCATTGCCATTGAAATTGACATTGCCTCAAATACTGCCAATGGAACCACATCGTAAAACAAGTATGTATTTAAGTCTATGATTGCACTTACCTGGTAAACTCTGACATTTAAATAAAAAAATAAAACAGATCTACGGATCAAATAATTATTTCTTTTCAATTCTTCTTGAACTTAAAAAAAAAACATAATCAAGAAAAACCTAAGGCCCATACGATTCAATTATTTTCAATTATGATTTACGGCTCCTTCTGAAACTGTTTCGCTATCATTATATTATGTGTATATGAACATTCATGGCTGACAATGACAATGCATTAATTTGATTCATTGATTTTTGTTAAACAAATTTCACATTTTTTTTTTATTCTAATGTGGCCTTATAATATTTTCCTGCGTACGATTCACTTTGCACCAATGTAAATATACGTAAATATAACACCGAGAACAATTACATCTCATTGACTCCGTTCTTCATCCGCTCCTGCATTAACTATGTAATTATTATGTACACATAATCGTGAGTCGTGATTATCTCATAGTATATCCATAGTTCAATGAATTTGTTCATATTATATACCTATGCATTTAGAACCTTAAGGTTTTAAACAATATTTATTTCCCTCCACATTATAAAGCAAGTATAATAAAATATGTATGTAGTACGTTTGTTAAGGCTAACGTTACATTGTGAATGATTCGCAACTAATTTCTGATCAATAAACAATTTGTTTTCGTCAATTCTTCCCATTTATTCTATACTTATTGTATGTATATGGGTATCTATGTATTTGTGTCTGTTTGTATAGTAAGTAAGTATAAGTCTCGATAAATTAATTATTCATAGAGGCCGGCCGGTAGGAGGTATATAGAAGCAATATTGCGTATAAAGGTGCATTGTCAAACTTTTAATTACAATCGATTACCTTACCCACTGGGATTCTTCACTGTGAATGGTTTTTTGTTTTTATATTTTTTCTAACGTTGAAATTGTGTTTGGCGGATGTGGCCTATTTGTTTTTTGAGTTTTGTTTTGTTATATTTTTGATGCATTGTTGTGTGTACGATGTATGTACGATATATATATATTATGTATCTAAACGTCAGTGATTGCCTCATTCATAGTTTTTATTATTTTTAAAATTCTATTTACAATAACTAAAAAAAATCGTTGATTTCTATTATTTTGCGATAACGGCATAAGCCATTACTAGTTAAGTTCTGTTCTCATGTAAACTTCATTTCGTTTGAGGTGTATACATTTAATTGGAATGGGAAAAATTATGGATTTCTTGATAAAAGTTTTAGTTACCATGAAAATTCTATGATTTATCATTTACATAGTTGCAATACCTAATCCTTTATTAAAAATGATCAGTTGTGAACAAGACTATCTCTATGAGGAAAACGTCCTATTTACTTGCATTTTGTGTTTAACAGATAACACAATATTGAAAAGCATGAAACTAATTCTTTAAATTGCTTAAACAACTCCCAAAATAATTTAAACTTAAGAAAATGCCGTGCGATTTCTTGCACAAATACAAATTTTTTTCAAAGAATTTTTTGAATAAATAAAAAATTTTTGGATACAAATAAAATTTTAAAAATCGTTAAGTCTTATTAAAAACTATTTTTTATAAATCAAATAATACCTAATAATTGTGGGCCTCATAAATAAAAATCTTTAATCAAAAATTATACAAATTTTACACGATAGACGAAAATATCTCCCAGAGCTTACCTCTATTTTTGTTTAAATCTAGAGTTACATGGTTTGCCCTATACCTATTTTCTTCGTCTAATACTAAGATTTGCCGGAAAATAGAGGACTTACGACTTAGCTTTGCAAAAATTGAATTTAGACTTATTCGTAAAGTTTTGAGTGAGAGATTTGATTTTTTTTCTGCAAAAATGGCATTTGAAAAGCATTTTCATCAGTATTATAAAGTGATGTACCGAAATCTTCATAATATGTAAAATGTATAAGATTCCTGAGTTTTCAGAAAAAAAAAATGGAATTTTTGAATATTTTAACATATCTAAAATATTATTTCAACTTTGAGGAAAGTTATGATCTCTCTGATCAAAATCCATTTCGTATATGATTATAAATTTCATTGAATTAATTAAAACCAATGGGTGAATATAATTTCTAGCTAGAGTTTTATCTGAAGTTTGGAGAGAAAAGTGCAATGCTTAATTGTGCATGATTCACGTACTAGAATTTATTAATAAATATACGAAATTCACGGCTGGGTCGCAAAACTTTCTCTGATGAAGGTCACACTGTGATTTTTAAGTCAGAATATTGTTAACCTATTCATCTGATTTTAAAAGAAATAAATTAGCTATGGGAACTTTTATAGCTCAACAAATTGAAATACACCCCCATAGGATACGACTTTTTTTGTTTTGTTGACCCAACCTACACAGCTTAGCATTTTGTCGTATCTTATGCAAAACACCCTGTATAATTAATAATTATTTTTCTGTTTCAACTAAATTATTCAAATCAGTTCTTGTATATAATCTTTACCATAACATTTCCGGCATATCTTATGATGCTATACATTCTGGATTCAATTTTCTCACTGTCCTTGAAATCAATATAACGATTTTAATGCGAACCCTGCCCAAAGCATATTAATTTAATATCATTAATCGGCCTTGGGCAAGTGTTTGTGCAAGCAATCACCTAAATTATGGTTTATTTGTACCTACATAATGTTATTGATTAAATGAAAAGCACAAAATATTCATCAAATGATATTATCAGATTATGTAATCTATACAACAACAACAAACAGTAAAGCTTCACTATTGTGTATTCTGTCCGGCTGTAATCCTTGTTTTCTTCTTTTTTTAACGTTTGACTGAAAAATTCCAAAATCATAACTCTAAACATTGGTAGCGTTAATTTTGTTGTGTTTAATTAAGACAATTAAGACAGAATTAAACTTCTTTAGGTTCAGCCTTTATCACAAAGGAGGATTAATATGGATATCATCATCATCAATATAATAAAACGACAAACACGAATTTTGGGGTACCATTTACGCGGTCTACAAAAGCCGAAAGTATATAAATTATATGTCGATGGAAAGGTTTTTATTTTGTGGGAAGAATTTTATTTCTGAAGATTTTTTTCTGTTGTGTTGGATTTTCGGCCATTGGTCGATTTAATGCGAGGAAGCATAAATTATGTATAGTTGTAGGTATATTGGTTTTGCATGGAAATATTCTGCAATCTATTGTGTCTCTCGCTCATTGGGTGTTGCTTTTTAAATTAAAATAAAATGTGAGCAAAAAAAGGAAGAATGCCTTCAATTTGTAGATGTAGTGTGAGGGATGTTTAAGCTGAGGCGTGGAACAATAAATTTTTATTCACTAACCATCCTTACGAATATATTAAATACACGAATCAATACATTCCACGAGTATTATTTTCGATATTAATTTAATTGGTCTTTATTGACTACTTCCGGGATGGTCTTGGGACCAGTGGTTCTGGGATCGGCTAAACCCAACCCGGCAGCGCGGCGTTCAGTGCTGCAGGAAATAATAAAAAGTAGCTCATATAATAATAATAATTAGCCCAGTTTTTCTCCACGCTCAAGACTGCTTTTAAACGATGATATTATTCTTGCGATTTTTTACTTAATGTTGGAGTATCCACCTCCAAAAATCGTATGCATCGAAAAATAAAGTTTTCTAGAATTTCATGTGAATTACAATATATTTTCTAGAAGTTGTTTTTCAATTAGACGATAATGTTATTAGCACTCGAGTTTCGGGGGCTGGACGTACTAGTAATATTTATTCACCAACTTAGAACTGGCGTTATTGATGCACCAGATTTATTAAATTTTATTAGTTTTAATTACCGTAGGGGAAACTACAATATTCGGAATTTGGAATTATTAAATTTATCCCAACACCGTACTAATTATGTTTTGCATGAGCTTCTTACCCGCATGTGCAAGCTTTTGAATTTGAATTCAAACCTCTTTGATTTTAATATTAGTAAGAATAGTTTAAAACATACTTTAAGGACCAGTGCACCACGCTCTTAAATGTCTTTAATATAGTTTGATTTCTTAATGTCATGTATTTATTTATGTATGAATTTATTTTCTAATCTTATGTTATAGTTTTGTATTAATTGTTTCTCAAGTGTATGTTTTGGTAGTAGTTGTTTTTGCTTACTAACTACTAACACTGCACTAAGTGATGAGCCGGATAACACATATTTTGTGTTGGCAAATCTTTGGTCGCAAGATGTCGCTTGTACTAAGCTCTCTTCGGCAAAGATCTGATAGTGTATACAAAAACAATGATGGTCTTATTTATAAACATTGTCTAACTTTAGACAACTGCCCAACTTTGGAAAATGTGTTCAAAAATATTGTTTATTGTTGTCTTATAGCTGCCTTTACTTAGATAACTTAGACACAAGAGTAGATTGTCTTAACCGGGAATAGACAGTGTCTAAGTAAAATTCAATATATAAGTTCAAGTGACCTCAACTCCAAAAGATTGCGTTTCGCCTAGGTACGACAGTTAGGCTCATCAGTTAGATTCTGTCGTACCCTTCTAAGACGCAAATTATGGTCGATGTTTACCGACTCTTATAAAAATCACAGCATGGATATACTGTGAATTTTATATTTCTAAGGGAATTTGATTTGATTTTTTTGTCTAAGTAGACAAAAATCTAATAAATACGACTGTGAAAGTTTATCCTGAATAATTTCTAACTATATCTATGCGTAGTTTATTATTTTGACTTCTACATACATTTATGTATGTGTTTTACGAGAAATGAGTGGTCAAGAAGAATTTTATTTGATTAAATTCACTTGAAATAATAAAAAACAAATTTGGTAAAATGGTTGAATATAATTTATTCACAGAGAACAGCTGCTTTCTGTGCAATATTCCACGTCGTTCTTATTTAGCTAAGCTTGATGTTTGGAGATAAAAAATGGAAGAAAATTCAAAATAAAAAAATATCGATTTTTGATATATTTGCAGTTTAAAGAGTTTCTACTGTACTGTATTTCATTCTATAACATTATATAACTTTATTTTATAATTACCCTACTTTCAAAGTCAATGTAGGAACATTTCACAAAGAGTGATTAAGTTCAGCTCTAGAAGGACTTTGTTAAATAAAAAAAAACTCACTCAATGAGTATATGTATACACTATACAGTACATATTATAGTGGCTAAGTACTACTTAAAAGAGTAATAGTGTTTACACTTTTTAACCACTTCTGCTACTCTTAATAGGCGCCACTAAAAGTAAATTACATTGCATCGTAACATACCCAAGTGAGTTCAGGTGTATGTGTAAACATTATTTAATGCACATTGAATTGCATGTGCGAAATAAGTACATATTTGAAAAAGTACAACATTATTAATTTGTGTTAAACTGTTTTATTTTTTTTTTGTGTTATAGACAATTTTGTAAATTATTTTGTTTGTAATAAGAAATTGCTTTTATGTTGGATGAATTTACATAAACAAATTATATGTGAAAAATAATAATCAATTGCATGAAATGAGACTTCAAAATACGGGCTTATAATTTAAAGATTGATTTAATGTACGTTGGGGTAATTATATAGGGTGTTTTGCATAAGATGTGACAACAAAGGCCTGACCGGGAAAAATGTAATTGAATCTGCACTTTTCTTTCCCAAGTGAGAAGCGGGTTATCAGAAGCACATGTGTAGATTTTCGGGAAAATCGGACTGGAGAAACCGCCATCTTGAATTTTCTAAAAAATTGACTTAAAATAGAAAAAAATAAAATAAATCAAAACAATGGCAACACTAACAATGTCATGTTATATCTTTTTTATAAAGCCAGAAATCCATTCTTCAATTCTGTTTTCAAACCAAATTATTTAAATTTTTTGAGGGGTGGTTATACTTTTCAAAAGGTATCCGCATCTATGTTGACGCCGCATCTATTATGAACCTTCTAGATTTTTATTTGAGTACCGTGCCAGTCGGAGTCTTAGTTTATGGACTTTTAATAAGTGTGTGAAATTTTTTTGTGATTCCGTCAAAAAATCTTACTATTTCCCTTGTTTTTGAAATTTTCGAATGGTACTAAACAGTTTATTAGAAAAAACGGTATAAAATGAAGGGTCTATTTGACCCCCCTCCAATTAGGTATAGGAGGGATACAAAATAATTTTTTTTCAAAAGCTCAGAATAAAAATAGATTTTTGGCTTTAAAAAAAATCTATAGTAGGTATTATGTTGTATAAGTATTCTGGTATTCATTTTCAGCCCTTTAATTTGTCTATAGAAACTTTTTTTTAGAAAAAAATGTATCTTGTAGAATGGGAAAAAAAAGCTTGACTTAAACTTAAGAAATATATTTATGGCTTGACATTTTCAAAATAAAGTCATTTATAGGGTGACAAACCGTCAAATTTCAAAAACTCTTTTTTATTGTAAGAAAAAATATTTGGAAATGGACTTGAAAGACATTTTTGAAATTTTATTATTTATTAGATGAAATAGGGGAAAGGAAAAAAAACAGCATCTGAACTAAAATTTTCCTTCTCAACAGTCTTAGTTATATGAACATGATTTCTCATTAAAATTTCTCAATTCTATTGTCAAAATAAGGAGAAAAAAATTGTAATTATAAATTAGCTACCTATTTATAGGGTGCAATCGGGTAAACAACAAAAAATGGTATCTGACTTAAAAAAAACCTTTTTTTGTGTTTAACTCCTTATAAACTTAAGAGTATATAATGATTTGGGATCATGGTTGTAAAATGCATTTTTGGTTTCATTTCTTATTAAAAATAAAATTTGAATGCAACGTAAAAATAATTTGCATTTTAAAAAAAATATTTAATGTAAATTCAAAATTCTTTTCATTAAAAAAAAATATTAATGCAAGTTGCTAATTTAATGCAAGTTGAAAATATTAAGCATTAAAATTTAATTCAAAAAGTATTAAAATTGGTACAAATAATTGTCAAATTAAATTTGCATTTTTTTTTAATGCAAAAAATGTTCCAACAAAATTTGCATTTTTTTAATGCTAAAAATTTTTTGAATAAAATTTGCATTTTCTTTAAGCAAATAATTTTTTTGAATTAAATTTACATTTTTTTAATGCAAAAACATTCAACTTGCATTAATTTTTTTTTCAATGCAAAAAAACTTCAACTTCCATAAATTTTTTTTGTATGCAAAGAAAAATCTGTAGATTTTTTTTAACGCGAATACATTTTTTTGCATTGAAATTTTTACAAGCCTGATTGGGATAGAAACACAAGAATGGTATGCGATTAATATAGGACTAGATATTTTTCAAAATTAATGTATAGGTTAAATAAGGGGGAAAACGGCATTATATACATACATATTTCAAAAATTAATATTAGTATCGAGTTTCTCCTTAAATCAGTTGAGCTAAAACATTTTTCTGTGACAGAGGGAGGTTACAGGGTACCTCCGGATAATCGGCAATAAAAAATCAAATAAAATTTCGATTTTGAAGCATGTCTAACATACATATTATGCATTATGTATGTTAGACCCTTATTATTGTATAATTTGTATTGTTGAGTTTTTCCAAAGCTAAGATTATTCTACCCGTGCGAAGCAGCGGCGGGTCATCAGCTAGTAACATTATAAATTGTTTTATTAAACAAATATTTTTACAAAAAATATGAAATCGTAATTCTTTTACTTCAAAACACAAATAAGCTACAATTTAAATTTATTATAAATTATGTATGCGAATAACAAAAAATCGCCGGTCATGACAGGGATATAGGTACAATTTTTTTCTCTGATTTATATCACATAAACTTGTTGTTCGCATCCTTTTGTTCTTAAAATAAAAAAATAAGAATAAAAATGTCACTTTGTTCAACCTTAACTGAATATAGTTTGGCAAACTGCGAACTTAAAACAGAAAGATTCTCCTATACAGTAATTTTTCTTTTGGTGTTGTCATCGTGAACTATGATCACATAAATATTGGCTTTAAACTGTTGTGACAATAAATATAAGAGTGCTATATTTTTAAACCATATTTTTTCTTTTAATTGTGCACCACCTGAGATACTTCACAAGAATGTGTATTATGTTATTCTCCCATATACCTCCTGAATAATTTTAAACTTATCTATAAAATAATTCTTTCCCACTGTTTGAAATCAGTCTTTATAATATAAATAAACAACACCAATTTTTGGACTTTTCAGAAACTGTCAAAGTTAACTTTTCTTGTCGCAGAGTTGATTTATTTGTAATTTATGTGTAAGCTATATAGTGTATAAGCTTAGTTCATTTTAAGGACAAGCTTTCATATTACAAATGAACAAAACAAAAATAAAGTTCATGGACTTCAATTCATTTAGATTATGGCTTTACAACCATTTTCAAGGTTTTTTATGTCTATTCATTTACACAGAAAGATTTTTCATAAAAATTTTGTTCCCCACAAAAAAAAAGGCTTGCCTCTGGAAATTACCATGAAAGAAAATGTGGCTTCTGTTGAAACACACAAAAGTTTATTGCCTAAAGGCTATGTTACAGAATATGAATAGTCGACATTTTATAGCACAATAATATTTGCTGCATTTTTGTTTTCAACCAATTACATTTCCAGAAGAAGCACTCACAAAATGTGTTGCTTATAAAAAAGTTCTCATTGAATGTTTCGTTTTTATATATTCCAAAATGCAAAACATTTTTATTAGCTATATATCGTGCTTAAAATGATTATACGACTAAAGTATACTAAGTAGGTGAACGTGATGGAAATATAAAATGTATATACATAGCTTCTTGTATTTGTTTACTTTTTTTCTCTTAAATTTGGTTTGGTTTTGTTTCAAAATAAATGCTAACACATTAAGACTTGTATTTTTATTTTGGTTGGACAATATGAGTCAACAGGTAGGTAAGTATAATTAATCAACACCATCATGGGAGCCGAATAAAAAGCACATATTTTTGCTGCATTTTGTGTTTGAATAAACAAATAATTTTTTTTGGATAACTTCAAGAATATTTGAGTTGATGTTTGGTAGATTTATTATAAAGATATATAGTCCAGTCAATTAAGCCATAAAAACAGCCCAATTAGGAAATGATTGCCGGAAAGCTGGATTTTGCCATATACCCCTCTCATGGTGTTCTTAAGAAACTGTCAAAAGTCCCCATCGATATGAGTGCCGCTAACAATTTTACGGGGGGTTAAAGGCCCCCCAAAATGATTTTTAAGTAATACAGTAGAATTTCGGAAAGATGAACGGTTCTATAAGTTGAACAGCTCGGAAAGATGAACGAAATATTTCCACTTTTCAGTGTTCAAAAAGATGAAAGGTTGAAATTTAGTACTCGAAAAGATGAACACTTTATTCCCAACATAATTTTTTACTTTTTCTTTGCCTTTTAGTTCCTCTTGAACATTACTTTGGGGCTTGTTTTGACCTGTTATGTAAATAATAGTTAATGTTTTTATTTATAAAACTCTATCTTTTTTCTTAACAAAATTTTGATGCTCGAAAAGATGAACTATTTGAAAAGATAAACGGGCCCTATTTTATATCTGTTTATCTTTTCGAGATTCTACTATAACTCCCAAATGGTAAGTGATACAGAAAAAATGTCTACGACTAGTTTATAGCTTTCCTACAAAAATGACTAACATACTTTTTTTCATAAAAATAACCGTTTTCGACATAAACCAATCGGAAGATTAAAGTATTTTAGGTTTCTATACACTGGGGCTGCTTAGTTAAAAAATTGTGAATTTTGTGATAAAGCATCATTTTTTTTCTGTTGTTGCTACATTATATAGACATGATTTTAAGATGTTGGCCTACTTTATTTATAAACCCTTTTAAGTGGGAGGGGCAAATTAGAAAAAAAACATGTGTGAAATAGAAAATGAATATAAAAATCCAACGGCAACACTTACAACATCATGTTATAGCTTTCTTTAAAGTCCTAGAAGCTGTTCTGTTACGGGTATGTCACTTAAGCAAGTTTCGCTGAAGCGGAGTGTTTTATAGATAGGTAATTGGTCGACAACTACTCGAGGATGAAAAAAGTGTTTCAGATCACCGAGATAGAACGAAAAATTTAGGGCTGCCTATAATTCAAAATGTTCGCATAGTCTGGGCTTTTGAAACACACTGTTTTCCAACCATGACTTACATTGCTCATTATAGAGTTCAAGGTTAAAACTAGTTCCCAATGAAAGATAAACAACAAAAAAATAATATGGTTGCCACTTTTAATATAGTCGAATACACTTGGAACAAAATAAAGATGAAAAAATAAGTTTTTTCATAATAATTTTTTATTTTGGTCAAGTTTGAGGGTTTTTTAAAAACCAAATCACTGCTAATGGTCTAGAAAATTAAAAAAAAAAACACCTGCACTAAACTGGTTACCAACCCTGATTTTATACAAAAATATATAAAAACACTAATTTTTAAGTGAAAGGTTTATACAGAGTGTTTTTTTTAAGAGGCCGATAACTTTAAATTGGCAACACTATTTTTTTTGTGACAGCCGATTTAACAGTTCTCGGTTGTTTTGAGGTTGTTTTGGGGCAATTCATCACCATGAAATACATTTATGTTGAGAAACTTTTCCTAATTCTATAAATTTATTTTGAAAAACTTGGTTGAATTCGAGAAACTTATCGGGCGTCATCATTTGAAAATTTTGTTCAGTTCAATGACGCAAACTTTTGGTTAAATGGCTCTGTCAATAAACAGAATTACCGCAACGAACGGAACGGAACGATGATAATCCAAAAAAAATTCACCATTTGGTGCGCTTTTCGGCCGGCGGAATCATTGCTGCATGTGTCTTCAAAAATGTTTGTAGTTTGTAGTATGTCAACGGTTAGGGGTATTGAAATATGATTACTTAATTTTTCGTGCCTCTATTGGAAGTCATTAACGTTGCAGACTTGTGGTTTACAATAGGACGCCGAAGTGAAAAAAAAAACCTATTTTACAAAGTGCTTAATTTACTGTTGTGATATAGTTTTCTAACAGTATTTTTCATTAAAAATCTGGCTGCGCTAAAAGTTTTGGGTTCAAACATTTTTCTGAAGCAGGAATAAGGCCGTAACCCGGAACTATAGAAGGTCATGTTTTGTATAATTTTCCCTCCTCTTATCTGGAATAGAAACTTGTTGCCCCAAACTAACTTTATAAAGGTTGTTTTGCATAAGACGCGACAAAAGGCTTGAGTGTGTAGGTTGGGTCAAGACAAGAAAAAAATCGTATGTAATCTACACTTCCCCTGTTTAGGCGGGAGGAGCGATTTTCTAATGACAGCATGAATGGCTATGTGTTATAGCCAGAAATCCTTTTTTAATTTTGTTTTTAAATACAAATTATTACTGAATTGACTTTATAATCAACTTTATCGCACAAACTTGGTCTTATTCTTCAAAACGGCAAGGTCAGATTTGGATCCTAAAAAAAGAGCTTTTAAGACAAACTCTATAATTGACTCACTCAATTCAGGTCTATATAATCGGACTTGTTGAATACTTGAGTTTTTGGACGAACAACGTACCCGTAAGCACTATAGACAATTTTTATTTACATTTTTTTGTATTTTACTTAGCATTTATTCTTATCTAAAATAAATGATCTGTTTATATATTTAGTCCTTCATTTTGGGCATACCAAAAGAATTTATGGTAATAATTTTGTTTACAAAAATAACATCACCAGTTCACACACATATAGAGATAGTGCTAACTAAGAAACTATTGATTTTAATTGGCTTAATGCAATTTGTTTTAATTTTTTTTTTCAAAATATAATTACTTATTTCGTTTTATTTTTGCTGCCACTTTTTTACTGCTATATTCAAGCATATATCTAGATATGAGTGTTGCATAAGGATTTGCTTTGTTTCGTATTATAATCACGTAGGCAAACATATCAGGTAATGGACAAAACGTGCGTAACCAATAAATTGTTTGTCTATTTTAAATATTTTTTTTTTTAATTTTCGTTCCAAACTTTATCACAATTTTTTTTTTCTTTTTCAATCAGCCATCCAAACGAGGACAATGAAAACTAAACAAATACAATAATACATATTTATTATTTATTTTTAGAATTACCGGTCCACTGAAGTTGCAATGACTTTAAAAAAAATCAAGACTAAATATGTATATTAAAGCATCGTTTAGTTACCCAATTTTCGTGAAATGCAAATTGAATGTGTTTCAAGTTCCATCATAGTCTTTTATAGATTTTTTTTTAATATTCTGAACATTTTTACCGTATTCATTTGAAATTTGCACAATACTTAACGTTTGATCTAAAACCTTCGTGGAGTAATTTTTTATTAATTTTCTACGAGCAGGCCTGTGCTTACGTTGCTTCGCAAAAAAATTTAAAGCTTTTTTTACGAGCAGGCCTGTGCTTACGTTGCTTCGCAAAATAAAAGTTTAAAGTTTTTTTTTTGTTGCCAAAATTTTGAAAAATATATAACTTATTGGGTACTTAAAAAATCAATATAATATTAAGTCATAGTTGCCACCCGACTGGAAAGTCAGGGAAAATCAGGGAACACGAATTTGGTCAGGGAAAGTCAGAGATAGTCAGGGAATTTTAAAAGTGGTCAGGGAAAATTTATATTCCATTGAATTCAGGAACCCTACTCTGTATTTCGTTACGAAAATCAATTTTATTCGAAAGTGCTTTTTCGTCCCGCTTTTGAATTGGAACTTTGTAAAACTTTCAAAGGGCAAAAGATAGTATTAATACTTTATTCACTTACGGATTTACGAATTATTTTTTCAGATTGCGAAATTTTTGATTAATTAAAAGCTCGCCTAGCACGTATTGAAATAATTTTTTTCTTATAAATCTTGGAAAATGTTTTTGAAAATGCGGTAAATAAATAATCAAAAAGAAAAAAGTTAAATTGTTTGATAATTGAATTTAAGTTATAGTACGAGAGCTAGCAACGTCGATAAAAAAAGTATTTCCACATGACCCCTCACTATATCGAGTGAAATTTTGAAAGTCTGGCTGTTGGGATACGTTCCGTTTTTCTGTACGCGTCACTTTTGATTTTTAAAGTCATTTCAACAGTCTTGGCTTCTTTTTCATTCCGTTCTATAAACTGTTTGCCCTATGAATTAACAGGTCATGTAGGTGTCAGACGTTGCAAAATACGTTTGGAAAACTATTTTTTAATTTAAAAAATTGGAATATAAACATTTTAAATAAAAAAAAAAAAATTATTAAAAAATATCGGTAACACAATATTACTATAGCTTTTGTTTTAATTTCACATTTAAATAACTATATATGAATGAAGTTTTTTTAACATTAATTTCCAAACTCCAAATAAAAAAAAAACAAAAAAATGTTACACGGACTTTTTTTGTTTTCTTAAAAATATGTATGATATTAAGTTTCTGTTTATCTTTTAGTATATTCAATCCATTTTTATTCGATCACTAAAAACTAGCAGTTATAGATTTTTAGTTAGATTTTTGTCTACTTAGACACTGCCTAACTATTTTCAAATTGGTGGAAATATACTTTTTTTTAATAAAAATAAAAATCACATTATTCTCGGTTAAGACAATCTATTCTTGTGTCTAAGTTAGGCAGCTATAAGACAACAATAAACAAGGTTTTTGACAACATTTTCCAAAGTTGGACATTTGTCTAAAGTTGGACAACGTTTATAAATAAGACCATAGATGGTTAAATGTTTTCCATTATTTGAGAATTATTTTTTTCCCTTAGGTTTTAAACTTTTTCCGGTAATTAATCTGCTTACTGCATTAATTTACAAGAAAAGAGCTCCAGCACTTAATTTTGTTGTTGCGTACTTGATAAGCGCATAATGATGACGTCACAAAAAATTGGTTCTGCTGCCTTTTTGTCTGCTAACTTCAGAGACATGATTGTTGACGTCACATATGTAAATACATATGTATGTATGTATTTATTTATCGTTAAAAAATAAAGTTATGTTTCTCAAAGAGTTACTATTTTAATTTTTTTTAAATTTGGTCGGGGTAAACTTTAAAATTGGTCAGGGAAAGTAAGGGAAATTTATTTTGAAAAATAGTGGCAACTATGTAAGTTGAAGTGGCTGCAAGAAATCCTGAAACGCTTAGGACTTCAGGACAAGAAACGTCTCGTCATAGACCTTAAAAAAGACGCATGATATACCGACAATTTCAATACGTCTAGGAAACTTTCTTACTTTCTATCTGCGATAAACCATTTGAAAATTGTTGAATTGTTGAAGTTTGCGAGACTACTTTATCTGTATGTTGTTTACCAGAATATTTTAGTTGATATCTTACAAATAGAACCTGCGTCTATGAGAGAGCTTATTATACAGAGAAGGTGAGCAATCGTTTCTTCCTCGACCATAGAGCTTCTGCAAAAATCATTTGAACAAACGTCAAGTTTCATTGCGTGCTTGCTTACTACACCTTGAAAGGTCTATTAAAGAGCGAATGTGTCAATCTGTTAAAAGACATCAAACACACGTGAAACAGCTATAAATCGAGCCTAATCTTGGTGGGTAAAGCACACTTAAATTGTTGTTTCATTGTTTATTGATGTCCTTGCAGCATAAATACCTCTGAATCAAACCCCTCCTTGTCTTGTGTACACTAAAACCAAATTCTTAATTCATTATAAATATCAAACGATTGTAAAATTCATAAATAAATTTAAATGCAAGATATTAAAGTACTCTCCGCCGCGTCTAATAAAGATATCATAATATTTGTTCTTTTTTTTTACCAACATAACATATTCGTCTTATGTCATACATATAATGACATAATGTGGACTTAAAAAAATATCTATTTTGTTGTTGATTTTATTTTATGATTTTCGCAATTGTAAACTTCGACATTTAGCAATGACAATGAGTTTTTATTTTCTTTTGCGCATTACAGGGGCTTAATGTATTATAAGCATCGATCTTAAAACCCAAAGAGCTAATTATTGGGGTACAATTAGCTAACTATATAAGCGAGTAAAAGTTTAGTAGTATATATTCCTCTTCCGGCAATAATTAGTTACGAGATTTATTACACATTTCCTATACATGTACACCGAAAAAAAATATTGTAAAAACCACTGCAAAATTAACATTTTTCAGTTATAAAAATGAGCTTTTATGAAAAATATCAATATTGAAATTCTGATCATATCATTGTGATAATGATCAATTATATCATTATGATATGAAAATTGTCATTATGACATGACCAATAAAATGAAAAAAAAAAATTAAAGTCTGCATTTGTAGGGTCTGACGATGGTTTCAATTTATTTTTTTTATTTTAATTTATTATTTTTTTTTTTCCATAATGGTGGTAAACGCAGCTGATTATTTTTTATCCCGAGAATGTAACAATTTTATTTTATTTGAAAAATACTTATAAATTACTGACTTGGTTTTTCTGGGATTGAACCTGGAACCTTCCGCTTACGAGCCCAAAACACTTTCACTGGGCAAATTCGCCAATTTTACATGATAAATTAATATTACAATATCAAATATAATTGTTAATTTGAGATTTTTAATATCAATCTAATCTTAAAAATATAGGTGTGATATTATATATATGACAATAAACATAAATACAACATTTTGAATCATTGTAGATATTTGATTTAAAAAAAATATTGGAACGATATTCCGTTTTTTCAATTAACATTTCTGCACATATCAATTTCATATTAAACTGAAGAAAACACAATGTTTCTTATAAATTCTACATTGAAGACATCAAATTTAGCCTAAAAATATGAAATTAATATTTTTGTATGATATGCTAGTAGTAAAAATTATCAACTAAGTTTTGATAATGGAAATTGATATTACAATGTTAAAAACAATCTTATCAAAGTAACGCTTTCAATTTCAATAAAACAATAAAAACTATCAGAATAACCTTTTTAACATAAATTTATCATGTTTTGTGGTTAATTTGATATGAATCACCAAAAATATGGAATTAATCAATAATCATGTCGATTATGGAATTCGCAATACTGGATCCGCAGTGAATCTCAGTACAGTGTTCTCTTTTCTTTTCACGACAAATAGGTAAAAAGAAAAAAGAGCAATGCACTGCGAATCCAGTATTGCGGATTCCATAATTGACATGAGTATTATAAAAATATTATTTTGATATTGTTTTTTTTTTCAGTGTATACACATTGCTCTTAAATTTATTTACATTACTTATAATTACATTACACAGACTCATATATATCTACACATTGGGTAGATATAATATCAAAGCGTATCTACATTATGCGAAAATTGCCAAATATTTGCTTTTCATTTTGTCAAAAGCAGCAATAAAATGACGCATCATCTGCTATTTTTACTTGTTTTTTGTATTTTTTTTTTTTTTTAAGTTAAGATTAACGAATAAATACCTTGTGATGATGTCAGATAGATGGCAATGTAAGTTTTGTATATTTGTACTGGCAGAAAAAAAAACCTTTAAAAATTGAATGGAATCATGCTATATTCGGTCTTGTAAAGTTGTTAAATCTTAATTAAGTTTAGATTTTTTCTTACGTGGACTAAATAATAAGCTTGTTGTTCAATGATTTATACTTTTTAATTTAGTTTGTAAAGAGTTGTTTTTTACTAGTAAGTTGTTTTTTTTTTATAATTTGTATTTAGGAATCCCACTTAAAGTGTGAAATGAAAAATGGACTCCATTCGTTATAGTTTTCATGGTACGTAATTTGGCAACGCATTTTTATTTTTGAATTTCATAACATATTTAAAGCTTTGACTGCTGTAACCAAAATTTTGGTCTTATCTAGCTTTTATAAAAATTAGAGACACTTATAGATTTTGTTAAAAAATTGGTGACACACTTTCGCACTTAAAACCTTATATAGCTGTCGCGAAGAGCTAAGAGTTCTTGGTACACAGCACAACTTAAGTCTCTGTTGGGTTCCTGGTCAGGAAATGAAAGGGCTGATGCACTGCCAACAATAGGATCAACACTTGACCTAAATCAGGTGGACCCAACCGTTCAGATCCCACCCTGTAATCTAAAATAGGTAATCGAGAGTAAAATCCTTGATCTAGCAAACAAGAGATGGAACTCGCTTAATGCCAAATGTTACCACAGAAAACTATATGGCCAAAGCTAAATAAACATAAGACCGAAAACATTATCCAACTGAGTAAAAAATCTCTCTCTCTTCTCGTGAGTGTTACCACTGGACACAACCAATTGGGTTACCACAAGAAGAAGTTGAAACTCAGTATGGGCGACTTACGCAGAGGTTGTGGTGACGAAGATGTATATGAGGATACTACTCATTAACTGTGCCACTGCCCTGCGCTATGCCATCTGAGTAACAGGTTTCTAACAGGTTTCTTGAAGGCATTTCTTCAGCGACCTGGACGAACTCTCTGCATATTCCAAGCAAATGCTTGTTATACTTCGCCAAAGCTACAAAATGGCTCGAAAATGCTTAATCCCTATCGATCCAGCCGACCAACAGGCAGGAATTCGCTCCCTTAACCAAACGTCAAACAACGCTTAATGATATAGGACGAAAACGATAGTATACGAACAAGAATGACTGAAAATGCGGGTGTGCACTGCGGTGGCGACAACCAGCGTTGTCGCCTCTGCGTTGTACACCAGCATTAATAAGTCAACCCGACTTAACTTAACTGGTGCATACACCAACCGCCGGCCTATCAAACCATACACCAGCTGTTGTCGCCTCTGCGTTGTACACCAGCATTAATAAGTCAACCCGACTTAACTTAACTGGTGCATACACCAACCGCCGGCCTATCAAACCATCCACCAGACGTTGCATGGAGCCATTGCTTCTACGGGTCTGGGGGAGGGATGATCCTACCAGTGGGGGTTAAGGAGGGGAGCACGCCAAAGAATAGAAATTGGTGCGTTAATCTCTTCTCACCCGGGTGATTGTGCCGACTGACACCTCTTAATAACTTCGGGCTAAAGCTCGCTGAAACTGCATCCACGCCCTTAACGGGCTCTGTCATAGGACTTTTTTCTCTAGGGTATCACAATGGATCTACATTGATCTAAGTAAAGAGCCCACTAACCTAACCTAACCTTATATTCAAAAAGCTTTGAAACGAAGATTACTCAAATTTTATATAATTTCTGACTCCATGTCGCCGGCCGGTATAACTTCCAATAACTCCCTATATCAGCATCCACCACAAATATAAACCAACCACCCACCGATATTACAATCATATAAACGGTTAATCGAAGTTTATGTCATCACTTAAAAAAATAATTTTTATTTATTTCTTCCCTATCTTTCGCAGCAGAAAACATAACCAAAGGACGTTAGAAATTTCAACAATTCGATAGAATCTTATCGACTCATGATTTTCTTGTTTTCGAGTTAAAGGAGAAGATAATAAGTTTCCAGCCGATTTCAGTTTGTACCAACTGTGATGACTTCAATTTGTCTTTTTTTATAAACTAGTTTCAAACAATAAAGAATTTCTCGTCGTCTCGTCACGTAATAAGTTCGAAAAATTAATAAAAAGACGCAGCGTGTACGTGACGACAAGAAATGCTTTATAATGAATTATGCCTGATTCACAATGCGGCGTGAAAACAAAGCGTCGACGTGGAAAAGAGAACAATTCTTCGCATTTGTTCTCTCTTTTAAACATTGAAATAATACATAATTATAAAGCATTTCTCGTCTTCACATGCGTTGCGTCTTTTTTTTTAATTTTTTCGAACTTATGACGACGCCACGTGACGACGTGAAATGCTTTAATGATCTCCTAAACCAACCCAAAACATTCGGAAACTTTCGGCTGTCAATATATTTTACATGATATTCGCTTAATCGCATCGTCGCGTTGGCATGGGGTACCCTCATTTATTGCCCTAAAAATATTTTTTGACAGCCCAAAGTTTCTTCGTCGTTTCGAATGTTCATTGGTTTGGAAGAGCTTTTATTATGTATTATTTCATTGTTTTAAATTCGTCATTAACGCCCATATTATTCACTCTATACATCCAGATTGAAACTTAAATCCTCCGGATGTATTTACATTGAATTTGTATACTTTACATCTGGATTTCAGTTTAATCTCGATGTATTGAGGGAATAATATGGGCGTAAGAGAGGAAAACTATCAAGAGATCTCGCCACGCTGACCTCTCGTTTTTCCGCCGCATTGTGAATCAGGCCTAAATTGTTTAGAAATTCGATTTTATCTGCCATCTTATTCACTGAGGGTGTAAGTCAGGTGTAAGTGATTTTTAGACCACATTTTTAACCCCGGCAATTTAAACTTCTGTTCATAATAATCACTCAAAAACACGCATTAAACCCGGTAGATTAAAAATTAATTACAACCGCAGGTAAAACCGATTTGAAATCTACGTAATGTCAATAATTTGACACTTTGCAACCAGGTATTTACTTTTTTGTGTTTTTTTTTCTATAAGGTGCCTATATTAATTTAATGCTTCCATTTTTTACTGAATTTGGAAGTGAATAAAGGTAAATTTAATGTAATTTTTCGTTACAATATGATAATATTGTGGTTTGCATTGTTTTCCTACTCTTGAATAAAAAAAATCTAGTTTTTGAAATCGTATCGCGTAGGCTAATTCAGCGAATGCAATCGCGTTAGCAAGTCGCTCTTGTCCTGTCTGTGGCATGCGGATGACCGAATGCAGGTGTCGCAGAATGGCATCACAGACTGATGGCAAAATATTGGCGACAGTAGGTTGTGAAATACCTGTATAATCGGCTGCGGTTTGTTCCATGTTGCCGCATGCAAAAAGGCGTAAAAAAGCAAAAAGCTTATGTTCGGCCTTAAGTTCTCTTGACCTTATAATAAAAACATAATCAAAAAATCAATAGACATTGAAATATACATATTATACCGGCGTATATCACCGTCCAATTCCAGTTTAATCAATTAATGTAGTTTCCAAAATGCTTCTTTTTTCAGTCGAAAATACTTACGAAAATCTACATCTTCATAATTATCAACGCAAGCCCGTTTGTATATTCGGTACATTCGACGAGTGGGAAGTTGATTCACCATTTCGGTCCTGAAATTCATTTTCTGACGACGAAGACATCAACATTTCATCTATTTCTTGAATAAAGTCCATTTTCTTTTTCGAATATTATTTTCAGTCAGAGAAAATCTTAAATGTCAAATTCCACTTTTACACAAAATTGTTTATTATCCTGAAATTTGAGCTTACACCCGGGTCTAACTATTTTAACAGCTCCTCGGAGTGGAGTTTACATTGAATCGGTTTAAACGCGACAAGGTTTAATAAAATGGGTTTATTTCCGAGTATAACGAGTGAATATTATTATAATATTTTGGGCTTAACTTACTTTTAACTCAGGTGTTAATTTTAAACGGATTAAAGTCCGTGAATAATATGGCAGTAAGAGAGAATAACCGCCAAGAGATCTCGTGACGTTTCGCTTGCTCGTCTTGTGAATCATGCTTCAGGTTCCCTTTCTTGGTGCATTCGTGTTATAGGAAAGTTAAAACTTTTTTATCCTAAAAAGAACCCTTTAGTTTCCTATATTAGATTTTTATTCCCTCCTATACTCCTTTCAGAAGGTTCACTTATGTTTCCCTCTGAATGCCCCTGAGTTTAAATCAGATTTCTAACGTTTATCTTCGCTTCACTTTATTTTAAGCGCATCTTGACGGCTAAGTTTGCTAATATAGCTTAATTTAATTTTTTAGACAAGACTTCTAAATTTTGTTTCCATTGGGTATTTGAATTTTTATCATTGAAATCAATTTATCACAGATACGATGTTTAATAAAAATCTGTGGAGTCGTTTTCTAAAAAATTTATACAAAAATGATATACCTATGGAAGGTAACCGTTCGGGAAGAGTTCTAGAACTTGTGGCGGGAAAATAGAAATTATGAGAAAAGCAAAGTGATTCTTCTCTTCAGTTCAGACTAACATTACAGAAAGACTTTTATTGGTGCGGAATAAAATGCCCATTACTTACCAAACAACAACTCTCCAGAAAAGAAATTGCAACATTGCGTCATCCTTTAGTACTTACATATACATATATGTATCTACTTAAATAATATCAATGTGAAAGTAAGAACCTTTAATTAACATTTTTAAGCTCTTTGAAAAAAAAAAGTTAATTTTCTAAAAATCCTACTTCATTTCTTATATTATGTATGTATACAGCTTTCAATCAAAGATATTCTTTCTATTTGATGTAAAAGCTTTTTTAAGTGTTGTAAATGTAAATGTTTTCAGACAAAATTTTCCATCTACCTATGTATATATAGTCTATACACCAACCTAACCCACCATGATAAACCTCTGTCTTTCATCACAAATTCACATACCTTCCAGTAATTGCAAAATGCAGTCAACCCATCACCAGCATACGATGAAACTTTGCTGTATTTAATCATAATATATCGATGTCAATATAAAAGGGAATTAGCATTCTGAAGTTTAGAAAATCCCACTACACAATTTCAAAGAATTCATTTAAGCATTTCAGTTGAAAAACCACTCAGATCTTTTTTTTGTTTTTACCCTTCCCCTCTGATATAAGGTAAGTATATAAAATGCAGATTAAAAAAAAAAAAATGTTTTAGTCAGGAAAAAATGATGGTAGTGGGAAAGACCTTTTAATGTTTATTAAAATCTCAATAAACCGCAACAATAAAAGCCTCTTTTTCAATTATACAAGCCTTCAGCTATCGGGCCAACACCTGATGTAACAACCAACATACATACAAGCTATATATGTATGTACAACAATTAAAACCAACTATACAACCTGAAGCATCTACACCCAACAAAGGGTGCTTAATCAAATTTACCACCAGTCGTCGTCGTCGCCTGACTGGATATATGTATATTATAATGGGGAGGCAAGGGTGCCGGTTGTGTTAGATATGGAGATAGGTGGGAAAAAGCAACGGAAACCTTCATATCCATTCATCACACATTCAGGTGATATTGATTGGTGCAACCCTCCTCTCATCACACCATATGCCAGCAATGATAGTTTATAAAAAAACAGTAGAATTTTTTTTATATATTGTTTCAAAACCCCCTAAACTCCCAGCTGTCATGACCAAACAATACTTAAATACTTAAACTTAATACTTATCCTATTTATATGTATATGTCATACAGTGGGGCTGAATTGTAAAAAACTCCACAACAATTTGGTGTTGTGGTATACTTTTCTATCAATATTTTTCACCGAAGAATCCGGCACTGATAATGGTTCTGGTGTAGAAAATTTGCTTTCAGCAGAAATAAGAACTTAAACTGTATGTTAATATACTGAAAATTGCGCTATCTTTAAGGATATTGTATCTTATTTTGTAAGTTAATTGCCATCAATAAATGAAATGAAAAAAACTGTAACGCTAAGCGTTAAAAGGTTTGTTTTGGATAACATTTCCACTTTATGGATTAAAAATAAATATTGACTATAGATGAAATGAAAATCATTTATGAAAATCATCACATTTTCCCGACGAATGTCGGACTTGAAAAGCCTCAAAAAATGATGCATTTTCGAAGAGTCTATAGCTCAGATTTTTCTTAATAGGTCCGGGAATTATGAAGAACCTTTGAACATTTCTGTAAGTTTTGGACTTTGTGAAAAAAATTAATTTAATTCAATGTTCGACCTTGGATATTATGAATTTCACCCGAACAATATTCCACCCGAGCATTTTGACATTTCACTTTTCCCCTAATTTTGACCCGAAATTTCATGTTCGAAAAATTTCCCTCATTGTGACCAATTAATTTTGGGCGGAATGTAATGCCATAAACAGCATAAATTTTCACTTATTTTTAGTAGGCGAACGAAATTTCGTTCGAGTGAAACTAACAATAGCTTTTAAAAATTACGGGCGAACAAAGAATTTTAAGATGAAGTATTTTTCGGGTGAAAATTCAAATAACGCTATTTAAAGTATTTTTAGTTTTCATAAAACTGGCAATGGCATCTTCTCCTTCGAAACTCATTTTGAATCTTTCCAATCTTTTTTTTTTCAAGATATCATTAGTTAGTTGTTAGTTTTCGCTCTCTCTTCTTAATTTCCTTAATTTTTAAATACACCTATATTGTATGAAGAATTCAAAACTTCCTATTGCCTCTAATCAATTGAAAGGACAGTATCATTCGATTCACCGGGTAAAACACACCTAAAGAGTGGTGTTAGCCACCACTGTGTGCCAATATATTTAATTAGTAACAAATTGTAATTAATTGAGATATAGTGATAACTGATAAGTTTTGAATTCGTGTATTATTTTTTTTTATGGTGTAAATTTGTGCTAACCAACAAAAATTTCCGAAATTTATTGGTTTAATGTCGCTAACTCAACAAAATCAACTGAGTTACAATGGCACAACATTGATTTTTGAGTAATTCAATTTTTGTTGGACATAGTCATTTAATGGCAATCAGCTGAATAATTATTTTTTCTTCATATTTTACGACTTTTTCGTTAAGAGCTTGAATTTGTGATAGTTTTTATAGAAAAAGAGAAAAACATAGAATTTTTAAAAAAGATTGTAATTTTGTAAAAAATAATTTAAATTAATTAATTATTAAATTTTTATCAAAATATATATGTTTTTGATTAGATGTATTTGACCAATAATTTTTTTCTGAAATTTTTTTTTAATTTTGTTGTTTCATAGGCTGTTTTGGTCTATTTTTTAGTCTGAATGCAAATAAAAAGACTTTATTCCATTCTTCTACCCAACGTTTCGCAAGTATTCCTTACTTCTTCAGGGGCTTTTTTATTTATTCAATTTTTTTAATATAACATGATAATTTTGTAATCCACTCCTATTTTGTTGCACTGTCCCGACGGCACTGACATAAAATGAAATAAATTAACAAAAAAACCACGAATCAAAACAGAAAAAACAATCAAATTAAACAAGGAATGATGCTTATTGCACTGTGCCGTCGGGAAGAAGAATGGAATAAAGTCTATATAGACTTTTATTTAAGAAAAAGTGACGCGTTTGCATCTTAAAAGATCTTCGGGCTTAAATGTTGTGGTAGTAATAATACTGCATATATACTAACTTTAAATTTCTTTTTAAAATCACCAAAAATGCAAAAGAGAATGAACTCCGATTACCGAATTAAGGCGGTAGCGGAAGTCAGACTCATTTATTTTATTATTTACGATTACCAAATATGATGTCTCTTCCAAAAAGCTCAAACTTGTTTCCAATATAGGAAATCCAACGTCAAATTATTATCGTATGTGACTCATCCTGATCCCATTAAAACATTTAAAATATTAAATGTTTTGGCTTTTAAATGCCATCTTGAATGTTTTGATATCTTTAATAGAAAATCGTATATAAAGATAATAAAAATAACGATTTTTAAATGTTTCAATGGAACAAGGCACGGCTGACGAATGCAAAAATTAAATGAAGGTGGATTGCCTTCTTTGGAACTTTATACAAGATTCACTCAAAATTTAAACAAAATCCTTAATAATTGGGCAGCCTTTTTATTTCAAGCTAAGTATATACATAATATGGAATGATGAAGTAGTTCCATTCGTCTTAGACAAAATTTGAAGAAAATTGTAAAAACTTCATGATTTTTCTATGTTTGTTCATACAAAAAATAATGTTAAATTTTAGAATAGAATTTTTCTAAAACCACTCTGATTTAAAAAATATTAATACCTTGTAACTTAATGCGCATTAAACCAGGTGATTACACTACGAACCCGAAAATTAGAAATTTCAACCAGAAAAGTTGTAAAATTGGGAAAACCCCAAATTACATACTTGCAATGGTAGATAGTGCGGATATATAAAAATTACATTTTGTATGGGAAGGAGAAAATATTTATTCTACGAAATGATAAACACTACAAAATTGACGATCGGCTAATTTTGTCCCATACGAAAATGGGATCGCCAACAGATGGCCTTATACCCTCTCAGACTGTTAAATTTGTGTATACAAATAATTGAAGCGTGCCAAAAAATTCTCTGTAAAGGGTTGTTTGAAGCCCCTTTTAATTATATTTTAACTGAAAATTTAATGAAAAACTCCGTTCAAAGCTGTGCGACCAGCTCTACAAAGTAAGTAACGGGTGATTTTTTAAGATGTTTAGAACTTTTTTAAAAAAAAAAACACAAAAAATTCGAAAAAATGAATGAAATATTTATTTGAATCGATAGTTTGAACCTTGCAATTTAATGTTTAAAGATAATTTCATGCAAATGTTGACCGCGGCTGCGTCTCAGGTAGCCCATCCGCTGAGTCCAATTTTGGCATACTCTTTCACACATATCGGCCGGTATCTCACGAATGAATGCATGGATGTTGGCTTCCAGTGCGTCAATCGAAGCGGGCTTGTCCCTATAAACATTAGCCTTGACATACCCCCACAAAAAATAGTCTAATGGTGTCAAATCGCACGATCTAGGCGGCCAATTGACCGGCCCGAAACGTGAAATTAACTGTTCACCAAACTCGCCTCGCAATTGCGCCATTGTTTCGCGTGCTGTGTGGCATGTGGCACCGTCTTGTTGAAACCACATATCATGCAAGTCAAGAACTTCCATTTCGGGCAAAAAAAAGTTTGTTATCATCGCTCGGTAGCGTTCACCATTGACAGTAACGCTGCGATTCGCATCATCTTTGAAGAAATATGGCCCAATAATGCCGCCGGCCCATAAACCGCACCAAACAGTGGCTTTTTCGGGATGCATTGGTAGCTGTTGCAATGCTTCTGGCTGATCTTCACTCCAAATGCGGCAATTGTGCTTATTTACGTACCCATTCAACCAAAAATGAGCCTCATCGCTGAACACAATTTTTCGATAAATGAACATTTCGAACCGAGCACGAATTTTGATAGTAAAATTCAATAATTTGCAAGCGTTGTTCATTTGTAAGACGATCCATGGTTAAATTGCAAACCAAACTGAAGCTGTTTGACAGTGACACAAGGTACTAAACACACGTCAGCTGTCAAAACCAGTGTTGCCAAAACCAAACCAGCTAAAAAATCACCCGTTATAAGGTGTTTTTCGACAATCTCGTCATTTAAGAGAAAATATAAAAAAGCTGTATTTTTGAATTTGTTCAATTTTTTAAAACAATTATTTCTTTTAAATTATATAGGTACTAGAAAATCTTTTTATAGAATCTCTCTTAAAATGTCAAATTTATTAACAAATTTTGTAAAAAGAAATTTTTACAATAACCCATTATGAGTTGTATTTACGAAAAACCTATATTTTTAACAATTTGCCTTTTTGAAGTAGCAAAATGTTTCGAAAATCCTAGAATTTTTTAAAAAAGTCTAATCAATTAAGTAAAATTAAAAAAAAAATATTATCAACTCAACTAAAATAAGAAAATGTAAAACTTTTATGCGACTACTGATGGCTTTATTGTGAATTCCTTCTTTTATTATTGTATTTGTTGTAATTTTATGTATATTGTATTAAATATTATTAAATAAATAAATACCATTTTTTTTTGTATAGAATTGCATAAACTAAAACTTTTGCACGAAGTACATAGGTACTTTTTGATAGCGCTTATATTTTTGTTTTTTTAACCCAAAATGGGAGCTATTCGAATCATTATATACTAGATAAGCTAAAAATTTCAAATTATTCTCGTCAAGAGACCAAATGCTAAGTGTAAAATTTAAAGCAAAAAAATTAAATTAAATTTAAGACTTAAGCTGTACACCTGGACGCACGACAAACAGACCATTGAACATGCTAACGACCTAATCACCATCACCAGTTTCAGTTTGGACCATTGATTATGGGACACCCTGTATGTCATATATGTATGTACATGATATGTGGGATTATAAATTGCGAGATTTTTGATTGCAAGTGTTTAATATTGCGAGATTATTCGTTAAATTTTTTAAACGAGATTTTAAAACGCGTTATATCTTACCCAATCCATATAAATAAATAACTTGATTTTTTCAAAACTAAACAAAAGAATTGCTCTTTTTTTCGAAAATTGTCCCTCCTGCCTAACGATGGGAATAAAGCCCCCTTCCCTTGATTAAATTCAATTAAGAAATAGCTTTCATAATGATTGTTGGTTGCTGGTTAAAATTATAGAGCATTCAAAATAAAGTATAAACTATATAACCTATTATTTTCGGCGAATTGTGAAATTATATCTAAATTAATTAATAAATGTCCTTCTCATTTATTAGAATGTCAATGGAAAAGATAATTTGAATGCATTCGTTCATTACGTTTCAATTGAATTTTACATGCGATATTATATAGCGTTTTGCGTTTCCGAAATGAAAAAAAAAAAACTCCAGATTTTAATCAAATCTGACATAAAAATGAAAGGAATTGCGAAAGTCAATGTTGCCTTTTTATATATGTCCGTTCGACTTTTAGCCTTAAGGACTATTCACATGAAAGCGACCAACGACCGACGAATAAAAGAACAAATGTGAATTAAAACATTTAATAAGTCTAAATTCTTCCCAAATTTAGACAAAATGAAAGAAAATTTATTTAAATTAATGTTAAGATACTCAAAATTGTGTTCTAATTACTAAAATAAAATAAATTTGAGAAAATAAGTTGGTCATCACGAACATCACGAACAGATTGCAATTCGTGACGACCAATTTATTTTTTCACGAATTTCTCTTATTTTAGTAATTAAAACGCAAATTTCTCTTATTTTAGTAATTAAAACGCAAATTTTAGTACCTTAAGATAAATTTAAATAATTTTTCTACCATTTATTTAAAAATCAATATTGATCACAAACGTTTCTAGTAATTCTTTGTAACTTTGCAAATTTCAGTTTTAACAAAGTGACGTTGACAGATTAGGATTTTTTTGAACAAAAAAAAAAAAAAATGCACGAAAATGCAGTGGTTTAAAGTCTGAATATTGTAAATCTATATTAATCCGATTTAAACAAAAATAAATTAGCTATGAGAGCCCATATTTTATGCCAACTCCCAAAAACGTAAACGCAGAAAAATAATAGGTTAAAAACTGCCTATATATGTATAAATTAAATAATTGATGTTGCTAATATACAACCTTCAAACTAACTCTGTTAATATTACCCGAGTGAACTAGGTTAAAAGAAATAGGTTAAATTAACACCCTGATATGGTTAAAGAGAACTAAATAAAACAAGTTTCTCGGTTAGAATAACAAGTTTCTCGGTTAATATAACAAAGTCTTTCGTTTAATTTAACCTTCTTTTAGTTTATCTTAAACAATTTCATTTAACCGAGGCGACTATGTTAATTTTAACCTAACTAAGTAGTTTTTACCCGAAACTACGTTATTTTAACCCATTATTTTTTAATCCACCGAGAAAGCCACTCGGTTAAAAATTATTTTTCTGCGTGTAGTTTAGTTAAAGGTAGTACATATTATTTGAGTATAAAATTTAGCGATATATAGCATTGCGTTGGAATACTGAATCCATGCATTGAATTTACATACGTTCTAGAAAATTATTAAACAATTAATATAAACACAAATAAATAAATTAAATTATGTAGGGTAATTGCGGGAGAGATGCCGCGCTTTTTTTAAAATCAATTTTTTGTTGTGTTATTAACAAAAAACAATTAATTTATTTTATAAAACATAAGTTAAAAAAAAAGCAAAAGTTAAAAAAAGTCACTTGAGCGACTTCATTCCCAACCACTCAATCGCCTAAAATACTTACTTGCTACAAAATAGGTTTTAACTTCCCTATGCAACGATTGCTGGCGTCGAACTGAAAAATTTCCAGGCTACGAAAGAAAATGTAAAACAAAACAGATCGCCATAACTCCCGTTAACTTTAAAAAGCAACCTGTTTTATTTCTCTCGTTTGTGTTTTGAAACCAAATGAACAAAATACAAACAAAATTTTGGCACGGTTGACTACAAATCTAACTTTTGGGCCATGCGGCATCTCTCACGACGCGTCATCTCTCCCGCAATCACCCTACTTCTGAAATAGTTTTGACACCGACGCTATATGTAGGTACACCATCTGATTTCTTAAAATTTATGAGAAAAAAAAAAAATAAAAATCGAATTTTGTAAATATTTTATTTGAAAATATTTTATTGTAAGTAGTTATGGAGTTAAAAATTGAATTAAAAAAAAAAAAAAACAAAAACACCTCCTAGTTTTTCATTTTATGTTTTTGAATTTTTTTCCTTTTTTTTGTATTGTTAATTTTAAAGAACGTAAAATCAAGGCTCTTGATCACGTTTGCGAATGTTTTTGCCATCAAGAATTTTCAAGCCTCTATAAGGTTAATTTTATTTAACTAGCTGTTTTACTGCCTTTTAACTACTTCTGCACGAAAATATTATCATGTTAAAAAAAAATTAAAAAACTTGAACAACAAATGACCTGAAGAACCTCCCCTTATCTTTCATTTTATAAAAAAAAAAAAAACAAATTTCACTATCTGCCGCCAGTTTTTCCTCCGTAAATAGCAGAAAAGTTATATGAACTCAAAAAATACTGCATGTCGCTTTTCAATGAACCCACATCAGACTGCATATGTTGTATGGTATAGGCTAGGTATATATTTTTATGTGGAAGCAGTTCAATTAAAGCCAAGCGTAGTTCTTTGAATATGCATGAGGTTAGACAAAACCATCAAGAAGTTTCATGTGAAACTCTACATATAAGAAGGTCAAACTAGTATACCTACATATATAAGTAGGATCTGTCAAGGACATCTCATTTAAAAATCGATACACAATGCAGTTGAACACTATACCTTCTTCCTTCCCTATGTAAAGTTTTACACTTCTGTCTCCAAATTCCATATTTGTGTTTATATAAACAAGTCTGTCGATTTGTACAACGCAATTGGGCTCAAAAGCACGTATACCAAAAAATTTCGTCCATCGAATCGTACTTATATAAGAGGCTGGGGGTTTCAATTAGGCCGCAATATTACATAAAATTGCACCAGTAATCTTTTTCCGAATGCGCGGGAGGAGAGATGAGATGCTTTTATAGGATGAGAAAATTTCCAATTTGGTGAGATGGGTTAGGTTTTACGGGGATACACGAATTGGATGCTGGCCAAATTTTGAGAATGTCGTATATGTATTGCCTTGGCATTTATACCTAACCTACAATTTATTGAAGCTTAAAAGAATATAATGTAAATACTCATATATGGTATATTGGGGGGGGGGGGATACATAATGTTTATATATAAATTATAGAAAATGTGGATAAAAAGTATTTCGATTTAGTAAGTTATGCACACGTGTGGTTAAATCGCAAATAAAGTTTCAGCGAAAAGCACTTCCGTAAATATATCTACGTATGCCTATAGAAGTAATATGAGGTTATAGGTAAAATTTAATGAAAAACGTTAGGGAAGAGGTTTAAATTATTTTTATCGTTAAGCCATTCATGGATTAAATTTCAATAGTGGTTTTTAAGCCTTTGTTAGTTTAATAGTGTGTATTTACAATGCAGGCGAAGCTTATACAGTGGTGTGAAAAACATTCCGGATTTTTTTGGTAAACTGCATTGATTGCAGGTTTGTGATATAACAATGAAAAAATCAAATGTTTGGAATTTTTTCCCATTTTTATTGAACAATTTTAATATTTAAAACAAAAACCATGGAACTTTATCCATCAAAACAAAAAAAATCAAAAAATTAAAGTTAATTCAAAATTTTAATGTGACAAACAAACCGGATTTTATTTTTTTGCAATTAACTTTTATTATTTATTTAATATTTTGTCCAGTAACCCCTGGGGCCTAATTCCGTAAAACGAAAACGATCAAACGATATCGTTTTGACTATACACATCTCTATCACATCTAAAGAGAATAATAAGGACAGCTATTGCCAAAACGATATCGTTCGATCGATTACGTTTTACGGAATTAGGCCCGTTTTTTATCACAGCTCGGCATCGACGAGGCATTGACTGGATTAAATTCTCGAAAACAGAAGCAGGAATATTCTCCCATTCATTTTTCAATGCCTCAAAAAGAGAAGTTGTTGAGGTGTGCTTTTTTTCCCAACCCGCCTTTTTAAAATGGCCCACAAGGTTTCTATTGGGTTTAAATCGGGTGATTTAGAGGGCCATTCTAAGACACGAATATTTTTAGTTCCAAACCACTCTTTTAGCAGCTTTAAAGAATGTTTGGGGTCATTATCCTGCTGAAAAAACCCAACGCAGAGGCATTTCTTCCTCTGCATATGGAAGCATTACTGACTCCAAAATGTCCCTATATTGGAAACGGTCCATAATTACTGTGGTTTGGTGTATATGACCGCAGCCTGCTCTTGAAAAACAGCCCCAAACCATCACCGAGGCTCCACCGTGCTTAACTGTAGGGAGTACATTTGCAGGCTTTAATCGCGTACCTTTTGAGCGCCTCACTGTCCTTGCACCATCGGAGTAAAATAAGTTGAATTTGCTTTCATCACTGAAAAGCACACTCCTCCATTTGCTTAAAGACCGGTTAAGATGATTTTTTGCAAATTCAACCCTGGGTTAAATGTTTTGATTAGGAATTTTAAGTCTTTCCCAAATATCTTTTACGGATTACCTTTTTTACGATGTTTAGCAGTAAGAAGAGGTTTTTTAGCTGGTCGAAATGCAAAAAGACCGAAATCTCTTAAACGCTTCCTGACCTTACTTGGCCCCAATGGATAGATTAAGTTCATCACAAATTGTCTTTGAAGTCGCAAAAGGGTCTTTAAGCACGAAATTCTTTATATGTCTATCAGTTTTAATTGTTGTTTTGCGAGGGCGTCCACCAAAATGATCTGCTTCTACTGATTTTCCACTTTTAAATTTTTGAAGTAAAACTTCTTTTGCGGCATGGGGGTAAAAAATTTTTCTATGGAGCTGTCAGTGACATGTCAAACCGACATACAAATTCCCGTCACGAATTACAAAATTCAGCGTCTCGATTTTGCAACGGTTCTGAGTTTCAAATCGGGTGCTCTGAGTGGTAGGACTTGAAAAATACTTGCCCTGTTGTCGTGAAAGAAGTTTTACTTCTAGCGCGTGTACACAAGTACGCACACTCTTTTTTTTAATGATGTCGCAAACCGTTGACGTTGGAATTTTTAAGATTTCAGCGATTACTTTTTGTTTTATACCGGCTTGGAACCTTTCTATTATTTCGTATCGAATCGCGTTGCTATAACGTCTTTTAGCCATTTTATGCACTCTATAATTTCAACTTACATGCAGCTCTCAACTTGTAAAAACGTTTTAATCTACGGCTTGAGTCAAAAGACTCGAAAAACCGTTACTTTAACATCGAGACTCGCAATCTTCTTGAAATCCGGTAAGTTTTGCACAGGCATGTTACTGAGTAACTTTATAAAATAATTTTTTTGTATTGTTCTTGTCATCGTAGCATTAAATTTTTAAGGTTATTATTAACTTGTCTCATACTCTTTACAAATTATTAAAAAACTGATGGAAAGTTGTTAGTTTTCTACTTGGTATTAAGAAAGTCATTAAATCCGGAATGTTTTTGGCAGCACTGTATATAATTTGTTGTTTTTTTTTTCTGCCAGTTTCTTGTTTGGAAAAATGCTGTCTTACTATACCTCCTATAAAAATATAAATAATGTTCTTAAAGATCTGTTGAAATACCTACAAATTTCTGACAGAAATGGATGATTTTTTTTTATTTCAATTGTAAGGTTTCAACCCTTCAAAAAGGTCTTAATTTCTGGCCTTAAAGACAGGTATAACATGACGATGTACTTATGTAAGTTCTGCCATTGATTTTAAATGATTTTTTTTTCTATTTCAAGTCGATTTTTCAGAAAATGTTCCCTCCTGCCTGAAAAGGGGGTTATAGACCCCCCTACCATATTTTTTTCTTCTCCTGACCAAACCTACACCGCCCTTGTCTTTTGCTGTATTATGCAAAACCTATTGTATAACCTTAAATAGTTGAACCACATCATATTATTTTTTTCTTCAAGTTACAAAATTGTGTCTGACACGGTTTAAGCAACATCAGATACCTGCCAGACGTGTTAATAAATATTAAAAGATGCTTGTAGAACCCAATGAGACAAAAAAACAAGACTGTTAAAAGCACATTCTTTGAGTTGGCCTTACGTGGACAAATTTCTCATGAAAAAAGTAGTTTTTGTAATTTTTAATTTTCTCAAAAACTTAAGGACATAATATAACCATCAAGTTTTTAGTGATCGTTTAAAAATTGATAAGAGTATTGAATACTAAAAAATAAACAGGTGCTTAATACAATTCAATTTTTAAGAAAAAAAAAGGAAGTACTTATAACTTTTTTTTAATTTCGAGTTTTTTAAAAAACTATATAGTATATATAGTAATTTAAATGTGAAATAAAAGAATAGATTCTTTTCAAAAGGCTTTTACAAAAGGCCATAGTACAATATTGCAAGTGTTAACGTTGTTTATAATTTTTTTTCCAAATGAAATTCCTAATATTCAATTTATTTTTTTTTATTAAAAAATCCCTTGCCAGACGTATTTTGAAATGTCTGATACCTGCCAGATCTGTATATTCGTATTGCATATAGTTAATAGAACGAAATGAAAAAGAATTCAAGACTGTTGGGCTCATCAGTTAGATGCTGTCGCACCCTTCTAAGACGCGAATTATGGTCGATGCTTATATACCGACTCTTATAAAACTCACAGCCAGGGTTGTCAGGTTTGAAAAAGCCGAATCGCCAAATGTAAAAGTTAAGTCGCCAAAAAATCGCCAAATTTCAAAATTGTACACCCAATAAATCATCAAATTCAAAAATAAAATAAAATTTCGCAATTTGTAGTTTTTACATCAAAAAACCTAAAACTAAAACAAAACAATTCAAAAATTTTAAATTAAAGAAAAAAATACGCCTTGTTTACCTAATCTTCTTTAATAAATTCAATGTATGTACCAATTGGACATTTTTCATATCAAAATTCAAATCGCCAAAAACTAAAAATATCGCCTTTTTGATGGTACATCGCCAACCCGATTTTCGAGCCGCCAAATGAAATTTGAAATCACCTGTTTGGCGATAAATCGCGACAAGCCTGCTCACAGCATGAATATACCATGAATTTTATATTTCTAAGAGAATTTGATTAAATTCAGACACTTAGAAAATTAGTAGCCTTGGCTTTAAAATAATTACGTAGATGAAGAAAATTAGGAAACTACGATTGAATATACATAATTTAATTTATAAGTTCCAAAATGACCTCAACTCCAAAATGCGTTTCCCCCCAGCACGACAGTTGGGCTCGTCAGTAATACCCTGTCGTATGTACCCTTCTAAGACACAAATTATGGTCAATGCTTACCGAGTTTTCTGAAAATCACACCATGTATGATTTTACTGTGTTAAAAAAAGTTTAATAATTACAAGCAACCTTTTCTTAATTAAAGCGGAGTTTAACTTTGCCAACAAATCGTTAATTGAATAGAAATTTTTGAATCAAAAAATGTTGGCAATATCAAGAAAAAATGTATTGAGACAATGAAAAAAAAAAAAACAGTTAATAAACGGTGTTTTTTGATATCACAATTTTTGATATTCAATTACCTAATACCGAACTAATTTTCGTACCTTTCACATCTTACCATCACCGCTCTGCTCACAGCTCCAGTATGTTTTTAGCCTTAGACATAAAATAAATATATTAGTAATATCACTTTAAAATTTCAACACGCCCACAAATAATTTATTTATTTAACAGAGACTTAACTCCAACTAAGATCTGTACATCATTTACCAAGTTGCATGACATGCTAAATATGGCTGTCACAATATGATGTGATATCTATTTTATAATAGTTACAATGTCATGATAGGCTAATTTTTTTTATTTTTAACTCTTGATCACGTTAAATACCCCTATGATTTGTGTAATATTTATTAAGTTCATTATAAATTATCCAATACATTGTATTGTCATTAAAATGTATATACAGTCGACTCTCCCTAAGTCGAATTTTCACGGGATACCAAGATTTGTTCGAGTTAGAGAGAGAAACATTTTTTTATTTTAAAAGGTTTATTTAATAAATAAAGTTTAATTTATGTATATAAAGCAACCAACCACACAAAGAAAAGGATAACAATCCTTTTTTTGTTTTTGCGTTGTAACTTTTTAAAAACCGTATCTTTTTATAGAGGTACCAAGGTTATGAATAGGAAGAAACGCGAAGAGCTGACGATGATGGACACGCGATGCTACACATATATACATATGTATTAAGGTTTTGATGGTTCGTAGTTATACTATACCCAAAAACGAATTTCGAAGAGGTAATGTTTTTTTATTTTGTTTTGTTCTAAACAAAATTCGACTTAAGGGGTGAAAAAAGATGCCAAATATCGAGAAAATGTGTTGGAGTTAGAGAGAGTTCGACTCAGAGGGAGTTCGACTTAGAGAATGGTTTTTGTATGGAAAATTGAAGGGAATGATAAAATATGGCGAAGAAGTTCGAGTTAGAGAGAAATTCGACTTAGAGAGAGTACGACTAAGGGAGAGTCGACTGTATATATATTTGTTTTTTAATAACAATTTACACTGAATAAATTTTAATTAGATAGAGTAAGAGTAGTGCATAATTAGGTAAAAACTACTAAGTACTAAGTGGGTAATAAAAAAGGAACGTTACTAAAAGTTTTATAAAGAATACTTTTAAAAATTGAATAAGTTAATATTTAAAGAATACAAAGAAGAATTAATTTTAACTTATAGGCTATTAAAAAGAAAAGAAATTAAAAAAAAATATTTTTATAAAATTGAATTAGCAAAAAATTTTGTAAAATTGGTATTTTTAATTTAAGTATGTATTTTGAATAATTTTGTGTGAAAAAAAAAACAAAACAACTACGTATGAATATTCCGATCCCTGAGACATAATATATATTTACATAAATATTTATTTATTTATTTATCTATAACATACACATTAAGAAATTAAAAGTCTTAAATTAGTGATGTTTTACATTGAGGATACCAAAGAATAGAAATAACTATTTCAGTGGTGTAATACACCAAATTCAAATCAATGGATCTACAGGTGATATGTATATGTATTTTGTGAAATTATCATTTTATTAATTGTGCCCAAACGTCATGATATCATTTTTTCGTCTGGGAAACCCAAATAGCCCACAGATGCTAAACTTGATTTGACTTAACAAATTTATTAGCTTGTGTGGTGTTTCAATTTAAGAATTGCAATTAATAATTAATTTCTATATTACCTATATAAAAATATACATACTAGCTGACCCGTTCCGCCCGGGTAAAATAAAAATAAAAGGGAATGACATCTGCGGGTTTTTGGATTGGAAATAGGACTCACCATAAAAAAAACATTGAGACCCGTGGGAGTTATTAGGCATGTTCAGGAAAATGATATCTCGGAGATCTCAGCAATCTCTGTTACATGAACATGATTGCTCAGCTAAATTTCTCAGCTTTGCCTTCAAAATTGTGAGTAAAGAAATCTTGGATTCCCTTCCTCACTTTTTGAGTGAGAAAAATTTCTGAGATCTCATTTTTCTGAACGCGCCAATTGCCTTACTGAATCGCCATTAATACCCATACTTAAAGTATGATTCAATAATTCATATACATATACTTTACTTTAACTTTATAATGTTGTCTAAAAAAACTGTTGAAATTTGCACTTCACTGAATTAGTTCTCCATTTCGAAAAGAAAAAAAAAGTTTTGAAAATGAAAACTTAAAAAACAAAAATGAAATTTTTGAAAAAATATATTAATACAATAATTTTGACAATCAATGTTGTTTTTGACAGATAAGTGCTTTTCCTTTCTTAAAAACAACATCTCTCCCTTTTTCTATAGACTGACTGATATGATTTAATGAGCTAAAAATGAAGAAACAAATGTGGTGTCATACGGTCTTCATACGAATCATCATTGTAATTTTTAACTTGGAGTTCCGATTACAGCGTTCACAAATCGGGGTAGATTTGGATTGTAAAATACATTAGCACCATATTCAGATTAAAGATGGTTCGGATAAGCAAGGCATTACTATACTTTAAAATACGTACATATTATGTATATGTACATATTCTGTCGTTTTATTCAAATCACCCTTTAAATAGCTACATTTTGAAAAATATATACATAGACCTAAATTTATCTTCGAAACTCAATTTCGAATTTAATTTTCAAAAAAGAATTTTTTAAATCAGATTACATTTTTAATTTTTACCCCATTAGCTAAATAAAAAAAAGTATCTATCTCTTAAGCTCAAAGTTCATCCTCTAAACATTACTTTTCAAACACATTATAATTTTTTTGAAATGGGGTACCTATCTTATAAAAAGCTAAATTTTAAAATATCAAGCCTGTGATCTTCGAAGTGAATTCTCTTAATAATATCTTTAAAAAACAAAAACAATGTTTAAATTAGGATTCCGTTACAAACTAAATATTAAAAACTATCTATCTCAAAAGTGGTTATCGAAGTTCATCATCTAAATATTAAATTTTATAAGAAAAATAGGTATAATTTTTAAAACCGGACACCATTTGTTTCTATTTCACCCTTCAAAAATACATATAGCTAAATTTTTTTTTAAAATCTTGCTTTTAAGTGGTTCTTGAGTTCTATTCTCTGGTTTTGAAAGGTGAATGCATTTTTGTTACCTCATTTAATTTAACCCTATAAATGGCTTTAATCTACCATATCTTTCGATATCACCAGCTGTACCTACAATATTTTAGGTGCCTACCCTAAAATCGAAAACGAACGTATGAGAAATCTAAAAAAAAATTCAAACAATTTTTGTTCTTAAGACAACAGCACCACCTATCGGGCCCAAAAATTCACAAAATTTGGTTGAAATCGTTTGGGCAGTGTCTGAGATTAGCTTACACGAAAATAGTGAAACGTAATTTTTATATGTATATGTATTAAAATGTATCTTAAAATAGTTGTTAAAATTAACGTGTGTCTGGGCTTGTCATTTGATTAAACTGGCAGTTGACGATTAAGTTGAAGAAATTCAAAAAACTTTAAAATATTTCAAGACCAAGCGCCACTTTTGGATTCTAATGACCAGTGTTGCAGTCGTGAAATAGCTGTAACTCCACCCTATAAAAACTCAGTGGTAGCTTACCCAAGAGTTGTTATTTCCCTCAAACTTTCAATGATTTACAAGATTTTTAACTCATTGAATTGTGTGTATGGAAAGTTATTCGATTTACTGTCAAGCCAAACTCATTTCAACTCGATGTTTGATTTACTAGCAGGTTGATGTGTTTTTCAACCTCACTACAAACCTGATTCACTTTATTGTTTTTATTCTTCAGCCATTCTTTCACCCAAACTTGTTTTTTTTTTTTTGTTGTGTATTGCTTCTTTTCATCTGTTAATATGATTTATGCTAATATTTAGCATTTTTTACTCATCTTTTAAACAAATTACAAATTAAAAATTGGAGTCACGTAACTTCTTTAGACAAATAGAGTTTTTGACAGTTGAATCAGTAGTCTTTAACTTGAGTTTATTTACGTAGCATACGGCCAAGCATCAATTAAGTTGACAGCAGAGTTGACAACCGAATTGAATCATGTATTGCTAGACTGCTTTAAACTACTTCAAATTTCAAATGTCAAATATATATTCAGGATTTTAGCTTATACAAATATTATTTTTTTTATCTTGATTAACAAAAAACCACAATAATTTAAATTAAACTTCCAACTACATACTAATTTTCTATCACAGAAAGTATTAGTTAGTGTTAATTGGTTCCCTTTATCCATGCATGTCACGGTTAATAACTCATTTTGGCTAAATCAATTATAATCACATCACGAAATAGATTAAATTGATTCTGTCATTATAAACTTACTTTTATTATTAATAAATTGTTCTTATTCAAGAATATATAATCAATAAAATAATTATATATTTATTACCACAGACAAAAGTCTATTGAATTAATTTCTATGCTATATATACCTATATATGGAATGTAAACAAAGGCAGACTGTATAATGCAAAATAAGGTCAATGCGATCCAATTATTATATGAAAATATATTCTTTTTATTACAAAAATTAATTTACTGAAAATACTGAATAGATATTATAGGCGATATGTTATATGTTGGGCAAACCACATTCAATAGAGATATGTATAATAATTATATGTTGGTGAATATTGCTTCAGAACTTTTTATATTTGTTGTGCATTACAAAAAGATTCAACGAAAATTAAAATAAAGTATCATTAGCACTTTGAAGACATATATTTTCCTAATAAATAAGTCGTACTATTCTAACTTCCTGCTAACTACAAATTTCCAAGAAAGATTCTCTCTTAATAAAAAAAAAAATTAGCAAGCTTAGCCGTTGAAAATACTTGTATGTATATCAACGTGCATTGATTCATACAAAAATGGAAATAAACATTTTTAAACATTCTTCAAAGCATTGTGATACATATCAAATTTCTATATGGAAAAGAACTGATGGTATCTTATTCCAAAATTATAAAGAAAAGAGGTATCCCACATTATTTTAGCCAAAGCCATTGATTTTGTAAAAAAAATTATGAAATTATGCCAAAGTGACTTAAGAGTCCGTTACTGGATCCCGAACTCACATGATCTAATTGTTTTATAACGATTTAATTTTTCTTTTTAATTTCAGAGAGATGCGACTTGATTCTAACTCAAATGAAGATTTTAAATCCCTAGGTGCTAAAAATAATGTAAGTATGTAAAATATCTATTCTATAACCAATTCTAACCATTTTTGTTTTTTTTTAATTCTTTTTCAGAAAATAAAAATTGAAACTCTGTCAAAGTGGGGCGGATTGGAAAAGAATCCAACAACACTACCCGTAACCAATTACTCAAGTGTTGTACTACCACGTCATAGCACCAGTCCTTTTCCTGTATCCGATAATATTAATAGTCGTTTAATAATTTGGTATAACGTCATCCATTAAATCTAATTTATTCATTTTCTTTTCTTCCCGTACTCAGATTTTGTATTTAATTCTTTCAGGGACGGTGATATCACACTTCTAGAAGTCGATGCCATCACAAATACTACAGATGAAACTCTGACCGAAAGCAATATCATATCAGATAGAGTACTAGCTGCGGCAGGCAACCAACTCAAGGACGAAATTCAAAATCATATTAAAGGTTTTTATTTTGAAAATGAAAAAAAAAACCCAATAGCTAGAACAATCATTAAGCTAAATTAACTTTATTTATTTGCGCTTGTTTCATGCTTGTTTCACAGAGTGCCGCACTGGGGAAGTTCAGGTAACAAAGGGTTACAATTTGCCAGCGCTTTATATCATTCATACTGTTGGGCCCATTTATAAAAACAAATTTAAAACTGCTGCAGAAAACACATTGCATTATTGTTATAGGTGAGATTTAATCTTTGTATGAGTTTTAAAAGTGTACAGACAAAGAGATACATATCTATGTATATGTATTTACAAAAAAATCCCGTTTTGTTCAATTTTAGTTTTCAAAACTAAATTTGTTTTAAATTAAAAGATTCAAGTTATTTCTATGAACAACATTTCACTATTTTGAATTGATGTTTTTTTTTTTTTTTTCACTGGAGGTACTAGATTCTAACTAACTATTCATAACAGTCAGCCTCGTAAAACTCATTTGGCTTGGTCTAAATATTTTTTTTGTTGTTGTTGTGTATTTCATGACTTTGAATGTCGGTCTATTAAGCTGAAGCGGTGGAGGCGTCCTATTTGTTCTAGATTTTTTTTTTTAATTTCAGTGCATGGCATTCATATCAATAGGGCGTAAATGCTAGAGGTAGAAGAGATTTTCTTTTGTTAGATGCCCTCGTTGAAGAGCCCGCAAATGTGTTCATCAAAAACTCATGAACTTTGATGCATAACGAAAAGTTTATGGTTCAGTTGAAATGATGTTCGTTCGTATGCCCGCAGCATGATACCACTTTATATATTTTTTTTTAAATCATGTATTACAAGTACAGGCTTTTCATTAGGTACTTACTTTTGCATATCTATATTACACTGTAATGTTTATAGTATTTAGCTCAACAATGCAATTTATTTAAAAATATTTGAATTTTTAATTCAACAATAAAAAAAAAAACTGTTGCCGTCGGTAATTTTCTATTTAATTAACACTTTCATACCAGGAATGTTAAAGATTTATTTGCATTACTTGAGCTAGCGATGTTAATCATTTTGATGTGTTGTTCTTTTAATTAATTCTAAATAATAAGAATTTGTCATACATGATTTTGTGATTCTATAGACATTGAAAGTGAAGTTTTTGATTAAATTAGCAGGATTCCACCTGATCAAAACAATAACATCATTCTATTTAAAAAAAAAAAATTTGAAGAAAAACTGCACAAAGGCTTTCGGAACTTATTTTTAAAATTGTTATGTAGGGAAGTTTTCAATAAAAAAAAACTAGGGCCTAGTGACTTAAAATTCTCGACCACTTCTGTCTTTGTGTTTCTGCCGAACCAGAACGAAGAGATGTTTCGAGGATTTGTTAATTCCGCGCAAGAGACAGTACTCGTCAAAAATATTTACGTTTTTAGGTGGTAGATGCCGAGAATCGATCCCAAGACCTTCGGCCTGACAGTCAAAGGTTTATTATTATTTTAACACAGCTACAATTTACTTGTGCTTAAGATATGGATTTTTATCTTTAATGTTGCTAAAGTAGACTTCTGTAAAAGTATTTCGTAGCTCCTTGCATTTGTAGGGCTCGTTCTTAGTGAATTTGTTGTAGAAAATAATGTACTGGTAATTTTATTCTTCAAAATGTCTTGGCTATATTATTTTCAACGGATGAACATTTAAACTTACACATCAGGTTCTTTGTTTTTTTTTGTTATTTGATTTATTTTTTCTTTTTATGAAGCCTCGTCTTTAGACACTATTGTAGACTCTGTTAGGCTTGTATTACCCCATTCAATGTAGTTGAAGAGTTGCATTACATTACTTTGCTCTGCTTGATCTGTCTGAAATATTCATTTACATCTAGTAGGGATCTTCCGTTGATGTTGGTATCGCCATATTTAAGCTACACTTGGTGACGATATTTCTTCTTGTTGACGAGCCATAGCCACAGATAGCTTTCAACATCTTCAGGTTACAGAATTTACATGCCAAACCATACACATTTCACAATTTAATCATAAGAGATATTAAAAAGGTTATTTTTACTTGATTTGTGATATTAGCCATGGGCAAGTTTTTGGTTTCTGAATTTTCTTAGGCCTTAATGCTAGACATTTTTAGTTTTTACATCGTCTGCATAATGATAAAGATTAACCAAACTGTTTAGTTGCATGTGCGCGGCTGGAATAAGGGTCAGTTTTTAAATAAGGAAAACGAATAAATGGTTTTTGTATTTGCTGGAATACATTTCTAACATTTTTACTTGCTCTATGAGGCAACTTTTTATTTCGTCTGAAAACGAAATTCGAGATTTTGGTCAAACTTAAAATTACGATGATAGAGAAATACAAAAAAGTGTTTTTCGCCATACTCTCTGAGTTGTTATGTGCACCTATGCGTCTGTTCGTCTTCTGTACATCAGGCTAGAACCTAAATTTGCTAGAAGATCTATTTGCTTCAAATTTTGTGTACAGCATTTGTATGTAACGAAGTTATATTACACTCGAAATTTTGTTTAAGCTCGTTAAAACGGGCCCCAACTATTTTCATTACATTTTGAATCTTGAATGTATAAAGTGATTGCAATAAAACTGCGTTTCAAGTTTTTGCCACAATTCACAAAAACGAAATAGTGGTTTGGTTATTACAATTTTGTAATTTCTTAGTCCTAAGAATTTTAAATAGCTAATATTAAAATTACAAATTTCAAAATTATCTTTTTTGAATAATTAATTATTTAGTACTTTGTTTGTTTTTTGTACAATTCAGTGTTACTATTAATAGCAATACCTAACCACATTTTAGTTTTGAACTACAAGATCAATTTCGTGCGATCAAATAAAGCACTACGATTTACTCGGTACAAATATCGTTTCCTTTCAATGTGTGAAACCGTTGTATTGTTTTTAATATCGTACCTACTCCGTTTTATTAAAATGTTATTGTATTTTAAAATGCCTTCAAAAAAAACAAATGTTTTTCACGGGTTACTGCCTTTTGTGAGGATTTGACAAATCCCCCAAGAGTATTTCTTGTAGCCGTTCGGATTCGGTAGAAAATTGCAGGTCCCTCTATTACTGCCAATAACACGCACACAAGAATGGTTGCGAGTTGTAAGTCACTAGGACCTAGTTCTGCACAAGCTGTCATACCACCCAATTTATTTACTTATTTGATTTTTATTGAAATAATCGAAGTGTTTGAGAACTTTAAAATTTCTTGTGGCTAGTAAAAATGCTGGTTTATTCAAATGCATTTGTCAAACAATAAACCATAAATTGGGATGGACCGATGGGACGACCTTCGGTAGCGCAGTGCGTAGTGCATATGGCTCTAAAGGAAGCTTGGTCTGTCTTGTTCGCCTCTCAGTCATGGCATAAGTTTTTCTAAATAAAATTGAACAAATAGAGACCAAGCGCCACAAAAAGGAGTCTGGTCGCGGACGCCGTGAAATAGCTATAGCTCTGGTCTATAAAAACTTGGTGGTAGCTCACCCAAATGTTGTAGTTCATTAAAATACTTCAATATTAATATGATGGTTCGAAATGATGGTTCGAAAGCTTGGCAGCTTAACTGCAAGTGTGTTATCACACAAAAAACCCTTTAAAATTTATTTTGTTTTTTTTTTTTTTTAAACGAAGCTGAAGACTAACAATGGAAAATTTTATATTAAAGAACGATTTCAGTTTAAACAATCACATTCAAATGACGACAGAATAAATTTACTTCCTGATCTGCAAATAATTTTGTTCTATTATCTAATGTTTTTATTCAAGTAGTTTATTTTGAAAAATGGCTCTCCTTTCTAAACTGGTTTAAAAAAAAACTATTTGTATTTAATAATAGAAGCTCAGTAAGACCGGACAACAAACTCCCAAAGAAAGGGAAACAATCATGAGGTACCCTTTTCAAATAGCTTGAAGCATCTGAATTTACCTCTATCGTATACAGCAGGAGTTAAAGCAAAGCTGATATGTGGCTAAACCAGGTTTTCGAATTTTTATTCTGAGAAACACAATTCATCAATATTGCGTGCAACCTGACATTCTCTTCTAGAAACATATAAGGGAAGATGTCAGACTGCTGTTTTCTCATTCATGAGTAATTTTTATTTCTCACTTATCTCTGTCTTTTATCACTGACCAGGATGTTGTTCTTTAAAATATGAATCTTTCATATTTCTTCTTTATATAATAATTTCTTAAAATTAATAGTAACCATTCCAATTGTTGTACTAGGATTGTTGCTTTATCTTATTCAAGACTTAATTTGGAAATTAGAGAACAGATATGCCTGAAGGTATTGCCAATTGACTAGTAAGTCATCAATAAAAATGTTTTTGATTAAGAAATGGTGAAAAATTTCAGAATTTTTGAAATTTGGAATTAATTGCCCCAACCCCCAGACCAAACTAATAAAATAAAATTTATTTTAATTATTTTTTACCAGAAAATTTCAATTAAAAATAAAGCAATTAAGTGGTTTCATTAACTGTAAATATGTTACTTGAAATTCTGTTAACGGATCTTCAAGATTAAGAACTCTATATACTGTCATTTAGACAAGTCTATGATTTATAGACAAAAATTATCCACAACTACATACGTGACAACTTTGATAAAAAATATATACAAATTATTTGAATTAATTTTTTTTTTTTGAAGTGTTTAATTCACTTAATAATTAATTATGGTATTAAAAATAGTATGTATCTGTCTTTATAAATAACTTAACCTGTCAGAAAGATATTTTACACATCATTGGGGACTATACTCCTAGACTCGCTCACTCACTTTTTTTTTTTAAATAAAAATCCATTTTGGATTCAAGCAACAAACCAGAATTCAAATACTTACTCCTTAGGTTAGGTTAGGTTAGGTTATAAGGGGTGTGCACAGCATGAAGCTGTTGCGTACACGGGGGCCTACTGGTCCATTATGATCCCCTGTAAAAGTTAGCATCGATGCTCCTCAATTTTGCCGATTAGCGTAGACTGGCTCGTTAACGAACCAGCCTCTGCTATCTATAAATTTCCTCATGTTTGCCATTGAGACCTGTGCTAGATCATCCAGTTCTCCAACAAACCTGTTTCCGAAATGACGGAGTCGGTTGGTTTGGAGGTTCGGACAGTCACAGAGCAGGTGTTTAATGGTTTCTATTTCCTCCTCCTCTTGACAGCTCCTACAAAAATCGGGTGCAAATGCCCCTATCCTGTTAGCCATTGTGCCAATGGCGCAATGACCTGTTAGTACACCTATCAAGGTTTTAATGTTCTTTTTACTCAGCGATAGGATATACCGAGTTTCCTTTTCATTTGTGTTAGGCCATAAACTTCTAGAGATTGCGCAATCGTCCCTGGATTTCCAGGAGTTATTGATTTCCTCTTTTAGTTTAAGGTCTATCTTCCTCTTGAGTACCCCAATCTGGACGAGTGGTCCCCTAACTGAATGGTCGCTACTACTTGTGTCTGCTTTTGACCCTTTCCTGGCTAGTTCATCTACTATATCATTCCCTTCTATATTGCTATGTCCAGGAACCCAGCAGAGCTTTACCTGGTTAGTGTGGCAGATTTTATTTAGTTCCTTCCTACAGTTTAAAACTGCTTTTGATCTTATGGTCTCACTGGCCAAGGCTTTGATAGCAGCCTGGCTGTCCACGAAAAAAGTAATCTCCGAAGAGCTTAGCTTTTCGTGATATGCCAATTCAGCTGCTTTTCCAATGGCAAAGATCTCGGCCTGAAAGACACTACAGTCAGCTGGGAGTTTATATGACACTCTGATGTTGAGTGATTGGCAAAACACTCCCGCACCTGTTCCTGTTTCCATTTTTGAACCGTCAGTGTAGAAAGGGATACCCTGTTTACTTATAAGTGAATTAGGATCCCAATCCTGTCTTTCTGGTATGAAAATAGAAAATTTCCTATCGAAAAGGGGGGATGTAATCGGTGGTCTCCATCAGTCCTGGAATCGTGTCATATCTTTGTAAGATTGACCCGTGTCCATAAGTGCCTCCAAAACTCAGTTCTCTTAAACGAATTGCAGTTTTGGCTGCCGTGCATCTTATGAACTCATCCAGAGCCGGGAGGTCCAAGATCACCTCCAACCCAGCTTGTGGTGTGGATCTTTGAGCCCCTGTTATTCCTATACAGGCTAGTCTCTGTACCTTATTCAGGTTCTTGAGATAGCTTGATTTTTCCACCGCCTTCCACCATACAATAGAGCCATAGGTAAGAATGGGTCTGACAATCGCTGTGTACATCCATTGGATGACTTGCGGTCGCATACCCCAACGTACACCGAAGGTCTTTTTGCATGTGTAGAATGCACATAGTGTTTTTTTCATTCTCTCCTCAGTATTACGCTTCCATGTAAGCTTGGAGTCAAGGATTACTCCTAGAAATTTAGCTTCCTTTGAAAGTTTTAGAGGAATACCATTTAGTTTGGGAGGGTTGAAACCCTCCAGTTTCCGTTTCTTCGTGAACAAAACTAGCTCTGTCTTGGTGGGGTTGACCCCGAGACCGTTCTTAGTTGCCCAAGAAGATAAATCCTTTAATGCATTTTCCATAATGTTTTCGATGATGGTAAGAAACTTGCCTGATACCAAAACCACTATGTCATCTGCATATGCTACGATTTTAATGCCCTGATCTTTGAACTTTGTGAGAATTTTGTTGACTACGAGGATCCAGAGCAGGGGTGAGATGACTCCTCCCTGTGGTGTGCCTCTAGTAACTGTTTTCTCGATAGTGCTAACTCCTAATTGAGAGTTGATAATTCTGCCATTTAACATGGTGAAGATCCAATCGACAATGACAGATTCAACTCCAACCTCAACTAAGGCAGTTTTGATTGATTCCGTTTTAACGTTATTAAACGCACCCTCGATATCAAGAAATGCTGCCAGGGTATATTCTTTATGTTCAAGACTTTTCTCAATATGTGAAACTACTTCATGCAGAGCAGTCTCCACTGATTTACCTTTAAGGTAAGCGTGTTGGAAGTTGCACAAATTGTTTTCGTTGAGGAGTTCTCTAACATGTAGATCAATTATCCTCTCTAGTGTCTTAAGGAGAAACGAAGAGAGACTTATTGGTCTATAATCCTGAGCGGTCGAGTGTGTCGGTTTCCCTGCTTTTGGGATAAAGACTACCTTGACCTTTTTCCAGCTATTAGGGACGTATCTAAGTTTGATACAACTTATGAAGATTACCCTAAGCCACGGAGTTGTTACTTTGAGAGCATTTTGAAGAAGAGCTGGAAAAATCTCGTCTGGTCCCGCTGATTTATAGGGTTTGAACGAGTTTATTGCCCAGATAATCTTCTGCTCAGTAATAACCTGGTTAAGTTCTAAATTCGATTCCGTGTGAGTAAAATCCAGCGTGTTCGATTGCGAGCAATCAGAACTTTCTGGGTTTTTACAACCGGGGAAATGAGTTTCCATGAAGAGTTCAAGCGTTTCTAGGCTCGAGTTCGACCATGATCCATCAGGGTGTTTTATGTACCCCGGGATCGTGGGATTAAGGGCCAGGGTTCTACGGAGCCTCGCCGCCTCGCTTGTTTTTTCAATGGATTCACAATGTTTAGCCCACGAATCCTTTTTGGCCTTCCTTAACTCTTTGGTGTAGATGTTAAGTGCGGCTCTATAAGACTTTAAGTCCTCTTCTAATTTACTCAGTTTAGCTTTATTGAAAAGTTTTCTAACCTCTGTTCTACGTTTCTTTAGTACACCATTCCACCAGGGTGGGTTAGTGGAGTTATTGGAACGAGATAAAGGGCAGTGTTTTTCAAAAGACATTCTCATTTTGTCAGACAAGTTTTGGACAACAGTGTCAATGGTTGAAGTACTTAGACTTGTATTATCCTCTGGTGGATCAATACAGTCTTTCAGCCATTTTTCGTACTCTGTCCAATTCGTTCTAGTTGGGTTCCTGTAAGGTTTCTTTTCAGTAAAGTTCCTGTCTATAGAGAAGAGTATCCTAAAGTGATCCGAAAAAGATTCTTTAGGTGAGACTCTCCAGTCTTCAACTGAAATTTTACTATTATTGCTAATAAGAGTCAAATCTATGATTTCCTCCCTGTTTTTGTTTCGAAAGGTAGGGTGATTGCCCCTATTACATAACGATAAATTAGAACAGAGAATATATTCAAAAATTGACTCACCCCTTTTATTGATGTCCTTTGAGCCCCATTGAGTGTGGTGAGCGTTGGCATCACATCCTACCACCAAAGGTGTATCGCTTGCTGTGGCATGGACCACCAGATCGCGGACTGTTTTTGATGGTGGGCTCTCCTCCTCGTACGGCATGTACGTCGACGCTAGAATGGAGTTTCCTTCATTCGATTCGACGCTGATTGCCGTGTTGTCCTTGTTGCTGTACCTAGATAGGAAGAAAGCGTTAATTGATTTTTTCACTAGGATACAACTTCTTATATCACCTTCATCTGACGTGGAATGGAAAAGGTTGTAGTGTTTTGACATCAACCCACGGATTCGGTTTTTGCCTAACCATGGTTCCTGGATCAAGGCCACATCCACGTTCTCGTGAGACATGTAGAGCGTAAGGTCGTACGTTGCTGCTTTAGCGTGGTGCAGGTTTATTTGCACCACTTGCAGCTTTTGACTCCCCTTTGCCTTCATGCCTCTTAACCTTTACGGTTCCGAGACCATACCTCAACACGTCTTTCCTTTCTCTGAGCAGAAGGTCAGATTTCTTGTCTGCCACAAACAAGAGGTCCTTCCCTTCGCCACCATGACTCTTTCTTGAATGTTGGAGCTTCCATTCTAAAATGGGAAGCTCTTTGTTCTGCTTCGCCAACAGCTTAATAATGGCTGCGTCCTCATGTTCTGCAGGAGGGGGGATCCAGATACTAAACTGCTGTCGGAGTGGTAGAGCTGCGGCGGGTAGAACTTCAAGGGAGGAACCTTCCCATACTTCGTCAATGTTGGCGATTGTATGGTTCAGGAACTCCCGTGATTTCTGGTCACCGAAGCAGACCACTTTAACTCCTCGCCGCCATCCGGCACCATCAAAGATATAGTCCTCAGAACTATCGTTCTCTGATGCCGCCATCATAGCTTTAAGGATCTCATTTTCCACAAGAAGCCAGTTTTTTGCCGAGATTTTCCCATCTGGGTCGTCACGGCTTATTATGGCGATTTGTAGGTCAATCGGGGTGGTGTCGAAGCTGCTGGTTTTCTGTTTCTTAGCACCGTCTTGCTTGACTGTCTCCTCCGATCTTTGTCTCTTGGACGTTCCTGGTTTCGTTCCAGAAGAGGTGCTTGCCGGTGCTTGGTCTTTCCTAGCGTTGGCTTGCTGTTTCTTGCTAGAAGTCGCCTGAACTTTACCTTTGTCGTTCCGAGCGGTCGAGTTATTGCCAGCCTGTTCACGGTTTGCCTTTTTAGAGGCAGACTTAGATTTGGCAGCATCTACTCCTTTGCTCTCCGACTCTTTGGTGTTCCCTTGCTCTGTTATTCCCCTGGGTGCAGTGGCAGTCTCTGCCAGCTGCCGCTCAAAGTTCCTAACTAGCTTCTTATGCTTTTTTAGGAGAGCCTTATCTCTCGAACTGAGCGTCGCAGGGTCTTTCAACTCGGTCGTTTTCACGAATCTTTTGGAGGATCTGTAGTTGCTGCGTTGCCTCGAAGCTTTGAGGGGTGCAGCAGACTTCAGCATAGTCTCTTCTTGACTCGGTTCCATCAGTAGCTCGTCCTCGGTTTGACTACCTATGGAAGGAGGTCTGTCCGAGGTCTCCGTACCTTTGATAGTTAAACCATCTATGTCGGGAAGGAGATCCACTGAGAGAATGACCGGTTGTCTTTTTAGCTCTCGTTTTTCTTTCTCTAAGTTTACTATTGTCACTGGCGACTTAGCTTCTTGCGAAGCCAAGCCCTCGCCGGCAGCCGTGACTTCTGCTGACTCTTGAACGTATATCCCCGTTCGATTTTCTTCATTCTGTAAACTTTTATCCATATTTTTTTTTTTTTGATTAACATCTCTGCTTTTGGTGGTTTTCTTAGTTGTCTTACTCCGCAGCTGGATTGCTGAAGAGTTAGACGTAAGCCCCCTCGCCACAACAAGGCGAAAACCGTGAGGGGGAAAACTTACTCCTTAACTTTTTCTTGAATTTCTGTCATAGGCTGTTATGCATAAGACGGAAGTTATTACTAGAAGTATAAAGTTTAAGTATAAACTAATACTTTTAGTAAAAGGTTAGATTTATAGTATTTACTTCATAACGTATGCATAAAATTAAGTTCATAGTTGCTGGCAAATACTTTCAGCAGATACTAAATTCATCCAAGTAAATACTGAAATTCATCGGAAATCGATAGCAAATACTTTTGTACTATTTCGTGTTGACAAACGCTATTTTTTAAAAGATGAAAAATTATTGGTAATCAATTGGATCAAATGTTGCTTGGATATTGATGGACGGATGTGCTTTCCAATTAATGTATTCTTCCGAATAAAATAAATTTCAATATTTTAATTCATGAGTGCAGTTTTAGCGTCAAGGCTTTTATGTAACATATATGATGGAATTGAAAAGTATGCCAATAATCATTGCACTCAGTTGTTCTTCATAATTTGATAAAAGTTGTATCAAATGGAATTCTATTTTATTAGTTTTACATCAAAATTTAATTTTAATGTTCTTCGGTTGTAATTTAATCTGACTTTTGAAGTCTTTAAATATAATAGTCACGAACTTGAGTAAATGATTTTAATTTAGAGACCTAGGTACTTAATTAACTAAAGCTCTGCGATATAGTAATGCAATAAATATATGACAACTGTTATAACCTTTTTTTTTCAGAAGAATAATGTTACTATTTACATCAGTCTCAAAAATATCAAAAAACAATTTAATAAAACAAGTAATTTCCGCGATTTCACAATATGGTCCTTGCCTATAGTAAATGTGCTAAGTTGTTTTAAAACTGATAGTCTTAAAAGGCTAATTGCAATGGCTTATCAACGAATATAGTGACCAAAAATAAGATTCAAAATTATTTGTATTTAGTTTATCGGCAACTGAATTGATGAAAGTAAAAATGTATGTACTAAAAAATTTTCAAGTTGCTATTTGTAACTTTGAAAAAATTTTGTAATTCCTAGAGAGAAAAAGTACTTTGGTACTAGTTTTTATACATGCGGAATAAAGTTTTTACTAAAATATTCATCCGAAAAAATTATGATTCCAAGTAAATACTTAATTTTCAGCTTTTACTGCCAAAGCAAATACTTTGAAATTTTCTGGATTACTATGTTTTATGCATTATTACCCATTGTATTTGTTCAGCACTAATCTTCAAATGTAAAAATTGGCAAAGAATTGCTTAAAATTATTGAAGACATTAATTCCTACATTAAAATAATTCATATGAAAAATGTCTGAAAGGAGTCTCCCCAGACCCGTTTTAAATGAACCTAAGTTGTAACTTAATAATTTGTTCGTAATAACTGATATTTCTTTATATGTAAAAATGATATTTACTTCCATTTAATTAAAAGGCCTCTTAACCTGCTCTTAATTTGAATTTGAAGTTTCAAATAAATTTATTTTTTATTGTTTGTCATCATGATTTCATCAATATAAATTTTATTGGCTAAATATTAATATTGTTTCTATTGTTGCCATTGTATTATTTATATATTAATAGTGCTTTCTCTTAATGGTCGTTGAATTTGTATCGATTGCTTTAGATAAGGTTCAACATTAAAATGAAAATTTGAGAACAAATTTATCACCTTCTTTTCACGAGTCGATTTTTACCGTGAACCAGCCTCTTTATCGAGCAGCCATAACATTACATATTATGTATGTATGTACACAAATATGGGTGACTTAAATCGCATCCAAATAAGTTAAAAAATAGAAATTAGCCATCACCGTACTGCTAAAATTGGCTGCGGATTTTTTTGAGTTGAAAAAAATCAGTCAACTTCAACAAAATAAATTAATAAGACAAATTTCCATCGCCGCACTGCAAAAGTCCACAGTGTTTCTACTTTAAGGCTTGCGACTTTATCCACCTGTCCTGTTTTTAAATTTAAATTTTAAGGAGTCTACTAACGCTACCCAGAACCGCACGACTAAACTCGACTCGTGAAAAACCAACATTAGAATTCAAAAGATAGGAACCTAAAATTAAAAACATATCTGTCATCGTAGAATACATGATACAAACATTCGTTAAAAAAATATGTTTATACTTTTTTAAAATTTTTTTTAAATTTTGATCTCTATTTTTCAGAAACGTTCTATACAAAGCAAAAGAACTGAATCTTAAAACAATCGCTTTATGTAATATAAGTACAATTCAAAGGAACTTTCCAGCGGATTTAGAAGCTCACATAGCATTACGTTAGTATAGTACCTACAAAAATAACAAATTTATTAATTTTCAAAATTTGTTTTAACAATTTTCTTTTTTTCTCTTTCAGGCACTATTCGTAGATTTTTAGAAAGATTTCAATCGGAAATTGTGATATTGTGTGTTGATGCACACGAACGTGGTATCTATGAAGTATTAGCTCCATTATACTTTCCAAGGGATCAACTAGAAGAGAGCAGTGCACTTTGGCAATTACCCAAAGATATTGGTGGTGAATTTGGTGAACCTCATCATCCGGATCGACAAATTCGTATTATACGCAATCCACAACATACTGTAAAAATGAGGCATAGTAAGTTTGTTTTAATAGTACCTATGCAATAAGTATTTTACTTTGATAAGTAAAAGGGGGACACTTTTACTTATCAAAGTTTATTTCGATAAGATAAGATACATTGACGTTTTACGATTGGCATTAAGGTATAGAAAACAATTTAAATCAGCAGACGCTATCATGGCAAACGAAAGCTTAGTTTTATTTTAAATAAACAATAATTCAGTTCGTTGTGGTGTGTTTCTGGAAAAATTCTTAATTATTCTTCTTTAAAAAAAAGGTACTTTTTAAACATCAATATGAAAAGTGTGTAAATTTAGTGAAAAATTAATTAATAAATAAATATAATACGTTAAAGTTGGATGTTGCACAATGCTCTTATTTTTATAAAAATTATTGCGAAAGTACACATTTAAAAAAATAAATAAAATGATGTCATATTGTTTGGAATTTGCTATCTCTCAACAAAGACAAATTATTCATTGAGTTCAAAAAATATTTAGCTTACTCATGAAGTGTATTGCTGTGTTTCTTTAAAAAATAATTAAAAAAACAATAAACATAATAGTCAAGTTAATTTATGGTTTCACTGCGAAGAAATTGTAACAAACGCTAATTCAGAGTGACTAAGCACACTTATACTTAAAATAAATTTTAAATTCAATGGAATTGGGGCAAGAGAAAAATCTGGTACTAAGCTTTTTCTAATATTATTCCTTTTGCCAAAGACTATGACAAAATGTATTTACTTTTAAACCAGACGTCTGGTTATCATTATAACGAAGAGACGAATGGGAAATTTGTTAATTATATATCCCTTTTTATTAGAGCCTACGATTCAGTCCGTGTATTTGAAAAACACGGGTACACGGACTCCGTGTAATTTTTACATGCAAATAAAAATCCGTTCTCTTTAAACACGTGTAATTATTTGCTTAATATCCGTGTATCCGGATATTAAGCATACTAGGATCTTTATTACACGGATTCTTAATACACGGAATGGTTTTTGATTTTTATCTTTTCGAGGGGTGGGCTTACAAGCTCAAAATTTTGAGGGATAATGGATATTATAGATTTTTATTTTTGGTGATTTTCCAAAAAAAAATCGATTTTTAAAGAAAAAATTAAATAATTCTAAATTTAAATCCACCGACAGATTCGACTACCAAGTCGTTGTCGTATTTTTATTAAAAAAAATCCCATAAATTGGCCCTCTCCAGTGATGATTGAATTATTTAAAATACACGAATCTTCGGATATACGGATACACGGACACACGGGCGCCCGGATGCACGGATACACGAAATACACGGATTCAAATCCGGATATTATAAGAACACGTGTATCCGTGTTTTTAAATATCCGTGTAATAGGGAGCTCTACTTTTTATGTTATAACCTATTTTTGAATTTTTCGTTCCTGTAAGCCTAGTATGCAGTTCAATCAAAACTAAATTTTATCTACAATTTTTTTTTCTGAAGTTTGAAGTTGTATTTTTTGTCTGGATTTACGTTGCCCTATCTTGTTGTTATTGTATCACGTTGCTTTCTTTACAATTTGTAATCCCTCGTATTCCCTATACCAACGCAGAAAAATTTATAAACGTTATTCCAGAATTTTTGATAATTAACTTACTTACTTAGTTTTGTTTCTAAGGGCTCTATTTATTTATACGCCCACGCAGATCCCTCCGCTACAAGGGGGTATATTTCGAGCGCCTAGAGTTTTTCTTTTCTTTCAAATCGCACGAAGCAATTATTGCGCACCCAATTTTAATGGCGATAAACTTTAATAACTGTTTTAAAGTGACACTTGTCTAGTCTTATCATACAAAAATATCAATCATATTTAAGTAATTATTTCAGGCTTTTATTTTCCAAAACAAATCCCCAAAGTTGATAAGCACTAGTATTTGGCCTTATATTTCACATTAGCTACTCCACTGACTTAGTGAAAAGAGCTGTTCTCTTCAACACATTTTTGATGTGTAAACATCTATACTGGCGGTATAAGGGTTTAAAAAAAAACGTAGAGTACCTTGTGATCGTGATTGTGATTCTGTGATTGTGATTCACGTTACGCTACGTATGTTTATACATCTTAACCGTGAGTCCCGACACTCAAATTTTTTTTTTCATGCATTTTGTTCTGCCATCGCCCTACTTTGTCTTTTAATATTGGACATTGAAACGGGGGTATGTTGTTGTTTGATAAATCACGCGATATCTATTTAAACTTCTTCGGGCTTTAACCAGCCTGCATCGAACTTTTTGTTTTATTTCTAAATTTAATTCTTAAAAGTTTTTCTTATAATTTTCTCTCTTTCTTAAAAAATTGTGGAGATTTTTTAAGCCGATACTGGACATTCAGCTGAACAAGCTTTTATTATTTATTTATAAATATGTACAAATGTACATTATGATTTTTCTAGATTTGTATATGCATCCCCTATAGTCGCTGTTAACGGTTAATTCAATTCTATTTTTTATTATATAGGGACAGGGTAATTTGCATAAGATGGGACAAAATAGTAGGGCATGTAAAATTGGACTGGACAAAAAAAAACAAAACTTTTTCCCCTCGTTTAGGCGGGTGGTGCAACAAAAAACAACAAAAACAAAAATTGTGAAATGGAAAACTAAATTTTCTTTTTGTCAATACTCATATCAATTCTGAATCGAACACAAAAAACCGAAAGCATTTGTGTCTTCTAGTTTTTGTGAAATTACTGATACTACTTTTTTGAGATATTTTTAATTTGCTTGCATTGTCAGAATTACGGCTGCGTTTTAAAAGTGAGATATGTATGGGAGGCATTCTGCCCCCTGCAACCTGCTTGTGCATAGGATTTGGGGTATGTGCGAGGTTCGGTGTATGCCAAATTTCGTTTGCATTTAAGGAACTTTGAATGTATTCTCTGTTTCCAATGTCAATCGCTACTTACGTCAACAGCTACATATGATATACATATACACAATTAAAATTTTTCAAAAAACAAAAATCTCATAAAAAAGTATGTTCTAGTAATTTTCAATATTCTCGAATACTAGAAGACATAAAAGTTTTTGATTTGAATGCATATTTTTTGAAAACTATTGACACAAATAATTTAATTTAAATGTAGGATTAACGAACAGAGTTCTGGCTTTTAAAACCGTTATTGTTTTGCATTTTAAGTATTGTCGTTGTTTTTTTATTTGTTTTTCCATTAAGTCGTTTTTTCGAAAATCTCCTCTACCTCCTAAACGGGGCGAGATAGACCCCCCTCCCATAGTAAAAAAATGCTTGTATTTGACCCTTCTTCAAAAATCCTTTACCAATTTTCGACGCCCAAGTTATCTTAGGTACTCTCCCTGTTTTTATTTTTCAAAATCAGAAGTAGGTACACAAATCTATTTGGTTTTTAGCATTTGGCTAAAATTTGATAAAAGCATTAAAAACAGAAAAGAAAATATTCACTTGAATAACTGAAATAAATCTTTAAAACATTTCTCCCTCTCGCCTAAACTCTCTTCTTTCGGGATACAAGCCTATAAGTTTTTGTTTACATTTTTTCAAATAACCCTGTTATACAATGAAAAGTAGCATATTAATTAACTTCTTACATTGACTAAAGGAAATCAAAATAAAAATCTGAACAAATTAGAGAATGTTGTTTTTTTTTTTTATTTAGAGCTGTTTAAAGCCCATCCAAAAAGAACTTAGCTTTTATTTAACGACCACCTTAGTGTACATATTGTGTAGGTTTGTGTAAGTTTAAGTTTTCATTTTCTTGTTTTAGTTCAAATAATACCTATAAAAAAAAAGATTGTGATTTTATTGAATAAATTTATTTGTTGGTTTATTTATGTGTTTATGTACATACATATTATGACGTATGTATAACAAAAAGCAAATTTCATTTATAACGGTATTAACTATATGGGGACATTGAAAGTGACTTGTATTTGATAGACAAAACAATAATATGACTAATCTCTATGATTTAAGTTTTTCTCCTTGTGATATTTAGTTTCTTTTTATTCAATTTATAAAATCAACTATTCAATAATTTTATTTGTTAACATTCCACAAACATTTCTTATTTACCCTATGTTAAATATTAACTCACTCAAACTCAATTATGTAATTCAATTTGCTCTAACTTTAAACAGTAATTCCTAATTTAATTCTCTTTTATTTATATACTTACATACATATGTGTTTTCAATTGTTAACTTCTTAACATGCAATCTCCTGAGCATCGATCTCTTTTGAATTCGATCGCTGACCAGGACAGATGGTAAATTCTCAATACATAATAATTAATATTCATTTAACAATCGAATTCTTGGTTTTATCATTTAATTGATTTACTGTTGGTTGGTACTTATTCGCTGCATAAGTTTGTTTCGTTTATTCACTTCTATTGGCGCGTTGAAAGTTAAAACTTAACAAGCCTTCTTAGAGACCCTTCTACATTCTGAAGAACCAATATTTATAATATGTAATATCACTTTCATCTTTGCTGTAAAATACATTTTGTTTTTACTAAGAAGAATCTTAGTTTTATATTCAACCGTAAATATTTTTCTTTTATCTGTGTTTAGATCCAGTAAATATCGATTTAATCAAGATTTACTCACACGTGCGTGTGTTATTCTGCACTGATACGGTACCTAGTCCAAATCAAAGTGCCATCTATATTAACTTAACGTACTTATTTGACATTTGAGCCTATATAATATCTAAGCTTTGAAAAAATTTACTTGAACTGTTTTGAATTCCAAAAAAAGTATTTTTTAAGATGGATTTAAGCATTTGGTAAAGTTTACCAAAAAAATTTGGTTAATTTTATTCACCAAAATCCTTGGAGAATTTTTACCAAATTGTGTAAATCATTTCTCATACAAAATTTGACAGTTCATTAACCAAATGGTAAACTTATCCAGTGTTATACATCATTGCGTAAATACCCTTACTATAAACTATTTAACGTAATTGTCAACTCAGTTAAATCAAACTGTGTCTTGTTATTTTAACAATTTTGCGCAGGGATGTGACCCGGAATGGTATTAAATATTTAATACCGGGTCGACCCGAAATTAAATAATTCATATTAATTTAGTTTCGGGTCGACCCTAAATTAAATTATTTATTAGGATTTAGTTTCGGGTCGACCCGAAATTAGAGTTTAATTTCGGACCGAGTTTAATGACGGAAATAGTTTTGCACCGATTTTGCAACAAGTTAAGGGTCGACCCGAAATTATTAATATAGTAATAAATAGTATTATATAATACGGGGTCACATCCCTGATTTTACGTTTGAAGATGAGTTGAAGGAAATGAATTTATTCCATCCTTTGAACTATTTGAACTCTAGCGAAGTCAATTAATTTACTGTCAAATAAAACCTTTTTCAACTCGACGCCAGATTTACAAGGGGTCCAATGTGTAGTTTAACTTCACTGGAAATTGTTTTTATTTCTTCATATCATCAACGAAACACTCGCAATAAACATTTATGATTATATTTTGAAGAAAATCGTCAAAAAATTATTCAATTTGGAAATTATAAGGAGGTTGTTTTCAAACCATCAAAATACATCCCTTCGGAATATGATTCAGTTTTCTTGTGTGTTCCGTAGTAAATATAATTGAATCTAAAGTTTGTGGATTAATAAAAAAGATTAAATCGCATTGTCTTTGAACATTAATTTTGTGATGAGTTTGTAATATCAAAATGTTTGAATTTTCTTTACTATTTTATGTGAATTTACATCACGGTTGAAATTAGGTGTTCCACAATCGAATTTTCACTTAATATTTCTCATTGTATTGTAGGTATTGTTTTGGTTCCCCTAAGGGTTACAAGTCTCCCTCTCCTATCCCTCTCGCCTTACTCCTTCTCGCAATCTCTAGTGCCTTTATCCACTCTTCCCCCCTCATCTTCTCCCCTATTGACATCCCTTCATCACCACCTGACCTGCATCTTTCTATCACATGTTCCCACGTCTCAGGTTCACCTTCACCCACTCTGCACATTCTTTCTTCTTCATGCTTCCAGTACCATCTTTCTCTCACCTCATTCCCTAGCCTGACTCTCGCTATTCTCCTTGTTCTGTCTGCCTTCCAACCCGCTTTCAAATATTGTGGGATCCCCTCGGTCATTACTTCCTTATACCACCTATTAGATCTGGATTCCAATATTAGTTCCAGTCTTTCCATCTCCTGCTCTCTTCTGTCTTCCCATTCTTCTCTCTCGTACCCTGTCATACTGTCTTCTCTTCCTTCTCTTCCTCTCTTCTGTCTTCCCATTCTACTCTCTCGTACCCTGTCATACTGTCTTCTCTTCCTTCCCTTCCTTTCTTTCCCATTCTCCCTTGTTCCGATCGGGATCCTCTCGCTTCCTTCCCTCTCTCTCTCATCTCCTCTAAACATTCCCTCGCTATTTCACTTCCTTTCCCATCTGTTTATTTCTCTTCATAATTCCATGCCCTTCTCCCTGCCCTTATCATTATTTTATCTCTTTTGGTTTCCTCTCTCACCATGTATCCTGGAGTTTGCAATTCTACTCCTAGTGTCCATTTGAGTTACCTCTCCTGCATTCTTTCCATTTCTTGTCTCTCCTCCCATCCCCATACCTCTGCCCCATATCCCATCACCGTCCAAACCAGGGTATCAAAAAGCCACATCTTCCTCTCCCATACCTTCTCGAATTTCCTCCTCCCAATCCCCCATGCTTCCTTCATTACCGCTGCTGCCTTTTTTATTCTGTCCCTTATATGTGCCTCCTGCCCTCCATTCTTTTTGAGCACATACCCCAGGTATTTGAATTCTTTTACTTCTTCTATCTTTTTTCCCCTCCATCTCCAGTCTACTGTTGTACTCCTCCCTCCTCCTTTCCTGAACCTCATCAATTTTCACTTAATATTTATTGCATATTAAATTCTTTGTAACCAAATACAAAATATGTCTTCTTAAAACACCGGCGGAAAAAGTTAGAACAGAACAGAACATGACAGCACAAATTCGTAAAAAACGTCAGAACAAGTAAGAACAGGAAATGGCTACCTTAGCTGTCAAATTCACTAATATGTATATGTAATATGTATGTCTTAAAAACAACACTTCTTCATTACAATAAAGTCAGAATTGATCAAAATGCACTGTTGAAAGAGTTAGGCAGAGATTCAGAAAAAATCCATAAAAAAACAATTTTTGTTCATTGAAAAAATTCGTTTGATTTTGACAGTTCTCTTAAATCTGTTCTAACTTGTTCTACCTCAAAAGCAAGTGCAGAAAATCCTGTTCTAAAGTGTTCCAAACTGTTCCGAACAGCCTCGTCGAACATACCTTTTAATAAGAAAGCAGAACACAGGCGTTGAAAAAGTTTTTACGTGTTGTATTTTTAGTAAATATCTTCTCATATTGAAAAGACAGTATATGTTGACTTTCTTTCGATGGTGACTGTATATTGAAAAAGAAAAAACGTGTTTTGACTTGATAATAAATCAACTAATCGTTTATAATATTGTTCTGATTATGGAAATCAGTTTTTTAATTGAAATAAATTATTCCCTTCTGAATGAAAAGAAATGGTCATTTTTCCTAAATTAAAATTAGGTTTTATGTTAATGAACTTATGATTCAAATAAAAAAGCAATCTTAACATATTGTGTAAAATTCATTGGCCTCAATATAATGTCATCATTTAAAATTAAATCGGTGGTGTTATCAAGGATATAAACGGGAATAACTACATTATAATTTCATATATACAGCATTTCGTTGCTAAAATATGCAGAACTAGACTAAGTCCAAAATTTACTTTAGACAAATTATATTTTTGACATTTGAAGCAGTAGTCTTTCATCTGAGTTTATTTAGTTTTGACAGCGAACTCGAGATCTTGATCAAACTTGACATTACGATGATAGCGAAGTCGAAAAATGTAAGTCTCGCAATTCTTTCGGTGACGTGAAATAAGGCCAAAAGAAATAAGATCAAATCTCAAATTTGGCCTTATTTCGTTTTGAAAATGGAAATAAGGCCAAATTGGCTTTATTTCCATTTCGAAAAAGAAATGAGGCTAAATTTGACTTGGAAATAAAGACAAATGTTTTTGTCTATCACTTTAACTACACCCAACCTCGCACCTTCCCCAAATCCTATAGTGTGCCCAAGCATAGTAGTTGCAGGGGGGCAGCATGCCCCCCATACATACCTCACTGTTTATATGCCGTAATGCAGGTGAAGAATAATAGTTCTGCGCATTTTTGGAAAGAAAAAAAAAACGAAATAAAGCCAAACTGGCCTTATTTCGTTTTCAAAAGCGAAATAAAGCAAAATCAAAAATTTGGCGTTATTTCCATTTTTAAAACGAAATAACAACAAATTTTTGAAATTTGGCTTTATTTCACCATATGCGGTGACGTAAAATGGAAATAATGCCAAATTTTCGATTTGGCTAATTTGGCCAGTTTGGCTTTATTTCGTTTTTACGTTTTTTTTAAAATCCATATTCTTTAAATGCAAAAGAAACTTTGCGTACACCCAACCTCGCACCTACCCCAAGTCCTATAGTGTGCCCAAGCAGGGGGGTTGCAGGGGGGCAGCATGCCCCCATACATACCTCACTGTTTATACGCCGTAACTGAATTACACTTACCTAAAGTGTTGGACAAAAACATTTGGCTTTATTTCCCAGTCAAATTTTGCCTTATTTTGTTTTCGAAATGGAAATAAAACCAATTTGGACTTATTTCCATTTCCAAAATGAAATAAGGTCAAATTTGAGATTTGTTTTTATTTCGTTGGGCCTTATTTCACGTCACCAATTCTTTCCATCTGTCTATCTGTCGTTTCGGTTGAAGCCTTAACGGGTTGGTCGATTTTATTTAAACTTGGTACATAGCGTTTTCCCCGACATGTTTTTTTAAATTATTTTTTAGGACCAAGAATAACGGTAAAGCTGTCGTAAATTTTTTTTAAATAAATTAATGAAAATCTTTTAATTCAGTACATTTTCTGTACAAAAGGCTACCATTTTATAAAAAAACAAATTTCCGATAAATGGTTTTAAATGGTACCTTCCATAGAATCATTTTTTCGATTTTCTCAGAAATGGTTCAATTCATTTTGTTAAATTTTTGTTTATAGAGAATGTATCAAAATGTTTTAAAGGTATTGCATACCAAAATTTTCAAAAAATGTTTTAAGAACTTAATAAGTCGAAAACAGCTTGATCGATTTTTATTAAATTTGCATTCAACAGTTTGTAAACATTATCAAGCAGATTTTAACTAAAAATTATTCTAACAACCAAAAATAACTGTTACTCGCATACAAGTGTTTAAAAACCGTTAAGGAAAATCTAATTTTTCTCAAAAACTTCTACGATTTTGATCAACATTTTTTTGTGAACTAATAACATTCCGATCTACTATATTATTGAAAAAAAATGTTTTTATTGATTAATAACGGTATCTGTCATAGAATCATTTTTTTAGTTTTCGACTGTCTCATTATTTGATGAACCGATTTGAATGAAACTTTTTACACAAGAGCTTTGAATAATATTGCATATCACATTCAAAAACACAAATTTTGGATTAAAAAAAAATTGTTTTTTGAAAATTCGACATATCAAAAATGCGTAGGTATAAGATGTTTTTTAATTAATTTTTAAACTACGCGCATTAATAAAAGCTTAAAAATTGCATACCAATTTTTTTTCTTAAAAATTTTTCAAAATTTTATAAGGACATATAAAAATATTTTTTTTTTTTAAATCCGCTCCAACGATTATCAAAATTTGTTCACATAAATTGAGATTTGTTAAAGAGATCAGATGGTGTACATCACCTTTATTTAAAATGAATTGCATCAATATTACTAATAATATTGATTTTGTACTCACAAAAAATTACTGTCTAAACTTAACCACGTTTTGGCTGGTGACATAAAATATAGACTTCCATAAGTAATTTTTTTTTTTTTTTTAATCAGAGGAGTAGTTTAAAACTATTCAGACTATAAAACCATAGTGTGATCGCACATACATAAGCAAGTTCTTGCGACCCAGTTGTGCATTTCAAAATGAAATCAGCCATTTTTAATTATAAAATTTTGCCCCCAAATTAAAGATGAAATATCAGCCATTTTACAAAATTAAATGCTTTCTTGAAAAAGAATCTAAGGATTTTTTAATTTTGAAGTAAGCTTTTCAAGTGCACCTTTATTTATTTAACTCAGCTAAGTACTAGCTTTACAAAGAATTTACAAGTAGTTTATATACAGATTATGAATAGTTGGCAAAAAAAGTTAACTTGAATTTACTCGATAAATTTATTCTTTGACCAAACAAATTGATATATTTATCATTGAAATAATTAAATAATTTAAACATTCTATTTAAAGGAGAAAATTGTTCATAGTTGGTCCGATAGTTTGAGATATGTATGCAATCGGTCAAATTCCTCAGGGTTCTTTGGGGAACATTAAAGTTTATACGAGACAGAAGGTGCAAAGAGTCTATATTTCCATTTATTAATTTAAAAATGAAGACAAAACATAAATAAGAACGTCTGCTCTCAAGACTCGGCATATCAATAAGTTTAAGTCTATGGTGGTAAGGTGGAAGATCGTAGGGATTATCCCATCCTAACCCCCTAAGTGCAAATCTTAGGAACCTTTTTTGGACCAGCTCTAGCCTGGCTTTATGGCAGGCATAATTGGGTGCCCAGACCTGACTTGCGTATTCTAGAATTGGTCGAACAAATGTTATGAAAAGTTGTTTTATAACAAAAGGATCAGAAAATTGTTTTGACTCTCTCTTAATCCAACCAAGAATTGAATTGGCCTCATTAGTTATAGAGTTTATGTGTTGTATGAACTTAAGTTTGCCATCAAATGACACACCAAGGACAGACATATAGTTTACACGAGATAATGATACACCATTAAACAAATAATTGAAAGAAATTAAAGAAAGCTTTCTCGTAAAGTTCAAAGTTTTACATTTATCGATGTTAAGAAGTAAACAGTTACGAGCACACCAATCAAAAAACGAATTAAGATCACATTGCCTTATTCTATTATTTAGTACTTAAAATTAAATTGGCATAATACCTACCTACATATATACTTCTACTCCTTAATCCAATTTTAATTTTCAGGAATTTTGAAAAACAATCATTTTGTTGAATAAAGGGCATTTTAAGTTACAGAATTTTAAATTTTGCGAAATACAAAATTTTAAACGTACAAATAAAAAAAAAAACACCGAGTATCCGTCTTTCAAGATTTTGAAAACCAGAAATTCGGCCCTCTCCCTTGTATAATACCTATATAAAAAAATATGTTTACAGTAGAATCTCGAAAAGATGAACAGATATAGAGCTGGGCCCTTTCCACCTTTTGAAATTCTTCATCTTTTCGAGCATCAACATTTGGTTAATGTAGATATATTTAAAAAAAAGCATTTACTATATTATTTATATAACAAGTTTAATCAAGCTCCAAAGTACCGTTCACAGAACTGAATAATATTACATAAATATAGTACGAGGAACTAAAAGCAAAGAAAAAGTAAAAAATAAGTAAGGAAAAGTGTTTATCTTTTCGAGTAAAAAATTTCAATCAGTTCATCTTTTTGAGCACTGAAATGTGAAATATTTCGTTGATAAATATTTCCGAGCTTTTCATCTCATAGAACCGTTCTTCTTTCCGAGATTCTACTGTATTTTCTATGTACATATTTATTTATTTTGGAATTAAAGCGGATTTTCATGTTTTCTGAATTACGTAAAATATGCTACACTCATATCATTGTAAAAATGACTAATTTAAATACGAATGACACCCCAAAAAAGCGGCCTTCAAGTGGGGAAAAATTAATTTAAAAATTAAATGACAATTTCTTTTCGGAAAAATATTCATACAAAAGTAAAAACGATGTAAACCAACAAGGATTTTAATATCATGACGTTTCAAAGTAAAAAATAAATAAACTCCAAAGGTTGTTTATTATACATTACCTCCTCCAATGAATATAAATAGATAAACTCTTCTTATCTACGTATAAACCTACTCTGCGCCATTCACCAACCTTAAAGATGAAATAAAATCCAGATACAAAATTTTCATCTCGCAAGTATGTATTTATTTCATGACTGATTCAAAAAGATTTACCCATCATGTACATTGGGGAAATATATTTCTAAAGTTGGATGAAAATAAAATTATTAAGTCAACTGGTTGCATGCATGGGTATTACTCAGAAAAAAACGAGCTAAAATCAGGAAAATCAGTGTCAAATCAATTCAAGTCTATGACGAAGAAGAGACTGTTAAACTCGGAAATTCTTAAACCAAGTACCTACAAAAGTCTTACTTTGAACTTGTTTTAAATTAACTTTGAATTTTTATTTTAATACGGCTCTGTCGAAAATATCAGAATGTGTGAACTTAAATTAATCCAAAAATCTGTCCTGTTTAAGTATAACAAAGATTAATTTTAGACCATTTTAAACTATTTAAATCAGTTTCTTATATTTTTAAACATATCAAGAATGCTTTTGTACAAATTTTCCTATATTATCTATAAAAATGTAAAATTTCTTGGTCAATATTTGTATAGGCATTCTTAGTTAATAATATCAAGCGTTGTTCGCAAGTTTAGTCAATGCATTTACGCTAAAAACCAAGTGAAATAGTTAAGTTCAAAATATCTTGTTCTGCCATGTTTCCTCATTTCCTCAATTTTTTTAAATTTTCATTTTATGTCACATTTCACATAATTTTGTCCCATCGTGCTAACTAGCCCGTCGTCATCGTCAGTCCGTATTGTTTAGTTGAATAAGATAAACTTCTAATTATGTAGTTGTACGTACGTACGTGAATTAAACTGGCAAAAGTTTTACACGCGTAATTATACTTTCTCATCTTTTGTGTTCTGTTGCTCTGATTCTGGTTTTAAAGAGTGCATCTGCAACCAGGGCCCAGGGACATCTCCTCACTGTTATTATTATTCCTCTTGATTGTCAGGTTGTGTGTTGTGAATTGTGATTTTCGCAGATTTAATTTCGTAAAAGTTGTGCAGGCATCTTGCACAAAAAAAGAAGCACTGCTGGCGTGACCGGGTATCAAGTTCTTCTTGATAACCTTCTTCTTATAGATGATTGCCGAAGCATTAACAACAGCCACACAACAATGATAAACGATTCATTTGAGTTTTCTTGTAATTACAATATCGATTGCTCTATATACGTTTGATGTGTTTTTTTGTATTTTATTTTGTTGAATTGATTTTTGGCATTCAAATATTTTTATTTATTAAGTTTTTTTTTTTTTTTTTTTTAATTATAGCTGACGACGAATCTGATTCGAATCCACATGAAATGGACGGAAATAATTCAGATGTAGAATGCGGACTATCTGACTTGAATGGATTAAGTTTGAACTCCTATCATAGCAATGGACCAAATACATTTGCCCAGATGCAGGTGAGCTTTATTTTGTATCTTTTATTTCAAACAAATATTATGTACAGACGTTTATTTTATCATTTATATTGGCTTTCTCCTTCTCTCTTATACAAAAGATACAATGTGTGTACGCCCTTGATATGATAAATAATACAAAGTTAAAATCATTTTAATTTTCCAACTCATACAATTACGACTGAGGTCTTACGAGCTTCTGTCTCTATCCCACGATCTTGTATTAAAACGGGTTGATTTTTTTCCAATTTTATTTTTAACTGTAATTTCCGAAATATTTAAAATATATATTTTTTTTTAATATGAATTTTAAATGCGTAAAACCAAATTAACTATTTTAACAGGCTGGACTATTATTGGTCCTCGCAGTCTTTATATAAAATTACAAATACTGTTCGAAAGGGCATTTAAGTGGTCTTAAAAATCAAACGAATAGGTATTTGATATTTACATGAAAATCAAATGATCATTGATTAACCTTTTGTCGGATTGTTATTTTCCCCCAACTTTTGCTCTCGATAATGAAGAGCTCTTCCTACCGCTCCTTGCATTTAAATGTAACTGAAATTTGGTGAAATAGGAATGAAAAAACAGATGAATGACTTCTTTCACTTAAAATCGTTGAATTATGACGATAACTTCAGAGAGCTTCCGATAATTACTGTTCTGCCTTAAAGCATTAACAAAAACGTATTATATACCTAAGTTCTTTCCCTGTAGGACATTTTTGTTTTATAAATTTAACTTAACTAAAGTAATTTCATATTATTCCAGACTTATTAAAAAAAAAAACGCTTAACTCATTTCTAATCCACGAATTTTCTAAACCATAAAATAAAAGTTAATTCGCGATTAAAAAATTGTCTATTAATAAAAATAATACTTTCGTAGAATAGCAAACCGACGTTTATTAAAAATCTTTTTACAAAATCTACTAAAATAAATATGTAGAAATTCCAAAGTCCATTCAAATGTTACATTAGGTGAGGCCTGATTCTTTACTATCCAAAACCGCCAATTTTGACCAATTCTAGTCCAATTTTATATATTTTTATATGAACTTTGACAGAACTTTGGTCTGAAATGGGTCGAAAGTAACAGTTTGGGAAGTAAAGAAACAGACCTATTGACCTTGCGTTTTGGAGCCGTACAGAATTGCTTTTTTTATCTGTCATTTTTATGGAGTCAGTTTGAGTATACTAAGGGCCAGTTTCAGAGTGCACTCTTAACAAACTTAATTTTCCCGTTTTGGCACTTTAGCCGCAGTTTTAATACCTGAGTAAGTGGAACTTAAGTGGCCAACATCGGAGACTTAAGTGTCACTTATTCCGATAAGTTTACACTGTGAAATTGGGAATTAGTTTTCCCTATTTAGCACTTAAGTGACACTTACTTCACTGTGAAACTGGCCCTATACCATTTTCCCCACATTTGGCCGCCATCTTGGAAAAGGGGGGTGTACAAAGTTGTGTTTTCTGAAGAGAATTGAATTCTATAGAATTTTGACTATTTGCACAGATAAATTGAAAATAAATAAACTATAATTGAAAATAGACGAACATTTTTGAAGAAAAATATTATTCAAGGTTGTTTTTTATTTCGTCATATATTTTAATTTATATTTTCGATTTCTCGATAAATAGTAATAAAATAGATAAAAAAAAAATTTTTTGTGAGACCTTTCTATACATAAAAAAAAATTATTTTGTCCAGGTTCACCCAATTATTTTAAGAAATAAAACAAACAAAATGACAGATCTGTTGTTTATTCCTGCACATTTTATAAACGTTTATTAGCAGACATTTTTTGCTTAATAAGATTTTGCATTTAATCCTTAAACAAAACTCGTCAATAATTCGAGTTTTTTTAATATGTATGGGTATAAATTTTTAACTTTATTTTTTATAAATATCATGAAGCACATAAATCAGTATCTTCCTTGAAATGTCTTCAAGGCAGCCGATTTTTTTAAGTCGAAATTTAAAAATTTCGACATTTTGTTAGTCGTTCAAAAAAAGTCTGCATTCTAACTTTCAGATAAGTCGATATAATTCGAAATTTTTTTAGCGATCATTTGCACGTAATCCCACATCACTACAAGTACAGTACAAAACTTGATTTTTTGCCGCATCTTATGCGAATACCCTGTATAAAAGTTGTTTTGAATAAAATGCAACTAAAGTATTGGTCAGGTATGGTGGGGTCAAGAAAAGAAAACAAATCGTAAGGGAGTTGTATTTTTTCTTGCTTACGCGGGGGAATTTTCAAAAAAAAAATCAACTTGAAATAAAAAAAAAATCATTGGTTAGTTATCAATGGTAACACTTACAATGAGTGGTTATACATTTTTTTTAAACCAGAACTTAATTTTTTGATTCTGTTTTTAAATCAAAAATGTTTTAGTGATTAGTTTTGGACAAATTAATTTTCAAATTCAAAATCTTGAAATGAAAAAAGAAACGAAAAAGTGAATTTAACTAAAGCTACATTTTGTATGAATATTAATTTGACTTAAAAACAGATAAACAAAATGGATTTTTGGCTAAAGACAAACAAGAAAAGATATAATAAGGTTTTGAAGGTATGTATGTAGGTGTTGCACTTGATTTGTATGAATTTTTTTTCTATTTCAAGTCGCTTTTGTAGAAATGTTGCCCCTAGTTTTAAGAGGTTCTGTATATGTATACATAATTCGTATGTACCTTCTTTTAAAAAAACTCCCTTTATAAAGCAAACGTGGTTTCATTCGCTGACATATTTGCAACAACGAAAGCTCAAATAATTTATACTTAAACTTCATTTAAAATAAACTCCCTTTGTTTTTTATTTATTCTTCCAGCAAGGTGATTTAGATCGACAACGCCTGCTTGGTGATCGACAGAGAAGTGGTGTTTATGAAAGTGTAATAGAAGACGGACTTGAAGGCTTAGAACATCAAGAAAGGTAAGTGAATAATTCTATTTTAATTATATTAAAAATTACCCAAGAGTGACCGTATAAATAAAACTGAAATTTAATACACAAGCAAGTTCAAGCTTTGATTGCTTTAGTATAAACTATTCTGAACTATTTCTTTTGTTGTTTATTTTAACAATAAAATAGTATGTATTTATAATTACATAATATAATAATATTGTGTAACTTTTTTAAAACAAAAATAAATAATTGTTCATGTCAAATCATAATTTTGCCTTAAAACATTGGTCCGGTTTGAAAATGAAAATAACTTATTCGGTGTCTCCTCTGGTTGAGTGGAGACCACATCGCACCCTTAGAATGAAAGTGACATAACTAAAAAATTCGGCATCTTTTTTAGAGTCCATTTCGCTTTTAAAGGTCAGTTTATTGAAAAATCAGAAGTTACAGAAATTTTGAGTTGCGTCACTTTCATTCTAAGGGTGCAACATATCATACGCATTCTATGAAAAATAAGTTTCCATTAATTACCCCGCTCATTGGTCATGCCATTTTATGGATTATAATTTTATGAATTTGTATCTGACATTTGCGTGTGTAGTTACTTTTCGTTGTAGGTAGGTGAGAAGGTTTTTATTTTAGAAAAAAGTTCAACGTTTTGAAAACGATAAAAAGGAAGTCGTGCAATTTTGTCTGTCTAGCGCTTGGCAATAAAAGGCTAAGTCGATTTTCTTAAGTTTTTTTTCAAGCTCTTCCACAACCTTTTTAAGCATTTTTTAGGACCAAAAATCATATTACCTGTTATACAAAATTATTTAAGCGTTGAAATATGTTTCCTTTCTGTTACTACAATTTTGATTAAATCAAATCAGTTAACTATTTTTAATATTTTTTTTCCGAAAAATCATTACCATTTATATTTTCCAAAAGACTGCATTTTTAATCTTCGATTTTTTCGAGACATTTTTTTAAATGTATGCAAACGGTTCTATAAAATTTAAAAAGTATTGTACATATGTCAACATTTATATTGACTAATTTTTGAAATAGACTTTTACTTGATCGAACAGAAAGAGTAGCAACAGCTTTTGTTTGAAAAATATATTTTTATTCGAATTTAGAATACAAGTGCACGCAGGTTAGAATATAAATTACCCTGTCGTTACGTCGCACAGTGGGGCAGCTCGATAGAGAGCCGTGATATAAAGTCAATATCAAAATTTTTGAGCAAAGGGAAAAAATGTTGTTTTTCTCAATTAATACATTATTTTTGATAAAAAGGAGAAAATTTTTTGGTAAGTCACCTATGCTAACTTAACCGCGCTGTCAAAGTTGATAAAGTTAGTGCGAGAAAGCAAATAAAAAAAAAAAACAGATTTTTAAGAGATTTTTTTTTTTAATTTTTTTTTCTTATAAAGATGTAGTGATAAAAATGTCAAGTAATATTTCTGATATTGATAAAGGTGTGTTGTTTTTATTTTAAGAAGAAAAAATTTGAAAAAACTTGTTTTAGTAGGTATACAATGGCAAGGTTACAAAAATTGGCTTTTTTTCTAAGGTCTCACATGAAACTTAGAGCAATATCTTCTGTTTCGGCATTTTTCAACCAGGTCTGTGAGTGTTGCCAGATGAACAGATATTTGATGAATATAAATCAAAAAAGAAAAGTGCTTGAAAAATGCCGAAAATATTGTTTATGAATTTTTTAAGTTAAAAATCATAAAATACTAGTTTTTTTTTTGCTTTTTTTTTTTTAATTCGTGCCTGCAAAATAAAAAAAAACAAGTTTTTCTCTATATTTTTTCATTGTGTTTATTAAAATATGACAATTTATAGGTGGTCAAAACCAAGTACATATTTCAATGTTCCAGACGAAAACTGTTTGATATATATTTAAAAAATAAAACTTTCTTAAAAATAAAACTTCATGTTCTAAAAATTCTAGCCACTTAAAACTGAACCTTAAAGACTTTAGGTACCAGTTTAAAGTGAATGGGATTTCAAAATTTCAGAGCAATATAGCAGAAAATCTTCCAGAAAAGACACGTTGACTGACATTTTTATTCGAATGATGATTTCTTCGGATCATTCGGTTTCAAGTTTAAGTCGAAAATTAAATATAAACGAAAAACATTTCATCTTGAAGCTATTCAGATGTTTGAAGTAGAAAATGTCGTATGTAATGATTCCGATTCCGATTAAAAATAAATAAATAAGTTAAAATAAAAGTTTGTTATATTATTATTTCTCTTATTTTTCATCAATATGTACTGTTTTTTATTTATTACTCACTAAGGGGCCAGTTATAGCTTTCATTGAAAATTTTAATTTTCAGTTCAGTGATTATTTTGATGCCCATAAAAAGCTGCTGATGACTCGATTATTATTTCTAGTCCACAAAATATTTCATTTTGGCCCTACCTTTCATATAAAACAAATTTCTAAGATTTCAATGATCAATGATAAGGTAGTTAAATCATTGAAATAAAGAAATTCATTTCCTGCGATAGGCTGGGCCAAAATGAAATAATTTTTTGACTAGAAATAATACTTGAGTTATCAGCTTCTTATTTGCATTAAAATAATCACTGATTTCACTTTTTAAGTGCCTCAAAATTAACAATTAAAATTTTCAATGATGAGTTTCAATGAAAGCTATAATTGGCGCCCAAGGTGAAGTATTGTTGTTTGAACCAAATAAGATTAATATATGTAAGTTATTTTTATTTTATCAAAAACATTAAAACTTAAGTTTTTTGGTTTATTTTTTGTAAAAAGTTTTTCTCGAATAACTCAAAAAGTAATAAAGATTTTTGCACTTGGTTTTCAAAATTTTGCTAGAAGCTTGGTAAGAACATAAAAACAAAATTTTGAAAAAAAACTGATTTCTTTTTCAAAATTTTAAATTTTAAATTTTATTTTTAAACTATACACTTTAACTTGAATGAAAAAGCAAATTAAAGAATACAGTATTAGCTTTCCAAAAAGCTATAGCGGATCATTGCATTTTTTATGTATTTATTTTAACTTTAAGTCAACTTTTCAAAAAATTCCCCATCCCGCCTAATCGAGGGGAGCTGGATCCCCCCTCCAATACAATTTTTTTCTAAGGTTATATCGAAAAATAATTCTGCAAAATATCATCTGCGCTTTATTTGTTTAAAAATAATAATTTTTTTATACAAAACTTATTTAAATTCAAGATAACACTTCGCTTTCATCATAAAATTACAAAAAGTTGCAAAACAACACTCAATTCCTAATGAACACAATAAATATCACAAAACGACCTATCTTGCCCCACTGTGCGTCGCTGTCCGCCCAAGAGAAATTTCACTGTATATGATTTATGAACTATTTGTACACTGTGGCGTATACGTACTTATTTAAGACTTTTCATTTTATAATAAACAAAATTTTTTTACATACATACATACCTATGCATTATAACTCAGTCTTCAAATTTTAGGACATATAGTACATAATATGTACTTTTAAAAAATAGAATGATCCATTTCGTTCGCCTACTAAAAATAAGTGAACATTTAGGCTTGTCAATAACATTACATTCCGCCCGAAATGAATGTTCACAATAAGGGGAATTTTTTTAACACAAAATTTCGGGTGAAACTCACAATAGACGAAATTTTAAATATTAAATTTTTCGGGTTGAATTTTGTTCGGGCGAAACTGACAATAAGGCAATAAACAAAATATGTAATAAAAAATTTAAAATTCATTTTGGACAATGCCAAAAATTAAATCAAAGTTTAAAAAAAAGTTTTTCGAAATTAAAAAAAAATCGTTAGGATTTAGTATAAAAATATTACAGGTTATAAAATTTTTAAGAAAATAATGTAAAAAATGTATTTTGAAGCACCCTGTACAGTATGATAAGCGTTATTTGCACATCACAGTGTGTTTTTGAAAATATTCCTTAAACAAGTTTAAGCAAGAAATTTACGGTGGGGGCAGGTCCTTGATAACTGAAATGCGTTTTCGGTGTAACTAGACGTAATTTTAATTCAACATCAAGTCGCATATATCCCTTGCGGTTTTTTTTTTGTTATAATCAAAAGAAACCATAAAAGTTGCATTTCAAAAATTATTTTCTTTTATCAACAAAACTCGAAAAGCACACATTTGAAACCAATTCCGATTTTCAAGTAAAAATATTGAAAAAAAACGCTGTTAACGACCTCTAAAATGGTGTTCGATTTTGAATTTGTTGGTCTTGATTGGTTGGTTTCAATCTAAGCTTAATAATTTTTCGATTTCATATGCGGCCATTTGTACATTGAAATTTTTACACTGAATAGACACGCGATCGAAATCGCAAGTGAGCTCTTCAGAGATCACATTCTTTGTTGAGAGCCAAGCTGCTATCAAAGCAATAACAAGTGAGACTATAAGATCCAAGGCAGTAGCAAAATGTCGAAATACACTGAACAATATTAGCAACTAACCAAGTCAAACTCTGCTGGGTTTCTGAATATAGCAATATAGAAGGGAATTACATAGCAGATGCACTGGCAAGGGAAGGGTCAATGTCAAATAGAGACAGTAGTACCCAGTCAGATACGAGACCAGACGTCCCGATTGGCGGGATCAATATGAAGATAGACCTTATTACCAAAAAGCAAATCAACAACTCCTGGATATCCAGGAACGATTGCGTCATCTCTAGAAGTTTATGTCTTAGAATTAATGAAAAAGAAACTCAGTATATTCTAACGCTGAGTAAAAAGAATATTAGAACCCTGATAGGTGTACTAACGGGACATTGTGCCATTGGCCTAGTTGCCACTAGATTGGGTGTATACGTACCCGATTTCTGTAGGAGCTGTCAGGATGTTGAGGAAGTAGAAACCATTAAACACCTGCTCTGCGACTGCCCAAATTTCCAAACAAATCGTCTCCGTTACCTTGGAAACAGGTTTGTCGGAGAACTGGACGATCTAGCGCAGGTCTCAATGGCAAACATGAGGAAATATATAGCGAGCACGGCTTGGTTCGTAAATAAATCATTCTTTGTCAATCATTAGTTTAAGTGTTATCACTGTTATATAGGATCAAAATGGACCAATAGGCCCCCCGTGTACGCCGCAGCCTTAGAGCTGAGCACGCCCCTCCTAACCTAACCTATGTTACGATTTATTTACGTTAGAATAAAGAAATAATCAATTTAAAAATTATACAAAATTGTATTCAACTAGCGCCGATCTTCCATAAATCAAAACCTACTTTTGTAAGCTTTTTTTTATAAAACAATTAAAAAAATGAATGACCTTATTATGGCAATTTGTAAGTCTTTCTATAATCCGACATAAATCATCATCAGATAAAATGTATACCTTCTATACTATGTACATAATATGAAGGTATATTTCTTATTATTATTATGTAACTTGACAGTTGTGTAACCAGGAATTTCCATGGTTACAATGTAAATAACATGACAGTTGGGAACCCTGACAAAATAAACTTCATGTATGAAGATATTTTTTTTTTTTGTCAACAACATCATACCCGAAGATTTAATGTGACATTTGTATGTGCTGCATTTTGGAATTTATATATTTTGTTTATTTATTTATTTTAATATTTCAACACCCATGTCACCTGTCTTATCATTCACAATTTATATAGCAGTTATTTTAATTGTTATTACGGCGATAAATTCATTTTAAGCATCAACCCACACCCCTTTACCTGTATTCTGTTTGTTGGGATATATTTTCTATTTACATGAGTACCTATTTCAAAATACAAAACAATTCATAAATCTTTTAAGAACGTGTATGACTGATACCAATTGCGACACATCATAATAAGTGGCGGCTGTATCTTACGTGCGCTGAACCACCAATTCAAAAGATTTAAAAATTACAAAATATTACTTCATCTTTATGTTTAGATTACCATATTAATATAAAATAAAATGAACCTATGTAAATACACAATCGATGAATCGTACCTACATGTTGATCGGTCGCCAACCGCGACGGGCTTCAGTGGAGGATAGTTGAATTTGTATAAAATCCTAAAATCATTTGATTTGAGCCCACTTAGAAGTCTATTACTCAACTTATAATTATCGGATGCTTAATATTAAGATAGATAAATGAAGGTAAAATGACAAGCTACAAATCTGTATCAATTTTTGCAAAAGCGTACAAAATTCCATACTAAAAACATGAAAGAGTGTTGCGCACTCTGCACTCTGCAACTCCACACTCCGCATTTCCGCACACCACAACTCCGCACTCCGAACTCCGCAGTGCGCAACTCCGCACTCCGCTCTCCGCAACTCCGCAACTCCGCAACTCCGCAACTCCGCAACTCCGCACTTCGCAACTCCGCAGATAAAAGAATACTGCTTAGCTGTCAAAACCATTATTATTGTCTTATAAAATTACACGACTCGAGTTTCTTTAATTTATTAAAAGATGAGTTCAAAATGCAAAATATATAATAAAAACAATTTGGTAAATCAGGTTTGCATTGAGGTTGAGCTACACATCAAATTATTTCTAAATTTGGTCTCGAGTTAAAAAGGGATCACTTTGACAGTAAATCAAATAACTTGCCTTTATAAATAGTGAACTGCACTGAACAACATTAATTTAACCGCCAACTAGGATGTGACATTAAAAAAATCTACATATTTATTGTAATTTCAGACTGTAGAGTGGTTTCTAAGACAGCTTCAGAAGTTTAGATGCAACTGTAGGATACAAATTAGAAATCATCAAGATTAGTCACGTTTTTATTGTATCGAGCTAACACAAGTCATTTTCAATGTCCCCATAGTTACCCTATATGTGATATCTATAAATTTTTTAAACTAAAGTAGTTAAATAGGAATCAACGTTGAAAATAAAAAAATTATAATTCTGAAATAATCCTTTTCAGAGATTAATTTCTTTTTTCCTGATCCATAAACAGTTCTAGATAAAGCTACCTGGTCGAAACATGTGAATAAAAAACGAACAGTTTAAATTACGAAGCTTAAACTACAATTTTTAAGCACAAGCTATTTATCGTTATCATTTTTTTTTTATTCACATAAAACAAAGCTTAAGTTAGAAGTGTCTAGCTTTAGCTGCTAGTAAAAGCTAGTTGGCTTTAGGTTCCTCCAAAAAAAAGCTTTAACTTTTTTTTCACAAGATCTATATTCATGCGTTCAGAATTTATGAGTTTTGTGTCGGTACCAATAAATGCATATAATTAATGTGGCCCATGTAACTATTTAATTCTTACGGACCCAAGTTTTCACCAACAACGGTATTATTATAATATTAGGGATCAAAAGTGTTTTTTAAATGAACTACAGTAGGTAGAATGTCAATACTTTTTTTTATCACTTAAGGACAACAAACCCCATTTGTGTTTTTATGCATGAATGACAGACACACTGTCAAAAAGGTACTTGGTATGACAGTTTTATATCCTCTTTCTTAGAGCTTGAGCTTCATCAGTCGATGTTTACATCTTCTGTATATCTGATGGTTACAAGACATTCATCCATCCCTTAGCTGCACTATGTCTTTTCTTTCCAATCTTTATCTCCTATGTATATTTAAACGCTCGCCTTGTAAATTATTTATAAAATAAATTACTTAATTTTATTTATTTTTTTGTTTAAACAATTTGAAATCAGGTTATTGTGTTGTGTACTTACCCACCTATAGTGTTACCTTAAAATACATCACCTTAAAATATATCGCTTAGATCATTGAACTTTGAAATATACACACTTAAGAGGCGAGGTGTACCTACCTGGGCATAGGCTCATTTAATTTAGGTTGCATTGTTTTGGGAGCAAATATATATACATCTATACAAATAATACACAATTTATTTTGTATTAAAAGCACGTTTTATAGCTCACTCGTCGCTCACTCCTATAAATAATAATTATAATAATTTATTGCCGATGTGTTTTATTTGACATTGAAGCAAAAGGAAATTTGAACATCTTACATATGTACATTGTACCTTCCGAGTCGTTTGATTAAGACAGAAATTTTATTTGAGCTTCGTAAAATGTATCGAAATAGGAAATTATTTCAAACATCTTATAAACCCCACCAGTACCTATTTGTTATTCAAGTGGTTTTAATTATCTTTCCTCTATATTACAGTTCAATCTCCCTAATTCGAATTTTCACGGGATACCAAGATTCGTTCGAGTTAGAGAGAGTTTTGGAAAAATTCGAGTTATAGAGAGGAACATTTTTTTGTTTTAAAAGGTTTATTTAATAAATAAAGGTTAATATGTGTATATAAAGCAACAAACAACACAAAGAAAAGAATAACAGCGTTTTTTTTGTTTTTGCGTAGCAACTTTTTAAAAACTGTGTCTTATTATAGAGGTACCAGGGATATGATAAGGAAGAAACACGAAGATTTGACGATGACGGTACACGCGATGCTACACATATATTAAGGTTTTGATGGTTCGTATAGTTATAATAAACTTAAATACGAATTCAGAAGGGTTAATGTTTTTTATTTTGTTTTGTGCCAAGAAAATTCGACTTAAGGGGTGAAAAAGATGTCAATAATCGAGAGAATGTGTTCGAGTTAGAGAGAGTGCGACTTAGAGGGAGTTCGACTTAGAGAATGGTTTTTGTATGGAAAATTGAAGGGAATGATAAAATATTGCGAAAAAGTACGAGTTAGAGAGAAATTCGACTTAGAGAGAGTACGAATTAGGGAGAGTCAACTCTATTTCAATTAGAATGCTGTTCTCATTGCGACATATGTGAGTGTTTCGCAAAGATGACTTGGGGTACCTATTTAAATTATTACGCTCGAAATGTAACCTGAAGGCACTATAATTTCTTTTTTCCTTTTTTCCCAGTGTTACGTCTAAACTTACCTCAAGATGTCCACGTACTTATCCTTGTCATGAAGATGTCAATAATTAATGTCAATGTCACTTTTTATAAACGTCAATTATTATATGTCATCCTAAATTTGCAAGTCATTTTGAATAATCTTAAAATCTTTGCAAGTCATGTTTTGTTTTCATATTGTTTCTCTTAAAATTGTAATATTGTCAAAAATAAGTGTGAAATAAATCATTATTCATTCTAAACTCCAACCTTCAAAATCTTCTACCCCTTTTTTACTTGGATTTTTGTGGAAATTCATATACATAAGTCAACACCCCTAAAGAAAGAATAAAGTTGTGGTTTATTAATTAGATCTTTTAAAAGTTGATAGTTCAAGTTTTGACGTTCAAAGTTAAAAATTATGCAAGTGCGTATCTAAGTGCTTCTGGTTTTTAATCTTAAATCACATCATGTAAATATTAAAACGCAGCTATTATAACGATATCAATTTAAAATAAAAAATTATGAAATCCAGACATCACGAAAAGCGTCGCAAGAAAATATACATATAACCTCAATCAGGTGATGAGTAGTGTATATTAATTTTCACGCGCACAATTAAATTGTAAATACGTTATAATTCATTCATTTCACACTTCTAGTGTTTACCCTCAACAAACACAAGGCAAAATGCTCGCTGATGCTATACTTAAGGTGAAAAACAGCAAAATATTTATTCGGAAGTGTTTTTGCCGTGTTTAATATGTAAAAAGTTAAAAACACATCCATTCAACTGGAAAGACCAAATATAAACACATTCAAACCATGGGGCCACTATATTTAAATTATACTACTTATATACGTCTCTTGTAAATAATGTATGTATAAAATTGCGATTTATCCAAAAATAATAAAAACATCTTGTTTTTCCATTAAATTGTTTTTCAAGGAAAATTTTTAATACCAAATGTTTTTATTTGAAAAATTTCAAGGGGTGGCAGATGATTGAAGAGATACTTCAAGGCAAATAAAAGAAATTGATTTAAAAAATAGTGCTAAGTCTTCTTCTTGGCTGATGTATTTGAGTATAGTACGTATATAGAATTTGTATTATTAAAAAAAAACCTTCTTAGAAATTGATTTAATTGGCACACGATTAAACTTAAGTATACCAAAGCATCCTTGAAAATGTACTTTATGGGATTAACAATAATTTATTATATGACGTTGAAGCGGATTAAATTTAAATTATCGCTTACGACTAAAAGAAGCCAGTTTGGAGTTATTGAATTATTATTGTGGACATCGTTTCCAAAACAAATATACCTATGTAGATAAACTGGAGTGTTTATGTTAGCACGTATTACTTGTATATTTCATAGAACAGTAAATCTATACACTATAGTTCTTTAACACTCAATTACCTATACCTATACTTTATTTTCAACTTGAGTGACATTTTAATAAGATAATTAAATATTTATTAAGAATGTAGTTGTTAAGGGTGCATTGCTTAAGTAGCTTTTAATCGATTTATTTTGAGTACGTGTTAAAAAAAAACTGGGTACCTATATTTTATTTTGTGTACATATGCATGAACATACGTATGTGTCCTTGAAAGCAACTCAAATTGACTTTGACATTAAAAGTGTTTACGATAATAATCGTCAATGAGAAAGAAATATCAAAGAAATTGTATTTTTATCTTCTAGGGAACCTAGATTTAAAAAAGAGAAAAATTAGAGTAAATAACCTTAGAGAGACAATCTTCTTTAAAAATTAATTTTCCAATGGGGAAGGTAGTTTCAATTTATAAAATAAATAAATAAATTTTATATTTAAAAAAAAAAATTGATATTTTGCTTTTTTAATAAATTTGATCTGAAGTTGGTAAATAAAAATAAAGAACTATTATGTGAACAAATAGAGAGCAGAACGGTATTCTGAGATCTAAAACTTAGAAGATCTAAAATAAAAAAATCCCAAAACACACAAAATCTAGAAAACCCTAATTCTAAAATCCCGGAAGACATTGATGCAGAAAATCCCATATCCATTAGGTACCTTAACTCCAAATCTCGAAAATAAAAATCCAGAAAGCTTAATTCGGGAAAATCCAAAATCCCGGAAGTCTGAAATCCAGAAATTCCAAAGTACAGTTTACCTTAAAATCCCGAAAACCCAAAATGGAAAAACCCTAAAATAAAAAATAAAATAAAAAATATATAAATTCCCGAAAACTCAAAATCCAGAAAGACCAGAAAGTAGGTCCGATGATTCCACCCGCGTAATCATCTACTCGGGTAACCAGTTACCCGGGTTGCTTGTACCCGGGTAGTAAATTACCCGGGTATTCGGGTATAATGGGTATTACCCTGGTAACCGGGTAGTTAAAATTAACCGGGTACCCAGGAAGATGATTAGCCGAGTAGAATCATCAGCCCTAATTCAATGTCTCCAACATCTTGATGAGACATAAAATTAATTAGTTCCATCTTACTCATATTTACAAATAGCTATGGTTCGCACCCAGTTCCTATTTTTGCTTTCTTTTTTTTCTGCTGTACCCGGGTAATCGGGTAGTCGGGTAGTCGGGTACCCGGGTAATACCCTGGTATTACCCGAATTACTCGGTTACCGGGTACTCGGGTACCCGGGTATCATCAGCCCTAATTAAAAGTCCAAAATTCAAAAAATCAAAATTCCATATAATATATAAAATTCAAATCCCGAAAGCCGAAAATCCAGAAACACCCAAAATCCAAAAAAAAAAAAATCAAAATTGCTAAAAAATGAAAAAAAAAAAAAAATAAATAACTTCCCGCGAAAACCTGAAATTCCGAAACCCCAAAATCCTAAAGGCCCGGGACGGTCTGATACTTCAAACAGAACGCGGTCAGCTTTCGGCGTTCTATAGATTTAGTTGATCGTCTTGCCCATCTAAGTCATGTCGAGTGTACTTTCACCAAACAAACAACGAAAATACTTTTCAATTTTATAAAATCTGAATTAAAATTGAAACTTACTTATTGATTTTCGTAACAAGAATTCACAAAATAAGAGTTTTTGTTAATATTTTGTATTCTTTTCAGTCTGGAACCAGCTCCAAGAACTAAACACATTCAACAAAGTGCAAAGAGCTAGCGATTTTTTTTTTTCTGTTTTGTCTTTTGACCGTCGCGTTCTTTGTAAAATCTACAACTTCAATTTTACCGTCGCGTTCCATTTTTACCTGCTGAATTTGACCGCGTTCTGTTTGTACAACAACGTATAATTCTCTAGAAGACAGAGAACGCGGCGGGCAGAATTGTTTCCCGTCCCGCCGGACCGCGCTCTGTTTGACCAGGCCTTAAAAGTCCGAAATTCAGAAAATCCAAATTGTAGTTACTATTTCAAATTCCCGAGACATAAAATTCCGAAAACCAAATTCTCGTTTATAGAATAAAAAAAAATACTATAACAATATAATTAAATTAAATATTGTTACTATAGAATCGCTTCTTTAACCCATTATGTATTTTTCATTCCAAGTTAAAGCATCTTCTTGTATTTAATAATGCTCATTATGGTATTTCCGACCTAAGCATGCAAACTGTTCGTTAAAAATGAGAGTCGGTTTTGGTTTACGATAGCCAACAAAATTGTAAATTTAAAAAATCAACAATTTACAAATTTGCGTAAATTTTTCATTTTATACGATTTCAGAATTTCGGTTTAGGGATTTGGGCTCTCGGGATTTTGTGTTTTCGGAATTCTGTATTTTTTGGGATTTTGGATTTGCAGAATTTTTGTTTTACAGAATTTGAGTTTTCAGGATTCTGACTCCAACCCGGAAAAACCTGTAACTATATAATTTGCGTAGAATACTCAGAAGAACAATTTTAATATTAACTCCAAGCTTTTTACAGTTTTCGTAAAATCTAAACTCAATTTTAATGTTTTTGAATAGTCATTTAAATATACGTCTCTTTTGCTAATTTAATTGATTGATGCGGTCTAAATTTAAATCATTAAATTTTTTAGAAATCATTTCGTATTTCTTCTTTATTCATTGACCCATAAAAGAAATATATTTGTAGAAATAAATTTGCAATGATTCATGACCCTAACAAATGTAGGGCAATAACCATTCAATTTGGAATGCCTCTCCAGCTATAACTCGTATTGAAGTTCTCTATATAAATACATAGGAGAAGTTCAAATGCACTTAAGCAAAATGAATTAAAAAAATGGCAACATGCCAGCTATTCATTTAAAATCCCGAACACAATTTTCCATTTCCGATTAATATACATTATGTTGGCATTTTTTGTTTCCTTCTTCGTAATTAACGTCAAATTAAATGTTTGAATATTTTATGCAGAAATAAAAAATATCAACGCATTTATACTCCTATACAAATTTTGTTTATACAAATCAATCGAAAAACATGGTTGGTGTTTGTTTATGTTCTTTTTTTATTTCGGTATTGTTATTTTATATCTATTCCGTGTTTCTTAACAAAAGTAATAATGAGTGTTGCTTTGAGTTTGGTTGACTCAATGTGCTGTCAGTTTTGATAAATATTTATAGTAAAAAAATGGAGAAAATGGAACTCCCTTTCGTGATGACATATGAATGGGTGTGTTATAATTTTGTTTCGATTACTTGGCCAAATGCCACCTTCATCGAAGGACAATTTTACTATAAGGAATAAGAAATTTTCCAGGCCGACAGACTTCTGCTTTTCGTTACGCTATTTTGGTTTATATTTATAGTACTTATATATTAACTTGCGATAATTTTCCATTATGGAACTATTTTTCTTACAATTTATATACGATGTTGTTTTTAACTATACATTCATAGTAGTAAAGTTTTTTTTGGCATTATAAATTCGTTGGATATTTTCAGCTTAATATTTCAAGGTTGTATGTACATATGTATGTATTTTGTCGAAACATTCAAGTTGATTCAAAACAGTTCAACTCTAAATATATAAAAATGAACATAATCCGATTTCAATTGGTATTTTTTGGAAATTGGTAATCTCGACCGGAAAAGTAGAAAAATTGCATCCTTTCAGGTTATATCTGAAAATTCCATATATGTTTGGGAAGGGAAAAATATTGATTGTATGGAATTCAAATTCGGTTAATTTTGTCCCTAACGAAGATGGGATCACCAACAGAAAGCGTTACAGACTCAGACTGCCACATTTGTGTATACAAATTATTAGATCGTGTCAAAACATGTATTGTAAAGGGTTGTTTGTTCATATTATTTAAAGTAAAGAGTCTTTCAATAAAGACACTCGAATTTTTTCAGGTTATAGAAGCCATGTTGTTAAAGCAACTTCTATCAAATTTATTGTGAAATGTTTAGTTGTATTATGTGTAGTTCACCCTAGAAGGTTATAGCGTGATCTTTTTGAGAACTGTTGTTCCACGCATTACGTGATTTTTATACTCCGTACATTTAAGGATATAAACGGATATGTGAACAAGCATAATTGTCGGATTTGGAACGATACCATATCCAGACGAGATACATCACCAATACCAAATGTATCCTAAGAAAATCACCGGTCTGGACTTTGGTATTCACATAACTGTAAATAGGAAAATTTGAAAAAAGTAGAAAAATAGATACGTAGTAATATATTGAAAGTTATCGATTAGTAAAAAAAAACGAATTCAAGACGAAAAAAGTGGGTCACCCATGACAGTCCGTCCTACAATATAAACTTTATAAAATTATTCTTATTCTATTACAAAATTTTGTGTTTGAAAATTATTTTTTCCAAAACAATTCACCCCATACGATTTTCTTGAAACAGAGTACGTTTTTGAGAGCTAAAAATAACGGTACCTACCTGCCATATACATATGTATATAGGTATTTTTCAGCATTTTATTTTCATTTTTTTTTTTTTGAAAAAAATTCTATTGATTTTGATCAATTTTTGTATGGAAAATGTTTCGAAAAATCTTTGTAGTATTGTGTACCAAAATTTTCGAAAAAAATATTTTTTGACTTTTGAAAAAAGTTTCCAATTTTTTTTTTTGAAACTCACTATTATGAAAATGACTTGGTCGATTTTTATTAAACTTGACATCAAGCGGTTTTTTTTACATAAAGCCCGATAATCCTAGCCCAAAATTGACGATTTGAAAAAAATAATTTGATCATGCAATTAGACGCAGTTAGGTTTTAATGATGAAGTAGAATATGAATGTTTTAGACCAAAATTTTCGACGGCGCATCCCTTTAATTTTGGATTTTGCGTTTTGTCGATTTGTAGGCGTATTTTGCATTTTTCGCTGAAAATGGTTGGCACAAAATTTACAGAGAATTGAATTCTCTTCCTTTTTTATTCAAACAATTTTGTTGTAAAATAATTATTTATTGTTAATAATAAGCAAAAAGTGTGAAAAATTAGAACATTGGCACAGTTTTTTCAATTGTTGGACCATTTTTATTGAAAATAAGTGACACATTTAAATGGAAAAGTTATAGAAGACAAAATTCTTTAAAACTGTTGTACGAACAATTTGTATTTGTAGGACGAATAGTACACGTCTGGGAAGGTTTTTTAAATGTTTTATAAACATATATGGCAAGTTATGGATTCTTAAAAAAAAATAGAACTCGAACTGATCAAAGTTGACATCACGAAGATGGCGAAACCGAAAAAAGTGGGTTCTGTCTGCCTGTCCTTTCAGCTGCAGCCTTAACGGGTTGGTCGATTTTCTTTAAACTTGGTACATACCAAGTGTTTTTTTTGACAGTCCCACCACACGTTTTTTTTATTTTTTTAGGACCAAAAATAACGGTAAAAACTTTTTAAGCAATTAATGAAAAACTTATTTTTCTCAAAAATGTTCTTACAATAAAAAAAAAAAAAATAATCAAAGGGGCTACAATAAAAAAAATGGTACCATCCATAGAACCATTTTTTATATTTTAGATCTTCTCAAAAACATTAAGTTTGTTCAATTTTATTATCTCATGTGTTAAACCGATTTTAATGAAATTTTTATAAAAGAGCTTCTTATAAGTTTGAATAATTTTACGTAGTATACAAATTGTCATAAAAATTAATTTTGGATTTTGAAAAAATTTTCAAAATGATTTTTTGAAAATTCAATATTTCGAAAATGGGTTGATAATTTTTTTTTTCAAAACTAATTTTTTAACTTCATTAATAAATACTAAAAAATGGTATACCTACTAATTTTTTTTCTTAAAACTGTTTAAAAAAAACTATAAACTAAATACATATTTAAAAAAAAACGCTCAAACAGGCATGATTTTGACAATTTTAAGTCACTGGTTGTCGCGCAATAAAATTTATTTATTTTTTTTTACAAACAATTAACTTATATTAAGCATATCCAAATCATAACAAAATGTTATATTTCTTATTTTTATTTACAATATTTTTTTTCTTTTCTTTCAGGTAAGTTTCCAATCGCTTCTTTTTTGTTAAATAAATAAAATAAGTTTTATTTCCAATGTGAGTATATTTTGGTATATAAAAATGTCCTTTACATTTTCTTCCCAAATTTAAATATTTTTTTTACTTTCACTCCTCAAATAACCATTTTATCAGATTAGCCCTTTTCTCGAAATACTCGCTAATAACACGAAATGAATCATCCTAAATGTGTGAAAATGTTATGAGCTCATATTATTGGCAGATAGCTGATGTAATCTAATCGTATACAAAAGGAGTGTCGAGTGTCTTAAAGCTGACGCATCATAATATCTATTAAAAAGTTATTGTTATTTTTATTGTAATCATAATGACAACATTTTTTAATATTCCTAACTATATATTTCACCAAAAACAAATAAAACAAAAATATTAACTACTTTAAAGATAAATCCCTTTAACAACTACATTATTTTAGTATGTCGTTAAATGATTCATTTGAAAATGTTTTACGTGTTAAATCAATAAGTTTGAATATTTTTAGTAAAAATCTGTTTTATTCAAAGTCACGTACACATATAGAAATAAATTCTTAATACTCGACACTATACTATATTATGTAGGTACCTACTGTTGTTATGTAACTAAAGAAAAAAAAAATCCTATCTCGGCACTATTTTCTTCCCTCATTTTCTGTAATTAGAATCCCTTCATGAAAACATTCCATCAAAGGATTAACAAAACTCCCACGATTTTTACTATTAGTTTCTCTATACGAGTATGGCCTGGAAGGTAGTGTTGCAAATAATAAAATATTTCATTATTCATTTTATTCAAATAATAAAAGCATTTTAGAAAGTCTTATACTTCTTCTCCAGTCATAAACCTTAAACAATGAACCGAGTTAAATTTGAAACTGCCTATTGCAGCTTGAAAGAACTCTTACAAAAAGCTAACAAATTGGACAGATCTTGTCCTCTTAAAATTCCAGGGGCCTCATTCCGTAAACCGAAAACGATCCAACGATATCGTTTTGGCAATACCCATACCCACAGCTATTGCCAAAACGATATCGTTCGATCGTTTTTGTTTTACGGAATAAGGCCCCAGTAAATATAAAATTCCGCTTCTTCTATCAAAGGTATACCACTAACATTCACATAAGAAGAAAAATACAGCTGGGTCTTATTTCGGATAAGAAGTTAAGCTGAAAACCTAAAATACAAGAAAGAGTAAAAAAGCCACCACGGCTCTTTTCTCCTGCAAAAAAGCCACCGGGAATAAATGGGGTACTCAACCCCGCATTACCCATTGGCTTTACACTTCGGTAATTAGACCGATTCTAACATATGGTGGACCGCTCTAGATAAAATTACATACTGCGATAAACTTAGTAAGATCCAAGAACTGCCTGTGTGTGCGAAGTGCTCCGCTTCTGCATAGCACCCTCTGCTGCACTATAGACATTCTTTTCCATCTGTTACCCCTCGACATCTTTAGTAAAAAACGGCCGCAAGTGCAGCTATCCGTCTAAAAGCCTCTTCACAGTGGATCAACAATAAAATTGGCCACTCTGCAATTCTGAATTCATTCAGATCATTTTCAAGTAACTTCGATTAAACTACACCCCAAACACAACAAAAACTTTCAAGTTACTATCCCACCCAGAACAGCTTGGGAAGATGTGACCTTCTTGGAAGATGAATCCATTCATTTTTATACTGATGGATCAAAAACCGTCGATGGGGTTGATGGAGCCGTGTTCTCAGAAAGACTAAATTTAGGTATCTCATTCTGAAGAATCTAAAACACCCATTTACAAGAGCCGAAAGAAGGCAAAAAAAGACGTCCTCTTTCTTTAGAGACTAAAAATGAACTGTTTTATTTTCCTTAAACTATTTCTACATCACAATTCTTATACCTAGTTACAAATGCATACATATACATTTGCTTAATCTATTTTATAATTAGTTTCCTAAATCCTAAATTAACAATAAGGGTTCTAAAATGGACAACGACGATGCAGTGCGACGCATCCCTTGTTCATAACATAATGCTAACAGATGGAAGTCATAAAACCCAATCTGCGATATCATATACTGTTATATGACAAGGTTCAATCGCGACACAGCGTCGCCATCCACTTTGATCTTAAACTATATATACAAAACAATATTCCTACTGTCATAAAAGTACAGCTATTCTAAATATATAAATCTCTAGATATAGATAATTAAACACATTCCGTCTTCCTAATCATTGTAGCGTGCTCCAGACGGAACTTTTGGCGATCTAAGAAGCTTTGCCTTGGCTTAAAGAAAACGTGATATCAACAACGGATATCCGTATCTTCTCAGACAGCCAAGAAACGATAAAATTTTTGGACTCTGTTTCTACAAACTCTAAAACTGCCTAAAACTGTCGATAATCTCTCCTTGAGATGGCTCAGCAGTCCAACATTCGCCTTTGCTGGGTGCCACGCCACATAGACATTCCAAGAAACTGCAAAGCTGATGAATTAGCCAAAAGTGGAACAACAATGCCTCTTTTAACAGACAAAACAAATATTGGTATATACCTATCGCTACATGTAAACTTATGCTAAAGCAAGATGCTATAAAGAACACGAACCAGAGGTTCAAGACCTGCTTAGCGACAAAACAAATCTGGCCAATGCTGAAGCTCTTTATAAGCATTTAATATCTTTAAGCAGATTACACATTAACTCCGTTATAGGTGTCATAACATAACCGGACACTGTCTAATAGGTAGACACGCCAGGCGACTAGGCGTCCACTCAAACGATTTCTGCAGAAGCTGCATGGATGAAGAGGATGAGGAAACAATTCCTCATCTTTTTTGTACTTGTCCTGCTCTGTCACAGAGACGTAGAATCCACTTGGGAGATTTCTACTACGACGCTATAAGCAATCTTACACGCTCAAAATGGTTTATTGTGTAGGGAAAAGCCTCCTAGATCCATGTGATATCACAATGGGCCACCAATTTGTCTAAGTGTGTCGGTTTCTCCGCCGAGAGCCACTTTAACCTTACCATTGCAGCTTATACTCGATTATATCGAATCTCAAGTTCGTGCTAGACCCTCAGAGTACACACATTGGGCGCAAAATTTTAAATAGTCTGATGTTAAGGTGTCAGTATGATACTATACTTTGCAATTTTCTAACTTAAAAGCTTTTTACTTAGATACTCTTGAACATTCATTAACTAGTACCCTACTAAAACTATTGTTGTTAATAAGCTAAAGCTTAACTCGCCTGCATCAGTGTCAGTTCATGCAAAAAAGTAATCAAACATACCATTTTGACATTTGTATTTGTAAATTAGGATCTGTGAAAAAAACTGAACTTTATCTGCCAGACTATACGTTCTGATAAACGTCTATTTTTTTTTGTTACTATAGTCGTGTCAATTTTCTAAACACACACAACTTATATTAATGATGTATCACAATTGAATTATATTGTTTAGGCTTAATTCTGTTTTTCGTTCATTGAACATTGTTTACTATTAACCTTGAAGACTATAAAAGTAATTTGAAGCCTCTAAGGGGCAAACCCTTCACCACCCACAAACTATAGGTATATTATTTGCATTACCTTATTTGTCTTAAAATGAAACTAAAAAAAAAAGATACACTTCTTTGATATTGGATAGTCCCTTAATAAATCCTTATACCTATGGCGTCAAAGAATATAATATGCACGGCTACTAACATAATAGGGTGGTTCGTTTTTCAACTAAATGATAATGAAAAGAAAAAAAAAATAAATTTTTTTAGTCAGTTTCTCATGTACTCCATGTTTGTGTCTGTTTGTTGATCCGTACCAGAGAACTGCATGAATATATTCAATTGCGGTTGTACTTGTAACTACATAATTCGCAAAAACAAGCGCCTATATATAACGCAATCTCACAAACAAAACAAATGTAAATCCTATGAGAAATCTATAGCAAAGTTTTATTTTGCGTGAAATGTTAAAACTATAGAATGCTAAAATTATTACGTATTTGCATTCATAAATATCTGAATGTTTGTTATAATAACCAGAACTTGGCTGTATACCTACTATACACCTGCCCTTTGATTTCTCAGTCAAAGGATTCATTCAATCAGTTTATTCATTACAGTTGTGGAAATGAAGGTATATGAGTGTTTCAAATTTGAATAACTCCTAGTAGCTTGTAAAGATATGAAAGAAAATATTGGCTTTCATTAAAATTCCTTGATTTTTCCCAACTCATAGAAATATTTTGAGTTACTTAGAAATGCAATTGAATTGGTTCTGAAAGTGCTAATTTATGGTTCAAAGAACTTCAATAAGTAACTCGTTTTATGAGCTACTCGAAACATTATTTGATGGCTTTACTCATATTGCAGTCACAATCCGCCACAGTCAAATTAATCATTATACAAATTTAATTTTCACTCAAACGAATTTGAGTTTGTTTTAGAAATGTTTTATGAAAAGAAATATAGTGTGAGTGTTAGGGTAGTTTTTATCTTTTGAATAAATGTTGCATAGATAAAGCAATGTAATAAATAATTCTAGAGAGAGCACATTAGTGCTGTTACCAAAAACAGCGGAAAAAATCGGCTATTTGTGAGCATATCCTGGACAATCTAGATGACCATCACTGGATTCATTTCGACCAAACTAAAGTTTTAGCCCAGGAAAAATATTACATCCCAAGATTGGTTCGCGAGGCGATTGAAATCAAACGCCATCAAAATTTCAATCGGGACGATAGTTTTAAGCTTTCCAGATCATGGGATCCTCTAATTAACACCTTAGGGTTTTCCCAGATAAATTTTAAAACACCCTGCGATGCAATTAGTATTGTTTGCTCCCAACAAAATGCACCTCAACAACAACAACAACAACAACAACATCATGAGATAGAACCACCTACGCACCGCTACAACCTGCGTAGTCAATTAAAATATATAACATTTATAAGGCAGTTTCCCGGTGACCACGCTCAATGAAACTTGAAACTCTTTAATAATTTTATTACGCGGCTAATCCGAAAAAAATAACCTAATAATTCTAGAGTCTCTCTCTGGATCATCCCCTTATTGACCCGACTGATGTTTTGTTCTTTTATCGATAAATGACTTGTATGGAAAGTCGAAAGTCGAAGTTGTTGTTGCATCAGTTGTGGTCAGCTATGTTTTCACAAGGAATTACAAAAACATAAAGCTATACAAATATCTTTCGATAACAATGTTAAGGCGACCAACTTTTTGATGTGATCGACTTATATCGTATCAAACGTTGGAAGAGGTTGCAATAAGGGCCTATGACTGGTCACTTACAGCCTTAACCCCTAAGTCCTAAGAGGATCTCGGAAACTACCCCTGAAGAAGGGCCAGAAAGGCAAGAAAATAAAATGAAAGAAATTAAGAGAATTTTCTGATTTTAATTTCCTTTAAGTTAAAATATGTAAATTACGCCGGGAAAAATATCAATTAAACTTAAATTTGGTAAAAAAAATTGTATTTTTTTCTTACGATAGGTAAAAGTTTTCTGTCTATTTTGTGTTGAATTTTATAAGCTAAAATTTATTTTATTATTATGATTAAAACTATTGAAATTAACGAAATAAATTTTACCCCTTTCACTTTACAAAAGTCAAAACCTATCACTGCTTCAAACTTAAGGTACTTCTTGGTGTGTGCTTGAGTCAGCAGACCAAAGCTCTTTTCGAAGTCAGAGGCTAATTTTACTTGGTAATACATCTAGAGAATGAGTTGGAGGAATAGAGATTTATTTTTTGTAACATTTTTTCAAGTCTTAGATTTGACCTACTGTAGAGCTACGCTCCGAATTTGTACCCCTACAAAAAAAAGAAAATTTTGCGCAAATTTTTCTTGAAATTATTTGCTCTTACAAAAAATTGCTGCCTGGTTTTGTGGAAAATTGCAACTTTTTAAATTTTGACAAAAAAAAATTACAGTTATGGAAATATTTGTGTTTAAAAAATTTGAATTTCAACCCCTTTAAAATGTTAGTCCTGTTCCAAATTTAACGTATTTATTTTTAGAAAATTATAACGACACAAACAAAGCTCTCCACCAAAATTTAGTCTTGTGGAAGTTCGGCCTTATTTTTATCTAATTTTCCGGCTCCTTGAAATAAAGCCAGAAATCAAAATGTGAAAAATTTAAAAAAAGCCAGAAATATTGAAAATTGCCAGAAACGAAACAGAAATTATTCTGGCCTTATTGCCAAAATTATTGTCATAGTGCGTTAAAAGCGTTCATTTGGTACTATTTTTTTAAATCTTAAAACGTATTCAAATAAAATAAAAATAAATAAATCTCATACACCGCTCTATGGTCTCTTGGACCACAGCACTTTTGGTTGGCACGCTTCAAAGGCCAGAAATTTAGTTTCTTACTTTTTTTTCCAAACATATCTGCAGGCCCCCTTTTAAATTATGAATTAGGACAAAAATATAGAAAACTTTTTGAAAAATACCATAAATTCTAGAAAGATTGCTAAAAAAATTTACTCTTTCTTTCTAAGAAAAAGGACATTTTGAATTAAAACATTCTGGCGTTTTTTTTTTAAAAAAAATCCTGGCATAATTTTCGAAAAAGAATTTCTTAAGCAAATTTCAAAAAAGATCATCGATTAAGTGATTACTGTTTTAACGATTGTTCTCTCCATCTTTCCCTTTGGATATGATACATACCACGTGATTCTTTCTCTCATTCCCAGCGTTTCACCCACTTTGCCACTATAACCTTTTGTTTTATAAAGCCGGCACCACACTTATTTTGTCTGTAGTGTTATAGTAGAGTGGCGTTTTGTATCTTTGACTGTCCACACTAATGAAATAATTTGTGTTGCAAACTTTCGTTATTTGCCTTCGCTCTTTATTGAACAAAAGTTGCTTAAGCAAACAATGTCCTTTCTTTTCAAGAAACTGAACAAAATGTCTCATCACTATATCCTATTAAAACGTTGTTCGGGATTAAGACTTAATTTTTCCCTTAAATTCATTTCTATTAAAAAAAATCGTAATTGAAACGTAATCAACAACAATATTTGCCTGTATATAAGAGGTTTATTCGTAAGTCGATGTAAATTCACTCTCCGGAATCTAAGTTGATTGTCAAATCAAACACGTCCAAGCAAAAGTACTAAGTACAATCAGTTTTAAATTTTGTTTCAATGTTTTAAAGATTGTAAGCACATCATTTTTGGGATATTCGAAAACAAAGTATGTCATTTGAAAGGCCGCTAATTGGTCATAAAATGTCAGTTAGTTTTGGTAATTGGTCAGACATAGGCGATTTTTATTGAATTTTTAAAGTTCGTTTGAGTTGAAAACTTAGATGATGTAAGTACCAAATTTATGGGATATTCAAGAAAAGGTAATTGGAGATATTGAGAAAAAAGTATTTAAAATCATAAAAAGTCGAATGTGGCTGCCCAATTACACAAACCAACTGGCCTTTTATGACAAACTACTGATCTTTCAGTTAATATAACTTTTTTTTATTATGCTATCAATGAGGTGCTAGCGTCTTCTATTACCTTAAAATACTTTAAACAAAATTCATAAAAAGTCGTCTGAATTAATGAAACTAAATGACCTTTTCTGAACAACTGCTGACCTTTCAAATGTCATACCTATTTATGAATATCCCACAAATAAGATGCTATAACATCCTCTAATTGTTGCCTTTGAAAAAAATTTCGAAAATTCGAATCGCCTATAGATGCCCAATTACTGAAGCCAACACACCATTTATGATCAACTAGTGAGCTTTTAGATGACATACTTTTTTTCAATATCCCAAAAAAGAGGTGTTTACAAAAAAAAAAAAAAAATCATTAAAAATCGAAAATGACTAATTAACTACTAAAACTAACTAACTAACTAGCCTTTTGTGGCGAATTAATTATATTTCCGATGACGTACTCATATTTTGAATATCCCAAAAATTAGTTGCTAACATCCCGCAATTGATACTCTTGAAAAAAAAAACTTTGCTTACTAATCGCTGGTCAATTACTGAAACAAACTGAGGTGACCTTTTATATCAAATACCGTACTGTCAGCTGACATACCTTTTAAATTTCGAATATCCCACATATGGGGTTCTAAGACCCCGGACCAATGTAGGGTTACCTAAGAATGATCGACAAAAAGAATGACGATTAGTCAAAATGGCGATTAATATTAAGTTTTTTGATAGTAAAAATGCCTAAATTTTTTGACAATATACACGTGACCTTGGGACAAAACTTTAAAAATTAATAAAAAAAAAATCCAAAGCTGACCAATTTCTAAAATTAGCTGACCTTTTATGATGATTGACTTATACCTTTCACATGGTATATTTTTTATTCGAATATCCCATAAATGAGGTGCTAAAGGTACACGTGACCTTATACGTCCTTTAAAAAAAAAATCTATAGCTGACCAATTTCCGAAAGTGCCTGACCTTTTAAATCGCATACTTAGTTTTTGTAAATTGTACAAATGAGGTGCTAAAAGTCTAATACTGTGACCTTGAAATTTTTTTTTTTAAACTCATAAAAAAACTTATGCCTGCCGAATTACTGAAACTAGCTGACTTTTTATCACGATCCGGTGGATTTCAAATAGTATACTTTTTTTGCGAATATCCCATAAATGAGGTGCTAAGATGAGCAATTTTTTATCCAAATTAGTATAAATCCAGAAGAGAATTTTCAACCATCCGGCAACACTGTCATTCAAATAAAAGCATCGTATGTTCTTTTCCGAGCTTGCGTACACAAACTCTTGTCTCTCTTTCAATATAAATTACTTTGATTCTTAATGATGGTGGGTGATGATGGAAGAGAAAGTAAAAACACTTCCAAAAAATTCATATTCCAATTTTGAAAATATGTACAAAAAAAAGACAAGTTTTAATAAATTCTAAAGCCTAAAGCCTTTTTATTATTCAAACAACAAAAAAAAATGTTTATTTTTATTTATATAAATAAACAATCCCCCTTTAGTTGATCTCACTTCCCTTATAAATATTTCACTGCCTGCTCCACAATACCTATACCTACCAACAAGAAAAAAGAGAAGAAGCATCATCGCATGTCTCACTACAAAAAAAAAAAAAAAAACAATGTGGGTGCTACCACAACCAGACGGCAATTCGATTCAGTTTAAATGTTCACTTCAACGCGACGACGTGTGTTCCAAGAAAAAAACTTGTATAAAACCGAAAGTTAAAAGCGGCCAATAGTAAAAAAAAAATTTTTACAAATAAAAATAAATAAATATAAAAATATACACTTTTTTCCTCTACGAATTTTTCGAATTCAATTTAAAATTAGAATAACACATCCGACAAAGACGGCGTCGTATAGAAATTAAAAAAAAAAGAATCGAAACTGAAAAGTTGAATATTCGAAAATATTTTCGTATTTCGAAATTCATCCCTTGATATACGTAAATAGTGTTAGAAAAAAAAAAAAGTTTTCAAGTTTCTTTGCAAATTACAACGAATAACCGTGTCACGTTTATAGTTACAATCTCGTAATCGATTAACGAAAAAAAATAGTTTTTTTTAGGTTTTTGATAAATTAAAAAGAAATTTCTTTCAATTGGCGCTCGCAAATAGCAAGTTCACATAGTTCATATATTAGAACCAAAAAAAAAAAAAAAAAACCACACACACACGAGGATGGCCATGGTGGAAGGGATGACGTCTATCGATTTAGGGCCTATCCCACCGACAACACCAGAAACCTCCAGTGTCAGCAGCTCGGAAGCTGCTCTACAGGAAGAGCACATTGAAACACCTGAAGAGAGGTTTGTTTTCATTATTTACAATATAATTATTGTCATTAAAAAAATCTTTATTCGTCCTGACTGTTGTTGTAAGAAAACCAAGAGAGTTGGGTTGACTATATACTACTTTTGATCCTGGTGGTGATTGGGAGTTTGATTAGAATGAAATTGAAACAAAAAAAAAAACTGTTAGAATGACGTTCTATGTGCTTGCACAAAAGAACTCTCATCGATTTATTTCTTCATACAAATGAATGAGGTACTCTCGATTTATACATAATTGTGTGTAGTTTTTGTTGTCGCTGAATGGCCTGAATGACAACTTCTACTATAAAAAAAAAAATGAAAATATGTGCTTAAGAATGCGTCATTCTATGTATGGAGTTTTATCAATTTAAGGATACGCCGCCGCCGTCTTACCGTTGTGTATCTTTGTTTGTCAGTGTCAAAACGGGTGGTAGCTCGATAGTGATGTCATATATTAAGTTGAAAGGACATTTTAGTTGGGAGAGTACCATGAAATTAGCTCGGTGTGTGTCATCGCCTTTTATATAATTTATATATTTTTTTTTTAATTTATATTAAAAAATCAACAAACATAAAAAGAAACAATTAAAATTATTGTGAATTGTTTAAAATCTACATATCATTCGAATCTTTATCCTTGCCGTAATCCCAAGCACGAGAAGTTTTTTTTTTTTTCTTTTAAATTTTGTCTTCAATGAGTTTGTAAAAAATGCTATTTTTCCGTCCACCTGCCGTCTCAATTTTTGCCGACTTTTTCCAACGAAAGAAAAAAAGAAAACTTGAAAATTAAATTATTTATTCAAAATATGTTTGATGAATACCAAATTAATCACACAAATTAAAACATTTCTTTCATTCATTGTTCATGATAAATTTTACGCGTTAGTCATTAATGCAATGTGAATGTTGTTTATCATCTGTTTATTGTTCATTATATGTACATAATATGGTAGTTTTTGTGATAATTTCTTTAAAATTTCCATAGATGTTGTTGTTGGTGTTGCTTTCGTATTCATTATGAATAGAATTTTTGTTGATTGATAACCCTCAAGGGTTTTTTTTTTTACTTCACATTCAGAAAAAATGAACTTGTTTTATTTATTTTGTAAATCTTTGAATTGACAATTGTTTAATTTGAATTAAAATATGTAAATTAATTTCACGAGATAGGTATGTATGTATGTGTATCTTACCTGCAGGTTATTTATATTGTGACCTGTTTCTTTACAATCTATATTGTGACTCACTATTAAATAGATCACAATTCAAACTGTCAAAACAAATGCATATACAAAAAAGAACATCCTGTTTTGTTATCAGATTTTTTTTATAATTCTTGCAAAATTTAATCTTTTATTTATTTTATTCGAAAATTATATTCTTTCATATAATTTTTTTGCCTATCTCTTTTTCGTTCTTGAAGTAAAAGATGACATTTGAATACACCTTTCAAGTGCATTGTGCTCAGATTTGTTTGTTGTTATTGTATTAAACATGCAATGAACCTGTGGTTCTATTTGACCTATAATCTTTGCTATTTAATCATTCAGAGTAATTGACGTTTATCATGAATATTCTTAAGTAGGTCTGCTAATTTTAACAAAAAAAAAAAAAAAATACAAATAACTGGAACAAGTACGATTTTTCTTCGGATAGAAAATATTCCTGTAGATACTAAAAAAATAAAAGAGTTAATTTTTTTAGTTTAATTATGTTTTATTAAAAACGATATTTTTTATTCAAAGGAATTCTGTGAAGTTTCAAGAGTTTGATAAAATATAATTGCAACTAATTTCTTAAACTTATTTGAATCATTCATAATTTTAATTAAATAATGCCATTATTATGCTCATTTGTTTATATAGTTTTAATAGGCCTTTATAGCTATGTTTAAACTTGTTTTTGTTTAAATAATGTACCTAATTAAATAATTTTGTAATGTTAAATAACACTTTCAATCACACTTTTGCCACAAGTTATGGCAAAAAATAAATATTAATAAAATAAAAAATAAATAATTCCATTGTTCCATTAAATAAAAATAACCATTGTGGTTAGCGTTGATAACCACCGTGACTGTAGGAATATGGATGTAAAAACATGGAAAATAATAATCTTTATTAATATTTCTATCAATATTTATTTTGAAATTTTAACCAACTAAAAAAGAAGGCAGAGTTACAGAAACCCGGAGTCTAAAATTAATTTAAAATCCAGAAAATGTAAAACCCCGAAAACACAAAATTCGCAGAAAACTCACAGAAAACTCAAAATTCAGAAATCACACTATCCCGAACAGCCAATTACTTTTTATCAAATTCTTTAAATTGTTTAACAAAAACAAAACTTCAAATATGTTTAAAAAAACACATAACTGTCAAGATGTGTTAAAAAATTATTAAATCATATTTAAGATAAATTAATGTGAAGTGTTATAAATTTTAGTTTACTGCAATATTTTCATTCACACTTAATTAAATTACAACATGACTTAGTGTACAATAAAAACAACAACATATTAAAAGTTTAAGGCCCATTTGCTGATACTACACATAACGATTTAAGTTAAACTTAAATTCTTAGGGGGTACTTTTTCCATGTCATAAAGTGATACTTAAGAAATTAAGTTAAACTTAAATCGTAATGTGTAGTAGCAGCAAAGCTCCCTAAGTGACTTTAATATTTTAATAATTTTCATTTTATGTTAAGTTGACCTATAGACTATAGCCCACTTAACATATGAAAATAATTAAAAATAACAACAACTATCCTCTTGTTTACTTGCGTTTACATTTAAAATTCTTTTACCGCAATTGAAATCTGGAAAAATTAATAATAATAATATTTTTTTAGGATTAGAAATAAACATTTTTCGAGATATTGGTTTTTTGGGCTTTTTGATTTGGGGATTTTTGGAATTTTCTAGATTATGGGGTTTCCGTATTTTGAATTTTCTGGATTTTGAGTTTTTGGGTTTTTATGATTTTGGATTTTCTGCATTTTGAATTTTCTAAAATCTTTAAATCAATTGCCTGAAGAATATTGAGACGTCCCTTTAAAACTTTAAATCCTTAAAACTAAACAAGACTTTTATATATAGGTACATAAACTTTATTGACACACATTTAAACTGCATTTTGAAAACATAAACACGACTTTCATGAATTAAGCTGAAAAAATACACCAAACAAACATTTATAAAATTTTAACCGCCAGGCTCCAATTTCATATAACTAACCTAGAGAACACCTTACCTCCCATGTTAAGGTCAGTTACGAGTAGAATATTTTTTAATTTTATTACCTTTAATTAATTATAATTGTTTAAAGGGCTTAGCATGATAAAAATTTGAAAAACGAACCAATTTATATTAGTTATAACAGTTAATATCCATTGGAAGTATGAAATGGTAGCGCGTGATATATGCCCATCGGTGGATCACCTTGGCCCTGCGGAGTCGCATACACATGTACCTACATACCAACCTATGCATGAATTGAACTATAAATTTAAATTTCTTTAATCGCGGTTTGAATTTTTTTTTTATTATTTAATTATTATGTTAAAAAAAAAAGAAGCTAATATCGAAAATAAATATTGTTGTACTAGATTTGTTCGAGATTTTATTTTAATCATTCGGGATTATGTAATTCGGTTTTTTTTGTCTTTTTCTAGATTTTTGCTATGAATATGTTATGTTTCGGGATTTCGTCCATTCGAAATCAATACAAATTTCAACAAAAAGACAATTTTGAAGATCCCAAAAGGTCAAAATCCCATTAAATGGTTTTTCGAGATTTTGGGTTTTCTATGTATTGTTTGGGTTTCCTACTGGACTTTGTGTCTCCTGGTGTCATGGAATTTCTGGATTTTGTGTTTCCGGAAAAATTGTTTTTTGGGTTTTCTGGATTTGGGATTCAGTCTTACTCACATCAATCACATAATAATGTTCTGTACACAATTTTTATCAAATCAGTCCACCCGTTTAGGATCAAGCTCAAATTAAAGTGGACTTACATTACCGGCTGCGGCTGACATGAGGAAACGCACCTTTTATATTTTCTGCATCTTCATTTAACGCTTCAATTTTGATTAGAACTTCAATTTTTTTTTCACGAAATCAATACTTTAGTATATCTCCTTTTGAAAAGTCACTCCTCAAAAATAATCTTCACACTGGTTCTTAAATAGTTTGAGAATGGCAGAGATATTTGAAAGACTGCATGAAATATGAATGTCTAAATATGGTCTCATCAGTTTTCTACACATTTAGATATACTCATGTCTCACATTCTTAAGAATTTTGAAAGTTGTTAAGCTTTACGAAATCGATCTGACTAAAAGGTCAGAAAAAGTTTATTTTTTTTAAATTATTAGCATTGAAATTGGAATAATTCATTATAATTAACATGACTGTTCTAATTACCTTGAACCTATGTTAATGGTTTGTGACTTTTGAAGAGTGTGATTGGTGGTCGTGCGCCATTGGCTTTTGCCAAGTACTGGTTAGATCATGTTTCTGTCTATAGAACCATGTGAATTTAGCTTCAAAATATTTTCTCCTACACAATTAACAATAAATAAGTAAATACACTCTGCTTCACTTGATTGAGGTCATTTGGTAAATATTTGCCAAGAAAAACAATAATATTTTCAAAAATATTTCTTATTTATATTACATATTTGAATAAACTATAAACGAAGAGCTGCCAGAAAATTATTTAATTATATCAAGAATATGTACTGAAGAAAGGAAATTCTTTGCGACTAAATAGTCTTATTATTCGACAAAAAAATCGTCAACAAATAATTTTTTTAATCGTTTTCTATTTATTCGTAATAATTGCTTGATTCACATTAAATGATATATTTATAATTTTGTATTTGTTTGTGATCAAAAAATCGCGCGGGAAAACCACAAGTGCGTGCATGGCAATAACAACAGAAAATTGCAAATGCCTTCCTAGCTTTAGACCTTTTTTCTATTCGATTAACATCGAAAACACAAAGCTATAGCCAACTGCTTCTGATAAAAAATAAGTCAGTAGGCGAAAAGTCGATTTGCTTATATTAACTTCCTTCAAACTTTAATCTCATTTTTGTGGAAAACTATAATTTCAGACTTATAAGCCCTTTTATCTTTACGTCTTAAAACCAGTCTTCGCTTAAAAGGGTACAAAAAAAAAAAGCATGTCACTCAATCAAGTGACGTTCAACTGTTAGAAATTTCTAACACAATTTCCTCATCTTATTACTGTCACAACAAGCTCAGCGATGAATTTATAAATATTCAGCAATAATAAAACGTCACGTGCTAAAAATATGATATGAGCCGTGGACCGTGATTAATCATTTTTCTGACAGTTGCTCCAAAAGAGATAAAGATTTTTTTCATCATACAGACACACTTAGCGCTTTATAAAGTATACCTTTACTCTAAATAAGTTTAAGCACACATATATTCATATTCATATAAGATAAAAACAATGTGTTGCAATATAATTTCTATTGTTTGTAGGATATTTTTTATTTTTATTTTTTTTTAAAAGAAGTCACTGCTTGACTAATCTGATAAATCACTTGAAGACACTTGAGCTGTTTGTAAACATTTAAAGGCAAGTTTGTTTACACTTAAATGATTTTTCATTGTTTTTTTAATTTATTTTAAAAATATATTTTTTTTTAATTAGATTTCAGACGTATGAAGGTTACTTACATATTATACGTGAATAAATAACACGCTTTAATTTTGTTTTGTTATAGTTTGATGAACAAAGATGCGTTGCGCATCTATTGCTTTCTATATACATTTGATTGCCAAAAGTTATGAGTCAGAATTGTTTGAACATTCAATTCAATTTATACCAAAAAATGAATGACTCGATGATGAAAAAGTATGTCAAATATTTATTCAATTTCATGCTTAACATCGCTATAACTGATATATAAATTACCTACATATATTTATTGTTGTTCTTGAACATAAACAATAATTCTATTTCCAGAAAGTGTTTTTTATTTGTTGGTCTGCAACGAACCTTTTACCACTCTGGATATGAATTACCTTTAAATTATTCATAAAAAAGTACCTTCCTACAGTACCTACCTATACCTACTTTGATTTTTTTTCTTAAACTTTTAACTAAAACATGGGAAAGGAAGAATTATTAAAATGTTAACCTCGATTATTTCTTATGATATAGGTGCTATAAGTAGGGCTATAACCCAATATTATACTATTCATATACATAAAAGGGAAGTTTTGGATTCGTACAAAAATCGAACCTCGAGTTTTAATCAAACCTTTCATTATGAGGATAGAGGACAAGAAGAAATGGGTCCCGTCTTTCTTTTTGCACCTTGATCAAAAGCCTTTATGCCCGAAGACTTCTTTTTTAAAACTTAAGGGCTTTAAGATAATTTCCTAAAAAGGAAATTAATTTTGATTGTTTCTAAAATAACGGTACCTGCTCACAAATTTTTTTTATAGCAAATTATGAAAATTTTATTTTCTACAAAAACATGCGCAAAAATTTTATAAAAACAAAATTCAGTAATTTTTTTTACAAAAAGGCTATCATGTAAGAAAAAAAAAATTTCCCAAAAATGGTTATAAACTGGCTAGAACCAATTTTTTTGGGCTCTGCGAAATTAGGCCCCAGGAAATAAGAACCCAAAAACAAAATGAAATAAGGCCCCAAATCATTTAATGGAAAACAACAACAAAAAAAAAAATTTAATTTTGGGTTATTTCATTTTTTGGGGCCTTTTTTCATTTTTTTATTGGGGCCTTATTTCATAATGAAACAACAATAATTTTGGGGTCTAATTTCATTTCATATTGAAAAATATTTTGGGGCCTTATTTCATTTAGCATATTTTACTTGTCTAATTATTTTTTGTTTGAAAAAACATTTTGGGGCCTTATTTCATTTTGCATAATTTACTTGCTTATGTTAAAACATCATTGTTTTTCACAAAAAGTATCGTGAAAATCCGCTAATCGAGGACCCAGAGCTTAAAAAATACCGCTTATTGTGGACCCAGCAATCATGTTTCAATGTAAAACCGAGGTGATGAAGAATCTTTAAGAGAAAACTTTCATCACTTTCATTACGAAGTGTTATTAATTTAATTAACTATATATCTACATTTACCTAATTATGAATTGTGAAAAGTTTGTGGGAAAAAGGAGGAATAGTGAATTATTGTATGTTCCTCTCCAAAAAATTATATATAAAAAAAAATCAGTGTATAAAAATCTAGTCAAATATGAGTGCTGGAGGAGTTCCTGTAATGCTAGATTAGTTTTATTGCCACCTACATTTACATTGAAAAGCATCATTAAGTAACAGAATAGCTGATAAAAATAGCGCTATTTTTTTCAGCTATTCTGTTACTTAATAATGCTTTTCAATGTAAATGTAAGTCCTACACCAACTAACAAACTCTCCCATACGACTCTTTTACATCCTTTTGGTATACTTAAGAATTATTATCTTATTATAAAACTTAAATAGGTCTCATAGCTTTTTTATTTTAAGACCTGAAAACTTTTTCTCTACAAATACTTAAATCTTATAGATAAATCCTAAGAATATAGGATTATATAATCTTATAGTCTTATAAGAATCCCTTTGTGAAAATTCAGCTCTAAGTATAATATCGAAGTCTTTATAATCCCATGACAACACTTACATAAGAATTTTAGTTTTTTTATACTTCTATGCAAAATCTTACAGGATCTGAGTTTAATATCTCTTATATATGAAGTTCAAATACCAATAGGAGGCTTATATGAGATCATAAATAAAATAATCAAAATATGCATTATTTTGAAGTCGCGTTGTTGTTTTTCGAGATAAAAGTTCAAATAAGTAGATACATTTTCAACTGCATAATTATGTTTTTTCGTGCTCATATGTGAAAAATAATAAATATGCCATCATAACGCATAATAATAACTGATTGCATTTCAGTTTTCGATACAAAACATACAAACGCAAATAAAAAATAGTTGCTTTCTTTCTGAGAAAATTCTAAATGAGAAAGATATACATATATAATTTTTCAAAGTTTACAAATATGTAGGTACTCTGTTCTCTTTTGAGCGAATCTCAATCGAAGAGACGCATTCTCCTAGCAAGACTTAGTTGAGATGAGAGCCTCCCATTACTAGGTCATTTAACGCTTTTAACAGTGTTATAACAATCTTGTAGTATTCGTCAAGATTACTTCAAGCTCCCTTACATTAGTCTAATTAAGCTCTCGAAACATCTTATGAGAGGAAAAATGTTACTTGGTACCGCTCTACCAAGTTTCATCATTGTGCTCCATTTAATTGATCGCAATTCTGAAAAATAAGGCGAATACCACGAAATCCTCAAATTTTCTATTATTTCTTTAGTATGCACTACAAGACCTACCGCTGTGCGAAATTACACGATTCTCTAGTATCGGGAAGTGCTCCATAATGTTGATGTTCTGTCAGTTTGTTATAGTCACTTGCGGTTTTCGCGATTTTTGAAGTTCTATATCTCAGAAACCACTTATGCTAAGGAGTTTAAGCGCTTGTGCTTGGCCAGCTCGAAAATCGCCTGATTTTGTTCCTGGATTTTCAAATTAGTAGGGTATATGTTCACCATTTCTGGCTCCGATGAATGTCACCCGAGAGTTTTTCCAGCTTTTGTTCTGATTAACACGAATAATGTTGGCTTACAATTCGTTGATTTTTGTTGGGTTTGTGATTAATCATGGCTCTAGAGCGAATAACATTGGCTGTTATAAAATTGTAAAAGTAATAATTTCCTCTCATAAATGCTTTTGGAATATACAGGGTGTTTTGCATAAGATGCGACAAAAGGCTAGGGTGTGTAGGTTGATTCAAGACAAAAAAGTCGCATAGGAAGGGGTGTTATATTTCCCCCCCTTCCCCCGCTTTTCAGAAATAGAAAAAAAATTATTAAAAATCAACGGCAACACTTACAATGTCATGTTTTTTAAATCAAAAAATCAATTTTTTTAATTCTGTTTTTAAATCAAATTGTATTAGTGAATAGTTTTTGCAGAATTAATGCTCAAACTCAAAAATTAAAAAAAAAAAAAAAATTGTTAAATCTAGTTTTGTAATTTTTGATATTTAATGTTCTAATCCATTTTTAGTCAAACACTAAAAACCATATCGAAATTAACAACATCTACTTTACTGGTAGAAGAAAAGAAGATTCATATATTACCAGTTTACTGGCGGATTAAGATGTATCCCTGCACTTAAACTATTTCAGAGTTGCTTAGTAAACAAAAAAATACATAGGTACAAACTATTTGAATACAAAACAGATATGCTTTCCGCCACTCAGCAAGGTCATTTAAGTGAGTAGGTCTGACTTACGTGATTGTCATTGTTGGCCATGAAGTAAAAATGGAAGGGTTACATTTGCAGCAGGCAGCATGGCAGCAGATATAATCTATTTGTCATGTGTTCGATGAGTGCATCTGGGACATATTATTGTTTCCTTGTTGTTTTTATTCTGTTTTTTTTCAATAAATATTTTATGATCAAGGTTTTTTTTTCATTTAAACAAGCAGTTCATTTAAACAATTTTTAAAACAACTTGAAAATATCTCCATCCTTTAAAATGCGTTGATATAGCAAAATGTTTGTCTTGTGAGTTTATTTTAAATTTTATATGAATTTTCGTTAAGTAAATATTTATTCTTTTGAATTCCAAAGCATTTAATACAATTACTCGAACGAATATAGGAAGCTCTTTCGTCAGTCGTTAAAAGCTAAAGACCAAATAATTGTATCACAACATGCCAACCCACCCACTATAGCAAAATAATTTCTTGAATTCTTTTAAAAATATATTGTGTGAAGTTTTGTGCTATAACATTTCCTACAGTTAACCTTCACTGCTTTTATAATATACACAGGTATTTCGATTTTAGCTTAAACTGGGGTCACCCACCTAAAGGTTCATGCTTGTATGGTTATATGTGGCAGAATAAATGTGACATCTGAAGTGATTGAATTCTAATAATACCTACATTTCGAAAGAATATAGATTTGTAAATTCTATTTATGGAATGAAATTAAAACTCACTTTCGCAAAAAAATATTCTAATCCACTTTTTAAAAAACCTTAAATTTTATTATTAAATTAATTACATGTTTATGGGCAGTTTTATTGATAATCATTTAAAAATAACCAGATCATCATTTGATAAGCACATGCATCAGTGTTGATTAATTTACTGCGGATAAATAATGACTATTTTTATGAAGAAATTTGATGTAATCAATGATATAGGTACCCAGACAAAACCTGATATTTTTATTTGTCTATTTATCGAATTTCTCGTCAACGAGATTTATATTTCAGAGAAGAGAATTATGGAATCATATCTTAAAAAAAAAAAATTGTACAAAATTGAAAATTCTTTTGTGCAATAAATTTAAACTCGATTTTGACATAATCTAAATCCAGTTTTGCCATTTGCCTTAGTAATATAACATTTAAGTAAGGTAAATGTTTATGCCAAAAGCCACATTCGCTAGTTGCTTGTTTGGCGAATTTCGAGTCAAGTCATATAATAATTATGCTTTAAATATTTTTTGATTAGTTAAAATCTTTGCAAAGAAATATTTAATTGTTTTTTTATGATTCTATGTTTTCTTTCGTTTTATTTATGTGTCTCAATTATATTGAACTGGAAATAAAAATTCCCTGTCGAGATTTTAATCAAACATTTTTTGCTTTGGGGTAAAGACAAGGGGCCTATTTCACGGAACACACATCACATCACGTTAAGTTAATTATATAAACTTTATTTAGCACTGCAGTTGCTTTTTTCCCGGGACGAGGAATAAAATGTAAATTTTCAAATATGTTCAATCGATTGAAATCTAGCCATCCTCGATGGAATTTAACACTTTGTGCATTTTCTCCTAGAGTATCAATCGAAAACGCTAATTGACGAAAAGTTAATTGACTTAAAATGTCAACATGCGTCGCACTTTGGTCAAAAATTACTTTTTTCCTTTGCAAAAATCATAACTTTTTAACGCATGAAAATATCGCTACAATTTTTTTCTTCTTTAAGAAAATTTCCAAAGCTACAAAAATAGTTATTTTTAAGAAAATTGCTTAACTGGGTGTTTCGAAATCCTAGGCTGAATTAAGATTTTCTTACAAAAATGAATTCAAGCAACACTAAAAAACATTTAAAATTTCAGTGACCAATTTTATGTGTAACATTGTGGGAAAAAAGGAAATACACCAACATTAAATTTTTTTTTAAATAAATCTAAAATAGAATATACAATACGTGTTTTTTAAATTAATAAGAGATTTTAATTTTCAAAAAAAAAAAAAAATCATCATTGGCATCATTATAATTCAACAATTAATGACTTACTAGTTTCTGGGCAGTAACTATGTTAGCTTTTTTTGAGATCAGACGTGCCTTTTAAGATGGGAAGCGATCAAAATTTAATATTTCTTGCAACCTATTTTATTGGACCTTAAAATAATAATCCCTAGTTAAATTTTTTGTTTCAAATTTTTTAAAAGAAAAGAAAAGCAAAAAGAAATTAATTTCAATTACTTTCCCTTTTTTTAAAGCAATAAAGAAACTAGGGAGGTTTGCTGATATTACGCATAAGGATTTAAGTTGAACTTAATTTCTTAAGTATCTTTTTATGACATGGAAAAAGTACCCCTCAAGAATTTAAGTTCAACTAAAATCTTTATGTGTAGTATCAGCAAACGGGCCTTAATCTCCTAATTTTATCAGGTTAGAAAAAAATAAAAAGGAGTATACCTAAGGATTATAATTTTACCTCTTGTCGACGTTCATTGGTATTCACCTTCTTTAATTTCAAAAACTCTTTTAGTTTAGGAGAAATTTATTCAAAGAGGGGCGTGAAAGTGGGCGGACTAAAAAATTGAATGTTCAATATAACCACCTGCAACGGAACCTGGTGGTGTAGACAAGGACTCTCAAAAAAAAAACTTCTAATCTCCCAAAAGAGGAGGTACCATATCCATATGTCTCAAAAAAAAAGAAGGTACATTTCCAATTAATTTATTTCCTTTAAGTCCTTGCAAAACCTTCACCCCTTTAGCTGCCATTACGACACCTAGGCTACAGGATCCTAAAGGACGATCCTGGCAGTGAAAGTGAAGGATGTTCCTAGTTACGACGGCTCGGCATGCTTGCGTTAGCCAGGGCTCTGCTCGTCGATAATGGATGGGTTCTTGCCATCATAACTAAGAACGTTTGTTACGTTTAAAAATCATGGCGAATGAAAGGTGGATTTTCAATAAAACTAGAGAAAGTAATAGGTTCGAAATAATAATATCGAGACGGAAAATGAATCCAGTTTAAAAGAATTACTATTTGAATTTCCGTTAAAATGAAAACTAAGCGAGAGAAAACAAGAGTTAGCATCCCTAGAGAGCGGTAGGACAAGGTGAAAAGCCCTTAGGAGGCAAACCCACCCACGAATCACCGTTGAGATGCGTCCTTGGTTACTATTTACATTACTATAAGTCAATTTTTTTTTAACAATTGCCATCTAAATAAAAAGTGGTTTGGAAGTGGGTGGATTTTTGTACGATCAAGATAATAAAAAAACATTCTAATTGAAATACAAAGAAAATTTCACTATTTTAGTTCTTTTCAGAATGGAAATAACTAAAACATTTCAACATTAAAAAAAGTTGGAGCTGTAATTTCTCATAAGTATGGTTAAACGAATAGTTAAGCTAAAATATCCTGGTAATTTTTCAGTGGGATGTAGCGAAATTTTTTGTGTAGCTCAATTTAAATCTCAAAAACTCATAAAAAAATATTTTTTTTTATTTAAAATATTAAAAATATTAAAAATTTTATTTTTGTTTATTTTGAAATTTTAATTCACTTACAAATAGAACCACATAACATTGAAAAAAAGTATAAGATTTTCATGGAATTTCATGGAATTGCAAAAAAGAAAATAAATAAATAGAACGAAATTGGTCCAACTTTGAAAAGCTTTATAAACCAAAGAATTTACAAAAAAAAATATTTTGTTTGCTGTTTTTGAAGCTCTGATAGTATTACTATTAGAATTAAAAAATAAAACAACAAAACGTCGTATTTTGTATTTTTGCACACGACTTTTTGCTTTTTGGACCACAGTGCGTCCAAAAAGTGATCATCAACGCAAAAATTAATTTTTGCTTTTCTAATGCAGTGCTAATGGTCGGATTCTTTCAATTCGTATATGATTGTCAACGTTTTACGTGTCAACACATCATAACATCGAATAATCAAAATCATATTGACGCAAATGAATTCCACATGTAAACGTATTTTGGGAAAACATTCAGCCTTAAGCCTAGTACGCTGCTGATGCGAAACGAAATTTTTCTGTGATCTCCAAACAGACAACGAAACGCTTGCGAAAACACAACGGAAAATATCCTTGGAGAGTTTCACTAATTCCAAAAACAAAATCAAACATAAACGCGAAAAATCAGAGAAACCGATGATGTAAGAAAATGATAAACAAAAAAAACACAAATAAAACACAAATGTCATTTTTCCGTACACAATAAATAGTCTGTACAATTAATTCAGTGCGAAGAAGGAGCGGAGACTTCTCCGAATAATCTGCTACAATTAAAAATTTCGCTCTTCGAACAGCGTACTGCAAAACGAAAAGCAAAACGAAATTTTCCGTTTCTGATTTCGTTGTGTCATTTTTGTATGGGAGTTTTCGTTTCGCATCAGCAGCGTGCAAGGCTTTATTGTGAGTTTCGCCCGAATAACATTCCACCCTGAAAATTTGACATTTTACTTCTCGCCTATTGTGAGTTTCACCCAAATTTTGTGTTCAAAAAAATTCCCCTTATTGTGAACATTCATTTCGGGCGAAATGTAATTTTATTAGGCGAACGAAATTTCGTTTGGGCGAAACTCACAATAGCTTTTAAAATTCTGGGGGAACACAACATTTTAAGGTGAAATATTTTTGGGGTGAAACTCACAATAAGGCTGATTATGTCCGTTTGGTAACGTGAAATTTTTGGCAAATTTGCACAAAATTTCACAAGTATTAAAACTGCAGTTTTGGGAAATTTGTTGAAGAAAAAAGTTACCAAACAGCCATGTTAAATGACAAGAGTCATTCCTGTGTTCGTTAATGTTTTATGCCTTGATTCGATAAATGTTGACAATTTTTTCATCAATCTTTGATAGCTTGAGAAAGTGATGTGCTTTAACAGTATTTAAATTGATCTTCTAATCGTAGCTTATTTTTAAAATAGTGCTTTAGACGGCACTGGATCAATAGAGATTGTCTAAACAACACATTGAATTTAACAGTTCATGCATCGTACAAGTCCGGAATGAAAAATCTAATTTGCCATTATTGCTTGTATTTCGGACTAATTAGAGGGTTTACCATGCATATATAAAATATATGTATACCTAATTTATAGTTACTAATGTCTAAGTTTAACAGTAAACAGAATTCTCCCTTTCTTTTAAATAGCTAACAACATTGAATAAATTTAAAGAAACTTCTTACACATAATTTATCTTAAAAACATTTTCTTAAGTTTAAAAAAAAAATATAGTCTTTATCGCTATCCTTCACAATCAATCTGCAAAATATGTGAAACTTAAATATTGCTTGTATGATGTTTTATTTTCTTGGTATTTATATATTCTCGAATTTGTAAAATGTAGGACACCAAACTATAAGAAGACCTTCGGGCTCAAAAGAGTCCTTCAAATGCCTTTCGTACGTGACATGAGCATTATTTGAGTTTAAATTAAGAACACGCATACCCAGTGAAGGAATAGATAGAACAAATCGCACGAATCTACTTATAAGACAACAAGACAACAATATTCTTTTATAAAAATAGAAGAGCACTTTTAGCCCTAGATGTAATTATTTATTAGTTATTTATTAATAAGTCTACCATAAATTTGCTTTGTGATGGATAGGGTTATAGGTAATAATTAAAGTTGTACGATACATTTTCGGTCATTGATATCAATTTATTATTAATTCAAAAGAAAGCAAAAACAGTTTCTTGTTTTTTTTTTTTTAAATTGGTCATTTTCAATTAACAAATTTATAAATAATTAAAACATCATAGAAGTACGAGCGAGGCAATTTCCGGGAGACAAAACAGTTATATTTGATTTTGACCAATTAAGCGACCTAACAGCTAAATGCAATGATGTAGCTTCTGTTCGATATTTGACTGATATATTTTGGACTCGCTCATTTATTTTTTTTGGACGCGCTCATTTATTTTTTGTAGCAGTTGATCAATTTATAAAAAAAGCACTTTGAGATGTCAGAAACGTGAACTGGTAAACGTTTGTGTTTTTCAAAAAATATTTTTCTAATCACGATATTCGCAAGTCGTCCGATTTTGCTTAATATTGACGAAGATTCTTTTGATATTTTTATTTATTTTATCTCTTTTTTATAAGCAAAAAAAATCTTGACAAAATTTTTTCTGAAACTCTTGTGTTTAATATTATCTTCTTTTTTTTATTAACAGATACGAAAGATTGCTTCGCCGTGCGCAAGTAGAAGATTTAAATGAAGTTTCTGGAATCGGATGCCTTTACCAAAGTGGTGTGGATCGTCTGGGCCGACCTGTGATTGTGTTTTGCGGGAAATGGTTCCCTGCTCAAGATATTGACTTAGAAAAGGTATATTTTTTTTTTAATATTAAAAATTACAGAGTACCTATAAGTTATTATTAATAAATTGAAATTTTCAGGCACTCTTGTACCTGATAAAACTACTGGATCCAATTGTTAAAAGCGATTATGTAATAGCGTACTTCCACACATTAACTTCAACAAACAATTATCCCTCATTGCATTGGCTACGTGAGGTTTACAGTGTACTGCCATATAAGTAAGAATAATTGTATTACAATTTTAAATATTTATTGCTCATGTGTTTATTTGTTTTTTAGATACAAGAAAAATTTGAAAGCATTCTATATTGTACATCCAACTTTTTGGACTAAGGTCAGTCTAATGTTTTATTAAAATCAAAAATTGTATTCTTCTCTTTTATAGAAATATTTAGAAAAAATTGTAAATGGTTTTAGTTTCAGTTAAAAAACTAATTCATAAATGTGTTTTAAAAATGTTTATAAATTTCTTCAATACGAAATTTAATAAGAAATCTGTGGCTTCGATAAGGGTTGTCCTTTACTCATTATTTGTCAAGGTTGTCATGTTTGGTAATATGTGACGTAAATCGATTGAGCAATGCGCTATTGTGAATTAATAACCAGAATATTGTGAAAATTTTAAATTTGTCATTCGACATTTTATGTGAAAAATTCTATTTTCTACTTGTGGATTTAAAATTCAAATTAAAGATAGTGGCGAAAGGTATTAAACGTTTAAAACCGGCTCGTAATAAATTCAAAAATAGGACTCTGCTCTAAAAAAAACTATTTTTAAAGCCAGAGTCGACTCTTTGACAATTTTAAACGACATAAAGTACAGGTTCTTAAATGGTAAAGCACTTATCCAAATTTACAAGCTGCAAATAGCTTCTTTATTTCTTATAATTATTATTTACCCAGTTCGTAATAGTCAATTCACATAACATTTCTTCAACGAAAAATTATTTTTGAAGTTTTTTTTTTTTTAATAATACAAATTCTATTTTACTTCTGAAATACAAAAACCAAGTAGAAAATTTAGCACTAGCCACTATTTAATTGGACTTGTTGAACTATTTATTCAAAATAGCTTTTAACAGCCTTTAGTCGACAAAAATTGGCGTTTCGTCTCGGCGATCTCCCTTGGACCCATCAGTAGACTAGTGAGGGCCTTGTCAATACGCACAAATTATTATTATTTTTTTTTTGTGTAGCTGGATTTTATCTCTTAGATCCCTGTTAGATTTGGGTTATCAATCTAAAACGTACAAATGTTTCAATACGGCTATTTAGAAGCAAATCCATAACAGTCGCTATATCTATTCTCTATGATTTGGCTGGCTCAAAAAGTAAATCGCCTTTTGCAATGTCCGGTTTGTCTTCCACAAGCCTCATCAGTACATTTGCCTTTAATTTGTTATACTCGTAATATTTTGCCTGGCATAAACTTTTGAATATTATTTTCTATTAAATGGCCTATAAATAGGACAATAATTAGTTATTTTCGTCAATAACGAGAATTAATCACGATTTAATTAAAAATGCAGAAATGCATACAACATTGAGTTTTGTTTGCAAATTTGTTTGTTCAGATCGTTAAAATGAAACTAAGCGGCAAAAATAAAGTGAAAAAAATTCTTTTATTGTAATAAATTATTTAAATAAACTTTTTCTACACAGAATCGTTAAGAATCCCTTAAAGCTTATTTTGTAATGTTTCCTTTAAATTAAAAGTAAAGTCGCCATTAACAATGAATTGATTTAAGAAAATCATTTATTTTAGTCCCCTTCAGTGGTTTTAATCAAAGTTTCCATCATTAACTGATTTTTAATTAAATTTTACACCGGTCTTGCCTAAAACACCGAAGCATGAAAGTATAATCGACGTTTCTTGTCATTCTCATTATAAATGGAGAAAAAGGGTGATGATTCATCATTGATGATTCATTCATCTAACTCATCATTGCAGGTACAACTTATATTGTAAGTCGTAAAGTAATAAAACAAAATCATGTGAAGATAATTAAAATCTAGGCGTCCATCCACTAAGATAGGATGTTTTGATTTTACTTTTTTTTAAGTGGGTGCAGCGAGTTAGGGTGAATTCATGTTGGGGCTTCTACAAGGTGGCGCAAAATTAATCACCCTATCGGAAAATGTTATAATTTTTGCGATAAAACGGGTTCAAATGTGCAGCCACTTGCCGGATATCATCTTTTCCACTTAACAGAAAAAAAATGTTAAGGTCCAAATAAAGATTTCCATCACTCGAAATCATTTTTTTTATTTATGGATGATTACTTTTGCACCACCTTGTATAATGTATAAACGTTTCGAGCAGCGATGCGAGCAACAATGAAATCGAAGTTCTTATATTTAGAACTTTCTTATTTAGAACAAAAGCGATGTTTTTCTAATATAAATTACTATTCTTGCTTGTAGTTTTTGAATTTCATTATTAATTTTATTCAGTGCCACTTATACACCTATCATTGAGAACCATCATTTGAAGTTTTAGTTTTGAGGCACTTAAAACGATAATGATTATTTTGATGCCAATATGAAGCTATTGACTTAATTATTAATTCTTAACAAACAAAATTTTCACACATGAAATTAATTTCTCTATTCAATGATTAAACTATCTTGCCATTGGGGATAGAAATAATAATTAAGTCATCAGCTTTTAATTGACATAAAAAAAATCAATTTAAGTGTCTCAAAACTAAAAATTAAAATTTCCAATTATGGTTTTCAATAATATAGCTCTACATACAGGGTGATTGGTATAAGGTACACCAAAAAGCTAGAGTAAGTAGGTTGGGTTAAGACAAGAAAAAAATCGTATATGAGGGGGGGTCTATTTCCCCCCGTTTAGGTGGGAGAGGCAATTTTCTAAAAAATTGACTTAAATTATTATATTTTTGTTTTTTATTTTGAATTCAACTGATTTTTGTTTGAACATTTGAACGCACGTTTTCCTCTTCTACCCACAAGTATTGGTCAGAAAAAAAAAAGAGATTTTAATCAAAAATTTACATATTTTCGGCCTCATGTAGTAATAGAGTCCAAACGGAATTCGAATTTGATTGAAATTTCGTACAAAGCACTTTTATGTGCGATTTTTGCTTAATTTTAACGTTTTAATTTTCTCAAAAAACTATTATCTAAGTTTAGCTAAGCCTTTTAGGGTTAGTTGTTGTTGCAATTAACAAATTTATTAAGCCCCGAATCGTTTTTTTTTCTCCAATTACCACCGGGCTTTTAAAAAAACACCCCTAATACTGCATTCCAGTTTTTTCCAGGGGTTTGACGTTTTTTGAGAAAATTATTTTATTATTCACGTATGTATAAAACGATTTTTTATAATTTTGCAATCCGGGGCTTCTCCGTAGTTAAAAAAATATTGCATTTAAAAAATTAAAAAAAAAATCAAAAAGAAAATTAGTTTAAATCAAAAGGACTAAACATTTTTTTTTATCATTTTCTCGGTTAAGAGTGGACGCAACAAAAACATTTCTGACTGTTCATCTGCTTTATTTTTACTTCTTCGCAATGGTTGCTTTGTTTTATTTTTCATTGATTGATTTTTTATCAATTGCTCACCTTATTATCTTTGGCTATCTTTGGATTAAAAAGTTTTGTGAAAGTACAGTTACTTTATTTTAATTTTTAAAATTTAAATCAATTTTAAAAATTTAAATGGATATTAATGTTGCCTTATTAAAAAAACTAATTTTGGATCAAAGTTTAAATATTCAATATTATGTTCTTTTGATATTTTTTAGCAAAATTTTGATAATGTTAGCAAATTTTGATATAACAAAAGAGGCTGTATAATAATCAATCAATCAATAAAGCAAGTTATTGAATTCTTACTGCAATGATTTTTTAGAGAACTTATATCTTCAATGTGAAGCTACATAATAGTTTTTAAACGTGCAAAATAGTCTTACATTTTATTAGTAGTTTAATTTAATTGTTGGTTTAGATCAAATAAAAGGAATGAAAATACAAATATATAGGAACTTTACAATTTTGAAGGGGTAGAGGGACGATGAATTCAGTACACTTTGGTAATTGAAGATGCTTTAGAATTAGATTTATTTTATTATAACTTTACTCAGTAAGGTATCATATTAATTAGAGTAAATATCAGTACCACAATACTATAAGTGCATACATATGTATGTATATACTATATACATATATATGTTGCTAAAGCGAAATTTGATATAATGAACAACAAACAATATTCAAGAAAATCCTTGATAAAATGACGCTATAACAACCAAATTTATTTAATGATTTCATTTTGATTAAATAATAACCAGCTAGGAACAGGTCGGGATTAATGGCCCCAAAGTTATTGACATTTTTAACTTGACTGCTTCATTTATTTATTCATTCATACAAACAAGTCAAGAGTCTAATGTAGGTAGCTGAAATTGCACTAAGTATATACTAGTAAAGTGTTTCTTCATGTACCTACCTACGTCATTTTCTATAGTAATATTAATTTCCATTAAAGAACTCATTCATTAAAAATAGAAAAGTCTTTTCAAGGCAAAGTTGTTCTATTTATAAATCTTTCTGTTTGATCTAAATATAGAAATAAATTCAAATTTCCAAACGACGCAATGCCTTGGCCTTATAAAGTCATTCAAAACAGAATAAATTGATAAATACATAATATTAACACGAAGACAAGCTAGTACCTACTACATATTTGTAAAGTAAATAGCTACGTAAAATTTTTTTATTTTTCTTTATTTATTTTTGATTAAAATATTATCCCCGCGTGGCGATTTTTTTATGGCGACACATTTTTATTTTACTTTAGCCGTAAAATTTACAATTAATAAATAATCGGATCAAAAAGTTTGTTTATTATGTTTTCCTTGTTACTTTTTTGGCGACATCCGTACATGACATGAAACTCCACAACATCGTGATTATTGACCTTATAAAGTTCCCCAAAATATTCTATGAATAATTTTTCATCGAAAACATCGTAAATATTTTTTTCCTTTTTCGTTTCCTGAGTAAAGGTAAAATGTTTTCGATCTAAAAATAAAATTTCAATTAGGAAAAATTTGGACAACAAAGGTTCAGTTTCTTAGTTGAATCAGATTTAATTAACCCTGCAAACACATTAAACACTAATTAAGAATTTTATTATTGAAGGATATATAATTTGTCAGAAATTCCATAGTTTCCGCAGTTCGATATTTTTTATGGACAACCCCAATGTAGAACTTGTCGGAAATGTATATGTTCATTTAATCTAGAATTAAATTTATAAATTTATTGCTTTAAATCTTGTTTACAGTTCTCATGCGAAAAATAAAATGTTATGCAAAAATTCATTAATTCATTGAAATTCTACCAAAATTATATATTTTACTTATTCTCACAAGCACTAATATTTAACTAATTTAGTTCTAAATATTTGTATTTGCATGAAAAACAACTTATCGGTTATTTTTGTTTTAGTATTAAACTAGTTTTAATTTACTGGTTTTCAGCATCATCTTTCGAAAAACTCCCAAGCTTTTGATTTACATACTTTTCAATTCATAACAAATTTAGTTGAAGTTTGTCCCTTTTCACACTAGGAAATAAGTTGATGGAGATTTTTTTGACGTTATCTTTTAATTTCTTTAAAAATCTCTTTTACCTTTTACACGAAGAAACAAATTTCTCTTGTTTCCTTTTAAATGAGCTTAAATGAACACAGAATACTGTGTGTATAGAGAGGAATGACAAATAAATCTCCTCAAATCGTTGACCGGGGAGATTTCGTTCCTTCCCTTTACTTGGTGCCCTTATAACCTTAAAAGTGGAAGTTGCTGGAAACTCAGTTTCTTCGTGTCAATGAGGACTTTCAGGCCAATCGAATTCGTAGTTTTTGAGTTTTTGCTGATTTTGATATTTGGTAATCAGCGCCATCTACCGAAGAACATTAAAACTTTAAAGTAACGTGCAGTTTGTTATTTTTAAAGCTTTTAGTATATTTTTGTAGATTTTGTTCAGTGCCATCTATCGGATAACTTTAAAACTTTCGATAAAGGTGAATTTCTCACTTCTTAGTAAATATGTACATTCATTACTATTCTGCTAAACGTTCACGTGAAAGAATTTATCCTACTATCCGTCGGAGCGAAACGATTTTCTTGAGAATTTCAAAAATAAACGTTTCTTAAGATTTACACTTAAAAAACAGAAGAGTAAAAAAAATAATGTGAGATAAATTGAATAAAACATTAACGTGAATCGAAAGGTTCGATCGAACCGAATAGCGAATAGGTCTGATTTTGTCATTTTCAGGTCGATAAGGCGGTTCGTTTTTCATTTTCGTCATCCTTAGAAATTCCTATAACAAATAATGTTTTTCTTACTTTAACTTCTAAAACAATAATTACTTTGTTGTATGATTTAAAAATAGGCCGGAAGTCATTTTTAAACTGTTGCCTAGTTAAAAGTTGGTTTAATTTAATTTTGTGACATTTATTTTAATATTTGAAGTTGAATAATTCAACAAACTTCTAGTTTGATAAATACAGAATGGAATTTCGTTTAATATTCAATAATCTTAAACTGCATTTTATTAAAACATGGGTTAAGCAAACGACTATGGGCCCTCCTTACCAATAACAAAATTTAGAGACGACTTCAATATTTAAGTAAAATGTACCATAATGGTATATACTCTATATAAAAAAAAACATGATAGGACTTAAATATTTAAGTAGACCCTAAATAATGAATACTACATGGTACGGACTCGTAAATATGAAACATGTGATATATGGTTCATTATTTATAGCCCATAACATTATGGTTCATTTTACTTGAATATTTAAGTCGTCTTTAAATTTGGTTATTTGTAAGCCCCTATGACTCTGCGCCTATGATTTTAAATTACGTTACTCATATAACTTGATCATTTTAAATGAAATTAAAAACAAACAAAAAATTACTTTTATTCCAGATGATGACGTGGTGGTTCACAACATTTATGGCTCCTGCAATTAAAGCTAAAGTTCACTCTTTACCTGGTGTTGAGCACTTGTATTCTGCTATCACTAAAGATCAACTAGAAATTCCCGCATATATTACCGAATACGATATGGCTGTAAGTTTAGAATAAAATATATTAATTTTGTATTCATAATATTATTTATATTAAACATTTTGTTTTCTATTTCTTTATAGACAAATGGACTTCACTATTTTACTCCTGTTCAGACGCCCACATAGGCCAGACTACTTGCTTAAAATAATCAACATATGAAAATTATTATTTAAATTATCTATTTCGTACTTATATTATGTATTTTATGTTTCAATTAATGTATTTTATTTTTGTTTAACTTTAATTTTAGTTAATTCATTATAACATAACAACAACAAAAATACCTAATCTACTAATTTGGATATAAAAATAAATTTATTTAAAACTTAAAAATATATGAAAAAAATTATGCTTCTAGGAACAGTGAATACCAATAGATTATGTAGGTGATAAATCATTCTTATGATGGTAGAGAGTACATACTAATTAAAAAAAAACAAAAATGAAATCGTTATATAAAAATTAAAAAAAAAAAAAAATTATTAAAATAATGAAAAAAAAAAAATTGTTATTGCTAAATACGGATCCATACAATCGAATTGAGATTAAAAAAATAAAACACGTTATATCGTAAAAAAAAAGTTAACAAAAACAAAAAATATCAATGGAGACATTGTTCGATATTAAAAAAAACTCCCCACTAAAACACACTGCTCATCATCTGTTTGGAACGAGAACTTTGGCTCTTCCTTTCAATTGCTTACATGTAAATATAACGAAATAAAATAAACATTGCAATCACAACAATATCTGAATGATCAATTACCGCAGTAACACTCAGGGCGATTGGTTTTTAATGAATAAAAATGCTAAAAACAAAAATGAATACAATATAAAAATATGTTGACCTATATTTACAAGCGACGTATATTAATAAACAAATTTAATAAAACAAATATGTAATGCAATTGAAAAAAAAAAAAAATAAACTGAAAATAGAACATAAAATAAAATTATATTTTATACAAAACCTTGCTACGGTAGAACATAGACAAAATAACCTAAACATTTATTTACACATATCGTCAGTTTATTCGCTCAAGTTATTACATACATTTTGTTAAACAAGTCCCCATCAGTGAAACTGCAACAACTCAACCTCCATTTCACTACTTTTAAAACTACATATAGCGTCAAAATACATATTTTTCATTCAGATGTTTCGTTATGTCCAATTGCTCGACTTACTGAAATCGCTATTGAGAAGTATTAATACATACTGGGGAAAACTATACAAGTAATTAATTTGAAAGCAATACTAAATTTGGTGTGAATTACGATTTCTTTAAAAAAAAAAAGCCAGTCGACTGAACTTTACACTCGAAGACTCGGTTGCATCTGACCTTGAATTTAATAACCAAATAATATCTCAAGAAGGTTTAGCTCAGGTCGCTCTTCTAGAAACTTGTCAGATTACAACATATTGTTATTATTCAACGCAATCTACAATTTTCATCAAAAATAACTAAAACAAGTGTTCAGACATGTTGAGAATATTTGATTAATTTTAATGTTTCGTGTTTTCAGATGTCATTCACCTACAAGTTATGCGTTCACACCGAAATTAAGTGTTTCCCCCAATAATAACAAAAATAATGTGGAAACTTCTCTCACCTAATATTTTTTCGAGCATATTTATTTTAAGGGACTTTCAATTTATTTTTTAAACCGATAATTTTAGCACGTATGTAAAATTTTATATATCTTGTTATATTCTAAACCAAGTAATACTAATTTAGCGTGCCAAGTCAATAAAATACAAAATATAAAAAATAAAAAATAAAAAGAAATTATTTCAAATTTTCTTTGAATTCCTAATATTTCTATAAAATTTCGGTTAAACATATAATAAAGAGAAGAAAAAGTAACTTTTTGAACTTAGCATTCGATTTAGCCAATGTATCTATTAAAAAAAAAGCAAAAACAATGCAAATAAACAAATATGATTATTACGAAATTGGCCTTAAATAGAAATATTATGAAAGCATAAAATAAAATAAAAAAAAAATAAATACAAAAATCCCAACGTTAATAGACAAAAATAAAAATAAATAGTAAAACGCAGAAAAAAAACAACATAGAATAACCTTAATTTATCGATAATGAATTTATTGTTGCATACTATTAAATGGTAGTAATGAATCGTTCCACCAAGTATTAAATAAAAACAATAAAAAAAGAAAAACAAAAAATCGTGAATAAAAAATAAAGTTACTATATTTGCATTGAACATAAAAAAAATTGTACTATTATAGTTCTCTCATTCAAAAAAAAAAAAACAAAACTTATATTGTAAAATATTTTCCTTCATTTAAAAAGAAAAAACATTTTAAATGGAACATTTTTAATCTTCTCACAAAAAAATAAAAAAAAAAGTAGTTGTTGATAATATTTTTGTTATATTTAAATTTTGTTCTTTCGGTAAAGGTAAAAACAAAAAAATAAATACAAAACAAAACAAACAAAAAAAAAGTTTTGAATGTAAGAAGTACCTATATTTTATTATTTTTTTTTCTCTAGAAAAAACCTTTAGCAGTGTTTTTTTAATTAAATTATTCCATTTTGCACATTTTCATTCATATTATATGCGTACCTAGATAAGATGTGTTTAACAAAATTAATTAAAAAGAAAAAAGTAAAGTTAAAAACGAAAAAAATATTATTATGATGATAAAATGCTGAAAGAACTAGCAAAAGTCTATAAGAAATTGTTATGTTTTTCCCCCTTTTACTCTAGCGTAGGTTGTCGATATTATATTAATATAATAATGAAATATAAAAGAAAATCATTGTTTTTGTATATATATACAATTTAATAATAAAATAAACAATTTATAATTCGGTTGCGGAAGTTATTAATTTTGTTTTAATTTTTTTTGTATAGAAATTTAAATCATTTAGGTATGTATGTATGTATATTGGTAAGTGTAATTTTGACATATCTTCGGATATTTCCATTTTTTGTTCTATAAAACTTTCAACACATTTTGCCAAACTAGGGTACCTATAGATGGCGCTCAGCCCCAAAACGACTTAACCCCAAAATTTTCGATCTAAGATAAATGAGTTTAAAGAGAAGCTTATTTTAAACATTATTTTTTATTTTAATTGAAAGTAAAATAAAAATTGTTCATTATTCTTGTTTTGAAATAATTGTTTGTCCCAAGAGTCATATCAGCCTTATTATGAGTTTCGCCCGAACAACATTCCACCCGGAAACATTCCACCCTATTGTGAGTTTCACCCGAAATTTTGTGTTAACAAAATTCCCCTTATTGTGAACATTCATTTCGGGCGGAATATAATGTTATTGGCTTATTTTTAGTATGCGAACGAAATTTCGTTCGGGCGAAACCCACAATAGCTTTTAAAATTCCGGGGGAACAAAAAAATTTAAGGTGAAATATTTTTCGGGTGAAACTCACAATAAGGCTGAATATGTACTGTTTGCTTAACTACGGTAAGTTTTTTTTTGAAAATTATTTCTCGTGGAACCATTTTTTGATGTTTTTTTTTATAGAGTACAAACATTTTTCCGCAATTATAACACCACTCTACATAGGCCTTCGGTTAACTAGCTGGCCCGCCCCGACTTCCCAGGGGTTGACAAATCTTATTTTCATAATAAACTTTGGGATAGTGGAATACCCTATCTAACAAATTGCTATTCTCCAACGCAAGGAAAAATTGCTATAGCTGGCATAAGCTATTTCAATAACTCGTTTCGCTGAAGCCCGCAACCCTTCCATTAAAAAAATTGTGCTATAACCTATACATACATTGTTTCATTAAAACTTGATTGAAGGAAATAAATCCAAATAAACAAATATATTTAATAATATAGCGATTATATTATTAAGAAGAGTAAAATGGATAAGACTGTATTTTCACCAACAATTTCCAATTTTAACAAAAATAAACTGACATCTTGGAACGGAAGAAACATTTTTTTTTCAAAATATTTTTTTTAATTTATTGATCTCATTCATATTTAAAAAATGAAATCGTATATTTCACATTTCACCCCATAAATTGCTAAGTTTCAACAATAACATCGAGATCCATCCTCCACATATAACATTTCTATAAAGAAATTTTAAAGCCATCTTAACTTTAAGATACCTCTAAATAGCTCTTAAGTGCGAAATCGGTATCTATAATCAATTTTCACATTTAAGCACCATGACTTAAAGGCCTCTTAACTTAAACGCCAATCAGGGCGTTTAGAGGTAACTTAAAGCCATTTAATATATATTTTGAGATCTCAAAAGAATTGTTTTTGTGTATTTATTAGAGAAATATGTATAATATACATAATATGTATCTGTATATGTATGTAGGTAGAATTTTCAGTTTTGTGTTCTAATTAAAGAAAGTATGAATAATAATTATAAAAAAGATATATTTATATCAAACGGCTGAAAAAAAACCAAAGAAATTTGTGAAAATAAAAACACGTCATAAAACAAAATGGAGTCCGGTTTCATTTCTTTTGCTTTGGCCTACATACCATCCAGTTGCTTCTCTTTCCCTCTTATTTGCTAATGAGCTTGTTTTTTGTTTGAATTTTTTTCGAAGCTTTCAATAACAGCCTAAAAGTATGCAATTCTTAGAATACATGACACAATCGTTGTTTAGTTAAGTATCAATCGGAATACGATTATAGATAAGAATTTAAGTATATAACATCATTTAAAGGCAATTTAAATATTTAAGCAAACTTAACTAAATGGCCTCTAAGAGACGTTTTAAGAAAATCTAATAGATACGGCTGATAGTCCTTAAGTAATTTTTGAAGTCCACTTACATTTACATTTTTATTTATAAGGAAGATATAAGTTAAATATTAAAAAACTAAATTGTAAATAACGAAAAAGAAAAAAAAACACTATATTCACGCTATTAGCCGTGTTTTTTTGCAAGCCCGGGGGGAATTGGATGAAAAAAACGACGTCGGTGCTAAACAATTAACATGTTAAATGCAACAACAACTAATCCCGGAGAAATCTCGGGGTTTAACTTAAGCGCACCGAAAAACTGTGTTACCGACATGAATTGCATACATGTTATCGATAGTTTATATGAAAACTCCATGTTTTTTACTGTCATGGCGTCGGTAATCCCCGCTGTCGTTTTTTTCAACCAATTCCCCCCGGGCTTGCAAAAAAACACGCCTATTGTTAACGACACGATTGACATATTTGGTCTGTTTGGTAACGTGAAATTTCTTGCGAATTTGCACAAATTTTCACAATTTGCTGTCAAAACCCATAGAAAAAAAACTCAGTTTTTGGGAAATTTGTTGAAAAAAAAGTTACCAAACTAATATCTCCTTCAAAAAAATTGGTTAAACAAATTTAAAACTTGATTTCCTCAATTTTATGGCAACAAAACTGAGAAATTTTTCTGACAAATAATGTAATTGGGATTGTTGATATCTCAGTACACATCGGGTGTTGCCCAACAAATGGCGCTGTTTCAATATGACATCTGTCAAAATGATAGCTGTCAATAGGTTTGTTCGTTGAGCCCTGAAGTCACCCTGGGTTCGCCCTAAAGCGTTTTTTGAAAAACCTTAACTCACCCTCATAATATTGAAACCTGGGGTCGCCCTGAACTCGCCCTGAAGTAGAACTAGGTTTTTTGCTGCGGCGAGTTGAGGTAACGATTGAACTGCCAAAGTGACACGAGTTGTGAGGCAATTATTTGTTTATCTTTAGTTGTGAATTTGCTTATTTTTGCTTATAGCTTATTTTTGAAATAGAAATTGAAAGATAACAAATAGAAATAGGAAAAGAAAACGCTTGATGTTGTTTCTATTCGTTTTTAAAACTAATTTAAAACACATTTTATGTTTTAATTACTAAGCACATAGCTTCTTGTTTTTTGCGTTTAATGTCAACAACACAATTTAAACACCCTCTGACGTTTTTTGAAAACCGAAAAACTCAGGTTTTTTTTACAATTCTTGGGGTTGTCAAGAAAACCTGGGTTAACCCTGGGTAAAGTTCAACGAACGAAACAAATATCTATAAAAATGACATTTGTCAAAATGGCATCTGTAGATATTATGGGCCTTACCAATAATCAAATTTAGCAACGACTTAAATATTTCAGTAAAATTAACCTAAATTCTGGTGATCCCAAATAATATACCATCCATGGAATGTTTTTTTGAAGACCATTTTTTGAAGACCATTCCATATAAGATTCATTATTAAGAGTCCACTTGAATATTAATATATGTTCAATATATTATGGTTTATAAGCTAGATCCCATTCTATTATGGTCCATTTTACTAAAATATTTAAGTCGTCACTAAATTTGATTATTGGTAGGGCCCTATGAAATTCGCAAATGAGCGAAATGCATTTGTTTTTTGCAATTTTTTGAATGAAAAAGTCCATTTTTTTTTTAAAAAGGGCCTAGGTATGTCTCATTTCTGAATAGTTTAAAAGAGAAACCAAATAAATTGATTGGAAATTGCATGAGTTACACGTAAACACACAAAATATCATCTTTAGTTTTATATACAGTAGAATCTCGAAAAGATGAACAGATATGAAACAGGGCCCGTTCATCTTTTTAAATTGTTCATCTTTTTGAGCTTCAACATATGTTTGAGGAAGAAGATATAGTAAACATTAAAAATTATTTACATAACAAATTAAAACAAGCTCAAAATTATTATTCAGGAGGAACTAAAGGCAAAGAAAAAGTAAAAAATTATGTTGGGAATAAAGTGTTCATATTTTCGAGTACAAAAATTCAACCCGTTTATCTTTTTGAACACTGAAAAGTGAAAATATTCCGTTCATCTTTCCGAGCTGTTCATCTTTTAGAACCGTTTATCTTTCTGAGATTCTACTGTATATAGATAGATAGTAAATATAATAATACAAATGATTGAATTGTGGTTCGATCTTCGTATTCAGTTTTTTTTTTGGGTTCAGGTCTCAGATTTAGGCCGTTTTAGCGTTAAGCGCCTCATATTGGATGGGTAAATGGGTTTTATTCCTTGTAGAGTCAGGTAGAGTTCTTTGATTTCATTTTGAGATATTGAAGATAATGCGAGACAAAAAGTGCAAAGCATCGATATCGCAGTAAATACAATAAAAACAAAATAAATATGAACATCTGGTTTTAGAAATCTTGATGAGGCTTTTGGGAGTTCTTGGGAATTCTTTATATATCTACATAAGTCCTAACATATTATTTTTTTTGGTTTACTTTAGTTCCACCACAGAGGTAATAAATAAATAAACCTAAGTAAGCACACTACTATTAATAACATAGTAGGAGACAACTGGAGAAACAAATGAATGCTTTTAAATTGTTATGAGAAACAAATACCAAGAAAGATCTATATTTTACCGTATGTTCGAGGATGGGCTTAAGGGTGGGCATTCCTCGCTAATCTAGAGTTGCAAGGAAATTGTGGTAAGTTAAGCGGTTTCAATGATGGAGAAAATCTAAGAGTTATACTAGATCTTTAGGGATATATGCTTTGGATAACAAGATAACAAAATTTCTTCAACGTCTCTCTAAAAATCTAATACATAATAATTATGAAATTAGCGATTTTGAGTAAATATCAAAGGCCATACTGAAAGCTTTTCGGTTTCATCGATGCAAGTGTCATATACAAAAGAAAGGGTTGGGATTTTTTTAAATAATTATATTCGTTATTTATTCCCCATTGGACAATTCTGTCAAGGTCGGAATATAAGCTTTATTTGACGGAGGTTTTAAATCCCAAGTAAAGCAACTAGGTGACAAACTAATTTCGTTCTCCAGTAGATACTTAGAATTCGCGTAGAATGGTATTTCTCATAATATAGGATACATATATCTTCATTTAAGTTATGAAAATGGATGTTAAATATGAAAAATTCCAGCCTTAGGAGTTAAAATTGATGGAACTCCAGGACGATTAAATCAAACAAATCTTTTCATTAATCGTCCAGGATTATTTTTTGGTCAATGTTCAGAAAAATTTGTGCAATGTTCTCGATTAAGAAAACGTACTTGACAATTCTGCCATCTGTCGAATGAGTATATATCTAATGGCAGACGTTTGCCGCCAAAATCAAAGCGAAGTGTTTAGATTTCCTTCGAAGATGCAAGAATTTTATCTTCTCCTCTGATGAAATGGCTTTATTCTAAAATGCCTTAAAAGCTAGAGTAGGTATATCTGAAAGATGGAGCGACTTTATAATAATTTGGCACTCCGTTGATTTTCTGCTCTAGGTGACCGAACTCATTCGCCTTAAGCTGGCAATGAAAATATGTTTATTTTAAACTATTATATATTTTCAAATGAGAACATTAATTATAATTATACTATCAAACATAATGTTATCAAGAATTTGACCTTTTTATGCGCGACATTGTTGAAAATGATATTAATATTGTGAAATACATAGTGTGGTTAAGGTGTGGACAGTTAGTTCTCTATAATGGATGTACAATGTACATTTTTATTAAAACTATATTCCTTATTTTTTTTTAGGGTGTGAAATGAGTTGTTTTCATTTTTAAACTAAGAGAAATATATTAAAAATCTCCGGTTTAAAAAAAATAAAAAATATATTTTTTGTTTTTCGAACTCTTTCGGTCGTACCTACTTTTATGTCCCATCTCCGATAAAAAAAAAAAAAAAAAAAAAAAACGTGACTTGTGTTTTGATGGGGAGAAAAAAAATCCTAAAATGAGTATGGGACTAATGTTCCACTAAAATGGAACATTATGTAAGTTCTTTCCAGATTTTTGTCATTATACTATTCCTTTTTGGTTTTGTAATTTTCTTGATAGTATCAGATCAGGTGTCGGGTGAAATATCAAAAAAACACTGTTCTATATTTTTTAACGTTTGTTGCTTTTCAATAAGGGTAGGGGGGGAGTAGGTACATTGATACATATTGAAAGCATTGATACAGTGCTTGTATTTTTCGGCTGAAAGTATTTCACTTATTCTTATAATATGCACTCACGCATAATAAATAATAAAATATCCACGATTTTATTTTCAGTCAATTTAGTTTCAAATTTAGGAGTAAAGTGACAAAGTGATTTGACGTGCAATAAGTAAAAAATATTTTTTTTTAAACTAAAATATTTTCGATATTAACAGTAAATTCCAACTGGGTTTATTTAATAGGTAACTGAAATAAGTTTAGTTTACGTATTATGATATAATTTATAGAAACCTTTAGTTTAATTTTTATAAATTAAATTTTTTATTTTCAAAGTGAGGCAATGGGGCAGATTCATTCACTAAGTAAGGGGCACATTGATGTGTTCTTTTAGCAAAGGTGACTTCATCTGATTCGAAATTTTACACATCATCAAAAATCAATTCAAAACAAGAAGATAAATAGTAATTATTGAAAATAGATCCATTACATTGCCTTTATATTGTGAAAAATGAATTTTTTTTATTATATTGAAAAATCGAATCAATGCACCTCCTTTCCCCTAAACTTGTCGATTAAGAAATATACAATATTTTTTCAATAAAATTACTGCCTCTGTTGGTTTGGCAGTAGGCTATTCTTGTCAACTCAATGCACTTTGAATTTTGGTTTCGGCTCTTCTTTCAGGAATAGGCAATAGCTTAACCAAATATTGTTCTTAAGTGCCTGAATTAACATGTGGATTGTTTGCATCAGCAATCTTTAATAGGTTTGTTCGTTGAGCGATTTTTAAAACTCATTCAAAACAAATTTTATGTTTTAATTATTGACACCGAACTTCATGTACATATATTGCTTTGAATGACAACAACACAATTTACAGCCCTCGGGTATTTTTTTAAAACAGAAAAAAAAACAGTTTTTGTTGACAATTCTCGCAGTTGTCAAGGAAAATGTTTAACGACGATAATTTGAAGATGAATTGACGTTGACTAGACGTTTTCCAAAACGGCCTTAGACTGTATTCATGTCAAACGTTCCGTCGTTAAATCGTTTCCTGAAATCCACATAAAACATAATGTAGCGTAAATGTTGTGATAAACCAAACACCTGGGGTGGAATCGTGTAAGGTGATTTGCGATAAGTGAGAGTCACAATCAACCAATTCAGTCTGTGTAAGATGATATCAAATTTGATAGCTAAAGAGCTATCACATCAAAAATGTGATTGTCATTTTCCGCAGTATGACTAGAGTTACTAGCAGCCTACAAAAATTGTACAACTTTTTCTTTTACAATTCATACAAACAAAAAAGACCAGAAAAGTTGACTAAATTCCGGAAAATGAAGAAAACATAAAACATTTTATCTCAAAGACGTCATTTTCGTTCTATGTTTTTGATAGCTCATTAAAAACATTGGGTACGTTCAGAAGCACGTAGGGATTATAAATTAAGACAAATTTCTAGTCTTTGATTGGTTAGCTGTCAAAAAATCGCCTTCCAATTAAGGCAACTTTATTGGAAAAATGACTGGAAAGCTAGTCAAGAAATATATCCCTTCAAGTGTATTTATGTCAAAATATCAGCTGATTATATTTTATCGCTAAACAGCAAGGTGAACTTCATTGTTCTGCAACTTCTTTTTCTTACGGTTGTTATAAGTTTTGAGTGAAGTGGTTCTTTATCATATATTATGGAAAGGATTTAATTAAAAATGTAAGAAATATTGATTTTTGCCTTGTGTGAGGTGTTTTAAGATAAATATATTCATGTCGATTATAGAATCCGCAACACTGGATCCGCTGTGATTTCCCTCCTTTCTCTACTCGTGAAAAGAAAAGAGAAGACTGTACTCAGAATCACTGCAGATCCAGAATTGCGTATTCCATAATCAAGATAAATATTATAAGAATGTAAACATTTGAAGTAAAGACCCAATTTTGACATCTTTGACATCGTAAGAAATAACTAGTTTCCTTGCTCAATTTTCAGTGTATGTAGTTGCCTACATATGTAGTCCCTTGTGTCTGCTGAACGTACCCGCATTCACTATTGCAATCATGTTTTTCCATTTGACGTCGTTTAAACCAAAGTGACATTTTAAACAAAAAGTGGTTCAGTACGTTTGTTAACTTTTTGACAACTTTTGACACTTTTTGTATAACATGTCACTTTGGTGTACAAGACGTCAAACGGTAGCAAATAATTTTGAATGAAATTGAATTGAAAAATGCAGAACAAAAATGTAGCATTGGTTTTTATGGCCTTATTTGAATCTTCATCAAGTCTGAAATCTACGATAAATTACGTCCGGATAAGCCCTTCTGGGGACGAAAATACTTAGCGGTGATTTTGTGGTTTGCCGGACATGAGTCACGACCGATTGCAACACGTCGAGTTTGGCCGTATGCGATTTTCAATTAAGATGGTGAATACCGAAATGAATATTTTGTAAATTACTAGTGATGTCACTGACAGCTATGTATTTGACAGTTTTTACACTCCTTGTACACAGAAATTTGTGTAGCAGAAATTTGAAAATTATTAAATGGAGAGGAAGTTATTTGCTCTCTCGTTGTCCTCTCTCGTTGTCCTCTCTCGTTGTCCTCTCTCGTTGCAACTTTTTTGAGTTAACAAATAGAAATTTTAGACTATTTGTGGAAAATTGTGAAAATGTGTGCAATTTTTCAAAAAATTTCATGTTACCAAACAGTATAATTTTATTTATATACCATTAAAAAAAGTTTACCACGTTTACGATGTTGACGATAAAAATTCTTGTCGGAAATTTTACAATTTTTAAAGAGTTATTTTTTATCGGAAAACAATACTCAGAATGTTTGGATAAATTTTTGTCCAAAAAAATAAAAAATAATATAAAACCGTACAAAGTCTTCACCAATCTATATTTTGTACATGATTCTTTTTTTCTTAAAGCTTTTTTAATTGGTAAACAAGTTAATTTTTTGTTGTTGTTATATTAAGTCTGTGAGCGTCTATACATAAAACTATTACCATATTATTTTATTAATTTAATGGGCTATTATGATTCTGAAATTACCGATCTTACAAATAATATTCTTACATAAAATTATTTGTATTGCTAGCTGATATTGTGTATACATAGATAGATGTTAATAATCCGACAATTGGCGGTTAATGTACTTTGAAAAAAAAAAAATGTTTCATGTTTTTTTTTTTCCTAATCGAAAATGTTTGTTAATTTCTTGTTATCATTATCGATAGCGATACGAAACAGGGGTCAAAAAGACCAAAAGATTTTTGATGTGTGGACTAAGAATAAAAAATATTGCAGCGACTCGACGCGGCGTTCTGACCAATGATGATTTGAAAATAATATTCCATCGGTGTCAGACCTAAGCGGTCGTTATTCAAAAAATAACATCGGTTCGAACTCAATCAACAAATCTTGTTTTATTTTTACATTATTTATTTCGTCAAGTTAATTATATAAGTTGCATTTAATTAGTATAATAATAATTAACAGTGACATGGTTAACATTGAATGGGCTCCACTTAACATATCGCCACGAAGGCGATTGCAGACGTTAACTGTCGGAATTTACATTTTTTTTTTATTATCTTTGGGAATGTATCCGCATTTGATTTGTGGCCTTATCCTTGTGAGTTTAAATAAGTTTGTTAAGATTTATTATTTTAGTTATTAATTTTAAAGAATTTGCTGCTCTCTGAAAAATACATAAAACATTTATGAAACAAAATAAATGTCATGTTGTATAAGAAAATTGTTGTTAAAAGCCTAGTTTACATTTCGGGACAAAATATTAAAACTTGCAAAAAAATTGCCCAACTATTCTTCGCTTGGCGAATTAAGGCAACTCGAGGTACGGTGCTTAATTTACTTTGATCAAAACTGAAGAACTAGAAATAAATATTATAAAATTTTTGCGTGCAAACATTTTTTGAATTTATTACACGATTTACACAAATGACATTAAATATTTGTGTCTTGTACGTTGAAGCCAGTGTTACTGCAGCCAAACATTATTTATGAATCCCTCCGGACGAAAAAAAAAGAGTCCTTTCAAAAATAAATGTAAATACATTTATTCAATAATATATGACACATATTTTAAATAATTCGTAAAAAAAAACTTAACATTCTTTGAAAAGAAAGTTTTTTAAATAATACAAATTCTATAATATACTACTGAAAAACATCAGCCAAGTAGAAAACTTAGCACTATTTAATGTAGACTTTGTTGAATTATATTGATTGAAAATAGCTTTAAACGGCCTTTAAGTCCTATAAAAATTTGCGTTTCGTCCCGGCGATCTCACTTGAGTTAAAATGAATGATTGCGAAAAAATGTGTATAATAGTTTTGTTTATAGAGGTACTGTTTGGACACAGGCAAATGATCGGTTAAAAACAACGTAAAACTCATTTAAGTTAAGTAACAACTAACAAATATGGTTAATAAACAACATGCAAACTCAACAGGTTAAATTACACGAGTCAACTCGATTAAAAAAATTATTTAAATCTATACACGCTGATTCGGTTAGTTTGTGCCAATCTACTCATAGATGTGTGAAATTAACTAAATATAATTATTTGATCTAAGCAAGCTACTCGTTTAACATAAACGATCTTCAAAATTGCGAATCTTAATCACCGATCACGTTTCTCCATTAATATAACTTTTTAGGTTTTTATTTTAATAACGAAGGTGAAGAAATTTAGAAAACTACTTCTGTTTTAGTGGAGCGATTGAATATAATTCAGTTAATAAGTTCAAGTGACCTCAACTCCAAAGATTGCGTTTCGCCCAGGTATGACAGTTGGGCTCATCAGTTAGATGCTGTCATACCCTTCTCAGACGCAAATTATGGTCGATGAGTACCGACTCTTATAAAACTCACAGCATGAATGCGCTTTGAGGGCAGGTGTGGTTTGTGGCCCATTCGTATAGATCTGCGACTTTAGAAAATACCACAAGAAAAATTCTAACGGAGTCGAAATGCACGTTTTCGGTGTCCAGTTCACATACCTCCACGTGAAATGACCATGCCATCGAATTACTCGTGCAAAATTTACAATGTGGAGTGAGTTGTGTGGCACGTAGTGCCGTCCGGTTGAAACCACAAGCCGTTGGTGTCCAGTCCATATCTTCCAATTCCAAAAATGAAGTTAATAATCATCGACCTATAGTGCTCGCCGTTGACGGGGATGGCCTGTTCAGTCGTTCTCAGAAAAATATGGACCGAAGACTCCACGTCCAAAATCCACACATCCGCAGTGACTTTCTTAAGAACTATTCACATGAGAGCGACCAACGACCGACGAATGAACGAACATTTGTCCATTTTGACATTTCGTTCAATGTTTTTTTCAGCCATTACCAATAACCAAGTAAACAAAAACAACAATAATTTTGAGGTTATTCGCGGGCGAACAATTCATTCGTTGCAGTGTGGATGGTATGTGGAATAGAGAATAGAGTTTGATAGTTCGTAACAATCATATTTTATTGCAGTTTGCGACCAACAAATTATTTTGTCAAATTTTTGTGAGAGTTATTCAGGCCTATCACAGAATCCATCGTGGAAAATCTCCGAATGGATTATTCCACTACGAACCCCGAAAAATAGGATTCACAAAATCCGAATGGAATCGAAAAAAGAAATGTGTCATTAAAAGAATTAATTCTGAATTTCGAAATCAGCTGTCCTATATCACAGCAATACTTGGAGCTTTTAAAATAAAAAATCCCTTAAACTTTTTAAAAAGTCCTATCTTTTTTCCTTTTTTTTTACACAAAAAAAGCTGAACATTTGTGTTAAGTATGGCTAGACTCTTTGTTTTAATTAATAAGTGTGTTCCACACCCAGTTTCAAACAGTTTCAGACTGCCAGATTTAGTCATTTTTAGTCCGAAGTCGTTCCAGACTTCAAAAGTTGTGCTAATTCTTACAAAAGAGAGCGCGCTCGAGAGAGTAAAACATTTCCCCTTCTTGCCAGTTTTAGTCCGAGGAATTTCTTCTGGCTATTTCTGGGCTGGATGTCAAATGCCTGGTTGCCGTATGTCAGATGACGTAATTTGTCAGTTGAGTACAAATATCAATGCCGAACAAGGGTTGCCCAAGTGTTAATTTTATTTTGATTTTAGTTTTGAAAGATAAGCATACTTTTTATAATTTTATTAATCTTTTAACTAATCAACTAATTACAAAAAATTTACGTCAATAAGCAAAACTATTTCTTAAAAAGAAAATTTAAAACTGACAATATTGAGTATTACTTATATTATATAGTGCTACTTGAAGAAAAACACGCTTAAGCTTCATAATTCAATGTATAATTAAAGATTTGTTTGTTTGTATATTAATATATTTGATGTAAGCTTGTACGTTTATTCCCTGTTAACATTTTATTTTCTTGGGATATGATTCTTGAAAATTTTGATTAAGATTTATCACTGATCTACGGCAACCATAGTCGAATATATTTTTTGACGTTTAAAAAGTAGTCCAATTTAGTGCGAAAACCGTTCCAGACATTTTTTCAGTTTTCTTTCTCTTTGAGAGCATTTCATCCCCACTCCTCAAATTTGACATTTGACCAAATTTTAGTGCGAGAAATCTTGGGAACAGACCTAATATCGCAAAAACAAATCCCAAAATCCCTGAGCACTATTACAGCTGTCAAATGATTGAGATCGTGAAAAAAGTTGTGTTTGTTGAAATTTGTTTATTTATTCAATGTTTTAGCATTTTTTTCTCAAGAAAATAGATTCAGTGAACTCTAGCGAATAGTTCTCTTTGTAGGAATTTTTTGGAGATCGTAAAATTGACGAAGCGCGTGGAAAGTTGCCTGAACAGAACACCCATTTTGATAAAAACAATTTTATCATTTGCACGTGTTGTGGAACGCTACACGCTGATTTGGCAAAACAGACTGAATAAATGACAGCCAATTTGAAAGATGTAGCTTCAAAAATATGGCTGCTATCAACTTTCAAATTTCGGAAGTCTCTATTGAATATGCATTTTATTTCACTAGAGTTAAGCTCTCCTAAATCAACGCAATCCAACCAAAAATAAGTATTATGAACGCTTAGTGCTTACAAATATTTACGATTATTGCTTGGATGGAGAATAAGTTTATGAGCTTATAAAGTCATACTAGTTCGGTGAAAATATACAATTTGATGTTGCATCAGTTGCATTCTTTTCTTACATTTAGCGTTTTCATTTGACGTGCGTGCGTCGCGGTCGCGAGCGACAGTGAGAAATTATGTCATGTGTTTGTGTGTAATCAGAATGTTGTGTTTTCTTTTATTTTTGAAAAATTATCATTATTTTTTTTTTTGTTAAGCTTTAATAAATTAGAGGCGCTATAATAAAAAATTATATTTAATATCTGTTAATTAGTGACTTTGTTTTTAAAGGAAAAAAATTAATATTTATAACAAAATAATTTATTATTTCTTTAGAATAATCTGATGAATTTGTGACCTTCCTCATATTAATAAATAGAATCAAAACAACATTATTATGCATCAAGAATAAAATTCATTACTTAAAACTCAATGACTTTTGTTCGCGATCAGTTTTGTTCTTCACCATTTTTCTTTACAGCAGATTTGTAGTAGAGAGTGTGTTTCTTCATCTATTCCCAATATAATATGGAAACGAAAAAATGTGTATCCAGAATATCCGGAATAGAATGAAAAAAGAAATAAGCTAGAACAACAATAATGACAATCAGTTGTTCGGTTAATATGTGAAAAAAATTGATACATTATTTATGTTTTTTTTTCATTTTGCGTAAATATGTGTACACCTAATGTGCAAAATGGATGAAATTTTAAATTTATACGTAGCAAAAAATAGGAGATGTAAGTTTTATTTAGATACTTCAATTGCACTAAACATTTCCAGCACATATTCCATTTATTCCACTCTTATAACACGTTTTTACCGACCGCTAAACCGAGATTTAAGTAGATTTACCCTAAATTCTCTTCAATTTTTGAAGATTTACAATTGAAATTAATTTAATAAATCTAGTAGATTTGAATTTTATCTTGTTAAAACTTCATAGGGTAATTTTTTTTACAAATCGAACACACCTATTCCCTTATTTTTCTGAGTAAAATATTCGAGAATTGAGAGTACAATATTGGAGAACCAAATGTTTTTTACATACCTCAATTCCACTTCAGAAACAAAATAAACAGCATTTGCAATTTGAAAGGAACTGTCAAAGTTAATCTTTTTTTAATATTTTTATGCGGTGAAAACACTACCTAGCATTTATTAAATCTCAACGAAATTTACTTTCAGTGGAAACGCAGTACCCATAAATCTCGTTGAAATTTAATAAATCCTAGGTAGTGTTTTCACCGCATAAAAATTTTAATCTTTTAGTAGATCAATTTTGACAGTTCCTTTCAAAATGCGAACTCAGTTTCATTTTTTCTTCTAAAGTGGAAATGAAATATGTAGATACATAGTTCTATTTGTATCAAACGATAAAAGAAATAAATTCTCGATTATTGTATTCAGCGCAATGGGGGAACAGGTGTGTTCGATTTGTTAAACTGTTGGCCCTATGAAGATTTAACAAGATTAATTTCTAATCTACTAGATTTACGCATTAAATTTGTATGATAAATCTTTGAGATTTGAAGAGGATTTAGGGTAAATGTATACATAAATTTCTATTTAGCAGTCGGTAAAAACGTATTATTAGACCATGTGTGAATTTGATTAAAATCTCGATCAACTTTTATCCGAGATTAAATTTTGACGATAGCCGTGTTTTTTTGCAAGCCCGGGGGGAATTGGATGAAAAAAACGACGTCGGTGCTAAATAATTAACATGTTGAATGCAACAACAACTAGTCCCGGAGAATTCTCGGGGTTTAACTTAAGCGCACCGAAAAACTGTGTTACCGGCATGAATTGCATACATTTTATCGATCGTTTGTATGAAAATTCCATGTTTTTTACTGTCATGGCGTCGCTAATCCCCGCTATCGTTTTTTTCAACCAATTCTCCCCGGGATTGCAAAAAAACACGCCTGTTATAACGTATAGTATATAGACTCACCTCGTGTCAAAATTTACGCTGTGAATTGAATTTAAAGCAATTTTAATTCAATTCACACACGGCCTTAACATGAAATGAAAAAAATGCGTTCCAACCCTTCAAGCAAATTCACTGACCCAACTTTTTCGGTCTTTCTTGGATCATTTAAAAACGGAGTGTCATACACACATTAGCACATTTTTTGTATATGCATGCAAAAAAAGAACGAAAGAGTGAACTTTTTTTTTTACTGGGAAAGAGAGAATGTATGCAATACCCTAATTGTGAGTATTTTTTTATGGACTGAAAACAAAGGAGAAGACAACAAAAACAATTAACTTTTTTCAATGTGTTCACATTCATGCCCAGCGCAACAGTTTAATAAAAATTCCCTCGAGAAAGAAAATCAATTTAAAATCAAAAGTTAATTATTTAATTATTAATTACAAAATACATCGTGATGTTTCATTTATATACAAACGATAGAAAAAATAAATTGCATAATATTCTTCAACCACAAAACGCCTGTCTCGTTCATTTTTTTGGATCCGTTCTGGATTCCATTTTGTTTCGGTTCTCGCTGAGTATGGTGAAATTGGAAGCTCTCTCTCTCACAATACATGCACAAAATGAGTCCGTGGTGATTCTAATTTCCATACTAATTTGAGCCGACAAATGCAGTTTTGCGGATCCATGTTTGGATCCGTATACGGAGTCATCCATACGTTGTTTACTACGTGCGCGGATCCAAAGCGGACTCGTTTGCTTGAAGGGAAATATTCATGAATGAAAATGAAAAAAAAAACAACAGAGTAGTTTATCTAGAATATATGTGGTGAATATAAAGAAACAGAAAATGCTTATTCCAAAAATTTTGAATATTCCAAATGAATGTCATGTAAATTTCGATTGAATTTTTGGACAGCTGTTATACTCTTTTTTTTATTCCAATCAAATATGAAAACATCAACTTCTTAAATTTTCTCAAACTAGTTGCGTTCGTTGAATTTTATCAAGGGTTGACCCAGGTTTTCTTAAAAACTCCAAGAAATTTAAAAAAAACATGGGATTTTTGGTTTTTAAAAAACGCCACAGGGCTTTGAATTGTCTTGTTGACATTCAACACAAAAATCAAGAAGCTCTGTCCTCAATATGCAGTTTAAACATAAAATATGCTATAAATTTGTTTTAAAAATGATTTAAAAAAACTTCAAACGTTTCACTTTTTTATTTCTATTTATTATCTTTTAATTTCTCTTTTAATTTCTATTTTAAAAATAAGCAATTACCTACAACAAACAAATCTACAACAAAATAATTTCCTCACAACTCATGTCACTTTGGCAGTTTATTAGTTATACAACTCGCCACAACAAAACACCTAGGCCCTCTTCATGGCGTGTTCAGGGCAACCCTAGGTCTCAAGAAACACATAATTTGACTGTCTGGGTGAGTTCCAGTTTTTCAAAAATGCTTTAGGGCGACCCTAGGATGACTTCAGGGCTCAACGAATGAACCTACTAATGAATGTCACCATTGCACAAAATGGCTTCTTCAACAAGAACTTAAAGCTAAGTATAGAAGATTGTCAGAACTTACAATATTGTCAGATCAGTCAGTGAAAAAACTGTTCCAAATGTCTTATAATCATCTGAACACACAATTTTGTCAGACAATATTGTAAGACACGTCATTGTCAGACGACAAATCAAACAAAAAATTGTCAGGCATCTTACAATCGTCTGAACACACAATTTTTATCGTTGTCATTCGATTAGGACATTGTCAGACTCATTGGTCATTGTCAGATGTGTAATTGAAAACATCTTACAATTGCTGACATTTTCTTCATTGTTCGAAATGTCAATGAGTTGGTTGAAGAGACATAAAAAAATAGCCGACAATCAATCAAATTTTGAAGAAATCTACCAACCGTGTGAACCGACAATTTTTCATTGTAAGAAATATGTCAATTGTCAGCTAATTGTTAGCTATTGTCAGACCACTGACAGTTCTGACAATATTGTAAGATCTGACAATAGTCTGTACTTAGCTTAATACGTAGAAAAACGTTATATGTATGTATGTGTTTGTTTGAGTGAAAAAGGAGTGCAAAAGAAGTTCGAAGTTCTTATTCAGAAGGTTTGCTTGAGCAGTGAGGGTTAAGACTCTATCAAACCAACGCGAGACATTCGGAACGACGACGAAACTTTTGGCTGTGAATATTTTGTACATGAGATTCGCTGGATCGCGTCATCGCGTTGCTGTGGGTAATCTCATTTCGTCGTTCCAAATATTTCGCGTTGGTTTGGGAGAACCTTTAATTTAATTTCCAATCCAGACCCTTCGTTCTGTATAACTTTCGCATTGATAAAATTGGTCGAGAAACGTTGATAAATGGAACAAAACTCATACGATTGGTTTCAATTTTCATCATTTCTCGACTAATTTTACCGATGCGAGAGTTACAGAACATACCTAGGCCCTGATAAATAATCTTACATAAAAATATCTAATTTTGTTTTTTTTTTATTTCTCCTCAGTATTTTGGAAACATTTATCTGAAAGCGCTTGTTTTAATATACTTCTTGTGGATTTTGTGTGATAGAGACCGAATCCATAACCGTGTTCGAGGTCCAGGGTAAACATTATACAAACAAAAAATTTCACATTCCAAGAAATAATGTCATTTTCAATTTCAGTTTAAGATTTATGAGATATAATATCTTCTGGAAGATATTTCGAGAGTACTTCCCCGTTGAATTGGTTAAAACAGCTGATCTACCACCAGACAGAAACTACTTTCTTGCATGTTTTCCACATGGCGTTATGAGGTGAGATTAATGATTAATATTAAAAAAAAAACATTTTCACAGTTTTTTATTCAGTTTTGGTTGTTTTACTAACATGTGCTGTGATATATCCAAATGGAATGAATTATTTCCAAAAGTACGAGTTCATCTGGCAACTCTTGCAATGCATTTCAATTCACCATTTTGGCGTGAAGTTATTCAATCCTGGGGAATGGTTTCTGTTGCAAGAAATTCTCTTTTTGTAAATCTCACAACTTCAAATGATCCTGATGATCCAGTAAATAAAGATGGATACTCTGCGAATGCTGTTGGTGTTATAATTGGTGGCGCAGAAGAAGCTTTAGATGCTAGACCTGGCAGCTATACTTTGACTCTCAAACGGCGAAAGGGCTTCGTAAAAGTTGCCATGCAAGCAGGGTAGGTATATACATATAAACAATAGGTATACGTCAATTCTATAAAATATCATATTATGTTTTTTTAATATTTTATTTATATTCAATTTAGTGTTGCTATTGTGCCAGTTTTTTCATTTGGCGAAAATGACTTATACAATCAACTTGCTAATCCTCCAGAATCAAAATTACGAAAGTTTCAATCATTTATGAAAGAAAATACAGGTGTACCCCCCTTAATGGTTTGGGGAAGGGGACTTTTTCAGTACACTTTTGGTCTCCTGCCACATCGGAGACGTATCGTTCAAGTTGGTAAGCTAGTTTTGTACATATATTTAATTTTTCAAAATAACAACGTTTTCAAAAATAATATTTTTAAATTAATTTTCAGTTGGTGCTCCTATAGATGTGCCAAAATGTAGTGATCCAAAGGAAGAAGATGTTGAAAAATACCACAATATTTTTATGGAAAGTTTGAATAGTCTTTTTGAGACACACAAGTCGAAGTATATAGAGAACGCAGATGACGCTAAGTTAATTTTTCAATAAGATTTAAGTTTAAAACGGAGTGCAGTATTGAAGTTTTAAATCGAATTTAAAAACTGAATTATTTAAAATAAATTTGGAAGTGGGACTCACAAATCTGAAAAAGTTTGTTTTAATTTCGGAATGCATAAAAGGGTATCTTATCTTTTGGTTAAAAGTATAAAAGAAAAATCATAAGTCATTTTTAGCGTCTCAAAAAAATTAAATAATATTTCATATGATTTAGTTACTAATGCTTATTTTGCTCGTAGTTTTCACTTTGAAGAAATCAATAACTGTGATTTGAATGTGACCCAAAGTACGGATTTATTTAAAAAAAAACAACACAAAAAAATATATGCCAGTAAGATCTAGGGTCTTATAAATAAGGCCTTGTTAGAACGAATAGAAGGATAGTATAGATTTTTGTTGGCACAGTGGGTGGCGTTCAGTTGAGGGAATATAGAAAAAAATGCTGCCTAGACTGGAGATCTAACCCACACATCCAGGTTAGGTACTTCCATTGCGCCGGGATCACCCCGGCTGAAATATATACTGATAATATCTGTCAAAATACACAGTTTTGAAAAGACATTTTTTTTTTTCTTTATTTTCGGGGCCCAAAAATAGAAAATGGCGGGAAGTGACATCCACCTCAATTTCCATATGCGCTAGTTTAGTACAATGTACATGAAATAATTACATAATACGGTATCGATGAAATATATACGAGTTTTCAACAACATCGCAAGAAATCATAAATAGTGTAATAATGCTTCAAATTTTGTAGAAAAGTTTTAAAATTCAATAATAAAAAAAATTACGTATACGCCCAAGTGAATCTATTCTTTGATTTTATTAAAACTACTTTAACTAATCTAAATTTTTTTATAAGCTTTTTAATTTTTTTTAAAGGTCATACAAGGTCGTGTGGACCGTTAGCACCTCATTTATGGGATATTCGCACAAAAAATATACCATCTGAAAGGTAACTCAATCCTCATAACTCTGTGCATTTTTGTGAATTTCTACACATTTTTTTTTGTATGAACTTTGACTAACTGTTGAAATTCAAAGTTTTGGGAAATTTTACCAATTTATAAACCTTTCTTTTACCAAGTCCAGGTTATTAAAAGTGAGTCCCTTGTAATATAAAAATATTATTAAGTCATAAAGTCATAGGAGAAGGGAAGTGGGGACTCATTCCAAAAATAAACCTGAAAAAAAGGTTGGGTGCGACCCACGCCGGTAACTTCACAAAGAACATTCACAATTCAAGATCTTCTAAGACCTTACAAGGGTGTACAATATATGATCAAGTGCAGCCTAAAGTGGGCCGTTTGCTCTCGAGATATAGAATAAAATTAGATCAAATATAGTGAATATTTGTTCTGAAAATATCCGAGCGGTAAAATTTTTTTGATAAATTTTTATTAGTGTTATTTTTCAATTTATTTTGTTTAAAAAAACCGTCAATTGAATTTTTAATAAACTCTTTCAGTTACAGAATATGTATGAAATCAAATTATCCCAGAATTGTTTGTTTTCAAGATATTTGAGTCGAAACACATGTTTAACAATTTTTTAGTAGTTTTGTTGTTGCTTAAAAAAAAAAAAACTGTCAATTGTATGTTTCTACAAACGTTATCAGTTAATGACTATGTCATTGTGTGTAGAATATGTAGAATAAAATTAGTCTGGCTTTGAACTCAGTGTTTTTTCTCAAGATATTGGAGCCAAAAAATTATTTTCAAACTAATGCACAATTTCACAGTGTAAACTTATCGGAATAAGTGACACTTAAGTCTCCCATGTTGGCCACTTAAGTTCCACTTACTCAGACAGTAAAACTGCGGCTTAAGCGCGAAAATGTGAAAATTAAGTGCCACTTATTTTATTAAGTGTGCACTGTGAAACTGGCCCTTATTATCGATTCTCATGAAAAAAAAAAAATGCTAACCGATGCATTCCTAATTGCACCTTTCATTTATGTTAATATAAAAATTGTACACCCTCTTTTTTTCTTTTAAATATAAACAAATGGCACTTTGTATGGAATATTGAAATGGTCATATCTCGGTTATCAAGTCGAATTTCGAAATGCACAGGGGGTTAGGTCATAGGTTTATGTGGTTGTCAGCCACAGAAATCTAGGAAGCTTTCTTCCTACTCGTTGAACCATTTAGAGCTTCTTACGAAGCGCACGAGACTGCTAATGTCATTATTTGCCAGATCACTAGGATCACTGTAGTACAATTGTCCTAGATGGAGCCTCCGTCTTTGAGATAGAGCACTTCTGCAGAAGTTGTAATAAAATACTCCAATCCTCGTTGTGATGCTTGCCTATTAGACAGTGTCGAGTAATGACACCTATGACGGAGCTAATGTGCAGTCTGCTTAGAGATACTAAGTTCCTAGAGCTCTTCTTCTCTTCTCTGACATGTGGCAATGTACCTGTCCTACATACCTAACGTACTGAAGAACTATGAGGGAAATTCATGATATTTTGGTAAGAAAATCAACGGGTGATGAAAATTATTTGTATATATCAAACATGAACCTGCTTAACATACAAATTAAAACCAAAAAGTCAAACTATTTTTTAACTCGCATTTATCAAAAGTATAATGTATAAACTTTTTGTTAATAATATGAAATAGAAATTACGGGAAGCGGTAGCCTTAAATAGTATTTTCGGTAAAATATAATTTAAAAAATTAACATTAACATACATACATACATACATGTATGAATATTAATTTTTTAAATTATTGCGAAGGAACGCGAGCACGGGTCTGCTAGTAATTGATAAAATTCTTTGGCCTTGGTTCTGTTATATTCACATATATCACTTTAATCGTTTGTTACCTTTTTCCATTGTTTTTTTTTAAATCCTATTTTTTCATATGGCATTATTTTTTAAGATATTTCATTAAGTTATGTGTTTTTTTTTCGCTATCTGAAAAACAATGTTCCCTACAAAAACAAAACAATTTATTGTATAGGTAAAATCATGCGATTTACTTTGAATAGCTTTTAAATTCACATGATTCATTTAGCACGCAAGTTAAGATTATTCGTTACATTGATGATCCCATTCAGCACCAGTTCTCGTTAAAGATACATTTTTTTTCTAGTAATACGAGTAGTCAAGAAGCTAGCTACCCGTAGAACGTAATAGTTTATTCAATAAGCTTGAATAATTCTAACACAGCTGACCGTCGGAACATGTGAACTTTATACAAATTCAAGCCGTCATAATATATTTTGCACTGGGTTATTTATTTATAAGATGCTTTACAATTAGTAAACAAGTACGCATACCACATAAATAATAATACAATTGAACTGGCTATTCGCTTACATTAATTAAACTTGCTAAATTCTGGCCTAGTTATTTTATTTTGGTTATTTATTTACGAGTTCTAAATCGCAGAAGTTCTTCTAAGGGTTGTGTTGTGATCGTGTTGATAATGAAGTAAAATAAAATACAACTTTTCCAACATTGTTGAACTTTTATTTGCATAAAAAGTATCGTTGGAGTGCTTGAGATGTCTTGAGCCAGAAATCAATTGCAAAAACAAAAAACGAGCTTTGGTCAAACAGTTGTACAAGTTCATTGTGAAGTGAGTGCATTAATAAATAAAAATAAAAATAAAATAAAATAAAATAAAAAAAAATAAAAAAAAATATGGTTTACATTGAACCGGCTTCTCATCGACCTAAAAGAAAAATACAAACAATTATAGTTGGAGTGTACATTTATGGAGGACCGATAATTGGAATTTTACTATCGCTACTGTGCACTAAGATCTTGGTGAGTTTAAGTTTTTTTTGTCTATCAATTATTTTTTGAAGACTCAATGTTTTTGAAGTAATTGCTATTTTAAATGATTTAAAACAAATTGTTCGGTTAAGCAGTTATAGTTATTTATATATAAAAAGTTAATAATGAGGTTAACTGAGTTGTTAGAATTACCCAGCAATCATTTTTGTGTAGGCTAGACATGCATTGCACATTAGTTGGGTATTAGTAAATTTTAAATGTCATTATAAAGGGTGTTTTTTTAGATGTGTGGTTTTCAAGAAGAAATAACACGCATATAATGTAATGTTATGACCAAGAATTTAGCTTTATTATAAAGATAAGGGTTTGCCATTATGTTTTAAAAATGATTGCTGGCAAGTGGCCGCCGCGGCTGGCTCGAATAAATTCCAGCCGAGAGGCCCAATTTTCGACCACTTTTTGCAGCAATTGGGGCCGTATGTGAGCAATAACGCGCCAAATATTCTCTTCCAAGGCGTCAATTGTCACGGGCTTATCTGCGTAGACAAGCGACTTCACATAACCCCACAAAAAATAGTCCAGCGGTGTTAAATCTACTACGTGAGATAATGCGCTCACCAAAAGTTTCCTTCAATAAATTGATTGTTTCGTTGCCTGTATGGCATGTAGCGCTGTCTTGTTGGAACCAAAGGTCGTCCACATCAACATCCTCCAATGGACCAATGATTCCCTCTGCCCATAGAGCACGCGCCAAACAGTGACTTTTGGGGATGTAAGGGCTTCTCAACAATGGCTTGTGGATTATGATCATTCCAAATACGACAATTTTGCTTATTAACGTACCCATTCAACCAAAAGTGAGCTTCATCGCTGAAAAAAATTTTCTTGTGAAAATCGGGATCGGCGCTGGCCATCTCGTTTTGGTAATAAATTTGCACGATTTTCAAACGTTGTTCAGGAGTAAGTCTATTCATTATGAAATGGCAAACCAAACTGAGCATAAATCAAGTGAAAGCTGTCAAAAAGACCAACTCCGAAAAAAGTATTGCCAGATTGAAAACCACGTCTAAAAAAAACACCCTTTATTAAAATATTTTCATCAGTTAGATTATGAATTTACGATGTTTGAAGTGCGTGTTTTTATGTTTATAATAAAATGTATGTATATGCGATGATATAGGGACATTGAAAAAAGCCATATAAATTAATGAAGCTTTAATAGATCGTATGTTATACTCATAGTAATCATTTGCACTATATGTTATAGGGCATCGCATATTAATAATCTAGCTTAACAAGGCTTTATAAACACCATAGTGACATTCAATATTTTCAATGTTTCATAGGAGACCTATAGAACTTTATTCTTAAACAATAAAGACAGGAGTGTAGTCCGTATAGCCCGTGGCGTAATAGTTTACGCAGGAATTTCATGCCGAATACGAATAAGGTGAAAATAAAACGACTGGATAATATACCCACTTTGGTGGTTCAAGTTATTGTTCAGTATGCGGGAATTGGTTTATAAATAAGAGGATTATTTAACAAGTTTCCGTAATGATATGTAGGCAAACTTTAATAAAAGAATTAAAATTCTTCAATTGGTTTGGAAAAATGTATTACCTTAAAATTTCATGTCATTTTGATGGCATTCTTCAAATTCAAATGGAGAAGTTTTAAGAACTTGAAAAAAAATTTTGTAGTAGGGCGGATTTAAAACAAAAATGCATCTTTTGTCGTCGTCTAAAAAAGAGTTCAGATTCCAAGTATAGTTTCTTCAATCCAAAACACAAAATCTAAAATAATTAAATTGCTCGACTGGGTCGCACGAACGTGCTCTTATGTACGACCACACTGTTCACCAAATATTTCGCAAGAAAAGAAATAACACCCGCTGTTTTTTTTTTTTCTTTTTTTGAGTGGTAATAAGACTTACCACAAAAAACCATTTAGACCCACAGGAGTTTTCGCCTTTCTGAATTGGCATTAAGACCTACGGAAACAAAGCCCGTGGGCCATATTTCCCGAAAAAAAAAAAATAACACCCGCAGGTTCTTTTCCTTTTTTGAGTGGCAATAAGACTCACCACCATAGGCGTCTTTAGGCATGGACTGGTTGGGCCAGGGCCCAGGCCCCACAATTTTGGGGGCCCCCTAATACAGTACCTAGTGTTAAAAACACATAGTAAATGTTTTTGAATTGCAAATTTTATGAAGAGGCTCACAAAGAAGATATTTTTTGAAATTTGAATTTTAAGTAGGATTAAACTGTTCTAGAGTCCAAAAACTAACTTCTAAACAGAAGGTCGTAGAGTATTTATTTATTTTTTATTCGATAGATATTTAAAATTCCAGAACTTAACTGCATTTTAAAAAAATTCTATAAAATCTAAAAAGCAAGATATGTACAAATTTTTGAAAGTTCAGAATTGAAAAATTGGAAAATTCCTAAAAATCCGAGTCAAGACCGATTGAAATAAATTTTACATCACCGGAAAGGTAATCAAATGAGGCTTTTTCTTTTTTGGTTCTGAGCAGAGGCTGAGCGATCAGAGCAAAGCTCTGAGGAGATTATGATCAGAGCCCTCAGATTTAATTATGAAACAAACTTGAGCACTGAACTGTCATATGGTTAGTAATCTGTCAAGTGTCAAATTACATAAAAATTGTGTGAAGTTGGCTTCGCTCAGCGTTTTGCTCCATTTGCTCGGTCAATTTATTCTGAGTACAGAACATGCTCCGATGGAAAAAGGAAACACGACTTATGTGCTCCAATTTGTCTGAGGTAAAAAAGAAACATCGAAATTATTTTTGACAGCTCAGTGATCTGCTCTGAGGTAAAAAAGAAAAACACAAATAAAAAAATTATTCATGTTTCAGGAAATTTTGATTTTATTTTTTTTTAACACCAAAAACACTCATTTTTTCGGGTCAATTTTGAACAGTTTTTTATTTTTATCTCTTTAATGGATTACAGTAAATATCTCAAAATAATACAGGTGATAGATATTATTGATTTATATATTGTGTAAAATTTTTGGATTTTTCAAATTTTGTTTTCAATTTTTTTTATTGCATCTATACAATTCATTTTTTATTATTCACATCTAAGAAAACAGACACTTAATTTTATGTATCATACATAACTGTACGACCTTCACAAAAAGTAGTAATAAAAGTAGTTAAACAATCTCGGAAAAATTGAAAAAAATGGGGTTGTTGTTCATTTCCAACTGGCCGTGACGAGTTTCAGTGGGGAATCGTCCAATTTTTGCAAAATCTGAAAAACACCCGATTTGCATTCAGTTATGTAAATGCTTATATCTTTGGATCCAATTGACGGATTTTCAAAATTGAAGTACATAATTGAAGCCAGAATGACAGGCTTGTATCAAATTCAAAACCATTCAAAATTTCATACTAAAAACGTTGGAACAATTTTTTGAGAATACATTTTCCCGAGGCAAATGCAACGAGGAAGAGGAATACAAAATAAAAAAAAGTTTGCTACTAACAATTTACTGGTGTGCAATAAAAAACTATAACCTTGGGAAATTGGGTTCGCATCGGTAAAAAATGCACTTTTGTAGGTATGTATGCACGTTTGTATAGTAGGTATTTTAATTCATAATAATAATAAATGAAAAAGTCAGAAAAGTAAATCTTACATACAGGGTGTTCCGAAATCACCGCCTCAGAAGAATACCATGAGTTCCTAAGGTCATTTCAAGTCGAAAAACTTAAGACGTAATTTTCTCGTTTTCGCTTCGTTTTTGACTTATAACGGTTTTTATGATTTTTATTATATTTTTCTTTGACTGGCTCTAACTTTGTCAAACTATAACCGATTTTCGAAATTTTCCTTTATTTTTTGTTTTTTATTTTTTTTATAATTTTATGTCTATTTTTAAGTACAAAAATGTTAAGTATTTTTAAGAACACATATTGGGCTTTCATAATAATGAAAAAAAAAATACACTTAATAACGTGTTTTTGTGAAAAAAATCATATCGAAGTCAAAAAAACAACCTAAAGATGCTTAAAAAATGTGCTTGAAAATAAATTGCGGGAAACCCGTTATTTTCACAGAAAAAAGTTGTATGGTAGATACAAATTTCTAACTGTTCTTGTTTAAACAAAAAAAATTTCGGTTGTAGTTTCGCAAAGTTAGAGCCTGTCAAAGGAAAAACGAATAAAAATCATAAAAACCGTTATAAGTCGAAAACGAAGCGAAAACGAGAAAATTACCTCTTAAGTTTTTCGACTTGAAATGACCTTAGGAACTCATGGTTTTCTTCTGAGGCGGTGATTTCGGGACACCCTGTATAATAGGTATCTATTACATATTTATTAAACACAAATCTATTTATTAAAAGTACCTATCTTTAAAAAACTACCTTATTTTGTAACATTTATTTGTTAAAAGTTTTTGCTCTTTTCAATTTTTTCAGCTCATCGGCAGTTTTAGACCTATAGAATATTGTTTTAAATTGTGGTCCACTTACTTTTCACTTAGAAACTAAAACTATTTGTGTGTGATGTCATTAAAAAAAAGTAACCTATAGGAAATGCATTAAAACGTAAATTTTTTAGAGTGCAGGGGGCCCCCATATCGGTTTGGGCCCAAGGCCCCCAAATGTTTAAAGACGCCTATGCTCACCACAAAAAAGCATTTAGACCCGCGGGAGTTTTCGCCTTTCTGAATTGGCACTAAGACCCATACTTAAAATACCTATACCCATGATTCAATATCCATATTTTGCTGTAAAATATGTTTCAATTAAACGAAAATATGGCAATATAGTTTTCATAGACAACAGTAACTTTGGTGCTTCGCGGGTTCCAAGGATTTTAACTCCCTTTTTGGAGGCTTCGTACCGCTCAAGCAACTTCGTTGCTCCGCTTAAGGAATGTTAAGTCGCCAGGCAGGCGGCTATGTCGACAGTTTTCTAATACAACAGTAACTTGTCCTTTATTCTTTGAATTGAAACCCACAAGAAAAAGGAATTATAACCCACAGCTTTTGTTAACATTTAAAAAGGAATAAAAGCCCGCTGGTGTTATTTCCCTTTCTTTTGAGAAATAAGATCCGTGGGCTTTATTTCCGCGCATCTTATTGCACTGCACCCGTAAAATAATTACGAAATATTCCCATAAATCTTTTTTTCGTTCAATATATGAAATTTTATGAATTGAACAAATCTTTCGTAGTAAATATAAGATGCGAAAAATTCTATGTTACAAACATTTTGTAAAATCCATGAAAGCGCTTACGTAAACTCCTTTTTACGAATTTTTAGTAAATTGTACGAACAAATCTACTAGTTCTCAACGATGCTCAATAAGCTGTTTGTTATATCTATTTTCTTTGTCAATAGTTTCATAAAATTACAAAAATTTTGTTACATAAAATTACAAACATTTTGTGAATTTATCGAAACTATATTTATTTTAATTCCATCAAATCTACGGGCGATTCGTTTTTATTGTTTCAATGACATAGTTGTCTTAACAACTCCATGCGGAGTGCAGAGTGCAGAGTGCGGAGTGCGGAGTGTGGAGTGTGGAGTGTGGAGTGTGGAGTGCGGAGTGCGGAGTGCGGAGTGCAGAGTGCAGAGTGCAGAGTGCAGAGTGCAGAGTGCAGAGTGCAGAGTGCAGAGTGGAGAGTGCAGAGTGCAGAGTGCAGAGTGCAGTGTGCAGAGTGCAGAGTGCAGAGTGCAGAGTGCAGAGTGCAGAGTGCAGAGTGCAGAGTGCAGAGTGCAGAGTGCAGAGTGCAGAGTGCAGAGTGCAGAGTGCAGAGTGCAGAGTGCAGAGTGCAGAGTGCAGATTGCAGAGTGCAGAGTGCAGAGTGCAGAGTGCAGAGTGCAGAGTGCAGAGTGCGGAGTGCAGAGTGCGGAGTGCAAAGTGCGGAGTGCAGAGTGCAGAGTGCAGAGTGCGGAGTGCAGTGCGGAGTGCAGAGTGCGGAGTGCGGAGTGCGGTGTGCAAAGTGCGGAGTGCAGAGTGCGGAGTGCAGAGTTCGGAGTGCGGAGTGCAAAGTGTGGAGTGCAGAGTGCGGAGTGCAGAGTGCAGAGTGCAGAGTGCAGAGTGCAGAGTGCAGAGTGCAGAGTGCAGAGTGCAGAGTGCAGAGTGCAGAGTGCAGAGTGCAGAGTGCAGAGTGCAGAGTGCAGAGTGAAGAGTGCAGAGTTCAGAGTGTAAAAACTAAGCTTTTTAAAGCGAAGAACAAATTAACCTACAAATTTGAGAATTGTAAATAAAAATTGTCAGACCCTAACCTGTTGCCCCATCCCCAAGCTGATAAATGATACAATTGACGGAGCAATAACTCCAGCAATTGTCAGTTACTTCAGTAACTGAAAATTTAAATTTGTCGTTAGTAAAAGTGAGCTTATATGAGCCAACTCACATAGAATCAGTCAAAACTAACCAAATGTTTTTATTTTTTTCGTAGTCTCACTCTTACGCCTTACGAGTAGGGTTCGAACTACGGTACTTAAATTTCGGAGCAGACTTGTAAAAAAAGTAAACTAAATCGAAAATTTCGCAAGTATAGGCTTTAAAATTAGGGAAAAATTCAAGTTTTCAAAAACCGTATTTTACCAAAAAATTTTGTTTTAAAACACATCACATAAATTCTATTCGTTTCACAACTAAATAGAATTCAGACATTCAGAATTATAGTTCCAAAATATAATAACACAGTGCATTTACTTTTATATTTTGGTTTGGCTAAATAAATTTTAAACTTTTCAGTGTGGAAAAAAATGTGTAGATCTCAAAAGGGACGGAGTAGATTTATCTTCCTTTTTAAAATTAAGGGAGAATTGCAATTATTGACTGTGAAGCTGTGTCACCGCTTGTAAACTTTTAAATAATTTCTTTGGACTGATATAATGTATCGATTTTTAAGAAAAATTGATCCAAATGAAAATAAAATACATAAACAGAACATACAGAAATATTTTAACACTAACGCTGGTTTCGATAAATAGATGTTTTGAAAAATTGCCGCCCCCTAGCAAACTCCCTTCCCAAAATTTTGAAAATTTGCCGACCCTAAAATGGATCTAATTGACAAAACAAAATATAAAAACAGAACATACAAAAATCTTTTAACATTAACCCCTGTTATGGTAAATTTTTTTTTTAAGCTGCCGCCCCTTTGCAAATTTCCTCCCGGATATATTTAAATTTGCCGCCCTCATATTTGGGAAAATTGCCGCCCCAAGCAAAGTGTCACCCGAGGCCTGTGCCCTCCTTGCCCCTGCCACGGTACGCCATTGGTTTTTAATGTTTGACTAAAAACCGAGAATTGAATGTCTATTAAAAACAAAAATAGTGGAATTTTTAATAAAAACATTTTACAAACTATTAAACGCAAGGTAAAGGATCGAGACCAAATGAATAAATTTTGTATTTGTTTATCTCTCGAACAAAATGGTATAAAACTGACGAATTTCGATATTAACCTTCGCTTTTTAAGCTGTATATTAGTTGTCCAGGCTAGTGTTTTTTTATTTTTTTTATTTTTATAAATTTTTTAGAAAATTTCCCCTTCCGGCTAAATCACCCTGTTATAATACTATTTAAACCTTCGCAAGGCATCTGCACACAAAATTGTTCAAAATTACTTCAACTGATATTGAGAAAGTTGAAAATTAAACAAATTGTTCTATGGGAGGTACCATTAATAAGCATTTTTTGGAAGTTTTTTAAATAAGACCTAAACCTTTGAACCGAAGTCCTTTTTTTTGTATTTGGTGATAAATTTCACCCATATATCGATTTTGTCAAAAAAAAACCTGTTGCCAGCTATTTTAGTCAATTATCATAATTCTGTGTTTTTTTAAGTATTTTTAATACAGTCATTTTGGGGCTTTTTTTAGGATCCTGTTTTATGAATTTTTCAAAATCCCCACCGCTTAAACTTAGAAATTCCCAATCTTGTACAATTTACAGAACATAAATTCATATTCAATTGTACTAAGTCTGTATTGAATCCAATTCAAAAGCAAAAAGCGTGAATATCGCTTCACCCTGTACTGTGAACGCAGTGGAGTGAAAGTATTGTATTTATAATAATAAATATATATGTGTGCCTTCGATATTCTCGTCTAGATTATAGAGTCTAGACGAAGTCTGTATTAACCTCGCTCGCTGGTAAAGAAGAGAAAGAGTATGTTCAGCAATATTCGTATTTTTTATTTTAATCTTACAATCGAATTTAAAGTTATATACACAGAATTTTCGAAAAATTAACCTTAACATTCTGTAATGCCTGCTTTATATTTTATCATTTAATTTATAAAAGTATTTTTATTTACAGTAAAGATAATCATATGACGTGCTTAGATTATACATTTATACAATTTGTTATCAATTTTTCATTTAAAATAAAAATATGTAATTTCAAATAGGATGTTATAAATTTTCATGCAATTGATCGAATACTTGTTTTGTATACACACAACGCATTTGGACATATGCATTTCTGTCTAATTGATTATTCTTTTTTAGGGAATAGTATTTTTTTTATTTTAAATCAAACTATTGATATGAGAATTTCTTTATCAGTTTACTTTTGAATCTTTTTCATATTTTTATCAAGAAATACCCGAAATTGCGATAGCAGAATTGACTCTTATGAAATTTAAAGAAATAAACAACAAGTTATTCGGAAATAGTTCGCCGTCTGTGTCGAACAGAGATTATAAAATTTTTAATTTGTGTATACGACCTTAAGTTAAATTTATTTGAAATTTGCTTTATTTATTTTAATTAATTGACGAAAATAAAACCAAGTTTCAAAATGGTTGACTGGGCACCTGTAAAGATTCCAACTTCTAGGCGAATTCAAACATTTACCGTGGGTGTTTATTTATTCCTAATGTTTGGAGTGGGAATGTTTTCAAACATGGCAGCTGCTTTGCTACTTGTAAGTGAAGAAACGTATTTCTATGGACAATATAAATAAATACATATACCTACTATAATCATATCTTCAAATTATCGTTAATTAATACTGCAAACAGTCGTATGTCAGAAATTTCCCCTTTTAGGATTTTAATTTATTTTTAATTAATGTGAGGATTTATAACATTCGAAAAAAGTTTCATATGTGAAAATAACCTCAATTTATTTCTAACGATAATCAACGTTTTTCATATTTTTATCAATGAATTAAATAAATAAACATGCAAAATAAAGTTCAATAATAATATAAAGAATACAATTTTTTTTGTTTTTCTAGCAATTTAAAAAAAAATACCTACATATTATGTTTACGTTTTTACAAAATTTTACGTTTTTGTAAAATTTTTCTACTGTTTTTAAAAAACACACAAGTTGTTGTTTTGTTTTCTAAGAAGCTTGGATGTAGAAAAAAAATTAAATTAATTTACTTGTACTTGAATTTTGTTTGGGTATACACAACATATCTAGAGCAATTTATTTAAAATATTTGTATCCTTTAGAAAAAGTTTATCGACAGATATGTAAGTATTTATGTAAATATGTGTAGAAAGGTTATCTGTTATTTTTGCTCCATTCGAACTAGGTTTAACAATTTTGTATCGTATGATCAACGGTACAGAAATATCGAAAAAAGTCCAAATATAAACTCAAAATTAAATTTATTTAAAATATATTATATTAATAATTTCTAAATATTATTTGGCTACTTTTTGCGAATGAATTCATCCTTTAATTCAAAAAAATTCTATTATATTTGTTTCAATATCCAGAAAAGTGGATGATATTTAAAAAATTTTAATATTAATGTGAAAAAATTACGTTCTGCTATAATTATATGTTCAAGTGAATTTTCAACGACAATTATTTATGTTTAAATAAAATTTTATGCTTGTTATTTTTTTGAATAAATAAACATATTAAGTTGATTTTAGTCACTACCCGCGGGAGAAACCAGGACATCTCTCAATGCAAATTCCAAAGATTATTATCGAAAGTACTTTATAGTAATGCCATTTCAAAGACCGAAAATTGTTGTTATCAGAAATTAGATTATAAAAATTTAAAAAGTTTATGAATTATTTTTCTTATCGCATATTTATTAGAACCTTATCTAGTCGTATATCTGTTTTTTTATATATTATAATACTGTAGTTTACCTATTTGTGCAATCAAAAATTATCTTTAAGATAAAGGCATATTTAAAAAGAAATCAACTAATTAAATTTTCAATTTTCAAAATTGACCATCTGGACTCTTAAATATTTGCGGCGTGAAAAATCAAACAGAGGCTAAAAAAATTGAATCTGAAACCGTGTAAAAAGCGAAAACATATAGTTTCTAAAATATTCAAAATAATTGACTTTTGTTTGATTTATGGAAGTTTTTTCTATTAGATTGATTAACAAAAATTATATATGGACCTTTTATATTCGTCCTTTCGATGAATGTTTTTTCTAAGGCATTTATGTTTGTTAAAAATATGTTATGGGCACTTTGAAAATCATTTTGGTTATATGTTTTGACCCCAAACTCAAAATTAAAATAGTAATAACTTCTTTATTAATTGGTTTCGAAACAAAATCCGATATCCGATAGCTCTCTTTGATACGCAAATTTCGGCATAACAAACTCCATATTTTTAAAAAAGTGCCTTTAGCGCCGTTTTGACTGTTAACCACACATTTATAGAATTACAATAATTTTTTGGGGATGAAATTGCAATTTTTTAGCCAAAGTTCTTAAGCGTATATTCGTTCGAACAAAATGTTAAGGGTGTGTTAAGAAAGTATAGGAGTACCTTAAAAAAATCATTGGACTTACAAAATTTAATAATTGGCTTTTTTTTTTGACTTTGAAAACTAAAAAATTAAGAAAAATTGCTATTTTTCAAAACGTTATTTTGCGGCCTCTTTTACTGCAATTTTCGAAAGAAAACATTTTATTTATGTAACATAAATTTTCTCCATCTCAATTCTGTGAATACATTTTCATTTTTGACAAAGTTATGTAGAGTCCGAAATACTCTTAATACTGAAATTTTTTTTTTTAAAAATCAAGCATTCCACACGCTTCCATTGACATGTTTTGTAAAAAAAACTGCAGTTTTTTTCATCATGATGAAATGGAGATAAATTTTACCTTAAACAATAACTAAGCTTCTACAAATTTTTGATTTTCACTTGAACTGTTAACAAGGTTTGTGAAAAATGTACTCCATTTAAAGAATTCTGTTGCCATAATGTGAGAGTAGATTTTACTTCCACCATAAGCAGATTCTTCATCAACAGAATTATTTGTATTGTAATTTGGAAAAGGAATTAAATTTTGTTGTTAACATCATTGGCTTAAAGCCAGGGCCCGTTCGTGTATAGAAAACTCCAACCTGACACGGAAAAATAAAGTTCCACGTAAAAAGTGAAGAAAATCAAAATATTTTATCAACTCATTATCCATGGAAAATATGAATGTAGTTTGTTAAATTTTTAAAGAAATCGATCGTTTTTTGTGATTGAATATGTTCTGTTTGACAGCAACTTTGGCAACTTTCCGAAATCTGAAAAATTTGCACATCGGAGATCAAACTCTGAAGATTCTGTGTCGCTTTTAATACAAAGTGTTCCGGGTGCAACTGAAACAGCAAATCGCTCTCCGTTCCTCTGTTATACAATGGATTGCCAAATAAATAAATTTTCATAAATTTTTATAAATTTTTATGTTCAGTTGCTCTCTATCTTTAACATTTATAGGTTTTATAAGAAGGTTTTTTTTTAATTATACAAATTCTATATACTACTGAAATACATCAGCCAAGTAGAAGTCTTAGCACTATATTATTTGGACTTATTGAATTATTGATTCAAAATAGCTTTTAACGGCCTTTAGTCTTAAAAAATTTTTGCGTTTTGTCCCGGTGATCTCACTTGGACTCATCAGTTGACTAGTGAGGGACTTTGTAAGTACGCAATTTTTTGTTAAGTTCATCTACAGGTTTTGTTGGGAGGAATTGGAATATTTTGGTCTTAATTCAATATTTTGATCTGTTAACAACAGATTTTGAAACTTTTTTAGAAACAAGAAGAAGCTTTACTTTGAACCCATCTAATGGGTAGATAAATTAATAGGACAGTTATGGATTTTGAGAAAATTGTATGTTTTCGTATCAAATTAATGAAAATCTTATGTTTATACTGATAAATAGGTATTTTTTATTAAGATTGGTTATTAATACATCAAAATACAGTGGGTTGCCAAATTAATATAGGGACATTGTAATTTTTTTTATTTTAACTTTCATTCTTCAGTGTTCTTTTGAGCTTTTGTTTTGGTTCTAAGTTTACATGCTGATTTTTATTTCACAGCCTACGTTTTTAACCGTTAATTTTAACTGTCGGCTGATATTCAAAATGGTTTTATTCGGGGAAAACAAAATTTTTGTACTGGTAGAGTGTTTGTGGTATACTTTGACACAACATTAGATCTTCTTATTTTTCACTAAGATTATATTATTATTAGATACATATTTAAAAAGATATATTAAAAAAAAAGTAATGAGATATAAGATAACTAAAATTTTTGTATGTATTCTATTTTAAGCTTTTTGGAAATATTTATATAAAAGCCCTCATTGTTGCATATGGAATTTGGATATACTATGATCGTCACAGAGCACAAGAAGCAGTAAGAGGTACTGGGTAAGAAAAAATCATAATGTAGCTGGTAATACTTTACATTTATCATTAAAATAAAATATTTCAATTTATTTACTCAACAGGTTAAAATGCATGAGAGAAAATTTCTTTTGGAAACACTTTCGTGATTATTTCCCCATAGAATTGGTGAAAACAGCTGAATTACCACCAAATAGAAATTATCTTTTAGCATGCTATCCTCATGGTGCCTTGGGGTAAATATAAAAAATAATATATATTAAATTTTAAAAATATAAACAATTTTATAAAACTTTCATTATAGAATTGGAGTTTTCACAAATATGGGAGTTGACATTACTAAATGGAAGGAACTTTTTCCAAAAGTTCGTCCGTTGGTAGGAACTCTTGCGCTACACTTCAACACTCCATTTTTCCGTCATCTCATTGAATCATGGGGTTTGATCTCAGTGACACGAACTTCACTCTTTAATAATCTTACAACCTCGCACGATCCCAAGGATCCTCTTAATGTCGCCGATGGTTGTACTGCTACTGCTGTGGCTGTAGTTGTTGGTGGTGCTCGGGAAGCATTAGATTCGAGGCCAGGAAAATATATACTAACCATTAAAAGTCGTAAAGGATTCATCAAATTAGCCATGAAATCTGGGTAAGAGAGTGGAAGATATTTACCTTTCAGCAAATATTTAATTGAAATTGCAATTGATTTTGCCATCAGTGCTGCCATTGTTCCAGTTTTCTCATTTGGTGAAGTTGATGTCTTCGATCAAGTTGATAACCCACCAAATTCTTTCATTAGAAAAATTCAAAATCTTATCAAAAAACTAACAGGCATTGCTCCGTTGATTATTTTGGGAAGAGGATTCTTTCAATATAATGTAGGAATGCTGCCACAGCGAAAGCGTATTGTTCAAGTTGGTAAGTTGTCATAACTATTACAATATCAGTCAGGTTATAAAGTTCTGAGGAATCACAAAATCTTAATCTTGCCAAAACAAGTAGATTTTTGATATATCCGAATTATAAAACCAACCTAAATTCACATTTATTTGAATACCTTTTATGTTTGTTTTTCAAGTTGGCGCCCCTATTGACGTACCACTATGTGATGAGCCTATTGAAGAAGAAGTCGATAAATTACATCAACAATTTATGGACGATTTGAAAAACATATTTGATACACACAAATCTAAATTTATTGAAAACCCCGAAGAAGCTGTTCTGATTATGAATTAGTAAAGGACTTTTCTATATAATTTTTGAAGAACCATCGATAGTATTTAATAATTAGAAATAAATTTTCTATAAATTAAATTAATGAAATGACTTTGTTATGTGGAATGTTTTTAAATGAAACAAGAACCTACTTCACAGAAAAAAAAAACCGTTGTCATATTGACAATCACCGATAGTCAATTGGAAATAGTCATATTGAATACCAAAATAGTCAATATGACGAAAAATCTGTAAAAACGTCACAAAACTTAACAACTGCGATTGTCAATATGAAAACTCTTGAAAACTTTCGGTAGTCAATTTCTCAATTTCAATTTGATAATCGAAGTTGTCAAATAGAATATTTTGATAGTCAATATGATGACCGCCTTATTTTCATCATCCCATTGACAACCATGGTCATCAAATACACAACTGCAGTTGTCAGACGGACTATTGCGATTGTTAATTTCAAAATCGAGAAAAATTAAAACAAAAAAAAAAACGAGAGGTTCTTAATCCTTGAATAATAGTTGTAGAAATTTTCATATTGACAACCGTGTTAGTCAAATTGACAACTGTGATTGTCAATATGATGACCGCTTTTTGTCTGTCAACAAATTGAAAACCATGGTTATCAAATGGACAATTGGAGTTGTCAAATTGACTATCGCGATTGTAAATATGAAAATCGACAAAAATAAAAAATGAAAAACACGAGGTGATAACCATGAAAACCGCGTTCATCAAAATGACAATTGCGATTGTCAATATGAAAACCGCGGTCATCAAATACACAATTGCGATTGTCAATATGATAACAACGGTCATCAAATAGACAATTGCAGTTGTCAAACTGACTATTGCGATAGTGAATATGAAAATCGACCTAAATAAAAAAATAAAAACACGAGGTGATGATCATGAAAACTGCGGTTATCAAATAGACGACTGCAGTTGTCAAACTGACTATTGCAATTGTTAATATGAAAACCAAGGAAAAAAAACCTGAAGTTGCTGATTGAAAACCGTGTTCATCATATTGACAATTGTGATTGTCAATATGAAAACCAAATACACAATTGCGATTGTCAATATGAAAACCGCGGTCATCAAATACACAATTGCGATTGTCAATATGATAACAACGGTCATCAAATAGACAATTGCAGTTGTCAAACTGACTATTGCGATAGTGAATATGAAAATCGACCTAAATAAAAAAATAAAAACACGAGGTGATGATCATGAAAACTGCGGTCATCAAATAGACGACTGCAGTTGTCAAACTGACTATTGCAATTGTTAATATGAAAACCAAGGAAAAAAAACCTGAAGTTGCTGATTGAAAACCGTGTTCATCATATTGACAATTGTGATTGTCAATATGAAAACCAAATACACAATTGCGATTGTCAATATGAAAACCGCGGTCATCAAATACACAATTGCGATTGTCAATATGATAACAACGGTCATCAAATAGACAATTGCAGTTGTCAAACTGACTACTGCGATAGTGAATATGAAAATCGACGTAAATAAAAAAATAAAAACACGAGGTGATGATCATGAAAACTGCGGTCATCAAAAACACGACTGCAGTTGTCAAACTGACTATTGCAATTGTTAATATGAAAACCAAGGAAAAAAAACCTGAAGTTGCTGATTGAAAACCGTGTTCATCATATTGACAATTGTGATTGTCAATATGAAAACCAAATACACAATTGCGATTGTCAATATGAAAACCGCGGTCATCAAATACACAATTGCGATTGTCAATATGATAACAACGGTCATCAAATAGACAATTGCAGTTGTCAAACTGACTATTGCGATAGTGAATATGAAAATTGACCTAAATAAAAAAATTAAAACACGAGGTGATGATCATGAAAACTGCGATCATCAAATAGACGACTGCAGTTGTCAAACTGACTATTGCAATTGTTAATATGAAAACCAAGGAAAAAAAACCTGAAGTTGCTGATTGAAAACCGTGTTCATCATATTGACAATTGTGATTGTCAATATGAAAACCAAATACACAATTGCGATTGTCAATATGAAAACCGCGGTCATCAAATACACAATTGCGATTGTCAATATGATAACAACGGTCATCAAATAGACAATTGCAGTTGTCAAACTGACTACTGCGATAGTGAATATGAAAATCGACGTAAATAAAAAAATAAAAACACGAGGTGATGATCATGAAAACTGCGGTCATCAAATAGACGACTGCAGTTGTCAAACTGACTATTGCAATTGTTAATATGAAAACCAAGGAAAAAAAACCTGAAGTTGCTGATTGAAAACCGTGTTCATCATATTGACAATTGTGATTGTCAATATGAAAACCAAATACACAATTGCGATTGTCAATATGAAAACCGCGGTCATCAAATACACAATTGCGATTGTCAATATGATAATAACGGTCATCAAATAGACAATTGCAGTTGTCAAACTGACTACTGCGATAGTGAATATGAAAATCGACGTAAATAAAAAAATAAAAACACGAGGTGATGATCATGAAAACTGCGGTCATCAAAAACACGACTGCAGTTGTCAAACTGACTATTGCAATTTTTAATATGACAATTATATGAACGATATTACAAATACTAGCTTAATAAAGTGAGTAGTTACAACTAAAAAACAATTTAATACATGAAGGGGGCGCTCCACTCTGTCGTTCTTTATATCCTAAAAGCATCTACCCTTGACAAATATGTGAACGATATTTCAAATCACTAGCTTCCTGAAGTGCAAAGTTACAACTAAAAAACTTATTTATTACACGTAGGGCGCGCTGCAATCGGTTGATCTTTATATCGCAAAAGCAGCTACCACTGACAAATACATATATGAACGATATTTCAAATCCCTAGCTTATTAAAGTGCGAAGTTACAATGAAAAAACTAATTTAATACACGTAGGGGGCGCTGCACTCGGTCGATCTTTATATCGCAAAAGCAGCTACCCTTGACAAATATATGAACGATATTTCAAATTATTGGCTTAATAAAGTGCAAAGTTACAACTAAAAAACTATTTTCATACACGTAGGGGGCGCTGCACTCGGTCGGTCTTTATATTACAAAAGCAGCTACCCCTGACAAACATCTCAAAGATATTTCAAATCATCAGCTTAATAAATTCTGAAGTTACAATAAAAAAAAAACAGTTTTGATACATGTAGGGGGCGCTGCACTCCGTCGATCTTTATATCGCAAAAGCAGCTACCCTTCACAAATATGTGAACGATATTTCAAATCACTAGCTTAATAAAGTGCAAAGTTACAACTAAAAAACTTATTTAATACACGTAGGGGGCGCTGCAATCGGTCGATCTTTATATCGCAAAAGCAGCTACCACTGACAAATATATGAACGATATTTCAAATCCCTAGCTTAATAAAGTGCGAAGTTACAGTTAAAAAACTAATTTAATACAGGTAGGGGGCGCTGCAATCGGTCGATCTTTATATCGCAAAAGCTGCTACCACTGATAAATATATGAACGATATTTCAAATCCCTAGCTTACTGAAGTGCAAAGTTACAACTAAAAAACTATTTTAATACACGAAGAGGGCGCTGCACTCGGTCGATCTCTATATCGCAAAAGCAGCTACCCTTCGCAAATATGTGAACGATATTTTAAATCCCTAGCTTACTAAAGTGCAAAGTTACAACTAAAAAACTAATTTAATACACGTAGGGGGCGCTGCAATCGGTCGATCTTTATATTGCAAAAGCAGCTACCCTTGACAAACATCTGAAAGATATTTCAAATCATTAGCTTAATAAATTCTGAAGTTACAATAAAAAAACAATTTTGATACATGTAGGGGGCGCTGCACTCCGTCGATCTTTATATCGCAAAAGCAGCTACCTAAATATGTGTATACAATATTTCAAATATGCTCTGCCATCGGAGTTAATCGATTTAATTTATGGGCGTTTTTCTTTTTTAGTTCAGAGCAGAGCTCTGAACAGAGTCTGAACACTCCGAACATACTCTGAGCGATCTCTGAACTGAGCGTGCTCTGCTCTGAGAGTTCAGATTTATTTAAAGAAACACGCTTCAGCAGCTGTCACTTTTTTTTTGTTCACAGTTTGTTATATTATTTGTGTTCAGCTATTCAACTCCGTCTGCTCTATCAATTTATTCTGAGCTCATAGAGCGCGCTCTGAACATGCTCTGAACATGCTCAGAGCGAAAAAAGAAACACAAAATTGGAGCTCTGTATGTTCAGATCTAAAAAAGAAACACGATCTTTTGTTTGACAGTTCAGGCTCTGCTCTGAACTAAAAAAGAAAAACGCCCTATCTTAAGCAATATTCGATACTTTGAGTGTAGATACCAAAATCAAGTCCCATAAAATATTAAAGAAAAAAAAAACAAACGGTAAATCACAAAACAAATAACTGCAGTTATAAAAATTCAAATTAACAACAATGATTGTCAATAAGATGAATGTTCCTTTGCAGTCATCACATTTACTATCGTGGTTGTCAATTTGATGATCATAAACTCTAAAATTATCACATTGAAAACCGGGGTAGTCAAATTGACAATCTTGATCGTCAAGCTATTGCTAGGTAAAACTTATTCGTTTTGAGTTGCCGTTTTCAAACGGCGCGGCGTTTAACTACGCAGCTTTAAAGGGTGAAGTTACAACTAAAAAACAATTTTAATTCACGTAGGGGGCGCTGGACTCGGTCGATCTTTATATCGCAAAAGCAGCTACCCTTCACAAATATGTGAACGATATTTCAAATCACTAGCTTAATAAAGTGCACAGTTACAACTAAAAAACTATTTTAATACACGTAGAGGGCGCTGCACTCGGTCGATCTTTATATCGCAAAAGCAGCTACCCTTCACAAATATGTGAACGATATTTCAAATCCCTAGCTTACTGAAGTGCAAAGTTACAACTAAAAAACTTATTTAATACACGTAGGGGGCGCTGCAATCGGTCGATCTTTATATCGCAAAAGCAGCTACCATTGACAAATATATGAACGATATTTCAAATCCCTAGCTTAATAAAGTGCGAAGTTACAGTTAAAAAACTAATTTAATACACGTAGGGGGCGCTGCAATCGGTCGATCTTTATATCGCAAAAGCAGCTACCACTGATAAATATATGAACGATATTTCAAATCCCTAGCTTACTGAAGTGCAAAGTTACAACTAAAAAACTATTTTAATACACGTAGAGGGCGCTGCACTCGGTCGATCTCTATATCGCAAAAGCAGCTACCCTTCGCAAATATGTGAACGATATTTCAAATCCCTAGCTTACTAAAGTGCAAAGGTACAACTAAAAAACTAATTTAATACACGTAGGGGGCGCTGCAATCGGTCGATCTTTATATCGCAAAAGCAGCTACCCTTGACAAACATCTGAAAGATATTTCAAATCATTAGCTTAATAAATTCTGAAGTTACAATAAAAAAAACAATTTTGATACATGTAGGGGGCGCTGCACTCCGTCGATCTTTATATCGCAAAAGCAGCTACCTAAATATGAGTATACAATATTTCAAATATGCTCTGCCATCGAAGTTAATCGATTTAATTTATCTTAAGCAATATTCGATTCTTTGAGTGTAGATACCAAAATCAAGTCCCATAAAATATTAAAGAAAAAAAAAACAAACGGTAAATCACAAAACAAATAACTGCAGTTATAAAAATTTTCATATTAACAACAATGATTGTCAATAAGATGATTGTTCCTTTGCAGTCATCACATTTACTATCGTGGTTGTCAATTTGATGATCATAAACTCTAAAATTATCACATTGAAAACCGGGGTAGTCAAATTGACAATCTTGATCGTCAAGCTATTGCTAGGTAAAACTTATTCGTTTTGAGTTGCCGTTTTCAAACGGCGCGGCGTTTAACTACGCAGCTTTAAAGGGTGAAGTTACAACTAAAAAACAATTTTAATTCACGTAGGGGGCGCTGGACTCGGTCGATCTTTATATCGCAAAAGCAGCTACCCTTCACAAATATGTGAACGATATTTCAAATCACTAGCTTAATAAAGTGCAAATTTACAACTAAAAAACTATTTTAATACACGTAGAGGGCGCTGCACTCGGTCGATCTTTATATCGCAAAAGCAGCTACCCTTCACAAATATGTGAACGATATTTCAAATCCCTAGCTTCCTGAAGTGCAAAGTTACAACTAAAAAAACTTATTTAATACACGTAGGGGGCGCTGCAATCGGTCGATCTTTATATCGCAAAAGCAGCTACCACTGACAAATATATGAACGATATTTCAAATCCCTAGCTTAATAAAGTGCGAAGTTACAGTTAAAAAACTAATTTAATACACGTAGGGGGCGCTGCAATCGGTCGATCTTTATATCGCAAAAGCAGCTACCACTGACAAATATATGAACGATATTTCAAATCCCTAGCTTACTGAAGTGCAAAGTTACAACTAAAAAACTAATTTTATACACGTATGGGGCGCTGCACTCGGTCGATCTTTATATCGCAAAAGCAGCTACCCTTCACAAATATGTGAACGATATTTCAAATCCCTAGTTTCCTGAAGTGCAAAGTTACAACTAAAAAACTATTTTAATACACGTAGAGGGCGCTGCACTCGGTCGATCTTTATATCGCAAAAGCAGCTACCACTGACAAATATATGAACGATATTTCAAATCATTAGCTTTATAAAGTGCAAAGTTACAACTAAAAAACTATTTTAATACACGTAACTTAAAAAATATGTATGAATCCCGATTTCCAAACTTCTTTTTCTTACAAATTATTTAATTATTATGGTTTATAAAGGGATAAAAGAGACGTATCTGTTTGTTAAAATTTAATCTTTTTCCTAATTTTCTATGAAATTTTAATAAACAAAAAAATGTCAAGAAAATGTTAATTAAAGATAAGTAAATTCTTTGATGTGAAAATTTAAAAGATTTGGTACGGTTATCAGGCAAATTTTTGAGCAGTTTAGCATCACACTATATTTTTGACTTTTCATAAAGTTTAAATAACCAAATTCCTATTTTTTTGATTTTAGTATAATACTAACTGCATGTATATGACACTTAAATATTTAAACTTGTCAAAAATTGTGTGTCGGCTTAACAATTTTCATGAACTGTCACTGTTTCAAGCGTTAATAAATAAAATAGGTTTAATATTTTACTAGTTTATAAATGTTTAAATTAAGATAGAAGCTATATCTGTTTGGTAACGTGAAATATCATAAGGCTTTTCACAATTTTCTGTCAAAACAAATAGGTAACCAAACAAGATTAATTTCAAAAAAGTGACTTTAAACTATAAACTAAAATGTTTTGATTGCATCCAGTTTTATCAAATTGCATCGAGTTTTATCAAATGAAACAAAAATTACATTGAAACATCCACTGATACAATCACGTACGGGAAACTTTTTTTCATTTATCCTAATTTGAAAAAAAATTTGTGAAAAAATGTCAAATTTTAAATGGATTTAGATCGATGCTAGAAAAATAATAAAAAGACAATTATTTACAACTTTAAATGTGTTATAAGTGCCTTAAAAACAACATAATATATATATTTGAAAAATCATTACTAGGTAAGTAAGTTAATAATTTTATTACTTATAATACACATACCTATATTTCTTAATGCACCCAAATGCGAATGTAAAAGCCTTATTTTCTTTTTTTAAATTTATTTCTTTCAGTGTACGAAACGAAGCCCATTACAAAACTTCAGACAAAAAACAAACGGTAAATTCCAAATCAAAGAATTGCATTCATCAGAATTTTCATATTGAAAACCATGGTAGTCAATCTGACAACTGTAGTTGTCAATATGATGAACGAATCTTTAAAATTGTCATTTTGAAAACCACAGTCATCAAATGGACAATTGTGGTTGTCAATATGAAAACCTTGGGATTTTTTGCTTCAGATTTCATCATTTCCAGTAAAAAAATCTCCAGACAAAAAACAAACGGTAAATTCCAAAACAAAGAATTGCATTCATCAGAATTTCCATATTGAAAACCATGGTAGTCAATCTGACAACTGTGGTTGTCAATATGATGATCGAATCTTTAAAATTGTCATATTGAAAACCACAGTCATCAAATGGACAATTGTGGTTGTCAATATGAAAACCTGGGGATTTTTTGCTTCAGATTTCATCATTTCCAGGAAAGACTTGCGAAGTAAAATTCATTCGTTTTTGTAGCGTGTTGAGCAGCAGTCGCATAAGTTTTCCTGTGTTCAAATTAAATATTTACTAAAAGTAATTGTGGCCATAATATCAAGATAATTTTAAACTTTTTATAGTGTTATAAGTGCATCAAACAAAATCATTCCATAAATCTACAAGGTAAATCAACTAAAAGAGTTATTTATTTTATGTTGCATATAGCTATTTAATTCTTAAACATAACTGGTTATTCAATATGGATGGAAAAGGTACTACAAATTAAAGTAAATCGATTAACGCTAATCAATTTAATTAGTAATATTATCTTTTTTAAGAATTCAGCCATATTTTCTTAGTTTTAGTTTAATTTTTCAAGCCAATCCCCTTAAAAAAATCTCCAGACAAAAAACAAACGGTAAATTCCAAAACAAAGAATTGCATTCATCAGAATTTCCATATTGAAAACCATGGTAGTCAATCTGACAACTGTGGTTGTCAATATGATGATCGAATTTTTAAAATTGTCATATTGAAAACCACAGTCATCAAATGGACAATTGTGGTTGTCAATATGAAAACCTGGGGATTTTTTGCTTCAGATTTCATCATTTCCAGTAAAAAAATCTCCAGACAAAAAACAAACGGTAAATTCCAAAACAAAGAATTGCATTCATCAGAATTTCCATATTGAAAACCATGGTAGTCAATCTGACAACTGTGGTTGTCAATATGATGATCGAATCTTTAAAATTGTCATATTGAAAACCACAGTCATCAAATGGACAATTGTGGTTGTCAATATGAAAACCTGGGGATTTTTTGCTTCAGATTTCATCATTTCCAGTAAAGACTTGCGAAGTAAAATTCATTCGTTTTTGTAGCGTGTTGAGCAGCAGTCGCATAAGTTTCCTGTGTTCAAATTAAATATTTACTAAAAGTAATTGTGGCCATAATATCAAGATAATTTTAAACTTTTTATAGTGTTATAAGTGCATCAAACAAAATCATTCCATAAATCTACAAGGTAAATCAACTAAAAGAGTTATTTATTTTATGTTGCATATAGCTATTTAATTCTTAAACATAACTGGTTATTCAATATGGATGGAAAAGGTACTACAAATTAAAGTAAATCGATTAACGCTAATCAATTTAATTAGTAATATTATCTTTTTTAAGAATTCAGCCATATTTTCTTAGTTTTAGTTTAATTTTTCAAGCCAATCCCCTTAAAAAAATCTCCAGACAAAAAACAAACGGTAAATTCCAAAACAAAGAATTGCATTCATCAGAATTTCCATATTGAAAACCATGGTAGTCAATCTGACAACTGTGGTTGTCAATATGATGATAGAATCTTTAAAATTGTCATATTGAAAACCTCACTATTATTAATCCCAATCCCACTTCATCGCCAAGTCAGGCAGGTTATTTTTTAAATTTTTTTAAATTTGTGGATTTTTGTTGAAGTTTTGTTCTTGTTTCCCACTTAAATAATACTGATTTTTTTTTGCAATTGGAAACATACACCTTATGTATTTCTTAAATAATAATTCGTAATTTAAAAAAATTTCATAGCAGCTTCAAGTATTACAATTCTTCAAATGGCGTCAGCTTATCCAATCCATACAAACATGTGGACGTTTTTTGAAGAATCACATACATACATTTTGAAGAATTGTTTTACATAATTTAAGCTGCATTTTTGTTGTGGCCGGCAGATATAAAAAGTTATCCATGTATATTATAGATCTGTTCAGATGTTGTTTCAATGTGCGAAATGTCAAAATTGTTGTTTCAATGCATTTTGAGGCGCCTCAAATTTTTATAATGTAAACACGATGGGACTCACCAATCCAGACTTATTCTTCCCAATCTAAACAAGGTCATAGAGATCGGTGGGCAAAGCCAAATGTCATAAGGTTAAGCATCTCTATATAAAGTGTCTTTGCTTGTTTATATCTTAGTCTCGAAAATATTTGTATTGTGCCGGTCTTCATTACGTGCAGTTTTATCGAGTGCAGTATTGAGTTATAACTTTTTTAAACAATTATTACGTCATAATTTATAAAAAAAAATTTATTTTAAATAAAATAATTTTAGTGGCGCGATAGCTCGTGAAGAAACAATCACATCGTCGCCGGTCTGGAAGACAATAGACACAACTCAGCAAATCACTTTATTAGATAGATCTGAATTCTAATTATTTGCCTTAAATATTGGGTTTTTCAATTGAAAGCTTTTCTTATTTACAAAACTTAAATATTTTACATTTTATTTGTTGAGTTGTGTCAGTTTTCTTCCAGACCGACGAAGTTATTGCATTTATAACAAATATATTGAACATATGGAAAGGTAATTCGCATATAAACGTAGTTAATTTGGTAAATTATACGTAGAAAGACTCAAGAGTCATGAGCAAATACACTCTATATATAAATACCAATCCTTCCTTTCGCCCTCGAATAACTCGTTCATGCCAATGAATGGCCATGCTAAAAGTAACGTGTGAAAAGGATGTAGATTTTTAAAAACAATTTTTTTGGCTCAAACTAAAGTGACATTTACGTAGGCGGCTTCAACTTTTTACTTCTGCCGATCACAAAATGAATTCGCTATCCTATTTATAAGTGATCGGTGGTTTCGCCACGTTTATAAATTTGGCATGGTGTACATTTTTGAAACGACATACTTTAAACTACGCAGTAACATGAAATGAAATTAAGTTGTTTTAGTGAAATTTTGAAAACTTTACAAGAACTAAATAAATATTTCCAAACGTTGTCAACATTAATAAAGTTCAAGTAAGTTATGATACAATATTTTTGGAACAAAACTTTAATTTTTTCTAGGGCTGGCCACGTGGCGATACAGAATGAGACTTTAGTAAGCCTCTTGGATATCTATTCAATAGAAAAATGTCCATATCGTTTCGGCATAATGCTTTTGATTAGATATAACTAATTCTCGGCTTGGATACTTTCAAGATACTATAAATTTTTTGTCCCGAAACAATATAGAGACTTTTCTGTCTTTTGGCCAGCCCTAATTTTAACATATCGTCGGCTAAAAACGTCAAGCTGCTAGGTCCACTTTTGGCCAAAATTAAAATTTTGATGTCATTTTCTTAAGAAACACAATCCACACAAATTTCTTTAATCACTTTTGTCTAATGTTTTGTAGTTGTTGTAGATTATTAAAGAAAAAATCAGTTTTTATATGGAGCACTATGCAAATCTTTTTGCTCCCCTGTAAGATTTGCCAAAGTCGACTCAGCTGTTTTACATATTTAGCCTACCAAAAAATCGTAATGCAGTAATGAAAGATTGCATTACGATAAAAGAAAAGCCAATAAAGGTTACTAAGATGGGATTTATACATTCAGGTTTTTAGTGTTCGACAAATTTAAATAGATTTTTCGATTCTGTCTACTTGCTACCTCTTTCATCTTCCTTGTCCTTTGTTTTTTTGAATCGTATTTTAAAAAGATATATAAATTTCAGAAATTAGGTTTCATTACGTGTAATTCCATCGAGTGCAATATTAAGTTAAAACTTTTATAAACAATTACTACGTCAGTGTATAATAAAATAATTTTAGTGGCACGATAGCTCGTGAAGAAACCATCATATCACAACTCAGCAAATCGCTTTATTAGATAGATCTGAATTCCAATTTTAAGCCTTGAATATTATGTTTTGTCAACTGATAAGTTTTTTTATTCATAAAACTCAATATTTTATATTTTATTTATTGAGTTGTGTCAGTTTTTTTCTAGGCCGAAGACTTAATTGTATTTATAACAAACATATGAAAACACGGGATCTTTCGAAGCAACCTCCAAGTCTAAACACAGGTCATTCGCAAATAAACGTAGTTAATTTAGAAAATTTTAAGTATACATATAACGACTCAAGAGTCGTGAGCAAGCACACTCTATATATAAATACTACAAAGTAGGTTTTACAATTCTTTTGGCTCAAATTTGCATAAACTTTTTACATCTGCCGAGCACAAAATGGATACGCTATCCAGTGTTGATTAATGTTGATTAATTTGGCATTTTACATTTTCGAAACGACATACTTTAAACTAAACGCAGTAACATAAAACAAACTTAAGTTGTTTTAGTGAATTTTTTGAAAACTTTACCAGAACTAAACAAATATTTCCGAACGTAGGCAACATTAATAAAGTTCAAGTAAGTTATGATGCAATATTTTTGGAACAAAACTTTAATTTTTTCTAAGGCTGAATTTAGTAAGCCTCTTGGATAGCTATTTGATAGAAAAATGTCCATATCATATTCCAAAACAATATAGAGACTTTTCCGTCTTTTTGCCACCCTTAATTTTGACATTTCGTTGGCTAAATATTTCAAGCTGCTAGGTCCACATTTCGGGCTACAGTAAACTGGTTTGGATCTATGGTCGGATTATAAAAACTTTCCATTCATCACCTAAGAGCTAGATTTTAAAAATAATATGAGAATTCATTATTTATGAACGAAATCAAAAAAATTCACATAAAAGAAGCGATATGCCATTTTTGTAAGTATAAACCGTACTTTAATGACAGAAAACCCTTATTTATAGTTATACATACATATATTGGCACTTCTATGGTTTCGTCCTTTCGTAATATTACTAATATCTACATATTTTTTCACTTGATTTCTTGGTTTTGTTAGAAATGGAGTGCTTCGTGTGCCGCTTTAAATTTAGTGAAGTGAACGATCTTGCAAAACACTTAAAAAAAAAACACAATTTGGGTACTAAAAGTACACTCAGATGCTATGAAAGTTCTTGCGCTCAGTTTTTTACTAATATTAATAGTTACAAGCGACACATTTTACGTAAACACGTAACACCAAATGATAACATAGAGCAAAATAGCGGACCTTGCGAAAATATGATGGATGTTTCAATAAATGATAACAACATTGGTAGACCTGTTTCAAATTTTTATAAAGTTGAAAGCGTATTAAAGAATTCAAATACCAACTTTAATATCAATCAAAATTTGCAAGAAATTTTTGAAAATGCTTTGAAATTTTCAACTTTTCTACATAGTAAAAATAATTTTGCACGGAAAGATGTTTCTGATATACAAGAAAAGGTGAAAGTTTGTTTAATTGGCCCAATATTAAACATGTTTAAACAGTTCGCGCAGATCCAATTAAATAGTGATTTGAATACAATGCTACAAAACGAAATGATCAGTATAATTATTAGCTGTCAGGACTTGTTTAAAAATTGCGGGACGGACTATTGTTTGTCACAGAAACTCAAGAAAATGGGATATATGGATGATATAAAAGAGTTTACAATTACAAGTGATCTCCAGCCAGTTTATTGTCAATCTGAACTAGTTTACGCAGAAAAAAAGGTCAAAGGAAGCGTTTTACCTTTACTTTCACAGTTTAAAACATTTTTTGAACAAGAAGATAATTTGATGGACATGTTAAATTACATGGCTGAACTAAAGTGTAGTAAAAGATATACTAACTTTGTTCAAGGGCCGGTTTGGAAAAAAAAAAAGAGAAATGTACGAGTCGAAAACACTAATTCCTTACTTTTTATATGCTGATGACTTTTGTGTTAACAATCCACTCGGTTCTCACGCAACAACTCATTCTGTTTGCAACTTTTATTACTCATTCCCATGTTTTCGAATAAATAATTCAAAACTAGAAAATGTTTTCCTGGCTGCTGTTATCAAATCCAAAGATTTAAAAGAAATTGGAAATGATGAGTGCTTAGAATTTCTGATAAGAGAACTTAGATTACTTGAAGAGAATGGGGTAGACATACATTTAAAAAATGGAACTGTACACAAAATTCATTTCATAATGGGTCTCTTTCTTGGAGATAACTTAGGTGTCAATACACTTCTCGAATTCAGCAAATCATTTTCAAGTGGATCATATTGCAGATTTTGTAAAGTTCAAAGAATCGATTGCAATAAGTTAAGCGTAGAGCAGGAAGCGATGATGCGAACTGTAGAAAACTACAAATTTGACATAGATTATCAGGATTCAACAAAAACTGGAATAATGAAAGATAGCTGTTTCAATAAAATTCCATCGTTTCATGTTGTGGAAAACTTTTGTGTGGATGCAATGCATGACATTTGTGAAGGTATTCTTCATTATGATCTTTGTCAAATAATTCTGTATCTACTCCAGGACATGCACTATTTGACATCGTTGTCAATACTAAATCAAAGAAAACTAACTTTTGATTATGGGTCCACGGAAATTGGAAATTTTCAGGAGAAATCAAACTCTCTCATCTTAAGAACAAACATTTGAAAATGTCAGCAAGGGAAATGCTTACTTTCGCTATGTACCTCCCATTGATGATAGGAGATTTAGTTCCAGCTGAAGATGAAATCTGGCAATTTTTTATGATATTAATCGATATTATTGATTTAATTCTTTGCTTTGAAGTAACAGACGATCTGGTGTTAACCCTGCAACGAAAAATTGAAATGTACAATGATCAATATATCAAACTATTTAAAGATACTTTAAAACCAAAATTTCATTTATTAACCCACTATCCCACAGTTTTAAAAAATTCAGGGCCTGTAAGAAATTTTTGGTGTTTTAAATTCGAAGCAAAACACAAGTCATTTAAAGCCTATGCCCACTCTATCACATCACGGAAAAATATATGTTTAACTCTTGCCAAAAAATTTCAACTAAAATTCGCAAATGATATTCTTCATTCAAAAAATAAATCTACCGAATATCAAATCGATGAGAAACATAAATGTGACACCGTCTTTTTCAACATCATCGTTCAAAAACTTAAACTCAATGACTCTGATGATATAAGTTGCTTTAATCAGATAACTTTCAAAGGAATTAAATACAATGTTGGTCTCTATGTTGCAACATGTTTTGGGGATTATAAAATTTATTTAATTAAAACCGTTCTTCGAGTTGAGAACAAAGTTTATCTTTTCTGTCAGCAACTAACAGAGATAAATTTTAATTCTCATTTTTCAGCATTTGAAATCGAGTCTGATATTTTTGGAGAGTATAGGATAATCAAATTTAAAGATTTGCTGGGACCTCCCCTTACTATTATAAATACACATAAGGGAAAAAAATTTATAAAAATTAAAGAATACTTTTTATACAACTAGAAAAAAAAAATGGAAGAGACTGGTGGCCAATTAGAAGCAACTGACTTAGAAGAACTTGAAACAGCGAATAAAAGTACAGCAACTGACTTCGAGCTTGTAAATCAAAGTCCGATTGTGGTAACTGCGAATGCTAATACACAAATTTTGAATGAAAATCAATTTAATACTGGAAACGTCCAAGTTTTTACCCTGAGTAGAGATCAATGCATTGATATTTCTTCTCTGCTACCCTTTCCTGGAGGATCAGAAGGTGTTAAGGATAGGGAGTTGAAAGACCTCTTAAAAACCTGGGGACAAGAACAGTTTTACCCGAATTTAAAAGGTACATGAATTTATAAATACTAATTTATAATACCACAATACTTTCAATTTTCTCAAAATTCAATTCAAAATAACAAAAAACAAAAACTAATAAAGAATAAAAATAAATAAGATTCTAGTTTATGATAGCTTCACATGATAAAATTTAAAAAATTGCAGGTTTTTTTATATTTTCTCAAAAACTTATAACTTATTTCAAAAAGAACACTGTCGTAACTGAAAAAATACTGTTTCGAGATAAGTGTGATTGGACATTTCTTTTATCGTGAAAAAGCTATGGAAAATCAGTAGTGGTGCCTCAAAAAAGACTGTCATGATTGCAATTGAGATGAGCTATCTCTGATATCTCTCAGAAATAGAGTGAAAAAGAAGTTATTCACTGCACTATGCTGTAATAAACTTAAAAACTTCATATTTTGAGTTACGACGGTGCTCTTTATATTATTATTTATATGTACCAATATACAGGATTTTATATTTTTATCAAATTGTTTTTTAATAACTTGAAAATTAGAATATCTAAAAACGTGCAACTTTTTGGTCAAAATTTTAAATACTTGGGCTTTAAGGACTTATTTTATTTAAAATTTTGCATTTTGAACATTGTTAAAATTTTGAGTTTGTAATGTTTGCATCTTTTTTTAATTTCATCTTAAAAATCTGATTTTGCGTATGTTTATGTTTATTTTTTACTTACAGAAGAAAAAATCGACATTGAAATTCTTAAAATTATTAAATGGTATCACATTCAAGAGATTTTAAAAAGTTTTCCAATTGGCGAACAAATAATTTTTGAGCGCAATATTGAAAAATGGAGAAATAATATTGGTTTGCCAGTGCTCAATTATTTCTCATCATCATTGAATGAATTGGGTACACCAATATTGTCTTCTTCCCCTAGTTCTTCAATTCGCAGCCAGTCTTTTTCTCCAGAGCCAAGTGATAATGTTTCCATCAGCTTGTCATCAATTCTTGAACAAAAAAATAGAGGAAAGCAAATTATTGATTTCTACAGACAAAATAATGCTTTTGAAAACCATCAACGTAATTTACTAGTAGATCTCATAGCTAACTATTTCGATGAGAATGGCATCACTCTTTCCCTGGCTACAAGTTACAGATTAGAGGACGAAATAACGCAGATGTTTCCTACTGAACAAATTGAATTTTATAGAATCGGAAAAAGAGGAAAAATTTATTTTAAATATTTCAATTTGAAAAGAATGGCAAAAACGTTGAAACCTGTGAAGAGAAAACTTGGTACTCCAGAAAAAAACCAAAAAATAAAATTCAGTAATTATATTTTATAAGTTATCACATTTCCATAACATAAAAACGTTATCTTTTAGATCCAGAGCCAGATGCAGAAACGTGCATGAACAGCCTTAAATTTGACAATTTGTCAATTGAAGAGTTTGACAGTTTGTGGCAGTCTTGTAGCCAATATAGACTGAAGGATATATTTGACGCTACCGATCAAAAGGCTATCTTTCAAAAATGGCCATATTACAAAAAGTCAAATGGACTTAGACTGGTAGATACGTTATTTCTTTTAATAAATTTCTGTAGGTAATATTTTTCCATTTTAATTGATTCGTAAAAAACGGAATTTCATTTTCAATGAGAGGCAGATTGATAATTTATAATAGGAAAGGGGGTAAATTTTCAGTATTTTTTCTTCGGGAAAAAGACTTAGAACAATTTTAGGACTTAGAAAAATTTTAAATATTTTTTCTTGGGGAAAAAGACTTAGAAAAATTTTCAATAGATACATATATGTACATATGTATGTACATATGTACATACATACATAGAAAAAATATTGAAAATTTTTCTAAGTCCTAAAATTTTCCTCAGTCTATTCCTCGAAGAGAAAATAAAATAAGTCTTTTTCCCGAAGAACAAATATTGAAAATTTTTCCAAGTCCTAAAATTGTTCTGTCTTTTTACTTTTTCCTGAAGAAAACTTGAAAATTTTTCTAAGTCGTTTTCACGAAGAAAAAATATTGAAAATTTTTCTAAGTCTTTTTCCCGAAGAAAACTTTTGAAAATTTTTCTAAGTCTTTTTGCACGAAGAAAAAATAATGAAAATTTTTCTAAGTCTTTTTCCCGAAGAACAAATATTGAAAATTTTTCCAAGTCCTAAAATTGTTCTGTCTTTTTACTTTTTCCTGAAGAAAACTTGAAAATTTTTCTAAGTCGTTTTCACGAAGAAAAAATATTGAAAATTTTTCTAAGTCTTTTTCCCGAAGAAAACTTTTGAAAATTTTTCTAAGTCTTTTTGCACGAAGAAAAAATAATGAAAATAACGAAGAAAAAATATTGAAAATTTTTCTAAGTCTTTTTCCCGAAGAAAACTTTTGAAAATTTTTCTAAGTCTTTTTGCACGAAGAAAAAATAATGAAAATTTTTCTAAGTCTTTTTCCCGAAGAACAAATATTGAAAATTTTTCCAAGTCCTAAAATTGTTCTGTCTTTTTACTTTTTCCTGAAGAAAACTTGAAAATTTTTCTAAGTCGTTTTCACGAAGAAAAAATATTGAAAATTTTTCTAAGTCTTTTTCCCGAAGAAAACTTTTGAAAATTTTTCTAAGTCTTTTTGCACGAAGAAAAAATAATGAAAATAACGAAGAAAAAATATTGAAAATTTTTCTAAGTCTTTTTCCCGAAGAAAACTTTTGAAAATTTTTCTAAGTCTTTTTCCCGAAGAAAACTTTTGAAAATTTTTCTAAGTCGTTTTCACGAAGAAAAAATATTGAAAATTTTTCTAAGTCTTTTTCCCGAAGAAAACTTTTGAAAATTTTTCTAAGTCTTTTTGCACGAAGAAAAAATATTGAAAATTTTTCTGTCTTTTTCCCGAAGAAAACTTTTGAAAATTTTTCTAAGTCTTTTTCCCGAAGAAAACTTTTGAAAATTTTTCTAAGTCGTTTTCACGAAGAAAAAATATTGAAAATTTTTCTAAGTCTTTTTCCCGAAGAAAACTTTTGAAAATTTTTCTAAGTCGTTTTCACGAAGAAAAAATATTGAAAATTTTTCTAAGTCTTTTTCCCGAAGAAAACTTTTGAAAATTTTTCTAAGTCTTTTTCCCGAAGAAAACTTTTGAAAATTTTTCTAAGTCGTTTTCACGAAGAAAAAATATTGAAAATTTTTCTAAGTCTTTTTCCCAAAGAAAACTTTTGAAAATTTTTCTAAGTCTTTTTGCACGAAGAAAAAATATTGAAAATTTTTGTCTTTTTCCCGAAGAAAACTTTTGAAAATTTTTCTAAGTCTTTTTCCCGAAGAAAACTTTTGAAAATTTTTCTAAGTCGTTTTCACGAAGAAAAAATATTGAAAATTTTTCTAAGTCTTTTTCCCGAAGAAAACTTTTGAAAATTTTTCTAAGTCGTTTTCACGAACAAAAAATATTGAAAATTTTTCTGTCTTTTTCCCGAAGAAAACTTTTGAAAATTTTTCTAAGTCTTTTTGCACGAAGAAAAAATATTGAAAATTTTTCTAAGTCTTTTTCCCGAAGAAAACTTGTCTTTTTGCACGAAGAAAAAATATTGAAAATTTTTCTAAGTCTTTTTCCTGAAGAAAACTTTTGAAAATTTTTCTAAGTCGTTTTCACGAAGAAAAAATATTGAAAATTTTTCTGTCTTTTTCCCGAAGAAAACTTTTGAAAATTTTTCTAAGTCTTTTTGCACGAAGAAAAAATATTGAAAATTTTTCTAAGTCTTTTTCCCGAAGAAAACTTGTCTTTTTGCACGAAGAAAAAATATTGAAAATTTTTCTCTTTTTCCCGAAGAAAACTTTTGAAAATTTTTCTGTCCTTTTCCCGAAGAAAACTTTTGAAAATTTTTCTAAGTCGTTTTCCCGAAGAAAACTTTTGAAAATTTTTCTAAGTCTTTTTCCCGAAGAAAACTTTTGAAAATTTTTCTAAGTCTTTTTCCCGAAGAAAAAATATTGAAAATTTTTCTAAGTCTTTTTACAAAGAAAAAGACTTCGAAAAAATTTCAATATTTTCTCTTCGGGAAAAAGAATTCGAAAAATTTTAGAACTTAAAAAAGTTTTCAATTTTTTTCTTCGGGAAAAAGACGCAGAAATTTTTTTCAAGTTTTGCGAGACTCGCTTAAGTAAAACTTTTTTCCGAGGTTCTATTAAGTCGTTTCACTTAAGCGGGTTTGACTGCACTTGTTATACAGTACGATCTATAAAATTTGTATTATTCCATTATGAACGGCATCTTTCATAACCATGGAAATTATTCCAGTCCCGTGAAGTAAGCAAAAGAATTGTTTAAAATTAAATAAAAAATTAGAGTTACTGGTAGCTAACAAAGAGTTCTAGAGTTTCTCATACTGTTTTTTAATAGTTCTGGCGAATGAAGTGTTAAAATTCGAAAAAAAAGTTTTTTTGCTAACATCAAGCACCCCATATTATTGCCCATGGGGCCGTTTTAATTGATTAACAATAATTTTCCCTTATTTTGACTTTTTTTTTTTAGATTGATAAAGATTTTAAAACACTTTATCCAGAAAGCACATCTATACTTTCCCTATGGGAAAGTTCCTTTAAAAAGTTAAAAGACTTTCTCATGAAAAATGTCAATGATAGAAGTGTTTTTAATGCACTAAATAACGTGGACAACAATGATTTAAACAAAGGTACCACTTATTGAAACAAACCAGAATTATTTGTTTTTTCTATTTTGTTAAAATTTTTTATAGATGAAGTTATTTTGCGAGTACTTTATAGTACCCATAATTACCTATTTCCGATGAAACCTCATTCGAGAAAAACCAACACAGGTGAAAAGTCAACTACTAGGTTTACTATCAAGGATTCTCAGACGGCATTCTTATTTGAGGGAAAATCTACGCAATCAATGGAAGACCATATCTCATTTCTAAAATTGCGCGGTGAAACCATTCAACCATTCATTTTGACTGTTAGTGGATCAAATGAATATTTTATTTTATTAGATGACTTCAAACTCAAGACGAACAATGCCCTAAGAGCTGTAGACATCTGCTTTAAAAGCTTTTTTTTGTTCAATATAAAATATCCACCCGCATGTGAAAATTTTTGGAATTTCATTGAACTTTTTTTTTACATGAAAACTTCCACTAAAACACAAAAAATGTCTTCAAAACTATGTTCAATGCTTCATTCATTACAGAATTAATAAAAGTAATTTATATAAACAATGAAATATTTTTTTTTTTTGTAATAAATTACTTTTAGATAAACATCGATGTATTGAGCACCGTTAATACCTGCTGGAGGAAACCTGCGTTGAATACATGTGAAAAAGGCTGAACTGGTAAATAAAAACATTTTTTACATGAAAACCATTTCCGTTAAGATGAAATAAATAAAACACTTTTTCTACTTTATGATAAACAGGTAAATACCTGCTGGAGAAAACCTGCGGTGAATACCCGCGAGAAAGCCTGCCATGAATACCTGCTGGAGAAAACCTACGGTGAATACCTGCTGGAGAAAACCTGTGGTGAATACCCGCGAGAAAGCCTGCGGTGAATACCTTTAAGAGAAAGCGTGCGGTGAATACCTGCTGGAGAAAACCTGCGGTGAATACCCGCGAGAAAGCCTGCCGTGAATACCTGCTGGAGAAAACCTACGGTGAATACCTGCTGGAGAAAACCTGAGGTGAATACCCGCGAGAAAGCCTGCGGTGAATACCTATAAGAGAAAGCGTGCGGTGAATACCTGCTGGAGAAAACCTGCGGTGAATACCCGCGAGAAAGCCTGCCGTGAATACCTGCTGGAGAAAACCTACGGTGAATACCTGCTGGAGAAAACCTGTGGTGAATACCCGCGAGAAAGCCTGCGGTGAATACCTTTAAGAGAAAGCGTGCGGTGAATACCTGCTGGAGAAAACCTGCGGTGAATACCCGCGAGAAAGCCTGCCGTGAATACCTGCTGGAGAAAACCTACGGTGAATACCTGCTGGAAAAAACCTGAGGTGAATACCCGCGAGAAAGCCTGCTGTGAATACCTATAAGAGAAAGCGTGCGGTGAATACCTGCTGGAGAAAACCTGCGGTGAATACCCGCGAGAAAGCCTGCCGTGAATACCTGCTGGAGAAAACCTACGGTGAATACCTGCTGGAGAAAACCTACGGTGAATACCTGCTGGAGAAAACCTGTGGTGAATACCCGCGAGAAAGCCTGCGGTGAATACCTATAAGAGAAAGCGTGCGGTGAATACCTGCTAGAGAAAACCTGCTGGAGAAAAATAACCGCAAGAAAACATGCCTTGAATACTTGCTAGATTCAACTTACGTTGAATACGTTTGAAAAATGCTGAACTGGTAAATATAAAAATTTTTTGCATGAAAAACATTTCCATTAAGTTGAAATAAATAAAACATTTTTTTACTTTATGATAAACAGGTGAATACCTGCTGGAGAAAACCTGCGGTGAATACCCGCGAGAAACCCTGCGGTTAATACCTAAAAGAGAAAGCGTGCGGTGAATACCTGCTGGAGAAAACCTGCGATAAATACCCCCGAGAAAGCCAGCCGTGAATACCTGCTGAAGAAAACCTGCGGTGAATACCCGCGAGAAAGCCTGCCGTGAATAACTTGTGGAAAAAATCTACGATGAATACCTGCTGGAGAAAACCTGCGGTGAATACCCGTGAGAAAGCCTGCCGTGAATACCTGCTGGAGAAAAATAACTGCGAGAAAGCATGTCATGAATGCTTGCTGGATTCAACTTACGTTAAATACGTTTGAAAAAGCCTGAACTGGTAAATATATACTTTTATTACATGAAAACCAATCCTTAAACAAAACATTTTCTTTACTTTAAGATAAACACAATATGAATACCTATGGTGAACACCCCCTGGCGAAAACCTGCAGTGAATAACCGCGAGAAAGCCTGCGGCGAATACCTATAAGAGAAAGCGTACGGTGAATACCTGCTGAAGAAAACCTGCTGTGAATACCCGTGAGAAAGCCTGCGGCGAATACCTATAAAAGAAAGCGTGCGGTGAATACCTGCTGAAGAAAACCTGCGGTGAATACCCGCGAGAAAACCTGCCGTGAATACCTGCTGGAGAAAATCTACGATGAATAGCTGCTGGAGATAACCTGTGGTGATTACCCGCGAGAAAGCCTGCCGTGTATACCTGATGGAGAAAAATAACTGCCAGAAAGCATGTCATGAATGCTTGCCGGATTCAACTTACGTTGAATACGTTTGAAAAAGCCTGAACTGGTAAATATATACTTTTATTACAGGAAAACCAATCCTTAAACAAAACATTTTCTTTACTTTAAGATAAACACAATATGAATACCTACTGGAGAAAACCTACGGTGAATACCTGCGAAGAAACTAACGGTGAATTCCTCAGAAAAAACCTGCGATGAATACCTATGCCATCAAAAAATTCAAATATTTTAAACTCAACTGTTTTTAAAGTCACATGTATAATTCAAATATTTTAAACTCAACTGTTTTTAAAGTCACATGTAAAACCTTTTTTAAAAGTCTATTAAAATTGGTCTTATATTTAAAAATTGAGTTTTTGTTCAAAAATTTAGATTTAGAATTTATATTTCAGAACGGAAAATGGAACTGGTTTAAAATTACTCAAAAAGTTAAACAGTAAGTATAATTTCTTTTTCAGCATTGCAATTGTCACTTTGATCATACCAGTTTTCAAATTGATAATCAACCGTGGTTTTCATTTTGAACACTGTTTTGATCAAATTGACGATTGCGTTTTCCAATTTGACAACAGTTTTCAATATGACAACTGTAGTTTTCAATTTGACAACTATAGTTTTCAATTTCAGAACTGCAGTTTTCAATTTGAAAACCGTGGTTTTCAGTTTGACAACTATGGTTTTCAATGTGACAACCATGGTTACCAATTTGACAACCGCAGTTTTCAATTTGACAACCGTGGTTTTCAATTTGACAACCATGGTTTTCAATTTGAAAATCGTGGTTTTCAATTTGACAACCGCAGTTTTCAATTTGACAACCGCAGTTTTCAATTTGACAACCATAGTTTTCAATGTGACAACCGCAGTTTTCAATTTGACAACCGCAGTTTTCAATGTGACAACCATGGTTTTCAATTTGACAATCGTGGTTTTCAATTTGACAACCGCAGTTTTCAATTTGACAACCCTGGTTTTCAATGTGACAACAGCAGTTTTCAATTTGACAACCACAGTTTTCCATTTGACAACCATGGTTTTCAATGTAACAACCGCAGTTTTCCATTTGACAACCATGGTTTTCAATGTAACAACCGCAGTTTTCAATTTGACAACCATGGTTTTCAATGTGACAACCGCAGTTTTCAATTTGACAACCATGGTTTTCAATTTGACAACCACGGTTTTCAATGTAACAACCGCAGTTTTCAATTTGACAACCCTGGTTTTCAATGTGACAACAGCAGTTTTCTATTTGACAACCACAGTTTTCCATTTGACAACCATGGTTTTCAATGTAACAACCGCAGTTTTCAATTTGACAACCATGGTTTTCAATGTGACAACCGCAGTTTTCAATTTGACAACCGCAGTTTTCAATGTGACAACCATGGTTTTCGATTTGACAACCACGGTTTTCAATGTAACAACCGCAGTTTTCAATTTGACAACCCTGGTTTTCAATGTGACAACAGCAGTTTTCAATTTGACAACCACAGTTTTCCATTTGACAACCATGGTTTTCAATGTAACAACCGCAGTTTTCCATTTGACAACCATGGTTTTCAATGTAACAACCGCAGTTTTCAATGTGACAACCATGGTTTTCAATGTGACAACCGCAGTTTTCAATGTGACAACCGCAGTTTTCAATTTGACAACCATGGTTTTCAATTTGGCAACCACGGTTTTCAATGTAACAACCGCAGTTTTCAATTTGACAACCCTGGTTTTCAATTTGACAACCGCAGTTTTCAATTTGACAACCACAGTTTTCCATTTCACAACCATGGTTTTCAATGTAACAACCGCAGTTTTCAATTTGACAACCATGGTTTTCAATGTGACAACCGCAGTTTTCAATTTGACAACCATGGTTTTCAATGTGACTACCGCAGTTTTCAATTTGACAACCATGGTTTTCAATTTGACAACCATGGTTTTCAATGTGACAACCATGGTTTTCAATGTAACAACCGCAGTTTTCAATTTGACAACCCTGGTTTTCGATGTGACAACCGCAGTTTTCAATTTGACAACCATGGTTTTCAATGTGACAACCATGGTTTTCAATTTAACAACCGCAGTTTTCAATTTGACAACCGTGGTTTTCATTTTGACTACCGGGTTTTCAATGTGACAACTGCTGCGATGTAATTTTCAATCTCGGTTTTCAAATTTACTACTAGGGTTTTCATATTGACAACCATGGTTTCAAGTTGACAATCATGGTTTTCAATAAGACAACCATGGTTTTCAATTTGACTACCGGGTTTTCAATGTGACAACTGAACCGCTGTAATTTAAATCAAATTTGACTACCGTGATATTCCATTTGAAAACCGAAGTCGTCAATATGATTACCAAATCATCATTTAGACTACTGCGATTGTAGGTTGCAAAAGCACAATTTAATTGTCAATATGACAATTTTAGTAGTCAATATGATGACCGAAATTCACTCGAAAAAATTTTGACTATCCGAAATCATCATATTGACAACGTAGGTTGTTGGTTGCAAAATGACAATTTTATTGTCCTATTGACTACAAAAATAGTCAATAGGACGACGTTTTTTTTTCAGTGTTAGTTTTTAAAGATTGGTGTTATGTATATTTTTGAATATATTATAGCTTTAATGTATAGTATAGTAAATCACGGTGATATCACCGAAATCGGTGGGTTAAAATATTGATCCGAGTACACAGTACACTTATTAAAGGCATGGGCAATATGCACTCAGTTGGCTAGTAGGGCAGCGCCAAACCAAAAATTTAAGGGAAAAAAAGGAATAAACTTTATGAAATGCAATTATAGTACGCAACAAAATGACAAACATAATAATTATGATGATAAATACCAACAATCTATGGCATAGATAACAAAATTACCAAATGTGTATTTATTCTTAATATCTACGGTACTCGTAGCCAACCCAAAACTAAAGACCAAGAATCACTGCTTAAAGGATGTAGATTCGTAATGAGAAATCGATTTGCAAAGAAAATCATTGACTAAAAGAGAATAAGTGATCACTTATCAGTGATCCAAAACTTAAGCTGATGTAAGTGCTATTTTCCTAAATGTTGATCCGAACCACTTGTAAAGTTATTCTTCCTTATTTAAAATACGATTTTGAGTTAAGATAGGCCTACAAAACCTAAAAACCTAAAAATCACTAACAGCTATTCTGTGAGTTAGATTTACTATTAAAAACAATGTCAAAGTTGGGACTTCTAAAGTCTGAAAGGAAAATATCTTCGGTAAATTAGTTTAGTGAGCTCAAAAATCAGTCGTCACAGTATCTACTGCCACAGTACTGCACATATTAAAGGTAATATCATTAGCGTTTTCATTTTTGTTGAGTTCTGCGCATCTGTTAAAATCGAGATAATATGGAGGGAAAATGTTAAATCCAGTCACTGGATTCCTGTGCCCCTTTACTTGTCTAATTTAAATATTTTGTTGTGGTTTCTAATGATACGTGTTGAGTTCCTGTGGGCACTCGAATAGCCATTTTTAATTGTTTGACACTTTCATCCTGCGCAATATATTACCTTAGATTTGTGTACTGTAACCTACTGTGACATCACATCAAAGAGGTATTCCAAAACAAATATGTAGTAAACCAATTTATTTTTTTTTCAAAAACTTTATAACTAAGAAGAAATATTTCCATCCAAAGTGTAATCATCAAAGGGCCAAGTTCTGGCCCTACATCCCTACATGAGGAACAAACTTAAGTGATTTTTGAATCCCCTTTAACTTTCATACTAATAAAGTTAGAAACTTCAAATTTGGAATATTTACTCCCAAACAATAAGTGCCTCGCCAAATTTCAAGCCCTTAACATAAAAGGTTTTTGAAATTTGGGACTTACAGTTTACTTACATTAGATGGCGCTACGATGGACTATGGCCTCAACCAACAAGCCCCTCCAGCCAGCTCGGTCCATCCATGTTGGGCAAACCAAGTTGGTTGAGGTCGTCCTCCACTTACGCGCGCCACCTTTAAGGTGGGGGACTTAAAAGTTACAACTCTCAACAATTTCTATGTGCGTGATATTGGCAAGAATGGAATTTTTGTTTCAGCTCCTTTGAAACGGGTAATTGCCATCAAACAATTGTGATTTTTTTAATGCTTCTCGAAAATAGCTTCAACGATTTTGATTAAACTTTGTACCTGTAATGACCAAAGTAATTGTATTTATAAGAAAACTGGGTTTAACATTTTTTAATTGAATTTTTTTTAATTATTCTTTGCCTTTATATCCTCGTACTATATTCTTGTAGGTAACGTTATTCAGTTTTTTAAACGGTGCTTTCGGGCTTATTTAAACTTGATTTTGTAAATTATATTTAACGTTCTTATTTATGACCACATATATTTTCTTCCTCAACCAAAAATTGATGCTTTAAAAAAATGAACAATTTGACAATGTAAACAGCTTATGTTTTTTTGTATTCATCTTTCCAAGTTTCTTCTGTAATTCATTTTTAAACAAAACAAACAAATCAATTGTCTTAGTTCTTTTTACTCTTTTAACATTTTTTTGTTAAAGATGTTCGAAAATTATTGAATCATTAACGCATATAATATTTCTTTAATATTGAGCTACAATATATTTGTTATATGTATATAGCCCCAAGAATAAGTACTATGCGATTGAGTCGTTTACAAAGTAAATGGAGACCAAAGGGGCTTACACTCGAACGTTCGGGTGGCTAAGAAACACTGATATGTCAATTTATTTAAAAATAACAAATTTCCACAACCACGATTGGAAATTATACTTTGCATGTTCCACGTATCCCATTTCTTTTTGCTAATTCATTTGAGGTCAAAGGGCCTGACAAAAAAATTATCAATTATCTTTTAGTTCACATAATAAAATCCGATGTAAATTAATAGATTTCCAAATTTTATCAACAAAGATTGTAAAAACTGCGATAAGTATTTAAAAAAAAAGTGTGCGATAGTCGCTATATTTCGGATATATGTATTTTGAAAAAGATTATTATGCTCTTGAAGTTTAGTATTATTTATTAATTCAGCAAGTGAATAAGTGTGATTTTATATTGAACTAGTTTGTCCTAATTTTTTTTTTTAATATTTTCCGTTAATTAAAAAAATTAATAAAAATGGTAAAAATAGAATGGGCACCAACTAATATTCCACCTCGAAGGAGAATACAAACATTTACAACAGCAGTTTTTATGTTTACTATTTTTGGTGTTATACTGTCATGTCATTCATACTTCATTCTTTTAATGGTAAGAAATAAATATTTATATCTTTTTAATAAATACAAAATTAATTGCATGACTGGTTAACCTTCAACTACCTTTTATAATCTAACTTTATTTTTGCCTAATTTTAGTATATTTTAAGTTCTCCCGAGGGAAATACTCCCTTTTTTTTAAAGTGATGCCAGAGTTTAGGTTAAAAAGAACTTTGAAAAAATTTGATTTAAGAAATTTACAGGTTCTATCCAAAGGCGAGGCATGAAAAAAAAATACAATCGTTCACTTCATTTATTTCTATTTTCTTTATGTTTAAAATTTACAAATACCTACATAATATGTTGGTATTATACTTATATTCTAAAATTCAAATTTTCTTGATTTCTTCAAAAATATTTTTAATACATTTTCATGAAAAGAATCTTCATACTATTTCTGTCGCAAAATTTTCTTTTTCAGTGGTAATCATTGAAAGTGCTGATAATCTACTTTGACCAATTGTAGTTCTCGGATACGTTTTTATTCTTTTAAGGCGCCAGTTATATCTTTCATTAAAAAAATTAATTTTTAATTTTGAGGCACTTAAAAAGCGAAATAAGTGATTATTTTGATGCCAATAAAAAGCTGATGACTCAATTATTATTTCTAGTAAAAAAATATCTCATTTTGGCCCAACCTTTCACATCAAACGATTTCCAAGATTTCAATGATCACTGATAAGGTAGTTCAATCATTGAAATAAAAAAAATCATTTCATGTGAAAGGCTGGGCCAAAATGAAACATTTTTTTGATTATAAATAATAATTAAGTTATCAGCTTTTTCTATTGGTATCAAAATAATAACTCATTTCGCTTTTTAAGTGCCTCAAAATTAACAATTAGATTTTTTAATTACCGTTTTCAATGAAAGCTATAACTGGCGCCTAACAGTCGTATTTATAAAATTTTTGTCTACTTAGACACTGTCTAACTATTTTCAAATTGGTGAAAATATGCTTTATTTAATAAAAATAAATATCACATTATTCACGGTTAGGATAATCTACTCTTGTGTCTTAGTTAGGTAGCTAAAAAACAACAATAAACAAGGTTTTTAAACACATTTTCCAAAGTTGGACAGTTGTCCCAAGTTAGACAACTTTTATAAATAAGACCATAAGTGTTTATTTATTCTCAACTGCAAACATATGTTTAAGTTGAATACAAAATTATATAAAAGTGATATTATAAAGTTAACATTTTTTTTCAAGATTGTTCTTTGACAAATTAAAATCTATACAATTATAATAATAATTAAAATCAATGCACATAATATTCAAAGGTTCATTCAAACCATAATTAGATCTTGCAAAAGAAGTATACAAAAATCAGAATTGCAATTTAATCTAGGACTTGAGTTTATATTAAGCACACTGAGAATATAAGTAGAACAAATTGATCCAGATAGAAGTTGAAACAGGAAAAGAACATTATTTACTTCCCTCCTTTTCTTCAGCGTCGAAAGACTTAGGAGATTCAATCTATTTTCATAAGACGGCAGACGTTGATTTGGATCCCATGGAAGATGACGAAGGACGAATAACAAAAATTTTTTTTTGAACACTTTCAATTTTATTTATTAAAACATCATACTTAGGACACCATACGCAGCTACAATACTCGAGGATAGGACGGACAAAAGCACAGTAGAGGATTTTTGAGATATATGGATCATTTAATTCCTTAGAAAACCTTTCATATAAGTCATCTGCGAAGATAGGGATTTTTGAATAGATAAGATTTTTACCAATGTCATTAATAAACAGTAAAAAAGTAGTGGTCCAATATGACTGCCTTGAGGAACTCCAGAAAGTACATTAATAATTTTAGAATTACAGTTATTAAAGTTTACATACTGTATACGGTTTACTAAATACGATTTGATCCAATTTATTATCCAATGTTGAAAAAGATCATTCAAAGGACGAAGTTGTTTAAGGAAAGTTTAATTATTTATGGAAAAACTGACCTGACATCATAATTTCGAAGTTTTTCAAAAAATAGCTTAACGTTTAAATTTAAGAACTCTTGTTGTTAAAATATAACAATTAAATTATTATAATGTCACTTGAAGCTCCACGAAAAATTATTTGTTTATTTCACCAAATAATTTAAACACTTTTCAAATTGGAATATCCAAGGAAATTCCAAATATTCTTATACTTTTTCTGTCTAAATAATAAACATGGCCAGCAGAACAATTTAATAAAGGTTTTGCAACCAATAATAAATGTACTTGTTATATAATTCTTTGTGAAAGTTACGGACAGTTTCTTTAGTAAAATTTTTTTTATTTCTAAATTTTGTTGTCAATTATGGCAGCAAGGGAGTAAGTATTTCAGTTGCCATAATCGGAGATTTTTCTACTGAATTCCACTTATAAAAGGACTCAGTTATTAGTATTTCAATTACGTATAAAATTGAACAAAACATACGTTTTTTATTAATAACTTTTTCACTAGTTGATGTCATATTTTTTTTTGTTACATTTTACGCAAATTATAAAATCATTACTTGAATAAACGAAAACCACTTCAAAAATTTAATTTACAATTAAAAAATTGTTTTCTTATACGGTTTTCACACCGAACCAAAATCTCGGATTTCGGCAACAAAATTTTCAAATCTCGTCGAATCGTTCACACCACACATAAACTAGATTTTGTTTGAGATTTAAAATAAATTTCAGTGTTGATAGAAACTCCAAACAAAATTTCCAAAACAAGCACACATATTTCCTTTTTTTCTCAAGCTTTCTGTTGGAAAAATGCACAAAACGGAATGGAATCCCACTATCTCAGTGCCATGAAAATATTTACGAAATCTGGAAATCCGATGAAAAAAGTCTGCATTGCAGATTTTTAAGACACAAAATTAAGGTACTTCATAAATATTTTTATTTATACAATAAATTCCTATCTTTATAATTCATAATCTCTCCTATGTTCGTAAACTATTATTAGGTACCTACTTACTTACTGATTTAGTTAGCATTAACATCTTAAAATCACAATGTTTTTAAATTCTTTTTTATATTTAAATGCCACAAGTTTGTCAATTTCTTTTATTGTTTTTAAGAGTGTATACAATATCTGCAGTTCAGATTAAGCAATTTTGAAAGTCCGAGAAAAGCAAAAAAGTCTGCGAAATGCAGACAAATCTGCATTTATGGCAACGCTGATCTCAGTACACTTGTCACTACACTCAACTCAATAAATGTAATAAGCTCTCTTTTCATAATAGTTTTTTTATGACTGAACAGCTGTTATACAGAAGAGAAAATTGAGTAATTAAGTGTGTTTGTTTCACATTCAGACCGTTCCAAGAAGATTTTGAGGAGATTTCGCACTCGCAGTAATCTACTAGATTACGAAATCTGAAAATGTATGGGAAATCTTGTTGATTTTGATGAGATTTGGTGATTTTTGCTCGAAATCTAGATTTTGATTCGGTGTGTAAAGGCTATAATACGCTCGATTTCCGAGGCGAAAAATAAAATATTAATTTTGTTGGGTTTTCCATTTACAACATTTCCGTTTACACAGATTACATTTCAAGCATCTAGGAAAAACATCGTGTGTAATGATGATTTTTTGTGACGTCAAGAAGTAAACGCATTGATTATATTACTATTAACGTTGACCGTCGCATAATTTTCTAAGCCTAAACAATTTGGTTCTATAATGAAAACAAAGCATAAACATTGAACAATATCAACAAACACAATCCTTAAATACTCAGTCTGGCAACATTCAATACAAAATATTTGTTTGCAATTGATTGTCAAACTATTCCAGACACTCCAAAACTTTATTTCACTCTTTTTTTACTGACACTTTTTTATCGACACTAATCGGTTGTTGTTGTTTATTGTGAAAAAATTTTACTGCGGTGCTGGGAATTCCAAAAAAAAACACTATGTTTTATTTATGGGATTTATTTTATCATTTTTTTTTCTGTTAATCAACCTTTTTGCATGAATAGCTAATTAACTTCAATTTTATTTTATTGATTTATTATTTCGCACTTACTTCACGAGATTTAATATAGCTAATTCATTTCTGATTTGAGTTTATCAATAGGAGTGTAAATGGTTAAATGTCTTTTAATATTTTTAAGGAATTCGAAAATAATTTTAAAAGCATTACACGGTAAGTGCTGCCGCTGTTTTTATATTTTATTTTGCTTGTATTTATTTTTTTAGAGGTGGCCCCTCCTGCCAATTATAACTATCCTTTAGGTTTTTTTTTTTTTCTTTTTTTCGACACAGCCTACACGCTTTAGCCTTTTGCTATGAAAAACACCCTTTATAATAAAGATTATTGTATCATCAATCATTAGAATTTAAAAAAACGCATACCATAAATGCAATTACAAGTCATGACTTTAATTTGATTTTTAAAGTTTTTGGTGTATTTTCCGAAATTTTATTAGGTTAATTTTTGGTATATAAGACCATTTTTATGTGACCATTTTAATTTCCTCTATGGAACAATTGAATTATCGAAACATTAAGGCCGAATTTTTCACCTATTATTTAAAATAGAACTGATAATTTTTTTTTCTTTCTGTCGGCTTTTAGACAGCAACAGAATACGCGTAATTCCATAATATTTTATGTAGGTAAAAAAAACACATAAAACTGATAAAGTTCAGTTCAGTCGTTTAGCATTTTCCTGGTGCGTGAATTTTTTCTGTAATCACACTTGTTAAATATTATTATTCCAATGCTTTATAAAAAAATATTATTTATTTCTATATTTATATCAGCGTTGCCCAGTTTTGTCTCAGACAAGAATGAATGTTGACACATTTTTTTAAGCGATAGCATAACCCTGTCAATGCTTTTGCGGAAGAATAAAAAAAAGTTCCATTCGAATGAAATGTTTTGTCTGTCTGTCTGTATTTAAACCTCGCACCGAGAGGAAGTTCAAATGTGTTGTAAATTATAATCTCAAAAAAAAAAAGAATTGTTTAAAATATTTTTGCTTTTACATAATTACATTTCTTATTTTAATATAACAAAAAAATAATATGGTGAAAATCAATTGGGCACCAATAAATATACCCTTCCAAAGGCGAATGCAAACATTTACAGCCGGCGTTTATTCATTCCTCGCGTTTGGTGTTGCCTTATCTTCGCATATCTACTACATTTTATTGCTGGTGAGAGAACTAGTAGATATAAGCACTAATTCTATAGATAAAGTTGATTTTATTGTTATTTCGGTCTGGAAGAATAGTGTGTGAACTTGTATACGTTATTTCTTTTTTTTTTGGATTATGACATTTTCACAAGTTATATTTAGCTTATGTATATTGTAATTGATGTAACTAAATATAACAATATAATGTGTTAAAATTATTATTTTCGTGAACATCACAGCACGCAGGCGGAAAAGCGAAATTTCAGATAGTGACCAGAAGTGCACCGAGTTTCGTTCTGTTTATTAAAAATTCAATATTTGTTTCACTTTAAAATATGGATTTGGAAAATTGAAAAATTATAAGTTGTTTAACAAATTATTAACAAATAGTGCGCATCATGCAGTGAGTGAGTGAGTAATTATAAAAAAGTTAAATTTTTCGATCGATTTTAACTCATGGCTGAGTGAGATGAAGATAATGCAGGCTTGCGAAATTTAATTTACTTCTGTTTTATCAACCAAACTATACTCTTCCGAATATTATGTCTTGAACTTTAATAGAATCTCAGTTTTTCAAATATTCTTATCTTAAATTGACTTTAAGAAAACCGTGATTCTTTTTGTTTGGACTATTTTGGACCAAATCATGCTGGGGTACAGTTAAATTTGATTGTAGGAGAGTTTGGGATTGTTCAGACTTACTTTTTTTTAACACACTTGCTTACCAAAACTATACATTTAATGAATTATTTCCATCTACGTCAATTTTGGTGCGGATATGAAATTAAAATATTTCACTGCAACATGAATTGTCTTTCATAATTATTAATATAGCAAAAGTCAGTCAATACACATATTATGTACATTTAAGTTTTCATTACATTACTCGTGTTTTTTTGGAAAAGTTATCCGTATAGTATACCTGCCTATACTAGAACTTTTGTTGGTGTTAGTATGTATAAGTATACTTTTATAAGTCTCTATGGCTGTTAGTAAATTATATGTACAAATATGTTAAGTCCAGGCCGCGCCGGCTGCCACACAGTGGTCACAAACCGGCGTCGTTTTAGTGGTCAAAAATCCATAACTTTTAAACCAGTTTAGATTTTGTATGTTTTTTTTTATTTTTACCTTCCTTTAAGTACCTACGTATCTATAGTAAATAATAATTATATAATTATAATATGTGTAGTACAAAAGTTTCAAACACATTTTTTGAGTTCTAGACGCAAAAAAATAGTTGAAACCTTTCTATCTAGTTGCCATTGGGTTAAGTTGAATAGTTTTTTTTTCCAAAAGGTAAAATATCGTTTTAGATGTTTAAATTAAAATCAAAGGTGGTTTGACAAAAATGACATACAGTCAAACTTCGATAACTCGAACTACTATTATCCACAATAAAAGTTCGACTTATCAAGACTTCGAGTTATCCAAATTGATTATCAAAATTAAAACAATTCAATATTTGAAATACATATGCATAATGCACAACACTTTTTGTGCTTTATTAAGTCTTATACGTTTTATATTAATGTACATAAGTTGTTACACCATACACAAAATTACTGCATGTATTTAGTTATTTGGGTCTGAGAGTATTTTTTTTTTATTGTTTTTTTTTTCAAGAAAAAGAATTCTAATTTTTTTAAAGCTGCGTAAATTTCATCTGTTGTATCGTCACACGTTTGCAAATATAAATTCAAATTGTCAAATGTGCTACAACATGCATCGAAGACTGTTGAATGAATTCCTCTACCGAAGTCTCGTCTTCACTTTCTATATCAATTGAAATTGTAAATTGTACATAGAATCTTTTATACAAAAAACTACCAAGCAATAATTATGTAGATAAATTAAAAAATAATGCAAAAATATTGAAATGTTCACCGCATTAAATAAAAATTTTCTGTAGGTACTTATACACCTTCTAAATTTCTTAAACCTACTAATATTATGTGTGTATAAAGGGTATCTCGTTTTCAAATGAAAATTCCCTTCAAAAATTCGAATTTTAAAAATGCATTTTTTCTCACTAAATGGGTATTCCCCTAAAATGTTCGACTTAGTTGATGCATATGCCATATTTTTTGTTCGAGTTATAAAGAAAATCGAGTTATAAAAGTTCGAGTTATGAGGGAAAAAATGTATGAGAGTTGAACTCTAAACGCTGCTGCCACATAATTTTGTTCGAGTTATAAAAAAATCGAGTTATCGAAGTTCGAGTTATCGAAGTTTGACTGTATTTCTATTTTTGATGTGATTTTTGTTGGAAACGGTTGTGCAATAATTATCAAAAGTGTCTCAGTTTGAATTGTGTCGTTTTAGTGGTTAAATTTGCAAAAAAAATTAAGTGTTGTATTTTGAGTTAAAACATTTTTGCTGTCTTTTTTGTGGAAAAATATTTGTTTCATTTTAAGTTGTGACGTTTAAGTTGATTGAGGTAGTTATAAACCCTTTATATTATTTTTAGTTACTACGCTTTAGAAAAATGAAAATTTGGAATTTAGAGTTAGGCCGTGTCCGAATTGCGTTAAAATGTTGGTTAAAACTTGACGTTTGGTTAAATTTTGACACTAGCGTGTTGAATAAAATGGGTTAAAAATTACGCAGCTCCAGAGCAGGTTAAAATTTGACACTAGTGGTTAAATTTTGACGTTTCTCAAGAAAGAGAGAAAATTAAATTGGAAATTATTTTTAAAAGTGCAACAATGGACAATGGAAATAATCAATGTTATGAATTTTGAATTTTCATGTGCATGTACACATACCTCGCGTAGTCGTTGCTGTGTTATTGCAGTCCTCGTAATAATACGCTAATATTTTAAAAAATATAAAAGAATTAATATAAAATATTTCCTCAAATTTTTATTCATCTTGCAAAATTAATGCCAATTGGTTGTTTTATTTTGTTTTATTTTGTTTTTTTTTTAGTTTGTTGACAGCCGTGAACTAGTGTTCGCAGACTGCATAATCAAGCAATTTGGGGATATAATCGATGCAAAACCTTTAAAAATAAATCAAATTAAGAAATTTGTACTTTCGCGTCGAATTTTTATTTTGATACATTTCAAGCTGGATTTTGTATCAAATATTTATTTTCTGGAATAATAAAACACATTTGTGGTTAGGGAAATTTCTTTAATCTTACGGGAATTTTAACTAAAAATCCCATTTAACCCATCCTATTTTCATCCCGTTCGGACAGCAAAAATAAAAAGTTATACCATTTTAACCAAACGTCAAAATTTAACCAGTGGTAGAAAATTTTAACGCAATTCGGACACGGCCTTAGTACAGTTTTGTTGTTTCAATAAAGATTTACGTTTTTAAAGCTCAATTAAATACCAAATGCTTCTATTTTTATATAAAAACTTAAGCTTGTTTTTAACAAGTTTTCGAGATTTTTTCGTATGAAAGTCCCAAAATAAACTTTTTTTCGACGTGTTCTAAGCAATATTTTGACATGAGGCAGGTTATCATTTACAACAGTTTATAATTGAGCTAGTTTTTGTTGTTGTTTTGAATTAAGTATAAATCTTCTTAATATTCCTTTTTCCTCAGAGAAATCTAAAGTTCAATGTAATGTATTTGGCATAAATATCTTGAATAAACTGGTTAAGAAAATTTCAATTTAGATTAATCCTAAAATTTACGAGTAGTTTAGAAGAAAAATAATTTCAATTAAATAAATTTTTAAGTTAAGTTTAAGTTTAAGTTTAAGTTTTTAGCGAAGAAAGGCCCAAAGAAAGGCGTGGCGAGTAAACGACATAATATTGATCATTATTGTACATTTTGGTTAAGGATAATCCTCATAATCCTACTAACTTTTCTAAAAAAAAAATGATGACCATATCGATTATTTCTGCCCACTGTGCACCATGCCATTTTATTTCAAGACGACAGGAATAAAGACCGCGATTGAAAAATAGTTTAACTTTAATTTCTGTAGTTGCTTTTGAATTAACATGCATTTACCTATCTTCTTTGCGCCATCGTCACACACCGATTGCTATTGGTTCTTTTTCACAAGGGATTATTTAACAAAAAATCCATTCAGCAAAATGATGTTTTTAATATTCACAAACTCCATTTGTGTATAAATGATGATTTTTTTCTTGGACCATAGTTTGCGAACAAACTCCTTAACTAATGTTAAAATGGAAAATGAAATGTTAAATTCTACATACATTCTAATACATATGTATTATAGACAAAAAATAGGCGGTACACCACCATAATATTGTGTTAAAAGTTGATCTTTGAATTTTTTTGTTTCTCAAAGACTGAAGTATAAACAAGAAATTTTGATTAGTTCTTTATTTGAGGAATATAATTAGTTCAACTTTTTCTTTCATTTTACTTTTTAATGATTATATTTTGGTTCCAAAAACATTCCAATCTATTAATATATAATTTCGTTGACATCAATCACAGTTTAAAGTTCCCTCCATTCATCATGCCCTCGTCGGCTATAACTCATCCAGGTCCTCCATGTTTTTTTCAGCTGCATTTTGTCAGTTTGTAAGATCGAATTTCATTGTTCTTATATTTTCGTTTGATCGGATCTTCAATATTTTAATTAGAGTATACAAAAAAACGGGCATCAATGTGCAAAACTCAAGATTTCTTTTTGTGAATCAAGAAATCCATTTTTGTGAATAAAAAAAATCATGAATCAGAATATAAGCGAATATAAAAATAAAAAAAGAAAATATGAAAAAATTCAAAATATATCTAAGTTTTTATTTATACATATTTAATAAAAATAACAATATGTAGGTAATTACTTTCTTGAATCAAAATTTTAAATTTCGTGAATCAAGCGAAATTGTTATTATAATTTCTGATTTGAATCATCATCAGAAGAACAAATCCCTTGTGACTCAGTGTGTGTTAACGATTCGATTTTGTATCGTGCTTCAATTTTATTAAAAACTCAAGTTTCCATACAAATACAATTTTCTATGGTAATAATTTCATACTGATATGATGTCATGAAGACAAAAAAACATTATTTGATTGTTTTCTTGCAGCAGTGAACAATACAACTAATAAATGGTTTTTGTTCGTAAATTTTTCGATCAGAAAAAAATAAGGACCAATTTTGAATTTAGCAATGTTAAACTTATAAGTGACCTTATAGTCACCCTTATTGGGTATACTTAAATTCCAGGGGTACACACTTAACAAAACAACCAGTTACAAAATGTGCTTTTCAAAATTTTATATTTAAAATTTTTGTATGCAAAACTCCTATGGATTTATGAATTCTAAAATGTTAAAGGTAAATACAAATTGTGTAAAACGATAAGTTTACAAAATTGTTTGCATGAACGCCCCTTTTAATTCATTTGGTTAAATGCTGTGTAATTGAATCAGCTGTTCGTTAAATGTCAAATATTAAACTTCAAAATATGTGTACAAATAAGCGTGTTCAGAGTTTGAAGTTATTTTTAAATGGAGAACCTCTCCCAAACAAACTTGAAATCAGAGCCGAATGTTTCGGAACGGAAAAAAAATGTAAGATACATGACAAAAGTCACGTTTTTTTTAAGCCTGACGAGAATTAGATGAGAAAACGATTTCGGGGTTATTATAAAAATTAAACTTATGGGGTGGCCATAATGGTGAATATCTACTTTCCTTTTAATTTAGTTCCTTTCGTTTTCCATAGTAAAAGTTGTCCCGAGCTCCACTCAACTAAAATTTGGTGAAAGAGGAGTCAAACAAATAAATGGTTCCTTCAAATTCTATGACAATTAGGAAAGCATAACAAATACAAGTAAAAGCATTTACTTTTGTTTATCCATATGGCCCATTTTATGGATTTGTGTAAATAAACAATGCTAATCAATAATAGTCAGAAAATGTAGGCGTCCTAATTATTTCTTTTTTTTTGTATAAACTACGTTTTAATTCACAACTTTTATCGCCAACTGTTATCTCAATGCGATATGCTACAGAACACGGGTAGAGTTTTTTTTTAGTTCTCGGAGATACCTAATAGCTCTGTTTGGTAACGTTAAATTTATTGAAAAATAGCACAAATTTTCACAAATTGTCTAAAATTCATGTTTGTTAACTCAAAAAAGTTTCAACGAGAGAGTAAATAATTTCCCTTCCATATTGGATAACTTGCAAATTTCTGCTAAATTTCTGTGTGCAAGGAGTGTAAAACCTATCAAATACACAGCTGCCAGTGTCTGTCACTTGACGTAGCTAGTATTTTTAAAAATATTCATTTCTGTATTCACCATCTTAATTGAAAATCGCCTACGGCCGAACTCGACGTTTTGCAATCGGTAGTGACTCATGGCCGGCCAACCACAAGTTCACCGCCAAGTGTTTTCGTCCCCAGAAGCCCTTATCCGGACGGAGATTACCGTAGATTTCAGACTTGATGAAATGTAAATGATAAAAAAAATTGCGTACCTACCTACCTACCTTTTTAATTTTTCTTTTATCATTTACACAATTTTTAAATCATTTAATCACAAATTGATAAATTGAATATCTTATTGACCTTTGATAACAAAATGCTTATTGTCATTTCATCGATGACACATTTTCTGTTGTCGTTCAATATAAAATTACTAAGAAAAAAGTTTTCCATATTTTAATGCGTATTACAACAAAATTGAATATAATTTGAACTTACGTTTATATTATGTGCGCTTAAATATTTTTGGAATCAAGTAATCTATAATAGTTTTTATCTTTTTAAGTGGAAGGCATTCTAAATAGTTGTATAGGTACCTAAATTTCGTAATAAGTTCTTCAAACAAAGACCAAAAAAAAAGAAATGAAGAAACATTGCCCAAGTCCATGATGGAACTGATAAGAAATGTCAAAACACTTTGGACATTGTACGACGCGAAAGTTTGTAATCATCATGTCAGCTTACTTCGTAATTTTCTTCAGTCTATAGATTTTCTGTATTTTGTGTGTTTCTATATTATAATTTATTTATACAGAACAGCAATTAAATCGTTTATCAAGACGTCTACGAGCCGCAAGCATATCAGATTTTCGACAAAAATTATTTTAGTTGCTTGATTTGAAAAAAAAATAAAAATAGCGGCGACTCAGTTGCAAGAAGTTGTTTAGATTTTTTGATATTTTTATTTAATTATTATAGTACTTTATTAATTTATTGATAAAATTTACGAAGTGTTTTAAATTTGTACCTTTGGAAGGTTCACAGCAATACCGTTAACCATGTCATAAAAAGGGAATTCGAAGATACTGCCATTCAAATCGGAGTCATTGAATTGATTTTTTTTACCGTTAAATTAGGAAAAAAACATTTTTAAGACTTAGTTCATGACAGAACTGAATACAGAGTTTTACTTTGCGCACAAGTTATAGCTTTAGTTTTGAATTTTTTGATTTGACTTGGCTTGGTATAGCTGAGAGCCCTCCATTTAAGCATAACTACAACTAACATGGATAAAGGGAATTCCCATTTCTGGCCAAGTACTAGAAGATATTTAATCATCTGCGCAGTTTGACTAAAATTCAATAAGAGCATTAAATATTGCAAACAAAAATACTATTTAATTACGTAAAATTTTGAAATAAGCTTACGACGCGTCGTTTATTTCGCACTTTATGAACAATTATTTAAAAAAAAACTGATTTTTTATTTTGCAATAAGCAACTTCAAGCTCAAATAAATCGACTTTATCAACGATTTTAAAAATATTTCACTCCCATAACAAGTTCAATGTCACCTTTCATTTGATATTAAATCCGTTCGTGTACGCTAATGGCCAAGGCTCCAAAGTTAAATGGGATTTCCCTTAAACAACTCATTTTTATGAAAACATTTCAATTAGAAATAAAATCCACGACTGTGTCGCACGAACTTACTCTTATGTACGATCACATTGTGGTTTTAAATTCTCTATATTTTAAAAACTATTCATCTATTTTGAAAATCGTTAGTGCTTTTTTTTTAATAATTTCTTTTTTTAAAAATTTTGTAAACATTTTTAAGAAAAATAAAATATTGGTAAACAATTTTTTGCATTTATTAATGCAATTAAATTTTGAAAAAAATAATCTACCAATTTTCGAAATATCGAATGAAAACTGTAGATAAAAGGCGGAATAAATTATGTTTGTTTTCAAAATTTATCGGACATTAAAGAATATTGCTCAAAAAATTCTAAGTTTTACTGGTAGAATCTCAGAAAGATGAACGGTTCTATAAGATGAACAGCTCGAAAAGATGAACGAAATATTTCCACTTTTCAGATGAAAGGTTGAAATATAGTACTCGAAAAGATAAACACTTTATTCTCAACATAATTTTTTACTTTTTCTTTGTCTTTAAGTTCCTCTTGAACAGTACTGGGGGGCTTGTTTTGACTTGTTATGTAAATAATATTTAAAGTTTTTATTTATAAAACTGTATCTTCTTCCTTAACCAAATGTTGATGCCCTAGAAGATGAACAATTTGAAAAGATGAACGGGCCCGGTTTTATATCTGTTCATCTTTTCGAGATTCTACTGTACTATACATAATGTACATTGCATTTTAAAATCATATATGAACATGACGGGTCTCGAAAAACCATCCACTTTGCACGCGCAAATCTTAAGCATTGTCTGAAAGGCAATGCTTTTTCGATATTTATAGATTTTTATAATTCGAGATTTTGACATTCGAGATAATGGCGCAAAATTTTAAACAACCTATTGTAAAGGGCTTAACATAAAAAATTGCTAAATTATTTAGTAATTTACTATCTCTTCCAAAATTTTAATCCTTTTTTTCGTTTTACTAATTAGTAAATTACTAATTCCCTTTTATTAAAATAGGTGCATTTAAACACGTCCAAACAATGACAGTTCATAAAGAAAAAAAAAGCAAACAAACCTAAACTTAGGGAACGGACCTAATATTTGGAATGTCAGCAGTCAAAATGACAACCTACAATTTATTTTTTTATTTGTGAAAACTATTTTCTTATTTTATTTTGTTTATGTGCTTTTCCCATCGTTGGGAAGATTTAATAGTTTTTTTTTAGTTTAAACGGGAAGAACGAATGTCTGAGGATTTATTAAAACGACTTTTGAGTTTTGGCCACAGCAATCGATTCTGCAAGTGATAATGATAAAGTAAGATATTGTAAAGTTGTCATAGTTAAACAAATGAAATCATTTAATATAACTTAAAAATTTAATAGGTTCACTATAGCCATGCAGCTAACCATTTAAACTGCCAACATGGAGATCTTTAGTTCAAAACAGTGTGGAAAAGTTGGTTAAATAAGTGAATACAGATGGAAATTTACTTTGAAAAGAATTAGCACACGAAAAAAAACACAATTTAAATCTTTCAAATAAAATTGCCAAGAAATTATTTTCGAGGACAATGACAGATTTCATATGGATTTAGCAAATTACTAAAATTTAAAGTAGCCATTTTCTGATTTTAATTTAAGTAAAATGTTAAGAGTTAGTAAATTGCTAAAATCGTTTAAAACTACCAAAATCTTCTTTTTAACTTAGTAAATTACTAAAATGGCTTTAACATTTTACTAAATCGTTTAAAATTTTGCGCCAATGTCTTTCGATATTTTGTGTTTCGAGATTTTGTCTTTCGAGACTTTCCTGTGCCCCAAAATCTCAAGTTAGATTTTTTTTACAAATTCACAACTTGGCATCTATAGTACCTATACCTATAATTAATTAAACATAATTTGATTAAACAACCTCTGAAATTGTTTTAAACCAATGCGATGTACATTATCCGATTTCTTAAGGAAATCCCAATTTATGAGAAAAAAAAACTTTAAAATCGTTGGAGCGGCTTTTAAAAAAAAATAGTTTTTTGCATATAAAATTCTGAATACATTTAAAAAAAATAGTACGCAATTTTTTAGCCTTTATTAATGCGGAGTAAAAAATTAATTACAAAAAAAATCATCTACCCATTTTCGAAATATGTAATTTTCTAAAAAAAATTTTGAAATTTTTTTTAAAAATCAATAGTTTATTCTTTTGAAAATTTTGTTATGCAATATTATTAGAACTTATTGGAAGCTTTTGTTCAAATAAAATTTATTAAAATCAGTTCATCTGATAATGAGATAGTCGAAAATCAAAAAAATGGTTCTATTTTTTTTTCAATAATGTGGTATGTACATATATCGTACAGATATAAGTTCACACAACAATTTTAATGAAAATCGTAGGAGCCGTTTTTGAGAAAAATGCGAGTTTTTTAATACCCCTTTTTTAAACATTTGTATGGGAGGTACCGTTATTTTTGGTTATAAGAATAATTTTCTTTAAAAATCTGCTAGGTAATATTAAAAAACTGCTGGATGCCGAGTTTAATAAAAATTGACTTATTCGTTTTCGAATTATTAAGTTCTTAAAAAAAATTTGAAACTTTTTTTAAAATCCAAAAAATTTTTTTTGAAAATTTTGGTATAAAACACTTTTCAAAATTTTTCAAACATTCTCGATAAAAAAAAATATCAATATCAGCTGTTGAACGGTTTTTGAGAAAATCGAAAATAAAAAAATGGTTCTGCGGCAGGTACCATTTTTAACCATTCCTCGGATTTTTTTTTATAAAATGGTTGTTGCCCTTTTGTAAAAAATTACTGATTTTTTTAAGTTGGGCAGGTTTTTAAGAAAAATAAGATTTTCATTTTTTGAAAAAAAAAAATTTGTACCGTTTTTTTTGGTCTTAAAAAAATGAAAAAAATGTGTAGGGGGATGCCCAAAATACGCAGATACCAAATTTGAAGAAAATCGACCGAAAGGATGGACAGACAGACGGACACAATTGTGAAAACCAATTTTTTCGACTGCGCTATCATCGTTATGTCAACTTTGATCAAAATCCCGAGTTCGATTTTTTTTACGAATCCATAACTTGCCATATAGTATCTACGTGTATATCGGAAGTAAAAAATGGTACATCTGAAAATTGAATTTGTCCAAAAAATTCTTTGATTTGTGTTTCAAATTAAATAGAAACATACACCCTCATTCCGATAGTAGTAAATTATCAATCGATAGTAATTGATAAATGATAAATATTGAAATTAAGGAAATTTAAACTTAATTTATTAAATAACTGATCAACTATTCCTTAATAATTTTATCAATTTTCTTGTAATTCACATTGGCCTACGTCATTTTCAATGATCAAAACTTTTATCAATTGACTTTTTAAATATTAATTTTCAATATTTATCAATTATATCTATTGATAATTGACAATCGTTATAAACGTTATAGTAAATAATTTATTGCAAAGTGTTTCCTGTTTCGTTTTTCTTAGCTGTTAAGATTTTATTGAATCCATAATTTGCCCTTAAACTGGCTTTATCGCAATAAATAGCAGTAAATAAATTTTTATAATTTTTTTTTTGCAAATTTGTCACCACGGATAATAAAGCAGTATTATTCTGAAGGTGATGGAATTAAAACCAGTTAGTGGGATATAAATAAGTGAATTAAAATACATAGTTTTAAAATGGTTGCAATCGAATGGGCACCAGTGAATATTCCACCAAAAAGGCGAATACAAACATTTACCGCTGGCTTCTATTTATTTCTTATGTTGGGTATTGGTCTATGTTCACATCTGATATTTATTCTATTACTGGTAAGCGAAATAATTGTTGAGATAAAAGTTTTTTTTTGTGCGTCGCGTCGCTCTATTACTTTGTGTCAAAGGTTATTCTTTAAGACACAACGTTTGCTTGTTTTTTTGAGAACATGTAAAAGCTTTTAAAGAACTACCAAGTTGGCTTTTTTTTTATTTGAAAATATAATAATTTAAAAACAGGTTAAAATATTTAAGTTGTATAAATCCAAATTTACCAAGGTTTTATTAGAATTATGCGATAGAACAACAGTTTTAGCTATCAATTTCAGATAAAACACTTTTTTTCTTTAGTAAGACTCATAATGGGTTTATTTTTACTGAGCCGAATAAAAGATTTCAATTTTCAAGATAACTTCTGAAAAATATTATCTGAAAAAAGTGATAACAGAAAATTGATAATTTTAAATTGCAATTGTAGTGTTATTTTACCAGAATTCAACTAGCCTTTTTCTTATACCTTTCTTGCTGTTGTCACATATTTAAAAGATTAAGTTGATTTAAACAGTTAACTATTCTTAATAGATATAAAATAAGGAATAATTAAATTTGGATTCCTTGATTAAAAGTACTCGCTGTAAGTACGCTCATTTTTACTTTAGGTTTCGAATGTAAATAAAATTTTGAGTTTGTAATAAAATTTTACACTACGGTGATGGAGGAGTCCGTGGTCGACTCTTATAAAAATTGGGTTTCGTCATACCGTCCTTCGGTCTATGCGTCTTTGCACTCATGCGTTTATTGTAACTTGAGCTAAAGCCTAAACGTACGCACTGATTTGTTTCAAATTTGGTACAGCGCATTCTTATATGATTCCCTAAAGAAAAAATTCTAATTTTATTTAAGCTCATTTAAAACGGGTAAATTTTCTCGAAAACGGCTCTAACGTTTTTGATTAAACTATTCGCACATTTAATTACCAAAATGATTACAAGAAAATAGCGTTTCAAGATTTTATCAAATGCTAATTACGGAAATAAAATTTTGACTTTTTGAGAAAATTGTTTAACTTTTTTAGTTGTTGACGCACCCATAGCTTTTTAACAGCTTGACCTATTATTTAGTTATAATTTTACAATCGGATGGTTCTAAATACATTAAACAATATTTCATTTAATTTTTTTTTAAATATTTAAAAAAAATCGAACAAAAATCCATTTTATAAGTATACTTTTGACCTTTTCAATATTTGTTCATTAAAATGAAGCTAAAACATATTAGCCGCGTTTTATTATCTACGGATCTAGATCGGGATCATCTTTTAACACGTAATACAACAACAACTTTGGATCCTGCTCTGTATCTGGATCTATTTTAAAGATCCGAAAATAAGTTTTATTTCTGGCGAGTAGACGGCTCTTTAGTCGGTAGGGAGTACAAACTGTAGTGTAAAGAAAGAAGACTGTATCTACATGAAAAATAAACAAACATAAGAAAAAAAGAGATGAGCATACAACACTGTTGTCATTATGGATCCGTATCGTTTTATTTTCATGGGATGATCCTGATCCATATCCGTAGATAATAAAACACGGCTATTATTATGTAATGTAGTTGATAAGCACAAGAGCAAGTTTTTATGATCTTGTCATGCATACTTTTTTAAATGACTTTAAAATTTTTGTGGCATTTTGTCATAAAGTTAAAAGTTTTTGATTCTTATTAAATAATTTATGGTGTTTTGGGATTTTAAATTTTTGGCATTTTGTATTCTGCTTTTCACAAACTAAACCACATATTCAAAGATGAAAATAATGGCGCAAAATTTTAAACATTTTAACGCCGCTCTAAATCTACTTTAAAATGGGAGTCGTCTCTTAATAATAACTTTAGAATGAGAGGCGGCTCTTCGTAAATTTTAAACGACATAAAGTATACTTTAGCGTTAAAGAGGTCTTCTAACTTTAAAACCAGCAAAACGCTTCTCTATCTTTTTAAAGTATGCTTTATCTGTGGGAAATTATCACTTTAAGTGTGAGTTACACAAACACAAATGCATCCACACAGGGAAGGCGTGCAGTTAGACAGCTAAATGCACCCAAAGGCATTTTGATCTGTTTTGTTTTAGGATTGTTTTGAAATTTTAAATTGTTAAAATAGTAAAAAAGCTTAGTAAATTAAAGAAACAAGTAATATAAAAGTAATTAAAGTGATTACATGCAATACAAAAATGTACAAAAATAGAAAACTACACGCGGTGCTGCGTTAAATACTGCACCTATATTTAAAAACACCTATAACAAGCAGTGTAATTTTAATTTTTTTTCACAGGTAAGCTGTATCTCATATTCCACATAAAGTAAGTAAAATTACTCTGCACTACGGGCGCTCAATGGATTTGAGCGCCTTGCCATCACCAATAAAATCTAATGCTACCCTCGACGAGAATTTCAATTTTCACAGATGGGGTTCAGCTTATTCCCGTGATTGAAGTGTATTTTTATTTTCAAATAATTTGCTTTTTTAAAGCAAAATGCTACGAAATATCAATTGAAAAGTATTCTCAGATAATGTATTAGCCTAAAAAACATCACTTCACATTACTTTATGTGGAATATGAGACACAATCAGCCCGTGAGAAGAAAAATTTGAAAACTCCATATTATAGGTGTTTTTACACGATTTAACGCAGCACCTCATGTTGTTTTGTTTTTTTTTTTTTATAAAATATTGCAATTATTCACTATATTAACTTTTATTTCACTTTTGTATTTAGTATTTTCACTATTTTAACTCGAAATTTAAATCTCGAAACACTTTCCTATAGCTCGGCAAAATTACAGATTGGGTTCTTTTTGTTTTTTTTTTTTAATTTTTCGTTCTGTTTGATTTATTCAGCTGTCAAAATTAGGCGTGTTTCACAAAAGTTTGCTGGCGTTTTGTTAAACACGTTCTTTAGTTAGAAGAGTTGTTTAAAGTGTTTAGAATTAAGAAAAATTTAAACAAGAATTTTTAAATAAAGGACTATTTTAACTAGAGTCGGGTTTATTGCTCAAACGAGAACTGTTTAAAATTTTGCGCCAATGTTTTTAAATGTTGTCAAATTATGTGTCAAATTTTTAGTATTGGCGTAAAGGTCTATTCATTATCTATTTAATGCTGAAAACCGCAACCTCCTTCGAGTTTCTATTGCAGAAAAATTACCATCTAACAACTTTTTTATAGGGTTCCATCGAAACAAATTAATTATAATTTGCATAGGAATATTTCGAAAACCAGACCACGTATAATTTTGTAGGTTTTAGTTTTAGAAAGGTCTTAAAAAAACTAATACGATCTCGATTGCAGAAACATTGCCATACAAACAAATTTTGTGGCTTGGTTTTTGAAATTGAATCGAAGAATAACTTTGGATGTAAATATTTTGAGAACCAGAGTATACGTGGAAGATTTTGGCGTACAGTTAGGTATGGATACAGTTTTTAAAAACTTTTTTTTAGATGTATATTTCAATGGGTTTTGGAAATATTTTTGAAAAAATCACTTTTTGGAGCAAAAATTAGCAAAGGGGTTATGCCATTCTTTTTTCAAAAAGTCAATAAAATTTTATCGGTCAAGATGTGCAAAATTTTTTACATTGGCGGAAAGATTTTTAAATTTCGAATTCAGAACTCAAAACCGCAACCATTTACGAGTCTCGATTGCAAAAATATTGCCATCCAAACATTTGTCTTGAACAAATTTAATTGAATTGGTCAGAAATAAGGTATAATCAATTTGGATGAAAATGTTTCCAGAACCAGAGCTCTAAAATTTTTTGGTTTCAGTCTTAGAAAGATTTAAAAAAACTTATAATGAATTTTAAAATTTGCAACCCCTTACGAGTCTCGATTGCAGAAATATCGCCATGCAACCACTTTTTTAAGGTTGCATCGAAACACAGTAATTGCACTTTGGATGGAAATATTTCGAGAACTAGATCAGCTTGAAGTATGTGGTTTTCAGTTTTACAATGGTCTTGGAAAGTAAATAAGAGATTTTTTAATTCTAAACCACTTGAGATGGTCGATTGCGGAAATATCACTATCCAAAAACTTCTTTAGGATCGAAATTAAGGACAAAAAACAAATTTTGAATTTCTTATCGTAAAATATCTCGATGAAAGGTGAAACTTCCACACCAAGAATATGCTTTTTTTTATTTTTTCAGAAATTTTAAAGTTCTGCCGCAAATAGAGTTTAAAGTTTTTGCGTTTGGCGTAAACATTCAACTACTTTAGGGACTTAATTGAAATTTTTTTATGTTGTATTTTTTCCTGGTTCTGCAGTTTCTTAAAAGGTATAAAACTTATCACAACTCACCTTACAATAAAAGATATGACCATTTGAAACCAAACAAAATTATTCTCAAGTAAATACAAATAAAAAATATTTGTTAAAATAGACAGAAATTCCTTGATTAATTTGAACAGTTTGCATTGGTTTATTAAATAAAAGGGTCGGTTTCAAATGGTCAGTTGTGATAATTGTATACCTTTTAAGAAACTGCATAACCAGGATAAGCTTTCAAAAGCAAAAAATGTTATTAAGTAATAAAATATTTATACCAGGGTGCTGCATTAAACGTTTCAAGTACAAATTAATTTTGACCACCATTTAGGGCTATCGATTTATTTGTAGTCTGTAGATATACATGATGAAAGTCATGATAAATATTTCTTTATAAAATGCTAAGCTAGCTATTAAGCAGTGTTAATAAAAAAAATGGTTCTAAATAAAAATAAAATTTGGACATAGTGACCTAAAAATTTAATCAAAGTAGAGGTTTTTCTAAATGAAAAAAAGGTGATAACTCAAAAATCGTTAGGATTTCGTATAAAAATATTACTGGTTATGAAATTCTAAAGAAAATAATTTAAAATCACTAACTATGGGGCAGGTTTTTGGTTATTGAAATGCATTTCCAGTTTAACTAGACGTAATTTAAAGTCAACCCTAAGTCTCAGATCCTTCGCGGTTTTTTTTTTTGTTGACGATTACTTTTTGTTATAAACAAAAAAAAAAACTTAAAAAAATCATTGTAAAAATGTATTTTTTAAATACATATTCAGAAACTATATAAAATTAGGAACAATCGCGGAAAATTTCATGCGTTTAGCACCAAAACTAGAAAAGTTATGCAGCTTTTAACAATTGAGAAAAATTCCGATTTTCTAGCAAAATTATTGAAAAAAAAACGCTGGTAGCGACTTCTAAATGATGTTCGATTTTCAATTTTTGGGTCTGAATTATTTATTTTCAATCTAAGCTTCATAATTTCGTCCAGTCACGGTGGAATTTTGAGAAAGGTGTTATTTTGAATGACCCTACTAGAGACATACCAATTTATAACAGTTATAAAAGTTTATCACCATTAAAATTAATGGTGTCCGAATTATGGCCACGCACGGGCGGATGGTACAAAACCTCGTAAACCGTGTTTGCGTATGTTTTTCTGAAATAAAAAACCTGCCAAATTTTGTATGGCGATCTTGGTAAAGGTTTTGAAATCTTTATTTTTCTGTAAAATGTTCAGAACAACATTGTTACGCTGAAATTGAAATTGAAATTGGTGGCTCTGATTTTTCTGATTATTTTTTTTTTCGAATTTTTCGACTTACGAGATCTGTACTTTAACCGTCAATATTATGTAAGTGTTTCGTCGGATTTCTTGTCCGAACAAATAAATAGTTGAAGAAGCTATTTTAATAAGAGCGCGAGGCTAGAGAAATACCAATTTATAACAGTTTATTGACATAAAAAGTGGGTGTGCATTAATAAGCGTGACTTGAAACAAAACTCTGTGCCCCCGAAGTAGGTCCACCGAGGAAGGTTCGTTCATTGTCTATTTTAGCACAAATATAAAATTTATGTTAAGTCTGTACACCAAAATCCAACCAATCTATCAACTATGTATTTGATGTTAAATTTAAAATGTAAATAAATAATTTTTTTTATTTTTCATTTCTAGATATTTGGCAATTATTATTTGAAAGCATTTTTAATTGCATACGGAATCTGGATTTATTTGGACAAAGAAAAGTCTGAGAACGAAGTCAGAGGCTCAGGGTAAGCTTATTTCTATACCTATACAGAATTTTGTTAAAATGAAAAAACCAAATTTGTTAGAATGATAAAATACATTATTTTCTTCTTTTAGATTAAGATGGATGAGAGATAATTTCTTTTGGAAACACTTTCGGGATTATTTCCCAGTGGAACTTGTAAAAACAGATGAACTACCACCAAATAGAAACTACCTTCTAGCATGCTATCCACATGGAGTAGCAGGGTAATTAATCACATCACTAGTAACATTGTATTTAATGAATAAGAATGAATTTATTAATTTAGGATTGGTGTCTTCACAAACCTAGGTGTAGACATTTCAGTGTGGAATGAACTTTTCCCAAAAATTCGTCCGAAAGCAGGAACTTTAGCATTTCAATTTAGCACGCCTTTTTGGCGTCATATTGTCAAGTCATGGGGCTTAATATCAGTTACAAGGAAATCTCTTTTAAACAATTTAACTACATCACATGATCCTCAAGATCCTATTAATGCTTCTGACGGATATACTGCTTCAGCTGTTGCAGTTGTGGTTGGTGGTGCAAGCGAGGCATTGGATTCGAAGCCGGGAAAATACATTATAACTATCAAAAATCGCAAAGGTTTTATAAAATTAGCCATGAAATCTGGGTAAGTTTCAGGGGAAGTTCTAATTTCCAATAGACATTAATTACAAAATTGTGATAATTTTTCAGTGCTGCCATTGTACCAGTATTTTCATTTGGTGAAGTTGATGTTTTCGATCAATTGGATAATCCACCAAATTCATTTGTGAGAAAAATCCAATTGCTAGTGAAAAAAATAACTGGTATTTCTCCATTAATAATTCTGGGAAGAGGATTTTTCCAATATAACATTGGTATGCTACCACAACGCAGACGTATAGTACAAGTTGGTGAGTTTTTGTTCTTGTAGTCTTTATTTGAAATTTGAAAACTTGGAATTTAAAAAATAAATATTTTTTTATTTTTAAAGTTGGAGCCCCAATTGATATACCACAATCTGATGATCCAAATGAAGAAGTTGTTGATAAGTTTCATAATAAATTTATGGATGATTTAAAAACACTATTCGAAACACACAAAGCTAAATATATTACAGATCCAGAAAAGGCTGTTTTAGTGATGAAGTAGTTGAATGTTTTGCACACCTAAGCATTTTGTAAATAAAAAATATTAAAAAAAAGACAGTACTATATGATTTGATATTGGAGATTTTTAACGTGTTTTTAAGTTATTTAAAATAATATCTTTTATTTATTTCAGTACTATATCTTATTAAACCATAAGCTTAACCTTAATATTATGTCATTATAAATTTTAAAGTCATTTTATGTAGAAGTTTGAAGCGAAAGCATAGTTTCCTGTCGTAAAGTCAAAAACATTATTTTCGTATCGAAATAGTGATTATGTAGGTAATAATTAAAAATTTTAATTTCAGTTTTGATATTTTTTCCTCCTCGATAAAAATAAATTTTTTTTTTCTATTTATGAGGAGCTGGTGAAGGCTTTAAAGCCACTTACCACAATTTAATGCAAACTGAAAACAAAAAAAATTTAGAAGGTCCGCCATTGAATACTTAGTGAACCATTTGAATTAAAAAAACTCACTCATCTGGGGGATTTTTAAAGTCACATATATTGTGTGTAAAGTATGTGAGCGGTGACCATCCGTTCATTATAATAATGAACAGTAACGTATTTGAAGGCGATGTTAATTTAATTATTATTAATTATTAATTTTGTATACAGGACACATAAATGTTGTGTTCATATTTTATAAGTTGTTCATTAATAATTTTGTATTACAGTACAAATCTTAAAAAACAGTAACATAAATATTAAAGAAAATTTCAATGACCAAAAAAAAACAATAATGCTATAACGTGCCCTAACCAAATGAAACCACGAACAAGACTACAATTTTACAATTTACAATTATTTTATTTTGTCAAATGCTCTTACAGAAATAATATTTGGACAAATAAAAAACCCCAATTGAAGGTCGAAACTGTATAAAACTAACTGGATAAATAACTAAATAAAATTATGAACAGGCTTGAAAAATTCAGAAAACTGAATTTTCATATGTGCGTTGAACCCGCGGAATGCTTTTTAAGATTTGCTTCGCATTTGTAGCAAAGCTTAAAAGTTACTCCCACTTCATGGCGAGAAAGAAGTATTCAAGAAAGGCATCTCTTTCTCGCCATGAAGTGGGAGTAAGTAAAAGTATGAGATTCACATCGTCGAGTTGGTGTATGTACTCTCATATATCGCCCTGTAAATAAATTTTAATAGCCAAAAGTTTCGTCGTCGTTCCAAATTAATGAGAGAACTCACAATGTTTTGTATAAAGCGAATTTTTAGAGCATTCTTCGGTCGCCACATATATCTGCTGCGAATGTTTCACACCGGTTTGGGAGAGCATTAACTCGCGAGTAATCTCGGGATCTCGAGAAGGAAAATCTCTGAGAACCCTTTTACACGAGGAAACTGAGTTACCACTTTTCAAGTGAGAAGAGAGATTTACGAATTAAGGCGAGTAAATGAAATCGGTCGTCAAAAAATTGAGAATATTTTGTTAAACATTAATTTTGACACTTTACATTGCGTCCAACAAAGAGACTAGGATGAAACTGGCAGAAAAGTAATAAAAATAAAAATCTCACGATTTTGTTTCCTCGTTTGATAGGTGGTACATAATACATAATATTGTTATGTATGCACTAAATACTTCTCATTAAATCTTCATCATTGCATGGTTTGTATTATGATATTTTATTCTACCCACTCAATTCTATTTTCGTGCCCACAGCACATTCTTCTTTTCTTTGTCTGTACTATACTATCTGCAAGTTGCAACCTTTGTAAATTTTATATTGAATAAAAATTATACTTGTTTCTACTCTCCAGAAAAGAAGTTGTTTATTTCATTTATCTAAAAATAACAATATGTACAAGAGTTCTAAAAGAATTTTAAAGAAAATGTCAACAAAATCTCTCTTACTTCATTTGTAAGCGGTCTCACATAAAAGTTTTCAAATTATTGTAATTATTTCAAGACATTTTAGAAGTAGAATTTTATTTTTTCGTATAAATTTCTGCATTCATAATCTAAAAGAAAAATGAGGCACATTTATGTAATTTGTACCTATTTAAGCATGAAGAATTTTGTTTCAAAAGTTAAAATTTTTTGTCTAATAAAAATAACCTGAACAAGAATTGAAAATAATAATTAATTCGGACCCTAATAGACTTTTTTCCGATTTGTACGAAATTTACAAATTTTGTAACTATTTCGATTGATCATATTATCTACCTAAAATTTATTCGAAAAAAAAAACCAAAATATGTCCATTGGAAAATTTAAAAATCTGAGTAAAACGTACCGAATACATGCGATGCGATGGATGGCGATTATTTTATTTTGTGCTTCTCCGATAATGTGTTTTTCTTAAAAACTAACAAAACATGTCGGCATCGGCAGCTCGAATAAAAGACATGCATACATTGGTATATGTTAATAGCTGCATTTTATTATCCACATTATCTGACCTGGATCAGATTCTCATAATAGCCGTGTTTTATTATCTACGGATCTGGATCAGGATCATCCCATGAAAATAAAACGATACGGATCCATAATGACAACAGTGTTGTATGCTCATCTCTTTTTTTCTTATGTTTGTTTATTTTTCATGTAGATACTGTCTTCTTTCGTTACATTACAGTTTGTACTCCCTACCGATTAGAGAGCCGTTTACTCGCCAGAGTAAAAACTTACTTTCGGATCTTTAAAACAGATCCAGATACAGAGCAGGATCCAAAATTGTTCTTGTATTACGTGTTAAAAGATGATCCCGATCTAGATCCGTAGATAATAAAACGCGGCTAATAAAACAAACAGGCTCACAGTGACAGCCAGTGTATGTAAATACCCATCTCTTTTTGCATTGCGAATTGTGTTTGTATATTTTTCATGTTTTATTTAAGTGTCATGATCAGATCATGTGGATAATAAAATGCAGCTAATATTGATAGAGAGTGAATAAAGAAATGCCAATCTATAACAGTTTTAATTAAAGGTGATGTTAATTGTTAGCCGATCTCGAAGACCAAATGTGTCGGTATAGGTATATTTCGGGCACATAGGTTTGTTTTTCAAGTCATATTTAATGTTCAGTCCCATTTCTGGGATTTTCAGTAAGAGTTTCAGGCGCTTTAATTACTTCTTAAAAATGTTTATGAGCTGGGCTATGAGATCTTGGGTAGGTACCTAACCTACCTATATGAGATCTTACTAAATAATTCTCAAGAATGTATACCTATATACCTAGATACATATGTGCGAGTGACGTTATTGTGTTACACTTTTCAATGTAGTTATTATTTAAATGTGTATATGTATTTCCTTTATTGAAAATCTATAATAAAATAAATTTATAAAATATTTAAATCATTTTAATATTAATAGTAAAAAATATATATATTTTATGTATGCATATTATAACCAAAATGCGTATTTCATAAAATGAAGTCATCTCCAGACATACAATCAGTTCAAGTTACAATATCGAATTTTTTAGTAGATATAGAATTTATTATTAGTTATTATTTTGTCGCCTACCGCGCCAGCCAATAAAAGCTGCACCAAGCAAGGCTGCTCCAACTGTAATACCTGCAATCCATGGAATATAAGGTGCTGCAGCTTGAACGGTATCTTTTGCAGTTTCCCAAAAGTTTCTTTCAATTTCTTGTTCAAGTTGTGGTGACATATCTTCTTGTTCATCTCGGGTTACTTAAAAATATTAACAAAAATAAAATAAAATATGTTTTCGAATACATATTTGTATGTATGTATAGGAACTCACAGAAAAGATCTTTTATCTTTTGTAGATCTCTGCTCTCCAGATCTGTTTGTTTTGATATAATTTTCCTTGCATTTCTGACTTCATGGTACATTCGGTCAATTTGATGTTGTGATGCTCTGAGCCTTAAGAGGTTTACTCTTTTATCCCAAAAAAACAATATTTCACCTTTTTCTAATGCATTTTCAAGAACTTCGAACATCTTTAATTAAAAGAAAAATTATTTTTATTTTAGTACAGAAAATATTTATCATTTTTTTTTTTTTGAGTCATTATTATTTTTTTTGAATAATATAACTATTAAAAGTGACCCACAAGAAATATAATTCAAGAAAATGTTTTTTTTTTCAATTAATTACAAATGTAAATAAATAAATAAAAACAAAAGTGGTTATACATACGTACCTCAGCCATGAGTGTATCGTTGGATTGATTCCAGTGACATTGGCCAGTTGATTGATTGTGCCACAAAAACAACGTTTTAATATAATAGCTTTTTAAATTTACCAACGCTGGACTCATGTCGCGAAATTTCTTCATCATACGCAACGTATTCTTAAACTGATTTCTTTCGCTTAAAAGTCTTTTTTCCGATTCCGTATATGAACATTGGAATGAAGGATTACTCGATTTTCCGTTAATTGGTTTCGGAATAGCTTCCCAAGTATCACCTTCCTCAATAAGATGACTCACTGGAGATATGGATTGCGATTTAGAGAATCGAAATCCAGGAACCACATCAATTGCAATTTCACTATTGCTGCTGCTAACTTTAATTGTATGTGCTGGTCCTTGTTTTATATATCTCAAAAATACATTTTCGTTCTCATAAATTAGTTTACGTTCAATTTTAGTTAAATATCTTGTTAAAGTCCCTTCGAACCAACTTTGAAATTTATCTTGTAATAAATATCCATTATCGTTTGTAATGTCCTTCAAAAATTTGTAAATCTTTTCCTTTCGTGGAATTTGGTTGCCTATTTTATTTATTACTGTGGTCAAGTTTATATGGACATTCCCGCCGACTACCATGTCTTCTTCTATAAAAACATCGTCGGGAAATGGAAACTCAAGCCTCACTACGAGATCAAATTCGTCAGGCTTAGTGACTTTTAAGTTATCTGCATAGCTTCCTGTGAATAAAAAACAAGGATATAAATAGCTAGATTAAAAAAAAATTTGTTAAGTTTTTTAAAATTTATTATATTATTTCGAGTTTTAAATTATTTCAAATTACTTAGCATAAATAAAAAATACTTTAGGCGGAGCAAAAATTTCTTTATAAAAAAAAATTTACTGAACGATTAATAATTAAAAAACAATTAAAAGTTTATCTACTTTTTCGTCAGGGAATCTTATTTTAATATCTGCGATTTCAGAAAATTTAAGGTTATTTAAAATTAACACTTACCGCATAAAGTTAAATCTGCAAAAAGTGCTTTGAAAACTTCGTTTTCTTTAAGACCTTTAACTAAAGAAATTCTTACGAAATCATATAATTTGGTGTACTGCTCTCGGTCTTTGTCAATGTTGATGGCCTTACTTATTGAATGGTAAAATTCCTCCATCTGTAAAATAAAGTTTTTTTTGTATTAAATTAAAGATATCAATTAAAATTTTAAAGATTGTTAATTGAATAAGTTTAAAAAGAAGAGTCCTTACAAAGGAGATTAAAAGTTATACTTCTTCAATACTCTGAAATTAAGTCTGAACTCTGAGGTGAGAATAAGGTCGATTTCGAAAACGCCATTTGCGTCAAAAATGTAATTGAAATAAATTCTTGAAAGCAAAATACAAAAGTCAACTATTCGGAAGTCCAATACTAAATTTTTCGATAAAGGAATTTGCTTGATCGTATCATTTGCGGTAAAACATTTCAGTTAAAAAATTGAGTTGATGACAAAAATATTTAAAAGGCGTAAACGGCAAATGCGTTTACAAGAAAATCGGCTTACTTTGAGCGAACGGATTGCAGGTTTGACGATAGCAATGCTTCATATAAAATAAGTAAAGCAGCAACAAAATAGGCACCTATAGAAAGCATTAAACAAACAAATTTTAAAGTATCAAAACTAATTAACAGAAAATTATCGAATTTTTGTTCTCTAGCTTGAAGTTCATATTTTTTCTCCACCTCACTTGTAACCGTATGAGACATTACTTATGTATCTTTCCTTCAAAAATTTCTTTATCAGAGTACACACCCATATTGAATGAAATGTTTGTTGGCTATGTTGGTGAAATTACCATAATCATACTCTAAGCTCAGTTTGTGTTATTCATTCAATTTGTATATTTGGTTTGTGGGTGTCCTCATGGTTCCTGTGTTTATGCGGGCTTGCGACAGTTGTGCCAATATCGCTTTCTCCAACGAATTTCCCTGCATGCTATGCTATGAGGAGGTTTGTGCGTCGGCAGAAAATTGTCAGTGGATTGTATAGTGTGTAGGTTACATACAACGGTTGTTCTGATATCAGCTCAACCCCAGTTGTACGACCGATTTCATAGTCTAGAGGCCGCTTTATACAAACAATGAAAAATGTTTATAATAGGCTTTTCACACCAAGCCCAAAACGCGGTTTTCGCGAAACTATCGGTTTTGGCCGAAGACCTAATCGAAAACTCAAGTTTTACCATACATTTTTAGTAAACCACAAGTTTTCGTAAACCAAAAGTTTTATAGGTATAAAACCTCTCGAAAACTAGTTGAAAGTTGAACTAAACAAACAAACCTTTCGAAACATTCAGCGCTCAATCAAATGTAAGAAAGAAACTGCTGACAAAAGAAATTGTGATTGTGTTACATAAATGAGATGTTTTGTTTTCGGCCGAAAACCGGTTCTGGTGTGAAAAGCCTATAAATAAGGTTTTGGAGGTGGACATCTGTCCAAAATTTGAGACACTTTGGAATGGGTTCATGAATAAGACTTATATTGTTCAACCAACCTGAAAAGAACTGAGGCAATGGAGCAATTATAAGTTTAGGTTTTCGAATTCAGAGCGTCAAAGACCTGTTTCCGTCAACAAAATTTGGTTTATTTAATGAAATTCATTCTTAAATTAAAAAAATATTGAATTAAAACAACCGATACACTTTCATTATGTCGGTTTCGTCTGAAAGTTCGGAGTTAATAAATGATTATTTTTTGTGATCCTAGGTGGTGTTTTAACTGCACAAAAATATTAAAAATTAGATTAACTTTGACAGTACCTTTCAAAGTGCAAATACATTTTCATTTTTTTCTTCTTAAGTTTAAACGGGACAGATTGTTCGATTTGTGGCAAACTATGGACAAAAAATAAATTCTCGAATATTGTACTCAGAGCAATATGAATATATAGGTGTGTTCGTTTTGTAGAACTTCTTGGTTTTATGGGAATTTAACATTATTAAGTTTAAATCCCTAGATTGTGGTACTTAAATCATCGATATTTGAAGAGAATTAAGAGTAAATCTACTTACATATCGGTTTAGCGGTCCGTTAAAAAGTAGGTTGTATTAGTTAAACAAATCCCTAAAAAATCATTCTCTATGCTGTGTCGCTATAGAAACCAGTTTATTCACAGTGGGTTAAATCTGTACCATGACTTTCAAATGTTCTAACTGAATGGCACTAATCAACCAAAATCGGGTGATTTCTAAGCGAATAATTACAAAATTAATTAAAACCTCAAATAATGGATTCCATTATAAAAAATGCCCATATAAAATCGATTTGCCAGTTGAAATAATCCTTGAATAAAAATAATAAGATGTACAGCACAAACTGTCCCCAAGTGACTTAGCTATAAGCCGCGTTTTATTAACCACAGATCCATATGGATCATCTCATATGTAAATAAAACGATACGGATTTTGTTGACAACAGTGTTGTATGCTCATTTATCTTTTTTCTTATGTTTTTTTTAATTTTCATGTATTGATTTTCTTATTTATTTACACTACAGTTTTCACTACATTACCATTTTCAAAACTGAAAAGCCATTTACCTGCCAGAGTAAGAACTTATTTTCAGATCCAAATTCATGGTAAATACATCTGCGTTTAAGTTTTAATCTGGATGTATCGAGTGTTTAGTTCAAGTAAAGCAAGTTAAATTTTTACAATATTACTTAAAAGCATTAAAGGTAATTAGAATTTTTGTCTAGCCTAACTAGGTTTGCAGACTTGTTTAATTTTAGATTTGATTTTAAAGTTTCGAATTTAATAAATGTTTACCGCAAAATAAAGGTATGTAGAATGTTTTGAAAATACATACTACAATTGTACTGAATTTTTCAACCGTGATAAATTTCCCCAAAAACTCTTCTCCAATCTATAGTGATAAGTGAAGAGCAGTGATGGAAATCGACTTTTTTCGATTGTACTGAACGCTGAAACAAAATAGTACTGAAAAAGAACAAATAGTATTGGGCTCATTTAAACGGATAAAAACTAGCAAACACACAAATTCAAAAATAAAATTGATTTATTAACAAGAACCAGAAAAAATTCATTTGTTATAAATATTAATATAACATAGTAAAGGAACTTCATTATTATAGCTAAATAAATAACGGACGGATCCCGTATCACAATAAGGAGCCAGTTGTAGGTTTCATTGAATCTCATCATTGAATATTTAAATTTTTAGTTTTGAGGTTTTTAAAATCCTGAATCATTATTAAACTGTCAGGTTTATTTTGCCATTAAAATAATCACTGATTTTGCTTCCTAAACATCTGAAAATTAAAAATAGTATTTTCAATGATTATAACGTATAACTGGTGCCTTAGATAAGAAAATAATAGTAAGTTATGTAATTAACATTTTTTTTACTCTAAGTGCCTGTTTACATAGGCATTTTACTGAAGGGCGCATCCAGTGAGACAGGTAGATTTTATGTGCGTAGAAACGAGAAGGATTTTGGGATAGAATTTACCCCCTATCTGTCTCATTGTTTGCGCCTTTCTGTAAAATGCCTATGTAAACAGGCACTAAAAGTTTTACTTCTAAAAGTTTTTTGTTTCTATCTGCATTCATTTTTCAAAAACCAAATTTTTGCCCAAAATTCCGATACAGATACATTTCTCAGTTTCTTAATATATTCGCAGTCAGCTAGAGCTCTATATTCGTTTTTGTGTTCATTAGGAAAAAACTTTAAAACAAACTGAATGATGGAGTTAACTTGACCATCCAATACTGCGCTTTGTTAGAAATTTTGAAGTGCGTTTAATAAAATGTCATCGAAATCCAATATTCTTCTGATATCTTAGCAGAAATGTTATGTAAAACATTTTAGCATGATTTTTGAAGCCCTTTATAACTTTTTCACTGAAATTTTTAAAAGCGTATAAGATTTCACATTCGGTGACGCAATATATCTCCATAACTGGTAGGTGATTTTGCAAAAGCCAATAAAGGCTTTTCATCAAGAGATTCTCTTACCATAAAATTTCTCCATAATTGTTTAAAAATTAATTTCATTGTTTGAAGTAAAATAATAACGTAGATGAAGATAATTAGAAAATTACTTCTGTTTAAGTGGAGCGATTGAATATATGATGAGCCATAAACTGTCGTACCTGGGCGAAACGCAACTTTTGGAGTTGAGGTCACTTGAACTTAAAAATTGGAAGCTATAAATATGTACTCTTACATATTCAGTTCAGTATTTAAAAGTAAATGAGCGCCTTCAGCCCAAGTGGGGATTGGTTTTGATATTGGGTAATTGGTATGTTCGCATCGCACATAGATTTTTTTAATGAAGATAAGAGAAAATTATCAATTTTGTACGAACAATTCAAAATTGTACTGAAAATGGCAAAGATGTACTTACGTACTGAGAAAATCAAATTGTACTGAATTCAGTACAATAGTAAGGCTTTTTCCATCAGTGGTGAAGAGTATAAAGTATTGTGTGTGCTCTTTTTAATTCTCTTCTCAGACTCTCAGTAAAATTTATTTTTCAGCTGACGCCTTTGAAAAAAAATTCTCATTACTGCGAAATATTGTATTTATTTGTTTATTTGACGTCTCGTTTGGTTCATCATAGAGTTGGGGAAAAAGGTATAAGTTTACTAAAGAACCGACCTATGTTACGCCGTGCAACAAGATACAGATACATCTCAACATTGCATTGCATTTCAAATGTGCAACTGAACCACGAACGTTGCATTTTTTTAGAAATGCACTATTTATTGAATAGAAAAACAATTTATTCCTCTCTTTCCTACTTTGTAATCATTCACACGTATGCAGGTAGTAGGTACATATATATGTATGTAATGATAGGATAGTAAAAAAGATTAAAATAGTTTTTTTTTTTATTTTAATAATTTTGCGATTTAGTTGCAAAGCATTGGGAAAATTCGATTGGAATACTGGTCGTTTCTCAAAATAATAAAAATACCTAAGTGCTTTCATATGTTCTGGTTTGGTTATAGATGAGAGGAGTAATCGTCATGTTGATTTTTTTTTGTTTTTGTTTTCTTTTGTTGAATGTATCGAATTTTTATTTTCACACCACATTAAGATAAAATATCGAAATTATTTCAAAAGTTTCACAAAACATTGTGGTTTTTTAACTCAAGATAAAAATTATGGTATGAATTATTGTTCATAATGACATTCGTGCCGGTAAAGAAAAATTTAATACGCAGACATTTTAGTTCACAAAAAAAAAAAAAAGAAAAGAAAAAAGTCGATTTGATTTTTTTTGTTCATTTTAATTCACTTACCTTTTATGAATGTTTAATAACTTATTTATGAATATTTCAATGAATAATTGTATAAATGTGTTAAATATGGTCGAAATGATAAAAAGTAAATTATTTATGTCATAACATTTGCAGAAAACTTGAAATGAGATGAGATACAGAATAGGTTCTGTCTGGTTAAAAAATCGCGTCTCGCTTACTTGGTTGTTTGTAGTCAACTAATTAATTTTGCCAGACTGATGTCTGAGTTGGGTATGGGTTGTTGTGAATTTGTGATGTGAATGTGATGTGAGTTGTGAATGTAAATTGTGATTGTGTCTGTAAATTGTGATTAAGATTGAAATTTTTAACTTGTGACGCAGTGCTGAGAGATCTTGGGAAAAATCCATTTTTATGGATAAATAGTTTAAAGTAGGTAGTAGGTACTAATACATGTTTTGAAATCCAGTGCCGAAATTAAGCAAATTCAGCGATTGAATTAAGATGATTCACTTTAAATAAAAACCTAATGTCTAATGTTTCTTCATTTCTAAAGGTGTTTAAGCTATTTATGTGAAATGAGTAATTTCCAATTTAGTTTAGTTTTAGCTAATGTCATCAAACAAGGAATATCAAGAATATATTTATTTTATTTTGTCATTGTTTAAGAATAGAAAAAAAATCTTATAAAAATTAAAAAAAGTGTAAAAAACAAATAAATGATATAAATGATAATAATAAAGCAGAAGAATAAAGATTTGATTTAACTATGTACTTGTTGTTTTTGTAATAATATTTTTTATCCATGAATTGATGTGAAAAAAGTCTTTGAGTCACACCTATCCATAATTGTAAATTTATGAACACATACAGCAAATTCACGGCTTAAATCTCCGACTAAAAACTGAAATCTCATTCATACTAGCTTAATCGATTTCCAATGTGACTCATCTCACTCACTCGCTTCAATTTTGAATCAGCTAAATCTTGGCACTGAAGTCTGTTCTTTTATTTTAGTTTATTTTATTTTATATTATTTTATTTTATTTTATTTTATTTTATTTTATTTTATTTTATTTTATTTTATTTTATTTTATTTTATTTCATTTTGTTTTATTTTATTTTAATTTTTTTTATTTTATTTTATTTTATTTAATATTTGTATTTGTCTCCTCCTCCTTTTGAATTCCTCCCTCCAACTTTCCTAAACCTCATCACTTTCGTTTTTCCCACGTTTACTTCAAGTCTTTTCCTTTCGAAATACTTCTCCAGTCTTCTTATCATACTTTGCATCTCTTCTTCAGTTTTCGCAATAACCACCACATCATCTGCGTATGCCAACGAGCAAATTCTTCTTCGTCTTACTTTTATCCCTCCCCAATTCCCCTCGCTCAGTTCATCTTCGCGATCACCCACTCTTTCTCCGCCATCTGTCTCCTCTCCACACTTTTCTTCAGATCTCCGATGCTAGCTCTATCGCTTGTTCTCCTCCATACCTCCACTCCTTATTCGGTATTCAATCTATTCCCATTGCTTTTCCTTCTTTTAGTATTCTCTCTCTCTGCTCCCATCCTCACTCTTCCTTCCACCCCTCCAATTAGACTCATAAAATATATTTTCCATTCATCTTCTTCATTCCCTTCCCTCATTTTCTTTTTCTTCATTCTTTCTCTATTCACTATTTCCCACACTTTGTTTTCAGTATTGGCCTCTTCAATTTCTCTTATCATCTCATCCTGTTCCTCAATAATTGCTTGATATTATCTTCTTTTTTTGTCTCCCTGTATTTTTCTTTAGTCCCGCTACTTTTCCTCCTTCTCATTAACTCTTTTCTAACTTCTTATTTTTTCTCCCTACATTCTTCATCCCACCATCCCCTCATTTTGTATCTCCTTTCTCTTCTCCCTACCACTTCGTTCAATTTCAGTCTTTAACCTCTCTCCTATCTCCTTTTCTGCTTCCTCCCTTCCCTCCTCTAGTCTTACTCCTACCATTCTCCTCTAGAAATCCCGATTCATCTCTTCTGACCACCTTCCTGTTTTTATTCTTTTGATCTCCTTTATTTTCTCTCTCTTTCTCTTTCTTCCTTTTTTTTATAGTGATCACCAATGGATGATGATATGATGATCTGACTCTACTCTATCTGCTACTTCCATCCTTTCTATCCCGTCACTCGCGCTCTCATCCCCCAATGCATAGTCTATTACTCTCGCTCCTCTACCTCCTGTAGGTATACGTGAACTCACCTTCCTCATCCCCCTCTATATTCGTGTTAAAAATTTGTCACCCTTATTCTGCTATCATTGGCGTTAGCTTCTTTCCATTGGTGTTCATTTTTGTATCTTTCGACCTCCTCCCACCCTCTTCGTCTTCCGTATCCATCACTTTCCCAAGCTCTAGCATTGTTCTAGCGTTGAAGTCCCCCCCTATTATCACTTTCTTCTTCTTCCGATTGCCTCTCCATCCATCTTCGTAGGATTTCCAATTTATTTTCTATGTCCCTCTTAAGCAATTCTTTTACTTGGGACCTCCCTTTTTTCATCCCAAGCCTATTTTCGTCTTTGATTTTTTTGTTTTCTTAAGTTTTTGTTTTTAACAAAGTCCAATAAAATAGTCTTCCAGTTGGCTGATGTATTTCAGTAGTATAGTATATAGAATTTGTATTATTAAAAAAACCTAAAAACAAGACAAAAACTTCCAATTTAATGATTAGGAATTCTAGTCTTGTTGGATATAGTTCAAACTAGGTATTCGTCACGAAATCTATGTAAGATGAACTGAACTTAGCAAAAATTGCGTATTGACAAAGGCCCTCACTATATAGTCAACTGATGAGTCCAAGTGAGATCGCTGGGACGAAACGCCAATTTTTGTAGGATATAAAGGCCGTTAAAAGCTATTTTGAATTAGCAATACCTTTGTATTACCACTACATATTAATTTTTTATCTTATTTTTGTTTGCAAAATTTTGAGTTTGAAAATATTTTTTTCAAAAGTAACTTAATTTAAAAATAAGATTTAAGAAGAAACTGCTGATGGCATTTAAGCTCCTGATGCATTTTAACATTTTGTTTTATTTTAAATCAGTTGTTTTAGAAAATTACTTCTCTCATAGCTTAAAACGCTTATACATACATACAAATAATGTAAGTCCGAATTATATAAATAAAATAGTAGAAATATGTGTCTTTTTTTGAGAAATAAATAAGAAACAAATAAATAAATTTGTTGGAAAGAAGAAGGAAATTTTCAGACAGAATGAGGGGATTTGTATGAAAAAATATCCCCCAATACTGTTTTTTCAAATCTGATATTAAAGAGTATCTATCCATACTCTTTGGATGTAACACCGGTTCCGGCTTTCCACAAGATAAAATAAACATATATAATATGTATATCTGTTGCTTTTCTGTTTTTGTAAAACATATGGTTTTCTTTATGAATATTTCAGCTTCACAGACACTAACACAGTTCATATTCACACCACAGTCCACACTCCTAAAGAAAAGAGAAGAGATGCAGCATAGTGTATGTTGTGATGAGTTTCTATTTTAAAACTTTTTGATTTATTTTACTGCACCAGACGCATTACCTTTTTTTAGGAATGAAAAACTTATTTCAGAATCTACAATTTTGTAAATGGATAAGTATCGTAATCAAGAAAAGAGTAAAAGTCAGTTAATCAAAAATTTTTATTCCATCGAACATAATTTCTATTTTATATCATGCTATGAGAAAAACAACATAATGTATGCAATACTTTAAGTGAGATCCACTTTCATTGCAGGTTATGTTGCATACTTTGAAATAGGTATTGCTCATGGATAATTTGAAAATTGTAGTTAGGTAAGGTAGGTACTTAGCCGAATTTATACGCTCATGTTCTGAATTTTACTTATTGGGCGTTTTTCTTTTTTAGTTCAGAGTAGAGCTCTGAACAGAGTCTGCTGAACACTCCGAACATACTCTGAGCGATCTCTAAACTGAGCGTGCTCTGCTCTGAGAGTTCAGATTTATTTAAAGAAACACGCTTCACTTTTTCATTTGTTCACAAATCACAGTTGTCATTTTCTTTGTGTAAGCTATTCAACTCCGTCTGCTGCTCTATCAATTTATTCTGAGCTCATAGAACGCGCTCTGAACATGCCCAGAGCGAAAAAAGAAACACAAAATTGGAGCTCTGAATACTCTGAGCTAAAAAAAAAACACGATTTTTTTTTTGACAGTTCAGGCCCTGCTCTGAACTAAAAAAGAAAAACGCCCATTGTGAATTCAAAAGAAGAAATTGAATTTCGGTGTTCCACAATTCATTCGAAATGATAATTGTGAATTGGAATTTCGAATATGAAAATTGTTGTTCTGCATTTCAGTTCAATTGGTTTCCTGAACTTATTCAATCCACTTTCTTTATGTGTAGTGAAATTGGTGCAGTTGCAGTCTGCAGATAGTTTTATATTTGTTGGTACAAAATTTAAGCAAACTTTATGTTTTTGTTCCTAACTTCCTTTTAGTATTATTTTCGAAGGAAATATAAGAACATTCGAATAAAAATAAAATCATAAATGTAGGATTTTATTTGTCAAATTTTATCAATCCACTTTCTTTTTTACCTTATAATTGCCAATAATATAATGAATCTATTTTTATCTTCAGTGTAATTTCACTCAAAAAAACAATTAAAATGTACCTACCTTCAATTTTCACAGTTCGAAGTGCCTATTTGCGAAATTTTCGACAACGAAGGAATTGTAGAACATGGAATTTCAGTTCACGAGAAATTGAAATTCGATTTCATTCGAAATGAAGAACATGGGTGATAAATTTAAGACTGTGTTACACCCGTAACAGATTGACATTTCAAAATGTATGATGTATTTATACGGATGAGAAAATACCATTATTTCTACAATATTATATCCCTATTTTTTATCACTACAATAGTATTTTTTCCACTCATTTAAATACAGCACCATTTTTGTTTTGTATGTCAATTCATTTTATTTTGAGTTTTGAAGAAACGTCATATTATATAATTATTGAAATGGGGGACGAACACTGAGTGAGAAATACCTACGATAGATTCATTTAATTTTAATTCATTAGGTCTGAGGAACCAAAAAATGCAAAGTCGAGTCTGTTACAATTTCGTGTCTAGTTTGTACGTAAACCAACTTTTTACAGGGGATTTACATATTTATTATTTAAAAATTTATATGAAATGTTAACGATCTCCTATACTTAGATTTTTGCCAGGCCTTTCCACGTGTTGTATGTAATTCGAACGTACCTATGTTCATACATCTAATGACTCATTTAAGACTTCAGAAAAAAAATTAATTAGTTTTTATACTATCAGTTGCAAAAAATGCAACCGATAAGCGAATACAGCAGCTTATAAATTGTAGTTAATAAAATCTATCCCTTCATTTAATTTTTAAATTGGTGATTAGATAATACTTGAACCTGAGTCACACAAAGAGAACTTAATAGACAAATTATTTCTAAAATCGCTAAAATTTTTTACATTATCGCAAAATTTTAAAGTATAGGAAGGTAGGTACATAACTACAAAAGTATGAGTGAAGTAATTTTAATGGGAACTCTTCTTGGGTCTTAGGTAGTTTAATCATTTAAAAATGTCTATATAGGATAGAAAAGAATGTCCGAAGAAAATGCAGCGTTTGTATTGACTTTTCGGGGACATAAAATAAAAACCTTTAGTCAATAATTTAATGAATTGCAATCTAGAAATGTAAACTAAATTGTAGCTATCAAAGATTGACCTATGTCTACAGGTTTAATAGTACCTATCATTTGTCAGGCTACAGAGTGGCATGTTTAAGCAAAAGTATGATGGCAATAATCATTTTTCGGGTGGGTCTATAATGTAAAACTTTTTATGTTTATTGAATTAACAAATGTTTGGACCATTAAAAAAAATTCGTTTGGATGAATAACTTTGCTTGTATAGAGCCAGTCAGAATAGACACATTTTATAGTGATAAAAACATTTATTTATTAATATTTTCTTTTAGTCAGTTTTGAGTGAGTGAGGGCGTAAAAAAACTTGTGATTTTTATTTTGCTTGATATTAATTGTTCAATATTAAAATAAAAAAATTATTTTTTTTTAAATCTTAAAACTTCTTAATTCAATGTTTTTCGAAACACCACATTGGGCACACTTTTTAAAATTTGAATTGAGTTTACAAAAAACTCTGATGGATTTATGGCAAAAGGTATAACATGATATTGTATAAGTGTTTTCCAATATTTGACTTGTAATCGATCAATTTTGATTATTTGGTCTTTTTGACCAATGACATATATTTTTTAGTGCATTCTTTTATGTCGACAAATTAAAATATAACTTATTAAAAATAATAATATTTAAAAAAATGATTCATTTTCTTTGTTCCCCACATGATATATTTTGTATTTTCCCCACTGTTTCACTCAAATACGCCTTCAAATATTCACCTCTTACTCTTAATCTAAACTTTTGACCTTTGTAAAGTGAAATACAAACTATGTCTATATCGCCTTAATTACAATTTTTTGTTTCAATAGAAAATTCTGAAACACCCTGTACAGCTATTTTTTTTAAACTCATTAGCTTGATAGCAGTGGCGTAGCGTGGCAGGGGCAAGGGTGGCACAGTCCCGGGTAGCACTTTACTTGGGGGCGGCAATTTTCCAGAATATACGGGCGGCAAATTTTAAATATACCCTGGGGCCTATAACACAATACAACAAGTACTTGTTTAACAAGCAAAATTCAACAGGTGTTCAAAATTTGTGTAACACGTAACAACAAGTCTTCCCAATTTATAACAATTGTTTTTAGGTCTTTCAACAAGTGGGAAATTTTATATATTAAACGGTTCTGTAACTGGAAACAACAAGTGTTTAACTAAATCTTCTTTCAATTGTTGAATAGTTTAAAAATTCTAACTGACGATTTCAAACTTGTTTAGAGTGAACAAGTTGGGAAAAGATTGATTTTATATGGTGTTTACCTGTTTATATCATTATATAATATAATAAATTGTTTATAAATATATGTATGCACATGATACGGAAGATTATACAAAATGTTTAATCACAATTTTATTTTGGATGGAAAATTTGTTTGATACAACTAAATTCCAACTTTAAAATACAAAATAAAAATCGAAACTAGTTTGTAAATTAGAAAAAAATAAATGTTGCTTGTTTGAGCCAACCTTTTACTTCAAAATTTTGTTGGGTTAAATTGGAATAGTCCAAATAATAATGTGTTCAAATTTGTTGCTACATATTTCGTTTCCAGAATATTTTTCAAGTTGCGAACTGTTTCTTTAAATTTTTTTTAGTTTTATATCGGATGCTTTTGCATAAGAATTTGATGATGGTGCATTTTAAAGTTTTAAATTTTTCGAACGGAGATAATTGAGTTCAAAGAGAAGCTTATTTTGAACATTTTTTTTTTAATTTTCATTAAAAGTTTAATTAAAATTGTTTATTATTCTTGTTTTGAAATAATTTATTGTCCAAAGACTCATAAGTAGGTACTGTTGGCTTAACTTACGCAAAGTTTTTTTTTTGCAAGTTCGTCAAAGCAGCTGACGACATTTTATCTTCGAACCTTTTTGGTGTTCTTTTTTATAGAGTGCAAACATTTTTCCAAAATAATAACAAATAATATAATATAAATTATTAAAGAATGTTAATAATATTGTAAGAAAATGTCTAACCTTGTTATAAAAGTAAGGTCATATTTTTTTCGAGAACATTTCAACGCTACATCAAATTAAGATTAAAAATAAAAATTTTATAACGTCAAGAAATTGAGTTTGATTACATTTTTGGAATCGTTTTTAAACCTAAGCTTATAGTACTACACAAAAAACGCCTCATACATCCCTTAATTTTTGTCATAGTTTTCGCTCCAAATTGTTTGAATGAAATGTGTTCTGAAGATAATATAGCACTGCAGATATTATATACATAAGTATATCTAACTAATTTGTAAAGCTTTTTAATTTTGTATTCCAAATTGTGAAGAAAAATGAGAATCGAGTATTTACGAATATACCTACGTATATACAAAATTGGCGTTAATTTTCATTTTGATTTTCCTCCCAATATTTAAAGAAATTATTAAACAACAATTTGTACATGCGCATAGTCTTTACCAAAATTCAACTTCGCTTAGTATACGACTGAACACGTAAGATTTACTTGTTCCACAAGTCGAGGGAAATTATATTTTTTAACAATTGTTACAATTTTTGTTGTGTTACAGAATTGAATTTAACTTGTTGAACACGTATATTCAAACAAGTAGTTGTTGACTAGTTGACTTGTTGTTCTGTGTTATAGGCCCCTGGAGGCAATTTGCTACGTCCTTTATTTTGGCGGACACTTTTTGGCGGAATCAAAAAATTTTGATATCTGAATTTGTAGCTAATTAAATGCTAATTTGTTGCACAAACCAAAAATTTGTAGCTCGCATAGTTTCGTAGTTATTCAAGTTTCCGCTAAAATAAGTCTGAAGTTAGCGGACAAATTCTAAAATAATACAAATTTTTAAATTTGATTGACACCCAAATTTGTAGCTTTTTAAATGCTCTTGAGTTGCGAAAACCGCGATTTTGTAGCTCAAGTGGTTTATTTTATATTCAAGTTTCCGCTAAAAATAAGTCTGAAGTTAGCGGACGAAAATACGAAAACCATAATTCTGTTGGTGTCAAAAATTGTAGCTTTTTAAATGCTAATTTTTTGCGCAAAAATTAATTTTTTAGCTTTTATGTATCATTTTATATTTGCATTTGAAGTTTAAAAAGTGCATTTCCGGTAATTTGAAATAAAACGGAAGTTGGCGGACAAAATCTAAAAAAATGAGATTCTCGAAAATTTTTTTTTGCCAGAAATTGTAGCTTTTTAAATGCTATTTTTTGGCGCCAAGAAGAAATTTGTAGCTCTAACGGTTTTTTTTATATTCAAGTTTCAAGTTACCTCAAAATGGAGCTTCCAAAATCTAAAAAAATGAGAAAATCAAAATTTTTTTTTTGCCATAATTTGTAATCTCCCTAAACTTAATTAAGCACGTAAACCCCGATTTTGTAGCTCGCATAGTTTTTTTGTTATAAAAGATTCCGCTAAAATAAGACGTCATTCCCATATGTAACGGTCAAAATTTTTTAAAAAATTTGAATTTTTGAATTTTTTTTTTCTCAGAAATTGTAGCTTTTGAAATTATAATTTGTTGCGCAAGAATCAATTTTGTAGCTTTTATGGATCGGTTTTTATTTGCATTTTAAATTTAAAAAACGCTACAATTTCTGAGAAAAAAAAAATTCAAAAATTCAAATTTTTTAAAAAATTTTGACCGTTACATATGGGAATGACGTCTTATTTTAGCGGAATCTTTTATAACAAAAAAACTATGCGAGCTACAAAATCGAAGTTTACGTGCTTAGTTAAGTTTAGGGAGATTACAAATTATGGCAAAAAAAAAATGTTGATTTTCTCATTTTTTTAGATTTTGGAAGCTCCATTTTGAGGTAACTTGAAACTTGAATATAAAAAAAACCGTTAGAGCTACAAATTTCTTCTTGGCGCCAAAAAATAGCATTTAAAAAGCTACAATTTCTGGCAAAAAAAAATTTTCGAGAATCTCATTTTTTTAGATTTTGTCCGCCAACTTCCGTTTTATTTCAAATTACCGGAAATGCACTTTTTAAACTTCAAATGCAAATATAAAATGATACATAAAAGCTAAAAAATTAATTTTTGCGCAAAAAATTAGCATTTAAAAAGCTACAATTTTTGACACCAACAGAATTATGGTTTTCGTATTTTCGTCCGCTAACTTCAGACTTATTTTTAGCGGAAACTTGAATATAAAATAAACCACTTGAGCTACAAAATCGCGGTTTTCGCAACTAAAGAGCATTTAAAAAGCTACAAATTTGGGTGTCAATCAAATTTAAAAATTTGTATTATTTTAGAATTTGTCCGCTAACTTCAGACTTATTTTAGCGGAAACTTGAATAACTATGCGAGCTACAAATTTTTGGTTTGTGCAACAAATTAGCATTTAATTAGCTACAAATTCAGATATCAAAATTTTTTGATTCCGCCAAAAAGTGTCCGCCAAAATAAGGGACGTCAATTTGCTCGAGGCGGCAATTTTTCAAAATATTAATCAAAACAGACGTTAGTTCTGGTCTGTTTTTATATTTTCTTTTGCATTTGAATCCATCTCAGCGTCGGCAAATTTCCAAAATATCTGGGAAGCAATTTGCTAAGGGTCTAAGCAGTGGCGGATCCAGGATTTGGTCATGGGGGGGGGGGGGGGTCCTATTACAAATAGAAAACTTAAAGAAAAATAAAACTTGCGTGGGATTTGTGCTACATTATTTATGTGCGTGTAGTTAGCACCGCCATTTTCGATTTTCAAAAAAAAAAAATACAAACAAGCAAAAACAGCAGCAGCTTAAAACAGCACCAGTATAATTTTTTTTAAATTGTGATTTTGAAAAAAAATTGCAAATTTAAAATTTATCCCTAAAATTTGCAAATTTGCCAATTCAAAAATACATTACGGCACATCGCATGCACAAATTGAGCACAATACAGCAAAACTTTTTTTTTTTGAAAATCGAAAATGACGGTGCTAATTTCACGCTAAGTTCCTTCGCATCATTTGCGTTCGGTTGTGAAAGTCGGAAATATGCGATTTTTGTATCTCTTCGGCTGTATCATTTTTTGAGCACAACTTTAAGTTTTTAGAAAAAATTTATTTTGGAAAAATTTCATCCTCAAAATTTTCAAAAATATTTACGGCACATCGCAGCACAAATTGAGCACAATGCAGCACAGTTTCTTTTTCAAAATCGAAAATGGTGGTGCTAACTTCATTTTGCCCTTATAATATTGAATAGTTTTTTAATAAGTTGCTTTGGAGAGGTAGATATGACAAATTGCCTAAATCTTCAAAATTTAACATACCGTAGCCCTTGAACTAAGTTTCCATCATATAGGCTTTATAGCCTTTACACACCGAATCAAAATCTAGATTTCGATCAAAAATCACCAAATCTCATCAAAATCAACAAGATTTCCCATACATTTTCAGATTTCGTAATCTAGTAGATTACTGCGAAATCTTCTTTTTTTAAGTTTCTATCAACTGAAATTTGATTGAAATTTCAAAAAAAATCTAGATTATGTGTGGTGTGAACGATTCAACGAGATTTGGAAATCTTGTGCCGAAATCCGAGATTTTGGTTCGGTGTGAAAACCGTATAAAACTGCTACGCAATCTAATGTAAGTAGGTATACTCCTTTTTCCTTTTGCATTTGAAGTTTTTGAGGTAGGTATACCTATTCATTACACTTGCAGAAATTTTAAGTCGAAATTTTATAAAATGATGGGTTTTCTGTAATTAAGACAAAATTTATGTCGAAGAGAAGTAAATATTTAATAAATAAATAAATTAATACAAACAAATTTGGTTTCAATGCTCATGGGGGGGGTCCGGACCCGAAAACCCCCCCCCGTGGATCCGCCACTGGGTCTAAGGGATATTAATCAAAACAGACGTTAGAGTAGTAGTGTAGTAGCCCGTGGCACAAAAATTAGTACGTAGGACTGTTACGCCGAAGGTCTTGGGTTCGATTTCCAGCCTATGCCACCTAAACACAGAAATATTTTTCACGGATTACTGCCTCTTACGAGGAATTGACAAATCCTACAAGAGTATCTCTTTTCATGAAAAAGTGCTTAGCTTTTCGGGTTCAGCAGCATGCACATAGGAATAGTTCCGAGTTGTAAGTCATTAGTCCCTGGTTCTACATGAGCTGTCACGCCGCCCAATTTATTTATTTTTTTAGAAGATATTGTTAAAGATTATTGTATGCTCTGTTTTTATATTTTCGTTAAAAAAAGCTTTAACCTACATTTCTGATTCTTTATTTTTATTCAAGAAAAATGGCAATCGAAAATTCTTAGTTAAGTAGCTGTTTATCTTTGAATTTTTTTAAACAACAAAAAATATTAATGGTGAAAGAAAAAAATGCTAGGGGTGGGAAAAATTGGCTCTGCCCCGGGGGGCAAAAACCCACGCTATGCAACTGCTTGATAGCCTTGAAAATTTCAGTAAATGATTTTAGCAACCAAAACGTCGAAACGGTCCAGTGTGGATCAGTGAATTAGCTTATCAAGCCACTTTATAATCTGACCTTTAGAGTCTACACGCTAGAATTTAGAATATATGTACCTCTAGAAACATTGGCGTAGCTTGGGTTCTATCCGACATCCGTCCCGTGGCAGAGGCAATTTTTGCCGCTAAAGTGAATTTTTTTCTGAAGCCTCTATTTTGTTTTTTTTTTTAATTTTTATAAAATGTTTTGTTTTTTACTCACAAAAAGATTAACAAATTTAAGAAGAGAAGAGAGCATTTGGACCACGACGACCCGTGAAAGAAGTTGACGAAACATTTGTTGTTATTGGATACTCCACTTTGCCCGACCGGTCTTCTTTTTTTCTTGTTTCTCTACTTTGGGAGTCTGACCCTTGACTTTACCAGCACGACTTAAAGAACCCCGCACCTTACCTCCAAGAAGTGGTACATTGACTTCTAATTCGAAGGACGACAAACTGCTAACGCAGGCATCATTCTCCAAAGCATTTCCATTACAGTTGAGGACAAAATCTTCAGTGGTTCTCTTCAACTGTGTCAATTGAGCCTTGTTAGAGAGAATTGTATCCTTTTGTGAAACCTCAAACATTTGGGTCTTGAAAACCGTTAATTTTTTAGGTTATTTATACTTTGTGTAATTCTTAACATGTATATGAAAGATTTATGGGCTTGTAAAGCGGCAAGCTAATGGAGTAGGGTCTTAAAGCAATGTGTTGCTTAATTAAATAAAGAGATAGAAACATTTTCCAATGGTGGAATATGCATATACATTTTAAGAACTACACAAAGTATAAATAATCTAAAAATTAATGATTTTCAAAGCACACCCATTTTTCCGTTGTCCGATTCACGTGAAATGCCCTTTAAGTAAAAATATCGAGAGGTCCATAAGTTTACAATCCAAAATTGAATCTTTTCCGCTTAGTTTTACTTGAGATAAAGGTACTGACTTGCGAGTTGCGGCCTATTTCACACAGTGTAAGTTCCTTAAATTGGGCTCCATATAGATGATTTGTTAATTTGGCACCTTGCACTCAGTGTCAAACTGCGGAGTGCCAAGTGCGAAGTTCAAAATTTTAAATAATTTCTTTGGACTTAGAAGAAAAAAGGATCCAAATGATGTTATTCAAAAATATAAAAACAGAAAATACAAAAATCTTTTACGCTAACAGCTATTTTGATCAATATTTTGGAAAATCGCACAAATAATTTGCTAAAAATCTCTTGATAATGACCTTGAAAACAACTGATTAAAGATTTTCAATGGCTGACCAATTTCTGAAAGTCATTGACCTTTTTCAACCAATTACTGACGTTTTAGATGGAATACTCTTCTTTGCTAACATTCCACATACATATATGTACCAGTGGCGTGGCGTGAACAATTTCAAATGGTAAGTCGTTGTAATAATTAATTAATAATAATTATACATACCTGCAAAAGTAAATTCTTAAACATATTAATATGTATGAATGTAGCCAAAATTAGACAATGTATTGCAGTTCTGCTTTCCACAACAAACAATCGAAACAATTCAATTCCGCATTTTATAGGTATTTACTTCCAATCATTGATTTTTAAATTTACAATAATCTTAAAGCATAATGAAAGTGACCTCAAGCAAACAATACAATAGGGAAATTTAAATTAATGCTACCTATGAAGAAAAAATAGGGAGCTTCTACGAATATCTATGTTTAAAAAATTAAAAATAAAATTTTCTATGAATTATTGTGCAACAAAGTTAAAAAATGCTATCAACAATAAAAAAGAGCAAAAAATGCCAAAAAAATAACAACAAAACCAACTGTGAAACGTGTGAACAGTTTTACTTAAATAACCTTTGTTTAATAAAATTCTAAAGCCTTGCCAACTGAATTTTGCAAACAGCAACAAAACTGAGCAGCTCAAATAATGCAAGATTGCTGTTCTGTAACAGCCGCTGCTGTTCTTTAACAGCCACTGTTGTTCTATAACAGCCGCGGTTACGAGATACACACAGAATTCACCAAATAACTCGAAAAAGATCGTGTTATTTTTTGCATACGAAACCAAAGTTTGAGCAGAGACCGACAAACGCAGAGAATCATTAAGTGAAACAGTGGTCAGTGAGCTGTATAACTGACCTCAATCAATCCACCACAGCACAGCGATTGAAGATAAGATACACACAAAATTCACCAAATAAGTCGAAGAAAAGCGTGTTATTATTTTGTATAAGAAAGCGGGCGTTAAACAGAGTCGACCCAAACTCAGTAAAGAAAGAGAAAGGAAACAAATTTGTTCTATCAGCGGGAAATTTTATAACCCGACATATTTCGGGTTGCCTTGCCTTGGCTTTGGCTAATGCACAGAGAGTGTGGAGTGTGGACTGTGGAGTGTAGAGTCAGATTGTAGACAGTATCCAAATACTAATAATATTGAAGTGTGTGTTTCCGTGGGTGCTAGAAAATAGTTCAATTGAGTTGCTGGAGTGTGCAACTTGGGGTTCTATTTTGCTCTTTATTTAATAAACATTGTTGTGTGGCAAGGTTGTTTGTTAGTAAACATCGTTGTTTAGTAGAAAATTTAATAGGTAACCCGGTAGGAATCGGGTTATATGGACGCCACGCCTTTGATATGTACCTATATGAGCTGCTAAGATCCCAAAGCCGCCGATATATCCATAGTTTTATTATTAGGTTGGTCCGTCATGAATAAAGTATTTGGACTTCGAGTTTTGACTCAAGGAAAATTCAATTTTTTAACAAATGAATTCAAGTGTGTAGATATACCGGTGCTACCATAAATAATTGCAAATCGCTGTTGAAAAAAAAATCTATAATAAAAAATTACCTAAGAGTACCCACCTAATATGGATGATTGATGAAGTCTTCAAAAAAACATAGACTAAGGATCTTCATTGTATAATCAAAAACCATAAGTAAACAATTTCCATTGCTTACCAAAATTGAACAATAGATCTAAAATGACAAGACACAGAAGTATTCACACCCTATACCTACCCACAACCACAATACTTCAAAAACATTTCCTTTTCCTTTTTATTTCTTCCAAAATCATCAAAAAAAAACCATATGTTACAACAAAGATGTATATAGATACTTTCATAAAAGAAGTCATTTCACATTATTTATCCATTTTATTTTCAATTCCATTATGCAAAAGTTGGTTGTTCGAAAAACTTCTGTTACAATTACTTCTGCTATATCCGGTCGATAACAATCTTACAAAATTGCTTACCATTGTATAATATACACTCCTTTTGAGTGACAGCTTGATTCATGACTGTTCCCCAAGTTAATATCGTGCAATAAAAATAGTGACAATGCCAACTATACGTACATGTCCAGTACAGATTAGGTAATAGGTATCTGCTCGTAGTTAATGTTGTTAAGATATTGGAGGACGTAATAATTCACATGTAAGCATTTTATTTAGGTGCATTCAAAAGGGATTGGGGAGGGGAGCAGTTTTAAAAGCTGTTTATGCTAATAACGATAAAACTCTACTTTGTCAATCAAAGTTTTACTCAATTACACATGATAATATGATTAAAAAATTTTATATAAAGGGTCAAAGCTTAAAAATTCTTTATACTCCTTCCCTTTTTGTTCCTCCTTTTTAAGCTGAAATTACTTTCGAATTGAAATAATAGGGAAATTAAAAATATTGAATTGACATCCGGGTAAAGGTTACGGTAAGTCAAAAGTTGAATCTGAAGAACAATAATGTTTTGACGAATTGTTCGTCAGCAGATGGTGTTTACAATAATAATAAAATATTCTTTTCTCGTATGATACTTTCCTCGCATTATTCTTTTCTCGTGTGATACTTTTCTCACATGATACAATACTCGCATTATACTTTTCTTTCATCATTCTTTTCTCGCATGATATTCCTATCGCATGGTTCTTTTCTCACATGATACATTTTCGCATGATACTTTTCCGTATGATATATTTCTCGCATAGTATTTGTCTCGCATGATACTTATCTTGCATGATATTTTTCACACATTATAGATAGGTACTTTTCTCGCATGAAACTTTTTAAGCATGATATTTTTCTCCTATAATTCTTTTCTCAAAAATACATACACTTTTAACTTTTTCTTTATTGCTACTCCCGCTGTCAAGGAGAAGATGTTCATTTAATATTTCTCAAAATTTTACATATGTACACGGTTAAAAATTTTGGTGTAGTTTTTAATATTTTTTGGGTTACATATATGACAACACCAAAAATGTATTAAAGTTTAATACATCGCAAATATTACATTTTTACTTTTAATATAAAAATTATTACATTTTTAATAGAACTTTATTAGAAAAAGAGAGGAACAAAATTGAGGAAATTTCTCACAAGAAAATTTTCTCTCAAAAGGATATTTCTTTTGAGAATTAATGCAACACAGAAAATATTATGAATACATACTCGTAATTCGTAATAGCTATAATAATGAATGTGTATTTTTGCAAGAGTACCTATGTCTTTGTATGTCAATTTATTTCCATTTGGGAATAATTATTCTTATTATTTTTATTAGAAAAATAACATTCTTTTCTCCATCGTTTTTCAGAAATGAGAATAGAAATCTTATTGCGATTGAAATTTTGTCTACTAATTAACATATTGTGCCTCGAAAAACTGCAAAGCGCCTTCAAAATAATGCATATTTAAATTTTTTTATTTTTATTTTGCTTACTTTTTAATTCAATATTAATAAATGTTAATCTTGGTTGTATTAAAAAGTGACGCAGTCTGTTCAATATGTTCATATTCAATATGGCTGACAAAAAAGAGCATCGAAGAAAAAAAAAGGCGAGGAGGTATTAAAATGTAATCAAAAATGATTAGAAAAATTCTCATATTTGAAATGGCAACTGAGAGAGAAATTTTCCCTCTCTACAAGGGATATGTGTTATTCTTTTGGGTTAAGATCAACTCTTTTTTGTATTACAAATGATATATTAATAGGTGTGTTTTATTCATTGCTGCATAGCCAGCGCAGCACAAGTCTGAATAAAACGATCACTCACTCTATACGTTCATTTCAATAACTGAAAGCTCTATCGCCAGTACAGCCATCTTTTTTTTTACTGACTTCTTTTTCTCCAGCAATCAAATTGTTTTTGTTTGCCAAGGGAAATTTTGCTGCGCTGGATATCCAGCAATGAATAAAACACACCTAATACAAAAATATTAGAATGTAATAAGAATTGATTAGAATTTTTTTTAAATATTTCCCTAGTAGGTATTAAAATGTAATATTTGCTGTATTGCATACGGCTGTAATACAAGAGCTCTATTAAAAAATACTCCAGAATTTTTAACCGTGTACATATGTAGGCAGGTATCTATTCAAATTTCTAAAAGTAATTCTAAGCTTTGAATTTCCAGAGCTGCATAAAATATGCTGTATATGGACTGTGAAATGAGAATAGTTGCATTTCACGGTTTCCAAGACCTTTTTCAGTTACAGTAACTAATATATTTTTTATTTTTTTTAGCAGGTATCTACCTTCGTTTTTCTTTCATAAAAAAATTGTTAATGATATTTTATTATAAAAATAATGCAACGCATTATCAAACTCCACAAAACATTTATTTTCAATTAAATCTAATCTTTTTTAATGGCATCATCGAAAAAAAACTTTAAAGCGAAACATCCAAGGTCAAATAATTAAATTAATGTAATAAAAACCAAAAAAACATCACTCGCATGTGGCCCATTCATCCAATTAAAATATTTGTATTCAAAGATTTACATTTTTGGGTCCTTTTCAGTTAGGGGAATCAAAATAAGGATAATTAATTTAATGAATCTCCCTCACCACACCATCTTCATAAAAAATTAAACAAATCATGAAATATTTACGGTCGAGTCAATTTTGTTTCTTCTTTAATTTAGGTATAGGTAGGTAGGAATAGTACTTTGAATTATAAATTTTAGGAATGAAAAAGGTAAATAATGATAAGTTTCAATAAATCCTTAAAATGAAATTACTTACAGAAGTAGGTACCTACATTTCGATTGAAGATATACATAAATATATTATTGAGTCTCGTGGAAATATCTTCTTTAACAAAACCTATAAAGAATTCAATAAAAATACAGTAAAACTCGGATAAGTGCCTATCGCATAAGTGCCTAACCCGCATAAGTACCTTTTTTTTTTGAGAACCAAAATTTTAAGAATTTTTCATATAAAACTCATCTAATAAGTACCTTTCGCTTAACTACCTTCTCCGCTTAATTGCCTTTTATTTTGTATACTTTTATTGAAATTTACCTGAAAAAAATTCTTTTAAGTACCTACACATTTTAAATCAGCAGAAAAAGACAAAAGCTTCTTTTCAGTCCTTCGTTGTATTTCATGCTTTAAAATTCAAACATAAAAAATTAATCTACTACAATGGGGGAGACTAAGTGGGTAGGTGTCTCTTTCAAAATTTACACTATCAAAGTAATTTTGTTTTGTTGTTAAGGTAAAATTCCTGAAAAACTGACTTCACTTTCAATTAAACAAAAAACTACAAATCCTGGTTAAAAAACAAAACAAAATCAAGAAAGGAAATTGCTAAACAATTAAAATGCGATGTTTCTACTATTAATCGAGTAGCATAAAACAAAAAAAGCTGAAAGAATCTGCACAAACAAACCAAAACAATAAACGAAAACGATTAAAATCAAATTAAGTGACGCAACCCAAACCAAAATAACTGACAAGGTTCGCTTTTTAAAAGTTTACCGATACTAATCAGTTGAGGTACCTAATGTATTTTCTTATTTTTTAAATAACATTTAATGTTTTTTATTGTAAATTTTGTTTGAATTTTCTGTAAATATAGAGATAAGTGCTTATATGCACTTAAGCGGGTTTTTTTATAAATGCCTTACCCGCATAACTACCTCTCAAAACGAGGCATTTATGGTGAGGCATAAATACAGGGTTTTACTGTATTGAAGTATAAAAGAAAAGGCAATCTTTTTCTTAATGATCATTAGAAGACCTGTCCTTACAAGGCAATGATTAAAAGAACCATACAAAGTACCTTCAATCACATCCTGCCAGTTGCCATACGTATATCAGTAATTAAGATACCTAAACAAAAATTATATACATGTATGTTCCAGTTGTTTTGTTGTTCAATTAAAGTCGAGCGATCATTGAACAGCAAAAGTTTAATTTTTGTTTTAAGTTCACAATCAAGATAATTTTTGTAAGTAATAATGAAGATGAAGAAAATAAGAAAACTATTTCTTTTTAGGTGGAGCAAAACGCACTTTTGGAGTTGAGGTCATTTAAACTTAAAATTTGAATTTTTGCTGTCGGAAGGATTTAAAACGCAATCAGGAGTCAGAAAAATTTAAATTCGCGGACGACATTAAACTTTCGCAGCCTTACCTGAATCATTGCAGCTAATGATAAATCACCTCTTCAGTACTGCTAAGTGCCACCTTTGGAGTTTGATAGTTAACCTGGATAAATCCTAAATTTTGATTTGATTTTGAAAAGTGGAAGAGGCCGCAACTGTTGAAACGAAAAATTGCAGTATAATGGTGAGGCCATTGAAGTTATTACGGAATTCAAATACCTAGGAGTTAATTTTACTAGAAATTTGAGTATTGAAAGGCATCTAAAGGAGAAATTGATGAAGGCAAAAAGGGCAATTAGCGCAACTTGGAATAGATTCTTCTATAATAAAAGTATCGCCCATAGCAGCAAGTTCAGGATATTTGAAGCAGTCCCAGAATCAGTCTTTTTTTACGCAGCTCAGACTTGGGGAAGGAAGCAGTATGCGATACTTTTGCAAACGAATTTTTCACCTGCCATTTAGTACACCCAACTACGTCATCCTGTTAGAAACAGGATTATCGCCTCTGTTCATACGAACCTTAAAACTGCAAGTTGATTACATAATGAAAATTTTAAAGATGCGGATGATGCACTTTTATTGTAAACAACATTCCGGATCTAATAAAAATACCTTGTTAGCCTAAGAACTATAGTTTCAAAGCTAAACGCATAAATAGCAGGTCAATGTTATTGGTCCTCAATACTTTTATATCAAGTTTTTTGTTTCCCCTGAAAAATTAACTTTTCTGGATTACAAGGTATTAGATCTACTGCAACGATATGCTCTATATGCAACTAAGGTGAAAGGGAAGATATTCTCCACTTTGTCGGAAGATGCCCGATTCTTAAAAAAAAAACATATTTCCATATCAAGAAATAAGAAGGGATGCAGCTTTGCAGGTTGACACAAAGCCAAGTTACACTCTTGTGATGTGAAAAATTATTCAAATACTGCAGACTCGAATCTTAAGCTACAATCGTATCATGAAAAATCTATTTTTAATATATTAATTTTTATGTTTTGTCAAACCATGTAATGTTATCAATTTAAAACAATAGTAACCAATCTAATCTAAAAAAAAACCTAAAATTATAAAAAAAAAATTGTTAAAGGTTACATAATTTGTGCTGGACATAGAAATAGTACACTTTTGAAAATCTGCTAAAAAACAAAATTTTTAAAAATATATATGTTACTTCACTTTTATACCGTATCTCTATTAGGGCTGATGATACCCGGGTACCCGAGTACCGGGGTAATACCCGGGTATCCGAGTAATTCGGGTTACCCGACTACCCGATTACCCGGGTATAGCAAAAAAAAAAAAAAGAAAGCAAATATAGGAACTGGGTGCGAACCACAGCCTTATACAAATGGCGGAACTAATTAATTTTATGTCTCATCAAGATGTTGGAGACATTGAATTAGGGCTAATGATTCCACTCAAGTAATCATCTGCCCGGGTACCCGGGTAATTTTAACTACCCGGGTACCCTGTTACCCGGGTACTACTAAATATACCCGAATACCCGGGTACCCGGGTAATTTACTACCCGGATACCAGCAACCCGGGTAACTGGGTACCCGGGTAGATGATTACCCGGGTGGAATCATCGGCCCTAATCTCTATTTAGTATGAACCAAGTTAATACTTCATTGACCGACCACGATTTTCATTGTAAACTCTTCACTGATTAATTATTGGCATCTGCTATGGGGAATAGAGTACCAGCTTCCTGGACTCCAGCCAAAGTTCTTCCGATTTTATTAAGTTTTTTTTCCCTGATCTTTTTTTTTATGCATCACCCTTTAAGTTTTCAGACCATTTATATTTTTTTGCTTAACGTTGCGTCTTCTTACAATAATGATGCGGAAGGATTTGAAAGGATCGGACTTACACTTTCTGACGATGGCTCTGTCAACGCGAATTTTGTTTTTAATTTTGAGCTCAGGATCGGTTTTTATACCAAATTAATGGCATTGTAGACCATTTTTGGCGAACATTCCATTAATATAGCAATTTCTGAAGGATTATTACCGTGTTCATGGAGCTCATAGACAATATTCCTTTTTTCAAGAGTACAATGACAATGACAATGAGTTGCAATAACCTGTCTATACTCTCGTACACAATCAATATAAACAACTTGCACCAGCAAGATTCGATTATCAAATCAAAACCTTCTACTTATAACTAACAAGTGTACTATTTCTGTGTCCACTATAAATGATTTAAACGACCAACAACAAAAAAACTGTGGCTGATAAAGTATTAAACTTGATTATATTATTTTGTTGTGTTGGTTGCTGTTAGCAATATACCTACATTAAAAAATATTCATTGGTCATTCAAAATAACGAAAATTCTTACCAATTATTTTTATTCTATAAGTGTGCTATTTCTTTGTCCATAGCTGTAGGTAGCTACTAAGTACGAAATCAATAAATTTTAAAAACTTTTCTCTTTAATCATTCATTCACAAAATCATAGAGAACACATATTTTATAAATATAAAAATGAATATTTTTGAAATAACAATTTTCATCATTATTGTGTGAATAAAAAAAAAAGTCTTCATTGAAAATTCGTAAAAATTTAAATTCCAGAAAGCGTATTAGCTTCTGTTAGCTGTTTATGTCTCTATTAACGCATATTAACGCACTTTGATGTTGTCTGAACTCAGAAGTTGTAAATTCAAATTTATTTCCAGAGGTGGTATGGTAGAAAGTATTTACAACCATGGCAGTATGGCATACCGAAACGACACTTTGTTTTTGTTTTCTTAAAAATGAGAAAAGGGCACAGAAAGGAAACATTGTTTGGGATTCTTTCTCGTCTTACTTTTTACCTTCATATAATATATACCTAGCCATGTAAGTGTTATTCTGCCAAAAGGAAAGGCAACCTAATTGATTTACAAAACTTTTTGGTGGAGTCTCCTTAGGCTTAGACCTATAAGTAATTCATAATTCCAAATGCTGACTTAAGCCTGCTAAAATTCCAAAAATTTGAATATAATAGTCCTCAATAAATTTCTCATTCAGTTGACGGAATTAAATTTGAATAAATTATAATTATTATGCAGTGCACTTTTTTGTTCTTATTATTCTCTTTGTAAAAAGTAGGTAGGTTTAGCTATAAGCTTTGTGTTGCAGAAAGTATTTCTTTTTACTTGAATATATAATACATGTATTAGTTATGTAAAGTTATTGTTGAATGAAATTAGATATTTTAGATTGCGGTCTTGACATTTCAATTATTCCATTTTATTATCTGGTGAAGAGTTTTCGTTTCTATGAAAGTACTTCCTATCCTATATAAAATTTTTTTCTAAATCGATTAAATAATGTCAGGAAGTTTATGTGTGCTCCAAAGTAATAAACAAAACTTTGTTTTCAATACAGGTAGATGAACTTATGTTATATGTGCATAACGTCTGGTCTGAAAAGTTTCCTTGTTATTGAGTTTTCTAAATAAGTTTTTTAAGATTTGGGGGAACTTTGTGTGATGTGTTGTGTGTGTATATCGTTCTTCTCCTGCTTCATCTAAACAAAATAAATACAAACTTCTGATTGCAAAATATCGGTTTAATGGGACAAGTTGATGTTTGTGTATAGAGGTTATATCAATTGCCATCCCTCTAAACTTCAAGACTTTATATACATAGATGGATCAGGTTTTTGATTTTGTATCTTTTAACGAAAATTCACATTCGTCAAAGTCAAGGAAGGTACTTTATCAAAATTAACTAATTTAAACTTTAGCTTTTAAGTTTATTTTTATATATACATTAGTACATATACCTTCATCTGCACATAATTTCATAGTTTTAATGCTGGGAGATTCGCCTATCGGTAAAGTATTTTGGAAAAGTTTATTTCCTTTTTTTTTAATTTTAATTAAACTTTTGGATTTATGAATTCTTATTTTTAAACCATTTTGACAGTTAGGTTTTTATAAAAAAAAGATTAATTGAATTAGAATATATAATGAGGGTATATTATGCAATGTTGTAAAACACTTAAGCGAGTTAACCATTTGGTTAAGTTTACGATTGAGTTAATGAACTCACTGTATGAGAAATGATTTACAAAATTTGTTTATAAAACTCCCCAAGGATTTTGCTGCGGAAGACTAACCAAATTTTGTTGGCAAACTTAATCAAACATCATTGTCAAAATAAGGGTTGTTCAGAAATATAATATATTAGATTAGATAGACCAACAAAAAACAACCTTAAAATATCCGATTTAGGTCCGTAAAGGAGTTGAATGTTTGCGGCAACCAAGAAAACTGTTAATTCGATTTGCGGCTGAACTTAGAGCCCTAGAAACTTGAAAAAAGCATATTCGTGGGATTTGGGAGTTGTAACCTTTCCATCGAGGTATCGCACGATCAGAAATTAACCAAATTTTTGTTTGTACCTAATTTCGATCTTATACCATAAATAATTATAATACTAAATTATTTAGTAAATAAATAAATAAGTTTTTGGATAACGATATTTCCGCAATCGAGCATCTCAAGTGGTTGCGAATTAAAAAATCTCTTATGACATTTTCAAGACTTTTTCTAAAACTGAAAACTAAAAGCTTCTAGCTGGTCTGATTCTCGAAATATTTCCATATAAAATGATATTACCTTATTTCTTATTTCTTAAAAAAAAAAATGTTTGGTTGGCGATATTTCTGCATTCGAGATTCGTTTTCAGTTCTGAATTGGAAATTCACAGACCTTTCCGACTTTTCTGCGCATCTTGACAAATAAAATTTTATTGACTTTTTGAAAGAGAATAAGCTTACCTCTTTGCGAATTTTAGCTCCAAAAAGATGATTTTTTCAAAAATGTTTCCAAAACCCATCCAAATATATATAAAAAGAAAAGTCTTTAAAAATTATATATCCATAACTGTACCTACGCCAAATTCAAAATATTTAATTCCAAATTTATATTTCGGACTAATTTCGAAAAACAACCTAAATATTTGAGATGTGATATTTCTGCAATCGAGACTCGTAACTGGTTGCGAATTTTAAAATCGCTTATAAGTTTTTTAAGACCTTTCCAAAACCGAATAATTTTACGATGTCTGGTTCTTGAAATATTTCCATCCAAAATGATATTACCTAATTTCTGCCCATAATTCAATTAAATTTGTTAAACAAAAAAATGTTTTGATGACGATATTTTTGTAATCGAGACTCGTAAATGGTTGCGGTTTTCAGTTCTGAATTGGAAATTCAAAAACCTTTTCGGCAATGTAAAAATTTTTGCACGTCTTGAAAAATAAAATTTTATTGAATATTTGGAAAAAGAATTGGCCTTTACTAATTTTTGCTCCAAAAAGTGATTTTTTTAATGATGTTTCCAAAATCCTTCGAATATTATAAAAAATTTGAAAACCATTTTTTAGTTCTCCTAATTTCGACTTTTAAACTTTTCAAAAAATCAAACTGGTCACTAGTGCCAGCATTAAAAATCTTTACTTCAGAAGACGCAATTACTGACCTGACCAAAAAGTGATACATTATATAGGTACCTACAAAACCTTTGTAAAATGCGCTCAATATTCTGCCTATCATATATTTTTATTTTTATTTTATTTTGGAATAAAGCTGGCAATTCTGTTGGACAAAAAGTTAATTTTGAAAAACTAAATAAAATTAACACCTTCATTATTTCAGCTCAATTTGTGACAACAGTGGCAATTCTGAAATTTCCACAGCTGATTTGTATTCCCCTGATAGAGAAAGCTCCTAAACAAAACCTGCGCACTATCATGTAAACAATTCCCAAAATTATAAACAAACGTGGTGACCAAGATATACAACTCAAAGAAAATTTCATTTCATTTTCCATTTCTCCATCCAATACGTTCTATCCATGATGGTAAGTTTTTGGGAGGAAATTTTCGACAAAGTTTTCCACCTCGTCTACCGGAAGGTTGATGTTTTCAATTTCAAAGTATATCCAAAGAATCTGATATTAAAGCTCACTCATCCAGTTTCTGAATGTCCCTCATCAGTCTGTTTGGCTCTGGCGCCGGGACAAGTCGTTTTTCGTTCTCCTAACGGAACAAATAATTTCGTTCAGTTCTTCTTGTTTTTGTTGTGAGTTATTATTTTATCTCGAAAGCGATCACGGAAACGGATCTGCTTCCATCCATCCGATTCTCAATATATCTAGTGATAGTAGCTGCTGTCATTGTCAATTCAACTCAGTGCTTGGAAAGAGTGAGACACTTTGTCAAATCCACAAAACCAATTCAATAGTGTTCTCCAATTCACCCCGGTTTTTTTTGTTTTATCTCTCGAATTCGAATTGATTGTGCGATTGAAATTATAGAATCGTCTGTTTGCGTGTCACCTGAAGTGAGTGCCTCTTAATAATTATATTGTTTTTTGTCCAAATCAACGTCAAAAACGGTTTCCGTCTCAGACAGAGTTAAATCAGTAGACTGATAACAACCAATTCAGAAAATAAAAATACAAAATTGAGAGAGAAAAAAAATAAAAGAAAAAAAAAGCTAAAAGCTATTTTGAAAAATACCTAATAAATAATTCCGATTTTTTATTCGATAGTGCTTGATGGCAAAAAGAAAATGAGTGTGATGTTGAAAACGGTCTCTCGTTATTGAGATATTCTCGGAAAGCGTCTCATGATTGTTGGTGTGTCTGAAGAAAAATTAAAGCAAATTTATAAAATTTTTATGTGATTTTTGAAAAGTTGAAGAAAAAAAATTGAATATAAATATAAATATATAATAATAATATTAATATACTTAAATATATATGTGTAAGCATATTCGCTTTTGTATGTAGTGTGTGTGGTGGGGGGAATTTATAATTTATGTGTCAAGCGAAAATTTTGAATCTTGTTCAAGGCATATAAAAATAGAAATCTGAGGCTGGGAAAGAAAAGAAAAAATTAAAAAAAATTATTGTCGCCGCACCGCTCCGTGTCACCACTTATCGCAGCAATCAACTTCCCAAGGATTATTTCAGCTGTTGGCGGCGATTTCGTGCAACGGTATGTGGACTTTAAATTGTGGATTGTTCTGCCGAATTGGGATGGGAAGTGGGATCAATCAACCTGTTGACATTGTTTGGGTGCATGGTGGAAATTATTATGTCTCTCACCAAGATTATGAAGATTGGAATTGTATTTTCTTTTTTTCTTTTGTATTTTGGCGTTTTTTCTGGGAATCATAATCATGAATGATTTAATATTTTTTTTTTTTTTGGAATTTAATTTTTTTTGTCTGAATCTTGAAAAAAAATACGTAGCACTAAATTTTTGAAGTTCATAATTATTTTATTTGACTGGGATTTTAAGAAGCCTCGTTGGCCTTTTTTCTTTTACAATTAATGGGAAACTTATAGAAAATGTATTATGAGTGTTAATTGATTTATTTTATGAGAAATTTCATCACACTCTTTGAAAATCTTTTAAAGTAATTTAAAGGTTTAATTGATATTAATAAAAAAGATATATGAAGGTAGATTGATAAAATTTATTTCATATAAATTGTTTACCTGTCATCCATTAGAAGCTTTGATGATGTCTTCTTTTAAAGAACTTATTTTATGTTTTTTTTTTATTTTTCAAGTATAGGTACCTAATAAATCAAAAAATTCAAAGGAAAGAGTAATTCCTTTAAAATTATCATTGTTGATGTGTTTTATTTTATCTATCAAGATAGAAGTGAAGGTACTTTAATTACATCGTAGTTGGTAAGTAGGTGGGTACTTGGAGTTTGTTGTAAGGAACATATTTAAATCAACCAAACTCTTCATCAACATTTTTTAAGAGAAAACATTTTGTTTGTGATTAATGAGTTTCCAGATGATTTATTATAAAAAGTATAGAAGTTTGGTGTCTGTAAGGTTTCAGCTTTTTATATACGCGGCTATCATTTGGTATTCTTATCTTGTTTGGTATAACAGAGTGCATATTTTGTCGAAGTGAATTTTAGCATAAACTATACACCACTGGGTGGCACTCAATTGTTCTTTTTTTTGTATTAACAAGTGACTTAGAATTCTTAAGACCTATAATTAATAATATAGGTACTTACCTACCAAATAAATCAGAGATATCATGTAAGAAATACAATTCGTTCTTTAAATAAATTTTAGGTATAGGCATAAAAAAACGAAAAACGGTATAATATGATATCTTTAATAAATTTTAGGGAATTTAAGTAGGTAAATAAGTAAAGATATATAAAATTCTTTAAACATTAAATGCAAATATTTTAGACTTTGACTTCCAAAATCGTAAAACAAAAATTTACATATCGAATTTAGAAATTTTTGTTCTTCATAACTTACGGCTCATGAATAATATGTTTAAGTAGAGTTCATAGATACCTATTATATGACAAGTTTTGTTAAAAAAAATTAGTCTTACAATGGTTTCCGTCTTTCTAACCACGGTGATTGGTATAAGGTCCATCAAAAAGCTAAAGTGAGTATAGGTTGGGTTAAGACAAGAAAAAAATCGTATATAAGAGGGGGAGTCTATTTCCCCTCGTTTAGGTGGGAGGGGCAATTTTCTAAAAAAATGATATGAAACGGAAAAAAAAAATTTAAAAACAACGGTTAAACTTACAATTACTTTTCATTTTTTTTGATTTCTCAAAAACTAAGATACACATTAGCATCCGGTTTTCTGTTTTTTATAGAAAATTAATAAGAGCATTGAATTTTGAAAACAAAAATTATACTTAACTACATATAATTTTGAAAAAATTAGTTTTAATTTTTTTTTTTTCAAAATTTAGAGTTTGAAAATTAATTTTCCAAAAACTATTCATTAACACACTTAATTTAAAATAAGAGCAGAGATTTCTGGCTTTCCAAAAAGGTATAGCATGGCATTTTAAGTTTAACCGTTGTTTCTAAATGATTTTTTTTCCGTTTTAAGTCATTTTTTAGAAAATTGCCCCTCCCGCCTAAACGAGGGGAAATAGACCCTCCCTCCCATATGATTTTTTTCTTGTCTTAACCCAACCTACTCACTCTGACTTTTTGGTGTTCCTTATACCAATCACCCTCTATATACATAAGTGTGTTCAGCTGCAGTCTAAACGGATTGGTCAATTTTCCTTATACTTAATAGTACTAAGTGTTTTTAGACATTCCCCCGAAATATTTTTCATTTTTTAAGACCAAAAAAGTAATGTACTTTACCACACAAAAATTTCAAAAACATTTTTTGATTCAATAAAGTGTTAACTATAGGTAATGGGTTTTCTTAAGATAAAAATATTAACACTATAAAAGTTTCGATTTTTAAATGTTATAATATATTGTACATATACGTACATTCAAAATTTGTCTTGATTCTGAATGAAGAAATGTAAGGCATCGTTAAAATATAGAAAAAGTTTTGATTTTCTAAATAGTATGTATTATATTTTAATCTTGTTTTTAAAATAATGCAGCTTTAACTTGAAATATTTGAAATTTTGATTTTTTTAAATTCAGAGCACTGAGATATGTATAGTCGAAAAAACGAAATTTTCCCTACCAGTTTTTAAACACTTGTACCTACTACCTACCTTTTTTTTTTGGTTATAGGAATAATATTTATTTATAATCTGCTAGATAATATTAAAAAACTGTTTGGTGCCAAGTTTAATAAAAGTCAATCATAATTCTCACAAAAAAATTGAAATTAAAAAAAAATTTTTGAAATATTTTGGCATACAATTCTTTTAAAACTTTTTCAAACATTCTCTGTAGAAAAATTTATCAAAATCCTTATAACCGTTTTTGAGAAAATTTAAAAAATGGTTCTATATAGGAGGTACCATATTTAATCATTGTTCGGAATTTTTTTTAAAATGGTTGTTTTTTTTTGTAAAAAAAACTTACGAATTTTAATTATTTGCAAAAAAAAAATTGTACGGCAGTAGGTAGGTTAGGTGGGGCTAGTTGGACCGCGGGGCAAGTTGGACCATGCAAATTGCTCTTTTTTTTCTAACTGAAAGTACTTCAAGAACATAATAGTCCACGAGAAAAGGATGTTCTTACCAACACGTGCCATACCGGTTTCAGTTCCATGTGCCCTCAGAAAGTAAACCACACACAGTTTTGTCATTTTTAAGTGCATAAAAGTAAAAAAATTACGGATAAGATAGTTTTTTTTCCTAGTGAAAAAACCAGAATTAAGAACTGGGATAAAATTTTTTCATAAGTGATGTATTGTATAATTTTGATTGTCGTAATATTGAAGTAAACATATTTATCTAACCAGGTCAGTTGAATCAGGTAATTTTTTTTTTACAAAAATTATGTTTCGAAGAAGAAGAAGAACAGGAATATTTTTGCCTATACCTATTCTATATGTCGAGTGAGGAGTGGATACAGTGCCATACTTGCAAAAAGTGGGCTCATACAAAATGTACGATAATTGAAGATCAGCCCTTCTTTTTATGCGTCAATTGCAACATCGATTTTTAACTTATTAAAAATCTTAATTTATTTCAATTATATTGTTTTTGTTATTATTTTTAGTTTGCTTGAGATTTTTAAATATAATTCTTTATATCATTTTGGATTTGTTGTCCTTTATGGAACTTATATTTTCCACTTTTCGAGGCTTGGTCCAACTAATCCCAATATAGCAGGGCAAGTTGGTCCACCTTGACTTGATCCATTTGAAGCAGCATTATTCGTTTGCCGTTACATATTTTAAATTTTTTCAAATTTCATTTAGAACTCAGAAGACCATTTCTTTCTTTTGGTACCACTTCATACTTGTAATATGAATAGAGAGAAATATGAGATTTCCAGTAAAAAGTGTTCCAATTAGCCCCACCCCCTACCCTACTGTTATTTCCGGTTCTAAAAAGAAATAAAAAAAAATATTGTTAGGGGAATGTCCAAAAACGTTTACTTTTTTCGACTTCGCTATCATCGTTATGTCGTACATTTTATAAACATGCATTTGTAAATTGCACGAACGATATTTTGAAAGTAAAATACGAATGTTTTCGTATATCTTGCAACAACAAAAAAAAAAAAATGTTGTATAATATACGAAATAACATTGTAGAATGAATGATCTAGCTATAGTAACTTGAAAAATACGTTTGTACTATTTACGAAACATTTGTGATTTAAGATCCTTTATTTTTGTAGAATACACGATTATGTTTCTATATACTACGAATTTATTTGTATTTCAATTAAATTGAATTCGTAGTTTATAGAACCATAATCGTGTATTCTACTAAACTAAAGGATCTTAAATCACAAATGTTTCGTAAATCGTACAAATACTTTTGTTTGCATTAAAATTAATATCATTGGTTGTAATAAATTCTGCCTTTATTTTGGTTGAATATAGCAAATATTTGAATTATTCACAAGTTTGTAGTATTGGCACAGAATGTATAAATTTGTTTATATTTTGCCAGATAGATTAAACCACAAACTTAAAATAAAAAAAACTTTAGTTAATTTTTACCTTGGTTTATTTTAAAATTAATAAAAAACAAAAACTTTAAACCTTAATCACTTTTTATCATCGTCTTTTGCAACTATAAAACAAATTGTAATTTTGCAGAATGTTTAAAAGAATAATGAAAGTTTACTCACATTTTATTTCATTAAGCAGCGCTATATCTACTGTTCTCCTTGTTTTACCACCAAGAATGTTAAAAATTTGGGTGTTTATGAATTCCTACAAGCAAATCGCATCAGTTAAAAATATAGAAAGAATAAAAAATGTAGGAACTTACCGTTTGAAAAATTATCCTTTTTATTTAATAATATTTCGTGCAATTTAATTTTATTAGGATTTCTAGCATTTTTTAAATGATTTGCCAAAATTTTGTCTGTGGCCAATGTCCAAAAACCGTATTAGTCCACCTATAGGACTTAAAAATTCAAATTCGTCAATTATTTAACACTGATATAACATAAATAGTTAATACACTTATACCAAAATACAATTATTAACCTTTTTTTCGTTTTGTTTTTTGTTTTCCTTTTTATTTACTTTCTTAGTTTTTTTACTTTGTTTTTATTAACTTATTAATTTTTTTCACTTCACTTTTTTCAATTTTAATACGGCGAGCGCGGCGTTCAAAAAGCAACTGAACACGTTTCGACTAAATGACTAGGTGCAGCTGCAGCTTTACAAAATATTTAGTCGTATGCATGAAATAAAATTAAAATCGTTTGTGTTTTACGAATGGTAAATATTAGGAATAATAATATACAAAAAAAATCGTAAATAATACAAATGTCTGCTTGGAAACACAAAACGTTAGTATAATATACGAAAACACATTCATGGCGTTACGACTGTTTTCGTGAATTTACAAAATATTTGTACTTTTACGAAATCCTTGGTCAGAACGGAGAAGCAACTGTAAGCTGCAGCTGTGGGTAAAAAGAAATGTTTTGATATACTATTGAAGACTTTCGTATATATTACGAATGGTAAAAACCTAGTTTTGTTACAAAACATTTTGTGAGAATTACAACTGTATTTCGTATCTACACAAAATATATTTTGTATAATTTACGAAATGTTTTAAATTTTAAACGAATGTATTAGTATACTTATACCAAATGTTTGTAGTTTTACAAAATCATTCGTAAAAATATTCGAAAATTGAATATGCATATTTCTGCTATCATCAAAAGAGATATATTGAGTACAGTTTACAAATTTTTTGTACAAATCACGAAACATTCGTGTGAAAAAGCGTTACAAATGTGCTTTCGTAAAATTTACAAATTTTTCGTATTTCTGAATTTTTGGATCTCCATGTTGGCTATGAAAAATTTGTTTATTTTACAAAATTTCGTATATTAAACGAAAAATCAATCTACGAAAATGTTTCGTAGTGAATTTACGAATTTTATTTTGAGTGTATATATGTAATACAGTAAAGAGGGTTTTACTGTACCTCTATATATCGCAAGTAAAAAACAATTTAAATATCAATAAAAGCCAAAGAAAATCGTATTAACGTCTTTTTAAAGTGTTAAGGCAACGCACAGAATTTTTGTTTTAGCTTTGTGCGGGAATAAACTCTTAAACTCTTTTTATTACAAAATAAATATGTAATTGTCCTTAGCATTTTCAAAATATCTACTTGACTTATAACGATTATAACGATGATTCACCTATTGCATTAATTTATTTCGAATATGAGTGTGATGCAATCAGGCATATTAACGTACAAACGGTTTCTCCTTTGAATATTGTAATCCATTCGATTGCAGTATAAATGAAGTTCTTAATACATCATATCCTGCTTAATCAAAAGCATGGTGATGATTTGTCTAGTTAAGGTAGATTATCATCTATTTTGCAAGTGAATTTCCTTCCATATATTTTATAATCCTCATTTTGTATTAAACACGTATTTGTCTGGCCAAATAGAACAACAATTTCTCCACAATACGCTGGGTGTATTGAATAATTTAATGAACTTTCCTTATAATATTATGCATATCGTGTTCATATTTTATGCAATGCATACTGCACACTGAACACTGTGTATTACGTGCTTTGAGATAAAAGTTTTAAAATCTATGTTCATAGGTACAATGTACATCGGTACATACCAGTGGTGCTGACGATATAGTGATGGTGATAGTGATGTTGGAGTTCCTATATAGTGATGTGATGTGTACGAATAAAAACGCATTCACCTTTGCCCTTTTGAATATGCGGAACATGCACTTTTGACCTAATTTCATTTGTAATACAACACTCTCCACTCCGAGCGATAGAGCTGATTGCTATGAACTGAATCAACTTTGATTGCTTCATATATGTATGAAAGCAAATTGAAATCCCTCAAGCTTAGGCAAAATACCAACCAACTTTATTATAGAATTCTACAACTGCAATGGTGATGTGGGTAAATTGGACGCAAACTTGAACTAGGACTATATAACTAATGTTGAAATCAGCCCAAAACTTTATCTGTGCGGTAGATTTATGTTAACTTCATCAGAAAATTCATTTTTTGATGATTACTACGATTTTTTTTCTTTTTTCAAGAGGATTTTTTTGTAGAAGTTCCAGTTCCTTCGACTTAACAAACTATGTGAATATTTTGAGCAGTATTTTATAAAGAAAGCCTTTATACCAAAATATTTATTAACCTACAATTTTTAAAAATTATATACAAGAGGAGAAAAAGGATAAGATAAGAATATACATCTCATCTTTCAGATGTTCTTGTTCTCACATTAGGAATGCTTAAAGTTGTTCATGTGTGACTAAATATGGGACACATTGCAAATTACTCTCTAAATTCTGCTTATAAAGACTAAGTGGTTCAACGAAGATAGAATAATAAAACATCTGTAAAATAATGCAATGTATACGTACAAACCAATAAAAAAATATGAGCTTTTCTAAAAAGAAGGGTCGTTTTTTATTCTAAAATAATTAAGAGCACGACAAGGTTGAACGTACTTGCTTTCTCTTATGCAGTTAAGATCACACAGTGGATTTAAAGTCTGAATATACCGTAGTCTGTCTGAAATATACGTACTTGCTTTCTCTTATGCAATTAAGATCACACAGTGGATTTAAAGTATATAATATAAATGTATATAAACCTATTCATCTGATTTTAAAACATTTTAAATTAGGGATTCATTTTGTAGGATTTTAGGAATTCACTTCAATTTGGGGTTAGTTCATAATGAAATAAGTCCCCAAATTCAACTATATGAAAGAGATCCCCATATTGTGGAGACTTTTACAATTTTTCGCACGTTCAAAGGGTTTTAATATACCTATTTCTTGGGACCTCTATCCCCAACCCGCTCACCCAACTCGATTCTCCGTTTCAGGTAGGTATGTCATTTCCTTCGTTTTTGGATATTTCATAGATTTTATGGGATTTATTTCATCTTTGAATTTGGATAATTATTATTCAAAAAAAATCCCAATTTAAGGAAATATTTCATTTTTAATTTGGGTGTGGTAGGTACGTTTTCTCGAAATTTCACTTCTCGGAAATTAATTCACCATTGAGCCACATTTTTTGTATAGAATAATTTTTGGAATCCTTTTATCGTCCATGTCCATTATTTTAAGAAAGTAGTTAAAGTTAGTATAGTAAGAGTGTCTATAATCAAAGTTGGGATCCCTTTTTCCAGATACAGCATATAGTTTGGTATATTTCTTGGTAAGCGAAAAATTTTTCAACTGCTTCGAAGGAGTATGTAACGGATTTAGTTCCTTTTTTTATTTTACCAAACAAGAAGCGATGTCAAGCTCTCACATAGCTATATCAAGACCACAGGATTCCTTGAAACTAACTATGAGACGTTTAATAAATTGTCCAACGACTAAGATACGTTTCGGCATGCTTGTTATCACCATTGACCAGCTCGTCGGTGGGGTGGGTGCTTGTACCTGCCGCTGAACTACCGCACTATTCATGCCGATGTAACAAGACAAATTTAACAAGCTCAAATTAAAGCAAAGAAGCAAACAAAAAATTTTATTTTGGGGCCCTGGGTGTTATTAGGAACCCGAAGTGTATCCCTCCCTCCGTTTCTTCAATCTTAAAAAGAAACTCCTTGGTCATTGAGCCACTTCTGTAATTTTCTCAACAACCCCTTTTGTAAAGGAAAAATAAATCCTAAGACCTACCTACCCTCGCATCGTCGTTTAGAACCATCACTGATATCCCCTCCCTATGCTTTTTAACACTAATCACTCCATTACCAAATATTGATTTAAATTCACAAAGCTGTTATGTTCCATACAGTCATTTTTTTTTTATTAAATAGAAAATTCAAATTATAAAAATATTCGGTCTGCTCATCTCCAAAACTTAATATAAACAATGATAATTAAATTGCATCACTTTTCGTATTATGTGTTTAGATTGAAATACTTTTTAATACTTTTAAAATACAACTATACTTTAATTTAAAGATTAAATTTTATGACCAAAAGATCTTTAGTTTGAGTGACAAGAACAAAAAAAAAACTCCAACTTGAGTTTTATAACATTCACGGGTGAAGAGAGAGAAAGCAGTTTCTCTGACAAATAAATAATCTAATACGTTCTTTTTTTTTTTCTCTTTTTTTTTTGTATTAAGTTTTGATATTAATCCTGCTATTCTCACTCAAACTCTCTGAAAATTTATGCACTCAACAAATAAAAAATTAAAAAAAAAGTCAAATGGACCAAATCTAGAGATCAACTATCTTAAGAATCAGCCTTTAACGTTCAATTTGTCAAGGTTATAAAATAAAAAAATTTTGACTTACCGGCTATCCAAAGATGCTGTGCACAGAAGCTTTGTTGTTGCCTGAGCGCTGTTTCTTTTTTTTTTGTTTGTTTAGCGCAGCTAAATGTTGATAAGGAGAAACACAAAAACAATCTTGCAATTTGAACGAAAGTTGATTATATGAGAATGTTGTCTAGTGATGAATTTTAGTTTTGATTATGATTTTCTAATATTTAATCGATGAGAGACTAATTATTATGATTTTTGTTTTCCTTTTTTTTTTTTTTTTTTGTTTGTATGAAGTATGTAATGATGCTTGATGAATTTTTGTTGGTGCTGTGATGTGACGTAGATTATATAGGTATTTATTCCCAATAAGCTGATATTTTCGATATAAGTAGTATATAGTTGAACCACTGTCACTTAGAATTGTCGGTGAAAGTCAGAGTCTGGACAGTGTCTACAGACTTTAGACAAGCTTGATGAGTAGACTTCAGTTTTTTTTTTTTTTTTTTATGGGTTAGAAATGGTGGATGGAAAGTGCTTATAAAATTCCCCTGGAACCTGGACACTGCTCACAGTAGATGGAGGTTGAGTATATAAGACTTGACAAATGGACAAATTTGCTGTCTTTTTGCATAAGTTAACCTCGTTGGATGCGATATTAGAGCAAATTTATAATTTGCTTGTAAGTTGATTGTAGAAAATGAAGGTTGCTCTGATTCTAGAGGGAACTCAAGCGAATATCCAAGGCCACTGATCGGTGGAGATTAATTTAGCTTGCACGTGGTTGATCTTGAAAGTTAGGTTAAATGTGGCCCAGTGAAAGCCTTGGCAGGTTCGAAAAGCACAATTGCTTAGCTCTTGAAAGCACTAGGGTCGCGTTAAAGAATATATGTAGGTATTAAAATTTTGTCTACTTGAGTAACTTATTTTTAACTTACCAATTGGCGATGGAGAACCTGTACCTCGATTACTCTTTGGAAGTTTCCTCGGGCTTCTTTGGTCAAACCACGATGCAAGCAAGTAATCATACAAGCAAGTCTGAATTTTAATTTGCTGCGATGAGTGTTATAAGTTGAATCAAAAACCTTTATGTAATTACTTAGAGTTGAATTTTTGAGCTTGGTTTATATGAATTACCTGAGACTCGTTGTAATTTTGTTTGATACTTTTATTTCTTTACACAAACTAGGGTAAACTAAATTTAGATAGTAAACTATCTAATATAAATTTTCATGAAAGAAAATTAGTTGACAGTTATTATTCTCACTATTATAACTTCTTTTTTTTTTGTGATAGATTTCTCTTTCTATATTGATGACTATCAGCCACGAGGGTAAGAAATAAAAAGAAAGCTGCACGGAAATGAATTTTTTTTCTTGTATTGAAAATCTGGGTAAGATCGAAACCAGTGCAGTGGGTGTTGACATGATCGAATTTTCGCACATGAGCCGTGAGGGAAATTTGCGCGTTCAGGTTATGAAGGGTATGGAATTTTGGACGTATTCAACGCTCCAAATGATAATATAAGAAACATAGAAATGATAGAAAACAGGTTAGTCTTTAAGAAGGCTCACACACCACATTTTATTTTTTTGTTCTATCAATAGGACCTAAAAATGAAATGGAAAAGGCCGTTAAATATGTAAAAAGGGACGTTCAAATAAAAATTTGATCATATTCGTATATCTTTGGCATGTATTATTCCTAAATTGTTACCTTGTAAATCTTCAAGCTCGTATAAATTGTTGTTTACTATTTTCTTAATTTTTGCTTGGACAAATTTTGGGCATAGCTTAGCATTTCGTTTTTTTGCCTTATCACTCAATATAAAATTTCGTTTAAGAATAATTTGTCCAACTGTGAATTTACGTGCTTTACTTCGAGTATTGTACGTTTTTTCATAAATTTTGTGCGCCTGAGCCAAAGAATCCTTAACTCGGTTATGAATCAAGTTCATTTTGATGGCTTTTGGAAAAATATCAAATTCAGAGTTATTCAGTCCGTTCAGTTTTTTGAGCAGTGCATAATCAGATCCGTGTTGGAGCTTACATTGGCCAAACAGTGCTTCATGTGGCGACATCCCTATGGCTGAATGAACACTTGTTCTCAAAGCACTTAAGATTGAAATAAGGTTTTTATCCCAGTTTGATTGATCAGATCCAACATAGGACCTTATTGCCGCCAAGATGGATCGATTGGCGCGCTCACTGGCATTTGCCTGAGGCGCATACGAAGCTGTTCTTACATGTTTTGTTCCATATGAAACAAGAAACTTAGAAAATTCTTTTCCAATAAATTGTTTCCCATTGTCGGATAGGAGTGACTCAGGTACTCCATAAATCGAGAAGACATGTTCTTCTAAAAACTGAATGGCTGTTTTAGCTGTTGCTTTTCTTATTGCTTTCGCAAGGAGGAATTTAGTGAGTTGGTCAAGACACACTATAATATAACAATTTCCGTTTTTAGACCTAGGATAGGGACCGAGAAAGTCAACGTAAACATGTTGAAATGGCCTTTCTACAATAAAAGATTGTCCCATTGGAGGTCTTAGGATGGAGTTTGGCGCTTTGGACGATTTACACACGATGCATTCCCCGATATAACATTTTACTTCAGCCGCCATATTAGGCCAATAAAATCTCTCTCGGAGGCGATACAATGTTTTGGTGATCCCACCATGCGATGCTCGAGGCGGGTCATGGGCCAGTTGGATTAAGCTGTTGGTCAGCGCGGCGGGAATCCACAATTTCCATACGCAGTCATCTTCCTTTGGATCCCCTGTGCAGTGTCTGACCTTCTTGTATACAAAACCTTCTGAAACTTGAAGGTCAGGCAGCTGGGTTTTGTTTTTCTCTACCGTTTGGATCAACCCAATGTACTCATCCGTCTTAAATGCCGGATCAGCGAGGTTAACCTGTAGAACATCGAAAGAGCTCAAGACACTTGCGTTGATAGATGCAATTTCATCTGCAGCATACACTCGAGAGAGTGCATCTGGTGCCACATTTTGAGAGCCCTTTCGATGCTCTATAACAAAAGAGTATTTTTGGAGTCGCAAACTCCACCGCGCTAATCTTCCACTCAAATCTTTTTGGCCCATGAGCCACCTGAGACTCGAATGATCGGTCACTATCGTAAAATCATGTCCTTCAACATAAGGACGAAACTTTTCAACCCCTAACACGGCAGCTAAACACTCTAGCTCCGTAACGCTATAGTTACGTTGTGCTTGGTTTAATTTATAGGAATAATAGTAAATAGGTTTTTCTGCACCTTCATCGTCAAGTTGACTTAGGACACAACCTACACCTGTGGACGAAGCATCACACAAGATGATGAATGGTTTTTTGAAATCTGGGTTGACTAAGACTGGAGCGGTTGTTAATGCATTTTTTAGATCTTCAAAGGCCTTAAGGGCTTCAGGAGTAAAGACGAAGGTTTTGCTTTTCTTGAGAGTGTCAGTTATAGGAGCAGCGAGAGAAGAATAACTCGGAACAAAACGCCTGTACCAGCCAGATAGACCCAAAAACCTACGAACTTGTCGAGGGGTCTTTGGCACTGGAAAGTCTCGAATGGCACAAACTTTGTCAGGGTCAGTCTTAATGCATCCCCCTCCTACGATAAAGCCTAAATATCGAAGCTCTTTGAAGCAAAATCTTGATTTATTGAGGTTGATTGTCAATCCTGCTCTTCGCAATAGTAAAGCTAGTGAACGAAGTATCTTTATATGTTCCTCAAACGTTTGTGAAACTATCAGCAGATCATCTAGATACACAAATACGTTTTGTTTCAATTCATTAGGAACCACTTTGTCCATTAGTCTGCATAAACGTTGAGCCGCATTGCATAGGCCAAAGGGCATAACCTTGAAGTGATACAGGGGTCTACCGGGCACACTAAAAGCTGTCTTTTCCCGTGCTGATTCCGCCAGAGGAATCTGCCAAAATGCGTCTTTCAGGTCAACACTGCTTATGAAGTGCGTTTCCGATTGACGACTTAGCAGACTCTCTACATGAGGAAATGGATAGGCGTCATTTTTCGTTGCCTTATTGAGCTTCCTAGAGTCGAGGCATAAGCGATTTTTCCCTGGCTTACGTACCAGGACCACAGGAGAACTCCAAGCGCTCTCACTTTCTTCTATTACATCCATTGCTAACATCCTATCCAACTCCTCATACATCATTTTCTGTATGGCCGGAGACACGGGATAGCTTCGCTGCTTAATGGGCTCAGTATCCCCCGTATTTATTGTGTGTTTTTCTACCGTTGTCCGTCCAAGACCTTCCTTATCATAGGACGGAAACATATGTATAACATCTTCAATTTTAATAGATTGATCGGCCGATAGTTCATGCGCGTTTGAGTCACATATTCGAAGAGAAACGGGACAAATTTCGGAAACGATCTGGGGAGCAATCTCAAAAAGTTTCCAAAAATTGATACCGAGATATAATTTTTGCTCAAGAGAAGGAACCAGATACATTTTCAAATCTTTGGTCCTGTTCTTGTAAGTGACTTTGGTGGTTATTTCCCCAATTATTTTTTGTGGTTGGCCACTAGCAGTCCTTACATTTGAATTGAAATTTTTATAAGACAATCCTAAATTGTTCAACATTTTCAAGCAACCAGACCCTAGACAGCTGATGCTTGCACCACTGTCTAAAAGACCGTTCATCGTTTTTCCAAAAATGGATATGGTCGCATATGGCCTAGGATCTTCAGTGTTGCAGATAGTAGTAGCACAAATTTCGCGATGGATATTTCTCTTGTTCTTAAATCGGTTTCTTAATTTCTGAATATGTAGTGGAACTTTGTTAAAGATTTTTTCACGAACCATATAATAATTTTGCAAACGATCGTGGAGAGAAACAGGCTTGGATATAGCCATATGTGCTTTGTTGCTCTCAACACTTTCTCGTTTTAAAATTTGAAATTGGTTTGTTTTATCTATGTTTTTCGAAGGGTGGGAAAATTCAGTTATTTTTTTTACATCTGGTATTTTTGTCAAATCAAGTTCTATGTTCGAATCAAATGAAAAATCATTTGAACAATCATGAGGTAGCGTATAGTCTGGTGGAAAATAATTAGGGCATTTTGAATTCACATTTTGTCCGGGTTCTCTTTCAGATGACAATCCTCCCCGGTAGACAGATTGCCACGTTTCCGGTTTCCCAAACATTTAATACAATTGGGTGTTGTTGTTTTCTCCATCCCACACTTGTAGCAAAATAAATTTCGCTGAGGGCTAGGACATTGGACAAACGAGTGTCCTTTAATCTTACAATTCCAGCAAATGTAATTTGATTGATTATGCGAAGCATTTAATGCATTAACATCCAGAAACTCTTCGTCGGGCAGAGATTTTTCCAAAAGTTCACTGACTTGTTTCTTAAAATTGCTTTGTTGCAATGGTTTTGCTCGAAGATTTTCATTTTGAGCGTTAGCGTGTTTCTCTATTGACCTACAAACATATACCATTTCGGCTAGGCTCTGAGTTTGAAACGTTATTAGAAGCTCACCGGTTCTTCTTTTTACGTTCTGTTTAATTAAGTCTATTAGCTCTCGTCGTGATTTAGGATTACGAAGGCGAGCATTCATAACCAGAATGGCGTTATAAAATTCGTCGAAACTTTCATTTAGACCTTGACGGCGGTCGAACATTTTTCGGGAAAGTTCTGAGTCAGTTTCTATACTTCGGTATTGTTCAATTAGAGCGAATTCTAGGGTTTGCCAAGTTGCATTAGGATTCGTCTTGAGAAAGGTCCAGAACCAACTTTCGACGTTTCCTGCTACAAATAGGTGGAAGTGAAGAAACAAGTCTTCCCAGGTCACATTGTAACTTGCTTTGAGTCTTTTCAGACGACAAAGAAAATCATCGACGGTCATTCGAACGTTATCGAATTTTAAGCCCCATTTATAAAACGCAACGGCTCGAGTGGAGCTGCTTAGAGAAACATTTGGTATTGAATTATCAATCGGATCATTTAAGTCAAGTGCATTCATCTGACTCAAAAAATTTTGGGCATTTGCACTAAGACGATATGGTTCAGGATTTTCACTTGTTCTTCTAGGTGGATGAGCAGTACTGTGCTCTTCTGGACGACTTATCGGACGTAGAGACTCGTTTGCACCTGGTGGAGTTGGTGCTCTTAATGTATCCCGAATAGTGCTTATAACTTCTTCCCTTATTTTTAGCCTTTCCTCTTCATATTCAACCTTCCTTGCACGTAGATCTTCTGCCCTATTTAGACCTATTGCAGCATTCACGATATTTGTTATATATCGTTGTAAAGTATCGTTCAATGAATCAGATGGGGGTACTTCTTCTATATCATCAGGGGCCCTTTCATGATTAATTAAAGGATCATCTTGGTGTTGCTCAGATTCAACATTACCTTCTGTGTCCTCATTCTCTACCGAAGCCATATTTGAACTACTTGCACCTGCAGTTTGGTTACGAGTTCTAGCCTTATTGTTTTTCTCTTTAGACTTGTCTCTTTTCTTTGGTGCCATTTGGCACGAATAGCAATCAAAAATTATTTTAAACAGAAAAGTGGGTATAACAGAAAACTAATTTGAATACAATTTTAAGTTGATTTATTTATTGATAAAAAAAAATCAAAGTTTGTTATCATTCAGGGACAGTAGCTCAACCAGTGCTATTACTACTAAGAATTATGTTTCAGAAAATAAAAAAAAACTTTTCGGAAGCCTTTCAAAATATCATTAAAAATCAAAATAATAAGAAAAAATACTAAAATCATATATGCCTGGGAAGGTCATCAGCGAGGTTATAAACGACGACATAAATAAGAAATAAAAAAAAATATATTCGCTTCTTCGTAACTTTTTTTTTTTTTTTTTTTTTTTTTTTTTAAAGATTTACCATCAAGTTTGTAACGCAACTAAGAAAATGATAGTATGTACCTTTTTATTCTTTGGTCGTTCAATTTTGAAGCGATTCTTTGGATTGAAAGGTTTAAGTTTACATAATAGAACTTGTTAAATTGTTTTCAAAATTATATAAATGGGACATATTTTATCTAGCCTACAAAAGTTTTGGATTTATGGTTAAAAGAAAACGAAAACGCATCTAACGAAGAAAAGTTACTCGGAACTGTTATCTCCGGGTCGTCTTTGAAATCGATTAACGAAACCATATGTTAACTATATGTTGACTTTAATTTAAAACCATCAATGCAACAGGCGGAGATGTTGTAGCTTGTACATTAAATCTCCCGGTCATTGACGAAAGCAAATTAAAGCATGATAAAAAAAAAAACACTTAAGCCAGCGCTTCACGAAGTAAAGTCAAAGGACTGAAAACTTGGGACGATACGTTAAGTGTTTGTTAACCAAAAAAAATATTATAGTTATAGGGTATGAGTATATAAAACTAAAAATTTGAAAGCTAGAATAAATTAGTTTACAGATGAAATAAAACTTTATGATTCGAATTCGAAGCCCCACTTTGGGCGCCACCTGTGTAACGGATTTAGTTCCTTTTTTTATTTTACCAAACAAGAAGCGATGTCAAGCTCTCACATAGCTATATCAAGACCACAGGATTCCTTGAAACTAACTATGAGACGTTTAATAAATTGTCCAACGACTAAGATACGTTTCGGCATGCTTGTTATCACCATTGACCAGCTCGTCGGTGGGGTGGGTGCTTGTACCTGCCGCTGAACTACCGCACTATTCATGCCGATGTAACAAGACAAATTTAACAAGCTCAAATTAAAGCAAAGAAGCAAACAAAAAATTTTATTTTGGGGCCCTGGGTGTTATTAGGAACCCGAAGTGTATCCCTCCCTCCGTTTCTTCAATCTTAAAAAGAAACTCCTTGGTCATTGAGCCACTTCTGTAATTTTCTCAACAACCCCTTTTGTAAAGGAAAAATAAATCCTAAGACCTACCTACCCTCGCATCGTCGTTTAGAACCATCACTGATATCCCCTCCCTATGCTTTTTAACACTAATCACTCCATTACCAAATATTGATTTAAATTCACAAAGCTGTTATGTTCCATACAGTCATTTTTTTTTTATTAAATAGAAAATTCAAATTATAAAAATATTCGGTCTGCTCATCTCCAAAACTTAATATAAACAATGATAATTAAATTGCATCACTTTTCGTATTATGTGTTTAGATTGAAATACTTTTTAATACTTTTAAAATACAACTATACTTTAATTTAAAGATTAAATTTTATGACCAAAAGATCTTTAGTTTGAGTGACAAGAACAAAAAAAAAACTCCAACTTGAGTTTTATAACATTCACGGGTGAAGAGAGAGAAAGCAGTTTCTCTGACAAATAAATAATCTAATACGTTCTTTTTTTTTTTCTCTTTTTTTTTTGTATTAAGTTTTGATATTAATCCTGCTATTCTCACTCAAACTCTCTGAAAATTTATGCACTCAACAAATAAAAAATTAAAAAAAAAGTCAAATGGACCAAATCTAGAGATCAACTATCTTAAGAATCAGCCTTTAACGTTCAATTTGTCAAGGTTATAAAATAAAAAAATTTTGACTTACCGGCTATCCAAAGATGCTGTGCACAGAAGCTTTGTTGTTGCCTGAGCGCTGTTTCTTTTTTTTTTGTTTGTTTAGCGCAGCTAAATGTTGATAAGGAGAAACACAAAAACAATCCTGCAATTTGAACGAAAGTTGATTATATGAGAATGTTGTCTAGTGATGAATTTTAGTTTTGATTATGATTTTCTAATATTTAATCGATGAGAGACTAATTATTATGATTTTTGTTTTCCTTTTTTTTTTTTTTTTTTGTTTGTATGAAGTATGTAATGATGCTTGATGAATTTTTGTTGGTGCTGTGATGTGACGTAGATTATATAGGTATTTATTCCCAATAAGCTGATATTTTCGATATAAGTAGTATATAGTTGAACCACTGTCACTTAGAATTGTCGGTGAAAGTCAGAGTCTGGACAGTGTCTACAGACTTTAGACAAGCTTGATGAGTAGACTTCAGTTTTTTTTTTTTTTTTTTATGGGTTAGAAATGGTGGATGGAAAGTGCTTATAAAATTCCCCTGGAACCTGGACACTGCTCACAGTAGATGGAGGTTGAGTATATAAGACTTGACAAATGGACAAATTTGCTGTCTTTTTGCATAAGTTAACCTCGTTGGATGCGATATTAGAGCAAATTTATAATTTGCTTGTAAGTTGATTGTAGAAAATGAAGGTTGCTCTGATTCTAGAGGGAACTCAAGCGAATATCCAAGGCCACTGATCGGTGGAGATTAATTTAGCTTGCACGTGGTTGATCTTGAAAGTTAGGTTAAATGTGGCCCAGTGAAAGCCTTGGCAGGTTCGAAAAGCACAATTGCTTAGCTCTTGAAAGCACTAGGGTCGCGTTAAAGAATATATGTAGGTATTAAAATTTTGTCTACTTGAGTAACTTATTTTTAACTTACCAATTGGCGATGGAGAACCTGTACCTCGATTACTCTTTGGAAGTTTCCTCGGGCTTCTTTGGTCAAACCACGATGCAAGCAAGTAATCATACAAGCAAGTCTGAATTTTAATTTGCTGCGATGAGTGTTATAAGTTGAATCAAAAACCTTTATGTAATTACTTAGAGTTGAATTTTTGAGCTTGGTTTATATGAATTACCTGAGACTCGTTGTAATTTTGTTTGATACTTTTATTTCTTTACACAAACTAGGGTAAACTAAATTTAGATAGTAAACTATCTAATATAAATTTTCATGAAAGAAAATTAGTTGACAGTTATTATTCTCACTATTATAACTTCTTTTTTTTTTGTGATAGATTTCTCTTTCTATATTGATGACTATCAGCCACGAGGGTAAGAAATAAAAAGAAAGCTGCACGGAAATGAATTTTTTTTCTTGTATTGAAAATCTGGGTAAGATCGAAACCAGTGCAGTGGGTGTTGACATGATCGAATTTTCGCACATGAGCCGTGAGGGAAATTTGCGCGTTCAGGTTATGAAGGGTATGGAATTTTGGACGTATTCAACGCTCCAAATGATAATATAAGAAACATAGAAATGATAGAAAACAGGTTAGTCTTTAAGAAGGCTCACACAAGTAATAGCCCTAAATTTGGGCTCCATGCCCAATACAACATCATATCATAATTTAATTATTTAAGGAATTGGTCGCAAATAAAATTCTTTCCATAATAATTAATTAAACCCCATTGATCTTGTATAGATGATCCACAAGAAGAATATGTTGTTTTTAAATGACTTTTGACGTCAAATGAAAAAAAAGAGTTTGAGGCAACTTAGTGCCATTTTATTCACTATTGCTCAGCTTGAGGCAAACCCTAAAATTGGCCAACTTGAGAGTTAACTTTAAAATTTCAATTTAAAATGAAATTTCTTTTTATTCACTAATTATTTTCTCAACTCTCCAGGTGAAGATCTAAAGTTGGCCAACTTTCAGTTTGAAAAATATCCTTGGGATATTCTTTTTTTTTTAACGATTGCCTTACTTTTAAGGTATTGCCGTTTATCTTGTTAATGAACTGACTATTTAGTAATATACTGCATTGTGAAAAATGCAATGCAGTAAATGCTAAATAGTAGGTATATATAAATAACATTGCATTTAAAAATTATATAAGTATAACAACAACAAACGAGAAACAATGGAGTCGATTGCAAACCAGATTTCCTTTACTATTTCATATTTGACTCGCTTTGTTGTGGTTTGTGTGATGAAATTTATTTTAAAATGAGGTTTCAGTCCTTCAGAAAATGTATGTATATATATACTGAATTATCACTGTATAGTTGCATCATGCATGTAAAAGCAGATGCTATACAGGCAGAACGAACCTTATGTTGAAAATCAATTTCGCTATCGACAGAAAATAAAAATGCACATTAGTTTTAGTTAATAGAGTGCCATTAACGGAAAATGTCTGTTATATAAGACGTATACCCAAAGATGCTTCCAGTAATTGTATTTGATTGATATGATTTTAGCAGAACCATGCATGTTCAAATAAGAGAAAAAACCGACCTTCCTTCTTCCCTTCATGATAACTGATAAGGTTCCCTTTAAAGAAACTATCTGCTATAAATGCATGCAAGTATGTAGTCTGATAACTTTTTGTTCAGACGAAAGAAGTAGGTATAGTAAAATAACGCTTCAAACTCTAAATGATGCAAAAAGTATATAGGAATTAAGTTTTCCATGATTAATGTCTATGTTCAAAATTTGCCTGCATTTTTGCGGGCAGTATCTTTAACTTCATATAAGTTCTAGGTTAAGAGGTAGAAATGAAATTTAAAAGAGTTGGGTAAAGGAATTTATATATTTATTAGGCCTTGATTTGGTTATCCGTTTTGATATAAACATAATTATTTTGACTTGTTTGATGAAAGAGGATTTAAAAAAAATATATGAAAGATACTATGAAATTTGAAATAATTATAAATACTATGTAAATATTTTATGTAAAAAACCATTTATTTTAAAAAACAAATATACCTAATTGATTTTGAAAACCACCCATGTTATAATAAATTCAAATCAAATATGAACTATTTTTATAATCAATGAGTTAAGTGTGAAATTTTTACAAGAAAACAAAGTTGGAACGATTAAATTGTTTAAAAATTCCTACATACTTTCCTTTGTTATAATTTTGCTAATTCGGTTAAAGGGAAAGATAAATGTTATAGTGACTTTCACTGAAAAATAGTAATACATACATTTAAAGATATTTAGAAGAAATCTTTAAAACAACAGTATAAGTAAAGCTCCTATATATAGTTTTTTATTCATTTTCACAAAATGGGACTTTTTTATGATGTATCAAAATCTACCAAACTTTTTAAATGAAATATTCTTCTAATTTCCGTCTTTTTATTTAATTTTTTTTCTTGAAAAATAGATATAGACTTACCGAAAATATTGCGATGTTTATTTAGTTATGAAATTTAAATCCATTTTATAGAATCGTCTCTTTATAAATTCCAAAATACTGCAGCTTTTCGAAATCTTCAGCGCAGAAATCGCCAATAACTGAAAAAATACGGAAAATTCTTGGCTCCGGGATCTTAGCACCTCATATATGGGATATTCGCAAAAAAAAGTATGCCATCTAAAAGGTCACTAATTGGTCATAAAAGGTCATCTACTTGCAGAAATTGGTCAGTCTTAGAAAACTTGTAATCCAAGCTTGAACTTTTTCAAGGTCATTAGTGATTTTTGGCACCTCATTTATGGGGTATTCGCAAAACAAAGATAACATTTGAAAGGTCACCGGATCGTGATAAAAGGTCAAGTAGTTTCAGTAATTGGTCAGGCATATATTTTTTTTTTTTTTTTCAAGGTCATAGCGATTTTTAGCACCTCATCTGTGGGATATTCGAAAAAATCATATACCATCTGAAAGGTTACTTAGTTCTTATAAAAGTTCAGGCAGTTCAGAAATTGGGCAGCTATAGATTTTTTTTATAAACTTTTTAATTTTTTAAAGGTCATACATGGTCACGTGCACCTTTAGCACCTCATTTATGGAGTATTCGAATAAAAAATATACCATCTGAAAGGTAACCCAATCCTCATAAAAGGTCAGCTAATTTCAGAAATTGGTCAGCCTATGATTTTTTTTATTAATTTTTAAAGTTTTTTCCCAACGTCACGTGTACCTTTAGCACCTCATTTATATGGGATATTCGAAAAAAAATATACTATTTGAAAGGTAACTTTATCCTCATAAAAGGTCAGCTAGTTTCGGATAAAATAACCTTTTAGATGGTATGCATTTTTTTGCGAAATTCCACAAATGTGGTGCTAAAAGTCTTATACTATGACCTTGAATATGTCTGACCAATTACTGAAACTAGCTGACCTTTTATTACGATCCGGTGGCCTTTCAAATGGTATACTTTTTTTGCGAATATCCCGTAAATGAGGTGCTAAGATCCCGGAGCCTCAATTTTTTGGTGAATTCTCCTGACTGTGTTTTTAAATCGACCACACCAGACAGCATATGTATTGGCGCCTGGAACCAATAAGGTTATGCTTGCAAGAGCTCATTTGAAAGATGGAAAACGTTTATCTTTCCGTAGCTTTTTAGGAGCTGTGACTCCGTTCTCAACCATTTCGATAGCTCTTGAAGACGAAATAAGTGAATTTTTCGCTTCCGAATTGATTTTTTTCCCTCTTCCACCTAAAAATTTAAATAATATCGCGATATTAGTTAGATCAATTCTGAGCCATAAAATCGATTTTATTTAAATTCTAAAGACTTAAAGTTCATCTAATCCTCTTCTCGCTTTCGGCTGTGTTCAGATCTCAGGAGCGAGTAAGTATAGTTGCGGATGATTTTTATCTTAATATGAACTTTAAAAATAGGAAATGGGAGCTTTCTTGTATACTAAGAACTATTGTCAAAACTTTGTTACGGGATTTGACCACACGCCGCTGTACTAAATTATCTGGCATCCTAAACAAGTAAAAGAAAAATAATTTGTGTTCATCTCGTACCTACTCTTAAAGTTCACACAAAATTTACAATATTTTCAATTTTTGCCTTTATATATAGGGGTTTTTACTTCGGCCCAAATCCTTAGGGCCAGTTTGTTCACAGTGGGTTAAATTTAAACAACGATTTTCACAGTTTCAAACTAAATGGCGCTAATCCACCAAATTTCGGCTGATTAGCGATTTACTTGATTAACTACTTATCTTATGGATGCTTTGAAAAAAATTCGATTACCATGCACATTCGATGATTTACTAGTTCCAATAATCCTTAATTAAAAATGATCAGCTGGTGAACAAAATGGCCCTTAGTCTAACCATGAGTCTCTGGCTAATATACCTACTGCGTGAATTAATAATTAGGCGCCAGTTATAGTCTTCATTGAAACTCATCATTGGAAATTTTAATTGTTAATTTTGAGGCATTTAAAAACTTAAATCAGTGATTATTTTAATGCAAATAAAAATTTAATAACTCAATTATTATTTCTAGTCAAAAAAATATCTCATTTTGGCCCAGCCTATTGCAGGAAATGAATTCCTTTATTTCAATGATTGAACTACCTTATCATTGATCATTGAAATCTTAGAAATCGTTTTGTGTGAAAGGTAGGGCCAAAATGAAATATTTTGACTAGAAATAATAATCGAGTCATCAGCTTTTTATTGGCATCAAAATAATCACTGATATCGCTTTTTTAGGGCCTCAAAGCTATAACTGGCACCTTAATCAAAATCAGCCCATTCGGAATATCGTTTTCTTTTACCAATCGGCCCTACTGTGTTACGTCAGCTGGCCATCGAAATCATGTTATATTTCGCCTTTAGACTTATTACTTTGGGGCTATCTTAAATCGCATATCTTTGGGAAACAATTTTTTTCCAGATTTATGCGAAACTATCATAGAAAATTGGATTTTTCGAATAGATACGTGGATATCTCAAACTCAAACTATTTTATTTATATTTTAAAATCTAGCGTCCTCATTGAAAGACCCTTTTATTTTATAATATAAACGCTTATCATTTTTTATAGTTATGTTAAATTTACACACGGCTGCATTATTTCTGTCGTTTATTTAAGGCATTTATTGCCATATTCTTGTTCTTTTACTATACAAACGAAGGCTATATAAAATGGCATAATACATGGCGATATGCGCCAGTCGTATAATTTCAGCAGTTAGGTATACATGGGGTAATTCTAAACAACAGCCAAAAAGCAGTTATAATTACGAGTAATAAGGGAATTCCTTATTACACACCTTTATAGGGTTCACATATGACGATATTTTTTATATGTCACCTGTCCTATAAGATTATTCTGTTTCATATGTTTACGAGTGGCATTAGATTTTATGTGAATATACCTACATTTTTTTTTTTTTGAGAATTCAAAGGGCATAACGATAATATGTTTCATTGACAAATATCTTTGCTTTTAACATGTACTGATGTAGACATACTTACTGTGCGGAAAAATGTCAAGAGAATTTTCCTAACGAAAGCATTCGCAGGTTCATAAAAATGCCTCAAGATATATTAGTTAATTATACCTATATGTAGTACTATAGCTGTTATTAAGAACTGTTTGTTTCTCAGAAGATTGTATGAATGTATATCTACCATATACTCGTCCTAAAATAAATGTGCATATTCAACGTATCGTATATACCTATGTATATTTACGTAGGTACTTCAGTCATATACATAATTAACTGATGGCAAAAAAAAGTACTTACTTCCTCATCACCAATTACAACTGGTTATACATACCATAGGGATATTTTATTTAATGAATAAAGAACTATACGAAGAACTTTCAATCGAAAGCATTATGCCTATATACCCACCTGTAATTTTAGTCCATCTCCTTCTTCATTTAATTAAGTTAATATTAAGAGTAGAGGTATAGGTATGAGTCTCAAATGTCAGACTTCGTAAAGTTTTTGGCATTTGGTAGAGAAAATAAATGACGCATGTAAAAGATGTGGTTGGAGGTTAGAAATCAAGGAGCAAATTGTCTTACGTCTGATGTAAGGGTGTAGTATTGCCAAACATAAGATTTTCGACATTTCATTACTCATTTGGTTGGTATATCACCTTGTACTTGTCTGGGAGAAAAAAAAATGTTAGCCAATATTACATCCTTGGTTAAGTACGTAGGACGGTAAAATCATGCCAGAGGTTTGGGAATCGAGTCCCAGAGCCTATGTCGCTTTAGAAACATATCTTTTTATTTTTAAGAGGAACTGCGAGTGGTACCACTTTACTTCAATTAAAGTAGATCTACTTTTTCTTCAAAAAAAATTAAAATCTGCTTTCTACTTCGCACCATCACCAAAATATTGAAATCTACTTCATTTTAAAAATCTCTGTTTCAACGTTTTTCAATTTACCAGAAAAAATCCAAATGTACTCCTTTTTTTCCGTTCCGCAGCAGAAGAATGCAAGTTCTCTGAAATGAACTTTATCCAACACAAAACCACCAACAAACTCTCTCTGCGGAACTGTGGGAAGCATTATGGTCTGCAAAGAACCTCATCACACAAAAAAATGCTTCAAAAAAACAAAATATTTGACCCACCGAAAAATCTGTTGGCTTATGGATGGAAATATAACTAAATGAAAAACCAACGCCAATTAGAAGTTTTTTTTGTTTGGGTCTTTTTATAAGAACATACTACCTAATACAGTAAATCCCGCTTAGGAGAAACGGCAAAATGTCAGTGGAGTGTTTTGAAAGTAATCGGTCGACAAATACTCGGGGACGAAAAAATGTTTCAGATAAGCGGGTTTTTCTCTTAAGCGGGTTTTACTGTATTAAAATAATTTTATTGTTATTTTTTATTAAAAAAAAAAAACAGAATAACTAAAGTGTAGCTAAACATGGAGACCGACAAAATTTTTTGTTCTAAGTTTTTTTTTGTTTAATAAAATTAACGATCTTGTTATAAAACCATGGATACAAAATATCCACCTGGAAATGAAGTTAAAAATAACGTATGCTTTTTTTGTTAAATAAATTTCATAAGTGTTATTAAACAAAATACGTCAATATGAAGTCTGAGAGTCAGTTTTTGTTTTTAGTTACTTTTCGTTTAATTAGATTAAATTTATATGAAATCATATTTGGATTTTTCTCAATCTACTTTACTTTTTTATTGAAATCTACTTCGATTTTTTTCCGGAGGTGGTAACGCTGGGAACTACGTCTTGCAGTCAAAAATCCCCAACGAGTATAATATCATGCCAATGAAAAAGTTTTTTTTATCTTATAGCCGCTAGGACTCAGCAGAAAACCGCAGTAAGACCCACTCTTACAGCAACCTATAAATGTAGAGTTGTAGGTAAGTCATTAACGCCTTGGTTCTTCAAGAATTGTCGCGCTACCAAATTTATCTATTTTAACAAAATTGAAGATTAATTAAATGAATTTCCGAAATTCAATTGAAAATTAAAACTAATATTTAATTTTTTTTTTTGTGTGAAAAAAACCCAAGCTGGCAACATTGAAATTAAAGTTCAATTCCATTCATGCTCTTGCAGATTGGTTAGATTGTTATTCTTCAACCACAGAAAAGTACCTTAATATATAGCTATATACCTAAACCTAAGGTAGTTGCTATGCATATGATAATTTGATTGACATTTGACATTCAATTTTTGATTTCGTTAAAATATAATAATTGAATTAAGTTGTCTAGTTCGTTCGTTTCAATTTACTTAATAATGTGAGTTTCGTCGTAATTGTTATTATTATTTTTATTTTTTTAAGGAATCACTATTCACGATTTAATTCCCATAGATACACACGTATATGCTCCTACATTTACACTCAACAGAAGTTTGTTATCGTGTTTCGTGTTGAACGAGTTGAAGTATCTACCTGAACAACTTTAAAGCGTAGGTACTGTACACCTAACTTTTTAATGAATAAAGTTCAGCGTTCAAAATATGGTAATCAAATTTATTTCTATATAAATATATCTACCTAACCTGTTTATACGTTAAAAGGTATATGCACAGGTAAATTCAGTATAAATGTATATGTAAATGTTGAACCGAATGTAAAACCCTTTTATTTAGTTGATTGACGGATAAAAATATTACTGATATCAAAAAACAAAAGCAGGAATATTTTTGTTTAATCCCTTTCTATATTAAAAGGTCATTAATTTTTCGGTTTCGAAAGTAAAGCTAAATAAAACACACATATTTTTGATGAAAAATTTATTTCATTGTAAAATTTGGACTTTTGCCATTAAGTGTAAAAAACAATATCATTCAAATGGCCGCCTCGGGAAGATTCGCAGTATGCGATTCTTTTGAGGTAATTTTTAACCACTTTTTAGCACCTTTCGGGCGGTATCTCGACCATAACTTGAGTAATGTTGGTTTTTAATGTGACTAGAGTTCGGGGATTATTCGCGCTAACACGGTCGTTGGGTAGCCTCACAGATACAAATTTAACGGTGTCAAATCGCATGATCTTGGCGGCCAATCGACGTCGCAAAAACGTGAAATTACGCGACCAGAAAACTTTTCACGCAATAAAGCCGTAATTGGTCGTGTTGTGTGGCTTGCTGCCCCGTCTTATTGGAACCATATATCATTTATAAGGATGGAGATGCAAATCCAAATGCAAAATACGCCATAGTGAGGTGTTCGTCACGTTCAATTGCTGCGAACGTTGGGAAATCGATAAATTTGGATCATCAGTAACACTTGCAATTGCAGCAGCAATATTTTCGACTGAGCGTGTATTACGATGATGCACATGCCTTACGACATCAGTAACGCTTCCACTCTCTTCAAATTTCTTCACAATTTTACCGATTGCTTGCGTAGTCGATCGATTATGACGACCATTATAATCATAGCGCAATACGCAAAAAGTGTAAGTAAGTTTTAATAATTTTAATGCGTTGTTCGATTGAAAAGCGATCCACTATCGTAAATGGCAAACATTCAACTAATATTATGACACTTCAAATGACAGCGGAGTTTGACAGATGTCAAATGCCAGCGCTACCAACTTGAAACCACGAAATGAGTGACCCTGTACATCTATGCTTCGCGTAAATTTTTCTGAGATTTTAGTCAAAAATAATAGCATAACGATGATAGAAAAGATCCAAAAAGTATTTTTCGTTCATGTACATACATACATATTACATCGAGTGTAAACCGAGTGGTAGATTTGATTTAAATTTGGTGTAGAGAAGGTTTGAGAATATAATCCATCCCTTCACTTAAAAAAGGTAATTTTGTAATTTTCATCATCTTCGTTTATGTATGATTACATACACACAAAACCTTTTAACTATTCTAACGACTGTTAAACATGAATTTTCTTCAATCATTGGGCTAATAAGTGCCAAATCACATCAAAATTGAAGTTAATTGATGTTATTATTAAATAATACACCAAAGCAGACGGATTAATCACCATAAGTAAAATACCTTTGCGAAGAATAAAAAAAAATAATATACATAGATGTAAGATAACGCCAGTGACGCAAATATTGTTAACAAGTTCAAAATGACAATATGCAAAATGTGAATGCAAAAGTTCACAATATTTTGGTGAGAAAAATGTTCCTGTTGGTTAATGATTATAGTTGATTTTCGTAAAGATTTTGCAGGTATACTAAACGTGAATTAGCATTTTTATTAATAAGAAATTTAAATTCGAGAATAAACATTTGATCAACCTTTTAGTTAATTTGTGAATAAAGTCTATATAGTTTACACATCAATCCGAAGTGACATCAAAATTGATGTGAAAATTAAACAAATGAATTTCCAATCGCACGAACTTGAACTTCAAAGTCTGAATAATTAAGATCTATTATAGTGTGATTTTAAAAGAAATACATAAGTTATGCAAGCCTATATATTTTATGCCACCTAAACGTATTTTAGTATAAAGGTAGCTAGTATTTTGTGAGAAAATTAAAGTTAAAAAATATAGCACTGCAGTGATTGCATGCATGAAACTTACAGTTTAAACTGAAAAATTGGTATACAAATGAATATATTATGTACATATTGTGTGTAATTGATTCAAAATAGCTTTTAACGGCCTTTAAGTCCTACAAAAATTGGCGTTTCGTCCCAGCGATCTCACTTGGACTCATCAGTTTTATTAAAAAAAACCTTCTTATATAAACTAGCCAGGCTCTGGGCTAAAAACAAAAACAAAAACTTCCAATTTAATGATTAGGAATTCTAGTCTTGTTGGATATAGTTCACACTAGGCATTCGTCACGAAATCTATGTAAGATGAACTGAACCTAGCAAAAATTGCCTATGGAAAAAGGCCCTCACTAGTCAACTGATGAGTCCAAGTGAGATCGCCGGGACGAAACGCCAATTTTTGTAGGACTTAAAGGCCGTTAAAAACTATTTTGAATCAATAATTCAACAAAGTCCATATAAAATAGTCCTAAGTCTTCTACTTGGCTCATGTATTTCAGTAGTATAGTATATAGAATTTGTATTATTAAAAAAACCTTCTTACATATGTATAATTAGAAATAAATTTATTAAACAACATCTGAAGTTGTTTTGACACCAACGCTATGTATGCCATCTGATTTCTTAAATAAATCTTAATTTATGAGAAAAAAAAAAAAAATTAAAAATCGTTGGAGCGGTTTTTTTAAAAAAATAATTTTTTATATAATATATAAAATTTTTAAAACATTAAAAAAACTGGCAGACCATGTTTTAGTTTTAATTAATGAAATAAAAAATATATTTTGAAAAAAATCATCCATATTTTTTCGAAATATCGAATTTTCAAAAAATAATTTTGAATTTTTTTTTAAATCTAAAATTTATTTTTTTGAAAATTCTGATATGCAATATTATTTAAAGTTATTAGGAGCTTTTGTGTAAAAATTTCATTATACTATCGGTTTAACAGATAATGAGATGTTCCAAAATAAAAAAAATGGTTCTATGAGAGATACCATTTTTAAACTACGTATAAAATTGTTTGTCCAATAATATTGTAGGCAGTACTGATATAAGGGCACATAAAAATTTTAATCAAAATCGTAGAAGCCGTTTTTGAGAAAAACGAGATTTTCTTTATCGGTACTAGTGTTTGTGTGGGAGGTACCGTTATTTTTGGTTATAAGAACTTTTCTTATTTAAAATGTAGTAGATAATACCTACTAAAAAACTTCTGTGTGCTAAGTTTAATAAAAATAGACCAAGTTGTCTTCAAATTATTAAGATCTAAAAAAAACTGTGATTTTTTTTTTAAATTCGAAAAAATCCTTCATAAAAAAATTCATCAATATCAAAAATCAAAAAAATGGTTCTATGTGAGGTACTATTTATAACCAATTTTGGGAATTTTTGAATTTTTCTTATTTGTAACCGAATTTGGGAATTTTTCTTCTTAGATGGTAACCGTTTTGTAAAAAAAATTAATGAATTTAAAAAAAAAAGTTTTGGGCATGTTTTTGAGAAAAATAAGATTTTCATATTTTACTACAAAAAATTTTTATGGCAGCTACTGTTACTTTTGGTCCTTTTAAAAATTGAAAAAAAAACGTGTCCAAAAAACGCTATTTAACAAGTTAAAAAAAATCAGAAATACATACGTTCTACTGTTGCATTTCAGATATGTATTAATAAGAATATTTTCAATGTGGTGTAAATATTTGGAAATGAAGAAATTAGATTTTTGCCAACAACATTTTTCTGTAAAATAATTTTTGTTTTAATACTTTTGATGTGCTGAAACTTTGTACAGCATTGTTGCAAATTTGAACCATGGTAAAAATGGCCATGAGTAATCCTGAGTTGATATATCATCAGCTAGACAAACTAAGCACAGATATAGGATTGAGAACGGTTAAGACCACGTAACGGCAACGGCATCAACGCCATAGTTAATAAACAAATTAAGTTTAATTCATTATGAACTATCTAAACTAAATTTTAATTTGTGAAATAAATATTTTAATTCAGTTTTACTGAATTAAATTGAGTTTTGTCGGTACAAGATTAGGTTTAGGTCTACAGCTTTAATTAATTAAATGATTCACAAAATGCAGTATGTTAAGGTTATATAAGCCTTCTCCACATCATTTGTGTTCTCCATTAAAAAGAACTAATTTATAAAAAGAAAAGAAAACTTAATAGTAATTTGTATGAGTAGGTATAATGAAATTATTACAAAAGGTTGCGACAAAGAAAATAAGAAATCCTTATTTTTACCTTCGACTCCATAGTACATAAGTATTTAATAATTATTCAGATTAAATTTTCTCTTCATTGCAATGTACATCATTTAATTCTCAGAATTTTTGCATTTTAAAATAAGCTCTATGAAAATACAATTAACAAAAAAAATCAATTACTATTTACGCAAAGTAAACCTACTCAAAATCCAATGCTAACTAATATCATAATATTTTATAGATCAGAAATAAAGACTCTCCGTCGGTCGGTTGGTCGGTTGAGAAAAAAAAATGTTTATTATTAGATCTATTTAATAATTTATAGATGAGTTCTGGATGATGAGGTTTTATTTCATTGAAAACACAATGTTGCTCCTATTAACTGATTGAATGAACTACCGCATCAGGAAGGCAATTAAGAAAATTTAATTATTTGGGTGAATATTAAAAAAAAAATCTGAATACTTTCATGAGGACTTCAATGTAAACAATGAAAGAGCGAAAACATCATTCTCGTTTATCATTACAAATAAAAATAATAATAATAATCTTAAATAACGTGGGCTCTGGGCTGCCATTTAAAATATGTAATTACCTCGATTTATTGTTTTTATACTCGATAAATTAAAAAAAAAAAATCAATTTTAAATACAAACAGTGTTGGAGAAAAAATTGAGTAATTTTGAGTTTCATTATTTTTATTTTTTTTTTACGAAATGAAATTCCAAACCTAACAAATATTTACATTAAAGTTATGCAAATATTCACACAAAATAAAATAAAATCAATGACACCAGACACTTAAATTTGTTTTGGTTGAACAATGCATCAACAAGAAAATGAATTGACTAAGAAGAAAGTGTAGACAAAAATTCGATTTCCTTATACATATTAAAATTTGTTCTGTATTTAATTTTCTACAACTTTAGCCATAATAATTTTTTTTCAACGATCAATATTTTTTTGACTTGTGGACTAAATAAGTTTTATTTTTAATTTTTGAAACATTTATAAGAAATAATAATATAGACATGCCTTTTCCAAACAAAAGTGAAGTTAGTGTAGTATATTTTTTTTAGTTTTGTTTAAAAATTCTTGTACAAAAAACTAATGGTTTAGAATTGCTTTTGCTTACCACCTCCTCATTTGTTGACAGCATAATGAAAAATGTGCATCCACTATAAAATCAAGAATTGATGGTCCCTAGCAGTCTAGCAAATTTTCATGCTTAGTAAAATGAAGAAAAAAGCGATTTAATAAATGTTGGTGACTTCAACCGAAACAAATCTTTCGGCATCAAGGTTAAGATAATTTTTGAAGAATATTAAAATAGCTTTTCAAAGATTGCCAGAAATTCGGGGTTGAATTTTTTTCTCAATCTCAAGATTATGTAAGTAGGATTTTTGTATCTCTGAATTATTACCTAAAATGTATACTTAAGTCAAGGGAAGCTTTGATTCTCTCACCGATCAATAGCTGATATTTTTAGAATTAGACTATGAGGCTGCCAGTTAAAGAAGAAAATATTTTAAATAGATTATTACTATTTTCAATCAATAAAATTTTTTGACGAAGTGTTTGAAAAAATATTAAAAATACATTTTTTTTTCTTCCATGGCTAGGATGTTAAAACCTTCAATATGACTGTAAAGGCCGAAAAATGCGTGATCAAGATTTTACTTAAACCACACCTTCTCCTGAATGCAACTGAGTAGAAATTTATCTGGCAATAAATTTTTAACGAAGTTAAATTAAGTGTTGCAAGTAACTTTTCCGGTGATAGTTTCTGAATATTCCGCAAATTTTAAAGCAGTTTCTTGTTTATCGTATCAGGTCAGTTCTCTTTATTAAACTTAGTGTTTTTCAAGTAACCAGTACAATTCTATGAGTTTAATATTTAATTCTTTGGTGAGTCATTAGTTCAAATGGAACCAGATTAATATTTTCAATAATTTATGTTCTTGTACGCAAAGTCTCCGTCAACTGATGTTGAGCAATATCCGCCATTGTTTTTGGTCCATTCAATGACATTATCAAGAGCGTTTTGTAATTTAATTTTATCTTCATTGATCATTCTTCCAACTGATATAGTACTAGGGTGTTGTCAGCAAGCATGGTTACGATAGTTTCTTTAGTTTGATGTAATATATCGCGTCCAAATTGGACCTAGAACACTTCCTTGTGGTACCCCAGTTACTATTTCTTTGAAATCAGTGCCTACATTCTGTAACTCTCGCATCGATAAAATAAGTCGAGAAACGATGAAAATGGGTTTCGGTCCATTTTTCAACGTTTCTCGACCAATTCTATCGATCCGAGAGTTACAGAATGTAGACACAGAATGCATAATAGCAGTTTTATGTCTTTAACAAAACAGTTTATTCTATTTAATATTATTTAAGAAACCTATGAAGTCCTTTAGGTAGAACAAAATGATAGAATCTAAAGCCTTCATAGTTCATGCCAAACTTTACCAAAAGGTCGCAAACTTTTGGTACGGTGTGGATTGTGGAATCATCTCAAAAGACTGCTGAAGACATTTTTTATACTCTTTTCAGGAAGTGTTATCTTCTTTTATTGGCTATAGACGCAGATATAATACTCCCTCGAAATGTATCATTATTAAAGGCAGAAGCGAAATAGACCTTAAAGATTTTTTATTGCTCTATAGTTTGCCTGTTTTATAATAATTTTTAAATTACTATTTATATACCGAAATTGAATTTATAAATCCATTCAAACAAAATGTATGGATTGGCCATTTTGTTTGTGTTATTTTGACATTCCCATTTCTTATGAACTCAAAAAATTTACAGAAACTCAGTTTTATGTTTATTTCCGCAGCACAAAAAAGATCGATTTATACTTGAACAAAACACCTTAAGGATATATGTATTACAAGGTTACTTTCAAAATGGATTCCGAAAAAGTGCGAATTTCGAACAAAAATTTCGGTAGAAATAATGCACCAACTACAGCTGCTGCAGTACGCAAGCTTGTGAAGAAAGTTCGTGAGAATGGTTTAATGATTGATAACCGAATATATTTCCATGTTCGCCTTAATATATATTAATGTGTTGCAGCTGTTTGTGGTTCTTGGAATTACAGAATTATTGGCCCTTTTCCCCCCAAGACGACGCACGATGGAAGAAAGTTATAATCGTCAATCAACCTATTAATTTCACAATAATCGTTTCATCTGCCGGTTTGTTAATGTGTATTGGCCGACACGATTTTTGTCGTGTAATTTTTTTTACGGGGTGTCACTGCGTCAGTATGCAAACAATCTGCAGATTATGCAGGCATGTTATAGGAACATACATACGTTAGGCTATTGACGAAAAAGGTGCCGAAATAATCAAAAATTAAATAAAAAATTGTGTTGATGAGATACATTTAAATAAATGGTACCTACTATTTTTTCAAAATGTTAAACAGTCCTCGTTTAATGAAAAAACCGAATCTAGGTAACGCAGTAGTAGATACGAACCTTTCTCTAACTTTTTCTGAAAATCTTCATTGCTCACAGATTTTGAAAGTTTACACTCTTATTTCAGGTTTCAGTATTGAAGAACACCAGACACATGCAGTTCTTCAAGCAGCACGTAATCCTGACTCCCAAGTTGTACTATCGCAACGACAACTTCCACGAGCCCGACAAATAGTTTGACGCCGTTCAATTATGGGAAAAAAAATGTGCTGATCTGTCACTTAGTCCTGCCCACAAAGCGGCGATTGGAATTGTTGATCCCTAAATAGGGCATCTTATTGCGTTTACCATGTTCTATTCGGATACGAGATGACAAAACCCATTCTGCCCAACAAGTCGTAGATATATACTCGAATCAATATCAAATCAAAAACCAACAGCACAGATCAAAAGATCCCGAAGAAGATTTCTATTGAGGACAAGACAAGCAGAAAATAATTTAAGTCTGTTTATTTTAAATTTTAGGTAAAAACTAATGTCTAATGTCGCCTATGTATCGCATTCGTTTTTGTTTTTGTTGGGCCGTGCGACCAAATGGAAGTTGGCGAAATGTATCCAGCTGGTTTGGTGTCGGAGTCAATTCAATGGGGGGTGGGGGTGTGGGTGGTAATAAGTGTTGCTTTGTCGTGTAATAATTACTGTGTGGATGTGTCACAAATTCAAGGGATGACAGCTTTCGTGATTGTTCTTGGTCCGATGTCCGGCCGTAGACTTGCAGGTCTGATGAAATGAGAATATGTACCGTGATTTGTTATTGGCTCCCTGATATTAAGATTATCAATTAAAAACGGTATCTTGAGTAAAATTCAAGATCGTCAAGCTCTTCGAATGAACAATCTCGAGGTTTAACCACTTTTGGCTTTCTAAATAGCTCAAAATCCCCAAAAAAATCTCAATCTTGATCTTCAGGAAATATTTTTCTTTAATTTTTTGATACGAAATGACAAACGTCAAATGAATAAAGTAGGTATAACTACTTTAAAAAAGATAGAGAAACATTTTGCTGCTTTTAAAGTTAGACGTGTGCTTTAGCGATATACTTTATATAATTCAAAATTATAAAAGAGTCGACTATCAATCTAAAACTCATTTTCATTTAAATTTTTCAAATTTAAAAATGATTTAGAGTAGGTTTTAAATGTTTAAAATTTTGCGCCATTGTTTTTATCAGTGAGTAGGCATGTTTACTTTTACAAACTCGTGGTTTTTTCATTTTCAAAACTGTTTTACAAAATTTAATTCCTTTTTTATAGGGTTTTTTTTTGTAATAACACACTTTCAGTTAAGCTGCCAAGCTTTCGAACCATCATATAAATATTAAGGTTTGTTTTGAAATCATATACTTGTTCGAAGGTTTTTCAACTCCATTGACCACGAGACGAGAAAAATCTCTGAATGCGATACCAGTCTGTATTTTTTGGATTGAAACTTACCGAACCATTTTATCTTGCCAATCTAGGTGGTCTCTTAAAAATGAAATATCAAAAACCGACATTATAAATTATTAAATCAAAAATTTTTAATGATAATATTTAGACGCCTTCATTGAAAATCATGCATCATTCAAAATTTTAATTGTTAATTTTAAAGTGTTTAAAAATCATAGTCAGTGATAATGTTGGTGCCAAAATCAGCTTTATGACTTGAGTTATTATTTTAGTCAACAAAAAAAAATTATTCCACCCCCAAACTTCCACGTAAAACGACAATAAATTTTGTATAAGAGAAATTCTATATAAATATACTACTGACATAAATCAGCCAAGTAGAAGACCACTATTTAGCTAATAATCATAATTATATTATGTATAAATAAAATATTATCATTGAAATACCAAAACAAATTTTTTGAAGTAGGGTTTGTATAAAGAAACGATTTTTTTTTTTTTTTAATAAAAATGGTCAGAGTTGAGTCAAAGCACCAACAAAAGTTTGTCCGATCATTAGGTTTCATAAGGAGGGCTGTCTTAACTTTAATTGGATACCTCCTTTATAGAAGTCCTATATATAGGATATAGTTGGAAGTCAGTTTACGGTCGTTTTCCACTTCTAAACTCTGTATCCCAAACTGGGATCCTTTCTACCAAACGTCAAAATATTTTTAAACTTAACTCAGTTGTGGTGGTAAATGTAGACAGATACAATGAGGTTGATTAATGTTTCATAAACCTCAGTCACATGAAGTAAGATTAAATCATCACCATTATCAATATGAAGCTTTAATAGAATAAAAAACTTTTAAATTCTCTTACACACACCAAAGAGTCAACTATTATTTATTTTATTTTATTTTATTTTATTTTTCGAAATCAATTTTCTTTACCAGTTTAGTCCCCTTGGTGTAAATATAAACTTAATGTCCCGTCATATCCATAGACAAAAAAAAATAAAAAAAATAACCTAAAGATAAAATTCAATGTTTTTATTTTTACATTATATTTACGTTAATAGATTTGAAATTTTATTTTGATTGAACTGATGGATTTTTTAATGTTTTATGTTGATGGTGATTTAAATTTCTTTTTTTATTTTTTTTTCTAATTTATGTCTATTAAAAAAAAAATATTGCTTGTCTTAGTTAGACAAAATGTTTTCAACAAATCGTGGGATTATTAATTCTTCAATTTTTGTTTGTTCTCGCTTGGATTTTTTGTTTGTATTTAACTAAATCATATTATTTATCTTAGAAAAAAAAAACTAAAAGGAAATTGACGTCATAGTTTAAATGAGAATGTTATTGATAGCATTGTATTATTTAGAATTGCTTTTTAAAAAAAAAATTAAAAGTTTAAATAATAAATTGATTTACTAATATTTGGGGAAATGCCTCTTTAGAGAATTTTCATTATAATATACCTTCATCAGTGATTTTTTTAATCTATGGAACTATTTTATCATTGTTTTTGTGGGTGTTTTTTTTTGCTTAGAAGTATTTTGTTTGCTTAGGAAATGTGTTGATCAGAGCGGTCATTAATAAATGATTTATAATTGATTTTTTTTAAGAATTAAGAATAAAAAATTAAGTGGTGATTTATTATTTTTTATAGAATAAATCGAAATGTGAATCAAATTGTAATTTTAAAAATTACAGTCTTCTTTCAGTCACCTCGGTCCCATAGTTATATAGCTGTCATGAGTTTCGCACGCAAAGTTGGTTGAGTTCATTTTTTAATTGCGTGCGCCATGATGGACCCTATCTGAATAGGTTTTTCGATGTTTTACTTCTGCGCCACAGTCCCTTGATTCACGGGAGTGGATTCAAAGACTTTTTGTGACAGACTCTAAATGATCCAGCTACCTTATAATAATTGCGTTTTTACTATTCTGATTTCTGACTGTCAGTGTCGCTCTTCATTGTGAAGACTGAAACGGTGTTGTTTCTTCACTTCTATACCTACTCCTCTAAGCATACGAGTCACGACTTAGGAGACCAAAACTTACACGGTGAATTTTCCTCTAAAAACAAGGGCCTAATTCCGTAAAACGAACAAAATATAACGTTTTGACAGTACACATCTCTATCACATCTAAAGACAAAGATAGGAATAGTTATTGCCAAAACGATATCGTTAGATCGTTTTCGTTTAACGGAATTAGGCCCCAGATTAAGACGTCTGACAAGGCTTATGTCTCTGTATATAATATAAGCCTTTGACAATATAAAAAGGATGATAATCGTCTTATAAAGGGACACTTTAGTTTCGCGAGAAAGGGCTTTGCTACGGCATTGCTTTTTAGTTCTTCAGAACTATCAATATTAATATGATATGTAGCATTATCTTGGTCTTGCCCTTAATATCTCCTTGAAACTCATCCTCCTCAACTCTCAGCAAAGCTTCAATGATATCACCTTTTGTTCTATTACCTTTGTCAATATCGCCTGCGTTTCCGAGTAAGTCGGATGGAACTTTGAAAGATTGTGCCTCTAGCTCAAGAGTTGGAAGAAGTAGTAGATACTCGATATTAAAGTCGAATCACCTGTTTTTCATCGAAGATATCGGTGAGGTCCATGCCGAACTTGATGAAACCAGTTTGCATTCTCCCTTACCATCTTAAAACCACAAAATTGACAGGGATGTCTAAATAAGACATTGCTCTATCTAGCTGGTATCCTTAGATACTGTCGTATGCGGCCTCGATTACTCGAAATCGGTGTAAAGGTAATGGATGTCTTTTTGAAGTTTCTGGGGTTTTTCCAAGATCTATCGTCATGTTAATATTTGGTCGATGGTTTAATTTTCTTACCTTATGTCTCACTGTGTAACTATTATAGTTGACGAATGATTTCAGGCGTTCACATATAATACGACAGAAAATATCTTGTAGGTAATGTTGAGGAGACCGATGACTCTTAAGTTGACATAGTTCAGACAGCCTCTCTTCTTGAGGTTCTGAAAAACGATACTGATGTTCCAGGAGATAGATACTTTCCATAATCATATTTTGCAGATGAACTGGTTAATATTTTTGTTACTTGGAGCCGTCACCTACAGTAATTTTACTGAGCTTACATTCAGGAATATCTATCTTCACTTTGTCAAGGCCGGTTTGACGAAATTATTCGCTAGCGGTGTTTAGGTTGAGTGGTACTATTAGCCTGACAACAGAATTCGTTTCATCACCACCGCGGGCAGAAATAGTTCTTTTTTATCCCGAATATTGACTGCAATTCAACTGCAAAGATTCCTTGAACATTTAATTAATTGAATCTATCTTTGGATCGGGTACTTACACTTTTAAAGGTTCTTCTTACATTTTGAAAAAACTTCCAAAACCTCATTCCTGCTATAAATTTCTCTTTTTTCTACATCGGTCACTCTCGTGCTCAGTTTTCCTTTGGCACAATAGGAAACACTGGTGTTTCGATGCAGCTTAGTTTTTTACACCTTTTATTTACTCAGAGTAGCATGACCTGGTCGGCTTCCTGACAAATTTTCTCAGGTTCCCAATATTAGGTGATCTAATACTCGTTGCAAAAAGATCTTGGTGATCTATTAAGATTACAACCATCCACAGTCAAACTTTCTCACAGAATCTTCTTCTTTTTGCTGTGTTCGGAATATAGGAAACCCTATACTTTGAATATTCAAGGCATTTCATTGTTGACTCCTGAGAATGCTTACTCATCCATGATATTGAAGGATTCATATGTTTAAATTGCAATTTGGTGCAACTGCTTAACGATTGATTGATGAGGAGACCTTCATTTCCCTTGTTAATATTGAGATTTTTGAACTGCTTAATTGCTGTTAAAGACACTATTCAATAGATTTGTTGTATTATTTAGCCAACTAGCCTACCCGTGCAAGAATTCTCGTAATTACATACAAATTAAAGACGCACAAAAACCAACAAAAGCAGGTTTTAAACAAATTATGAATATTTTTAAAATAAAATTATAATTTGTCAAATCAGCAGGTAATTTCGCTTCGTTTGACACCTCATTTGTCAATGCTGGTGTAGTATAAGAGTCGGAAAGTGAGTCTAGACTATAGAAATAATATATATAGAAATAATATATGTGAAAATTTAGCAAGTCCAATTGAAAAAGAGTTCTACTAGGTATTTTTCACTAAAACTAACAAATTACTGTAGTGTTTTTCAAGCGGAAGTGCTTGCAGTGTGTTAGGCTGCAAAGAACCTTACTGCACACGAACTAATAAATAGTGATATTGATATCTTCATTGATAGCCAAGCGGCAATAAAAGTTATCTCCTCGTTCGTCACAAAGTCCAAACTATAGTGGACAGATGTCGCAGTGAGCTGAAATTACTGAGCGAAACAAACACAGTTACCCTTCATTGGGCCCCTGGGCACCGTGATATTCGAGGGAATGAAAAGGCAGATGAGTTGGCCAAAATCGGGTCTTCTCTTGATCCGAGCCAAACAGAATTTTTGGTTCTTATACCGCTAGAAAATAAAAAGAATAGAATTCGTCAGGGCTTCCTCAAATCCGCAAATGACAGATGGTCATCAATTGACACTTGTCGGGTCTCGACGAATCTATGGCCGGATTTTTCAAGGAAAAAAAAACAGACTACTTACTAAAGCTAAGCAGGCCTCAATTGTCCCTCTTGGTTGGAATCCTATGGGGTCACAACTCAATGAGAACCCACATGAGCAGAATGGGCATTAGCTCATCTGTCTTATGCAGATGTTGTCAGGAGAAAGAGGCGGAGGAGGGCTCTTATCACTTTCTTTGTGAATGCCCCAGCCTAGCAAGAACCAGGAAAACAGTCCTCGGAGAATACTTCTTCGAAGATCTGTGCGACATATCGTTTTTGCCACTAAAGAATATTCTGAAATTCATTCAGATTTCAGGATGGTTCAGGGAAGCAACCCATTCCTAAATGTCCACTTACTCCTTTCCCTACCTCTCCTTATTACTACCTGACACACACCTTTTGGGGAGCACAATGGTTCCATTGAGATCCGAGTGAGATAACTGCGGCTTGCCGCTCTTATACAAAATTTCTGTACAGTGGTTCTAAATTTCTAAATTTAATGATTTAGAAATTTAACTTGTTTGGCTTCCATAGACGTACCAATTTTTGTTTTTTTTATAAATCTTACTTTTTTCATTAGTTTTTCTTAATAAACAAACAATTATTTACATTTAAGAGAAAGGTTATTTATTGATTCAAAATATTTTTTAACGGCCTTTAGTCCTACAAGTTTTTTTTGGCATTTCGTCCGATCTCACTTGGACTCATCAGTTGACCAGTGAGGGCCTTTGTCAATACGCAATTTTTTGTTAAGTTCAGTTCATAAATGTATTTTTCAAATCCTTTTGCTACAAATAATAAAATTAATATCGTTTAATCATTTCTTTCATTACTTATTCCGTTTCAAAAACAAACTGTAACCAAGTTATGAGTTCGTGGTCTAACGGTTTTGTATATTAAATGCTCAATCTAACCTCTTTATTCCTTTTATTTTCCAAACGAACAAACCCCAATACAGAAAAAAAAATTATAATCAGGTTTTGGTATTTACTTGAACCTCAAGGTATTTTTTAAATATTTAATTTTTTATTTCGCCTTATTTCTTTGTAATATAAAATGCTGACGGTCGTGCGCGACTTTTTATACCTACTCATGTTTGAACTTACGTTCTACATATACCAGATCTCCCTTCTATTCAACAGAAGTCTTCAAAAAGCGGATTTCTTTCGCTTTTAATAAGAAATTTCTGTTTCCTCAAAGGCAAATCGAAGGGTAACGGAAAAAGGGTATTAATATTTTATATAAAAAAAATGTTCTGTTGAAAAGGGACTGAAAAGGTTGATACACATTGCAGTACCCTTTTGGTTTTTCTTTCTAAACAAAAAAAAAAACTAACCTATATAGGTATACCCAGTTAAATCCATAAAATAAAGAAGATCTATTTCAATTGCCTCTGCATTTTTTGTTTGCAATTTCTTTTCACCAAAAAAGCACTTTAATAATTGAAATTTCCATTTAAAATGTAACCCTTTTATCAAAAAAACGTTTAAAAGTGTTTTTATACTTTATAATATACTCTTTATAGGTATACATAACCTTTTACCCTTTATACAAGAAAAGTACCTATTCGTTTGAAAATTTTAAGAAGTTACACTTCATTTTACACAGCAAGCTTTTTTTCTTTTCTTTCCTTCTTTCGATGTTTCAATGTGCGCTGATGAGCTGTCGATTCTGTTTGCTATATAAGTTTATACCCATAAATTCGTATAAATTTAGAAGACAAAAAGTTGTTCCAGAGATCAAAAATAATGAAAACAATGCTTTACGAACTTCAACCCTTTATCGTGTCGTGGGTAAACACATAAATTAGATTATTGTTGACATCGGAAATTCAAATTTTGTAATGACACAAAAATAGCTACGGCAACAGGAACAGCTGTGGCACTATATGAACTTAATTACTTGAAGCTCTTAATTTTAAAATTTAATGATTTATGTATAAGGGTTTGCAATTTGCATGATGGACGAACAAATTTTATGTGGTGTTTTATTTTCGCACTTCAAATATAATATGTATTACGAAAGATTTATAAAAAGTTTTCGGCCATCATATTAATATTAAGAAAGAAACTTTGACTGTTCAAATCTTTCTGAATATATAAAGACATTTTTTTTTAGTAAAGGACAAAAATTCCATAAGGGAATAGAGTCAACAAAAAGTTTGTAATGCTGGAGACTTGGAACATATTTCAGAAAAAGAAACTGTCAATATTAGAACTTAGGAAGTTGTCTAGTGCCTTAGCAATGGCAATTTAAGGAATTTTCATTTTTCCTTAAAAACCAAAAAACCCTTTTAGCAGAATGCCAATCCTATGCCAAATAACACTAATGCTCATTTGCTGAAACAAAACTTAATAGTTTTCGTAAAACATAAGCACTTCTATGGACAGTTTATGGACGAAAAGGTTCATACCACTAAAGTTGAATTTTAAAATGTATTTAACTTTAACATCAGCAAACACAAATGCTATTATATTAGGTATGAGTACACTGAAAATAAAATGTAGGTATATATGATACAAATTTTGGTTGAGCTGATAAAACTTCTGTCAATATATGTCATACAAAAATGGTTTATAAAATTGATAAAAGTAACAAACCAACATTTTATTTTGATATTACAACTAAAAAATTTTGTTAATAGAACAAAGATACAACAAAATTTTTGTCAACATACCTCCAATAAAATGTTTTATCAAATAGATATAAAAGTAACAAAAAGTGTGTGTTCTTTTGTTGATGTGACACAAAAAATTGTTAAACTGATAAGCATTATTTTGTCATATCAACAAAATAATATTTACAAAAAAAACATCGCAATATTTGATTGAATAAACAAAAATTTTGTTAATTGTATAAAATGTTTTTGTCACATTTACAATTTATTTTTATTGTCAATTTAACAACTTTGCTTTGTTGAAACCACAAAATTAATTTGTCAGCTCAACAAATTTATTTATTGAAATCACAAAAATGTTTTGTCGGTATGATTTTTTTTTGTTGAATCTACCAACATTAACCAAATATTTTGTTAAAATAACAAATTTCTTTGTAAATACCTGAAGTAAAAGCAGGGTGTCTTGAAGTCAAACAAAGTCACAGTGGTACATAAAAGTAAACGAACAATAATTTTTTAAAAATATTTTTGCAGGGTGTATCAAAAGCTCTTTTTTGCTGCACATTAGAGTGCAAATATATATATACTGTTTTAGTGGTAAGTCAAGCTATGGAAAAAGTGTGTAAAATGCTCAACAACAGCTGATAAAATTTAAGGAAAATAGTTTACAGATAAAAATCGATCAAGTTTTTAAATAACAAAAAAAAATTCAAATTAAATTTTTTTTTTAATTCTTCATAATAAATTTGATCAAAATCAGTCAAACCGTTTTCGAAAAAAAAACGGAAACCAAAATAATAATAATTGTGCCATTAATATGTAACATGTTTTCATATTTTTTGACAAAAATATGATTTTGTTTACTTGCTTAAAAAATTTTTGTGTCATTTTACTGTTTTTTTGGTTATCAAAAAACTTAAAGATGGTAAATTGTCTGAAAAGCAGGTGCTAAGTTTAAAGAAAATCATTCTATCAAATGTCAAGTTTGTACAAAATCTTGAGTTCCATTTTTCTAATAATCCATAACTTGAAATATAGTAGATGCCTACATATCGACGGTTAAAGTGTCAGAACCTCGTAAATTGTTTTTGCATGTTTTTTTTTTTTCAGAATATCAATAATTTTCGCTAAAATTGCGAAAAGGTGGCTCTGATTCTGCTGATTTTTTTATATTAATAATATTTTGTTAGAATTTTTCGACTTACACAAGTAAAAATTGGAGTTTATTAAAAAAAAAAACTGAAAACCTTCTAAAACTATTATTAAAGTGAATCTAAAGAATAAATTGGAAGTATATCAGATTAATTTGTAACTGGTTGGACTTTTCTTTTTTTTTTAATTGTTCCCCAACGTCTAAATGAACAAAAACAAATGTTTCCATTATTCCCCTCCAAGCGATTCTCTTGGGTTTTAAGTCACATTATGTTCGTATAGTACGATTGTAAAGGGTGTTTTTTTTTAGACGTGTGGTTTTCAATCTGGCAATACTTTTTTCGGCGTTGGTCTTTTTGACAGCTGCCACTTGAATTATATGCTCTGTTTGGTTTGCCATTTCATAATGAATAGACCTACGCCCAGGGCCGGACAAACCATATGTGCAAGATATGCAAATGCACAGGGCGCAAAATTCTGGGGGCGCATTACCAGGAGCAAGAAAATGTAATTGGCATTAGACAATAACGCCCAGATTGATTTATAAATATCGCCCAAAGAAATTCTGAACAATTGTTGTTGTTTTTTTTTTGCTCGATTTGGGCGTTATTTCCAATTTTTTAATTTTTTTTTAAAGGAAAGAACGCCCAAAATACAAATTTTAGAAGTCAAATGGGAAATAACTCCCAGAATTGGAAATATTGCCAAAAAAAAATCCAGAAAAACCTCACTGTTTATGTGCCGCGATTTTTTTTTAAGATTATCTTATCATTGTTTGGAAATATCGCCCAAAATTTAGGAAAGAATTAAAAAAAATGTTTGATCGCCCAAAACTGAAGAAATAGCACCCAAATTTTACAAAAAAAAAATTGACAATGAAAATATTTGGCCATATTTCCAACTTAAGATTTGGAAAAATATAAATTTCCAAAATAATGGTTCGGTTCGCGCGACGCATCGCGCGCTGCGTCCAATATTCGGTCGACATAATCGCCCAGCAGAGTAATTCGAGCAACCATGGATCGGTTTCGCACCACGTCGCTATTGCTGCTATGTGGAGCAGAGTATCGAAGAAGACCCGAATGAGTCCATCCACCATCGCGCCCAACAATTGGAGCTGGGGCCTCTTGGGCCTCTCGGCTGGAATTTATTCGAGCTAGCCGCGGGGGCCAATTGTCCGAAATCATTTTTAAAGCATAATGGCAAACCCTTATCTTTATAATAAAGCTAAATTCTTAGTCACAACATTAAATTATATGCGTTTTATTTCTTCTTGAAAACCACACGTCTAAAAAAAACACCCTTTAGAACATCCTTTACAAAAATGCCATTATATGAAAATTGTACTTGGAAAATCAAATAAAAATTAAACAGAAGCAGAAATTGATTTATCTCCCTTTCACATACATAACACTGACTGACAACTAAAATGACAAACAAGAGCTTCTGTGATGGTTACTTATTTATGCATTCAAACTGCTAATGGAAATACCTACATACCTACATAGTACATACCATTATATACTGTACATTGTACACATTGAATTGTTTTAGTAAAACTCACATTATTATGATATATAGTGTTTTCGTGACTCCTAAATTATTGAGTGCACATTCATTCATATGTCTGATCCCAAAGGAGCTTATACCGCACCATAAACTATAATCCGAGAGATATCGGAGGAAGAGAGTTAATTTTTTTTTTCAGAGTTCGCCCATTGTAGCTATATGTTTTTGCAGTGTGATGTTCCGTGACCTGGAAAAGTCCATATAAATATTTATATTGAATGTGATAGTCACGCAATATAAATAAAAGGTATTTAAATTTTAAAACTCTTTATTTAGAAGTTGATCTTTCACGCTATTTTCTTTTGTTTTGTCTCAAAATGTATGGCTTTATACTATTACTCGTAGAGACAATATGTATCTATATCCTTGGAGCTTTCTGTACACACATTGCCTTTTATTTTGTATCGTTTTAAAACCAAAACTAAGTACACTTTGCGATAAACGAAATTACCGATGGAAGCCTCAAATAATGGTTATTTTTCCGACACCCAACTTACGAGTACCCAACACGGCTATATGTACCATCAACACAAACCTTTATATTTAAAGTTTGCTGTGCTTTTATCTACAATGATGGTTCAGGAATGATGCCCGGCATCCAAGGAAGGACTTCTATAACCTACATATCCTATCCTTAACTCAAAGACTGGAATCTTATTATTATTTGTAGTATAAAATAGAATGTGCGATTGTGTATGGATTGGAATTAACAATGAAAGACATCTTTATCGCTATGGGGTGGCCTTAAAGCTGAAGGCTATTCGTTCAATTGTTATGTTCATTTTATTGAATACTTGGCGTACTTTAATATTATTCGCTTTCAAGTTGTAAAGAAAAATGCCAGATTTAATGTTTTTTCGCCCCCCATATGAGTATATTAATTTAAATGGAGGAATAATGAAGATAATTCTTTGAAAGTATAAACGTTTAACATTATATACGAGAAAGCAGTGCCAATGATTGTGAGCTTTAACTATTAACTTAAATACCATGGATTCAAAAAGATTTGTGCATTTAATAGTGCTGTAATATTCTATGTATTGTGTAATAGGTCATGGATCAGGAAGTATAAATACTACAAGTTGGGACTAAAGTAGTCAATCTATCGGAATATGCTATATCCATTATGCTTTAAAAATGATTTCGGACAATTGGCCACCGCGCCTGGCTCGAATAAATTCCAGCCGAGAGGCCCAAGAGGCCCCAGCTCCAATTGTTGGGCGCGATGGCGGATGGACTCATTCGGGTCTTCTTCGATACTCTGCTCCACATAGCAGCAATAGCGTATTCGGTGCGCACTAACGACGTCTCTGAGGATGCGCATTATCCACTAGAGTAAACGTGGTGCGAAACCGATCCATGGTTGCTCGAATTACTCTGCTGGGCGATTATGTCGACCGAATATTGGACGCAGCGCGCGATGCGTCGCGCGAATCGAACCATTATTTTGGAAATTTATATTTTTCCAAACCTACCTTCTTTAGGAGTATAAATCTAGTGATTCATGTCTTGTTGACGTAAATTTTTATTTGTTTTCTTCACAAAATGTCAAAGTAGAATTGACATTCACCACCATTTGCAAAAATTATGGCATCTTCCGATAGGGTGATGACTTTTGCACCACCTTGTTTAATGAATTAAGTTATTTTAGGACTCAATTTACATATACGTATTCTATAATGAAAATGAAAACCATCGGAAATATTTTATTCTTTACTAGCTGTTAGCCCGCCCGCTTCGCTGGGCGTTATTTAAATTAATACGAAACAAAATTTTGAATTTGTAACACATTTTGTTGTTCTTTATCACTGGTAATTATGTCCATTGTTTTTTCTTCTTTTTCTAATCTTGAATCAAAAAATAAATTAATTAACATTCTATAAAAGTCTGTACAGTCAGTTTTAACCTTCATTGATTTCAATTTTAATGGCCATATAAATATTTTTAAAAACTTCAATCCTTATAACATTTTGTTTGACCTCAGAAAGATGCATCCTCAAATTTTTTTATTGCTGGCATTGTTTTTTTTATTCATATGAATCCATTATTTTTTTTTTCTAATTTTATTGTTTTAAAAAAGAAAACAATAGGTATAAATATAAAACTGTTATAATAAATGTTTAAAATTGATTAAATTGGTTTTCAAATTTTCCAAATCTTGGAAAAACCAAAATTGTAAATGCATACCTAACGAAATAAGAAATAATAAAACATACTAACCTTTAAACGACATGGTACTCGAGGGTTGGGGTCAGAATCCCCAAAACCAAAATCCCGAAAACCCAAAATCCCGAAAACCCAGAATCCAGAAAAACCCAAAATCGCAAAAAATTATTTAAATGGAAAATTTGGTTTTCGGGATTTTGGGTTTTCGTAATTCTATGTTTTCTGCCACTGTCACTGTCATTTCTTTTCCTTGAAGAAATGAATTTAAAATTGTTTTTCTCATTTTTTTTTTGAGAAAAAATGAGATTTTTTTTGTCCAACATATCCCACTGTTTTTTTCTTATTTTGAGTATGTACAAACCCGCTCGTATTTGAATGCAACATTGTGTCAAAATTTCAAAGCAATCGGTGAAGAACTTTCGGAGATTAGCGGTAAGGAACAAACTAACATTTACATTTTTATTTATACATATAGATAGATAGTGATATTTAAAGTGGGGATTTATTTCCATTAAAAATTAGAGATAATTCCAGGGTAGACATTAAATGCAAAAAAAGTGATATTTCCACAAAACTAATACGTGCCAAAATAAAAACAAATTTCAATTACAAAAGTACTTTGACTAAGTGTACAAATATTAGGTATATAAGAAGACTTTTTTTCTTCAAGGGTCATAAATGTAAGTTTAAGTGAAGTCACTTAACCTGTCTAGAATTTCCACTTAAGTATTATCCTGAACACTTTCATTTTCTTAATTTATTATTTATTTCATTTACAGACTTAAAATATATTCTTATAACACAAAACGTGATAAGGAAACATTCTGATTTCAATAAGAAAATGGGTTTATTTTTACTCAGTTGGATATTTTGGAGGAGCAATAGGACTATATATGGAAATAATCAATTCAAACTATTTAATATTTGATGTGTACAACCATATCGGTTGATTCTTTATGGAATATAGGTCAACTTAATAAAGCATATCTATATAAAAGAATAAAATTGTGTGTCAGCAAGTGGCCGCACAATGGTGGCGGAAGAAGTTAAGCTTCTTAGGTTTGTCTTGAAAGTAGTACGAATACAAATAAAAAGTTATGAATGGTTTTATGCGACCGGTTGGCACAATGTCAAATAAGCAAGTCCCAAATAAATAAAATTCATAAAGTATTAAATTTCAGATGTCCTGTTTGGATCTGCAGGTTCGGTATATTAACCATATATATGCATATGTAGTAGACGCCCAATTTTTGTGTCTTTCTTTTGTCTGATTTCAAAAGAAATGACTTGCTTCTATGGAATCCAATAAAATTTTTCTACATAAAATTTGAAGAAAATCCATCAATCCATCTAAAGATACAAATTCGGTGTGTGAATAACGAAAAGCATTTTCATCGTCATTTTTGATTTGATTAAAATCAAATTTTTTTACTACACCAAACATATATTTTCGCTTTATATATAGAACCTAAGTAAAAAGAATAAAAATCCACGATTTATAAGATTATAAATAAGACATTATAATACATATATATTTTTACTTCCGAAATACATATATGTATGTATATATTATGTAGGTGCTATATGGCAAGTTAATGGATTCGTTAAAAAACATCGAAAACGATATTTTGATCAAAATTGACATTACATACATATGACAGCGAAGTCGAAAAAAGTGGGGTCTTGCAATTTTGTCTGTCTGTCCTTTCAGCTGCAGCCTAAACGGGTGGATCCATTTTCTTTATAAACTTGGTACCTACAGTTTTTTGGGCTTTCCCTACCCGCCGTTAAATTTTTTTTAAGCAACATAAGAAAATCTTATTTTGCTCAAATACGTGCCCGTCCAGTTTTATAAAAAGAAATTCAATATTTATTTGTTTTTTTGAAAAGATGCTACCATTTTATAAAAGAAATCATCCCATAGAACCATTTTTTTTTTATTAGAATTTTTCAAAAATGGTTCAACCAATTTTCAATCAATTATTATTCATTATAAAGAATGTTTTAATTTTTTTTTCTGGATTTTTAAAAAAAGTTTCAAATTTGTTTTTTTAAGAAACTAATATGTTATTCGAAAACACTTGATGGATTTTTATTAAACTCAGCACCCAGCAATTTTTTCCAATATTATCTTGCACATTTTAAATAAAAAATACTCTTATAACCAAAATTAACCGTATCTCCCATACAAGTGTCTAAAAACCTGTAAGAAAAATATTATATTTCTCAAAAACGACGATTTTAATAAAAACATTTATGGGGGGTAATATCAGTAGGTACGATCTACAATATTATTGGAAAAAAAATTAGTGTCTAATGTTTAGTACCTAATTGAATCTCTCATAGAACCATTTTTTTGTCTTTTATACAAGAGTTTTTAATAAGTTTGAAAAAATTTGCATATCAAGATTTTGGATTATTAAAAAAATTTCAAAATTATATTTTGAAAATTCGATATTTCGAAAATGGGTACCTAGGTGATTTTTTCAAATATTGTTTTTGACTTCCTAAAAAATTTTAAAGACTAAATTTTGAAATTTTGTACTCATAAATTAAGATTTATTTAGAAAATCATATGGTGTACATATAGCGTTGGTTTAAACACTATTTCAGATTTTGTTTAATTTATTTATTTCTAATTATACATAATTTTTTTACTAATTTTTTAGATTAGTCTGGCAGGTGGCATAAAATCTAGGCTCCCATTTAACTACATAATTCATTTCTTTTAAAATCAGATAAATGGATCTAAACTATTCAGTCTTTTAAGCCACAGTATATGATCGCACATAAGAGCAAGTTCGTGCGGCCCAGTCGTGCATTTAACTTTTTTCAATGGTCCTATTTTTCTCCACTGTTTCGCTTAAATTGCAGGTTTAGAAATACTCAGCAGTTATTGCAAACATATAAACAACTTATTTTGTTTTATTATGAAATTAAAAAAAAAAAAACACCCTGTAAAGCATTTTTCTTAAATTTTATAAGTTTTAAAGCACTTAACCATTGTACCACTGAAATAGTATATTTGCCCATATAGCAGTCAAATATAAAAAATGCTTTTGATACTTCTGAAAAAATATTTTTTAAAAATTATTTTTCGTTTACTTTTATAAACCATTGTGACTTTTTGGACATAAGACACCCTGTTTGTATCTCAGTTATTTATAACTTTTGACAATATTTGAGTAAAATATTAAGTCCACTTTCTATGGGAAGAAAATCGTATTTCGGCAAAAGATCCTGAAATACCCTGAAAATATTTGTTCCTAAAATGTATAAACTTAATAACCATCTAACACCTCTCGATATATTTTGCAAACAAACGGCGGCAAGCACAGCTATACGTCTTAAAGCCTCCTCACAATGGTCCAACTATGATATTGGCCACTCGATCATTCTGAACTCATTCAGATCACTCCCAAGTATCACAGATTACACCACCCCACATCTACAGTTCCATAAAAACTTTCAGGTTACCATTCCTTCCAGATCTCTCTGGGAGGATCTGACCTTCCTGGAAGATGAATCGATCCACTTCTATACTGACGGTTCTAAAACTGAGGACGGGGTTGGTGGAGGTGTATACTCAGATAGGCTGAAACTAAGTCTCTCCTTCCGTCTTCCCAATCACTGTAGCGTGTTCCAGGCGGAACTTTTGGCGATAAAGGAAGTCCTGTCTTGGCTCAAAGAAAACGTGATATCAACTACAGATATCCGTATTTTCTCGGATAGCCAAGCAGCCATTAAATCTCTGGATTCTGTCTCTACAAATTCAAAAACTGCCCTTAATTGCCGATCATCTCTCTTGGAGATGGCACAGCAGTTCAACATTAACCTTTGCTGGGTGCCGGGTCATAGGGACATTCCAGGCAATCGCAAAGCAGACGAACTCGCCAAAAGTGGAACTTTACTACCTATGCCGTCAAATCGGATAAATATTGGTATACCCATCGCTACCTGTAAACTTCTGCTAAAGCAAGATGCAATAGAGAGAACAAACCTTAGGTGGAGTAATATTGCCACATGTCAGGCCACAAAACAGATCTGGCCTGCGCTGGATCTGAAGCGCTCTAGGAACTTGTTATCTCTAAGCAGACTGCACATTAGCTCTGTCATAGGTGTCATTACTGGACACTGTCTAATAGGCAAGCATGCAACAAGGCTTGGTGTATTTTCTAACGACTTCTGCAGGAGTTGTATGGACGAAGAAGAGGAAGAATCGATTCCTCACCTTCTCTGTACATGCCCTGCTCTATCTCAACGACGTAGGCTCCACTTAGGAGAATTTTACTACAATGATCCTAGTGATCTGGCAAGTCATGACATTAATAGTCTCGCTCGCTTCGTAAGAAGCTCTAAATGGTTCAACGAGTTGAAAGAAAGTTTCCTAGATTCCTGTGGTAACACAATGGGCCAACCAATGGTCTAAGTGTGTCCAGCGTTTCTGCTGACAACAACATAAACCTAACCTAACCATAGCCTTACAAGCTTTCTTCAAGCAGAAAAGAAAATTATCATAATATTTTTATTCGTTTAAGAGCTGTGATTTTTAACCAAAAAAGTAGCCTTGTATGATGGCGCGGCGTTCTTTATTTTAAATTAAAAACATTTTTAAAATATGTTTTAGAACTTCGAAAACGAATTTCATGCTTCTTTTTAATTTGTTTATGTAATTTGTAAATTAGTAAACATATGTTCACATACTTAATATTTGTATTTATTTATATGTATAATTGTATGTATATTATAAAATATTTAAATGTCTCAGCCATTCAACCTTCAAGAGCAAGTTTGTGGGTTTGTATTTATTTTCTTTAAAATGCCACTAAAACCACTCGCTCACATACATGATACATTCAGATATAAAAAATATAAAAATCCTCACAAAAATAAACAAAAGTGTGGCTTAGTTTTACTTAACCTTAAGCTAATCTACTTCCTTCAAACCGAAAACAACAAGTTCCTTATCCCTTTTTCAATTTTCAGGAAATCCAACAGTCAACTATGCTTCAAAAAAAATATATAACCACTTAGTGTCACGCAACATTAAACACCTCTGAAATCCATCCTGATATTATAACTATATATACGAACAACCTTTCCTTTGATTAATATAAAAGAGTCCTTGTCGTTTTCCCTTTTAGTTTCGCCTAATAGAAAAATGAAACCCATTTTCTTTCAACACTAACAAGTTTAATGAATGTAAGTAACACTATATAAGCTACCTTTCAAGATGCATTATCTCACACTTGATTTCCTTTAGCAATTTCAATCGAGCTTATATGTATGTATTCAGTACACAGACGAAAAAATAAACTGTGACGTGATAAGAAAACAAGGGCATGCACATTGCACAATGTACATATAGTTAGGTATGTTTTAAAGTGCACAAGTGCATCATATTTAATAGTGTGCGATATAAAGTTGTACGAGTAGTAAAGTTAGAGAAGCTCATCTCCAACGATTTTCACTTCCAATAACCAGGAGAAAATAATAACATAATCTATACATAAGTACATTTTGAATTTGGAGATAAAAATAAAAGAAAATAAATTGAACGATTAAAATATCATAAAATACTGAAATCATTTGAATTTGATCATTTGAAAATTCAATTTTATTTTCAAATAAATTTACATAACCACGCCCCACGGAACTTTTTTTGGTCTTCATTGCCTTTCTAGTGTACATTTTCACAAAAAATATTGCAAAGCAACTTGTAGAAAATAAAATTTCCTACAAAAATGACCTAAGGAGTATTTTTGTACAACCAATATCAACGACGCACGATAAGAAATTTCCAAAACGGGCTAAAATTCACAGTTTCTTTGCAAATAACTCCTTAACATATTGTGATTTTAAAGCAAAAGTATTCTGAATCTTGTAGAGAATTTGATGAAAATTCACTTAAACGGACACATTTCGGGAACAAACTTAGTATTTCGAATTTCTAATACAAATTACTTTCCTATAAACGGACGCGGACATTTTTTCTTGCTCATTTTGGCCCGGTGCACACATGCGTTTTTTTTGACGCCGCGGTGACGCAGCGGTGCCGCAATCGTTCAGTGCACACATGCGGGTTTTTCTCGCTGGACTCAATCTGCAAATCACGATTTTCTTGCAGCAATAGAGGTTTATAAAGAGAAACGAGTAATTTTCGCTTAACTAGTGGATAAAAACTATGATCTTAAAAAGAAAGGACGTTATTGGGTACATCCTTTTGTTAATCATTGTCTAACAAAAGGCGTATTTTATATATCTTTTCTTTTGCCGGTCATGGTATGGCTCGGAAGCAATATTCTATATTTCTGGACACTTTTTTATTTCACCGATAAATAATTCGATATCAAATTCTTCCATGTTTGAAATCTTTCTTCCAAATTTAATTTGCGTCAAAATGACGCATGTGTGCACTGCTCCATAACAAACAATGTATTGAAAGACGCAAAAGCGTCTGCGGTGACGCAGCGGTCTCGCGGAGACCTGCGAGTGTTTTTTCCCGCAAGAATGACGCGCGATGACGCAGCGTCACCGCACGTGTGTGTGCACTACTCGATTTATTTGTGAGTACTGTAAGACGCAAAGGCGGTGCGTCACCGCGGCGTCAAAAAAACACATGTGTGCACCGGGCCTAGAAAACCTCCCATATCCGGACACATTGTTTTATTTAGGGATTATTTTGTATCAACAAATGAAACAGAAAAAAACAGAAGGTCCGTTCTCAATAAAGTTTCTGTTTTTCTTCGAATACATAAGCAAATCCATAGAAAATCTCCGATAACCGGACGCGAAGCTCTAATAACCGGAAAGAGCGATATTATATTGAAAGCTTATTAGGGGATCCAATATATGTAAATCAGAAAAAACCTTTCTCAGAACTGAAGATAACAAAATTGCCCACATGTGCATGGAATGGTTTTTCAAGATCCAGAAACCTCTCAAATTGAAATATCAATTGATGTCAATTTTTATTAATAACAAAAATTGGCGGACCATGAGTGTCCGCTTATTAGAGCTTTCACTGTTATTTGATTTAAAAACAGAATTCAAGAATGGATTTCTGGATTTAAAAAAAAAATAAAATAAAATGACATTGTAAGTGTTGTCGTGTTTTAAATATTTTTTTTTCTATTTCAAGATATTTTTTGTTTAGAAAATTCAAGATGCCGGCTTAAGCTTCAGCCTGATTTTCCCGAAAAACTACTCATATGCTCATAATAATCCCGTCTAACGAGTTGTGAAAGAAAAGTGTATACCTACAATTAAATTTTTTCCAGGTTAGGTCTTTTTTTGTATACATATCGACTGGGCTCCTAGAAAACTTAAAATATTGCAAAAGTCGGAAAGCGCACGACTTCAACTTTTGGTTTATTTCGAAAAAGCTGGTATATCTATATTTTTTCAACTTTTCTTATTTACACAGGAAATGTTCAAATTTGAATGGTTCACTGTGGCACGTGGTTCAACGGTGAAAAGTTTACCCTATTGTATTGTTTTGTTAATTTGTATTTATTCAAATAATACTTCCTCTAATAGCTCCAATAGCTAATTTATTTCATCTAAAATTAGATGAATATAGGTTTAAAATTTGTAGACTTTTTAAATCCACAATGTGATCGTACATAATAGCAATTTCGTGCCACCTTGTCGTGTATTTTATTCTGTTTTGAATTATTATAGGTTCAACTCTCGGTTTTAATATTTTTTTAATAGACAAAAACACAAGTTCCAACACATCTTCAGGGCTTAAATTTATTTCTCTGTTAATGTTTTGGACAACTCATCCCTTGACACTTGTTTAAATTATTGTAGCCCTCAGACAAGATGTAATTATTAAATCATATATATTTATTGATTCAAATTACCTTTTAACAGCCTTTAGTGAACAAAAATTGGCGTTTGGTCCTCATTTGCATTCATCATAGTTAACTAGTGAGGGCCTTGTCAAGTCAAAATGCATTTTTTGTTCATCTTACAAAGATTTTATGACGAATATATGTATAGTGTGAACTAAATCCAACAAAAGCCATTAAATGCTATTTTGAATCAATAGTAATAAAAATCAAAAATTACTCAACAAGTCAAATTAAGTAATAGTGCAGGGAATGGTAGGTTGTAAAAAAACAAGACACAAATTATATAAGGGGATTATATTATATATTCATCAAAATAACTTAATTTAAAAAAAATATTAGAATAAATGTTTGTCTTTTAAAAAGTTACAATTTATTGTTGTAAGTATTTTCGTTAATTTTTAATAAATTTGAAGCAATTACTTTAGAAAACTGCCCCACCCGTCTAAACGGGGGGATATACTATCCCCTCCCATATAATTTTTTTGTCTGGTTTAACCTATGATTCCCTAACTTTTTTTGTGATTTTACGGAAATCACCCCATATTCATATTAATACAGCTTATTTTTTTAACGGCTTAGGGACAACATCCGTAGGACATGAAAATAAAAATTTAAAAAATTAGGGAATTATTTTTTCTTCATTTGGAGCTGATTAGACCCACCCAAGATGAATTTTATTTACCACCTACATTTGCATTATTAAAAAAAAAAATCGTAAATAATTTAACAACGGCAAGAATTTATGTACATAGCTAGCTATATAAAAGTTTTAAAATAAAAAAAAGGCTAACAAAAGTTACGAAAATGCAACTGAACTTTCTTGATTATATATTCCCGACTGCATTGCCGTTGTGAAAACCACATTTCAATTCATGTCAAATTTTCTTATTAAATTCGCGTTCCAATAATAGTAATTAGAATGTAAGCTGCTGTTATAGGTGGTGTGATGGTGTCAGTTAGACACAACATTTTCAAAGATCAATTTATTTAATTAAAACATAAAACACGAACAAAAAATCTCCTTTGACATTATACCACAATATAGTGATGTGCTTCCACTTAAATCTAATTTCATGAACTCCATTAGGTGCTTTCACTTCGACTACTAACCTTCCTCATTCTAATTTGATGTCGACCTTGGCAATAGAGGAAAATAAATCTGAAGATAATTTGATAAATCATATTTTTTTGTGTGTAAATTTTGCTATTCTCGCTACTCAATGCTGAAGGGGATACAAATTTAAAGCTCCTAACGTTAACGTAATAGACATCAAAGTGGTGTCGAAGGAAAGAACAATATTTCAAGGCATATTAAGAGATTTGTGGCGGTGATAATGATGGTGTCCCTTTTTAATTGAACCTAATTGCTTATAGTAGGAAAAGAAAATGTTTCTAGATATTAACATAAATAAGTCGTTATGAACCGAAAAAAAAAAAAAATACTAGGTACTCTAAATTAATACGCTGTTTAGGGTTCACATTAAAAAAGAACGTTTTATAAAAGTTTATATTATAGTCAAGGAGATTATGGGTTTTCTCTCTTTTGAATTTTTAATAAGAACATTTCGCATATAGTGCGTTAGAGTCAAGCATATTTAGTATTGATGAAAAAAATAAGGATACGAATTATAAAACCTTTTTAACAGTTTTATTTTTACAAATAACCCACCATTAAGAGTTGAATTTTAAAAGTCATTATTTTAAGTTTTCTTTAACAGGATGTAGCCGTAGGGAACTCGATATTTTATATTTAGTTAGGGAAGGAACTGAATCATATAATATATAGAAAGTTGTTATGTGATATATAATATTATGATGTAAATTCATCTTTATCATTCATTTATGTTTCTTATGTGAAATGCCTTCAACAGAAGGACTGATTCGTGTTGGTGGGGGGTATTTATAAAAGGTTTTGCAATAAGAGGTTTCATTTTGAATAGCCCCCTGTCATCTTTTGAATCTGTCATATTTTGACATTTTACAAGTCAAAACTACGCCAATACTAAAAATGGAACGATATACGCTTCAACAACGCATTGAAATTCAACAAGATGGCGCTATGTGCCACACAAGCAACGAAAAAATCGCAATTTTGCAAGAAAAGTTTCCTGACTGTGTTATTTCTCGAAGAGGTGATCACAATTGGCCACCGAGATCTTGTGATTTAACATCTTTAGATTTTTTTCTTTGAAGCCAAGTGAAAGATAAGGTCTATGCCAATGCTCACAATCGATTCAAGACCTTAAAGATGGAATTCGTGAAGTTATCGAGAACATACAGCCGCAAATGTGCGAATTGGTCATGGATAAGTTCATGGTGCTGCAACCGTAGCCGTGCAGTGGCGGCCATTTGGCTGATATCGTTTTCCATTGTTAATGACATACCTTTCTATTTACAATGAAATAATCACCCATTGATTTTTCTTAAAAAATAAAATACTCGTTTTTTAGTATAAAAATGAAACCTCTTATTGAAAAACCTTTTATGAACCAATGGTTTTAAAATACCTAACTTAAGAAATAAAAAATTCTGTACCTCCTATAAAGCTTGAATTGAAAACACTTAATTTTATGGACCAAACATTCGCACAACTTTTGAAAATCTTCCACGAATAAACTTTATAAACAATATCCAAGGTTTTTATATTGATCAATAAATCACCTCTGCTTTGATATTATTTTTGTTTTTATTTTGAAAAGCCTAATTTTTGATGACCATACTTTAAGAAACATCATTTTTCATTTATAATCAAATTTGTTATGTCTGCTTTTTTTATCGGTGTCCCTTGTGCCATCACTTTGTAATTATTAGTTGCGTTTATCTTTTTTTTTTTGTGTATAGGAATAAAATAGAATCGATATATTATGTAGATATCTATATACCATACCTACTATTTACAGAGAACTTGCCTTGCTTTTGTCATTACAAAGCTATATTGGCTATTGATTACTTTTTTTTTTGTCCCTTATAAGTTTTGTTGAAAGAAGATAAGAATGTGATTAAGGCCATATGCTGTTTTATAGCTACTTACATGATAGTTTGATACCAACTCGTAAATCAGCTTTATATAGATTAGTGCACATCGAAACAAATCTATAATGGGTTTTAAAAGCAAAACAGTTAGCAATATATGTATATAAAAGCAAAAAAAATAGGGGCTGCATTGATATTGGTTCTATGCAGACATGAGACTTCTGTGTTTCTAATTCATTACATAATTAATTACAAGAACTCATAATTGAGGGATAATGACTAAGTAGGTAATTCCTATGGTTTTATAAAGTCTAAGAAATAATTGGATCGAGAAAGTGTAGGTTGATGTATAATATTCAGAAATGTTAAGTCACGAATAACTATATTATATTGGAACAGAGGTAATCCAAAGATTACGTAAAATTTAATCTTAAACGTTAAAAATGTTTCGCTGATGTATATGAATAGAATTATGGTGCAATTAAAACCAAATCAATTGCTCATCCATACGCTTTGCGATTATATAAGTAGAAATGTGATAGTAAACGATATTTATATTGGGGCTGTTACAAAATGTTTGAGTAAAGTTCTGATTAGTTATCCGACATATCAATATTGGCACAGGGTAATGTGTCCACGGTCCAAACAAAATTAATTTGTGGATTAATAACCAATTTAAGTGTGTCAAAAAACAACTGCATATTTTTCTACACCAGACATAATGACTCTGTGCCAATACTATAGTGTTCCTTAAACATCGATAGTTTTTAACTATCGCAAACATCGATATTTTCAAAGCTATATCAAGTGCTAAAAATTAATGTTTTTTTTAAATCAACCTTTTTTATCTTTTTTTTATCTTAATGGAAAACATTATTGTCCAATGAAATATTGGGATGAAAATGGAACAATTCTCAAGGAAATTGATAATTTGTTCCTTTGCATACCAGCTAATTTTGTTCCCTCCGAGAGTTTTTTTTTTCAAGCTGTGCTTTTTAACTCTCGAATTGATGTAATTGGCCAGGAAACGTTGAAAAATGGAACAAAACTTAAATGATTATATCTTGACTAGTTTTATCGTTGCAAGAAATAAAGAATGTAGGCCAGATATTGAATGCGCAACATGACTTTAAAGCCTAAAGCATTAACTTATTCTTAAAACAAATGATGAAATAGTTGGTTAAAAATTAATCATGGTTTAAAATTAAAAATGTCATTCTAACTACTGAAATGAAAAAAAAAAAAAGTCATTTATTTAGACTTAAGTTTTTTTTATTTTTGTTGGAAACAGCTATCGATACTATCGGGTGTTTTTTGAAAACTATCGCCAACTATCGCAAGTGCGGACTATAGATGTTTAAGGAGAGCTAGCCAATACTTGCATATATGTTTGATGATAACTGAACAGAAATTTATACTGAGACATTGTGTAACAAGCCCTTACTGTTTTAAAATTTGTATACCGATATAACAAAAATAAATTGCCCCTCGTTGGTAAGCGAAAATTACTTGAGAACGACTGGAACAATTTGTTTCATTCTTTTCTAAATATTCGCTCAAATAAGATTTCCACCGAAAACAAGTTGGAACATTTGCTAAAAAATTGAGGAAATTCTGAAAGATATTTTTTCGATAAGATTTTTGAAAGAACTTGTGAACATTACTCTCGTTTCGACCTATGGATTTGCGTAATTCTTATTTTCGGATTCATTTGCACTGTTTTAGTAAAATCGACCCACCCCAATTTTATTATATTTGGGTTTTCGTCTTCCTGAATATTGCCAAAAAGTGAAAAAAATAAATACCCATGACTAGGTCGCATGAACTTGCTCTTGTGGTTAACAACTGTAATGTAACTACATTTTATAGACAAATAGCCATATTCATATGTTCTTCGATAAGTTTTAATTTTGTCACTGCTAAAATAAACTCCGTTTTAAGTTACATTAAAACCCGTTTAAGAGAAAATGAGAAATGTCACAGTCTTTCTTTCACTTAAGCGGGTTTTTTCACTTAAACGAACCCCGCTTAAGTGACAAAAAATTTCACTTAAGCGGAGTCCGGATAAGTGAAGAAAAAAAAAAATGGGAGTGCCGGGACTCACGGTTAAGATGTGTAAACATCAACATTCGTCCGAATGCCTCATAGACCGAGAGCCTACATCAAATTTAGGGTGTGGATGATAGCAAACATTTTTTTTTTGGTATTTTTATATAGATCTTAACTTTTCATTAGCAAATTTGAAAATCGGTAATGATGCATGGAAAATGAAAGCGCAGTCCATGTACTATATGGTCTAAGCAACCAACCACATTTCAACCCAAACTGAACTCGACTTTTTGATTTCGTTTATAAACACTCAGCGTTTAGTTACTGAGCGTACATAGCGTTGAACGCACTCAATTTTCGTGAAGCTCAGAACAGAGATTATGGATAATTCATAAGTCTGCTATTACACGATGAATCTAGTTGCATGCGCCTTCTTCGAATTCTTCTTTGTTATTTCGTCCGCTGTTTCAAGAGCTATTACACGTTGAAACCAAAGTCAGGAATCTAATTTGACAGTTCTCTTTATTTTTCATTTTCGTGTTGGGCTGTGCTCAAGCAATAAAAAAAACTTTTTCTGTTTTTATTTTTGTTTTCATTATTAGATATATTGAAGAAAGAAAGGTTTGTGTGCCTTTAAATGAATATCAGTCAAGAAAAGCAATAATTTTTTTTATATGTTGTTTTTAAAGATGAATTCTCATTTCTGGAAAGCCTTTAAGGCTATCAATAACAGTGCGTTGCATCGAAATTTACTCTTTGAACAACAAAACCATATGAACCAGAATAGTAAAAAACGGACAAGAGAAAAGAGAAACGTCAAATAGTTGCATCGAAAATTTGACTCACGCGACACCGGTCACTTTTTTTCCGTCTCATCTTTTCGATTTTTTTTTCTCTTTTGCACTTACGTAGTTCGAAAAGTCGCATGCGTCTAGATGCATCGTGTAATAGCAGACTTATCTCTGGCTCAGAATCAAAATAACGACCACGGCTACAAGATAAGAATCACGACTACGAGATGAGTGGGCGTAAATTTTATTTTTTTTTAAATTATGCGTTTTCTAAGTTGACGCAAAGTTTTTCAAAAAATTCAAAATTTACACTGAGCCATCTTTGGCGTCTACTTTAAGGTACATACATTCATACAATGTATGTGATGTTTGTTCCGTGAAATAGGCCCCTGGTGTCAAAGCAGTCATGTAATTGAAAAAAAGTAATGCAAAGAATACAAAATACGGATAAAGGTAGCTGCAAACAAACGCGATAGCGGTGGCGATCACGATAAAATTGTGGATGCCATACACATAAATCAAAGGAAAGACACACATCTACACGATTGAAGTGTGCTTTGATTTTTATATGAGGCATCCACATTTTTATCGTGATCGCCACCGCCATCGCGTTGGTTTGCGCGTAGCCTAATGCTAAAGAAGCGTTAAAAAGAGTCTCGTAAAACTTGGCCCACGACTCACAAGGCAACTGGTCTTCCATCTTATCTTTTTTCGCTTTCGCACTCATTATGTTTGAATAGAGTCAGACGCAAAGAATCATCATGTAATAGGGGCTTAATATATCCTCTAAGCAGCCAACCAAATTTCAACCCGAACTGAACTCGACCTTTCGATTTCGTATATAAATACTCAACGTTTAGTTACTGAAAGTACATATTGTTGAACGCACTCAATTTTCGTAAAGCTCAGAATCACGATCACGACCACGATCACGATTATAACGTTACGTTACGTTTTCTTTTCACTCTACCGCCAGTATAGATGTTTACACATCAAAAATTGCACTTAAGCGGATCTAAAAATTATAAAAAGGGTTCTGACACATCAGAAATTCAAATGTCATTTTCGTAATGAAAATTTGGTGGAGGTGAAAAATAAAAAAGAAGTAAAAGCGTTCAGCAAATTTTTTGTTCTGTTCTATTAAATTTTTTTTTCACTTAAGAGAGTTTTTTTTGAAAATTATTAAATTTAACTGCAAATATGTTTGAGGTATCCGGGTTTTTCACTTAAGCGAGTTCCGCTTAAGCGGAGTGTTATAAAGGTAATTGGTCGACAAATACTCGGGGATGAAAAAAGTGTTTCAGATAAGCGGGTTTTTCTCTTAAGCGGGTTTCTCTTAAGCGGGTTTCTCTTAAGCGGGTTTTACTGTATTCAAAGACAGTTCAAACCCATTTTTAAACGATAACCTGGAGTCTTAAAATAGACACAATAAAAAGTATGTTTAAGCTGTTTTTAACTCTATCAAACGTTTCAGCGCGACTGATTTAATTTCGGTGTTTTTTATATTCCAAGTTGTTAAAGTTTTATAAAACATGTTTATAAATTACCTTACATATTATTTACGTTTTTCTTAACAAAAGGACTGCACAACATTGACGGCTTTTAAACGAAGAAATTACCCCCTCCGATTTTTAGGCACGTGGGCGAGGGACATATAATGTGGCCGGGGTAAACAAAGTTGCTAAGGTTGATAAATTGCAGAGGAAAGAGTGTGGAGAGATGTTGCTTTTCATTAAAAATTGCACTCGTCGTCGTCAGTTAGTTTTTTTTTTCACAGATTCAGAGGAAATTATCGTAAAATTGTAGTAGAATATCCTTAAACCTGTTTCTAACTATAAACAAAACTGCCAAATTCTTTATGAATAGCAGCTGTGTCTAACCTAGGTCTTAAATTTAGACCCCGGTTTAGTTAGACTTGGGTTTAAAATATGACTATGAATAAACCCCAAAGTGTTTAACAAATCAAAAATATTAAAAATGAATTTTTTTCTTAGAATACATTTTTGTATGATAACACACTTGTAGTCTAGGCTGCCATACTTTCGCATCATCATATTAATATTGAAGTTTTGAATGAAATAACAACAATAGGTTCAGCCTGTAGAAGCTTGATGGTAACGGTAACTCACCCAAGTGTTGTTGCTTCATTCAAACCTTAAAAAAATTAATTTCAATATTTTTAAATACAACATTGTTTAAAGTATTTAAAAGAATCAGATTGCAAAGCAATAACAAAATGGGTCAATAGTGTTGAATCAAACACAATCGGCGACAGTTAAAAAGGAATAATTATTTATTCAGTTATAATTATGCACATATATATTTTTATATATATATTATAAAAATATATATATATATAGATTAAGTTGTAATGTATGTAGTTCTAAGTTTTGTTCTAAAATACAAAATAATGTAAGTTAAATTGTAGTTTTAGATAGTATAATAATTCAATAGATAAGTTTTAATTATTAATTGACTTTTCAACAAATAGTGCATTGAAATCTTACAAATTTTTGACCGAACCTCGCATTTTGGAAAGTACAAGGTTTTTTTTTGATGTGTAGACTGCGTCAATGTGAGTATACTAAATGATTTTCGGGGCTGTAAACCGCCCAGGGGCGGACTGGGAGTCAAAGGGCCTCCCGGGATTTTAAGAAATAGTGCCACAAAATAATAAAATGAGTAGAAGTAATGAAAAAAGATTATCTACGAAAACGACGATAAAAACTTTGTATCTATACAGAAGTAGTAGTACAATTAATTATTAAAAACAATTGGAAGTCTTTAAACAAAACATAAATTATAACCCACACAATTCGTTACTGTCAATTGGAGTCGAGTGTATGTATACTCCTAATATGACATTAATGAAATAACATAGAAAATATATGTATGTATGTACATATGTATGTATATAATTGATCCTGTATGTATGTTTAACTAGCAGAACTGCAGTGCTCGCCTTGCTTTCGCCTTTATTCTAATAATGTGAAAAATAGTTTAATTACTTTTTTTGTTTATTATATTCAATAATATTAATATGTACTTACACTTACTAAAATGCAATTCAATGATTAGAATTTTGGGTTGCTATCAAATAAAATTTTGAATATTTGAAATAAAAAAAAAAAATAAATTTCGAAAAATGGGTGGGATTTTTCGACTTTTGAAAATATTGCGTTTGGTGGTCGAGGTAATAAACCTAGATGAGCATCACAAACCATTTAGTAAAAAATCGGAACTATTGGTTTATTTCTCTCTATTATAATAAATAAATAAATTAAAAAATGGGTGGTGATAGCTCGTGTAGAACCAGGCCCTAGTGACTTACATTACAACTCTCAATCATCCATGTGTGCGTGTTATTGGCAGGAATAGAGGGGACCTACAATTTTCTGCCGAATCCGAACGGCTAAAACGAGAATCATGACAAAAAAAATTCTGTTTTTTAAAGTGGAATAGGCTAGCAATCGAACCCAAGACCTTCGACGTAACAGTCCTATACGCACTAACCATTACGTCATGGGCTACTACCTACTGAAAATCATTCTTAATTTGACTTACATTTTGGGAATTGGGCTTCAAACTTTGTCAGTTTCTGTGTCTATGTTAGGAAAAAAATACTTAATTATAAAAAGTCATGTTTAGCTTCGTATGCAGTAAAGAGAAATGTTACTTGATTTTTGAAAACATTGCTGCAATAATGCAAATTTTATAATTAATGTTTCTTTCTTTTACAAAAACTTCAAAAATACTCATAAGTCATAACAATTGAAATATCGTTGCTGTACTTTTTTATTTTTTTTTCTGTGGCCCTGAAATATGAATCATGAACTGCCGTTTGAGATTTTTTGTACTTTCGTTGATATTAAACATTTCCTTGAAAGATTTGTAGTTTTTCGCTGCAACATCCAATTCATTTTTATTCTTTACTCGTCTTTTGGAAGCTCTCTTATTCAATTTTGTGAGATTGTTTTCCTTTAAATTAACTTAAAGTATTTCCAAAACCTAAAGAATATAGTTAACTTATAGAGCAATTTGGGGGCTTCCTTAGGTTACAAATGGGGCCACAATAGCTCAATATTTAGTACCAACCACCCTAACTAAAGTTTCGTTTGAAATGTCTAAGAGTACGGTAGGGTCTCAATATTAATTTCACGGGTCATCAATGCAGTTGTGAGGGCCGTGTGGGCCTCCTGAACTTCCTTTGGGGCCACAAAAGCTGTATATTTACTGTTAGGCCCCTATGAAATCCAATTTTATGAACAAAATTTCTTTTAAAAGTACAGAAAATACTGCAGGAGCTTTTGTGCATATTTTACTCGCCCAGGGGCCCACCGGGCAAAATCCCGGTTGCCCGGTGGCCCAGTCCGCCCCTGAAACCGCCCCATTTGGCGGCTGGAGAGAACCATAAGTTCTACAAATAAAATTTTACCTCAGTTTTGTAGAAAATTTTATTTTCTATAATTTTTTCGTTATAAATGTACCTCCCATACAAATGCTTAAAAACCGATTCCTATACGATTGTTATTAAAATTTGTATTTGAGCTAATATCAGTACGAATTACCATTTTATTGGGAAAAAAATGTATCTATCGATTATTCCCGATATCTCTCACAAAACAAGTTATTGGGTTTTCGACTATCTTATTATCTACTGAACCGATTTTACTGAAATTTTGTACACTTCTAATAAGTTTTAAAATATGCAATATCAAAATTTTTAAATAAAAAAATAGTTTAAAAAAAAAAATTTCAATACTTTTTTTTGAAAATTCGATATTTCGAAAAAAAATAAATTATTTTTTTGTCAAAATTAATTTTTCAACTCCGCACTAATAACTGCTAACAAATTGTATACAATTTTTTTTTTTAAATGTTTACATAATTTTATATGTTCAAAATTATTTTTTTGAAAAATTTTTTAACATTTTTTTTTTTAGTTTAAACTGTAAGTTTTATTTCAATGCGTACAATACGCCCACAGTGTGTACTCACATAAATTCTACCATAAATTCTAAATTGGTGTGCAAAAATGGTCATTTAATTGGTCATCTTTTACAACAAAAATAAAACAAAAATAATTCTTTTTGAGACCAAGTTAAAATAACTCTTTTTCTATTTCCTTTATCATTCTATTACATAAGATTTTAAATACAACCCCAATTGCATATAAATGTCAAAATTATGAAGGGATACTAAGGTGTTATTTTTAATTCATCTTTTTTATTTTATTTTTTGTATTCATAAAAAACTAACCTATTTTTATTCACAGCTAATTAATACATATCTTTTACGGTGCTTAGAGCTAAACTATAATTTAATGCCAAGTGAATAAGCTGGTTATTATTTTAACAAAATGCCAGTTAAATTTGGGTTTACAAAGGAAACACGAGGGTGTTTCGAATATTATCGATTACCATACGGGCGGAGTGATCTGACCCCATAGGGTTTTATATACTATAATTACTATAAGAATACATTAAAAATTAATATAAGGGCAAATGTCAAAAAAAAGTTCAAAAAGACAAGCAATTGTTAAAGTTTATGTGATTAAATAATCATAATTTACATGCTTCCCTTGTAATTAATTTATCTTTTTTAATTCACCTGAATTAAATCAGTACTAATAATAATTGAAGGTGCTATGAAAAACCATGCATAATTACAATAAAATGCTTTTGATTGAAACAAAAAAAAACTTCACTCTTGACCAATAAATTTATTTTCGTAAACAAAAACACAAAAATTTAAAATAATTTTTTCTTCTTGCAGGTTGCTTCATCGGATGCCCAAAAGACATTGATGCAGCACTCTGTTGCATTCACAACACAACACGAATCGACGCACATAATAGCATGGTCAACATTCGTGGTATAAGTGTTTGCCTTCTACATACAAAAGTTCCACCCCATCATCATCATCATCATCATATAAAGAAGCTTTAATTACGTATACGCCCGAGTGTTTCGTTGGGGCCCCCTGAAATAAAAACATAGCTATGTAGTTTGCATACAGTTTGCAGCTTGGACTCAAAGAACGGACGGTCAGCTGGATGACACTATCTATACTGGTCGGTCGAAAGTGATTCGAAATTTTTTGAATTTGTTGACGCAAAGTGTAGAATTGTTATATATGTACCGTCATTCTCTTGCCTGTTGATCTGATGATAAAAAAAGTGAGAAAATAATTAATGAATGTTAATTAATATAAAAAATAAAGAAAAAAATATTAAAAATAATATTGTGAAACACTGTGCTTATATTTTAAGTAAAAAAGGGTTTCAGTGTGCGTCTCTGTTTCAATTAAAAAAAAAATAAAAATTCGAAATCAAAGTGCCATCGATATAATTCTGTTCAGTTTTGTTTTTTTTCTTTCCTAAACGACCAATTTAAAGTGAAAAATAAGTTTTTTTTCTCCAAAAATCAAATAAATATATCTTAATTATTTCAAAAGTTCAAACGCTAAGCCAGAGAAGAGGATAATATAACAACAACAACATAATACCTAAAGCGCTTCGCTCCCGTTCTGCAGCTGCTGATATTTTAAAGGTCACAACACATTCAGCGCTGTGTGGCATGCTTTTGGGATGATTTCAATTTTAGCATTTGCATAAATCATATTATACCTACAAAAAAAGTATCTATGCATTTTGAACACAGTGAGTATAAAAAAAATATAAAAATGTCCCTCTAGGAGTATAAGTTGAGCCTTATGTTCTTTGTATTCATGGGGAATACGAAATCAAATCTGAAAACTTATTTGGTTTTTACTTCTACATGAGTCAAAATCTGTTATGAATTTGTTAGTCTGTGCATGTGTTTGTGTATGTTCTTGTCTATAGAGGGTTAAAACATCAAAGCTTAATTTGAATGCTTTTCTGAAGGGAAATCAAAAATATATATATGTATATTTATTTTTTTATTTTTATTTAAACTCTTTATTCAGAGAGCCTTCCGGTAGCACCGCTGTAGCGGAAGAAAAATACAAATAAAGCAACAAACTATTTGCAGAAACTTGAAGGTTGTTTGTTTGCTTTTTTTTGTCTGAGGGTAGTCTTATGTAGTATGTGCACTTCTGAAGAAGTGTGGTACCTATAGTATATATATAGGAAAAGCACTTGAGTAGCATTGAAAATAAACATAACCTATAAAACATGAATATACATATACACAGAGAGACAAAATAATTCAATTTGCCTCGGTGACTTTTTTGCTGTTTATTTTCTTGTGACAACAGAAACGCTTCAATTCGAATTGATTGCATTTTAGAGAAAATATTGGTGTTTACATTTTTGTTTGTTCTAATGAGGATTTTTTTCCCAATAATAATATTTTCTTTATTTTAAAGCTAAGCTTTAGCACACAATTGAAAGTTAAATAAAATTAAATGCAATTACATATTTTGCTGGTATTTCCACACCATATAACAAAATAAAATAAAATAAAATAAAATAAAATAAAATAAAATAAAATAAAATAAATTAAATTAAATTAAATTAAATTAATTTAAAATAAAATAAAATAAAATAAAATAAAATAAAATAAATTAAATTAAATTAAATTAAATTAAATTAAATTAAATTAAATTAAAATAAAATAAAATAAAATAAAATAAAATAAAATAAAATAAAATAAAATAAAATAAAATAAAATAAAATAAAATAAAATAAAATAAAATAAAATAAAATAAAATAAAATAAAACAAAATAAAATAAAGAAATTTTGTTTGAATGCTTTCATTTTACAATTTGATGTTTGAAATGAAAGTGAGGCTTGAGCGAAGTACCTACATAAGTTTATTTTTCTTTTGTGGCTTTTACCGATCTTCCATTTTAAGCTGCATAAAATGCGTTCCGAAATATCAAAGTAAAATGTATGCTAGCATCCTAGATGCGCTTCAGATGCCCATGAATATAGTGCAATGCTACCTCATCAGAACTTTTTGTTTGACGTTTTGGAACTCAGCCAATTTCTTTAATAATGCTTCGAAAGCACTGGCACAATGGAGTTGCACATTTTTACTTGTGATACAGGATGGGAATATTTAGGTATTGCAAAATTATGCATTTGTTAAAAAAAGACTACATTTATTAAAACTTGTTATACAAATTTTAAATTTTTTAAGGGATATTATATTTTTCTTGAAAACGGTTCTCACGATTTGGATAAAAAAAAATTAAAAGTATTATTTTAGACATATTGTGCTACTTTTACATAACTACATGTTCTTAAAAAAAATGGTTTCAGAAGGTAACGTAGGTAGGTACAAAGAAAGATTAACAGCTTCGTCCTTCTCAATTTTTTTTGATAACTCAATACTTATTTGAAAACGACTTTATAGATTTTTTTGTTTTGTGTACTAGCGGTTTTGGGAAACCATCGAAATAATTTTAAAAATTAAACAAAAGCTATAAAAGTATTAACTCCACCAAAAAGTGACCGCCATAATAAAAGGCTATAAGATTAAGATTGGTACGGAATTTTTTAGTTTATTAATTCGGAGTTAAAAATTAATTTTGATGAGAGATACCTTTAATAATCGATATAAAACATATTATAGTTGATCGCGGTACTGATAAAATTTTTAATCAAAATCGTTTTCATTACCGCTTTTTAAACACTTGTATGGGATGTATAGGTAGAGTTATTTTGGGTTATAAGAATAATTTTTATTTATAATCTGCTATAGATAATGTTAAGAAACTGCTAGGTTCCAAGTTTAACAAAAATAGAGTCGTTTTCGAATTATTAAGTTAAAAACAGAAAATTGAAAATTTTGGTACAGAATACTTTACAACTTTCTGAAGCATTCTCTATAAATTGATTTACATAAGTTGAACCTTCTTTGAGAAAATCGAAAATAAAAAAAATGGTTCTATCGGAGGTATCATTTATAACCATTTTTGGAAAAATGTTTGTATATAAAATAATAGCCTTTTTGTAAAAAAAAATACAGAATTAAAAAAAAAAAGTTGTGGGCACGTTTTTGAGAAAAACCAGACTTTCATTATTTGTTAAAAATTTTTGCGGATGGTACCTTTATTTTTGGTCCAAAAAAAAAAAATAAAAAAAAAGTGTCTGCGGAATGCCCAAAAAAGGCTAGGTACCAATGTTTAAAGAAAATCGGCCGACCCGTTGAGATTGCAGCCGAATGAACAGACAGACAGAAGGATAGAATAGCGACACCCAGTTTTTTCATGTGAGCCAAAGTTTGATCAAAATCTCGAATTCGATTTTTACACAATTAAAAACAATACAAAATTTCCCATTTTCGTTTACATTGATTTTGAAATAAATTATTCCGTAGGTACATACATATATGTTTATAAAATTTTCAGAACCCCTTGATAAAAAAATCCAAGAAATATGTTGTGATTTTTTGCGAATATTGTATTGCTTCTATGTACACAAAAAAATTTTATTTTGATCAGCTTAACCGATAATCTTAAAGTCGAAGATACAAAATTATATCCAATACTAAAGAATAAATCTTAATAATTTTACCGTTACTTTTGCCTCCAAGAACAATGATTTATTACAATAATTTTGTAAATCTTCTGGAATTTTAGATACATTCACCCCTGTTCTGAATTCCGATCGTTTGTAAAATCTTTTCGTGTTCAAACTCTAGTTTAGATACTAATACTTTCGGAATGAGTGTGCTTTGACCGAATTAAAAGTCCTTGGCGTTTGAAATTTCGAACTTGTTTTTTATTGATTTCGAAAGAAAAAAAGTGCTTGATTACTGAAAAACCTGAAAATCAGAAACCTATTTTTTGGAATCCGTGCGGAAATTATTTTCGTTTACGGATTTGATTCGGAAAGGAAATCAAATCAGGGGTGATGTGATGTAAGAATCGAAATTATTGTTTTTGATCCCAGAAAAAAATCAACGAAAATGAACAAGTAAAAAAGTAGCCCATAAGCAAAAATCAGCCCACAAATGGGCTACTTTTTACTATCGGCCTTATCACAGGCCCCGTCGTAATAGATTCGTACTACGAATCCCGGAAAAAAGTATTAAACCTGCCGTTGTAACAGAAATATTTCCAAACCAATTCAATGGTCGTGAAAAGTTATATCGATAGCCCACAAAATCGGGGCAATATTTTTCTTACGACGACGATGCTATGACAATTTTTTCAAGATTCGTATTACGAATCTATTACGACGGGGCCTGTGATAAGGCCGTATGTCTTTTTTTTTAAATACATATATTTCGTTAAGTGTACGTTGTTTTTGGAAATTGAGAAGCTGCGTATAACTTTATCCACTGATAATCTTAAGAAAATGTCAAATGTTAAGACGGCCCAAGACATTTTTTTCTACCTGACCTGATTATTGGAAATAGTTCTACAAAATGGTACATATTTTTGCAAGTACCAGGGTGCATAAAAAACAAAGGGAATTAATTAGTATATATAATTTCTTTATTTGAGAGTCTATTATTTCTTAAATTTTTTAGATCAACGTGGAATAAGGTCGCATAGGGGCGTCAATTTGTATCTTCTTTTGAAGACCTTCTTAACGACTTTACTCAAGATTTCAAGTGATATTATTCAAGATTCTCCTCGAATATTATTTGGAATATAGTCTTTGGCTTATTGACGTATGCTCTTTCTTTGAAATATCGTCAAAGAAAGAAATTGGGATGGTTAAATCCGAAGAATGAAGTTAATTGAAATCGTTCCTTTCTGAAAAAGCGCCTTTCAGTGGCGATGTTGCCCAATCTTGTTCAAACTACATATTTGTATCCGCAGCTGTTTTAAAAGAAAATTCTAAGGATTTTTTGGGCGTTTGAATAGTTGACCGTTGAATTTTTAAAATAAAATTCAATTCCTTGTTCAATAGTGAATCTTTCCATTTTGAAGTTTCCTTGTCTTGACATAAATAAATAAAAAAAATAAAAAAAACAAATTCAAATTCAAATATAAAGATGTTATAGACTATTGATCATTCATTAGACTACCCTATATATTGATTGCACATTAAAGGGTTTTTAAAATGAAACATAGGGAAGTGTTCAACTGAAAATTATAAAAATATAAGCACTGTATTGATATCATAGAATATGTCAGGGCTGAGAATACCATGGCCATATGAAGAACAGTAGATTAGATTCATTAGAGGCATCTGATTATTACCATTTTAAATTATTACCTTCATACATAAAACTGATATATTATCCATTTCTCCTAGTTTGGATATTAAATTGTCTAATCTAATAAATGATACACAAACAGTATCTATACTCAACTTCTATTGCTGCAATCGGTAAATCCATACAAGAACCATTTGCAAAATTGTGTCAAACAATTTTATTGATAAATATCATTTATCTTCCCATATTGTAATACTTGCTTCTATGACATTATCTGCATTCGATTTCATAAACCTTCGTATCGTTGCCAAGAAAAAATAAAAAAAAATACATTGAAATTGCTTTATATCTGAAAATACAATCCAAACAAAAACCTACAATCAATTCCAAGAAAGAAGTACATATTTCAAATACTGTTATATTTTATATTATCGTATGTACCTATTTGTTTGTTGTTATACACCCTCTGAGTATACAATATAATAAATCTTATTAGAACCATATAGATAGATCTAGGACAGAACCCTTTTTTGGGAAATAAAAATGTTGATCATAAATTTATACGATAGCAACAAATACAACTCATTTTAATAAACCGTTACAGATTTATCTTTTCACAATGCCACCAACGATATCGCAGGAAGGTCAGTGCTCAATATTTCTGCGTCACAATTTTCTTTTTATAAAAATTTACGTTTTTGATGACTGCCTCCGACTGACTATTATTTCTCTGTCCCCAAAGAGATATATGGTACATGAATATTTTATTTATAGTAATCAAAATTTAATTTGACAGTGAGTATGAAAAGAAAGTGTACACACTTTAGCATATTGTGGAAAATTATAATTTGCAAACTGAAATATAATTTTGACTATCTGAAATAATATAAGTTAATAAATTGGTACGAATCCCGGATGTTAAAAACAAAGTCAATATCTCGAATGGCAAAAAATTGTGACAATGGTTGTCCATAATTCCAAAATTCCGAAATAGTAATAATTGTTTTGGTGCTAAGTAAATTCGTGATTTTGGGATTTGAGATTTAAAGAAATATTCGTTCTTATGTTATTTTAATATCATCAAAGCGAATTTTTCATTTCTTTTTTAAATCAAAAATAGATACATTTTGTTTTGAAGTTTTCTGTTATTTATTAGTGCAGATATGCTAATTATTTAACTCATTTCTTTGAAAATCTTTTGAGTAAACAGGAGCCCTTGAAAAAAAATTTATAATTTTTTTTGTTTTTAATGTGGAGCACGGCACAGTAGATACCTATTTGGTTTTTATATCATATCCACGTCCATTTTAAGGAGGTCAATTTAAAAAAGATAAAACTTTTCTATCAATTCCATTATGTCCTTTTAAAATTAAAACTCCGCAGGACCAAACAATCCATTATATTTTTTGGTAATACCTTAAAGAAATTGTTGGTAGTGAAATAGTATTAAAAAAGTACTAAAATAGTATATGAAATTTTGGATCAATTTGTCATTTTGGGAATTTGGGATTTTGGTATGTGCGATAATGAGAATTTGTGATTTGTGACTGATTAAAATTCAGGATTTTGTTTTTGTTTGGGGTTTAGGATAAAGGACCGTTCCCGGTATACTTTAAAATATTGATATTCTGTTGTATACTGCTATATTATTAGCTTTGTGTTTGGGTACAAAATTTTCTGTCTGAGTAAGTGGCACTTAAGGCGCCAGTTATAGCGATCAGAAAAACCCATCCGAAAAACTTGAAACAGTATGAAATTGATTCTTTTTTCTGATGGTTGTTTATAGCAATCAGAAAAAATGTGTCAGAAAAAGTGAAGCAAACCGAAAACAAACAAAAAGCCGCCATGATTTTTTCTGATTGAAATGTCAGACAAATATTTTCGGATAAAATTCTTTCAGTGGAACAGAAAAAAATTGGAACACAAATCAGTGGAACGATTTGTTCCCTTTTCTGTCAAAAAGCAATCAGTTGATAGGAAAAATGTAATTTCATCCGAAAAACAAGTAAATCCATTTAAAAGATAAAAATATATATTTTTTTGGCAATTTTTTTCCCGAAAAAAATTCTACGCTGATTTACTCGTCGATTGATATATCATTTGCCTATCAAATCGAATTGAAAAGTAATAAAATTAACTTTAATCGATTTTTTTTTCGGATGGTTTTTTCTGATCGCTATATAACCGGCACCCAAATGCCCAATAAGGGAAACTTAAGTGTCACATATTCCGATAAGTTTACACTGTGAAATTGGTCATTAGTTTTTCATATTTGACCCATAAGTGACACTAACTTCAATTGTGAAACTGGGGGTTCATCCGGATCTGAGATTTTTCAAATCAAATTTCGTGACGTAAAATTGAAAAAAAAAACAACATAATTTTGATGGTTTAGTGCAGCTTTGTTATATAATTCGGAAGTCATCAATTTTTTGAAAATATGTTTAATCTTAAAGAACATTAAATTTCCTACAAATGTTGTTACTATAAATTTGTTTCCTCGAACGAACCATTTGAGCTTAACCGCTAGTTAAAAATTGTCATATTTAATCTGTCTCCGCAAAAAATAATTTTTACTTGCGATATATATATGTACATACATATGTATGTACATATATACGAACATAAAGAAAAGCTAGAGTATAAAGCTAAAAACAAAAAAAAAACATGTTAATCTTCGTTATATGGGAAAGATAGTTTTCTAAAAAATTTACTTACATTGGAAACAAAAATATTCAACAATAACGGCAGCACTGGCAACGTCCTACTATAACTTTTTATTCCCTTTTTCATCTCCTTTCCGAACCAAGTTATTTTAATTAATAGTTTTTAAAAAATTAAATTGAACATCAAATTTAATACAAACATTTTTGTTTTTTATAATTTTGTCCAAACTGATTTTATTTTAATTTCACATTTTTAATTTTATTAAAAACCAAGAAACATTTGAGCATCGACTAAAAAATTATATGCGCGGAACAAAAATAATACTTTATACCGTTTGAGTTTTTGAAAAAATCTTTTTAAACAAACTTGTTTTACTGTCAAAATTTTGAGTCAAGAAAATAAGAACGAAATCTGGCTTCAACAAATGCTATATTGTAAGGGTTACCATTGTTGATAATTTTTGTTTTATTTTCCGTCAATGTTTTAGAAAATTGCCCCTCCCGCCCTAACGGGGAAAAATTTAGCTCCTTCCTTTCTTTTTCTATCCTCGGCCCAACCAACATGGTCTAGCATTTTGTCGCATTATATGTGAAATCGAACTCGAGATTTTGATCGAACTTGACATTACAATGATTGGGATATAGCTTTAACAGATAGGTCGATTTTTTCAATCTTGATTGCAATTTTTGGACATTTCTGTCAAATTTTTGTTCAGTTTCTTTTTAGGACTTTTATAGGACTGATATAAAACTTTATAGCACTAAATAATGGCTCCAGAGGTTTAGAAAAGTATTTTTTTTTCTTGTCTCGAATCATGTCTTATAACCCTGTATAAAATATTGTAAACCTTTTTCAGAAAAAAAAAAACACTTTTTGTTGAAAAAAAATTTTCCAAAAAGTAATTATTAATGGCACCTCACATAGAAAAACTTTTTTCATTTTCGCTTTTAACAAAAACGGCTCAACTGATTTTGGTCAATTTTCTACCCAATTAACAAACTCTCCAGAGCTAAGCTCTTGAAATCTGAAAAAAAAACTTCCATAAGACTCTTTTATTATTATTATTTATTATTATTATTTATTACAATCTACATAAATGTATAGAATAATACTTAAAACTAATAGCTGCCATTGCTTCTAGCTGACTCTTTTATATCCCATTGCTATACTTAAAAATTATTTTCTTGTTATAAATAGGTCTCATAGCATTTTTATTTTGGGAGCTGAACACTTTTCTATCTTTTTCTCTCTTCAAAATACTTAAATCTAGCTTAATCAATGTTTCTTCTTGGAATAGGATTATGTAAACTAACAGTCTTATAAGAATCCTTTTGTGAAAATTGAGCTCCAAACAGATGTTCGTAGTCTTTATAATCCCATAACAACACTTATATAAGAGTTTTAGTCTTTTTATACTTCTATGAAAACCATTACGGGATCTGAGTTTAATACCTCCTATATCAAGAGTATCTGGAGTCCAAATACAAAAAGTATTGCAATATGAGGCTTATGAGATCGCTTATAACAGTGTTATAAAAATCTAGTAGTATTCTTCAAGAATACTTTTAGCTCCCATACTATAATCTAGTTAAGCTCTTGGAGATCTTATGAGAGGCAAAATGTTACATCGGAAATGGAGAATGTTTTTAAATTTTAAATTTAAATTTTACCAAAGTTTCCAAAAACTATTTTTTGGGATTTTTAAAAAAAGATTCCAATTTTTTTGTAGAACTAATTTTTTCGAAAAATATGGAAAATAGATACCATCAATTTTCTTTTCTTAAAATGGTTTACAATTCAGGGTGTTTTGCATAAGATGCAAAAAAGACAAGGTTGGGTTGTGACAAGAACAAAAATCGCTTAGGAAAAGGGGTCTTTTTCCTCGTTTAAGAGCAACACCTACAATGTCAAGTTATAAAACCAAAAATTAATTAATTAAGTTTTGGAAAAATTAATTTTCAAACTCAAAATTTTGAAAAAAAAATGAAAAAAAAAATTGTTCGAACTAATTTTGTTCAAAATTGCACATTATTAATAAGTATTTTTGCATTTAATATTAACAATGCCCTAATCAATTTTGAATCAAAAACTACAAAACAGATTCTAAAACGCCTTCTAATTTTTTTGAATTCCGAAAATAACAAAAATAAGTTTTCTTTAATTTGACATCAATCCGTTATTGAAGTTGTTCTATCTTATTTCCACTTAATAAGTAGTAAAGTGGATTTTATTATTTTCGATTTCCTCAACAAACTAAAAGAAATTTAAGCATAACATGGTTTTTAGTCTTTGAAAATTTGTAAAATTTTAAACAAAATTAGTGTGAACACAATTTTGTTTTCATTACTTTTTTTCCATGATCCAGACAAGAATCCACATTTACCCTCTCTGAAAAAAAATTAACTTTCCACCATGTAGATATTTTTACGGTCTCTTATGAGTTTTAGTTAGACACCGCAGAATTACCAAGTTTTTTTCTCTCAAAAAAAAAAAAAACCATTTACCGCATAATCATTTGCATAGACTCTTTTTATTCTTGGTTCTAATGGCAAATAAAGCATTTATGGTATTCTAATTTTCAACAACAGATAACTTTTGTTCTGAAATTTAACCATCGTCTAATAAAAATGAGTATATTTTAATTTTTTTTGAGGGAGGTAGTACATTATCGTCTTTACTTCTTTATCATTAAATTTAACAATCAAAAATACCATAAAATCATACGTCATAAATTGTACTAAAATAAATGTTTCCAAAAGAAAAAAAAAACACTTAAAAGAAAAAAAGTCTTTTGTAGACTTTTTAATACTTCATTGTTTTATGTGTAGATATATGTAAAGGAAACGTTTCCACCAAGTTTCATGAGTGCAAGAATTTTTTCGTTCGAGGCGTTTTTTCTTATTATTATTTAACTTTTAGATACTGAAATAAAATAAATAAAAACAAAATGTTCAAGTTTGTGAAATATCAACAAAATAATATAAAATAATTTCATATTTTAAATAAAAATAAACAATGTACATAAACTTAACACAGCCATAGGAATATAAAAAATATTTGCACTTCTTTTATTAGAAATTAAGAAATTACACCATAAGCCCATAGATCTTTTTTTTTAATCACCTGTTTTTTAATGTTCGTTGCTTCTTATCTTTTCGTTTATATTTATATATACATTTTGTGTATTTAAAAAAATTACGTTAAATCAACAAATGCCTATTTTAACTAATACACTAACGCTATAATATATGAAAACTCTGACATTTATTGTAAAAAAAGTTATGTTTCCTTTATATATAATTTTAATATACATTTTTTTTTATCTTATTATCTTTTCCGATTGATTCCGACACAACACACCAATCCGCGAGTTTAGTTTGGTTTTGGCTTAACGCTATTAGTTTTGAAAACGTAAGATATGTCCAATTTTGTTATTAATTTTTTGTTGTCAATAAAATAAAATCATGAATTTAGTGCTTATTTTTTGCTTCCAAGACAATTTGGATAACAGCTTGGCACAACTTTAACCGCTTTTCAATTAAATTTTTGTTCAGACAAAGTTATGTGGTTATGCTATAAAGTAAACTTAATTGAAAAATCAGCAATTTATATTGCGTCAATGCCAGTAGATTGATAGAACTCCAAACGGCTACCACTTATACGTATGTGCTTTATTATAATACATATCTATTATATTCTTCAATATATTAATTCGATTTAAGTGGTTACCTAAATAAACTAAAAACCCTATTCAAACGACCGCACATCGTGAATTTAATCGAATGTTTCAGCGGTTTGCTGTCACTCAAAACTTTTGTCATACTACACCCACATATCTATCTTGCTCCTGAAGCCAAGACCCAAAACCTTTTATTTGTTGAGATACATATATTTCCAGTGGTAATCTTAAAGTATACCTAAATAAAAAAAAAAAACAGAAAATAACATGATTTTTGAAGTGACTTTCGAGGGTTTAGTTCATCCTAAGTGTCTGTGACATAAGACATATTTATTTATAAAAATACGGCAGTCAAGAGGATGTTTCGATTTGAAGAATTTTAAATGGTTGCCTTCATTATTGGTGGACAAAGGATTTTCAATAAATAACGAAACATTTATTGAGACTTACCACGACAAATAGAAGTCTGATGTTCAGGGTGGCCCCTCGTAAAATAGCGATATAATTCCAACTTAAACTTAGGGGTAAAGAATAGAATAATTAAGTTGCTGTTTTAGTTAATAAAATTAAATATTAATTGCGATGTAGCCTGTGTGTGTTGCATGTGTGGTTATCAGTCTTTAATTAGCCACTTATTTGTTTTCAAAATAATGGTTGGTTTCTGCCTACATTTAATTTACTTTTCTAAGTAATGTTAGGTTGCCACTTGTCTTTGAAACATGCAATTTGACAAGTGAGGGTAGGGGATAAACCACAAAGTTACCCCAAATTATTTATGAAACCCTCCGAATGAAAAAAAAAGAATCGTTTTGAAAATAAATGAATCCTTTCGAGATTAAATGCAAAATTTAAAAAAATGTCGGATTTTAGGGATTATCAAAACTTTTTTATTTTATAAAAATACAAAAAAAAATAAATACATTAAATCTTTAAAATACAAAAAATATTTTAATAGAATACAAAAATGTTTTATTTGTCATTGATTGTGAAAAAAATTAATCCTCCGCGATACAGTTGTATCACAGTGGTAATTTTGATACCAGCTATATTTAATACAACACTCTTTGCTGGCTGGTTTTTTGGTTGGTACTGTAGCAGGTTCTCTTCTCCGTCTTTACTTAACACAATTATCTTAAACGGACATCCATAAGGATTGTTCTAACTCCTCAAAAAATATTTTTTTCGAATTTTGAAAGATGAGCATTTTTTTAAAAATCAAAAAAAATATTTTTTGAGTTAGAACAATTCTAAAGGATGGTCGTTTGAGATAATTGTGTTTTTCGAAATGGTCATCTTTTAAAATTCGCGAAAAATGAAAAAAAAAATATTTCCAGGCGTGGTCAAAAAAAAGTTAAGGGATGGTCTGGTCAATAATGGTCGAAAATAGACCAATCGAATGTATTAATCAATTTTGAAATAATCGATTTTTTTTGGGGCGGTGGAGTTCTTTTGGCCCCCCATTTTACAAAATCGATTTTTTAGATAACTGGGGGTGGTCAAAAATTATAATTTAATTGGCCATGCTTTAGAAAAGAATCAACAAAATCGGACACTTTTTGGAGCCAAGTTAACACAGCTTTGAAAAGGTTCCTTAAAGAGTGTTTTTTCGTACTAAGGAAATTCCATTCAAAATCTTCAAAGATCTTATCAGGTGATCAATATGCGATCAAGTGAAAACCAAAGTTTGGGCGTATTAAATTGTTCAACTATTTTAGTAGTATTTTATTATTTAAAAAAAACTGCCAGAGTCGATAGCATTGGTTTTTTTCGAGATATTCGAACCGAAAAGCATTTTTGTTTTTGTTGTAGTTTTATTTTGCATATTTTTTTGTTTAAAAAAAAACGGTCAATTGAATGTTTTTACAAAATTTATCAGTTATTGACCACTAGCCCGGCGTCGAAATCTACAGTTTTCATATTCGAGATATTCGAGACGAAAATTATTTTTAAAGAATTTGTTGTTTTTTTCTTGTAGTTTATTTTGTTTGTTTAAAAAAAATGTGAATTGAATTTTATTATATACCCCATCAATTCTCAGTTACGACATTGTATATAAAATAAAATTATCCCAAAGTCAATAACATTGTTGGTTTTCAAGATATATGGGGGAAACACATGTTTGAATAATTTTTTTTTGTAGTTTTGTTCTGCAATTTTGTTGCTTAAAAAAAAAACCGTCAACTGAATGTTTCTACAAACTTTATCAGTTATTGAATACATCAAATTGTGTTTAGAATAATATTCAGTCCGGCTTCGAAATCAGTGTTTGTTCTCAAAATATTCGTGTCAAAATAAGTTTTTCCACAATTTTTTGTATTTTTTTTGTAGTTTTTTTGTTTAAAAAAATTCAATTGAATTTGGTTAAAAATCAGACCAGTAATCAAATATAGCATCGTGTGTAGAGTGAAATTAAATATAATCGAGCCGAAAAACGATTTTCTACAAATTTCTGCATGTTTTTTTATGTAAAAAGAAACTGTGATGATATTTTTTAAATTCTTTCCACTTCTTTCTAGAATAAAATTTAGCCGCAGTCATTCGCATTTTTTTTTCTCGAAATATTCTAAACGAACGACATTTTATAATTTTAAAATTCTATAATAAGAAAGCGGCTTATTGATTTTTTTTTTAAATTCCTTTCTGCACGTTATGACGTTATTATGTGTAAAATAACATTTATTTGAAGTCAATATCTCTATTCGTTCTCGAGATACGGTGAACGAATGTATCACGAACGTACAAACGTTCGACAAAATGGGAAGTTAAAAATATAGTACATAATAACGTAAATAGGGCGTATATAATACTCTTTTTGAAGGTAACATTTACGACATCATTAAAATTTTCATAATAACGTAAAATTTTGAGCAAAATTAGTTAAAACTTTTTTTTTTTTTGAATTTTGAGTTTGAAAATTCATTTCTCCAAAACTATTCACTTAAACAATTGGTTTTGAAAATAAAAAAATAAAAATAAAAATAAAAATAATAAATGGATTTCTGGTTTAAAAAAGGTATAACATGACACTGTAAGTGTTGCCGTTCATTTTTAATGAATATTTTTCTATTTTAAGTCAATTTTTTTTTTTGAAAATGGACCCTCCCGCATAAACAGGGTGAAATAGACTTCCCCTCCCATACGAATTTCCTCTTGTCTTGACCCAACCTACACGCCCTAGCCCATTGCCGTAACTTATATTCAAAAATATTGGGGCATGTTAGTTGGATATTTTACATTTTAGCAATCAAGCAAAAACAAATTGTAAAATCCAGTTTATTTCAATGTGCTCAAAAATTGAAATAAAAAATTTATTTCTGAAAAAAAAGTTTTCGTAATTTTTAATTTTCGGGAAACTTAAAACTAAAAAAAACATAAAACTAACTAAGTTCTGGCGTTAGACTTAAAATTTATTAAATTAAAATTCATATCATATTCAGCACTTTACATTTTTAAAAAGCGTCAATACACTTCTTTTTTCCATTTTTGTTTATGAAAAATCTTTAGTTTGAAAGCAATTTTTTCATAATTTACATATTCATTGAAATAGAAATATTAAAAAATAAAATTAAAGCATATCTATATTCCTTGTTTTGAAAGGAATAGTAAAAATAGACAATGGTAAGTGCTGTCAATTGAATTTTTTTCATTTTTGATATCAAACATATTGTTTGCAATTTCGATAGAATTTTCAAAAATTGGATAAAACTGTATGATGTTGCACCTATGCACAAAACCTTTCAAACTCATAAAGCCTATTTATTGAATAACGGTGTACAAGCAAAACTTTCAACAAAAATCACACGAAACACACTTTTAAAACTATAAATCCACTGCGATTTTTCTCAAACTTTGAGACCAATTAATTCTGCATCACATGGCTCCCTCATAACGATTTCTTCATTAACTTTAAGTGGTAATGTTACTTGTATACCAAATTCCTTTTTTTTAAACTTTCAATTTTTGTATTGAAATCTTAATATATAATTCGAAAACGACTTGTTCCATCTTTATTAAACTTGGCACCTAGCAGTTTGAAAAAAAAATATTCTTATAACGGTAGGTACCAAAAGTGTTTTAAAACCTTTAAGGAAAATTTCACTTTTATTAAAAAGGAGTGCTACCATTTTGATTAAATTCTTTACATTAGCTGTCAGTACGATTTTTCAAGCAGTAAAACATTTCATCAAAGCAAATCTGTTTTTTTTTTACATTTTGATTTAAATCACAATTTAAATCTAAAATAGGAAAATGAAAAATTAAAAAATTAAATTAAAATTTAAACTAAAAACACAGTGTTTGGATGGGAACTCACTTTTAAAGCTCACTGTATATTTACTATTTGTGTGATTTATATTATCAAAACTCATATGAATGCCCCATGGATTCCTAATATCGCCAAAGGTGTTCGTCATTGAATAAAAATATCAGTTTAAATTTGCATATTATAAAAATCGAAAAAAGTGAAGAAAATCAGCCTTGTCGCATCTTCTTATAATATATATGTACTGAAACTGTGCCACATTTTTGTTTTTGAATCAATATTCTTAAGGAAAATTAATTGCTATATGATAAAAGCTCAACGTCTGAAGGGTAAGGCCGTGCTGATGACTCGACTGAAACTTGTATCATCATGGTACCTTCCTCTTCTTGATGTTTGTCTGTTTGTTTGTTCTACATGAGCAGAGCAGCTAGGATGATGCTCTCAATTATTGTGTTGAAGAGCATTGCCAAGGTACTAAGAATGACACAGAAATAAAATTAAATTTGATCTAAAAATAAATAAAAGCATCGGTGAATCCGAATGTGTTGTGATTTTTTGTGTTGTTGTGGATGCTAATGCATGCATGCCTAGCCACCATTATAGCCATCAGATGAAAATATTCTTCCTCGTATGTATAATGTGGTTGCCAAATAAATTTAGGATCTTCAATGATTGAAGCGAAAAAAAAGGAAAACATTGCTAATGACCTTAGAAATGCTTTTGTTTTCAGCATAATAATTGAAACAACTTTTAATTTGTAATAATTAAGACAGAATAATTTCCTTTAAGCAACATTTTGTATGTCTAGGTCATATTCTATACAAAGTTGTATTTAATTTAAAAACAAAATAATTAGACGATTTTTCAAAACGGAATTATGAAGCAACCTTAACTTTGAAATTTTGACACAACATTGAAGCAAAATTGCACTAGAACTTAGAGCTTGCTTGTTGTATGTATTTAATTTTTTCCAAATTGAATGTCTAACTTTTCTGGACTTAAACCGACATAATATTATATGAATCTATCAAGTTGTTGAGTGAATGAAGGCTTTATACATGCCAATAATACCGCCAAAAATGTTTAAACTTTTATGAAATATATTTAAGGTCTCAACAAAAATTTAAATAAAACGTTTGGAATTCAAATGTTATTTTTTCGCACACAGTTAATAGTCCGGTAAATTTATTATAAGAGGACAAAAGAGTAGAGACTTCTATAAATATTTTACTACAATTATTTGCAGAACAAAAACCAGAATGACAGTCTTCACTTATGATTTATTTCATTTTTATATAAAATTTTTCGTTTGGCAGCGACTGACTAAAGTATGAAAATACAACAATTAAAACGAACGCATTTAGATATCTAGAATGAGTTCTTTCTAGTCATATGACAACGTTTTATTTGATCATACTTAAACACAATTTTTCCTTAGCAATTAAGTAAAAAAAAAATTAGCATAACGTAAAATCCCCTTTTTTGACTTTTGAGGTTCAAAAAATTAATTTTTCCCTTTTAGCTTATTTTAAACGTAAAATTCCCTCAAAAAGGGATAAATCCCACGATCTGACATCACTGGACTCTGAGATAGCAGACGTCACAAAATTTTAGTCTAAGATAGCAGATGTCACCAAACTACAGTTTTAGATAGCAGACGTCACAAAATTTCAGTCTATGATAGCAGATGTCACCAAATTACAGTCTGAGATAGCAGATTTCACTAAATATACAGTCTGAGATATAGCTAACGTCATTAACTAACTACTTTAAACCTGGGCTCTCACTATTAGAAAAAGTTGTCTAAATTGTTAAAAAAAAATGAATTTATGCAAAAAAAATATCCAAAAAATGTCGAAACTAGTTTTATATTTGTTGAGTTGTTTTAGCAATAAAAAAAAGATGTTTCATACTTCTTTTCCATTTTCTCTTATTTATTATATTATATTATAATATAAAACTATAATTGATTATAATGTAATATTAAATAGTTAGGTATATGTATAAATGTTTAGTAAAAAATCCTAAAAATTTTCAGCTACACCCCATATCTTGTTACCCAGTTTTGCATTTTATTTGTAATTTATAACACTAGTTTAGGTTAATTTCTGGATCCGCAGTGTCCAAATTTCAATTTTTGTATTCATTCATTATTTATCAAAATAAAGTAAAAACACAACTATACCTACATATTCCATATATGTATAGGTATGTACAATGTACATATTTTTGTATGTGGAAAGAGTTGAAGTATTTTATTTTTAATTAACAACTTTCCCAGATATTGGCGAGGCTCAATTGCAACTTGTTTCCCTATATGGAAATTAAAATATGGAAATAACACCAACAAGTTATATCTATGTATATGGTAGGTATGTAATAATTTTAAAACTTTCTAAAGCTGCATAATGTTTTGTTTGTCACATGAAGTCATGGAAACAACAATTCAAACCTAACGCAATACAATATCTATTTATATTGTAGGTATAATATGTAGAACAATTTTTTGTAAGGCTCTAGGTATACCCACATAGGCGACAGTTGAATAGATTTTCAACCACTGAAAAACAGAAACGAAAACTATAATGAATGCAGTTTCCACTCAAAACACAAATAAAACAACTTCTGTGCTATATATAAGTTCTGAACATATATGTACATTGTACATAACTTCTTTAACGCCAACCTCAAGTGCGGAAAAAAAAACATGCAGGGGACGAGAACCCATTATACAAAACATGAATAGAGGTACCTAACCTATACCTACAAAAGTTCAACCTCGCAGGAGCTACCTTTACATTTTGTCATGAATACTTTTATTTTTTTTTTTTTTATTTGAATCTTTTTTACAATCAAATGTTGAGGTTAATTAGCTGCTGGCTTGAGAACAAAAGATTGGCAGAATAAGCATAGAGTGGCGGTAGTATATTATTTTTTTGATTTAAAATAAAATACTTTTTTATTTATTTCGACCACGAATATGTATAATGGTTTTTGTTTGTTATTTTGTTGTATACGCTCACTAAAGGTGTTTTGACTGCCTTTAAAATGATCAAGTGTGGTTCACAGCACAGAATTTAAAGCAATCCCGAATTACCACTACCGATAATTCTAGAAAATAGGCAATTGCTTGATATAAAGCCAAAAAACAAATACCCATCAACTTTCCCTCACTGTCCATATATATAACCGAAGCTATCGCAGGTCAAAAATATTAAAATATTACATAATATTATTTTTTCTGTAAAATTATAATTCACACTCAGTTTGAATACAAATGAATTTATATGAGACTGTTGATAAGCTCTGCCTTAATTGTCAGTCTTCTTTTTAAAAGTCTTAGATTGTAGATTGATAGTGAGAGCCTAAGTTTAAAGTATAGTTAGTTAATGACGTTAGCTACCTCAGACTGTAATTTAGGTAGTGAACTCTGCTATCTCAGACTGTAAAATGTAAATGGTGACATCTGCTATCTTATAGACTGTAATTTAGTGACATCTGCTATCTCAGACTGTAATTTGGTGACATCTGCTATCTTAGACTAAAATTTTGTGACGTATGCTATCTCAGAGTGATGTCAGATCGTGGGATTTATACCTTTTTGTGGGAATTTTAAAATAAGCTAAAAGGGAAAAATTAATTTTTCGAATTTATACAAAAATGAAATATGTAAATCATAAGCGACTATCATTCTGGTTATTGTTCTCTTTCTTCTCCTCTTATAAAAAATTTCCTGGACCGTTAACTGTGTGCGAAAGAATAACATTTGAATTTTATTTGTTTTTTTTTTTTTTTAATTCACGCACTCAATGTGAAGGTTAAATTTTTTACAAAAACTGAACTATAATGAAATACAGTAAAACCCGCTTAAGAGAAACCCGCTTAAGAGAAAAACCCGCTTATCTGAAACACTTTTTTCATCCCCGAGTATTTGTCTACCAATTACCTTTATAACACTCCGCTTAAGCGAAACTCGTTTAAGTGAAAAACCCGGATACCTGAAACATATTTTCAGTTAAATTTTTTTATTTTCATTAAGAAAAACTCTCTTAAGTGAAAAAAATTAATAGAACAGAACAAAAAACTTGCTGAACGCTTTTACTTCTTCTTTATTTTTCACCTCCACCAAATTTTTATGACGAAAATAACATTTGAATTTCTGTAATGTCCGAAATTTTTTTAATCCGCTTAAGTGCAAAACCCGCTTAATTGAAAGAAAGACTGTGAGATTTTGCACTCTCTTAAGCGGGTTTTACTGTATTATGTTTTTTTTTTTAATTTATTTTTTCCTATGGAAAACTGTGGGATATTTTATAACAAAGGTGTGGGAAAAAAAGGGAATTTTTGGTATCACTGTGGGAAAATCTGGATCCAAAGTCTGGCATCACTGTCTCAGACTGTTATTTATGCCCATATTATTTACTCAATACATCCAGATTAAAACTTAAATCCGGATGTATTTAAATTGAATTTGTATATAATTTACATCTAGATTTAAGTTTTAATCTGGATTTATCAAGTGAATAATATGGCGGTTACTGTCATTAGACTGTAATTTAGTGACTTCTGCTATCTCAGACAAACAAAAACAAATCAAAACAATCAAAGCAAGCTCCTCATTGGCCCATTCTATTTTCCGAAATTCACATCTGAAAAAATAAATGAAATTCAAATTGATAATGGTGTGACAGCTCGTGGACAACCAATGCCTATAGTGACTAACAATATTCTTAGACATTCTTTTGGAAAAATAATAGAATTTTAGAGGACCTACCATTTTTTGCCGAATCCAAACGGCTAAGATCAAACACATTTTTTCATGACAAAATATACTCTTGTATGATTTGTCACTTCCTCTTAAGACATCTGCAAAAATACTAAAGCTGATTCGATCGTAAACGCCAAGACTGCATAAATCGTATATCTAATTATTAATGTTAACATAAATTTTACTGACAAATCATATCATTATAGCTCTTTAATTTATTATTTTTCTTATTAATTTTTTTTTATATTTTTATGTTTTTGTCCCCTTAACGGCTTATCACACTAAAATGTATCTTAATATATTTCTAATAGCAACACTTTATTGTTGATGGATTATAAACCTCTTAGTTTTATAGCTGTAGGTATACCTTGATGTGTTTGAAAATACTCTAACATAACATTAAATAATTACTTAATGCAGTATAATCTCCTTTGTCATTTAAGTAACATGGTTTGTTTGATGTGCAGGGCACAGCACAGCACAACACAATAATTAACTTACTTTCCAAAAGGAGACATACGAGTATAAATACCGTCAGGACACGTAGAAGTGCTAAACAGTGGCGGAGTTTGATTTTCAGTAAAAATTCAGAAGGCGTCAGTTCATATATAATAAAAATAACAAGAGTGATTCATCTTCATTGTGAACTGAATAAATAAAATATTTAATTTCAGAAAACTAAATTGAAAATATATTTTTTAACATAGTGATGAAAATGAATCTTACGATTTTTTGATAAATCTCCATCTTCAAACTAAACCTCGTGATTGTATGTTAGATTGTGTAGTTAATTGTATTGTAATACTTTGGATTTTTGAATCAACTGATGCGCCTTTTTAACACAGTGGTACGCCCAATTATGCACATGGTTTATTCACTTTTTATTTTGATGTCAAAGTCAATCCATCACCGGTTAAAAGGAGAGTCATTTAGCTTTTATTAGACAAATACCAACATGTCACATACGATAAACTTCATATTCCAGGCAGCACAGGTGCTATAGAGCATACAAAATATTTTAATGCTTACTATAGCAGTGTAATTATATTTTAAAAATATGTTTCGCTATAGATACAAACTTTTAGGTTATAAAAGTGCTTAAGTGCATTTCAATGTTCGATATCATCATACATATTATTTTTTTTTTTTTTTTACTTTTTAAGGAATATATATTATTAAAAGGGTGTGTATTTTCCAGGTGATTTACTCTCAAAGAAAAACAAACAAAAAACATTTCTTAAGCAAAAAAAAAGCTTTTGAAGATTAAAATAAAATATACAGGGTGTCCCGAAATCACCGCCACAGAAGAAAACCATAAGTTCCTGAGGTCGTTTCAAGTCGAAAAACTTAAGAGGTAATTTTCTGGTTTTCGCTTTGTTCTCGTCTTAACGGTTTTTATGATTATTATTCTTTTTTCCTTTGACTTGAATTTTTTTTGTCGTTTAAACAAGAACAGTTAGAAATTTTTTTTTCTGTCGGGACAACAGTTTTCCCGCTATTTATTATCAAACACATTTTTTAAGCATTTTTAGGTTGTTTTTTTTACTTCGATATGATTTTCTTTTCACAAAAACACGTTATTAAGTATAATTTATTTTTTTTATTATGAAAACCCAATATTGTTTACAAATTCATTTAAAATAATTTAACAAATAAAAAAAACAAAAAATAAAGGAATATCAAACCGTGACACCCGATATATGACAAAAAGGGCTACATCAAGTATTTTGAGGCGAGTACAGTTGTGTATCTATCAGCAGGGTAGGATATTTCCACACCTTTTGTAAGAAACTCGGTGCAAACAAAGAATTCGTTATACCTATGTAATTTTGTATTATTTCTTGGTTTTCCTTAATTTTTGTTTTTATTTTTTTAACAAAAATATCTTCAAAAATCGGTTGTATTTTGGCAAAGATAGAGCCAGTCAAAGGAAAAAAGAATAATAATCATAAAAACCGATATAAATGTCGAAAACGAAGGGATAACGAGAAAATTACCTCTTGAGTTTTTCGACTTGAAATTACCTCAGGAACTTATGGTTTTCTTCTGTGACGGTGATTCCGGGACACCCTGTATTTAAATCCATCTGCGATCTGAAATTTTTTGTACATGAATATAATTAAATTTTTATAACCCTTGTTACTTAGTGAAATGTTGGGAAATTTCTAAATTCACATTTACAAAAACCTAAGACCCGTGTCATTGTCATAAACATAAAATGTTTTTTTAAGGCAAGAAATATACATACATAACACGTGCCTTAAATTTGCATGTTTGTTTATTCTTGGTTAATTGAGCTGAAAATATGTTAGCATAAGTATTCCAAGTAGGTACATCCACCTTTTTTCGTTGCCCTTTAAAAAGATCTTAAAATACGTAGCTGTTGAAAATTTATTTTAAAATCACTACAGCAGAGCCTATATAGTAATAGTTGTATACCTATGTATATTGACCCCAATTCGCACATAGTAAAAATGCATGTTTTAATAAAAATGTTTTAGTACCGACAAAGAAGATGTATATCCCATAGCTTGTCATGCTCACGTTAAACAGCTATCCTATATCTGTATTTTTTTTTAAATAATTCATTTAACACTATTCAAGACAAATTGTATGTGAATTAGTGGCCATATAATAAATTTTTTTTCGCAGACTACAGAATTCAATCCTGACATGACAGACTATTTTATTTGAATTATTAAGTTTTTTTTTAAATTAAAAAATTAAACACCCAAACAAATGCGATTCATTCGTTTTCGACAACGAAAGCAAAAATAACATTAAGCGACGACTTAAATATTTCAGTAAAATTAACCTGAATTCTGGTGATCCTAAATAATGTAGGTACCATTCGTGGAATGTTTAATTATGCATATGATTCATTATTAAGAGTCCACTTGAATATTAAGGTCATACTATATGTGGTTTATTAGCTAGAACCCATTCTATTATGGTCCATTTTACTGAAATATTTAAGTCGTCGCTAAATTTGATTATTGGTAGGGCCCATTGAAAACAACAACAAAATACAATACGAATGTTTCGCATACGAACAACTCGCATTTGTTCGGGAGAGCCTTAACTTGCCACGTTCTTTAGATAAAAGGTAATTCAACATTATAGAAATATTGAAGTTCGATGGAACTTTAGCTTAAATGGCAAAACTTTATATTCTTGATATTTTGCTTTCAGCTTGTGATTTGAAATAAAATTATGAAATTTTGTTCTATGATCTAACTTTCCAATTGTTTTAATTTTACTGACGCTTAGACGCGATCCAAATAAGTTAGAGTTTTTTTTTCAAATTTCTGTAAAAAAAATTTCTGTGAACAAATATTTTCAACAAAATTGAACTAAAATGAACGAACTAGGTCAGTAGCGTGAATTGAACTAAATTGATCGCTCACTCAAATGAACTAAACTGCCCAACTCTAGTAATAATGATCCATGTACAGAATAGTTTATAGAGGTTTGTTTTTTTTATGAAAACACGCATTTCGTTTAAAAAAAGTATTCTGTATCGGCACGATATAAATATGATGTAAAAAATCAATTTTAAGAAACGTGAGAGTGTCAGTAGACAGGCTCTATATATAGACATAGAAGGTACCTAATGCTTTAGATTTAATAGAGCTTTTTTACAGAAATATTACACAATGGCATAGGTATGTATTTTAAGTTTTCTTATGACATTAAATTAGTACAAAATTTAAATAATTATGAAAAAGTGGACGCGTCAGTTAGCAGATGACTGAAATCACTTTTCAAAACTTCCCAGAGCAATGAATGAAAATTTCAACGAAACTTGTTTCCAGCAGTGGTTGAGTCAAAAGTGTAAGTGGAAAAACACACTATTTTTAGATTCATAAATCTAATAAAAAACAATTGAATTAAGGAGAAACCTTGTTTTTGTTATTAGTAAACAAAATATAAAAAGAAGTTTGATGTTTTAGTTTTTACACTTTTTATAGTCTAAAAGCCTAGGGCCCTACTATGTAACTCAATTCTACTTTTTATTCTATTCGAAACTTAAATCAGATTATATACCTTCAAATGGTAATATGTAATGAAAATAGAATCGGATGTCAGTAATGCCAATTATTTTTTTACGAAATTTCTGAATTTCAAACGAGTCTCGCATAATTTTTTGACATATTTCAAGTCAAGTCAATAAAAAAAAACATTTATCAGTGCCTGTGGAAACTAATCTAATAATTTATTATAATTTATCTAAAAATTTAAAAAATAACAACAGAAGTATAATAAATAAGTATGGAAAGTGTCGCAAATTGGTTGAATTCCGAAGAAATTCCCAAACGCGTTGAACAAATTTGAGATGTTTTTTTATTGTTTTTTTTCTGCAGGAGATGAGTTGGTGTTTGTGAAATGTCAAACGAAAACTTGTAAATGTTCAGGGTGAACGCTTTTCGGGCTTTTGAAAATTTTTTGCCGAAAACCTGGTTTTGGGTTGTGAAAAATCTATAATGGAGCTCAGCGAACCTACTGAAAATTTATTTAAAAGCAATTTTAATCCAATAAATTAACTTTATTCAGCTTTATTAAAAATTACCAGCTTTCAAGAGATGTTAAAACTTTGTTAACGTTTTTCCACCCTACTACGTTACGTTGCGGTTGACCTTTAGCATTTAAATCGTTTGATAAATTCGTCCATATATAATTTGATTTTTGTTTTCCTTCTTGGGTTTTTAAGTAGGGGAGACCGGGGATAAAAGTAACACTTAATGAAAGTAACAAGCCCATTCACAGCCTCAATAAATGCATTGAAGCATTTTCTTGTATGCAGTTTTGTTAACAACTTAACTCTTCTCGTTACTAGCCAGTTGTTGTCGATTGGCCGTGGGATGGGCAAGTGCCACATTAAAAAGAAAAAAAAAAAAACATAATTTGAAATTTGTTTGGCTGGCGGGTTTTTATCTAAAAAAAAGGATTAAATCTCAATATTTTAAGACAAGTTTCTACCCAAGCATTCTTTAATATATTCTTTTGTTACAGCTCGTCATCATTTAAAAAAAAATAATAATCTGAATAAATTATTCACATTTTTTCGAAAAATGAGGGCATGTGGACCTGGGAATAATGGGATGAAAGCAACATGTTAATTTCCTCCAAAATTTTTTAAATGTTAATTTGAAAGTTATCATGTGTTTTTCGTAATCAGGTATTATAGGTACTATATCAGGCAAGATGATAATCGATTAAATACGATATGAAAAATTAGTGTTAACTTCGTGTTACTTTCGCCCTGGACATACAGGACGAAAGTAACAAGGAAAGAGTCTTGGAAATATGATAACAGCTATGTGAACTCATCATTTTTTTTTAATTTTACTTCATCAGTTTCTAAATAAATAACCTATCTTTAAGGCGATATATTTGGTTTTCTGTTATTCCTACAAACGAAAGAGCAGGAACCTCAAAAGTAAAAAATGTTGCTTTTGGCCCCGGTCTCCCCTTCCCATTAGATTGATCTGGTTGCATCCTCATATACTGCACCAGAATTTCAAATTGGTATGCCTTCGTATTCAACGATTTTGATGCTTCCCTATTGTAAAAAACATACATACAATGATAATTGAGTTAGTTAAAATAAATATATTAATTTTTAATAAATATGTATTTGCTTACAGTTTTATAAAAAAAAACAATTTTTTTTACTGCTCGCAAACACATTTGATGTTGAATGATTATTTGCGATTTTGATTTGTTTTGACATTTAGATAGTTTCGAGATAGGTAGTCTTTCGATTTTGCGAAAGTACAAGTTGGTACTATTATAGCATTCCATTATCGTATATTAAGACGTTCTATAAAGAGTCACAGAGTTCCGATTTTGCAAATTCGAACATTTTTACGATAGAATCTAATTACATAGTTGGGCCCCTGGTATAACCTATTCGAGAGAAAATAAAATTTAATTTGCATATAAAATTCAACATGAACTCATAATTAATTCATAACATTTTTCCTATAAATTATAGTGTCGTCATTCTTTGGGAAATGAAAATTATTTCGTGAAATTGATTGAAAAACCAGTTCATAAATCACTTTCATAATTTTAATTTTGGTATTCACTTCTTCTATACTTTTAGGATACTTACCGATAAAAGAAAATTATTTTTAGGAACTTTGTTTACGGGACCATGAAGCCAAGAGATACATAGATGACACAAATTATAAAAAGTAGATAAAACATTCAAACATGTTAACATTTTAGGTGTGTTGGTAGTGTTACCCGTGACAACAGCAATGCCAGAAAGATCATTTTTAAGGAAAATAAAAAGCTACCTAAGGAATTCTATGTATCATAAACCCCTGAATGGTCTTTAGTGTTAAAACTTTACTCCAGTCGAAGTAAATTTACTCCCATTTTAAGGAAGAAAATAAATATACTCCGCCATATCACATGAAAGTAGGTACCTACTGTATTATTCAATTTTCTAAACAACTTTGAATCTGAAGGTTCGAATCTAAAATTCTAATCTGTTCTGACACGAATTTATGTGATTTATTATTTGTTTGTTAAAGAATATTTTTATTTGTTATTTTAAACACTTTAAACAAATCTACTAACTAAAGAACCTGTTTAACAAAACGTCAGCAATTTTTGTGAAACACGCCTAATTTTGACATCTGAATAAATCAAACAGAACGAAAAATTAAAAAAAAGTCAAATGATTCAAACGTTTCTATGTCGAAATTATAAGTTTTTCATTTCTTTTAACCTACTTTAATATAGTTCTTAAAACTATTTTGAAATCAAACAAATAATTTAAAAAAAATCACATGCAGCAAGTTCCCTTTTTATTTCTTTTTGATGAACTTCCTGAATTCCCCAATGTGATTCTTTTGCCCTCGGGTTTATATTTAACATGAAGATTTACAAAATCAAAATAAATGGCACAAATACATAAGAAACTGGAAAGAAAAAGAAATGAGAATGAAGTCGAAAATCGTTTGAGATATTCGGAACATCGAAGGTGTATTATTCAACAATTTGGAATATAATACGAATTTAAGTTCAAAAATTTCGGGATTTCGGAGTAGTAGAGCAAAATTTTACTGAAGAAGAAGTTCTTGGAGAATTCTTCACAACCCCCTCCTCCCCATGGATCCGTCACTGATACATACGTTTTTCATTATAAATTTTTATTTCTGACAAATTTTAGGATAAAAAATGTCTGTAAAAAATAATAAAAGAAAAAATGTGCTTGTGCAGCAACTTAAAGTAAAAATATAAAAAAAACACTACTTTTTTGGATGTCAAATATATACTTTTCGGTTGAATAGGTCCCTTATTATAATTTTTTTTAATAAAAAAGATCTAAGCCTCTGAACCGGAGTGTAATGTCTTCTTTAGTAATGCTAGCAAAATAGGGAGAAGTAAACATTTCTTCCAAACTACTTAAAAAAAATACTGCCTTATTAACTGTAAAAAAAGACCCACGCAGGATTTAAAATCCCATGAAAACCGAAAAATGTTAAGAATAACATCACATACAGCTCATTCCAGGTACTAAATTAAAGGGTTTAAGGTGATAAGTGCCAGTAAAACATATTTTTCTTGTATTTCGGTTTTATTTTAAAGCAATATTACTATATTTTTTTTTTAAATCACATTTTCTCGCAATAAAATAGATTTTTAAGTAATTCACAACGCCCGATAGGTGGTATAAGTTTTTCTTCTAGTAAAAATGTGCTTTTCTGAGCATTTTACAGAAAAAGACAGAATTCTTCCTTCATTATATTAAAATTTTTTTTTATAGATTAATTATCTTAAGATTTGGTATAGGGTGAGTTTTTTTTTAACCTAGACTGTGTATAGTGGGTAGTTTTCCTTGTCAAAATGGTTAGTGCGTAGTCTGTAGCGCCGCAGGTCTGGGATCCCACCTAAAAAAATGTTTTCTTGTGTTTCAAACGCACTGCTTCTTGTGAGAAAGTCACAAATTTTCCAAAAATAGCTCTTGTCATGAAAAAATACGTTTCACGCACAAAGGAATGATAAAGTATTGGAAGTCGCAGTTACTTATAGGAGTTGGTTCTCCAGAAAACGCCACCAAATCTATTTTGCATATCCAAATTGAATTGATTACTGACGTCTGTTTTCTCAGATTGTAATTTAGAGGAAAAAAAACCCCACCATGTATTATTATTTAAAAAATTAAAATAATTAACAATTAATAGTTAATATTATAAATTAAAAAATAATAATTTTTTTTTTCACTTTCAGCTTTCACCATGATGTCAGCACATTTCTGACCCTTAGAGCACCAATTATAGAGATCTAACGAGATTGTGATATTTTACAATAAAGTACGTGTAAGAACTTTACAAAAAAAGACAAAATATTAAGTTAAATTTTATTTAATTTTTTTACAAAAGTTTTAATTTATAATAAAACAATCTTGCATCAAAATAAGTTTACTTTAAAGTTATAACGTTTAATTTATATTAATTATCTACTTTAAAAACTTAGTTCATGTAAGCTCAAAAAGAACAAAAAAGACATTTTGAATATTTTTTTTTCTTTCACTACGATCTATATTTACTATACCTATAGAACTTATTAAGCTGAAATTGACATATACGTACTTTTTCAATACATAAGAAACATACAAGGCTGCAGTCAAAAGTCGCCATGTCACATGGAGGCCAGGAATGTATGTAATATTTCCAGCTGATGAACTCATTTTAATGACATACGGTCCAGCATTGCCAAGAATTAAACCACGACCAACCTTGGACTGCCTCCACGATCCTCTTGTATTAAACTACGGCAGAACTTTGTCCCCGAACGATATTCCCCAACAGCAGCAGACATTTTCTTCATCTTCTTCTCATTCGAAGCAAGTTAATTCCGTGCCGCTGCACAAACCTCCGCCGCCGTCGTCGTCGCGAAGCACAAAACAGCAGCCACTCATGCACACCTCTGCACATGATGAGTCATCACGTACCCGTCCCTCATCCAGCCGATTCAATCCAAATGAATCTAGCTCAGCCATCGAACCATATGGCCTAAGCGAACCCCCCGAAACTCCCGTTGATGATCCCTACCTAGATGACTATGGAATATCCCGCGAACGCAGCCCGAGTATATATTTGGAACCTCCAAGTCCTGATTTATCGTCCAGTCGTCCGACAACGCCGTCTTCAAAACCTAAGTCCTCACAGGCAAAAAGCAAACTTCGTCCGAAACTCAACATTTCACTGGGTCGTTTAGGCCGACAGCAGCGTGAAACAAACGAGTCGGCGAGATTGCGTGAAGACCTCCATTTACAAGTCGAGAATCCCACTTTCACCCGCGAAAATCTTAGCCAGAGAAACTTTGATGCTTTCTTTGAATCCGGTGAGCCAGTTTATAAGCTGCACCCAAAACCGGCATCGTCTACCAATCTTACGGCTGATTCCCTATCCCCTTCGGCCAGTTTTGATGGAGCTAGTGGTGGATTCGAAACAATGGGATCACCAAAAGCTGGTAGTTCTTCGGGTGGTTTTGGACGTTCCAAAGAACCCTTGAGTTCACGGTCCAAAAGCGCCGACTACGATAGTGAGAAAAAGACGTCTGGTGTGCCCCAGAAAGGTGACAGGTGCCCCCAAAAGATTACTTTACAAAACTTAGTTTGGAAATTTTTTTCAGCTTTTTCATGAGCTTGGTTCAACTAAAATTAAAAAAAAAAAATGAATTAACTGACAGCGGAGTAAAATTGTAATATTTTGTAATAAATATGTTACAACTTATTTCGCGTGGAAAATGTTTGTTTTGCTTAACAACAAGCAAGCGAATTTTGGTTTGGTTTTTTTTTTAATTTGTGGCTTGCAGTGTATTTGAAATATATTTTTAAATCAATCAAAATGTGAATGCTATTTTGTGCATATTTTATGATAAGATCATTTATTCGTGTGTTTGTTTTTTCGGAGACCATTTATTATATACGTATGTATACATAGATATATATCTATATTTAATTCAGGGACTTTAATAATTATTCAATTAAAAGTTAGTCTTTTTCAATATCAATTATAGGCTTTTATAGAATGTATCGGAAAACAGAGTGTGGATAAGAACAGTTCCGTTACAATTTTTGGTGATCAGAGTATCTACATCAATAGTTGCTTTTTACTATCAGAATTGATGCATAATTGATAATAGATCATCATCAAACATGTATACATTACAATAACTTGAGACTTCCCTCTATCGGGATCATGTTCCATTATCCAAAAATGTAGGTAGGCACACCCCTATTAATAAAAACAAAATGCTTAGTGATCTTCTAATTCGCAAAAAAAATCTATTTAAACGTTGATTAATTCAAGAATTAATATATCTTATTAATAAACAATTGTGATATTGGAAAAGGAAAAAGGGAAGCAGAATTGTCTAAAAAATGTTTTGAAGTAGTAAAGGATGGACCTTCACAGTCACCAAAGCTACCATCTTCCAAAAAAAAACAAATCTTTATGACATTTCATAATCACAAAAAAAATTATTGAATGGGTCCGTTCAACAAAAATTCAGAGCTTAACAATCAAATAAAAAATTCACCTTGCTGTGGGGAGTTTTTTGTGAAGATTGTTTGAGAATAGCGAAAATGTTATCGAATTCGAAACACAACAACTTCACAAGAAATCAACGTCATAAGAGCTTGTGACTTGTGAGCCCCCATAACACCGGAATAAAAGTGGTAGGTCTGCAAACATACACTTTCACACAAAATCTCGACACAAGGAAAAAAGAGATGGGAATAGAACGCAGTTGTCACTCTGATCCATATGTTCTGTCTGTTTTGTAACCTAAAACGTTGTACGACGTCAATCGTGAAACAGATTAACTTGCTGAACACAATGCGACGCACAGAGCCGCAGCCTTTTTCAAAATATCAAAATCAATGCTACGAGCAGAATGGCACACAACTGCAGACGGAGCTGCAGTCGGAGCCACATTGGTTCGCGAACTTTTCACATGCAGCACTTTTGACGTTTCAATTTATATGAAGAAAAAAAAAGAGCTGGAAAAAAATATTGAAGTTTTTAGTGCTTATTTGTGCCGCGAACAAAAATATTAATTAAAAGAAAAATATTGGTATGTAATAAAAAAAATAAATAATAAACTCGCTATTTTTTTTCTCTTTAAAATATACAAAAAGCTGTACAGCTCATTGTGGGCAGATAAAAAAAACGACGTACTTTTTTTGAAAGCAGTTGCAGCTGCGGCTCCGATTTCAGTTGCAGTAGGGCATTGTGTTCAGCCAGTAAACTAGCAACAGCACCAGCGGCGCGGCGTCAACACCAAACAGCACGCTGGCCAGGTAATATTTTACAAAAACATAGCCACTATTGTTTTGCCATTTCGAAAAAAAACTTGTACATTCAATGCGAGAAGGGGATTTCTTACCAGTTTTTTAATTAATGATTCTTGGCCATTTTAATAATTTTTTTTCCATTATTTACTATATGTATTTTCAAAAGAAAACTCAAAACAATACAAACAGCAACAAGTGTTTCAATTTTTTTATTTTTTGTAGTGATGGTGCCTCTGAATATTGCAGTATGAAAGTTGTCAGCAATGGACCAGCAACAGCAAATTTAGGACTTTGGTCAAACGGCGCTGTTGACGTTGCTGGTGCTAGTCTAATCTGTGTTGAATTCAGATTGGATTCAAAATCATTTTAAATCAGAGAATGTTAAGTTTTTTTTATGAAAATTAAAACTTTATTGTATTCTATTACAATTTTTGTTTTTATGTTAATGAATTAATGTAGCTGTTTAATATATGTTTAATAAAACAAAAAATCTTTGATAATACTTAAAATCGGAAATTTTTAAAAGTTTTGCACTTATTTTTAAAAGGACTGATTTATTATCTAAATGGCTCTTTTTTTTATTCAGAGGGATTTATAAATAATTTTGGCTGTGGTAACACTGTTTGAACTATTGAAATACATTGGTTCTAAAATAATGGCAGCCGCTGTTGCTGGTGCTGGTTTAATCTGTTTCGCGTATTATACGTGAAGTTTCACAATTTGCTCACAAACCACATAGAAACAAAAATGACAAAAAACAAACTGTAGCAACTAGCTAGTTGCAATAATAACGAAGGTGAAGAAATTTAGAAAACTACTTCTGTTTTAGTTGCAGTTACCAAACAGGTACATTGTTTTGTTTTCATGGGAACATCTACTTAAATGGATCATTTGAGATAAGATACTTCGGCTAGTGATTAAATTTTAATGTAGCAATTTTTCAATGTATGTACATAATGTAATTTATATTCACACCAAATTATTTAATTGTTTCTAACTTTAAAATAAATCGTCGGCTTTCTATTAAAAGTCTAAAAATGATATTTAAATGTATTTCAACAGAAAAAAATCATTAAATGCATATAATATGTCAATGTCACAGAGAAATAAAACGTGTCTCAAAATTCACGCAAGAAAGTAATCTTTATGAATAAAATCCTATTTTTGTAATTTTTTATCATTGAAAATGTTAACAAACTGCAGCTCACAATGATATTTTAACATTTTCAGTTATCTTTTATGCACAAGGTGGGGCAAAAGTAATTTGATAATGTGCCATCATTTTTGCAAATGGCGTCAAAAGCCAAATGTGGTTTCACATTTATCCCTTGAACACAATATGATGTAGGTTCAGCTAAAAGAATCGCTTTAGCACTAGCTGTCATTAAACTCGCTCAATCATGTAACAAAGGTGATGTATTGCGGTTCTTAATGCCTATATTCTTCATTAGAAAGAGAAAAGTGTTGAACGATCCCATCTATATGTCATCATCATCACCTGAAATGCAGCTTGTAGCGGGTAGAAAAAGTTAAAGTTGAGTCAAATTTTTCAGCAGCTGTACTATTCTTGCTTTCCTGACTGAACACAATGCCCTGCTGCAACTGGAATAGGAGCCGCAGCTGCAACTGCTTTCAAAAATGTCGTACGTCGTTCATTTTATCTGCCCACAATGAGCTGTTCAGCTGTATATTTTAAAGAAAAAAAATAGCCACAGTTTATTATTCACTTTTTATGTTTCCAATATTTTTCTTTTAATTAATAATTTTTCGCGTCACAAATAAGCACTAGAAACTTTAATATTTTTTTCCGGCTCTTTTTTTCTTCATATGAATTGTGACGTCAAAAAGTGTTGCACATGAAAAGTTTAAAGTTCGCGAACCACTGTGGAGCCGCATTGCATTGCAGCATACACACAACGTATACGTTTTAGATTTTGACTAATATATACGCTCTCCCATTCGTGGTGAGATTTTGACGTGTGTATATCCCGCTTTACAGGAAAATTGTTAATATAGCTGATCCCAAGATTGTTGGTATTATCTTCTATAAACAATACTCCGTATACAACCAAAAAGTTTTAACAAAATGTCTGAATTTTTATCTATGTATATGTAATATGAGTCAATATATTTTGACTCTGATTAGATATAATTGAGTGAAAAATGTTTTTATTTCCTCAATATAGCTGCTAAAGAAAAATTTAATTGTAAACATTTTAAATATAATTTCCATTAAATAGAGAAGATTTAGTCCAATTAAATAAACATTTCATTATATTTCCCCATATTTTAAATTTCTTTTTCCACCAATCAATCATATTTAAATCAACATAAAATCTAAATACAAAAACAATACACACATACATACATACATACATATTATCATCTTGAATGAGTAACTTCAATAACACATTTTGAAAACATTGAATTCTTTTCACACCTAATTATCTCGTGATATTGCTGCGATATATTTCAATAAAAATGGAGAAAAAGTGGTTTTATAAAGATACATAATTTTCCGTCTTTCTTCACCTTAAATTTTTATTTGTTTGCCAATAGGTTTATGTAAAGAAAAATATAATTGTAAACTTTTGAAGTTTTAATCATATTACATACAATTCTACGTTATGAATAACAACGTCAACACCAAGTTTTGTGTTAGAACATTTTCCTGAGTTCTTAAAAGTAAATATGGTGAATCACTGCTAAAAAGAATTGGAAAAAAAGTGGTAATACTTTTATAATTTTCGGTATAATTTTATTTGATTGCTAAGAGCCGAACATCAGCACTTCTAAAACAGTAAAGAAAATCTTAAACAGTCGGTATTTGTCTCCAGAAATGTGACTTGAATGTGACAGTTCAGTTTGTCGAACTTTTACTATTTACACACGCATAAGTGTTTTTTTTTCAGGAGAATTGCCATTGTCGAGTCACGCCACCAAAAGAGTTATTTATTTTCTGTGGAATATTTCAGCCAAGATGATTTTCTGTAATTTTCCTTTGGATTTTGAGAGTGTTCAATTCCTATTGAATATGACAAATTTGGAGTTGAAATAGTGACAAAAATGTTGATATTCGATATGAATGAAACATTTCAAAAATCCAACCAAAACGATATTTCAGTGATCTGCAAAAAAAAATCCTTTCACCCAGAATGGAAAAGTCTTCTTGATTCATGTGGTATTACAATAAACCCTTAGATTTAAGGTTGTTGGCTTTTTTCTGGGAGCTAATTATATTGAGTCATCTTGACTCAAAGAAAAACTGTACAGAAATACGTTTTCCCTATAGGTGAAACTTTCAATTAAATATTTCTAAAAAGCTTTTATTTATGTATGTATGTATTGTGTTGTATTGCCTCCCCTAAGGGTTACAAGTCTCCCATCCGTGCATTCTTTCCATTTCTTGTCTCTCTTCCCATCCTCATACCTCCGACCCATATCCCATCACGCACGGTCCAAACCAGGGTATATTTATAAGTCCTTCAAAACTAGTAGTAATACCGGAATTCTTGATGACGTTTCTGATGGTATTAATAATAATTAAAATTCTGTGGCAAAATTGTCAAGTCATAATGAGCTTCAACGCAAAACGCCATTAACGAGTTGAAACTCACGAAAAATTTCTGGGGCAATAAATCAACTTTGTCAACGCAATTAGGATACGATGACAGAATGCTCGTCAAGAAGTTGACTGTATTTCAAGTTTCAACGTTGACACAGCATTTTTCTGGAGTAATTACTGAAACTCCAATATTTTTTAATTTCTTAGATATTTTTTGGTCCATAAACTAAACATATTATTATGTGTCCCCTTTTACACGCGAGTTTCCAGCAACTTTAAATTTTTATGTTCAAGGGCACCCAATAAGAGGAGTGAACGGTCAACGATAAGTGGAGATTGGAAATTAAAAGAAAAAGACAACAAATCTGCAGCAACTTGTTGCCTCGAGTGAAATGGGACTATAAAATTTGACAGTATAGAACTTGATAGTTAGAGAAAGAACTATAATTTGACGTACATACAATATTTTGTTCCGAATGGTACAGCAATACTATCACTTAAACTGCTTTCTTCCGGATCGAATAATGAAATGTCAATTTTTTGGATTTTCAGTTAGGTTTAATGATTAGATAATCTATCGTTGCCATTTCCGAAGACACTTTGTTACAAAATTCTTTGGGATTATCAAATGTCGTGATCGTCAAATGCTAACTTTGTATTCAGATGTAAAAAAATTATTCAAGTTCAACAAAAATTCAGATTTTAACAATCAAATAAAAAATTCACCTTGCTGTGGTGAGTTTTTTTGTGAGGTTTCTTGTGAGAATTGCCTGAGAATATCGAAAATGTAATGTAACAATTTCACAATAAATCAACCTCACAAGAGCATACGAACCCTCACAACGCCTGAATAGCCCTGTATTACATACGTCAAAATACCTACCTATTTTGGAACAACATTTGATAAAGTAGCGTCATTTTTCTCACCGTCAATGTTTTAAGGTGGGAAGGCGACATAACTCATAAGTGGATCGCAAGAAACGAATCGAATACAAAGAATTCATATGACTCGTCGATAATTGGGGTTTACTTCGTTTCGTCCAGTTTTCATTAAATTTTGTTTTCGAAAGTGAAGAGCACTCACCGACCGCTCCATGCGTAAGTGAACTGAGAGATGGATCAAAGATTTTCATATATTTGTAAAGCTATGTTCAGAAGATTGTCAGATCTTACAATATTGTCAGATCTGTCGGTGAAAAAACTGTTCCAAATATCTTACAATCGTCTGAACACACAATTTTTATCATTGTCAGTCGATTAGGACATTGTCAGACTCATTGGTCATTGTCAGATGTTTTAATTGAAAACATCTTACAATGCTGACAATTTCTTCATTGTTCAAAATGTCAATGAGTTGGTTAAAGAGAGATAAAAAAATAGCTGACAAACAAATTGGGAAGAAATCTACCAACCGTGTAAACGGACAATTTTTCATTGTAAGAAATATGTCAATTGTCAGCTAATTGTTAGGGATTGTCAGACCATTGAGAGTTCTGACAATATTGCAAGATCTGACAATCGTCTGTTCTTAGCTTAAGTTTCACCCTCCAAAACCCATTAATTGCTTACACTGTTGTTTTTTGTAATTTCATTTCGTGAACATGAATGGTTATGTAAAACAGAACAACAAACTTAAAAAGTGCGCCGATGAAAAATGTTTAGGTATGTGTGCGTTGTTTTAGACATCCATTCTCAATTCTTAAGAGAAAAAAGCTAATTATCAACAGAGAAGTTTTGGCATTTTTATAGGTTTATAGGTTGAAATTTCTTACGAATTTGCACAGACTTTCACAATTTGCTGACAAAATCCATAAGAAAAAAACTCAGTTTTGTGAAAAAACAGGCACAGAATTTGCATTTGACGTTTCAGAAGGTAAATTTTCGTTCGGTTTTGGAATTTTCTTCCAAAGACTTCCGACTATTGCCGCCATATTATTCACTCGATATATCCGATAGATCCGATATTAAAACTTAAATCCAAATGTAAATCATAGGAATTCAATGTAAATACATCCAGATTTAAATTTTAATCTGAATGTATCTAGGGCCCGGGGGTTGCTCGATGCTATAACTTACCGTTGTGTAATTTGTCTTTAGTGTAAATACTTAAAAAAAACTGGAAAATCAACAACAGATACAACATCATGAACTGTCACGCCATTCTTAAAAAAATGTATTTAAAATCTGGTATTCTGTTTTGACATTACAAAAGAGTTGTACAAAAAATGAATATAGTACCTATATGTTCAACGATAACTATATTTCAGTAAAAATGAAAAAAGGAATATTAAATTTTGTCGAAAGTGTAAATATTTATGCAAACAAAATTATCTTGTTTTTCTATTTAAATTCTTTTCGCTTTTGTGTATTTCAAATTATTTTTTCTCTTTTGTTTGAATTTCAAAAGCAAAGGTTCTGTATTATTCCCCGAGCTTAATATTGTTCTGCAAATAATAATGGTATGTTATTGTTATTGCCAAACACACAATAATCCCTTCAATAATTGTTTTGTCCAATTTAAAATTTCACCCAATCATGTGATTTTCTTGTTCAGCTTTTTAAATAAATAAATACAAAAAAAAGAACTTAATCCCACCATCCATATATTGCATATTATATAAAATATAATAACAATTTATATTAGAACGAAGTTTTTCAACTGCAGAAAATTATTATTTCATTTTTGATTTGATTTTATTATTTTTTTAATTTTATTTTGTTGGTTTGATTTGATTTGATTTCTAGTTTTGTTTTAAGAGTTCGATTTTGATCGATAGTATTTTTTTTACCTTTAATTATATTAATCTGTTTTTTCTCTTTCTCGTTTTTTTTCTTTTCCATCGACCAACGAAACACAACGAACGCAATTTGTGTTTGTTTTTTTTTTAGGTTTCTTGGGAAAATCTTCAGGTGGGCGAAAAGGACGTAGCTTTTTTGGGTGGAGGGGACCACGTGGTGGTTCCCTTAGCCCCCAGGCCAGTATGGCTTCCTATAATGGGGTGCTAAAGGATTACGGACATCCTAATATGACTGAGGCTTTTAAATCCCAAAATAATGTTACCTTCAAATTGATAAAAACAGGTGAGTTAAAAAAAATATTAAAATTTATAAATTTATGATTAAAATATTATGTACTATATAAACTTAAATTTAAACTTAAATATGATAGTATAATGATTATATTAAGTAAAATAAAGAAATAATTAAAACAACAGAAATTGAAAACAAATAAATAATAAAAATTGCCTAGAAATAAATTAAATTTTATAAAAACAGTCAAACTCACTTTATTAAAACCCTTTTAGCAAAAAAAAAAAAAAAACGATTATTTAAAAAATTTAAATCGTCCCAGTGTATTTTTAAACAAATTTCTGTCAACGGAAATAAAATAATAATAAAGTAACTAAAATCAAATTTAATTTAAATACAGTAAAACTCAATTAATTGAAACCCATTTTAGCAAATAAACGATTATTTAAACAATTTAAATCATCGCAGTGAATTTTTCAACAAATTTCTTTAACATCTATACTCACTTTTATTGAAACCCGCCTAAATGCAACCCCTGATACATTTTTGAATATAAATTCCTTTGAAGTTCCATTGCATTGGTCCGCTTTACCGATTTTTTTTTTACAGTTTAACTTTGCTGAATTTTTCTTGTTCAATTATCGAGGTTTGTTTTAGTGACACAGCAGCTTAATTAAAATTGTAACTACAAATTGTTTTTGTTATTTCATTTGAGCAGGTTTAACTGTACCTATATAATAAATTAGAATGATTTTTGTCATTTATTTGAATGAAAACTGACAAATGCTTTAAGTTGTGTACATCTGCTTCTTAAAAAATTGAATAAAACTTTCAAATAAAAATATGTCCAACTTTTATCACGAGTAACAGGAGCTTTTAACCTGTATAGGCCAGTTTAATAATATCATCGAATAACGAAAACGGGTTAGTATACCAATACAATATGCACATATTACCTACATACTTATATAAATATGTACTTCACATGTAGAATTGTTTTATACAGTCTAAGTACAGGTCTAGTCAATTATACAAAAAATAGAATTATACTGTACCAGCCTATACTGTTATGGCTTTGACTGGAGTGCCAATTAAGAAAACGACCTACGCACGCACCATTTTCAAAACAATAAAAAGTTTTTGCTTGTACAAACTTTATTGCTCCCACACTCATGGGTATAACTACCTACATTGAGTGTGGCCATAATAATGATTCACAATTATTATTATTATTATTATTATTGCGCAGAGTTTCAGCAACTAATTGGTCTTCATACTTTAAACAAAAAAAAAAAAAAAAAAAAAGGAGTAGCGAGTAGGCATGCAATTAGGTACTGTTACATTTTCGAGGACTGCAGTCATAAGGAAAGCACTTTTGTATTGTTACAGTACTCGCATTATTGTTTTGTGTCGTGTGTTTTCTATTAATAAACATAAAAATACCACTCGTGACTTCGTGAGTGAATGTGGGCAAATTTTCTATTATAATTTTTTTTGGTATAGTTTGGCGTTGGGTACATATATATTCATTAAACTTCCGGTATGCCTTTCATTCGTTTTTTTTTCTGGGTCAAGTATATTTGTATGTGTGTGTTCTTCAATTGTTATCCCTGCATAACTTTCCCAAGGGTATGAACTATAAAATGCTCCTTTGCCTGCAGTTAAGTTACAAAACCATTGATGATAAGAGGTTCAACGTCTTGTGCATCATTTAAATATGACAAGCTACCTATAGGAATAATAATAGTTTGGCTTTCATAGCATATTACAGATACTTTGAAGCTCTTTCTATATAAACGACATTAAATTCATGCGGAAAACCTGTATAAAATAGGTAGATAATTGAATCGATAATAAAAAGGAAAAATTTATATAAGATATAATAATAGTGTTTTCATTGTGCCATTGATGATGGAATGGATTTTCCATGGAAAACGTAGAGGTATTTTTTCCGTACATAGCTCTGTGTATATTTTTTCATCTGCTTGTGACATGCTCTTTTATCAGTAGGTATATTCTCAGAAGGCTTAAACCTCTGAACAGATTGAATATCTTTTTTGCTTAGGGCAAATTTTTGCCTTGAAAATAGGTACACTCATGTATATAGGCAAGTTGGTTGTTTTCAATTGTATTTTGTTTTTCTTTGATCAAAATTTTTATTTTTATTTGCCTCATAGGTATGGAGTGGCCTTGTCCACTTGCGAGCTTTAAAAAAAAGAAAATTTTTCTCTTAAAACTATAAAAAAGAGCAAATACCCAGGAAATAAATAAAGATAAAAAAAGAGAACAAAAAAACTTTTGAAAATCGTTGGAGCTGTTTTTCGAAACAATAATTTTAATATTAAATTTTGTAGTAATTTTTAAGAAAAAAAAATTGGTAGGTACGCCAATTTTAAGTATTTATTAATGCGAAGCTAAAAATTAATTTTGAAACCTCTTTTTTTTTTAAACATCGCATTTTCAAAAAAGAAAACTAAAAAATCCTAAATTTGTGTTTTATAAAGTTTTGATATGCAATATTTGAACTTATTAAAAAAACTTATTGCATAAAAAAATAAAATTTAAATCGGTTGAACAGATAATGGGATATGTTCTTGAAAATCAAATAAGTGGTTCAATTAAAGCTACTGTTAATAATAGCTAAATGTAAAATGTGTTCCCGTTAAATGCGTAACCGCGGTATGGATCAAAATCGTAGAAGTCATTTTCAAGGATTATAAGATTTTATTTTAAATTTGTTTAACAGTTGTATTGAAGGTACCGTTAATTTGAGCTTCCTTAAAGAATAGTTTTTGTTAAAAATCAGCTATAAAAATTTATAAACCTTGTTGGCCTCAAGATTATTTAAAAAATCGTCTTTTTAAGTCCTTTACGAAACATTAAGTTTTGAAACAAAAAAAATTAAAAGGGGTTTTGTGATAACACACTTGCCGTAAGGCTATGTCAAAGCTTTCGCACCATCATAATAATATTGAAGGTTCGAATGAACAACAACACTTGAGTGAGCTGCCACCAATTTAATTAATTAATTATAGGCTGAATTTAAACTTTTTAATTACTCAAATTTCTCAAACAGTCTCCAAAAAGTGACCAAATCAGTGGAACCGTTTTCTAAAAAAGCGAACAAGAAAATGGTTTAATGGTTGAAATAAAAAAAAACTGTGTACCAAGTTTTGAGAAAAAATTGATTTTGCAAAAATGAAAATGATTAACAAAATTTATATGACAGGTACCTACCATTATTTTTGTTCCAAAAAAATAAAAAAAAAACAAGTCAAAATGGGCAAAAAACGCTATGGTACCAAATTTATAGAAAATCATTCCATCCGTTCAGGCTATAGGCGAACAGATATAGACAGGCATATGAACAGAATTGGGAGTTATGCGTCAAGTCTATTTTTTAACGAATCCATTAACCTCAAACATATCGACTGTCAAAGTGCAGAACCTCGTAAGTCGTTTGCATGTTTTTCAGAAATCACAAAAACCTACCGAATTTTGTTTGGCGATTTATGCAATACATACCTATATATTTGAATTCTACTTTTTGATGTAAAATGTTCAGAACGAAATTGCTACGTTGCCAGAAGGTGGCTCTGATTCTGCAATTTTCTATTACATTAATAATTTTTTTTAGAATTTTTCAACTTACGGTTTCTTACGCTTTAACCGTCGATATTCATGAATATATCGCAAGTACAAATGTTGGCCTCTCCCAGCCAGCGCTTCGATCCTATTTTGCGCATTCAATTTTTTAAATCGATTTATGTACTCCAATTTTTATGGGCGGAGAGAAAAATTGTTAGGCTTACAATTTTTATCTTTTTCTGTCTTAGAGTCTTGGGCCGAAAAAGGGGGTTGCGTAGAAAATTTTTGGAAGAGTTTTTTTAAATATCATCTTTTCTTAACAATTCGCCCTTAGAAATTCTTAAAATATTTAATCCAATAAAAGTAGGTATTGTATTGCGGGAATTTCGGAGAATGAGACTTAAAAATAAATATTTATTCAAAAACTTCAAAAAGTTTTGTCTTAAAAAAATTTTTTCAAAGGGAGGATGTTAATTAAAAATGTTTCATAGAACACAACCCTCTTGATGTACGCAGCGTCAAACTACCACCGTGGCTAAAAGACACCACTGTGAGCTGAATTAAATAACAATGTTTTAAAAAAATTTCTTAAAAAAAAAAGAATAAAAGTAAGACTTACCTTAAACATATAGGAAATTTTCTCAGCTTTAATTTTTTTTGTGACTGTTTTCATCTTAAAATTACATAGTTAGAATAGCTATAACTTTGAAAAAAAGTTCCGAATTTATCAAAATTTTGATATCCTCCTTTAAGAAAAAAACATAAAACGAAATTCATATTGCACCGCCGACTTCAATGTAAATTTGCAGTTAGGCTTTGCAGTTCGAGAAAAATTTGAAGCATAATCAATTAAAAAAAATCATACTGGTATTGCGTACTGCTAACTTCACAGTAAATTAAATGCAAAGTCCAGCATTTACTTTCTATTTTTTGTCTAGATTGACTGTTTGACCAAAATTCTATTTAAAAAAAATCGGTTGTTTAAAAATGTGTGGCAATGTGTCTTCTGAAACCAAATCTCGCTCAGAGCCCTATTTCACCAAACACATAATTCACTTTTCACCAAACACCAAATTTGCAAAGTGCAAAGTTCTTTCTGCAAAGTGAATAGTTTTGTTTATTTGCAAAGTATTTTTTCTTTTTGTTTCACCAAACAAATAAACTTTACAAATTATATTAAGAATTTTGAAAAGTTTTTTAGTAATATGCAAATAGAAATTTTCATTTGCAAATAAGAATTGTTGTTTTCCCAAAAATATTCAATCAGCATATTAATTATCACTGTGCAATTGGATATTGTTTGGAAACAGCGAAACGGATTGTTCATTATCATTGATCAATAGCCCAAATTTAAAGTTTTGTATTATTTACAAGATCTGTGAGCCAAAAAAGTACTTCATGGCCAACTAAAGCGTTCGGTAACTGAACCCAAATTTTGACAAACCATACGAAGAATTTGTAATTAACGTCGCGTCGTGGTCGTGTCGTTTAAAGAAGTATTTTTTCAGGATTAAATGAGGGTCTGGAAGTTTTAGTAAAAATAATTACCTACTGAAGGATAAGTTCATTGGTCAAGTTAAAAAAGTCAACAGTAAAATTTCGGTAACACTGCCACATTCAAGTTCCATTTCTGCAAGCAAATAATGTCAAATACGTTTGAAATTTTGTTTACTGTTTTTGGAAGTGTTCATGTTTGCTCTCAGCAATGAAATCAAATTCTTACCCAAACTGTACTCAAATTGTTTCATTTGTTTTTGCAATTGTTTTTAGCAGCGATTCAGTATGTTTACTTTTACGAACTCGGGGTAGTAAAGGACCCAAACCGAAGCCTTCAAGGACGAAACTTCTGATTCATTTTTAAAAGCCGATTACTAAATATTTCCATTGTAAAAAAATATTCAATTATTTTAACTATGAAAATCCCTAAAGTCATTTTCGAGGAAATTAAATTAAAACCATTGCAGTAACGGAGCTTAAACTTAAGTTCAATTTGTTTATCTAGATTAATTATATAATATAACTTTTAGGTACATATACATACATTCATATACAAGTGCTCTGAAACAAATTCAAAGTAAATCCTCTACTGTTAAATTGTGTAGGTTTTAGCTTAGATGGACACACCAGACATATGGGTTCCCACTGCCCACCTCACATGAAGCACAGAGCTGATATATTGGCTTTCAAAGCGTATATTTTTTTAGTCAATTTTGTGTGTGACTTCGAACCATAAAAAGCTATTTCGAAAAACATTCGTGGGAATAAAAACTAAATGTTTAAATTAAAAATAGTAAAACAGTATAATATATTAAAGGTTCAACCTCACATAAAAATAAAGTGCAATTCGGAAGCTTATACATACATATATGTACCTAACTATGCCATGATAAAATAAGTACTCCAATTTATCCATTTCATTACACAATAAACCTTTTCTGCCACCCAAACAAACGATATCCATTCAGAGTAGCCATCAGCCAGTCTCATGTCTATGCGTCAAGTCAGCCTTAAATCACAACACCATTATCGTGAATAATAGATTCAGTGGGTTTTCCTGAATGGCGCGGCGTGGTGGGCGGCGCGCGAAGGCGGCGGAAAGTGTGTTTCCGACTACTGTCAGTTATTGTTAGACGATACGAACGTGTGTGCACTAATTTTAAACATTTGACGGTAATGGTACTTGCCTGTCAATTACAGTTTGAGCTTCCCTTCCATCTACACAGATCAGGCCATTAATAATCTAGTACTCTCCTCGTTCACTAAAGAATAGGTACTATCCACAGAACTGTTATTGATTGAGCGTTGAAAATTTTTTTTTATTTACTTTTTCTGCTTCTGCCATCATATCGATCGATGTGGAAGGAGAAGCAGAACAGGAAAGGATTCCGACTCCCAGAGAAAGAGAAAAAGCGATTTGTCTGTCGAAAAATGTGCTGCGGAATCGTCTGCATCTTTGAACAAAAACTGAAATGAAAAATTAATAAGGAATTATTAATTGAGTACCTATATAGGCTATAGCTACTGTTTTATGAATTTTAATCAATGAGCCAATCATTTTTATGATGGAAATTGCTAGGTATAAGATAAAGTGTAAGGGTATTAATTGTGAAGAATGTTTCAAGTGATTTAAATATACATTTTCAATTATAAATTTGAAGTATAATTGAAGAAAATCTTAATCCAAGGACTGTATGATATAGATTTTCTTTAAGGCTTCAACAAATCATTCCTTGCTAATGGAAAACTTTCAGATGCCAGAGAAAAAAACTAATAATAACAAATAAATGGTACATACATACATAGGTATAAGCGAAAGTATGATTCTGTCTTCTTGTTGTAACTGACGATAAATGAAACTAAGTAAAGAGAAAAGTATGAACAAAACACACAAATACCTGAAACTTTAACACGCTCCATTCCACAAGACAAATATTGAAATCGTGTTAGAAAATGTTGAGGATTTAATCAAAACTTACATTAGAATTATATCTGGGCGTCCATTTGTATACGTACAGGTATAATACATTAAGTCTAAACGAATGTATAGACTTGCTTCAAAGCTACCTATGTAGATTATTTTTACGGTCTTGTTTTTTTTTGGTTTTTTAAAAAGATTGATCAACAATGATTTTCAATGGAATTGCTCTCTTGTTTATAAGCACTTGTGAAAAAATGCCTTTTTGGATTTTCAGTGAGTTCTGAATGCCAACCAAGAGAGACAGTTTAAGTGAGTAAAGAGTGGTGATTAGTATATATAGATGCATTGGTTTTAAATAATTGTATAATTGAATTAGAATGAATTGAAATAGAACAGTATTTTTTAAATATTTTTCGGTATTGTACAATAATGGGAATTTGAGTTTATACCAGTGGCAAAAATGGATTCGTTCTTATATTAGTGTCGAAACCTGCTGCATACGAAATCTGGCTCTCTCTCGTGGCCGAGCGTTTCTAAGTTTCCGGATTTGGCAAGGAGCGACGTGGCCGTGGCACATTGTTGACTTCCTGATCCAAATCAGGACATTAGGGGGACAGAAAATATGACTATGATAAGGAGAGGACCGCATATATGACCGTCACAAGCTAAGAAAATATCAAGCGAGTTTAAACTAAACCATTGAACAATATTTCAGGTGCTCTATTCGAAAAGAAGTTGGTGTTTTTAGAGTTTCAATCGTGGGTGAACATCTTCATATGCATGCACCCCTACAAAATTCAAGTCATCCAAGAAATGCTTCCTCGTGATTATAAAGCCAAACAACTCGCTAGTGCTTTCTGCGAGACTCAACTGGCTCACAGAATCTCCTGATTTGACCTATTCCGATTTTTTTTTCTGTAGGCATACTTGAAGTATTGTATTTTTAATAATTGTTTTAGTACCCTGGAAGCCATAAACGATGAAATCCCTACCCAAATCACCTAAATTACAGTCGCAATGATCGAAAGAGTTCACGAAAATTTCGGAAGAAAAGCATCGGCAGTTAATGGGCTCTAAAAGCTGCTTTTTGAAAGAGACATCCTTCATATCAACCTTAATTCCCAATGTTGACAAAATCTTTAAAAAAATATCTCATTGAATGGTATTGAGTTTCATTCCAATTCAATTTGTCTGGAGTGTTGCAACCTGTGCAAATCTGATTTTTTCTAAGAAATATCGGTCCATGAAGTATTCGATGTCTGAAAAATGCCAATTTATTGTTGACCATCTGTCATTTTCAACTTTGGGAGAAAAGCTATTAAATTCAACTCTACTTTCTTGCTTCAACTGTATAACTATACCAAGGATTCAGTATCAAGGTTTTACTTGTCTTTGGACATGTTTATCTGACATTTTACATAATATATCAGTCTACAATATATGTTCATATCAGCGTATCCTGACACCCATCGAAGGGTGTAACTGTGCGCTTCTAATGCGAAAACTAAACTCAATAATTTTATATTTTTTGACGGTTGAAGAAATGGCTTAAAATGGTTGTCTATATATGAAGATATCAATATTTCCATTGACATTGTTATGGGAACTGGTAGCAAGATGTTTCTTAGCCTCACAAATTGCAAGCACTATATAAAAACATTTGGAAGGTTTTTTGATATACTTTATTTAGGATGATTTAAAGAGATGCCTGACTCTTCCCCCTCGTTCATCTTGAACCTGTCTATAAAGAAGTCAAAGTCTAATTTTATTAAAAAAAAATACAGAGACTCCTTCTTTAGCCGTACTAGACGAATGTGAAATTTCTTATCCCAATATACATTTTAATTTCCAAATATAAAAAAAAATGTACATCGTCATCTCCTATACCTACTGAACCTCCTTGCTTAACTTCTAAATGCTCGTTTTGCTATGAAAATAGAAGTGACAAAAGAACCGGAATCGTAAAACAATGGCCCTCCAGCCAACGCCCGGTAGGTTTCAACTGTTTTTGTTTTTTTTTTTTTTGTCAAACCACCGCTTGGTCATGCATTATCTCGATTGTTGAATAATTGCAACACAAGGTCGGAATATTGTTCGAAATTAAAAAATTAAAAAATTTGTCAAAGTCAAGAAATTTTTTTAAAGGTCTTAAAATTTGAGCGTGAATGTATTCTTTTATATATAAGTGGTTCCAACGCATATATATTTACCAAATTTAGAAATATAATATTTAAAAGCTTTGATTTTTTTTTTTTTTGAAAATGGTTTTCAAACCAAATCTGATCGATTGTTTATTTTTTAATTTTGACAAGTTATACCATTAAAATTTTTGATTAACGATTTAAAAACTCGAAATAATCTTAAATATAGTATACTTAGGTACTTTGAATAATGTTCTTATATTTATTCTGGAACGTATATTTAAATCTATAGTCAGAAAAAAATTCTGATAGTTGTTAAACAATAGTTTAATTCGATTATTAATTAAGAAGTTGAAATTGTCCAATTTCTCAGTAATTTTGTTTCACTGAATTCAGTTAACAGTAATTGTTAACATCATAAATTCTAAATAGCATTAGAAAAAACAGTTGATAATTAACTGAAAATCTGACGTCAGATTTAAATACACCAACCAGCAAAATAAAAATAGTGATTATTTTAGAATAATTTGAGTTTATGAGTCGTTGACTAAAAAAATATCGTTGATAACTTTTAACTGTACCTATAATATATATTATTAAATTTCCATCAGAATTGGTATTATAATCATATCTCATCCCTTCGAAACATTATGCTTAACCTTTTGGATTTGCATTTCTATAAATATGGCATTTATATATGTATATTAATAAGAAGCACTTTCATGTGAAGGACCATAATATTAAAGCACAAATTTAAGGCTTTTCAAATATAAATTTCTTACTTTGACAATGTTTTTTTCTTTGATTTTTAAATTTCCTACGACCTATATTCTGACCCAAATTAAAAGCCGCCATTTTTTATACAAAGAAACACCACTCAATTCAGCGTTCCCAATTCAAAAAGTGTACCAAATTTTTTTAATACTTACCTAACGTTAGAAATTGGCGTGGAAAATGATTTTTGTCGCCTAAATTCAACAAAGAGACCATTAAGCGATGCCGCCGCGGCCGCCGACTCGTATAGGAAGAAACTGCTATTAGTGACTTACCACTTTTAATTATTTTTGTGTGTGTATTGGTCGTCAGCAGTATTTGAGGGGAACTACTATTTTCTGCAAAATCCAAACGACTTACGTGAGAGTTTGTCACTTGCTTGCAGTAATCCTGAAATTTGTTTGTTTTTAATTGGGATAGGCTGAGATTTGATCTGCAGATATGCAGTCCTCCTAACACTAACCATTTCGACAAGGGATGTACTATACATTATTATATTTTATAAACAAATCTATGAAAGTTGAGTTACTACTAAGAAATAAATTCTCCACATTCTTGCGTTTTATTTAAATTAAATAAATAGTCGGTACTTCCTATTTAAAATTTCTTTATTTTTGTTCAAATTAATTCCAGCGTAAAAGTGAAATTTATTATTTTGCGAGAGTATAAAAATAAACATTAAAAAACTGTTTTATCTTTCTTACTCCATCAAATGAATTTTTAAAAATCTAAATGTCTATTTTTTTTGTTCGGAAAAAGCCATAATATCCTACAGGTATTTGAAAGTACATCAAAGTTTAAATTTTTTTATTACTTCTATAGGTAACCAAAATAATAAAATTCTAAAAAACAAAATTTAAAAAAAAGTTCACTCTCTCAAAAATTCTTAACTTTTAATGAATCATTTCGAAATAATTTTGTGGTTTATCACTCGCTTTATTACCCGTAATTTTCTTTGAAATTCCAATTTGAAATCATCGATCATGGGGCTTTGTACAAACAAACACCCCTCACAATAAACAGCTAGCTAAGCTATATAGCTACTTTCCGTCCAATATATTTCAAATAGTAATATTTTGTTTATTATCCCGAAGTAAATTCATATAGTTTGGAATATCATAAATCCTCAAACACCACATCAAAAAAGCGAACATTTTTGTAAGACATCCCATGTGGTAGATAGGTAGGTACTATATCCAGTGTTGCTTTGCTTTGCTATGATGTGTTGTTGTTTTTGGCTTAATTCCAAATTATTTTTACAATCGACTCGTTAAACGCATTCGATTGTATAAATATTTTGGTCGATAATCTTTATGATAAGTCATTTTGATATTGCCGAAAAAAATAACAAGTTTATATGCCCCGTATACTTATAGTATGTACCTACCTACTATATAAATGAATAATGCTTTGTATACCTACTACATGAAATTTTGATGTTGCTTCGGTCCTCCTCGTTCGTTTTATTTATGGAATGCATGTTCACTATATACATAAATACAACAAGTACACCACAGTTTGTATCTGAAGAATTCAATTTAAAACACTGCACATTTAATTTCATGCACCACAACCAATTTCCGTTAGTATAGGTAGTTTATATTTTGCATCATCACCAAACAAAACAAAAAAAATTAAAAACGAATGAATTAATTTTTAAATCATTATTTCGATCGCAATGAATATTAATAAGGCTTGCTTTTCAATTTAAAATTACAAACAAAAATGCGTTTTGCATTTTTCATAATATTTATCAAAAATGAAATAAAATTCCGAGTATAAAATAAAGAACAAACAAAATAGGTGATTGTTGGTTTAATTTTTGTGTCTAAGTATTTCTTAAAATCGACACTGATCCTTCCAAGGATATAAACATAAATATAATAAACAAAATTAATAACCTAGTTTGATGCTTCAAGTTATCTTTTGCATACTTTTAAAATAATAATAATTAGTTAGCTATAGAAGCAGGTCATATTGTTAATATCAACATTAAATAAAAATAAATAAAACAGAATTGAGCTAATTTTTTTTCTAATAAAGAAAACTTTTTTTTTTCGGAAATTACAACGGAAAACTTTTTGGAAAAACGGGAAACCCATTTTGGAAAAGTGTGGAAATTTATCCTAGGTTCCATCAGATAACATATTGAAAAAAAAAAATGGAAAATATCAGATAAATTATGAAAGATTAAGGATTTCGGGTTTAATTTTTAAAAATTTTAATGAATTTCCGCCGAGAAATAAATTGTTTTTTAAAGATCTATGCGGACAGATCGCCCAAAAAATATTTCCTATCAACCAATACATTTGAGTAATGATATTTTTGTCGGGTGTGCTGTTTGCACTGTGCGGTGGCGGTGCAAATTTAGTACACTTAATTATTTGGGGGATGATTCCGGACTCCGGTGGGTATTGCCTATTTTTTTGTATTCAGAATGGAACTTCACAATTAAGATCAAATTTTGGAAGGAAATTTCATTATTAAAAAAAGTGTGAGTGCCGGGACTCACGGTTAAGATGTGTAAACATCAACATTCAGCCTCATAGACCTAGAGCCTACATCAAATTTAGGGTGTGGATGATAGCAAAAATTTACTGGTATTTTTATATAGATCTTAACTTTTCATAAGCAAATTTGAAAATCGGTAATGATGCATGGAAAATGCGCTTTTTAGTTTACCGACAAAGGCCCCAACCACGCTTATAAAAAGTTAAGATCTATCTAAACATACCAGTGAATTTTTGCGATCACTCACACCCACACACAGCAGTGGGCTCTTAGCCAATCATTAAAATTATATTTAAAAATATTTTGCAGTCTAATTTGCCAAAAAAGGCGGCCTTCTATGTTAAAACCCTGCAGCCATGATGAAAGCGCAGTCCATGTACTATATGGTCTAAGCAACCAACCACATTTCTACCCAAACTGAACTCGATTTTTTGATTTCGTATATAAACACTCAGCGTTTAGTTACTGAGCGTACATAGCGTTGAACGCACTCAATTTTCGTGAAGCTCAGAACAGAGATTATTTATAATTCATAAGTCTGCTATTACACGATGAATCTAGTTGCATGCACCTTCTTCGAATTCTTCTTTGTTATTTCGTCCGCTGTTTCAAGCGCTATTATTGAAACCAAAGTCATGAATCTAATTTGACAGTTCTCTTTATTTTTCATTTTCGTGTTTTGTTTTCATTATTTGATACATTGAAGAAAGAAAGGTTTGTGTGCCTTTAAATGAATATCAGTCAAGAAAAGCAATAATTTATTTTATTTATGTTGTTTTTAAAGATGAATTTCTCATTTCTGGAAAGCCTATAAGGCTATCAATAACAGTGCGTTGCATCGAAAATTACTCTTTGAACAACAAAACCATATGAAGCAGAATAGTAAAAAAACGGGACAAGAGAAAAGAGAAACGTCAAATAGTTGCACCGAAAATTTTACCCACGCGACACCGGTCACTTTTTTTCCGTCTCATCTTTTCGATTTTTTTTCTCTTTTGCACTTACGTAGTTCAAAAATTCGCATGCGTCTAGATGCATCGTGTAATAGCAGACTAATCTCTGGCTCAGAATCAAAATCACGACCACGGCTACAAGATAAGAATCACGACTACAAGATACGTAACGTTTTTTTTCACCCTACCGCCAGTATAGATGTTTACACATCAAAAATCTCTGGAACTGAAAGGAAAACAAAATAGAAAAACCGCTCTGGTCTCAAAGCAGTCATGTTATTGAAAAAAAGTACTGCAAAGAATACAAAATACGGATAGTGCTAAAGAAGCGTCAAAAAGAGTCTCGTGAAACTTGGCCCACGACTCACAGGGCAACTGGTCTTCCGTCTTATCTTTTTTCTCTTTCGCACTCATTATGTTCGAATAGAGTCAGAAGCAAGGAATCATCGTGTAATAGGGGCTTTATATATTCTCTAAGCAGCCAACCAAATTTCAACCCGAACTGAACTCGACCTTTCGATTTCGTATATAAATACTCAACGTTTAATTACTGAACGTACATATTGTTGAACGCACTCAATTTTCGTAAAGCTCAGAATCACGATCACGACCACGATCACGATCACGATTACAACGTTACGTTACGTTTTCTTTTCACCCTACCGCCAGTATAGATGTTTACACATCAAAAAAATTATTGCCACAGAGTCGGGTTCTATTTGAAATGTTTAAAGCTTGTAGCTAAATATCTATTTTCATAAAAAGTTGTACCAATTTAGATATTCAAATTAAGAAAATCAAGTCGAATGTTCCTATAAAACCCGATTAAGAGAAATGGCAAAATGTCACAGTCTTTCTTTCACTTAAGCGGGTTTTTCACTTAAATGAACCTCGTTTAAGTGAAAAAAAAATTTCACTTAAGTGGAGTCCGGATAAGTGAAAATAAAATTTAAGCGGATTTAAAAATACCATAAACGTGTTGTGAAGTTCCCGCTATAGATCGACCTACCGTCATTGAATTACCAGATAAAGAGTATACAGTTTTTTAGGTAGTGTCTAAAACTAATATTTTGCGCATGGGTTGGCTTATGGTCAAGGCATACGGTTTCCACGCTTAAAAGGTTGGGTTTTTGGGTTTTTTTTTCTATTATCAAAAAAAAAATATTATATAAAAGGAAAGATTATTAAACAAAATTTAAATTAGGTACGTGATATGTTTAAAATTGGAATTTCAGTAGGGTAAATTAGGGTAAACGAAGAGAAAGCACTAGATTCTATTTTATGAACGAAAAATGAAAAAGAATTTTTTTTTTGTTTTTTTAATCGATAGATATTATAAATACAAGAAAAGAAACATACATGAAAAAGAAAGCTCTAGAAAATCTAAAATTCGAGATAAGAACATTTTAAAGTCGATAAATTAAAAATAGCCATTGGAGAAAAAAATCACATTAAATCAGGATGAGGTTGTCTAGAAATAAATTTTGTAGTTTTGAGACCCGTGTTTGCAAAATTTTCGATTTAAGCTTGGCTAGGTGAATTTTTGAACTATGTATATTTTTGTTCATTAATTTTTATTTGATTTGATTGTTTTTTCCTTTTAACTCTCATTAGTATTTTCATTTAAAATAACATTCTATCATTATTTGAAAAAATCAAGATTAGAGGTAAAATCAACTCGAAGTCCTTTGAAACTATAAAAACGGCCAAACAACGAAAAGTGTGCTAAAATGGGGTATGGTTTGTTTCGTCTTTTTCATCTTGTTTTTGTTGTTGTTTCGATTTAGTCGTTTCGTATTTCGTTTGTTTAGGATTATCATTAATACTTTTTTCAATTATAATTGTTTCGAAAAAAAATCATTTTGTCTTTCACTTAGTTCGTTTTAAGGTCCTTGCCTTTTATTGTTTAATTTTTCGATTATTTCGTTTTTTGTTTAGTTCGATTTCAAATATTTCGCCATTGTTTACGATAAACAGTGTGGTATGTATGGGGGGGGGGCATGCTGCCCACCTGGTTGGGCAGACTATAAGATTTGGGGTAGGTGCGAGGTTGGGTGCATTCAAAGTTTCTTTTGCAATTTTGAATTTATCCTATATATCCTATGTCAACAGCTGTTTTCTAAATATACATATACGTTGCTCAATTTTTCAGATATGATAATGCACCGCAGTTACAATCACCACTGATGACAAATTAAACCCACGCTGAAGCAAAAGTTAAAGTAAAACTTAGTGCGAAATAAACCGTTGGCGAAATAACCTTGACCCAAATAACTCTTTGCACTTTTAACGAAAATGCAAAACGAATAAAAAGAGAGAGAAAGAAATGCGAAATGACTGTAAGGCGAAATGATCGAAAACCAAAATAAAACAAAAACAAAATAAGGTATTACGAAATAAACAAAAATAATTGTAAGAAAAACGAAACAACAAAACTGCGAAGTGAAAAAGACTAAGATGTTTTATAATTAATCAATCGAACTATGTAGGAAATCGTTTTTTCGAAAAATTCATAGCCTGACATTTAATTGGATTGAGATTTAAACCATTCATTATTACAACAAATATCATTTATATATTGTCCAAATAGTTGTGATAGAAATAGCAGCGATCCTTAATAACTAAACTACTCTGAGGACCTCCCGATTTAACTTCTGTTAAGTTAACACGATATGTTTCAACAACATTTCAATCTATCAATTTGAAATACGATTCCAAATGGGCAAGTTTTTTGCATTTCAAGAAAAGTATCGGCCAAAACTTTGAAGTCCTCTTTAAAAAAAAGATCCAAAAAATCTTATTGCACCGCGCGCCCGCCGGGCCTACCGCGACGCGAGATAAAACAAAGAATCTTTTGTTCTTGAAGTCCATAACACCGTCTGACTATATTATATTTCGTGTCTTCAACCTTAAAGACTCCTAAATATACATGTATAAACTTATAACTACATTCATATAATGAGATTAAGTTATGATGATATGACGACCATTCATTTTCCCACTATAGGGAATGTCTTCTATGCACTGATTATGGATTGAAGTGGAAGTTCAAAGTAAACAAAATCTTCATCGATATTTAATTTATCTTTGCTTACTAATGACGTTCCATAAGGGATACTTCATGATTTAAGTGGTGTTAAGAGTTTGTTTATCGAATGAGAAATCTGAAATGACAATGATCTTATATTAATAGTTTAAAAAAAAATTTGTATTGTATGAATAAAGTTATATATCTGTGGCCACAAGGAATAACAGCATAAGTCGACTTATGTTGAAATTGAGTTTTTGAAATACACAGTCATATTTTGTTCGTACTTTTATCTCTTACAGTATATGAACTGTAACACTTTGTCCATAAGTTGTTTTCCCTATTTGTAATCGCAAAAGAAACATTTAAATTGTTCTCCTGAAAACTTGCAAAAAGTGACTTATGCTGTTTTTCCTTTTTGCCACAATGAAATGACAGAATTTCATTTAGGTCTTTATTTGTGGTCGTTTGGTCATTTCCATAATTTATGTTGAGCTCGTTATGCGATAATATAAAGTGGTGTCGCAAAATTCACTGTTAGCATGCGAACAAAATTTTTCTCAAAAACTGCACAAGCTAAAAATTGGGGGAAAGGCTTTTCTTGGAATGCAAAAAAAAAACTGTCTATTTGGAGAGCTGTGTTAACCATTCCTAAAAAAATTTCCAATTTTTTTTTTTAATCGAGAGTAGGTACATATTATATATTAATCAAATTTAAAAAAATCGAATTTTTGGGAGCAGCATTCTTTTGGTGCCTTATTCACCAAATCATTTATTCGGTAATTGGGGGTATTCAAAAAAATTCAATTTTTGGGGCCAACTTAACACAGCTTATTTGGAGCCCTATTTCAAATTGGGGTGCCTTTTTTTCGACTTTTCCACTTCGCATTTTTTTGTTTCGTTTTTCTTACAATTATTTTTGTTTTTGTTTTTCGATCAAGCATTTCTTCCTCTCTCTTTTTACTCGTTTTGCATTTTCTTTAAAAGTGCAAAAAGTTATTTAGCTCAAGGTTATTTCGTTAAAGGTCAATTTTGCATTTGGTTTTAATTATACTATTGTCTTGGTGTGGGTTTATTTTGGGCTCTATACGAACATAACTCCCAATGAACTAACTCCCACTTAAATTAAACCAAGTCCCATTAGTGCGCCGAAGAACCCCCTCGCACCTACCCCAAATCCTATAGTGTACCCAAGTAGGTGGGTTGCAGGGGGTCAGCATGCCTCCCCATACATATACCTCACAAAAAACGAAATAATCGAAAAACTGAACAATAAAAGGCGAAATGACCTTAAAACGGACCAAGTGAAAGACAAAATTATTTTTTTTCGAAAAAATTATAATTCAAAAAAGTATTAATGAAAATTCTAAACAAACGAAAAACGAAACGACTAAAACGAAACAAAAAAAACAACGAGATGAAAAAGACTAAACAAACAATACCCTTCAATTTGATATCTTTCCCTGTTGTTGAATAGAGATTATGTCGTGCTAACTAATTAGCAGTACACTTGATTGCATCTAGTATTTAATGAACTGCAAAATTCGGAATAGAAATGCAATATCCAAACTATTAATTCCTAGCGTGGTCCCTTTAGACTATAGGTGAAAATTAATGTGCTAGTTGCACAGACGTCCCGGTTAAGCAATAAAAGGCTTTGATAAAAAGCCCTTGAGATAGGAAGAAATCTAAGTAATGTTGATGTTGTAATTATCCGCAAAATTTCATACACTCCACTATGACTCAGTCTGCCATAACGCCTGAAGGAGGAATGATCGATTTAACATTCCCAAATTGAAAGCAAATTGTTGGGACTTTTTCAGTGGTTTTTCAAAGAGTTTTAAGGTTTTGTTGCTTTTGGTTACAATTTCCCATTTGTGGAAATTTATGATGAAAACTACATAAGCCCTATGAGAGGGATGGAACAGGTTTATGCAATGCGCATTGTAACCAGACTGGAAGGCATACATCCTTTCTTCCTTGTATACCTATTACCTACTAAAGATTTTCGTTGAACAGAGCATTTTCATCACCGTCATCACTGCTGTATGGTTCATGTGGCATGAACTTAATCAAACGGTAGATGAGGACATTTAAAGTTATTTCGAGAAGAAAATTCTTCGAGAAATTTTTGGTTCGGTCTGCAAAAACAGCAATAGGATGAAGACTGAAGAGATATAACAACAAATATGTACATCACAGCAACATCGACCTAGCTAGCTAAAAGAGTTAAAATCCAACTATACAGTGAGTGGTAGCATGGGTCATGTAAAGTTGATAGTCACCAACCAATGTTTTAGTAATGTGTGGAAAGTCATTGCGACTACCCCTGAGGGACAGAGCAGTTGAGGAAAACTGCAACTCGGGAGATGTGGATTCAAGGAGAAGGAGTTCTCAATGAACTTATAACGTGCAAAACTGGAATCTAACACCTAGAGAACCAGTTGTCTGTCGAAATTTGCTAGTTGAGAAGATTTAGCAATCATCAAAAGGTACCTACTATTGCATTAATGATATTTAAAATTTTATATTTTTGCAAAACGCATATTGGGTGTGTTTCACTATTTTTTCCGGATAGGGAATAGAAAAGAGAGAAATGACAAAATATCTATCCAGAATATCCAGAATGGAATAAATAATGAAACAGATTTTAATTGTAAAGAATATCCAACTATCAAACTAATTTTTATAATTTGTGTGTGTTATCAAATTTGTCGATGGGCTTGATGACCTTTGAGGCATTTTATATCTTCAGTAGGCCAAAGAATTTGCATCTTAAAATATAAACAAAAATTCATATTTCACTTGGTTGATTTCCTATATATTTTCTACAAATATTGTTCATTTACTATGCCCATATTCACTACAAAACACATGACTTTAAAAAAGGCGAAACGCAAAAGAATTACCTACCGAAATATAAAAGATGTAATTTTTACTAATTTTAGTTTAGTAAATCCGAAATTAATTTCTCGCGCACGCAAATATAATATCACAAATACTTTGCCATTTCTATTTGTTTTAGTTGTTTGTCATCAACGGCAGACAGCAGACAACACAACAGTAGTTATTTACAATGAACAAAATTAAATGTATCTGTCAAACTAGAGAAATCTAGGTGGAAATCTTCAAAAGACACTGGGTAATATTCGGTACCAAGTAGTGTGGGACTTGAACCGCACTAAAACCACCGGGATATCAGGACCAATCTATGAAAGATCGACTAAAGATTTTTATTTCTTAAATACAAAATCGCATTGGGGGAAGTTTAAAGTTTTAATACTTTCCCTTCGCATTTAGACCATCAGCTCCTGAGATGATGAGGCTTGGATCTTCTTAGTCTTCGAACATTGTCACGTACATGTAATACAGTCTCCATCTCGGAGTTAGAATGGGTATGCAGTCGCTGATTATGTGATACAGCGTGGTTTCTAACCACTTCTGTAACCATTTCTATTTGTAGATCACGATGCAAGTCGCTATTTCTTATATACCAAGGGGCATTTATTATTCCACGAAGGACTTTGTTTTGGAATTTTTTGATGGTTTCAGCATTTGTTTTCTTTGTACAACTCCACTGTTGGATGCCATAAGTCCAAACGGGTTTTAGTGCTTGGTTGTAAAGCATTATTTTGTTCTGGATAGATAAGTCAGAATTCTTACCCAGTAACCAATACATTTTTCTATATTTTAGGTTAAGTTCCTCTCTTTTCTTTTTAATGTGTTCTTTCCACTTTAGCTTGTCATCCAAAGTCATTCCAAGGCATTTGGCAGTATTGGCGTAAGGTACAGCTTTACTGTTAATAATAATTGGAACATTAATAATCTTTTTGTTGGTATAGTTTATATGAGTTGATTTTGTTTTATTTAGTTTTATACGACATTGTTGCGTCCAATCTCTTACTTTATCGGTTGCATTTTGCAATTTTTCTGTAGCCTTCACAACGCATTTATCAGGCACTAAAATGGCAGTATCATCTGCAAATGTGGCCATGAAAGCATTATTGTCCACTGGAATATCGCTAGTATATAACAAATACAGTGTTGGTCCTAGGACACTTCCTTGTGGTACACTGGCTTTAATTTTATTAAGTTCCGAATACTCTTGCTCGCACCGTATTCTAAAGATTCGGTCGGTAACATAGGATTTCAGTATTTCGTAGAACTGCCTTGGGAGACCTCTATGCAGTTTGTACTCAAGTCCCAAATGCCAAACCTTGTCAAAGGCTTGAGCAACATTATAGTAATAGAGCGGAATATACTTGTTTTTCTTCAAGTGCCTTCAACAACATCCGTAATTCAATACACTTGGTCTATCGTAATGTTTGTTTCTGAATCCAAACTGATGGTTTCTTTTTTCTATTACTTTGCTAAGCCTTTTGAGCAGCAGTTTTTCGAAAACTTTTGCCATTATTGGTATAAGAGATATTGGCCTGTAGGAAGTTACTTCTGTTGGTGGCTTACCTTGCTTAGGAATAACAATGACTTCTGCAATTTTCCAATGATGTGGTACATATCGGAGCTTAAGGCATGCATTTATTATATATTGGAGTTTTTTGAAGGCTACTGTTGGCATTTCTTTCAAAACCTGAGCAGTAATTAGATCATACCGGGTGCTTTTTTATTTGACAACTTGTGTTGACACATGCTTCTTACTTCTTTGAGCGAGACGAAGGGAATTTCCAATTCTTCGTTTCTATCAACAAAATTTAAGATATTTGTAACTGCACTTTCTGGAAAGGGCTTACAAAATAATTTGTAGTGAATAAAGAAACGTAAAAGCGGTATTCCAGATATTCCGAAAGAAACACACCTTTTAGGTACCTATTAAAAAAAAAATTAAATTTAACAAAAATTAAAAATCATGAAATTATCAAAAACTGAAAATAATTGACAATATGTATCCAGGTATCTATAAGTGGATATAATTAATTGTATAAGTATGTAGTATGTACCTAATTTAATTCTCATTAAATGAAGCAAAAATTTATCAGCAACCATATTGATTCCTTTTTGTTGTAATTCCATCATCCTTAAAACTAAAATCATTGCAAAAATATACATATATTATTTACCTACTTAATTTTGCGGTTAAAAATATGTACATATGTATGTACATTGTACAACATTATAATACCATTAAATAATTCCCCACAAAAACCATTTCGAAATGACAAAACTTATGGAATTATTTTAATAAATCAATTGATTATAATACGCTGTAGGTTATATACGAGTAAACCTTCTCCATCAATGCGGTTACCCAATAAAATTACCAACCACAATTCCATTTGAATTGAATCCGACTTAACAAGTGTATCTAAATATATTGGTTGTTAAACATATTTCGAATTCTCTGGAGGCTATGTATGTAGATATGTAGTTTTTGTATGTATGTATGTCAAACCCATATACCCAATCAATATTATTATGAATGAAATAAATACATCAGCAAATATTTTTCGTTGGAACATATATACGAATGTACATACAATATGTGCAAGTAGAAAAGGATGTTAAAATTGAATAAATACATACATATCTACTTGTAAATATTTTCAATATAATATGAAAGCAGGATGTCCTTTTTGAGGAATCAATATCATTCAATGTTTTTTTTGTTGGTTTGGAAAATATTTAATGGGGTTATTTTAATTATTTCTCTTAGAATTTAATATGAAAATTCAATAAACAGAAGAAGAGCAGAGAGTCATAAAATTTAATACCTTGATATTCAATTCGATTTGATTCCTTGAAAACTAAATGGGTTTATTTTATATTTCGTTAGTATTTTAAAATTTAATATAAATAAATATAAAAGTTTTAAAATATATTGATATAACACTACGTTAAAATTGTCTGGTGAGAACGTAGCTATGTACATTGTACGTGTACATTGTACGTGTACATTGTACATTTTACATTGTAGATTGAACATTGTACATTGTACATTGTACATTGTACATACTCGTAGGTAAATAAGTAGATATACAGGGTGATTGGTATAAGGTGCTTTGATGCAAGCTAGAGCGAGTAGGTTGGGTTAAGACAAGAAAAAATCGTATGGGAGGAGGGTCTATTTCCACCCGTTTAAGCGGGAGGGGCAATTTTCAAAAAAATTTAATTAAAACAGAAAAAAATAACGGTTAAACTTACAGTGTCATGCTTTACCTTTTTGGAAATCCAGAAATTTTTGTTTCCAAAATTCAATGCTCTTATTAATTTTAAATAAAAACTAGAAAACCGAATGCTAAAATGTATCTTAGTTTTTGAGAAATAAAAAAAAATTAAAATTACTTTTTTCCAAGAAAAACACTTTTTTTTGGTTTTCCCAAGGTCAATTATTAAATTAGCGTATTATCTCTTTTTTATTTTTTATTCCATAGCTTACGGTTTTATTGATTTATATTTCATTTTCAATTTCTCAGACACTTAGATACATTTTAGCATACGATTTTCTGTTTGAAATTTCGAGTTTGAAAATTTATTTTCCAAAAAGTATTCACTATTACACAATTAATAATTAAAAATTAAAATTATAGAATATATTTCTGGCTTTTCAAAAAGGGTAAAACATGGCATTGTAAGTTTTACCGTTGTTTTTAAATAATTTGTTTTATGTTTTAGGTCAATTTTTTAGAAAATTGCCCCTCCCGCCTAAACGGGGGGAAATAGACCTCCCTCCCACACGATTTTTTCTTGTCTTGTTTTGTAATTTTGTGTCTTAAATTAACATTATTATTACAGCCATTCTCGCATATCTCGATAAAACCTTTTAAATAATGATAAAAGGGTAATAAACTTGGTAGTAGGTTATGCCTTTCCTGGAAAGGGCACCTTACTTTGTTCGAAAAAAACCCTTGCTTCAGTAAAACCCATTTTAGATAAACGGCAAAATGTCACAGTTTTTCCTTAACTTAAGCGGGGTTTTCAAATAAATAAAAACGCCGCTTAAGTGAGTCCGGATAAGTGAAAAAAATTTCAGCGGATTCAAAAATTCCAAAAACGGTTGTGAAATATCAGAAATTCAAATTTAATTTTCGAGGTGAAAATTTGGTGGAGGTGAAAAATAAAAAAAAGAAGTGCATGCGTTCAGAAAATTTTTTTTCGTGAGAGTTTTTTTCAATGAAAAATTTATAATTTTACTGAAAATATTTTTCAGGTAGGTATATGGGTTTTACAACTAAGCAAGTTTCACTTCAGTGGGGTGTTTTAAAGGTCGGCAAATAGTCCGGGATAAAAAAAGTGTTTCCGATATGCGGTTTTTTCCGCGGGTTTCTCTTAAGCGGGTTTTACAGTTCATCATTTTTGTAGTACTTATTAATGCGATGTTTAACAAAAATTAATGTTGAAAAATAATCTATGTATGTACAATGTACAATGTACATACATACATATATCCATTTTCGAAATATCGAATTTCAAAAAATTAATTTTGAAAATATAAAAAAAAAAATCAAAAATTTTTTTTTTTGAAAATTTTGGTAAGCGAAATTATTAAAACTTTTAGAAGATCTTAATTTCATAAAAATCAGGTACGCAGATAATATAACAGTCAAAAACAAAAAAATATTTGGTCCTTCGAGAGATACCGTTAATAATAAATTAGTGTAAAATTTCATCCAATAATATCGTAAATCGTACTGAAATAAACTCACAAAAAAATTTTAATCAAAATCGTAGGAGTGGTTTTTGAGAAAATAAAATTTTCTTTATTTATTTTTAAACATTTGTGTGGAAGTTACCCTTATTTTTGATTAAATTAATAATTTTTGTTAAACATCTAACACGTAACACAACTATTTTGGGATTTGTTTTCTTTAAAAAGGTAACCTATATTAAAAAAAAAATTACTGATTGAAAAAAATAACAATAGGCACGTTTTTAAGAAAAATAAGATTTTCATTAATAATTTTGGTCCTCAAAAAAATTAAAAAAAAAACCTTTCCGGGGAATGCCCAAGAAAAGCTAGATTACCAGATTAAATAAAATCCACCAACTTGTTTAGGCAGCTGCCGAAAGAATAGACGAACAGACGGATGGAATTACGTGGTCTACTTTTTTTGACTTCGCTATCATTGTTTGATCAAAATTTCGAGCTAAATTTTTTAAGAATGCATGAAAATATTTTTAATATCCTGCACCATTTTGCTCAGTATTGATAGATAATGGCACATTTTAATCAAATCAATTTTTTACTTTTTTTTAAAGAGTATCCTGAAAAAAAATCGTATGACTGGATACAGGTTTTAACGTATAAAAATTTGTCGTGTTAATATATTTTCTTAAAAGATATAATATTTACCAAAGCTAGCCTTAGATCGAAAGTTATAACAGTTTGAACTTTATCAGACAGGGTCTAAAACAGGTAGAAACCATTGATTATGGGACACCCTGTATAGTGTATATAAGGGTGTTTTGCATAAGATGTATAGGTACCAACACTTTTCAGGCAAAAAAAAGTAATATATGGCAATAAAAACTTAAAGAAGGGTGGGTCAAGCAATTGAAACGCAGTGTATATCAAGAAACATGACTGTATATTAAAAGAAATTTAAACCAAAGTCTCGTCTTCGAAAATGTTCTGAAAAGTTTATAATATTATTTTGGCTATACATTTCACTTGCTATTTTCAGTTATTTGTTTTTAAATGAAGTCCAAAATGTTGGTTGCAGCTGCGAATTTATTTTTTTATAATACTTTTTTTTTGTGTTTAATCCTTTAAAGTAAAACCATTGTTACAATTCTCTCATTGTGATTAGAAACTTAACATACATATGTATGTACATATATAATTTGTTTCGTGAGTACTTATAAATATATGTACATTATAGGTATATACAAACAATTCTTCAACTAGTTTAAGATTGATTATACCTACACTCCAGCTAGAGCTTCATATAGGAAAATAAAATCCAGACACCGGTTATATTTAACATTGAAAAAATATTTTTAATAAAAATTAAATGAGATTGGTTTTCTGAAGCAAACGTTCTGTTCGTGATAATAATAAAGGAGAGAGGAGACCCTTTATTTTTGTATCCATTTTCCACTTTCCTTCTAATTAAAAACAAGCAGAGGAAAAATTTACTGAAAAATTAATTAAATTCAACGAACAAAGTCCATGAGTTTTTCTAAAACGCCGCGGCCGTAAAATTTAAATTTTTAATTTTACTCAAAAAGATAATTGTTTTTTTTTTTTTTGTTTTCGGATTTAAAAATTCTTTCTAGTTCAGTATATTAAGATATTTTTAATATACATATTTCAATATAATGCGGGTAAGAATTTATGTTCGCTTTCGTTAGAATACTACATGAAGCTTGTATTAATGTCTAATGATATTTTTTTCATATATTTAAGCATAATTAACGTGGAAAGCCAAATTACAATTTTAACCTCATATACAATCGTTCAAGTAATAGCGTTTCCAACAAATTTTACATTAACAATAGTATTTATTTTAATTTTATTACAAAATTATTCGAAAGATATACGAAACATGTTCTTGACTTTGATGCATAGTCTAGCCATGCTTTAAGAAATCATGATATAACTTGATGCAACATTAATAACTATTGAAAGTTTGAATAAAACAACAACACAACAATCTTACTTATCAATTTAAACATAATTAAACGTTGTGTTGACTTACATTTTAGTAGTTCAGTTCAGTTCATCTTACATAGATTTCGTGACGAATACCTAAGATGAACTGAACTTAGCAAAAATTGCGTATTGATAAAGGCCCTCACTATAGTCAACTGATGAGTCCAAGTGAGATCGCCGGGACGGAACGCCAATTTTTGTAGGACTTAAAGGCCGTTAAAAGCTATTTTGAATCAATAATTCAACAAAGTCCATTAAAATAGTGCTAAGTCTTCTACTTGGCTGATGTATTTCAGTAGTATAGTATATAGAATTTGTATTATTAAAAAAACCTTCTTAAATAACTTTTTTGTTCTAAAAAATATGTCATTTTGGGACAACCTTTCACATTAAATAACTTCTTAAGATTTCAATGATCAATGGTAAGGTAGTTCATTCATTGAAATAAATAAATTCATTTAACGTTTAACACGTTACATGACCAAAATGAAATATTTTTTTTTAGCAAAAATTAATTATTAATTCAATAGCTTTGTATTGGCGCCAAAATTATTAATGATTTCGGTTTCTAAGTGCCTGAAAACTTAAAATTTAAAAATTTAATGATAAGTTTCAATGATAGGTATATAAGTAGCCAGTTTCAAATCCTTTTCTGTACTAACTTCTTCGTTATTTTTTGAATTTTTAGTAAGGTCATTTCGTTCTTTGTAAAAATATTTTGAAATGTACAAATAAGTGATTTGGGTTAAGAAGCGTCCTTTGAACTTACAAAAATGACTTAATTATTATTTTTTTAATTTTCGAATGGAGAAAACGTCTTAAAAAGGTGGTCGAATTTTCTTTACTACCAGTTGCCTTTCGTGAATTTTATAATTTCAACACTTAAAATGAAGAAATTTATAATGCCGTTTGTCTTTTAATTTTTTCGTTTTATTGTTATTGATGCCATGTAATTTTAATTAATTTTCAAATATTTTAACTAGACACAAATCACATTCTCGTTTTTTTTTTTTGGAAAAATTGTACAAAAATACTTTTTCTATTTCCACGTATGAGACTTTTTTTCCCAACTGTGCCAGTTACATGTATTTTAAGGAAAACACTATGAAACACTTTTCTTTTATTTAGGATTTTGTTAATTTTTATTTAATATTATTTTATTATTATAATGGATTAATTGAACCCTCTCATAATATATTTAAGACGCGTCTTCGACAAATAACAAACAAGTACAGACAACTTTCAAGGTCTAAACACTATAGGAACAAAGGAACTTAACTTATCTAACTAAAGTATACATACAGAGCTTAAGAAGAGCTTATAATCCCTAAGCGTCATCGTCACTTAGTTCCTATAGGCGAATCATAAGCTATGTTCTCCAGCTCTATCTTCAGAGAAGAAAAACATTTAAACTTCATAAGCACACTGGGTATTTGCTAAGCAAATACCTGTTGTGATAAAGCATTTTGGGGTGATTTAATACTACAAATTGAGTAGAGATAGTTTTTTTTTATATAACAATATACATGCATATAATATGGACATGTGTATTGTGTATACTCATACACACACATTAAACTTAAAAACGTTTTTGGTATGTGACATAAAATAAAGGCCAGTCGTGCATTTTATTAAATATTATTATAATACCATTGAAAGAAAAAACATAATTTTATTCTTAATGTATATATAGATTCATATAAGGCCAAAAATAAAACGTATCCAGTATCCCATTCATCTTTCAAGTTCATAATCGTAATCATCAATTAAATTAATTTATCAAAATTGTCTCTTGTGACATTAGTTACATTCTTAACTTGTTATTAAGAGTTCACAATTTTTTTTGAATATAGGTTGGTACTCATATTATCATAAACAATCTGCCAGCTTAAGAATATAATATCTTAAATTTTATAAGTCCCCTTTAAATAATTGACAAACCTTTGGGGTTTCTATCTGCTTGAGCAATCAATTAAAATAACACGATTAGCATAGAATTTCAAGTTCACTTTGCTTGAGAAAATCTGTCTTATTTTGTTCCTCTTTTCATTTAGTTATATATTCTAGGAAGGCAACAAGCTATATAGGTTAACGTTTATGTATAGTTGGTATATACATATGTATGTATATTTTATGATAAAATCAAATTGTATAAATGGAAAATTCAATTTAATATAAAAGCACAAGGGAATCACTTTTTTTGCCTTTTATTTATTCATAATGAAGCTTAAGCGATGTGATAAGTGAGTATTATTTTAAGATTACTTCACAATAAATATAATTAAGATGAAATTGTTTCGTATACATTTTTGACTGATCTGTGGGATTTGGGTTTTTTGGCGAAGACAACGACGTTATTCACACGTATTTTAAGATTTTTTCAGGTTTAATTAAAAAATTATTTTAAATTATGAAAAAAAATTGTATTCATTTATTTTAAAGAAAAAAAAATAAAATCTCTCTTTCTTTCTGCGAAGAAGTTACGTTTGCGGTTTTTAAAATTAAATAATTTTCTTTTGGCGTGACAGCTCGTGAAGAACAGGGGTTTAGTGAATTACAACTTTTAACCATTATATCTGTAATAGAAGAGAGCGTTTCTTCCGTTTTCTGTTTCGATAAGTTGAGATATTGAATTTAGAGATATTGAACTTTTCTTCGCAGAAATTTCGATTTTTATAGTTGACTTTATATTTAAAAATATTTACTCGAAGGAACTCAAGATTTATTTATATAAACGTTTCGTTTGATATAATGAAAGAAAATTATGTATTTTAGAGATATGTATTACATTTTTTCATAGAAATTTTGTGTAATATTCAAACACTTTATTTAAAATCTTGACACCTTCAAGATTTATCCATAGAAAAGTTTACCTCGCTCTTTAAGTTGGAGATATTAAATTTGGAGATATTGAACTTTTTTTCGTAGACATTTTTGAGTTGTATATACTTTAACTCAATAGATATATTTAAAAATATTGACTTAAAATGGCCAAAGAAACGTTTACCTTTCTCGTTAATTTGGAAATATTGAACTTCTCTTTGTAGAAATTTCGAGTTATTTACCAACACTTTAATTTATTTAAAAATATTGACACAAAAGGGCTCAAGATTTAGGCAAAGAAATCTTTACTTCGCACAAAGGAATTAAAGATTTATTTATAGAAACTTTTACTTTGCACGTTAAATTAGAGATATTCAGCTTTTCTTTGTGGAAATTATGTAATTTTGAGACGTTAAACTTTTGTTCATAGAAATTTTATTTTATATACATTTTAACTTATTTAAAAATATTGTTAAATAGGGCTCTCGATCATAAATGCATATTTTTGTTATATTTATATTTCGAGTTGTGCAGTTTCACTTTAATTTAACCCACTGCCACTTATGCCAAGGATCACTTAAAAATTTATGACGTATTTTTAAAAGATTTTTAACATAAACAAATATTCTTATACATACCTTCAAAAAAAGTTGTTTTTTTTTTTCAATGACATTTTTAAGGAATAAAGACAAACTTTATAAAGCGTGCAATTGAAAGGATTCTGTAAATTTTAACGATTCTCGAAAAGCTTAATCAAGCATTTTTTTTTTTAAAGATCTTTCCCTGTCACATAAGAGGGCGAATTAATGTTAAAAATTTTGTTCATATGTAGGGTAGGGTGGGGCTAGGTGGACCACTTTTTACTTGAAGTCTCATAATCAGCATAGTAAAACTATAGAACTGGTATCAAAAGAAAAAAATGGACTGCTGGCTGGTCGCCAAATAAAATCTGAAAAAATTGCCTTGAAAAGTGGCAAAACATGTCTCATAAGGGAAACAAATCCAAAATTTTATAAAGAATTTTATTTAAAACGGTCAAACCAACTTAAAAAAAAATTTAATAAAACTTTAAAAATAAATATAATAGAAATAAATTATGGTTTGAAATAAGTTTGAAATCGTAACCGCTGTTGTGATCGAAGCAAACAAAGAAAGATCCATCTCCGGCTCCTATATTTAGTTTGTATGAGCCCACTTTCTGGAAGTATAGTAACAACTCCTCATCCCGTAATCTTTCAACGAATGATTCTATCCAAATTACGCAAAAATATCCCAGTTCCTCTTCTTCTTCAGAACTTCATTTTTGTAACAAAAATCACCTGGTCCAACTAACTGTTCAATTTAACTCACAAAATATGAAAATACAATATATTCACTCATAAAAAACTTTACCTCAGTGCCTTATAATCCTTGATTTTTCACTAGAAAAGTAAAAAAACTTTCTTATCCGCATTTTTTACTTTAACACTTGAAAAAGACAAATCTGTGTGTGGTTTACCTTCTGAGGACACAATGCAACTGAAACCCTTATGGCACGCGCTTGTATAAGAGTGCACGCTTTGTTCGTATATGATCATTTTCTTGTAGTAGGTACTTTCAGTTTGTGAGTAATTCGCGTGGGCCAACTTGCCCCGCCCTACCCTAGGTTTTTTTTTTTTAATCAGATTTAAAAAAAAACAGTCACGTGTACAACCTTAGAAGTTTCATTTCATATAGCATTATTTTTTTTCTACGTCAGACAAACATAAATACACATCTTTTCAATCATCTTGGTCATTGTTATACAATGGTTTCTCTTGACAAAATAATTTATTTACACTTAATCAAAAAGTTCTCCCTATATAACGAATACAATATATTGCTAAGAAAAATATTTACCCTATACGCTGCTACCGCTACCGCTAGGGTGTTGCTAAGTTATTTTCATAAAAATTACCTACTTTCTAAGAATCGTATTCTTCTTCGTATAGCTTCTCCTCATATTATATAAATATATTGTGTCAGATACGATGAAAATTGTGTGGGTGTCTTTTTTTTGTCGTTTGGAAAACTTAACTTCATTGATATAACGACAAAAATATTTCCGTATATTTCTTATCATCTTTTAAGGCAACTTTAGTCGTCCATACTAACAACTTCTAAAAATGTTTCAAAAAAAAAAAAATCCCTTGAGATTTTCACTCACTTTTGTTTATCTCATTGGAATGGTTATTTGAAAAGCTCATTTTGTTCGTATGAAATCAAATTATGGTCATGGGACCATTTCTGCCATGGTTAGATTATAAGGCCCCTAGGAATTCATTTAAGGCACAAAAGGAAATTAGGTTTATCAAACATTGATTCGTTTTAGTCTTGACAATTGGATGAGGTTGTGCAATATCGTTTTTTTTTTTTGTTATATTTATGGCTTAGCTTGGTTTATAAAGGTTTTCTTTTTAGTTAAGTGTATATTATATATAGGGATAATATTAAGTTGATCCAGATCAAATGTGTTTGGAAAATATTGTCATGGATTTTTGGTAAGAATTTGATAAATTTCAGAAGAATTAATCTCTTTAACTTTAGATAATAAATTGCGTATAGCCCTTTTATTGAAAGAAATAAGGCACAACCCTAAATAATTTAACTTAATAAATACGTACAAGCTCAAAAAATTCCAATGCACCTTGGTGGAAAAAGGAGTATACTTACATTAGATTGCGTAATAGTTTTATAAAGGAAACTTAGTTCAAAGGCTTAAGGTATGTTAAATTTTGAAGACTTGGGTAATATAATAATACCTTTCTAAAGCAACATATTAAAATACTGTACAATATTATAAGGACAAAAATAATGTATGTGCGTAAAGTTAGCACCGCCATTTTTATTTTTTGTAAAAACTGCACGGTTGTGCTTCAATGTGCCCAACTTATGCTGCCATGTACCGTACAAAAAATCGTACTAAGCGCATATGGTTTTTTAGAGGCTAGCCATTTTTGGGAAATTGTAGCACTGCCATTTTTTGTGGTATATTGTGCTACACTTGTGCTGTGATGTTCCGTAAATAATTTGGAAAATTTTGCGAATTTTGAGATTGAAATTTCAAAATTAAGTAGGTATAAGTTGTGCTATTTGGTGCTCAAAAAATGATTCATACTAAGAACCGAAAAGATAAAAAAATCGCATATTTGCAAGTTTTAGGACCGAACGCAAATGTCACTTAAAGTAAGAACCGCCATTTTCGATTTTCAAAAAAAATGTTGTGCTGTATTGTGCTCAACTTGTGCTGCCATATGCATTGTGCAGTAAATTTTTTTTTAACGCACGAATTCAATATTACGATTTTTCAAAAAGTTATAATTGCGCTGTTTGAAGCTCAATTTGTGCTACCATACAGCGAAAAATAAAAAAATCGAATAATTGTAACTTCTCCGGCCAACCAACATATTAGTCTAAAATCCCACCATAGGCGACGACCTACCTTCATCGAGTTACCAGATAAAGAGTATACTGTTTTTTTGTAGTGTCTAAACTAACATTTTGCGCATGGGTTGCCTGGCGAAATATGGTCAAGGCATATAGGGTTCCACGCTTTAAAGATCGGTTTTTGAGTTTTTCAATTATCTGGCCCAGCTCGTATAGAGATATTAGTAATAAAAGAACAATATCACGTAAAAGCAAATTTTTTTTTTAAAAATTTTAAAATACGTGATTTTGTTTTTAAATCAGAATTTCATTAGGGTAAATTAGGGTAGACAAAGAAAAAGGTCAAGATTCTATTTTCTAAACCAAAAATGACTAAGAATTGAATTAATAAAAAAAAGTCACAGATAGAAAAGAGAATTCTACAAAGTCTAAAACTCGTGATAAAAACGTTTGAAAGCAAGAAAATAAAAAAAAGAGGTTAGAGAAAAAAATCACATAAAATCAGGATGATGATTTCTAGAAATAATTTTTATAGTTTCGAGAAGCAGATAAGAAATTAAAAGATCCGTATTTCCAAAATTTTTGATTTAAGCTTTTTTCTTGGCTAGGTTAATTTTTAAATATATTTTTTTTTTATTTTATTTGTTTTTTATTTTTCCGTTTTTAGGCAACCAAAATCAAAAATATGAATAAGTGGGTTAAAAGGTACAAGTGTCATGATATCGAATTCTTAAGTCTAATTTTTTTTTCTCAGCTTGTGGTAGATCTTAGAGTTTAAAAATTGTCATTTTTCGAATTATTGTGTGAGTAGTATAATTACTAAAATTCAAATATTAAAAACAAAAAATGGTGCTCTGTCACTTTCCCTAAGCTTAAAGACTTCAATCTTAGTGCTCTGATCAATAGTACCCAAGGTATAAGCTTAATTTAACGCAAACTTTGAATTATTCAATTTTGAGCTAAAAATTTAGTAACAAACAATCATTTTGGCAACGATAATACCAAGATTGTCAATTGAACCATTCACAATTAAGATTTTTTGACAAGGATTATTCCCATTCATTAATTTTGTTGATATTGATAATATTGACAACCGTTAAAAGGGGTGTTTTTTTTTTTTTGAAATGCAGAATTATTGGTTATGCCGAATTTTGTACAAATATAATTTCAAAAAACAGCATTTTGATATGCAAAAACGTCCATGCACGACCTTACGAATATCCTTTACGCACGACCTTATACGCACGACCTTTCGCATCAGCTTACGCACGATCTTTACTCATGACCTTTACGCACAACCTTACGAATGACCTTTACGCACGACCTTTAAGCATGATCTTTACGCACGACCTTTGACCTTTACGCATGGCCCTTACGCAAGACCTTGACGCACGACTTATATAAACTTGACCTTTATGCACAACCTTTACGCATGGCCTTTAAATTTTTGATTTTTTAAAAAGTAATACAAAACTTCCTTGCTTGCTTTTTTATGGCAATTCATTTGGAACGAAATATTATCTATGCTTCAAAATATAATTTGTCCCCTATCTGTCAAATTCCATCACAAGATGGCTACGATGGCGATGGATTAAAAAACGAAAAATTTCAAAATTTAAATTTCTTAAAATTTTCAAAAATTACATTTACTAGTAACTACCTTTGAGAATTATAGCGAATTCCACAGTCTGTAACTTATATTACTGTTATTTTTCAGGTCTGGGTAATGATGTGTCGTTGTATGAAACATCTGAACATTTCTAACTATGAATTTTGAAAAAAGCTTAAAACAAAAATTATTGGAAATATTATTCTTTACAATTTTTCTTCAAACCATTTTTCCTTAAATCCAAAATTTAAGCAGATAATTGGCTTAAATTCAAGATAGAGCCCCTGTCCGAATTCAATAAGAAGATACTCGAGATAGAGTGTAGAAACGTTAATGTTAACCGTTGAAATATTCAAACCAGACAAATATTTTATTCTCTCATCTTAATTTTTGTTGACTAGATTTAAAAAAGGATAAAGTATTGATATTTGAATAAGCTTTTGTCAAAGTCAAACCTGTGCTTTCAGGCATTTATTTGTTGTTTTTTCTTCGGTCAAGGGATTATTTTTGTATTAATTCCAATCTTTTTGTCCTCGAATATCAATGTCTCCTCGAGAGCACATAAATAACAAAGGAATATCGTTGATGTCAGATATATGATTCCATACATAAACATATATAAATATAGGTATGTAGGTATGTATGTAGTTCTGACTGGAAAAAGAATTTGATCCTATCAAACATGATTTCCATAAGACCGAAGAATTTATTAATTCAGTCACAAAAATATTCCACGCTCCGTAAATATTGATTCAAGAATTTCAATCAATCGTTTTTTTTTTCTTGTTTTTGTTTTTTATTTTTATTTTTTTGTTTCATGAAAGTGTTCTTTCCAATTAAATTGAATAAAACATCCAACAAAGGCAATTTTTTATATATAAAACAGGTTTATGTATATTTCTACGATTATATTAACATTATGACGTGAAAAAAAAATAAAAGAAGAAACTCAACAAAAATCCTTTTATCCTTTTTTTATTTTCAGTATCTGATTTCAACGAAACCCTTTCCCATTTATACGAAGAGCATGCAACCGCACTTCAAACGTTGGTTACCAACTACAGAAAGAAAAACGGAGAGCTAAGAAAAGAAAGGTAAGATATATATAAAAGTGTGTTACATTTTATTGCAAATGTCTTTCAGTAAGGTGTACCTCCAGACTAAAAGAAAAATATTAAAATAATAGAAATACAAAAAAAAATCATTAAAGAAAGAAAAACATTTTTCTTTGATTTTCTTGAAAAGTCATCCTTATCCCAATCATACAAAAAAAAATCTATACGTACAATCTGCCTTATTTGGTTGAGTTTGCATTTTTTATAACTTTTTGTTTTTTGTAAAATAAAATTGGATAATTGGAATTATAAGAAATGAAACGTATAGAGCAATATTTTTAACTAACACTTGAATTAAAAATAGAGAACCATCCTCCGATGAAGATTTCACCGGATTTCCGTGGATTAACTGAGGTTCAACCAGGGTTAGAGGTTTAAAAACACGATTGCACAACTGGCCCTTACTGCTTGATCAATGATCATCCTTATTTTGATGATATTGATTTAAGATGATATAACTTTTTTTTGTTTAAAAATATTGCTACAGATTTTTGAGGGGATGCTTGAAATTTCTCAAGATTATATACTCAAGCTTCTTTTTGATAATAAAGATTTGTTTTGATTTTAAATTTGATGTTTGATATTCCTTAAGATTTTACTTAAGCTTTGTCGAGTTAAGTCAATATGGTAATTAATTTTCTTTGATAGTAAATATTTCTTCAGATTTTTGAGTGGATGCTTGTCATTTCTCAAGATTATACTCAAGCTTGGTCGGGTTTAGTTCATATACTTTTCTTTGATAATAAATATTTTTAGATTTTTGAGTGAATGCTTGACATTCTCCAAGATTATACTCAAGGTTAGCCACGTTTATTTAATACACTTTTCTTTTTAAATAAATATTGCTAGAGATTTTTGAGTTGATGCTTGATATTCTTTAAAATTATATTCAAGCTTGGTCGACTCAAGTTAATATGCTTTTCTTCGAAAGTAAATTTTTCTTTAGATTTTTAAGTGCATGCTTGACATTCCTCAAAATTATACTCAAACTAATATACTTTTTTGAATTTTTAAACAACAACAACTTAAAGGTGCTACAGCCAATTGTTTACAAATTAATTTATAATTCGTTTTATTTTGGCTGCAGATATAGCTATTTCAAGGGGTGCCAAGCGCTATCACCAGTCTCCTTATTAGTGGTGCTGAGCTTTAATCCAGTTCAAAAATTCAATGAAATTGACGGAATAAAGAATAGAAAAATTCTAATAAACTGACATTCTAGTATGAATAATACAATAAATAATAATAATAATATACTTTTATTTTTTTAATAAATATTGCTGGAGTTTTTTGAGTTAATGCTTCACATTTACTTAGATTATATTCAAGCTTTATTGAGTAAAGTCTCGGTAAGACTTAGGTAAATATCACTTTTATATGGAAACTTAATATTTTTTTGTTCACTTACAAAATAACAAACTTTATTTGGTACTGCAAAATTTTGTTCATATGATAAATACCCAATAAAAAAATGCTAGCTCAATCAAAGAACGCAGACTGTTCAATTGTATATAAAAAACTCATTTCATTTCTACGTATATGTGTGGTTTTTGTTTTTTTTTTTTCCACATCTTCATCTATTTACAGACCTGCGTGCCATTCGAGCATATTCCAAGCATGGGAACAATTCCTTCAGGAGGTTGAAAGTGACGTTCAAGCATCAAATGATGTGGCTAGTGTGCTCTCCAGACAGGTAAGTCATCTTAAGTATATATACATAATACAAAACACCACACCACTTGTTTTGTCCTTATATATTCATCTAACGACTTTCGAGTGAGGTGTTTTTATCCCAAAAAATAAAATTATCCAGAAAATCAAATCCCATCTGCATTATACCACCTTAAAAATTCTTTCTTCTATACAAAAAATGAAAACAAAAAATTGAGGAAGCTAAGTGCTTGTTAACGTTTTCCTTTTTTTCTTTTGGGGAATTTTAATGTTATTTGTCAAAAAATGTGAAAATGTATAAAGGTGTAACCAGAGCCGCATTGCAGTGTACAGTTGTTTCGAGGCGCCAACCGCCCTAATACAGATACATAAATAGCTGTGTTGGCTTGGTAGTGACACAGCTCCTGGAGAACCAAAGTCTAGTGACTTACAACTCCCCACCATTCCTGTGGTTTCGAAGTTAGATTACAGGAACGAAGGGGACCTACAATTTTTTGTGAAGAAATTTTTAATATTAAGAGATATTTTTGGAGGATTTTTCATTTCCTCGTCATAGGAAAAAAAAATATTTTAGTTGTAGTAGGCTGGGAGTTGTTTCCCATTACCTCTGAAGTGGCAGTCTTCCGTATTCCACAGTTTCCACTCTTCAAACTCTTTGAAAGCCAGCGTCTAGTTGAAATGGATTTTATTCGACTCCATCGTCAATCAATACATGTTTTAGTCGAAATCTTGCTATCCTTCTCTTCAAATAAATAAATGAAATTCTGCGAAGATGTATACTTCTATTACTATTGTCAAAGATTAATTATTTGACTATTTATTGATAGCTTTTGTCAATCAATTGATTATTCGGTATTATGAACAACAATTGATAAATTTGTGAACTATAAGGAAAAAAATATTTTGAATAGTTTCTATTTCGATTGACATTTCAATTTGATTCATTTTTTTATAAAAAGTGGACTGAAATTACTGTTGAATTAAACTGTTTAGGTCCACCAAAAGAAAATTCTACAAAGTTATAAAAGCTGAGTACTGTTATTTTAGTAATAAATTATGTGCTTTATTCATAAAACCCCCGACAGACGTCGCCGAAAGTGCGTTTTTTTTTTTTGCGTTTTTAGACTTTTGGGAAACCATTTGAAATAGGTTGCATCCGAAAGCCCTCCACTAACTGAGTGTGAATATGCGCAAGAAAGACGCGTTGGAATGCGATAATTGAAGTGGTTTCCCTAACTAATTCTTATTTCAGAATTGTTGTATCTTCGATGCACTTTTTCTCTGTAACGCTGGTACAACGTAGGTACTAACAGACAGCCTGGAACTCTTAGACAAAAAAACACTATAGTTCCATGGTGGAGTCTACTTCTTTCCATAACTTCTTTTAAAACATAATTTTCTTCGAATAATGGTTTGCACTGAAGTATTGCTTCTTCTACATCATATTCACCAGAAAAAGTTCTATTGAAGACATAAAGATGAATTGTTCAATTTTGAGCTTACACGATCTCAGCAAAATAATTTATCAACGTCGAATTTGTAATTGACTTAAAATTTGATAACAAACAATAATTTTGACAACGATAATACCAAGATTGTCAATTGAATCATTCACAATTGATCAAAAAGCGTTCACTTCGTCAAAAAAGTTGATTTTTGACAACGATAATACCGATTCATTAATTTTGTTGATATATATCAAATATCGTATTGATAATTGACAACCGTACTCTTCCAATTTCAATAGAAAAAAACTCAAATATATTTTTCTTCTGGGCCCATCTTAAATTTCCTTTAAGACAATCCACCCATGGCAGTTACTAATGGAAGTGAAAAGTGTATAGCACATAACGTTTGAATGTGCGGAGGTATCTATAAAATATCATGAGAGTTTCATAATAATCATCATTATACTAACAGACATGGCATGCTAATATGTTTCTATATGACGTTAGGGAGAATTTTCATATGCCTGCCAGCAAGGTTCTCCATTAGCAAGGTATTTACAAGATATGAGTGAGATGAGTGAGAACTTGTGTTATTGTTTTCTTAACAGAAAAAAAATTAAATTATAAATCCGATTTAACCATGTTTTTTTTTTCTTTTTTGTCCCCATTTATTGTTAATGTAAACGACTTGACACCGGAATTTCTTTTTTATATATTTTAATAAAAGGAACATTTGGAATGGAAAAGAAAACAAATCCGTAGGCAATTTATAAATTAGGTACAAGGAGTAGGGTTAGGGTTGAAATTGGAAAAGGAAAATGCAAAAAATTGATAAATGTTCTGATAAAAAAGATCAAAAGAATAACAAAATCAATTATGTAGTTTTTACTTTCGAAACCTCTCAAAAAGGTATTTTTTTGAGAAGACCTTATAATGCAGCCTGTTGAATTAACGATTATATTCATATTTAGCTGTGTATTGTCCTTTTCATTTTCATTTTTAGTTTCTATTATTTTATGCCTCCTGGCTTACTTACATGAGAAAAACAAATTAAATCCATAACTGGGATGGTTCCAATGTCTTTGTTTTGGAATCGATTTAAAATAAATAAATTGGGTGGCGCAACAGCTCGTGTAGAACCGAAGCTTAGTTGCTTTTAACTCTTAACCATTCCTATATTATTAGCAGGAATGAAGGGGACCTACAATTTTCTTCCGAATTCGAACGGCTAAGGTGAGAAGAACTTTTTCATGAAAAAAGATACTCTTATGGAGGCTTTGCCAATTTATCGCAAGAGGCAGTAACATGTGAACAACATTTCTGTTTTTAGGTGGCTTAGGCTGGAAATCGAACCCAAGTCCTACGAACTAACCATAACGCCACGAGCTACTACGATAAAATCGATAGATTTTTTTAAATCCGGAATATAAAAATGAATTGATTTTTTGTGAAAAATTGAAAATTTCGATCGACAACGTTGGAAAATGATGAAAATTAAATTTTGTATGTGAGGGCGAAAATATTGATTCTATGACTTCGCGAATTGACAATCGGATAATTTTGTGCCTCTCGAAAAAAAGATCGGCAACAGGTGGCGTTACGCTCTTAGACTCCTACGTTTGTATATTAAAATTTGCACTTGGTCAACACTGGTTTTGCCACATGAACTTGGAAAGCTAATTCCTCATTATTTAATCGCAATTGATCATGTGTCAATTAGCCTCAGATTTTTTGTGATATTTAAGTTATTACTCCAAACTAGTACTACGGCAGTAAAAACAAAATAAATGATGCAAAGATAAAAGGGGATATTTTTGTAGAACTTTAGGGAGTTAATAAAAGATCCAAAGTTTAGTGAGCTATTGTTGGCTTATCAAGCATTGGGTGGAATATTTCAATTAAAAATCAATTTTTTGAACTCACACCTGGATGGTGGGGCTGTCAGCGACGAGCACAGCGGTGAGAGGTTCCATTAGGATATTTCTAAGATGGAGAAGCGATACCAGGGCAAATGGATCCCAAATATGTTAGCAGATTACTGTAAGGCAGTTAGGAACCAACCAGGGGCTAAATTTTCAAGAAAATCTTAGAATATCACTTCATAATAAAAAATGTAGTTTTGATTTATGAGGTTTTTCCTTCATATTTTAAATTACTCAAAAGAATAAAATTCTTGCCTAACAATTTTTGTTTAACTAGGTATTTGCTTTTACTTACAACCGCAATTTAAACTAAAAAAAATCTCAAAATTCCGTGTGGAACGACAAAGTTAAAATTATTTGTTGACCAGTGTTATTACTGAAACGTGCCAAACAATTGTTTGTAATGTGCCAGTTATAGCTTTCATTGAAAATGATCATTGAAAATTTAAATTGTTAATATTGAGACGTTTAGAATGAAAAATGAGTAATTATTTCGATTCCAATATAATGCTTATGATTAAATGAATAGTCCTTCCTAAAAAACTTGAACCAATATTGAACACAAAATCACATTTATTATTTCAATGATTGGACTATTTTACCAATGATCATCAATGATTATCAATGATCATTTAAAGTTTAAAAATCATATAGTGTGGAAAGCGGTGGATCGGCATCTCAATAAATAACAACTGATATTAAACTTGACTTTAAACTTTAAATTAAAATATTTAATGACGATTTTCAATGAAGGTAATAAATGGTACATAAAGATGTTTTTTAAGCCCCTACAAATGTTATTTTTAAAATTAAATACAAATACAAATACAAATTACCATGCCAAGCCGGTTGGGCCAGCTTGTTATGTATAAACAAAAATATATAAATCTACTGCAACTCTCCTTATTGAATTTTAAAGTCAAAAATTGGAAAGGTGTTTGAGAAAATATTGACTATAAACTAGTGTGACATTTTATTGAAATATATCCACATTGCATTATCTTGCACGAAAGATGATTTAGAAAAATGTACAGGTATTTATCATATTTTTGATTTTTTAGTTTTAGTTTTGGCTGTTTGTGAAAAAGAAAAGGGATGTTTTTTTTTTAAATAATATAAAAAAAGTGAGTATACGCCCGAGTGGACCACTGTTACATATATGTATCTTAGAGAAAATAAATCTATGACATAAATTTTACAGCATAATTTAAGGTGGATTTAAATCTACATTTAGCTTTTTTCTGGCATTAAAATGATGCCTGATTTTCCTCAAAATTTATAAATATAAAATGAAAGCTATAACTGCCTTTTTAGGAAAACTTTACATTTACACAAGGAAAAACGGGGGGTCGATTTTCTTTATACTTAGCGTTTTTGGACATTCCCCGATAAGTTTTTTTCATTTTTTTAGGACCAAAAATAACGGTACATGCCGTACAAATTTTTGTTTAACAAATAATTGAAATCTAATTTTTCTCAAAAAAGTGTCCTTAAAAAGTGTGACTTAAAAAAAAAATTAAATAATTTTTTTCTTACAAAAAGGCTACCGCATTGATTTTCGATTTTCTCAAAAACTGATGTTCAACTTGTTTTGTTCAATTTTTGCATGGAGAATGTTTCAAAAAGTTTAAAAGTATCTATTGTATATCAAAAGTTTGAAAAAGTATTTGAAAACCCGTTAAGGAAAATCTCATTTTTTTCAATAACGGCTTCTATGATTTTGATTAAAAATTTTATGTGAGCTTATATCAGCACGATGTATCATATTATTAATTTTTGCCTATCCCATTATCATAATCGGTTTAACTTTTTTAATGAAGATTTTCTTATAAGTTTACAAAATTTGGCGTATCAAAATTTCAATAAAAACAAATTTTGTATTTTTAAAATAAAAATTTAAAAATTACTTTTTGCAAATTCAATATTTTGAAAATGGGTAGATAATTTTTTTTAAATTATATTTCTAACTCCACATTAATAAAGGCTAAAAAATTGCGTACCAATTTTTTTTTCTTAAAAATGTTTTCTAAATTTCATATGTAAATTTTTTTTAAACCGCACAGCTTTACATACTATTCCTCGGCTAACCAAAGCCATAAGAAAATTTTCTCGCTTACGATATCCAATATGATGAGAATGTGTTTTTTGAATCATTTAAATCATTTTATAATTGATGGTAAGCATTTCTTTAATTTATTAAATATAAATATAAATATTTTTCTTTTAAATGTTTTTTTAAATTAATTTTTTATTTTAATTATTTATTTTTTGTTTTGAAAAGAGATATGTATTTCTACTTATCAGCTAGAAATTTGGTACATTAAAACTCAATGAATTAAAAATCTGATCAACTATTCCGTGATGATTATCAATTTTTTAGTAATTCACAACGTTCTACACTATTCTCAATAATCAAAAGTTCTATCAGTTGGATTTTTTATTACCGATTTTCAAAATTTATCAATCATATCAATTGATAATTGACAACCGTAATAGGGGTGCATTACTAACAAAAATGTCATATAATTTTTTTTTGTTTTTCCTTCATATAATCATTAAATGTATATCAGAGAATATATAGGTACTTAAATATAATGTTTTCATATAAAAACCCATTTTCCTTGACTTAACCTTTAATATTAAGTTAAAAAAAAATAAAAGAACTCATTGTACCTACGGGTACTATATAGCGAAATTTAACAACACAGTTGTTAATGAAATTTATTTACTCATGTTTTTTTGCTTTTCCACCCAGTTAATCGCAAAACATTTCCAAAACGTGACATTATTCGCACGACTGGATATTTTCAGATGAGCGGAATTGAAATTAAGGATATCTTTATCTTTATCAACATCCTACATCTTTATTTATAACTTCCAACGAGGAAATTTTCAAAAGTACATACATATATACAGGGTGTCCCGAAATCACCGCCACAGAAAAGAACCATGGGTTCATGAGGTCACTTCAAGTCGAAAAAGTTTTTGAGGTAATTTTCTGGTTTTCGCTTCGTTTCAACTTATAACGGTTTTTATGATTTGTATTCTTTTTTCCTTTGACTGGCTTTAACTTTGCCAAACTTCAACCGATTTTTGAAAACAAGAACAGTTAGATATTTGTATCCACCATACATTATTTTTCTGTTGTGTAACGGTTTTCCCGCAATTTATTATCAAACACATTTTTTAGGCATTTTTAGGTTGTTTTTTTTTACTTCGGTATTATTTTTTCACAAAAACACGTTATTAAGTATAATTAATTTTTTTTTATTTTGAAAGACCAATATGTGTTCTTAAAAATATTTAACATTTTTTACCTAAAACTACATTTAAAATTATTTAAAAAAATAAAAGAAAAAAAACTTGTTTCAAAAATCGGTTGTAGTTTGGCAAAGTTAGAGCCAGTCGAAGGAAAAAAGAATGGTAATCATAAAATCCGCTATAAGTCGAAAACGAAGCGAAAATGAGAAAATTACCTGCTAAGTTTTTCGACTTGAATTGACCTCACGAACTCATGGTTTTCTTCTGTGGCGCTGATTTCGGAACACCCTGTACATCATATAGAAACGTGATTTGTCACCACCTTGTCTTTTATCCTTTTCAGTTATATCGCGATATACAAACATCCATAGCCTTGAACTTTTCTTTTCACTACGAAATTTGAACTTGTTTAAAGACATCGTGGGAAGTAAAATGTGGAATAAAAAAAGATAAACCAAAGTTTATGAAACCACTTAATTCAGTAGGATTGTTTTGCTAGGTTTATAATTTAGGGTAAGTTATGGGTACATAAACAAGCCACTAATTTAATCAAATTCAATTTATCCATTTAAATTTTTTTGGACATATTGGCTAACTATGGATGATTTTGTAAAATTATGACAGTGTAACCATTTTATGTATTTTCTTTGAAATATTATTTCCGCACAAATGGAATCGAAACATACAGAAAGCAGTGTGGAAACTAATGTTAGATTTGTAAATAATGTTTGCATTTGTAAATAAGAGGGCACATGATTTGAAAAAAAAAACATATACCAATTTCCGAAATATCGAATTTTCAAAAAATAATTTTGAATTTTTTTTTAAATCCTATTTTTTTTTTTTTTTTTGAAAATTTTGATACGCATTATTGTTAAAACTTATTATAGACTAAGAGCTCACAGCTATTTTTGGGTGTGCGTGATATCAAAAATTCACTGGTATTTTTAGGTAGGTCTTGACTTTTCATATCCAAATATAAAAGTCTTGCATGCCGGGGTTGAGATTTTTTTTTAAACTGTGGTCAAGTTTTTGAGAAAAATAAGATTTTCATTTTTTGCTAAAAAAATTGTGCGGCATGTACCATTAAAAAAAAATTAAAAAGACGTGTCGAGGGAGTGCCCTAAAAACGCTATATACCAAGTTTAAAAAAAATTAACCGACCCGTTCAGGATGCAGCCGAAAGGACAGACAGAATTGCGCGACCCACTTCCTTCGACTCCGCTATCATCTTAATGTCTAGTTTGATCAAAATCTGGAGTTCGATTTTTTTTACGAATCCATAACTTTGCATATTAAAGCTACAGTAACTATACAGTAATTTTTAGTTTTTATAGGCTGGAGTTATAGCTATTTCATCAGATCATCAGACTCATTTTTGTGGTATGCTTGGTCCATAATTGTTCAATTTTATTTAGAAAAACTTTTTGCCACGACTAAGAGGCGAACCAGACCAAGCTCCATTCATAGCCATATGCACTACCAACTGCGCTAGCGAAGGTCACGTGAAAATTAATAATATATAACAAAGACGTTTTAGTCGTATGAGCAACAAAAGTATACGTTTTCAAAACTCCTTATTATTATGCTGAAGGTATTGGTTTTTTCGGAAAACCAAATGCAAAAGTTGGTCAGTTGATTATTTGGAATATTGAGTTAATGACGATGGTTGATGTGGACCCCGCATAAATAAGTTTGGACGAGTTCAATTATAAAAGCTGTTAGCGAGCATATGGGCTCAAAACATTGGTGACCCTTCCAACTAATTTGAAGAAATTGTCACCCAAAGGTTCTGCTATATTACCTTGCAAAATAAGAACAGTATAAATAACATATATATAAAATGGGATAAAAAACTATCTTATTATTAAAGCCCTCTGTCATATAACCAAGGAGACCCTAATTAATAAATTAATTATTTCACATTGAAGATGTTACTGTAAAAACCGAAATATGTGAATTTCAGAATTTAATGGTAAAACTTAGAAATTTTAAGACTACAATAGATATGTATTGGTAAAGTTCGAAATGTTTTTTTTATAATTCATTCCAGAATTTTGTCAATTTTTGTCTTGAACAAAAAAGTACCTTGGGTGAGTATAACGCTTCAGGATTTCTAGTAGCCCGTGGCGTAATGGTTAGTGCATAGAACTGTTACGTCGAAAGTTTTGGGTTCGATTCCCAGCCTATGCAACTTAAAAAACAGAAATGTTTTTCACAGGTGACTGCCTCTTCCGAGGAATTGATAAATCCTACAAGAGTATCTTTTGTCATGAAAAAGTGCTTCTCATCTTAGCCGTTTGGATTCGACAGAAAATTGTAGGTCCCCTGCCAATAGCACGCAAACAGAAATGGTTGAGAGTTATAAGTCACTAGGCCCCTGGTTCTACACGAGCTGTCGCACCACCCGATTTATTTTTTTTTTTTTATTTGTAACTCCGTTTTTAGGTCCTTTTTGTTCGTCTTACGCACTAAACCGTTGGTCCCGTGTATGGTACCTATATTTCAGTTGTCAGGCAGGCGCCATTGTCCAATAGTTTTCATGGAGCTTGAGTGATGACCAAAACAAAACATTTCTATAAATGTTGCTTGAAAATTAAAAATTTTACCAGTTCTGAAATTTCCACACTTTGGGATTTTACAGTGACATAAATAAGTCAGAATCATTGAGATATGTACGTTGTCAATATCCGATGGAAACCATGATTGGGTTGCTTTTATAGAAATATTCTTTGTGTGTTCGGTCCCATATTTATCAATTGAGTGTGCAGGAGAAATTTGAACAATGAGCTTCACGGAGTGTACCTATACGTATTCAGACCACAGTGACTGACGTTGACCTGGTCAATCTATACCAAAAATATATCTATATATGCTGGTATGGCTGAACCACGTGAAGGGTATCGATAACAACGCACCAATTTCAAGATAATTCGAGTCTACGTTTAATGAAGAGATGAAACTGACACGCACAAGTGGAGAATAAAACAACATAAACAGACTTGATGGTGTTCGTAACTATTGGAGACAGCTAACTGTGTAAGGATTGGACTGGGTGGTGGGGTTTATTGACAGTAGACATGGTTCACCTTGTAATTTAATCACCATTCCTATTTAAATTATTTATAATATGTAGCTCCAACTATTGTACATTTTCAAATTATTGCAAATTAGTATTAAAATATAGACCATCGGTGACCATTTGTTGACTTAAGATGGGTGGTTAAAATATTAGAAACACGTGTGGCTTTAAAATGTCCCTTAAATTTGTTTTAATCTATTTGAATATAACAATATTAATACAAATGATACCTTACACATAGTTTTGTATTACAACATCAGCAACAGAATTTCGACTTCCATTAATAAAGATAAATAGCCTATTTTGTTACCCATTTATGTAAATCTACCTGGGTACATCTTAATGTTATTTTATTATTTTGCCTTCCTCTACGTAAGTACAATATACTAAAAATACCTTATTTGTTGACCTCCTGTATATATAACTCTTGGATTTGTCTGCGTCCCTAACAGACGTTCTATTAAAGTCTTATTAGATTATTTAATCTAACAATATCTGTTGCACTCCAGTCTCAGACATTACCTTTTATTCCTTTTACACCTGTTCATTAATTTACATTTTATATTTCTATATAGATACAATAATCTACATATATACCTAAATTAAGATTTAAATTTAATTTTGTTCCTTTAAACATCATTTCAGGTGTCAAGGCCAATGCTCGATAAATCCTTTCATCGTAAAGTTCAAAGTAGGAAAATTTTCACCCACAGGGAGTCTTTTGAAACCATTATCGCAAAGACTGAAGAGAAATTATCAAAGGTAAGTCGATTCTTTAAAATACCTCTTACTCCGTCTCTCCGCCCCTTCAAGGGACGTGAATATTGAACGTCCTTTCTATGCCAGTATAATAGGTAGGTATTTATGTACCTATATCTACTTGCAAATTTGTGGTTATTGTATATTTGTGTTCAGTCGATAAACCGATTTGATTCCTATGTGCGTTCATTTTATATATGCACATTCATGTTTCTATTTTCTATTCTACTGCAGTGTCGCCAGGATTACAAACAGTGCTATGTGGTGCATCGACAAAGTCCAACTCAGTTGTCCTTAACTGAGTACATCGATGCTCACAATGCATACGTGCAGCAATTGCATGCTACAAATGCCATGCTAGAGACGTATCATTGTGAAACAGTTCCACAATTGATGCAGGAGTTGGAGGAGATACACAATGACCTTAGCAGTATTATTGCCGAGTCTATTCTGCAGGGTGCAGATGTAATTGCAAACAAGGTAAGTGCAAGTTTATAAACGTAAAAAAAAGGAGAAAATAAAACCTCTATAAGAGTCCTGAATCATTGATCATTTTTACACAACAATAAAGTTGAAAGAACTTTTATGTCTATCAACTTCTGTACCATACCACCCACACACACACATATCTACTACAAAACAAGGTTCAAGGATGCTGTTGAAAGCAATTCTTTGTATTTTTTTTTTTAAGTTCAAAGACATTTTGTTAAATTCTTTTTGTGGGGGGAATCGTTCTTTTGACAGTGACATGTATCGTAGATTTTCCTGTCGTTTGTTTTTTGTTTTGTTTTTTTCATGCTTAAGGAATTTCAAAGCAGCTGCATTTATGTGTTGAAACATTTTATGTAACCTTTAAATTGAAAGTGTGAGGAAGAAGAGTGTTTGAAAATTGTATATAAACGCAAAAGTCATTTTGGTTGCAGTAGAGACTTTTGGTTGCATTCGGTAGAGCTATTAGTTCAGGACTCCTGAACAAGAATTCAAGATCAGTAATTTGGCTCCTTTTTGAATAGCTTTTTCAAAGTAATGTTGCAAGTTATTTGTATTAACTTACACATCAATCAAATTGAAAAGCCACTTTTGTTTCATATCACTCACATAGTGTTTGATACATCAATATGTACATTTCACTAGAAAATTTATTCTGGAAACCTTATATAATCCAATTTTTATGTACATTCAATTTAAACTACTTGCAGTACAGTGCTCACGTTGCTTTGCAAATTTAAAAAAATATTTTTTTAACAATTACGCTTTGAGCAAAAATAAATGCGCTTTATTAAGAAATGGAAAGTAATTATTGTAATTATTTTTTTGAAGTAGGTTCAGAGAAAATGCATAAACGCATACATTTACATTGAAATGGAACAAAACGGTGATTAAATCAAAGATACTAAAAGGATCAATAACACTCGAGTTGAAACAAGACATGTTACTTTCAAACCAAATAAAATTATCACACTTAAGTCGACTTGACATAAAATTCCTCGAAAATTCTGAAAAAATGAGAAAAGGCGAATCATGATATGTTAATATGAGATGTTTTCATGAATTTAAAACTCGTGATTTTCCTTTCCCTAAGTAGAAACAGTTTTATACTTTACCGTTTGTAAAATAAAAAAAAACAAATACCGATTTAATGTAATTTTTCGTTACAATATGATAATATTGTGGTTTGCATTGTTTTCCTACTCTTGAATTAAAAAAATCAAGTTTTTGAAATCGTATCGCGTAGGCTAATTCAGCGAATGCAATCGCGTTAGCAAGTCGATCTTGTCCTGTCTGTGGCATGCAGATGACCGAATGCAGATGTCGCAGAATGGCATCACAGACTGATGGCAAAATAATGGCGACAGTAGGTTGTGAAATACCTATATAATCGGCTGCGGTTTGCTCCATGTTGCCGCATGCAAAAAGGCGTAAAAAAGCCAAAAGCTTATGTTCGGCCGTAAGTTCTCTTGGCCTTATAATAAAAACATAATCAAAAAATCAATAGACATTGAACTATAAACATTATACCGGCGTATATAGCCGTCCAATTCCAGTTTAATCAATGAATGTAGTTTCCAAAATGCTTCTTTTTTCAGTCGAAAATACTTACGAAAATTCACATCTTCATAATTATCACCATTTTGGTCCTGAAATTTATCTTCTGACGACGAAGACATCAGAATTTCATCTATTTCCTGAATAAAGTCCATTTTCTTTTTAGAATATTTATTTTCAGTCAGAGAAAATCTAAAATGTCAAATTCCACTTTTACACAAAATTGTTTATTATCCTGAAATTTGAGCTTACACCCGCGTCTAACTACTTTAACAGCTCCTCGGAGTGGAGTTTACATTAAATCGGTTTAAACGCGACAAGGTTTAATAAAATGGGTTTATTTCCGAGTATAACGAGTGAATATTATGCTTTTGGTTTTAACTTTTGGGCTTAACTTACTTTTAACTCAGGTGCTAATTTTAAACGGATTAAATTCAGTTAATAATATGGCAGTTAGAGATTTTCCGATAGGTATAATGTATAGCAATACCTGTGCAGCAGCCATAATGGTTAGTTCAAAATAAAAATGTTGCCATTGCAGACCCGTATACTCTTCTTCTGACGAAATTATGGTCTTAAAGAACTAAAGTGTCAATCCTATATCATTCAAGAAATGGGTGAAGAAATTGAGAGGCAGCTGAATTTTAGAAGTTCATCTGCAGTATATATAGGTACTGGCTTCGAGTAGTAATAAACAGGCAATTTGACGGTGCACGATTGTGTGCCTAGACAATCAATTTTCATAATGTGACACTAATGGCCAAACCACAACCATGCTTCGATCGGTCGGGCTTTTGACAGGCTTTTCATCGACTTTACGATATTTTACGATATCATGTGTCATAAAGCGTGACCTAGGAATTTGCAAAACATGATGTAGCATCAAACCTCGGGTGGTGTGAAGTTACTTATATGAGAGAATAAAAGTTCAGTTTCCTTAAAATAACACTGCGCAGATAATAGGGAACCAAAAATGTCCCTGTTTTTTATGGTTTCATTTACAATAAGAAACAATTGAAATAAATAATGAAAGTATTTACTAATTTCGATGTTTTCTTTTTCATTTGAATGGAATATGAAACAACCGTCTTACGACATTTACACAATGCTAGTTTACAAAAACCTTTCTTCAAGTATTTTGAACTTTGACGAGTAATTCGAAGAATGACTTTTTATTTGCAATAGGGGTGTGAAAAATTATTAATTATTATTACTAGATGTATTTTATTTTCCCAGATCAAATCCAGTGCCTATACATTTTGTAACTCTCGCATCGATTAAATTGGCCAAGAAACGTTGAAAAATGAAACAAAACTCATACGAGATTTTTAATTTTCGAAGATGAACATGTTGGTCCTTTCTCTCTATTCAACAAATCTAAATTTTACATCGTATATCCTTTTTGTTTTGCAATACTCGCATGAAGATGAATGTAAATCCACCATTATGTGGTTTTCAAAAAATCTCGGATTTCGTTAACAACATTACGAAATCTCTTTGAATCGTTCACACCACACATAAACTAGTTTTCGTTTGACATTTCAAACAAATTTCATTATTGAAGAAAACTTTGGAAAAATGTATACCTATCCATTGCAATAAGGTAAAAGTCTCAAAACAATTACCTACACACATTTAATTTTTTTTTCCTTTCATTTCCCATTGAAAAATTCACAAAACGGAATGAAATGCTTGTGTACACTTCACTCAAAAAAAATATTAAACTCTCTTTTCATCGTCTCCTTTTTGTGACTGAACTGTAATATATGGAAGAGATAAAACAACTATAGCAGTGACAACGTTGTTATATACCTATCTCTTTTTTCCATTTGTTTGTGTTATTTGTATGTACTCGTATCTTTTTCTTTACACTACTGTCACCATTTGCAATTAAAACAGTCATCTACCCGTAAAAGTCGGATCTTGTGTGGTTTTTCTAACACACAAAATAAAACAAGTGAGCATTCGGCATTACTGGTACAAAAATCAGAGAAAATTCACTCTCCAACCAAACAAAAATTGCCTAAATCAAACAAGTCCAACACAACAAGGGTACTTCCAAAACAACGAGCATCAAAACATTTTTTTTTTGTTTTAGAGGGAAATAAATAAAATACAAACAGATTTCACTTTAAATATGATTTTTTTGCTGTGTTTTATTGTATCCAATTAATAACATCTTATCTATATAGGTGTGTGTATCTACTGGAATAATAAAAACATGCAAATTAATTTCCAAGAATCCATAATATTCAATTGAATCTGGATGTTGAACCACAATTTAACAAACCACACGTACATAGGAATAATACATTTTTAATAGTGCGGCCGTTGCATATAAGACTTATTTAAGTCACTCAAACAAAAATATACTGATGGTTTTATTTAAATAACATATTTTTGTATTTTTATTTTAATAAAAACTATCACATCCGAAAGAAATTGAATAGCAAAAAAAAAAAAGAAGATTTAATTGTTGTGAGCTGAGCTGTCAAAGCGCCAACAAAATAAAAAATAGATCTATTCGGGCGTCCGTCGCGCTCAGGCTTTCGATATTTACGATCTAAAGCAAACACGAAGCGTGAGGTAACATTTCAGATTGCTTCATAATAGCCCATTGTTTCTATTCAATATGTCAAAGCCAGAGCGACCTGACCAGTGGTTGTGGATTGGCTATAAGGCATTCCACTTTTGGAAATGAAACAGCATCATGTTTTTTTTAGTATTTAAAACCCATCCACCAATGATTGTTAGCATTATTGTATAACGACCATGTGCTGGACGGAACAAAACGCGTTTTTGTGTCAACTATGTTTTTAACATTTATGCAGAGTGATTCTTCTGAAGAAGAAATCTATTTTTTTTTTTTTAATTTCGGATTTAATTTTTAAGTTTAAAATTTTTAATAAGTTTAAGGGTTTGTTTCACAATGTCTGATTAAAGTTCCAATTAAGCTACTCGGAACTTATTTGACAGTTAACATCCTCATTTACGTTTCACAATAACTGAATAGGTCTAATTAACAATTAAAGTTCTAAGTATTTTACTGGCCAGATGAAGTGCCGATTAGCAAATTAAACTGACAGTTAAAATATTCAAATCTTTTTTCATGACAATAATCCTCTCGGCACTTTCAACACGTACAATAACACGACCGGAACTGAAAAATTAACTATTTGATGATTATATGTAAATATATTTTCTTTAATGTTTGACATCAGTCAAATTTAATTTGTCTGGAAAATGGAAATAACGAACGAATAGCTAATTGATCATTGTGAAACCAAAAGTTTTTATAATGCAGGTGGATTTAATTTTCAGAAAATTTAATTGTCGGATAACTTATTGGAACTTCTTACTCATACATTGTGAAACAGACCTTAAAAATGAAATACAATTACTGTCTCTCAGTGTTTTAAAAATTTATTTGCTGGTACCTACCGTTAACTAAAATAACTCACACGTGATTGTAAATATGTTTTTGAAATTTTTAGTTTTTGAAAAAAGTAGATAATGAAATTACGTCTTATGTCTCATTCTCTCATTCTTGGGATTTCAAAAGTTTTATTCTTCTTCTAAAAATTTTTATTTTTTTGTTTTATTTATTTTATTTTTTTTAATTATTAATAGTTTTCTGGATTTTTCAATGTTAGTTTATACAAACTTGTACAATACGAACTTGTAATAAGAAGTTAGTAAGCAAAAACAAATGCTTTTTGTTTATTAAAATAATCAGCAAACTTGGAACGGTGCGATTGTGTTTCATTTAAACTTTTCCAATTATGCTCCCAAAATTGTACCTCTTGTTAAAAAATAATTGAAGAGAAAAATATAATCAAGAAATAATTCGACAATTTTTTTTAAATTTTCAGACACGAGAATTCTGTTTCTTTAACAAAAACTTTCACTTACTTTTATTTCGACCTACATATGTATATCTACCTAAGCTTGTTTAATATAATATTTGCTCAAAAAAAGAATCCTCTCCTCCACTTGTATCAAATGACACAAAAAAAAAAAAACAATGACACACGTATGTATAAATAACTATATGTAACGAATATTGCTCGTTATTTTTGTTTGTACGTAAGGATATACCTTGTTTACGATAAACCCAGACACCATAAGCCCATAAATCTTATCTCAATCACATGCATACTCCTGACCTATACGACCTCATATATACAGATATTTATGTATAGGTAGATATCGGTATAGGTATTTTTTGATCATCAGGTATGCAAGTGTGCTATAGCTGAGTGCCCCCTATATGTCAAGGATTCTTTTGCATATCCATGAAACAACAAGGACATTTTGTAGGTAATCCCATCCATTTCAGAGGACTTAAATAAATGTACATCTTCTTATCTCTACATCATCATCTCACTGCAGACTGACTATACCAAAGCTTAATGGATGAAAAACAGAATCATAATATCCAGAGAAAAAAAAAAACAAAATAAATATTCTATCCAGGTGAGAGGTAACGGTATATTTCAGTTCCAATTTGTCTGCAACCGTTTCATCAGCATAAAAACTTTTACGCACATTTATTTTTTCAGTACCTCCTACAACGTTAAATAAAGGAATTTGCATACTAAGTTTCTGCACCATTATGGGTGTAGAGGTGGAGAGAGATGGCAGCGAGGCGCGTCAAAGTTCTGTGATGTAATAAATCAAACGCATCACAACCTTCCTTCTAACTTATACCTACCGATGTGCGTCATTAAATTACTTCTTTTTTTTTTAATTAAAAGAAACTTATGACGCCATCAATTTCACTTAAATTATGACGTACCTGTTTCATTTTTATTTGAGCTGTGCAGGATGAATTATAAAAAAGAAAAACTGTATTTTAAATAAGTCTGAAAATCCAATAAAGATTCACTCCCAAAATACTGACAAAGTCTGCATCACATCAAAATAATTTGACCAAAAAAGTGTCTGATTATGATGACGACGATTGAGGTATATTTATGTATGTATATCTACCTAAGCTGAGGGACCTTAGAACTTTATTTGTATGGGATTAAGAAAAGTAAACTTAGCTATGCCATTTAAAAGGTCACAGAATGGTTAAAAAAGGTTAACTAGATTCAGTAATTGGTGTGTCATAAAATATTTTTTTTTTCTAAACCATTAAAAAATGAAAGCACCTATAATTAAAGGAATTTAAATTTTTACTTTAAGATTTTAAACAAAAACTTGTATCGCGGACCAATTAATGAATTAAGTTGGACTTTTACGATTATTCTTTGACCTTTCAAATTGTATACTTAAATTCCACAAATAAGATGCTATTATGGTAAGATCCTGGAGCCTTATTTACACCACAATCACGATTTTTGTATTTCAACAGAATATCACTGTCGGCTGAAACTTTAAAGATAAACTAAACAAAATATGTCATTACTCATTAATTAATAATAATAAAGTTCCTTAAATGACAATTCAGCATTCCTGTCTGGTGGTACTTGCATAAATAAATGTTGCAAAATAATTATTTTGTCCTTAACCGAAGGCTGTAGTGACGCAAGATGCGATTTTTAAAATCTCAAGGGATTCGAAAAAAAAATCCAACCATTTTTGTACTGCAAGAAAAAAAGCACCATATTTTTTCTACCATATAAATATCTATAGCTATATTAACTAATAAAAATAAAATGCACTACTGAGTCGCACGTACCTACTTGCTCTTTTATGCGATCACACTTTGTTTTTAATGTCTGAATAGTTTAGATCTATTCGTTTATATTAAAAAGAAATAAATCAGTTATAGCGCCTTTATTTTATGCCACCTTGCAAAAACATAGTTAAGTTAAACGTAGTAGGTACTTATGTATTATGTGAGCACTGATATAATAACAATATAGCATAGTTTTGCACAAATTCATAGAACTTACAGTTTAGACTGAAAAATTGTTAAAACATCAATATAATTATTGAAAGAACTTAATTAAACAACTTCTGAAATTGATTTTACACAAACGTGCTGTAAACCATCTGATTTTTTAAGCAAATTTATTAGAACAAAAATTTGAAAATCGATGGAGCGGTTTTTTAAAAAATTATTTTTTATAGGTTTATAAAATTTTTTAAACATTATTAAGGAAAAAAAATGCGGAGTTAAAAATAAATTATCTACCCATTTTCAAAATATATAATTTTCAAAAAATAATTTTGATTTTTTTTTTTAATCCATGATTTTTTTATCATTTTTATTTATTTTAAATTTTGATATGCAATATTTTTTATACTTATTAGAAGCTCTTGTAAAAAAATTTCATCAAAATCTGGTGAACAAATAATGATAATATACCATTTTTAATCGACAGATTTACTTAAAATTTTTAATCAAATTCTTAAGAATCGTTTTTTGATAAAAATTGGATTTTCCTTACCGGTTTTTAAACACTTTTAAGCGAGGCTATTTATTTTTGGTTATATAAGAATATTTTTATTTAAAATCTGCCAGATAATCTAAAGAAACTGCTGAGTGCCAAGTTTAATAAAAAAAATTAAATTTAAAAATCGATCAAGTAGTTCTCGAATTATTGAGTTCTCAAAAATAAAATTTTAAACTTTTTTTTTTAAATCCAAAAAATTTTATTTTGAAAATTTTGGCACACAACTTTTAAAACTTAATACAAAAATTGATCAAAATCGCTTGAACCGTTTTTGAGAAAATAAAAAACAATGGTTTTATGGCAGGTACCCTTACGCCCTTACCTTTTGTCGTATCTTACGCAAAACATCCTGTATATCCTTTGATACTTGAACCACATCAATATTATGTTTTTCTTCAAGTTAAAAATTAGTGTCTGGCCCGGTTTTAGCAACGTCAGACACCTATACTAAACATAGTATTAATACATTTTGAAAGATGCTATAGTAGAAACTAATGAGACAAAAATTAAGACTGGTTTAATTGCATATTTTGAGTTAGCCTTACGTGGAAAAATTTGTCTTTAAAGTATAGTTTTTGTAATTTTCAATTTTCTCAAAAGCTAAAAGACATAGAACTATCTAGTCTAAAATTGGTGACAGTGTTGAATACTTACAGTTAGAATGTTATTATTTTTGTTCCTTTTAATTTTGAGTTTGAAAATTAATGTTAAAAAAAATATTCATTTAAATGTGAAAGCAAAGAATAGGTTCTGTGTCATTTTTAGGTTGTTTGGATGGTTGGTTTTTCAAAAAGACAATAAAATTATATTTGCCAAGATGTACTAAAATATTTACATTGGGGCTTGGGTCTCATTTGGGTGGGTCTTAAGACCCAAATTCAATTTGGGCTTTATGTCTCACTCAAGTATAACCCCAAAAATAAAAATTAGGCTTTATATCCCTGATATCCGGACCCCCCCCCTGAGCCTTTAAACCAAATATTTTTATATAAATTTATTTATTTATTAAATATTTATTTCTCTTCGACATAAATTTGGGCTACGTTTAACCTACTTAATTCCAGAAAGCCAATCTTTTTATAAAATTTCGATTAAAATTTTCTTTAAGTGCGTATTGATTAGGTATACCTCCAATACTTCAAATGAATCTTAGTGAAAATAGGGATATAAATGCTTACCTTAGATTGCGACTGCATAATAATTTTATGAAGGAAACTTAGTTCAAGGGCTTAAAGTATGTTATTGCGCTGCGATGTGCCGTAAATATTTTTGAAAACTTCAAAAATTTTCAAATTTTGAAGATTAAATTTTTCCAAAGTTTAGTTTTTGTAAAATGGTACAACCGACGAGATAAAGAAAATCGGATACTATTTGCAATTTTTACGATCGAACGCGAATGTTGCGAAGGAACTTAGCGTGAAATTAGCACCATCATTTTCGATTTTCAAACAAAAAACTTGCGCTGTATTGTTCTCAACTTGAGCTGCCATTGTGCCGTAAATATTTTTTTAAATTCGCAAATTTGCAATTTTTTTTTCAAAATTACGATTTTTTAAAAAGTTATAGGTACATCATGCGCTGCTTTAAGCTCAGTTTGTGCTTGCTTGAGTTTCTTTTTTTTCTGAAAATAGAAATGGCGGTGCTAACTTCACGCACATAAATAATGTAGCACAAATCCCACGCAAGTTTTACTTGCCTTTAAGTTTTCTATTTGTAGTTGGACCCCCCCCCCCCAATGACCAAATCCTGGATCCGCCACTGCTTGATCCAATCGAGTTACCGTATAAGGAGAATTAAATTTTTTAGTTAGGTATTGTCTAAACTAAAATATTATTTTGCGCTTTAAAGGTGTGTTTTTGGGTTTTTTTAATCATCTGAAAGTAAATTTTACTTAAATATTTAAAAATATCGTATTTTTTAAAATCGGAATTACAGTAGGGTAAATTAGGGTAAACGAAGAGAAAGGTATAGATTTTATTTTCTAAACGAAAAGTGATAGGCAGTTTTTTGTTTCCTTAATCGCTAGATATTATAAATACAAGAAAATCATACATAAAAAATAAAAATCTAGAAAATCTAAAACTCGAGATAAATTATTTGAAAAACAAAAATAGACGTCGGAGAAAAAAAACACCTAAAATAAAGTTGATGTTTTCTAGAAATAAGTTTTATAGCTTTGAGAAGCAGATAAGAAATAAAAAGACCTGTATTTGCAAAATTTAAGATCTAAGCATTTTTCTTAGCTAGGTGAATTTTTGAACATTATATATTTTTTTCATCAATTTTTGTTGGATTTTGATTTTTTCCTTATTACTCTCATTGACATTTTCATCTAAAACAGAGAATTCTATTACGAGATATGACTATTTTGTTTCCAAAAACATTGTCCACATTTGGAGTTTCCTAACTTTGAAATATCGACATTTTGAAATTTCTTAGTGCTTTAAAAGAACAATTCTAATAGTCTAAGAGAAGTCACAGGAAATTTGGGGATTGAAAGTATAACCAAAATGTGAGTAAGTGAATTAAAATGTAAAAGTCTCTTGATAGGTATCAAATTCGAAATTCTGGTTGTTTTGTTTTGTTGGCAAAACCACCAACCTGGCAACACTGGAAGAATTGCCGCTATTTTTAAAGTTTAGTGCCTGAATGCATCCAGTTGCATCTTGAACAAAAAAAATAAAAAATTAAACGGTTTGAATTTTGATGACGAACTGAGCCTTTCCAGGACCATGACATGAAAATGAACCCGGATATCGTATAACTCAAAATCTTGAATGTTAAAAAATCAAATTTACCCCAGAATTTTCTGAAAATATCAATTTCAACAAAGCACTTGACCTATAAACCCAAGTTGAAACATGAATCTAACCTAACCAAAACTTATATTAGAAGCAGGTAAAATTTTGTGTTTTATGTAAATTTGCTTGTAACTATAGGTGGTACTTATATTTAATTTTGATAGCTTACATGATCGTGTATTTATGTCCCCAGAAAGAAAAACAGATTAATCGATTGAACGGTACAAAAATTTGCCATGTCAAATTGTTGACCTAAAATCAACATTGAGTACATTATTGTCCAAAGCTCTTTAAGCACTTTTTCCTGTCTACACAAACCTTACACAAAAATAACCGCAAGCTTTTCTTTTTCTTTTTGCTTTCAAAAGAACCATTGTGCTGTTTCATTTTTTCTTTAAAATTATAAATAAAAAAAAAATAAGAAAATCTTTACACAAATTTTCCTTTTGATCAATTTTCATCACATTTTTTCTTTCTAAAATGTTCATCTTTCAGGCAACAGAACAATCAAAACGTTATTCTAGCCTAACACAACAATGCAATGTTGTTGCACCACAGCAGGACCTTGCAAACTTTGTTCGAATATTACCATCACCAGCGAATGCACAAAAAGTTCCTAAACGGCCATTCGCTCCACCTCAGCCTCCAGGCGAGGTAGAAGACGTTAACGAGTATAATGTAAGTTTACATAAAAAAATAAAAATCCCTAATCCATTGTGTTGACAAACTAAATAAAATAACAAGGAAGACAAGAAAAAAAATAATAATAATAAAAATTTGCTTATATACACCACCAGGACATAACGCCAGTACTACGAAATGAACTTGTTTTTGAGCGCTATTCTTCCTTGCAATTGCGTCCAGCGCTGGATTCCCTCAAACGTGAAGCCACCGACTTAGAAATACAAATACGGCAGCTACAGGTTTGTTAATCAAAATAAAAGGAAAATCTAAGGATTTTTCTTTTTCTGTCTTTTAACAAGGATCTTTGATATATTATATATTTTATCATATTTTTGTTTGTATCTTTTAAAGGATTCTGTTGACTCACTGAGTCGCACTCAGTTGAGAGGTATTGAAGGCCAACTTTATAATAAAGTTAATGAACTGCAGGAAGACCTTTCGATGAAAAAGTTCGATTTGAGAGCGAAACAAATTCACTTTGCGGCTGTTAGAGCACAGGTAAGTACCTTTTAGGTTTTTTTTTTACATGAAAATGCGGACAAAAATATATATGTATCTAAGGGCGGGAGTACCCAGAAGGTACCTACTCTTGAGCATGGCATTTAAATTAGGATTTTATCCGGTGATTTCCTGCCGTGCGGTGTTGAGATGAAAAGGCACAGTGGGGCAGAATACCATAAGATTGGGAAAAAGATATTATATTTAGCTATGTTCCCGTTTTATGAAATCCCTTTTTTGCTAGTCCAAGGGAAAAACAAAGTGAGCCCTCTGCTTCCTTTTTTTTGTTTTTCGTTTTCGTTTTTGATCAAGAAAAAATTCAATTTTAAAGTTAGCTGGTAAAAATTTCATATCACTCTATACTCTCACCTAATACCCCAATGTACTTTTCAAGTAGTGAAAGAAAAGGAGGATTACAATTTTAATGAGTAACATCTTACATTTCATAATGTCTTAAAGTTTTTGAAGAAACTACGTGCGAAAGTTCTTAATTACAAAAATTTTCTTTTTTTCCTATTTTTCTATTTTCCTATAATTTGTTTGGAAAATTGCGTTTATTGCTTCATTATCGAAATTGGTTTGATGAAATGGAACTTTTGCTATATTACAAGGTAGCAGGTTTATTAGAGAAGAAAAAAGTTGTGTATAATAGGCTTACATAGAAAAAGGTTTTTTTTCCTATACTTACTTGTAATTTAAATTACAAAATTTAATTGTCTATAAGGTAAACAAATATTTTATACTAAACGAAATCATTAATTTTGTGTGTTTCAAAAACACAGGTTCATTATCTATCAGAACATCTAATCTAGTGGAACAATTAATAAAGTTTTATTTCCTTTTTTGCTGATGTTTTAAAATAATGAGTTTGAAAGTACTTCTGGGATTTTCGGCATTGTTATTTGACTAAAAGCATAAGTTTCAAATTTATTTTGGTTAGGGGGTTTCTAGGCGCTTATATACGAACCGGCACGGTTTTCCCTTGTCTAATTATTTTTGCTATTGTCAAGGCATGTTGTCGTCGGTCGGTCGTCGTGTTGGTGGTTGTGGTGCTGTGATTTAATTAATGAACATAACATCAAATTTCCTTATAGAGTGTTTAGGATTAAAATAATAGTTATGTGCGGTAATTTTAGGAACACCGTTGGCTGTCGGGTTCGGCGGTGTTTCAATGTCAAATAGTGTTTTTTTTTGTTTTTAATTTGTACATGGATACAAATAAGTGTAAATGTATAAGGGTTAAATTTAATTGAATTTGAAAACTTATTTCATAATATTTGATGACTTGATAGCTATTTGTTTTTTTTTTTTTAGTTTTGCATACAATTTTGAGAAAAATTATACGAGTAGAAAATAATGAATAAGTAGGATAGAGGGTTTCTAATGAGACTCACCACGTACATATTTCTATAATAAAAAGTGTTTTATAAAATTATACAAAATCTATATTGCGAGTTAGTTAAAATTATGTAATTATATATTTTGTTTGGATTCTTTAAAAAAAAATAAAAAAAAAAACCTTATAAATGGTACCTCCATTACAACCATTTTTGATTAACCTGATTTTGATCAATTTTTTAAATGGTGAATTGTTCTAAAGATTTTAAAAGAATTGTATACAAAAATAGCTATTCACATTTTTTTTTTTATTTGAAAAAACAATTAAAAATTTTTTTTTGAGAACTTAATACATAATTCCAAAACGATTTTTATCACCCAGTGCCCAGTAATTTTTAATATTATTATATTAGAATGAAAATTTTTCTTAAAACTAAAAATAACGGTACCTCCCATACAAATTTTAAAAACCGGTAAGGAAAATCTCAATTTTCTCAAAAAGGACTCCTACTATTTTGATTAAAGTTTTTATCTGAGCTACTATCAGTATCATCTACCATATTATTGAAAAAAAAAATAGATCTGTCGCGTCGATTGAAAATGGTGTCTCTCTTAAAACGTTTTTTTTTTTGGTTTTCGACAATCTCGTTAAACTGATTGCAATGAAACTTTTTACACAGAAGCTTCTAATAAGTTTGAACAACATGAAATATGTAAAATTCTCAAAAAATTTAATTTTGAATTGAAAACTAGTCAACTGATGAGTCCAAGTGAGATCGCCGGGACGAAACGCCGTTAAAAGCTATTTTGAATCAATAATTAAACAAGTCCAAATAAAATAAGGCTAAGTCTTCTACTTGGCTGATGTAGGTATTTCAGTAGATAGTATATAGATTTTGTATTATTAAAAAAACCTTAGTTAGTTTTTGAAAATTCGATGTTTTGAAAATGTGTAGATGATTTTTTTTAGATTACTTTTTCAACTCCATATAAATAAATGTTAATTAATTGCGTACCTACCAATATTTTTTCGTAAAAATGTTTATAAAATATAACATACATATAAAAAAATATTAAAAAAAAAAGCTTCAACGATTTTTGAAATTTTTGTCTCATAACGTGTACATCACGTTTGTGTGAAATCAATTTCAGACGTTGTTTAATCAATTTACATATTTCTAATTTAATTGATTTTTTAACATCTTTTCAGTTTTAACTGTAAGTTCTTTATGCATATGTGCAAAACAGTGGTATATTGTTCATATTCAAATACAAATGTACTGAAGTAATGCTACCTTAAACTTAACCATGTTTCTAGCAGATGGCATAAAATGTGGACACTCATAACTAATTTATTTCTTTTAAAATCAAATGAATAGATCTAAATTATCTAAATGACTTTAAAATTACAGTGTTATCAAAGATAAGAGAAAGTCATTCATTTTATTTCAACTCACAAGAACCATGAGTTCAAGGACGACTGAGCCATAAAAGCAAGAAGCCTCTCTTTATTTATTTAATTTTTTTTTTAATTTTTATAACTTAATTTTTTAATTCTATAAATTAATTTTAACAAACATTAATTAAATTAATCCTTCTAACTCGAAAAAGTTGAGCTTATGTACTCTACTTCAGTATCTTTTTTAAAGAGGTTTATTCTATAGGTAGCTGCACCTGTCAAGAACGTTTATTTTGGAATTCGCTACTTTTCACGTAGCGGCCACGGACGATGTCCTGTTGGAACCAAATGTTGGTATATCCATTATCCAATTTAGGCCACAATAATTTGCTTATGATCGATCTGTAGCGGACACCGTTTACAGTAATGCCAATGCATGTTAATAAAATGCGTCTCGTTACTCAAAATGATTTTTGTTTTGCCTATTGGGGACTTTTTAGAATGTATTCGTTTTTAAACATTTAAATTTATTTTAAAATCATCAAAAGGAAAAGAATTAAATATAGAACTTCTGTAAATGAAGCTGAATTTATTAAAGATACGATCCAAATATAAATTACCGTGCTACACTTTTTGAAGAAAACGTTCCATTTTCGCATCTTATATATACAAAAAATGAAAATTCTTCTATTTTGTTAAAAAAAATATTTAAATCAATATTTTAACGGAGTGTAATACAAAGAAAAATTGTGTGTTGTAAAAAATACAAGGTTCTGTAAATTTTTTCGCCATTTGAATAAATGTCCCAAATTTCGTCAAATTTCGGTCAGTAAAATATTGGAAATAAGAAAAATATGTCATATTAAATTTTTTTCATGCCACAGTGTGTCGTGCACAATCTTTTCACATCGGCAACGCAACGCTGGATACAATTCACATACAAATTATATGTTGATAAATTCAGCATAATTTGTAAAGTGCTCTTTTTCTTTAAGAAAATATTCTCAAACATTCATAACTTTGATTAAAATTCAAATATGTATATTCCATTTAATAAAATTCAAATTGCTTACCCATAAAGAATTAACCTCAAGGAAGCAGCCATCCCCTCTTAAATGTCAAGAAAGCTGTTTCATTGGCAAAACTATGTACAGTTACTTAAGAAGGCGATGGAAATATATTTTACCTTTTCCACAAATCTTATTGATTCAAAATTAGTTATTCAATAAAATCATCTTTTTAAGGGTATTTATAACGTGGGATGAAAATGATGGCTCTCAAAGCCTTAAGGAATTGGAGAACCTTTCAATCAATCACTTTAGTAATAATCTTAGAATTATGTTGTACTTTTGCCGCCTTATAGACACCCAATGAATATCAAGTTTATTTTTTATGATTATTATATAGCTTTGTCCTTTTTTTCGCAGATAAAAAGGTTGCATTAAATCGAATTGGGAAATTTGTATCTTGAATTTGATTCATGATTGACATTTGTATAACTATAGAATTCATTTTAAACTTATTCAAAACTTATTAACACAACAAAAAGAGGAATGGTGAAAATTATGTTTAAATTCTTTGTTGTTATCTTAAATTTTCCTTTATAACTTTTCTTTCCCTTTGAAATCAAAATTCTATTGTTAAATTATATCTTTAAGGAAAAACCAATTTTGTATGTTGGTAAACAGATATAACAAAAAAGAGACTTCTTGACAAACACAAACATGCCCTTAAAAGTCATTTTATGCAGGCTGTATATTATTATAGAATATGTACATCACAAGTGGCACGTATTTACATCTTTTATTCTTTCAAACAGCCACAAGATACAATTATAACTCAGAAATAAATTTTGTATGGATATTTGGTACACAAGAATACATATAAAAACATATATACGGGCTTTCCTCCTACAATCTGACAAGTCAAACAAAATCAAGGATTCTTTTTCCCTATCTCTTTATATCTTAACAATAAATATACAATAAAATCATGTGTACGCATGTTTCCATTTGGTTTCAACTAATATTTTTATTTTTTTTTGTGACATACTAACTTTATACCCTCACCTTTTTTTTGTTGCTGTCATTTACATTTACACAATAACAAATCATAAGGGCTTTAGTGATGGCATATAAAGTTATGAAAATAACTCCAAGTAGGTATCATAAGTATGGGTATGGTATTAAAATGAGTTTGGAGAAAATTGTTAAAATTGAAATATCCTTTCTTGAACAGCTGTGCCAAATCAAAAGTTCATGCTATCGTCTTTCGCACATTGTTACTTTTTAGGAAGCAATGACACACATGTGCTTACAGGGAAAAGTAAATTGTTGATTGAACTGCTTTTTTCTTGAAACAAAAAATACCAAAATTTAACATAATTTCAATTCAAGTGAATTGTTTTTTTTTTTTTTCTTTTTATATCAACGAAAATATTCATAATTTGTATCAGATATTTTTTTTTTTTCAATTTGAAATAATAAATTGGTCCATTGGATTTACACCAAATTGATGCATGCCTATAAAAAAAGGATAAGTTTTTTCGTTGAATAAAAATCGAGTAAGATTTAAGAATATATAAAAAACACAACCATGGGTGGCACGTTCCTGTTGGTTTCTTTTAAGGTCTATAGAGTGATTTTGAATTGAAGTTTAAAGGTGGTATTGATATAGGTGTTAGTGATAGTGTTAGAAGAAAATTTAGAAATATAACAATTAAATATTTTTTAAACTAATGTAGATGATTAAATTAGAAGTATTTTTTCATAAATAAAAAAAATCAATTTCAACTTAATATGTTTTAATCACATTTTCATACATTTTCAACTTTCGTTTAAAACTCCGACTTTGCCTACGGAAGTGGTCAACTTTAATTTATTATCATACAAAAGAACTATTTTATATTTTTATTTTTAATGATTATTTCTTTCAAACGTTGACTGTAAATGCGATTAACATGGTCCATATTTCAATTTTCGATCACTATGAATATTGATCATTCGACGAGCCCATATTTATGGTTGTGATGGCAGATTCTGAAAAATTTTCTAATTCACATATAGATCAAGCTAGAAAACAGCATATCGCTGATCAAAATTTTAATCGAAAGCTGTTGATATTCTTTAAGGTTTTTTAAGAGCTCAAAGATTCAAACAGTGAGGGTTTGGAAGTACAGCTCGCCTGTTTTTATACAAACTTTGACAAATGGAATTAAAGTTTATTATAAATTGAATTTACTAAAACGTCATAGACAAATAAAAAAAATTGTATATAGAACCTTTCATAGAACCATTTTTATTTGCGATATATACAGTGATGGAAAAAATAATAGAAACAGGCTTTATCTTCAATCTTTTTAACGCGTAAAATGGTATTTGTGAAGAAAGGTAAAATAAAAACTGTTAAGGCAGATTCTTAATAATGTATTGCTAAAATAAAACAACAACTTTTTACCGTTTTGTCAAAACAAAGAGTTGTTTTCACAAAACAATTAAACCATTTGACAGCATTAAAAGGGACGATTAAAATACAGAAAACCTAATGACTTATGACTTAATTGCTAAAAAATATTAGTAATTGAAAATCATGAAAACACTTGTTTCTATTATTTTTTCCAACACTGTAGGTACAATGGGGCAAGTTATGCATTCGTAAAAAAAATCAAACTCCAGATTTTGATCAAGCTTGAACTACATTCGACTTCGCGAAAAAAGTGGGTCTAACAATTCTGTCTGCCTGTCTGTCCTTTAGGCTGCAGCCTAAACGTGTGGTCGATTTTCTTTAGGCATTCCCCGACATGTTTTTTTTTCTTTTTTTTAGGACCAAAAAAAACAGTAGCTGCCGTACAAATTTGTTTGGGTTAAAAACAGAAAATCTTATTTTTCGCAAAAACGTGCCCACATCTTTCTTTTTATAAAAAATTTAGTAATTTTTTTTTAAACACTACCACTTTATAAAAACAAATTTCAGAAAAATGGTTTTAAATTTAAACTCCTATTTTTTTGATTTTCGATTTCCTCAAAAACGGTTTAAATAGTTTTGATATTTTTTTGTGGAGAATAATTCAAAAAATTTTAAAAGCATTGTTTACCAAAATTTTCAATTTTTTTTTTTATTTTTAAAAAAAAGTTTCAAAAATTTACTTTGGTAATTTAATTATTCTTTTTAATTTTATTTCGAAAACAACGTGGGCAATTTTTATTAAACTAGCATTTTTTTTTAATATTACCTAGCAAATTTTAAATAAAAATTATTCTTATAACTAAAAATGACGGTACAGTGTTTAAAAACTGGTTTTGATACAAAATATTGTGGGATCACTAGGATCTTATGTACATACATACATATTTTTGGAAAAAAAATTGTATCCACTGTTTGGTGTCTCTCATACATAAAACCATTTTTTTGGTTTTCGAGTATCTCATAACCTGATGAACCGATTTTAATGAAATTTTTTACATAGAGCTTCTAATAAGTTTAAACAATATTGCATATTATAATTTTGGATTAAAAATAAATTTTCGATATTTCGAAAATGTATTTATTCAAAATTTATTTTTTCACTAAAACCTGGCGTACCAATTTTTGTCTCTAAAAATGTTTTCAAAATTTTAAATTTAAAAAATTCATTTAAAAAAAAACCGCTTCAACGATCTTTGCAAGTTTTTTCTCACAAATTAATATTTATTTAAAGAATCAGGACAATAAAAAAATCAGATTTTGTTTGATTTCTAATTACCTATATATTCTTATTATATATTAATTTTTAACCATTTTCTAAGTTAAACCTTTAAGTTTCATGCTTGTATATATTTGTGCAATACAATATTCAGACTTTAAAAACAGCAATGTGATCGTACACAACAGCAAGTTCATGCGACTCAATCGTGCCTTTTATTTTAAAATCAACACACAAATTTTATTTAAAAATTTTTTTTACTAAATCAAAAAATATTTCATAGCAATACGGTCGAAGCTTTAAAAATACAAATACATTTTCCTCAATAGATTTATATAAGTCTTCTATCAAATTTAAGACACATCACGTTTCCGTTGAATATGTATTTGTATATTTTGTGAGTGAAGCGTTAAATGAATACAATAAATCATATTTTTTTTTTTTCACTCCTTCCTTTTTTGCCTTCAATTTCAAATCTGAAAAGAAATAATAATAAACAAGAACACAAAACCACATACAGCTTCAGCTCTACACCACAAAGAAGCCTTGAATTAGCTTCATATACCTATATCCTTCCATAGCTCTCACCCTCTCACTTATAGAATAGATATAAAAAAAATAATACTGCATTCTAAAAGTTCAGCAAAGCATTTTTTCTCCTCATGTTTTATTTACCATCATATTTAATTTATATCTGAATAAATCCTATTCAGGTAGTATAGGACCACATATATCCATCCACCACATAAAACAGATACAGCCAGAGCCATCTAAGACTTTTTATACCTTTCCTAGCCCAAGTCACGAAGTCGTAGTGGCTTTACATCGTCAGAGCCAGAGAGAAAAGTCTGCTTCAGAAATTGTGGTCGTATTATATAGGTACAAGCATATATGGGTATGCGTGGTCACAAAAACAATATAAAACAATATCACAACATCACACAAAAAGACAGGTGGAAGGACAGCTCAGCGTTGTGAAGATTAAATCAAGGTTATCTCCTCTCGCACCCCATAAATGCTTATCACATATACAAACATATATTTTTTAAGGGAGAGAATCACTGTAGGTAGGTACATATAAGAGAGACATCGCATAGGACAAAAGGTACAATTTTGAAATTGGTTTTATTAATGGATTCATTTCATCTAATAGCATTGAATTATGAATGAATCAATTATGCGAAGGCGAAAGCAAAAGCAAAAGCAAAGGTAAGCGTATTAAGCCAAATAATGTCAATAGCACACAGGGATCCTTAAAATTCCAAAAACAACATGTCACTGAAAGTCAAATTTATTTAGGATCGATGAAATGATGATAATTTTAAAATGTGTACAAAAGTTTAAAATTTATACAAAATTTAGAATAATTTATTTGAGGCCGAAAATGTTTCAACTTGGGAAATGTTACAACAGAATTAACATTTATGTTTTTCCTTTTACCACGACAGAATGTACTTACGTACCGCTTGAAGCTTTCCGGTGGGAGGAAATTTATGGTTAGGCTCAAAAAGAGCTATGTGTATTATGTACATTGTTCAACATTATTACTTTATATCTCTATACCTATACATTCTACAGACTATACATCGCATCAGTTTAATGAATTTTCAAGAGATAAATGAAGGAGTTCTGCTGACTTGTTTTATATGCGATCAGAACGTTTTGCCTTTCAATTTATTACCAATGTATATGAGACATATTGGATACGAATTATCTGGAACATGGGAGTATTAGAGTATTTTAACATTGTATATTGGGCATTATAAGGAGGATTTAATCCGGAAGGATTTCATTATTCACCGGTAATTGTTTGGGTATAGGGAATTTATGTTATACCGCAATAAAGCTATGTGTTGTGGAACTGAATATTATTAATTATGTAGAATAAGCGTGAAGATGTAGTGTTTTCTCATTGGATTGCTCAATGTTTGGGGCATATAGTACTTAATTTGTATTTTTTTTGATAAACATATGTACATAGGTATTGGGTGAATATCTGTTTTAATTTGAAATTGCAGAGTTGAAGAGATGAGAAATGAGGGAGGATTAAATGTTTTCTTTTATAGCGGGGCGCAGCTTGATGTATTTGTTTGTTATTAAAATAAAAATGAAAACAAAAATGGTTTTTAAAATTTTAAAACTATTTAATTCAATGTTCTTTGAAACACCTCAATATTTTGAGTTTAAATGGAGCTAAAAAAAGCTTGGTAATTTCTCGCCTAAGGAGCAATTGAGCGGCGAGTCGCTAAGCGTCGCAAAAAAATTAAAACACATGAATTCGTATGGAGGTGGCCACATTTTTAAGCGCAACCTCGCTCTGCAATCAAATCTGTTTTAATTTTCAAGTCGATCGCTGAGCGACGAAGTAATAACATGGATAAAATAAAAGCAGAAAGTTCGATTTCAACTGTCCAAAGCCGTTCAATACTATGGCAGGACACCCACCAAGATTATAAAAATAAAAATGTCACCGATAAAGAGTGGAAAGAAGCTGGACAGATTTGTAATTGTTCTGGTATGTTTTTTATTGAATTAATCTTAAAAAAAAAAAAACAATTATTGTAGTGTTTTTTGTTCAATGTCCAAATTCTCAAAAATACTGTGTTAGCTCATTTCTTATATTCAACACACTGTGTGTGCTTCTGTTATAAAAAGCTTCGACAAACCGCACTTGACGATGGCATTTTCACAACTAATCGTCTAGCGATGTCGTTCAGTAAATGGCCACCCATCGCTCAGATTCGTCAGCGACTCGTCGCTGAATCGCTCAGTCACTCGTTGCTCATTGCATGGCCGAAGCCTTAAAATTAATGAAACAAAAATACGTATGTAGTACATTTTGTTCGCATAGTCCCAAAAGTTCAGAAAAATATATAACATGACATTCTTAGTGTTGCCGTTGATTTTTAATATTTTTTTTCTAATTCAATATGATATTTTATTAAATTGCATCTGCCGCCTTAAAGGGAAGAAATGGAGCCCCATCCCATACGATTTTTTTCACTGCATTTTATATACAAAACCTTGTTTTGTTTTTGTTTTTTTTTTTTTCATTTTGTTTCCACTATTTCACTTGTAATCTAACAACGAAATATTTTTTTAACGCACTCTTTTATGTCAAAAAATTAAAATATACACTTTTTATTAAAAAAAATAAAAAAGAATATTTAAAAAATCATTTATTTTTTTCCCACTGTTTAGCTTATAAATTGGTTTATTTTGTTTTTTCCTAACTGAATTCAAATTAGCTTTAAAAAACAATGCTGTTATAGTAAATCAAAATTTTCGACGTTTGTTAAGTGAAATACAAACTATGTCTATCTATCGTAAAAATTCTTTTTCAAATGAAAATTTTGAAACACTCGGTTTAGCTATTTTTTTTAAATTCACAGACTTGGATAGTCCTAGGAATTTACTCTAAGATAAAAATTGTAAAGCAACCAAAAAAGTCGCAACATGCCACAGTGCTGAGAGTTTTTTTTCACAAAACTTTTATATTGGCGCAGTTGCGATAGCTGTACAAAGCAAAAGTTTATGAGATTAGCCAACGTGAAAACAAGGATGCCAATTTTTATAACCGCAATACAGTTTGGCCTCTCTCTTAAACGGACAAATTGTAAGCATATCATCCCTCAAAAATGCATGTTTCGGCTATAGTTCATATTTAAACCATTTAATCGATCATTAAATTCAAAAATAGAGAAAATGCTGTTTACAAAACAATAAAAAAAAATCGTTTTAACAACATCCAACATCTTTAAACAGCCCTTTTGTGCTATGTAAAAAAAAAAACAGATACGTCAGTTCGATGAGATAGGGGACGATATATCTAGTACACACTTTTTTAAAATGTATGTATGGTCGGTCCATTCTGGAAATTTTGGAAAGTAACTCACAAGTTTTCGAATTTAAAAGTATTTGTGGATGAAAACTAGCAAAGAAAAATTAAAAAAAAAAAATGGGACAGAAATTAGAAGAAATATGAGATTTTGTACAGTCTTTTAAGTTCTATTCGGTTAAAAGAACTATTTTTGAATATAAGAACGCACTTGGACTTAAGTAAGAATATTCGTGAATATAGATGAAATAGAAATAGATGAAAAAATGTGATTTTGTTTTGTTTTATTTTCCTTTGCACTCATAAACTTATGATAGAGTTCAATCTATTGGAAACCGAAAAGAGTAAACTTTTCGAAAATTCAATAAAAAAATACTTAAGGTATGATAAGTAATATCAATTTTTTAGGAAAATAATTTTCAAAGCTTCACGTGTTTGGTATTCTGGAAAAAATTAGGAATGTCAACACTAAAACAAAAATCTGCAATAATTGAAGGAGTTTGGTTAAATTTTCAAAAGGAACCATTTGCATTATTAAGCTCGAAATTGTAAAAAAGTTTTCTTTTTAACTCATATTAAAAACGTTTTATTTCAAATTATTTATTTATAATTAATTATATTTATATAGTTTTAAAATCATTAAAAAGAATTATCTATTATTAAAAAAAAACAACAATTTTTATCTTGATCAAGTTCAAGTTAACGAGCGCCCACTGTATTTCTTTCCATAAATCTGGGAACAAAAATCATTTAAAATATAGCATGACTAGGTCTTATATGCACATCGGATAAAATTACTGAAATTCATCCAAAAACAACAAAAACAAACAAGAGGACACACAATTAGTGTTCCGGACAATAAATTGTACTTCAGAAAAAAGTAGAAATTTCTCGTTAGTAATAATAATAATTACATATTACTATACAGAGTAATTATTTTTTTCTCTCTGAATTGCGTTTGTCAGTACAAAATTTTTTGTTTTATACATTTTAACTTAATTATCATATGTATATTAAAGATTTTTAACTTTCAGTTTATTTTAAAGTTCTTAATTAGTTTAAGTAGTGGTATAGTAATTTTTCATTTATAATCAATTTTTTGATTTATAGGGAATCCCATAGACTTGAATCATTTATACTTAATGTATATTTTTTAATTATAAGAAAATATTTGCAAGCTCAATTTTCATCTGAATGAAAAAAAAAATTACGTATACGTCACAGTGATCATATTATATGTTTTTAATGGTATTGGATGCATCACCACAAGTATTGCATACATTTATGAGGTAAGGACAGCATCATTAAAAATAAAAAGAAAGAAACCTATGTATATATATTTTGAGTGTTGACGCTCGCAATATAAGACTTAAGCGCAATATAAGTCATTTTATTTGTGATTTTCGTAAAACAACGAAAACACTTTTTCGCAAAAATTGCTCTTCTCCTTTGTCCGCTCAAAGTTATTATCTTTAATTGAAAAAAAATAAACAAACAGAAGTTTTAAAGTTAGAGATAAGAGAGCAAAATTGTATTTGTTTAGTAAATATCTTGAAGGTTTTTGAAGAAATGTCAAGGCAAAATATAAAGTAAAACTGGGCGTGAACGAACCCAGTTCCTTAAAATACATGCGGTGATGTGGTAAAAGAACATTTAAAAAACAACAGATATTTAACGTTTATACAAATTTTTACTTAAAATCAATTTCTCTTGAAAATACATACATTTGTACATTTTAATCGATGAAATTGGTTTGTTCAACTTCAACTTGATATGGCATGAGAAAACTATGTACTTATATCCGATTGTATTAAAGGTACCATGATGTTGACCACCTTCATCCGTTTATGCGTCCAACTATAAATTTATCGTTTTGACGGATATCTCGCCGTCCAAATACCCGGCTATCCGGATATTCTACGGATATCCAGCATCCGGTATCCAGTTAAATCATTCCGTTATGTTCACAAACTGTCCGATTGGAAACCTTTAGATATGCAAAAAAAAAAAAAACAGTTCTTAATGAATATATTAAAAGTGATACGAATATAAAAAATAATCAGATAAACATCTTTAGATGGGATATAAACCTATAAAACCAGAGAGGATACAAAACGTGATGATATGGATGATTTTCTGTTATTTTCAGTTGACTTACTTTGTCGTTGTGGTTATTTTCTAGTTGTCTCAAAAGTAGGGGAGTCTCAATAACGCCATGTCCAGCGCAGTGTACTCCATTTACAAAGTCTGCGAAGGACAAACCAAAATCTATATAAAAGAATGTGCCTAAAGTGCTGGTTTCATGAATGAACTAAGTTTGTTTTTTTTTGTTTTTTTTTGTTTTTTTTCAACAAAGACGGATTAATTCAAAAATGGTTACAAAAGTGTATTGACAAATGCTAACCACGTAGTGATAGTTCAATCAAATTGTGCCCCCGCCTCAACAATGTTGAAACGTTTTTTTTTTTTTTTTTGTTTGACAACCGGATCAGTTGCGAAAATATACCAAAGAAATTAGATGTCACAGTAAAGTCTAAAGGCATGGAAGAGTATATATGCCACCCCTAAAAGTATATGCCGCAGTATAACTCAAAACACCTTAACTGAATTTGGATAAGAGACATCTGTCATATCATCCCTCTACCTCACTCCCTTCTGTTTTCCCAACCAATTTGAACCTTTGAATATACATAAATAACTGGGGAGTGTTTCTTGAAGACAATGAAGAGATGAAAATGATTTAATGGCTTGTCGTAAGAATTTTTTACTTCAACGGAATAAAAAAGCTTCGTCAAAAGATGGGATTATATTAGGTGGAAAATATGTAAAAAAAATGATTTATCAGTAGTTCTTAATTATTTTTGTTTCCATTTTTGCTTCGTATTAGGATTTTAAGTTACATGTGTATTGTGTATGTAATAACTGGCCGATCCAGACGTCCGTCCAGTTCGACAGATGTCTTAACTATTAGACTGACTGAAAGATATCTGAATTTTTAAAGGTCTATAACTCTATACAATAGGTTCGATTCTTAGCCTAAGCCACCTACAAAACAGAAATGTTTTTCACAGGATAATGTCTCTTATGAGTATTTGATAAAACCTTTAAAAGCCATGAAAAAGAGCTTCCTTTAGCCGTTCGGATTTGACAGAAAATTGAAGGTCCCCTCCATTTCCGTTATTGTATATGTACCCAGGAATGATTTAGAGTTATAAGTCACTAGGCCCTGGTTCTACACAAGCTGTCACGCCATCCAATTTATTTATTTATTTTTTAAAATCAAACAAACTTTGAATCAGAATTCCTTTTGAGTTCTTAACTCACAGATGATGTCGTTATTTATTTTAAATATACATTTTAAACAACAGCTTTTGAATTCTAAAGCTTAATCAATTAAATGAAAATGTACTAGATTTAAATAAATAATTTTTGACTTTAAATAATTTTAACTTTTTTAAATTAACATAATATCATGTACTCCAACCAATTTGCTTTTAAAAAAGCTCTGCAAGTATTTTAAGTTATAGGTATTGAAGGAAAACTTCAAAAGCTATTTATAGAATATAATATGGGTTCAACAAAAATTGTGTTAAGCTCCTCCAGCAAATATAATTTTTTTTACCCGACCGCGACGCGAGCTTTATTTTTATTTAAAATCTACACAAAACTTCACCACGGGATAAGCTTTTTAGAATTTGAAATTACACCCATTGATTTAATTTTGACCAAAAGGTGGGTACACATTTTGAAATTCAGATATGATTGCCGCGTTTTATTTGTCGAATAACCCATATGGTTCACCATAATATAATAGAACGATACGGATCCTAATGACAGCAGTGGTGTATGCTCATCTCTTTTTTTCTTATGCTTTTTCATTTTTCATGTAAATACTTTATTTTTTCCTTACACTACAGTTTGTACTCCCTACCGACTGACGAGCCGTCTACCCGCCAGAGTAAGAACTTATTTCTGGTTCCATAAAGCAAACCCCGATAGAAATCTATATCCAAATTTTATATTACGTGTTCAAAGATAACCCCGACCCAGACCCAGATCCATAGATAATAAAACGCGGCTAATATCGTCCCTCATCTCACGAACTGACGTAACTGCTTTTACTTTATTTTATTTATCCTGCAGTTTACATATCAATAAGAAGAAAATCGTTTTGAGAAGAGCCAAAACCTTTTTAAAGTGTTTCTGTAAAATGTGAAAAACACTGTCAATTCGTGAGATAGGGGCGATATAAAATATCATCATTTAAATTAAGTGCTGTATGACTTCACCTTTATTTTTCAAGTGGTTTAAGCTATGATTACACAGTCAACATAAATATGGTCAATGTGTTGAATTCTTGACGTCACCAAAAATCGATATGACAACCTATGGCAATCAAACGACTTGACCACATTCGAACACTTCGAGGCTTAACACCGAGTTGACAAGAACACAAAGCAATCATTTTTCGAGATCACGATCACACGACGTTAAAATCTTAAATCAGTCAAGCTATAAACTGTCAAATTCAGTTGAAGATGTTGATGGATTGAAAAACCTCTACAAATTGACTATATATTAATTAATTCCTCAAAAATGAGAATTATATCCATTTTTTTTAGAATTTATGTAAAGTTTTTTATCCTCATGAATCTCCGGTTATGAAGTGAAGTTTATATAAAGCCTTAAAAAAATATTTAAAAGTCAAATTCAAAAAGCTCTCTTTTCAATATTGTAGGCAATAATAAATTCATCCAAGTCGACTACAAAAAGCTCTGTTGAACAAACCCAAAAATCTCGCCTTAAGTTCCATTTATTATTATTTTGTCCCTCACACTCTCATTATACATCCACATTATATCTGACAGATTGCAAAAAATTGTGTTTGTTTTCCTTTTCTTTCACTCTCTTGTTATCAAATTATTCCACTGACCTATTTAGTGAACGGCTCGCCATGATTCACTTTCACCCCCACGCAACTAAAATACTGGAAATACCCTTTCATAAGGACATTACTGTCAATGTAGGTCTTCGAGTACAGCTGAACTTTAACTGGAAAGTCTTGATTCTATATGAAGAGCGCATGTGAGAAAAATCCTTCGAAACACACATAATATATTTGTCTCTGTTAGACATTGAGAAAATAAATGAAGACTTTGGGAGTTGAACGCGAAAAAATATACCAATGCAGCGCCTATGCCAACAAATAATTTCTTCACATTCAGCAAAGGAATTTCAACTCTCGGATCTGTCAGTTTGTCTAGCGGGCTCAGCAAAGCGATAACTTATTCCTTAAAAAAGAAAAAAATATATACCAGCTGTATTCGGGTATAGTTTTGACATAATAAAAAATATCCTTATAATTACCAACACATACCATCGGTTTTTTAACATCCGAATCGGTGGGATAAATTGTTTTCGAATTCCTTAAATGTGAATTTTCGCGAGCGTCCCGAGAGAGAGCCGCGAAACAGTAGAAAATCCTCAATCGAAATATTGAGTTTGTTCCAATTTGCTGGGCAAAATCGTTTTTTTAATGTTTTTATTTAAGAAAAATTGAAAATGTGTCGTCATTAGTTATTAGTTTTTGGAGGTGCCTTTTTGTGAAAGAAATCAAAGCAGACACTACTCATAAATTTTTCTATCGTCCTCTTGGTTTTTTATACCCAATTAACCATACAATTTTCTAACGACGACGTTTATAAGAACGCACAAAAAAAACCTCCTGTCATTTTTGTGAAAGAGCGAGAGAGTAAAATATTCATCGAAAAGCTGCCACATGAACCCACCCTAAAACGCGTGTCACAGGAGTCACGTGCCAATACCCACTTAGTAGATGGCTTAAAAATTTGTTTACATCCTTGACAAGGATAAATACTATACATTCATCTCTTATTAAAAAAAATAATAATAACTTTCCCAATTAAAAAAAAAATAAAAAAAATCATAATTTAAAAATATTGTGATAATAAATACCAGAAGACAACATATACGCACAAAAACAATAAATCTTTTTATTGTTTCCATTCGTGATTGTTATAAATAAAATAATTGTTATATACAGTGGATGTAAATTAAATATATTAATTACAAAACTGTAGAGTTTAGAGAAATAATATAATATCAACTTTGTCGCTTTTAACAACATTTCGAAGTAGTCTAGGAATATTGTTTTAATTTTGTCAACTTTGATGTTAGAAAATAATATTAAAATCTAGTTAGTTTGTAAATAAACTTCGTTACTCTAGTCAAATTTAAATCAATTTAAAAAATAAATTAATTCTTAAAAAGTGTGTGAGTGAAAAAAATGAGTGCATGTTAATAATTATTCTGGTTAACTTGAAGAAATAAAAAACCTTGGATGCGGAGCAGCTGTTGAAGTTAATCAAATTGATGAACATACATTTTGAAAACTGCAATATTTAACTGGTAAGCAATCAAAAATATTAAATATTGTGTAGAGAATTGTAATTTTTGCACATTTTTCAAATAGTACCAACAGTCAAAATAGGTTTTGACATCACATTGGACTTGGCATTATAATAAGTACGGTATATACATACAAAAATTGACGTATTCCCTTTTTCAACGGTTTTTCTTCGTGTATATTTGTTAAACCAATTTTTTTCTATTTCTATTAGTCAGAAAGAAAAAGTGTGCAGGCAAAAAATATGCAGTTTGCAACTTCAAATATTTGGTGTCTCAAGTACGATACCAAATGTTTGTCCAGAGAGGTTTACAGCGATAAAATTTCAAACACCATTTATGTTTTGACCCAATTGATTTTTTTTGGAAATTTTTCCAGGAAAAAAAAAATTTTTTAAGCAAAAACTAAAGACAAGAAATTTTCAAAATTGCAAGCTTAAAATTTTTTGCTAGCAGGGGGGTTAATCCTAAATGTTGTGTTATACATTAGACTTTGTGGAACAATAAAATGCAATGTCCAGCCTGTTACAAATTATTGAGATATATCCCCAATTATTTTTTTGGTTCGGATTAAATGTACTTAAAGATGATCTCGAAATTTTACTTAAGAGATAAATTGGTTTAAAAACAAAGTGGTTGAAAAACAAGTTTTTTTTTAAATATTTAAAAAAAAGGCTGACTAGCCAGCCCATTTTCAAAATATTCAATTAAAAAAAAAATTGTTTTTTCAAGGAGAATTATATTTATCATTTATCAAATTCTGTTATGAAACCTCATTTATGTTAACTCTTCTTTAAATTTAAATTCACCATTAAAAATGAAGAAAAATAACGCTTTAAGAAAATTATATTTAAATTTAACCATCTTTAGTAATTTCTCTGGAGGTTGCATCTGCAACTTTAATTGTCAATTTAATTTAAAGCCACTTTAAACTAAAATAACAAAGTAAGATTTTTAAGAATGATTGGTTTTTATTCCAAATGGAGGTTTAATGGAGGATTTCTATTTATTAATTAATTTAAATTAGCGCTATCTAATCTGAAGGTACGGTGTAATATGCTGGAAAAGAGAACTTAAATTGAAACTAAAATCATGGTGGAAAAACAAGCATTGTACTTTAAAGATATTACACAATTTAAAATTGCAAACAAAAAACGGTTTTGTGCATTATTACTTTGTAGAGCATTATTTTTCAAAATTGTGAAGTTTTTGATAAAGTTTTCATTGATAGCAACTCAATAACACACTTATTATATGAAATCATTTAACCCTTTCCTAAAAATTGTGTACAGAGATGTATATAGCTTCGTAATCTCCTTAAATCTGACTAGTTAAAAGTTATTCAATTAATATTGCTTTTTTATCATTGAAAAAATTAAAATTCTATAATACGAAAATGTTGGAAATTCCAGTAAAAAATTCTGATATTTACTGTATCAGATGGAAAAGGGTTGATATGAACGTGTAAATTCATTTTTGATTACCAACATTCGACAGTTTTTCGAAATTGACTTTTTAAAACAAAGAGTCAAAGAAAAATCTTTTTAGCAAAAATGTACAGAATAGTCTCACCTACAAATCTAAGAGCCATAAAATGCACAACTGGGTCGCATATGAACTTGCTCTTATGTGCGATCGGATCTGATTTTAAAAGAAATAAATTAGTTATATGAGACCATATTTTATGCCGCCTAAAAATAATTCAGTTAACTTTAAGGTAGTCTTATATATGAGCACATTAAATATGATAATATAGCGTCGTGTTGCACAAATACATGGAACTTAGAGTCCAGTTTGAAATTAAAAAAAAATCATTGCAAATTGATTAAACAACCTCTGAAATCGTTTTAACACTAAAACGATGTACACCATCTAATTTCTTACACAAATATTAATTTATGAGACAAAAATTTAAAAATCCTTGAAGTGGTTTAAAAAAAATAATTTTTTTATACAATAGGTATACAAAATTTTGAAAACATTTTGAGGAAAAAAATTGGTACCTACGTAAGTTTTTAGTATTTAATTATGCGGAATTAAAAAAATTAATTTGGAAAAACATTATTTACCCATTTTCGAAATATAATTTTTTTTAAAAAAATTTTGAAATTTTTCTAGAAATCTGAAATTTGAATTTTTTTTTTGAAAATTATGATATGCAATATTATTCACACTTATTAAAAGCTCTTGTGTAAAAAATTGCAATAGAATTGATAGTCGAAAACCAAAAAAAAAATGTTGCTATGAGAGATACCGTTATTAATCGATAGATACATTTTTTTGTCCAATAGATTGTACTGATATAAGTTCACACAAAAAATTTAATCAAAATAGGAGGAATCATTTTTGGGAAAAATTAGATTTTCCTTATCGATTTGTAAAAACTTGTATATGGGATGTGCCGTTAGTTTTAGTCATAAGAAATAATTTATATTGAAAACTGCGTGCCAAGTTTAATATAAAAATCAATCAAGTCGATTTCGAATTTTTTAAATTTTAAAAAAATTTAAAAAATAATAAAAAAAATTAAAAATTTTGGTATAAAATACTTTAAAAAAATTTTGAACCATTCTCCATAAAAAATCATCAAAATCATTTGAACCATTTTTGAGAAACTCGAAAAAAATGTTTCTATAAAATGGCAACTAGCCTTTTTGTAAAAAAAAATTCAATTTGTTTTTGATTTAAATAAGAATTTTATTGTTTGCTTAAAAATTGTATGGCAGGAACCGTTATTTTTGGTTTTAAAAATATTTAAAAATAAAATTGAAAATAAGAAACAGAAAGATAGATAGACAGAACTTCGAGAATTTTTTCGATTTTGCTACCGTCTTAATGTCAAGGTTTGATCGAAATCTCTTGCTTTTTTTTTCTACGAATTCATATAGCTTGTCGTACCACACAAAAAGGCATTTCTCTACCTCTAGCACCGCAAAATTATGTTTAACAATGAGGAGATGTACCCAAACAAATACCATACATAACTTACTTATCAAATCATGTATAATTTCATTATATTTTTCTAGACTGAATTTACCACCATATAATATTTTTGAAATTTTATCTCAAAATCTATTGACTGCTTCACATTTAAAAAAAAAAAATATAATTGTGTTGTTGACAAAAACCTGAATTTGACCCCCTTCCACACCCTTCAAATCTTTAGCCCTAGTCCAAATGAAGGGTACTTTCTAAGAAATAATTAAGACAACACAAAAAATCTGTGCACCAAAATGAAGCTTTGGCGGATTTTTTTTTTTAAGGTTCGCCATTTTCTCGGGCTTAAGGTTAATAATTAACTTTTCTTTATCCTTTTTACATCCAAATTTCACAAACATACGATTTACTTTGTAAATTCTGGTGCAAAATGTTCCTTAAATTCTAAATGTAATATTTATCTATCCTATATCTTTTGTTAAAATTTTATTTGGTTATAGCAATTTATCCCAGTTTTTTTGTTATTGTCAAAAATTTATTTTCTTCTGATTTTTTTTTTTTTCACACAAAGCTTATGTAGGTACCTAATATCGTACAAACATTTCGTTGACAAATAGTAGAATAGAGCTTAATTGTATATGTAACTTTGACAAATAAAACAGTGATGACAAAAAATAAGTGAGGGAAACATTCCATTTGTGCGATTTTTGAGTGATTTGCAAACACAAAAAAATAAAAACAAAAGTGAAAACAAAAATATTTATTTTGGTTAACTAGGTGAAAATAAAAGTAAATGTATTTTTGAAAACGCATTTTCTCTGTGAAAAAAAAACATAAGCATAAATTCTTTCAGTAAATATAAAGGTTGTAATGTAATCCAAATTACATTTACAAACCATTTGAAAATGTAAATAAAATAAAATGCACAACTGAATGACACAATCTTGCTCTACAGTGGTTCAAAACTTTAATAAGGCTAGTTAGGCTAGTTATTGAAATTCTATGGTATGGGCTCGAATATTTAAATTGTACAGGCACAAAGCTTAAATATTTAAACTCATTAAAAATATTCTATTATACCGGTCATACTTCCTAGAAGTTTTTCTTAAAGGTATGTCTTTTTTTTGGAGCTTCGATTTCGAACCCAAAATCATAAAAAAAAATGTTAATGTCAAATTTTAGCTTAAAATCACTAAACACTATATTAAATTCAATATTAAGTTTCCATATACTTAATAGAGTTCTAAAAACATTCCTTATCTCTTATAACATTTCCTTCACAATCTAAAAATAACAACGAAATTTTACGATTTAGCAGCTATATAATCACCAAAAACCAAGCCATTCCAATTCGTAATTTTCAAGATAATCAAGAAAATGGTTTTACCTAAAACCATTTTGTTTGTATTCGGCACGCGTATCACTAAAAACAATGCTGCAGAAAAAAAAAAATGTTCCATTAAGCAAAAAAATCTTAATTATGTTATAAATTTTAACAAACCCCGAAAGAAAAAAAAATTAGAAAAAAACCCCCTTACTTAAAAATGTTTCCTTTTCAAATAACCCAAAACATAAAAATGCCAAGTTTAATTAAATTTCTTCTTCCATGCTGTTTTATGTTAGTTTTTGACTGCTAACATTTTTGATCCTATACACGGGTATATAAACGAGTATATATGTATTTCCTCCAAATAAACCAAAAAGTGATAATGGCCATAATTAAAAATTTTCTAAGCAATATGAGAAAATATATTATTTTGTTTCGTCATGCGAAAAGCATGATAAAATTTAATTTTAATTGTTCTGTGGAACACAATAGAGTCAACACAAAAGAAACAATAATATAACACTAACAAAAATATTGAAGACTATCAAACACAATGGAGATTCACTCTAAAACGATGTTCATCTTTATTTTCTATAAAAAAAAAAACAAACCGAACGATATTTTTTTTGCCTATAAAAATAACCATCAAAATATTTTAAGTTGTTGTTATCTATATAGATAGTCCTGATTGAGTCAAGAGACAATAGATTGGCAGGGACTATATCTACCTATAAAGAGGTTGTATTTTTGGCAGAAATGCGAACGACTGCCTGTTATAGCCATTCGCTCCCCAACTTAAGAGAATTTGAGGTTTAATTAAATATTTTAATTGCTCCTGTTGTTTTAGTTTTTTTTTTTTTACATTTCACACTTCGTCCTACGTTTTATAATAAAGTAGATTGTTAGTGGGCGTAAGGATTGTGCACTGTGCAGCCTCTGATGCACTGAATTTTCTCATCTTCCTCTTGTTCGTTATAGACGCCTTGGCTGGCATCAGCAAACTGCACAAAGAACACTCAATTTGTTTAAAAAAACATGCTTGTCTCAGCAGTCTCGTAGCAGCACATCGCAGCGCACTAGAACACAAACACTTTATACAATATGACGAATTTTTGGTATCTTAACGCCCTCTTTGCACACACAGTTGTATCATCTTGCCTAAGACAAAATTAAATCCAGTAATTAATTGTGTACGGAAAAGCGGAAATCTCAAATTAATTCTCTCTTCCCTTTTGGTAACAGGATTATGAAACAAACGTGTCGGGCAGACGTTCGCAGATTAAATAGCTTCAATTCACCCAATCTTCGATTTTTTTTTCTTTTTCTATTTTGAAAATTCATCGCGAAAACCTGGCGTCGTCTTTTCATTATTATTATTTTATTATAATGTAAATGAAGAGGAAAGACAACCGCTTTAATAATACGACAATTTTTGTCAAACTAAATATACCTACATACATAATTTAATGCACTGCGACTTTGCACGAACAGGGTGGATTCGAGTATGGCCTGTTTGGCTAAAATCGTGATAGTGCGGAATATGTGCTACGATTAGGGTTTCTGTCGAACTTTTTGAAAACTCTGAAAAATTATTAAAAATCAAAATAATTAGAAATAAATTATTTTAACAACTTTTGAAATGTTTGTTTTATTGATAACAACGCTATGTAAACCATCTGACTTTATAGAAAATTCTTAATATATAAGCAAAACAAATTAAAAAAATTGTTGAAGGGGTTTAAAAAAAAATATAATAAATATCTATAACATACTACATACTAATAATTCTGAGACCCAATTTTTCAATCATCAAATAAACATTGGGTAAGCTGTCAGAGGAAAAGGAACAAAGGAACAAATAGTTCCTCTATCTGAATAATAAGAATTATCTGATGTTTAACTGACTAGTGATAGCATTTAATGTGTAATTGAAATTTAAAAATCATAAGCCCCCTTTTAAATTAGTATTAAATTTTCAAAAAATTGTTTTCAAAATTTTGATTTGCAAAATAAATACTTTTAGATGCAAATCCAAAACAAAAAAAAGTTTCTATAGGAAGTATCTACAGTTAATATCGTCTTTTGGTAAAATTTTTCCTAGACCATTCTAACTTTGGAACACAGTTTAAATTTTATCAAATTTTTTTAGTGTCGTTTTCTATAAGAATCAAATTTCCCTAGAAGATTATTTGTAAAGTTTGAAGGTTATTTTAGGTTCTAAAAATGATTTTTTTTTGTGATATATGTACAAATATGCAGGTACTTTAATATCTATGGCAATTTATGGATTTGTAAAAAAAATCGATCTTTAGATTTTGATCAAAGTTGACATTATGATGAAATCGAAGTCGAAAAAAAATGGGTCTTGCAATTCTGTCCGGTCTGTCTGTCCTTTCTGCTGCAGCCTAAACGGGTGGGTCGAATTTCTTTTAACTTGGTAGTTGGTATATAGCGTTTTTTGAGCATTTCTCCTAATACCTTTTTTTTCTTTTTTTTAGAATCAAGAATAACAGTAGCTGCCGTAAAAATTTTTAGCAAAAAATGAAAATCTTATTTTTCTCAAAACCTCAAAACTTAAAAAAAAAAATCAGTAAAGTTTTTTTGTAAAACAGCTACCATTTTTTCCGAAAAATGGTTTATTGGTAACATTTTTTGATTTTCTATTTTCTCAAGAACGGTTTAACAAATTTTGATCATTTTTTTATGAAGAATATTTTAAAAGCTTTTTAATCCAAAATTGGTTTTTAAAAAAAGATTTGAATTTTTTTTTTTTTGAGAAGTCAATAATTCGAAAATGACTTGATCGATATCTATTAAACTTGGCACCCAGCAGTTTTTTAACATTATCTAACAGATTTTTGATAAAAATTATTCTTATAACCAAAAATAAGTGTTTAAAAACCGGTTAAGAAAATTTATTTTTTCTCAAAAACGACTTATATCAAATTGGTATACCATTTTATTGAAAAAAAAAATGTCTATCGATTAAATATGGTAGGTACAATATGTATCTCATAGAAACATTTTTTTGGTTTGCGACTTGCATTATTTGTAGAACCAATTTTAATAATTAGTTTGAATAATATAAACATTTTCAAAAAAATTAAATTTTGGATTTTTAAAAAAATTTCAAATTTATTTTTTAAAAATTCGATATTTCGAAAATGGCTAGATGTTTTTTTTTTTTAATTAATTTTTTAACTCCGCACTAATAAATTCTAAATCATTGCCTTCCACAGGGACATAACTGTCGTATGCGGTAGAGGGTTAATTAATTTATTTCTAATTATGTATGTACATACATATGTGTATATTAATTGTTTACCAATTTTTCAGTTTAAATTGCAATTTTCATGCATGCGTAATGCATATGTGCACCGCGGTGCTATATTGGTAATTTTTGTATTCTCACATAATACTACCTTATACTAAAATTAATTTTTTGCAGGTGGTTTAAAATTTAGGATCTCATAAAAAATGCATTTCTTTTAAAATCAGATAAATAGATCTTAATTATTCGGACCTCAAAACCACAGAGAGCAAGTTCGTGTGACTTAGTCGTGCATTTTATTTTTCTCTCTTTAAGCTTACCATTCACATCGCACTTAATTTTAATTTCCATACAATTTTAGCTTCCATACGAAATTCTCTCAAAAATTTATTGGTTAAATCAATCCAATCATTAAGACGAAGCTAAAGCTAAAAAATAAAATTTTCGTTCTTATACACTATACAGTACATAACCTATATCTGTAAAAATTTAGCGTACGAAACATTATAATTCTCTATCTAAATTTTAAGAAACTCTTTAATATTGTGTGAATCATGTTTTGTGAAAATAAAATTTGAAAAGTGCAAATATTTGGGAATAAACGATTTATCTCATGCCAATGATATTAAGCTTGACAAAAGACAAGTATCAATTTTATTTGATTAAATTCATTTGAAATAATGAAAACAAGTTCTTTGGAATTTTTGAATATAATTTCAGCTGTTCTCTGAAAAGAAATTATATTACAAACATTTCCAAGAACTTGTTTTCATTATTTCTAGTGTATTTAATCAAATAAATTTGATAATTGTCTATTGTCAAGCTTAATATCCCTCCAAATATCCCTCAATTTCTATTTTTATTTTCACAAAGCAAAATTCACACAGAATTCAAGAATTACAGAATTTGACAAAAATTTTCTAATATGCTGAACGGCGAACAATTATTAAATTTCATGCGCTTAATTTTGACAGATATAAGTCACGTAAAAAAATTGTTGTTGTTTTTTTAACATGTAGCTGCTAAATTTTGGAGAGAAGTTTGATCTGCATAGTATAGGCTCTTTAACATGGGTTCTTTAACAAGAATCAAGTGGATTTAAAAACTTTCATATTAAAGAGTAATTTCTTTTCGGCTCAGAAATATAAAATATGAAGTATTCACTTCACTAAACTTAGCTTAAACTCAAATGGCATGCGAAAAATAATATTTTGGCAAACTAGACTTCACTTTTATTTTCATGTGTGAATTTGAAAAATACACTGTCCGCCATTTTAATTTGGGTGCAACAAATTAGAAAGTTGCATTATTAATCTTGCATTAAAAAGCTAAAAATTAATTTGTTTTCTTTTTTCTTCAAAGAAAATAACAATTTGAAATTAAATTTTAACTTATTGACATTTCATATGAAATTTGATTTCACTTCGCAATCATTTTTTAAACTAGTCTTAAACAATGGAAAATTTTTACAAATGAAGTTTTTCGTAAAGTGTTAAACCTATAATAAGTTTGAACGTTGAAGTAATTATTTTTGGCATTTTCAGTTCATATTTCACGTTACCACCCTGTATAATGTATATAGAATAAATAGATACAGGTAGTAACTAAATCATATACCTGCCTAATATAAAGGTATATGTATGTTTTCTCAAGTTGAAGACCATCACGAATGTGCCAAGAAAATCCAATTTTGAAAATTGCCATCTTTCCGTGTTCCGTGTCCTTCAGCGAAGCGAACGGTGTATTGTGAATTTTAAACCAATAAAATATTTATGCGATTTTATTAATGAGACCCGAATTTGAAAGCAACTCTGCGTGTAATTTGTAACCGCCACCGCCACCGTCATCTTCGTCATCGTTTGTGTCCTTTGTAGCATGTAAAATGTATATTAGAACAATGTTTGTGACAGCTTATCTCGATTTTGTCGTACGGTCGGTCGGTCGTCCTCAATCCTCATCCTTATTAAAAGAAAAAGTTTCTTTTTTTTTGTTTGCTCTCAAACAGTTCTTTTTGTTTTTTTTTTTAAAGACCTACTTCATAATCTGATAAATGTATCTACTACTATTTTCAATGCTCATGGTATTGGCCGTTAGTATTTGAAGTAGTTTTGTTTTTCTTTGTACGAGATTGCTTTATATCTTTTAAGCAGATTAGATAAATGCCGAGGAAAATGATCCCTGTGTGATGCAATAGAAAGAATCATCCATTCTTGTTATAAGAACGTTCAAATATGGACATGTGAATGGCAATGCCAAATGCACGAAGCACGAGGTCTCTCCACTTTTCATTTGATATAAATTATACATTTTCCTGGGAAATAATATGGAAAAGATTCAGAGGATATGCGGGGGCTTTGTGCTTTATGTTTGGATTATTCCGCTATTCAAGCTTGAACGTTTTTCTTCTTCATTCCTTTCCTGCTTTATTTTCCTAAGAAGGAAGAATTTATGAAAACACATTCGGAAAGTTTGCGTTTTAGATACTTGAAGGAGAAAAAAAAAATATCTGTGAGAAATTCTGAGACTGAAGGTGACATGAAAAAGGGTTGGAGCGCTACTAGGAACTTGGAGGATTTAAACTTCTCAGCGCGAGGCTGCCTATGAATGAAAGCCTCTTCTTTCTTATGTTTTTTTTTTCTTCTTGCCGAAAAAGATTAATGGTAAGAGTTTTAAGTTCGATTTTTAGTTTGAAGAAAAATAAGAGAGAGTCTATATATGTAGGTAAAATGCGCTATGCTATGATTTCGTTATAACAATCCATTTACTCTGAAATTTGGATAGGTTATCTTTATAGTAAATGGGGTATTCGAGAAAAAATGAGATTATGAACATAAGTTTGTTTAAAACGTTCTCCCTGCGGAAGACAGGAATTTATTGAAGAATTTTTTTTTTATTTTTTAATGGAAAGTTTGTCATAATTTTAAAATCCATCATTAAATTTAAAGTTATTTTCATGTGATAAGATTCAATAGAAAGGAATTGTTTTCATTAGTTAAAAGTCCGGGTATAGAAAAGTATAAAATTGTGAAGGAGATAAATGGTTCTCTATACGTTTCTCATATCGATATTATAGTTTTTGACCTTTTAGAATGGAACAATGTTTGGCAACTTATTTCAGTTATGGGAAGTGATTTGTTATAATAAATTTTTATTGTTTCATGGCACACGAGGGAGAGAATGTATTAAAAATTATTATAAAGTTTCAAGTGTAGATATATGTACCAGTACCTATGTATGTATGTATCTATGTATGTATGTATGTACATGATGTAAAATGTGATATTATAGCTTGGAGCCTTTTTTCTGAATTCCTTTCATTTTTTTATGCGAGGGAAATTGGGACTTAATATTTAGATAAATTAGACTTGGAGGTAGATATGTATAGGTATGTTTGTTTGTCTCAAATGCCTCTTTAAACATTTATAAAAATTTATTTTCAATCTTCATAAAAAAAGAATGAAATATCATCATATTTATAAAGTTACCATATGTGGCAGTTTGAACCAACTAGTGTGTTGTAACTGTATGTTACTCAATTTTTATTTGCGATATATGTATCATGTATGTATGTATTTATATAAATAACTATACCTTTTATAAGGGCAATATTTTGACTAGTAAAAAAAATCGAACTCGGTATTTTGATCAAACTTTAAACTTCGATGATAAAGAACACGAAAAAAGTGGGTCTTAGGATTTTGCCTATCTTACTGTCTGCCATTTATGTATGTATATATGTACATATGTACCTTGGTCCAATAATAATTATTATTACTAGCAATCATTGCTGAAGTGATTTTCTTAAAGCTTGGTACCTTCATTATGTAAATTGGTAGGTGTATGTACATACATACATATATAGGTAGGCCAGTCAATAATGACATCGAATCATCATCGCTGCTCTGAAGACGGCTAAAACTACAATTTTGATCTTTTATAAAGAAAAATTGACAAGTTTTGAAGAGTGGCTCTATGAGAGGGAGGTGAAATACTGGTTACTAATGACTTAATGTTAAATTCCTTTACGGTTTTTGAACATTTGTGTAATATAATAGATATGTATACCGTTATATTTGGTTATTAGAAAAATTTTTGTTGAAAATCTGTTAGAAAATGCCGTTTAGTACAAATTTATTATCAATAAAAAAAATTGAGTTTTCAAAAAATAATTGAAACTTTTTAAAAACCCACAAATATTTTTTTTACTTTGATTCCTATGCACATAATGTGTACATTGTACATTGTACATATATAGTTGTATGTATATTTATTATGAAGAAATTCTTCATAGTAAATTTGATTAAAATCAGGCCGTTTTCGAAAATGTCAGATCAATATCAATTTGATGGTCAAAATGAGCATCATCAATTTTTGACAATAATATTGATATCGATTTGCTTACACAAAGTCAGTCGATTTTCATATTTGACTCTCTTTGCTTATTGGCTTTCCTGTATTTTTGTCGTCAACTCGATTTTTACTGCAGAGTTGCGCTACAAAAGGTGTGATCGAACATACATTGTGACAATTATACAAATTTTTCGCACTTGTCTGATAAATTTTTTGACAGGTGACATATGTCAATGACAATTTCAACAACAACAAATTTGTCGTTGTATAAGATATTAACAAATTTATTTTGTCGACATGAGCAAAATAATTAAGTTTATTGTGTCGATAAAAAAAAATTAAATATTATGCGACTATTTTCCTGATCCGTAATTTGTCTTTGTCTTGAAAGTCATAATTTATACTCTGTTAAAGCTTCAGCCTAAGAATCTTCATAACTTTCAAATGAAAAAATATAATTATTTAACATTTTAACTCGTGAATTTGAATAATGACCAAATTCAAATATATTGTAAAATTTTTGTTTGTCTCAGAAAAAAAATTCCAGGAAAAGTTCTCAGAGAATTCATGACAATTCTCCAAAAATTCTTGACAATCACAGTCGTGACAAATTTTTATGATTATAAAACTTTACAATAAGTCACATATTAACTATTTTTATTATTATTATTTCTGGGTCAGAAATTTGACAAATTGTCAACTTGTCTCTTGCAAATTGTCAGTTGTCATCTGTTACAATTATCTATTTTTATTAAATAGGAAGAATTTCGAGACTCATTTTGTTTGAATAACCAACCACTGTGACACAAAATTAGATCAAAACCTATATTTTTTTGTAAGAATCCATAAGTTGTAATTGATAATATCCCAACAAAAAGTGATGCTGCATTATTGTCCGTATTTAGTGAGTAATTCCAAGTAATTCCTGTTAATCCTACGTGTATGATTTTCATGCAAAAAACAGAATTTTCAAAAAATAATTTTGAATTTTTTTTAAATCAATAATTTATTCTTTTGAAAACTTTGGTATATAATATTATTATAACTTATTTGAAGCTTTTGTGCAAAAAAAATTCATTAAAATCAGTTCAACTGATATTGAGATAGACGAAAATCAAAAACATGGTTAAACTATAGATAATTTTTTTTTTTTCCAATAATGTGGTAGATCGTACAGAGCCGTTTTTGAGAAAAATTAGATTTTCAGTACCAGTTTTTAAACATTTGTATGGGAGGAACCGTTATTTTTGGTTGTAAGAATAATTTTCATTTAAAATCTGCTAGACAATGTTAAAAAACTGCTGGGTGCCAAGATAAATTAAAATTGACCTAGTCGTTTTCGTATTATTAAGTTATAAAAAAAAAAAATTTGAAATTTTTTTTAAAAATCTAAACAAAATTTTTTTTTAAATTTTGGTATACAAAAAGTTTAAAATTTTTTTCAAACATTCTCCATAAAAAAATTGATCAATATCAGTTGAATTGTTTTTGAGAAAATCGAAAATAAAAAAAAATGGTTCCATTTTTCGGAAAAAAACGTTAGGTACCAACTTTGAAGAAAATCAACGCGACCCGTTTAGGCTACAAAAAGGACAAACGGACAGAATTGCGAAACCCACTTTTTTCGACTTCGCTATCATCGTAATGTCAACTTTGATCAAAATCCCGAGTTTGATTTTTTTACGAATCCATAACTTGCCATATACATAGTACCTATGTATCGCAAGTAAAAATATTATACCAAGAACTCTGGAGAAGTTTTCTTCGGATAAAACCAAACTGAACTTTGAGACCATAGTACATCCCTGTGGGTTGGATTGTCACGTCGAAGGTCTGAGTTCGTCATCCAGAGTGTTTTTTTAACTAAGGGAAGTTGCCTATTATACGAGGAAGTGACAAATATTCCCAGAAATGAAAAAGTGCATTTCATCTTATAACAGTTCGTATTATAGGCAGAAAATTATAGGCCCCTTTCCATTCCTGCGGACTAACAACACACTCACCGCAATACATGAGAGTTCTGAGTCACTAGGTCCTTGTTCTTTACTAACCTTCGCACAATTAATTTATTCTTAACTCTATAACCTTGATACATGCACGTCCAAATTCAAATGCAGTCGTATATTACATAATTAGTTTGAAACAATTTTGTTCTGTCCTTACTGGAAAAATAAATTGCCTTTTATATATTTAATTTTCACACCTCGGAAAAATTAGGTTTGGTATCTACCTAATTTTATATGTGAAAATTCTACTTCTCTTGGATGTATGTAGGTTGTATAATGCCTATTTTTAAAAATCGATTTTCATTTGTGTTTAATGAAATAAAAACTAATGTTTTAAATATTTATATGCTACTCACAAAGTCAAAAGACAAAGACAATACAACAAAATAACATCACTGCTGTAATAAATCCAAATTTTGTGTGTATAAAAAAATTCAATAATTTCACTTTATCTGTCCTTGAACCATCAAGAAACAGTTCATGCGTGACAAATAACACCAAGTCATGCTTCAAAAAAAAAAATAAATAGTAGCTATACTCATATAATTCACCACCAAATGTTTTTTTTTTTTTTTAGAATAATTAATGATTCCTATAAGAAACCGTTTCACTAGGCAATTACGCTTCCATGCGTGTACCTCCATCGATAAAGTGATATAGGTACCATTTCGAACCATTATTTCTACTTGAATAAGGAATTAACTTTCTTTTTTTTTTTATTTTTTCAAACACATCTTGTATACGATATTGTGTAACGTAACGTTAAAAAGCTCGTTACATTTAATGAGAATTTTTTCTTTGAAATATTTTTGTACAAAAAAAAACAAAACAAAACAAAACAAAAAAAAGGGAAAATACTATACATTTTGATCCGTGCGTCCTTCAAATGTGTAAATCATTTGTGATTCTATCATTTTGATTCTGATACTGATTTATTGCGATGTCTGAAGGATTAAAAACTGTTTTTCTAATCGGTTGGAATTCGTTCGTCTTTGGGTGCAAAAGGAGGATTATTTTTTTTTCGGATCGATTTTGTCTTTGTGTCTGAACCAATCTAATATCCCAATATCTATAGGGTGGCCAGCATTGGGTTTTTATTTTGAGTTGGCCTTTTCGTTGCATTTTCCGATAATTCATAGCTTTTTCACAAGAAAAGAAATTTGACTGAAATGATTTTTCATAAATCTTTATCCATCATTTAAACAAAGATTTAATATTTATAATGCGCCTTAGACGGAATAATTTGAAATAAAATGTTTTGTTTGAAATAGTCTATGATTATGCTCCAGAAAGCAGAACCGGGTGATCAGTGTTTCTTTGGTTCTTTGAAAGAAAGTTTTGACGAGATAGTTTCTTCTTAGCCCTAAGAAACAGCGATTGGAAAGGTAACATTAGGTAATTTATTCCTCTGTATAGATTTCATAGTTCAGAGCAACTCCATTTTTGAGGATGGAACTCGGTATATCGAGTTTTCATTCATTGAGTATAGGTAGATACTTAATTTTGATCCAAATTTTACAGATAAATTGGTATAGGCTCCATTGTTCCCAGTGATGTGAAGAAATCAGTTTGGATGGTTTTTTTTCCGTCCAGTACAAAAATGGTGGGATTTTTTTTCGAATCCGGTCTGATTTTTTAAATCTGTTCTGACATCACAAGTAGGCTCCTTACCAAGTCATTTTCCGCTGCTAAATTATAATTTTCTTATTATTGGCCTTCCACCTAACCTATCACATTATAAAAGTCGGTTAGACAAACATTTTCATCATCATGGTCCTAACAATAGAATGCTGGTAATCTTCGCCATTCAGCAGTTCAGAAAATTGATTTTTGAAGATCCTCAGCACCGCTTGTGAAACCCGGAGAACCAAGGCACTTCTGATGGCATGTCGGAAGTCTTTCCACTGATCCACTGCACATCATGTTATTGCCAGGTTTGCTGGAAGATTAAGAGAAACCTGATCAACAAAAATTCTTGCGGTCTCTTGCGATTGTAACTTCGCAACGTACGTCAAATCTTTTCCGCTTGGCGTCATCGGAATTTGCATACTCAACTTAATTACTATACCGATAGTAGGGGTATGACTTTATGTTGGTCGGAAATCCAAGATACTGGATACTGGAAGCATACCTGACTTGACTCTTATCGCAACATGATCATTTTGGTTTAGTGTTCCTTGATCTGGAGAAAACCGCACTGGGTCACCTTGTGTATATTGACTTATTAACCAGCCTTATTTTGCTTGAATTTTAATATTCTGCTATACGTCGCTTCTGAGGAAAATGAATGTTCCAAAAAGCATACAAATTACTATAGCAAACAAATTTTAATAATTACTCGAAAGATTGAAGAGTTTAAAGAACAATTTCAGTGAATCGAAAAATTCAATCGGAGCTGATAAAGGAATAGGGTTGAACGTTTTGAATTAGAGTTTTACCTATGATGTTAATCGTAATTCGTACCACTGCAAAATCTACCTGTCTGGGTCCGTTACCGAAAGTAGTCTCCGACTATTGAAGTAAAGAAGTCGTCTTTTTATTTTGGTGTTGGAGTCATTCAGAAAAATATTTACTTCGTATTCTTCGAGCACATATCATACTCGTCTGCACTCGTCTTTTACTTCCGGTACAGATCAACGTGATGTTTTTGAATTTATCGACTTTGATGCGCATTGTGACTATGCTCTTGCTAACATTACGAAAGCGTTTTTCAGTAGGTTAAACAAAATGTGTTTTACGTCAAGAAAGGTAATAATTACATAGTTCACTATATTAATTCTAACGTAGTCGACTCGATTGAAATAAATTATTTTAAATAAAAACCTAAAAAGGTTATATTAATGGTGAAACTTGGTTAGGATTCGCAATTTTGAAGACCGTTTATGTTAAACGAGTAGCTTGCTTAAATCAAATAATTATTTTTAGTTAATTTGACACATCTCTGAGTAGATTGGTTACTATGAGTGATTTATTATTTTTCATTAACTAACTTAATTGGTTATTGAAAACGAAAAAACTAACCCAGAAGCAGTTTAATAAAATTTAGTAGACTTTAACCGAATCAGTGTGTAGATTTAAATAATTTTGTTTAATCGAGTTATCTCATATAATTGAACCTGGTGAATTTGCAGATTGTATAAATCAACAATGTTTGTTATTAAACTTAACCAAGTTCTTCGTTGTTTTTAACCGATCATTTTTCCGTGTGTTAGTTTTCCACTTATCATAAATCAGAACCAAAGTGCCATTAAAGCTGCTACTTAAATAACTCCCCGAAATAGATATCACAGGAAAGTGCATTCATTTTTAAACTTTGCATCATATACATGCTCTATAAACATGGTCACCCTGCACGTGACAAAGAAAAAAGGATTACACAAAAATCGAATCTAATGCAATATACACGTGGGTGCTCTCATTAATCAATTGCTGTTTTTTTTTTTTAATTCATTCTATATTTTTATCCTCTCGCAAAGATTAGTTTCATGGAAAAGTATACCGAAAGGATTACGAAAAACCATCTATCAACATAAATACAAAAAAAAAATACAAAAAAATAAACAATTTTCCATTGGGATTTAAGGATACAGAAAAATATAATTGTTTGGTGTTGGGAAATTGTCATAAAACCAGAGGCGTCAAATTATCTCCAATTTAATATTTTCTATATCAAGCTAGGGTTGTATCTATTTTGTTGTTGTTTTTTTTTTTTTTTAACTGAAGAATCCTAGAAAACACAATAGATAGCTGTTTTATATGAGTTCACCCCGATATGGTTGTCGGATGTGGGGCTTTATATATGCAGTGCCATACCTGTCTCCATCTCTATGAGCTGAGCATCTATTATGTATATACCGTATAGGTGTATAGATGGCACTGAAGATGCAGTCGGTTTTTATTTCTTTTTGTTATTTTTTCTTTGCGCAAAAAAAAATGTATCTGTAGGTATTTTGTTGGTAGTGGAATAAAATGCTTAAAAGTCAGTGGGTAATAGTTTTTTTTTTTTTGTTAATCCAACAGTATTGTAGAAAACCTTACGGCTAGCAATAATCCACACGTACACCAGAGAACACACATATTTTTAGAGAGAAAAAATCCTTATACGAATCTGACGACACGAAGGATATAATGGATAATATTAGTGCTGTTTCTCGGTTGTGGATGACTGATGCTTGATGTTCACTGTTGACACAATGTTCTGGAAACAAGTTTCAACATATAAATATGTACGTACCTATGTATATGTAACTAGTGCATTCGATTGTAGAAGCAAAAATTGTTACGGGATAGCAATCAGTGTTGACATCAGTGAGAGAATGTTGGAAATCATTCGATGGAGTGTATATATGAGCAAAGTAGTATACCATAATATAACAAAACAACCAAGCCTTGACTGCCGTTAGGGATTTTCTAGCCAATTTGTTGGATGCTATTATTGCTTTTCAAAGTAAGAAAAAAATAAAAAACACTCATAAAATTCGAAGCCAATTCTTTTCTACATCTGTTGCAGTCTCGAGGACTCGGAAATTTACATGTAAAATAGGTGAAAGATAAAATTTAAAACTTTACAAAAATAGAAAAGTAGGTTTTCAGATTTTTTTTTTGTCTTTAAAACAAAAATAATTAGCTATGCTTAAATTTTACTATACAGGGTGGCACATACATAAGTAACTTTATGTTTTATTTGGTAAATAACATTTTTCTTCCTTATTTTACTTTACCTTGGTATTTATTTAAATTTAGATTATGTTTTGGAAATGTGTTCACATTATGTCTGAGAAATAATATCTTTCAAATGGTGCCCATTGGTTATTGTTTGCTTCCACCTGACTTAGAATTTCAGGTCCCAGTTTCCTCACTTCTCGAATATTGGCCTTCAGCTGTTGCATGGTTCTTGACTTATTGGCATACAGCTTCCTTTTCAAGTAGCTTCAAAGAAAAAAGTCTGGAGCCGTTAAATCGGGCGAACGTGGTGGCCAGTTAAAATCAGAAAAAAAACGCGATAGTAAAGTAAGTGTCGCAAATATGGCCCACGTTGGTAATATGGCCCACCCACCACAATAATTCCTGAATAATACAAAAATTGAAAAAGTCATAGTGTTGATAATATGGCCCATCCCAATTTCTACTAGTGAGCCATATTTGATACATGGTTTTAACTGAGGCTAAGTGTTTTTTTTTTTTTTAAGAATCACATCATGGCTTTGAGACTGCTCGAGCAATGAGAAACAATATTTCATATGTGAATTTTGCACAAATTAGACTCAAAACATATTTGACCACCCTGGTCCACATTTAAAACTAAGTGGGACATATTAGCAGTATTTTTTTTTTATATTGCGAAATGAGGTTCCTTTAATTTTTTGTGAATATCTTTTTATTAAGTTACTTTTTATGTTTAATTAAAATTATTAAAGACTGAAGCGACAACTATTTTTTTAAATTTTAAAACAAAAAATTTATGAATTCTAGTTAAATTTGTAGTTTTATTTAAAAAAAGCTAATGGTGGGCCATATTTGCGACACTTACTCTATACTTGTGGATCATTTGCTTTCAACTCGTGAACGGCGTGAACGGTGAACCAATTGAATCTTATATATGGAAAAAAGTGTAGCAGCTGTAAAATTCTTTGCAAAGACCGCCTAGACGTTAACAACTGCAGACATCGTCGCCTGGTGAAAGTTCGGGGTTTTTCTTAATACATACTTGCTTGCACCAGAGCAATGTTCTCATGATTTCAAACTGCACGAGGTTTTCCAGCACGCAGAAGATCTCACACAGCCTATAATTGTTGCTAAAAATGCTGAACCAATCGGTAAATTGTTGGAGCACAATATAAAAGTAAATTGGCACAATTTCGAACATGGACAAAATTTCGATATGATCTTTGTGTCTGAATAATTTAATGTCGATGTCCAAAATAAAGTTGAGCAACTTCGGTTCTTTGTTATGAGCTGAGTATTTCAATCATAAATTTCCCAAGCTTTTCAAAGTTAGCTAATTCTTAAAAAAAAAAATACGTAAACCCTTTAGCTAATTATTGTAAGGAATTAAGAATTATTAGATATATGTCATAATAATGCGCAGAAGTATAGATTTCAATTTTTTAAGTGTTTTTATATGTAAAAAAATATTTTCTTTTCCAAATTGCTTTAATTTAAATTGTGTAAATATATTGATATGTCTTCATTGACAGCTATTAGGTGTGCATTTAAAGCCATTTTTTCAATTGTCACAAGGTCAAAACTGTGCCTACGTTCTGTAACTCTCGCATCTATAAAAACAGTCGAGAAACGATGAAATTTGAAACAAATCATATGAGTTTTGTTCCATATTCCAACATTTCTCGACCAATTTTATCGATGCGAGAGTTACAGAACGTAGGGACTGTTGTACCGTAACCGATTACCACAATGAGTTAAGATTACCAAGAAGTTACCCTTCGATGGGTCCAAAGAATAGTTTATATACTAGAAAGAAATGGCGGATAAATTGGACTTTTAACCTTTTGAACTGGTTAAATCGAACACTCAGCTGTGTACTGTGCTTTACTGTTTAATGCTTTGAAACGCGTGTTTCATTCATTCCACTCATTCTCAATCAAATCACACAATGAATGAAAGCAAATACCAGAGTATCAAAATATAAAAAGTAAAAACCCATTCTATATGGATTAAAATTGAATTTAGTTGAATTTTAAATCCATTTATTTAATCCAGAATTTGAATCTATTTCCAAAATTATTTACTGAAAAACATTTTATTAAACCCAAAGGATTTAAATTATTTTAAATCCAGATGTACATAAAATTCTTAAATCCAAATATCAATTTGTTTAAGACGTGAAATTTCTTTGAAATGAGAGTTTTAACTTTCTTAAATGAAAAATAAATAAGTTAAGCGATACAACTTAAAAACATAATGTATTTTGTGAATAAAATCTATTCTTCTTGAATTATTTATTATTATTTAATTTCTAGTAGTCTGGGAGCTTAAAAAATTTATTAAATTTAGAAAAAGAAGTAATTAATAGCTAATAAAGTTTTCATCTGAATTTACGTATTCAAACTGGTTTAAATCTAATTGTTTAAATTGACATTGGATTTAAATATTATATTGAAGTGTGGATTTAATGGGTGAATAATATGAAATTGGATTTAAACTCATTTACATGTAGATTTAAGTTTTAATCTGGACTAATCAAGTGAAAAGTGTGTCGGTACATGAATTAAACAAAAACCCACCACCGCAAAAAAATACAATTTGTTGTCAATTTAATTTGGTTTAGTTTCGATTTTCATTAAGGTTTCTCTTGTTCATATTATTATGTTGGTATTATGTTTTTTTTTCTTCTTATATTATTTGTATGTTATTTTCTATATCTACATAACTATGGGCATGGACATTAAGCAATGTTCAGTGTCTTGTACCTACCTATCATTTTATTGAGAATGATTTGAAAGAATAAAACAAACAGCATTCATTTAAAAATATGGAATTGAGATCCATTAATGAACGGCACGGGTCACAAATTCACAATCAAATCAAAAATAGAATCAATCAAAGAGCACGGTATAGTGCCCAGCCAAGTTCTGGCACGACACACTTTTTACAGGAAGAAACTCAGGCGATTTTCGACCCCCATCTAACTTCAGTACCAAAAAAGTCAGAAACTTTAAAATAGGAATAATTGTTAGGCTGACCAAGCATAGGAGGCGCTTCATTAAATTTCAACCCCCTAACATAAGTGGTTCCTAAAATATTATTCTTCAAAAATCGCAAAAACCGTATAAACTGACTGACTGACTGAAAAACCATCAAAATTATGAAGCATTTCCCGACATTGCAGAATCTTGCAATTTCGCACAGCAGTAGGTTTTGTGCTGCAACCAAAGGAAACAAATCGAAAATTTGAGATTTTCCAGTCAGAAGGCCTCGTATCCGCCCACTTTCCCAGAATTACGATCAACTGAATGGAGCACTTCCGATTGCTATAGAATAATGAAATTTGGTGAGTGGTAGGACTTACAATGAATAAAAAATTTAATATCTGAGGTTTTTCATTCAGGGGGTGTTATCCGCCCACTTTCTCAGAATTGCGATTAATTAAATGGAACAATCCCGATTTCTGTAGAATAAGTACTACCCTTCTAGCTTCACTAGTATATATCTTTCGAGATTTTGAACTGGCAAAAAATAAAAATCTTTGCAAAATGAGTGCTATCGGACCAATAACATAAATGTTAAAAAGAGAGCCAAGTTCTATATAAAGACCTGCATGTAACAAATCAGCCGTGAAAAAATCAAAAATAAAAAGTAGAGTAATACTGAAACAACTTCAAATAATAAGACAAATTTATTATTTAGTGACTAAAATTTGAATGAAAAAAAAGAACAATCTGCTAAATGTTTTACAGAGTGTAATAGGTGTAGGCTATTTTTCAGGTAGTGTAGGTTTTAGGTAAAGTGAATAATATTTTTAATTAATTTAAAATGAACTTTACAAGCAAACATTTCTTTCTTAAGTACGGAAAGCTTTACTACCGTCGAAAATTGAAAATTTGTTCTGTTTAAAATTTGTCAGTTACGATTTCTATATTTTAAATATTAAAGATTAACACAGCTCTAGTCATTATTTTCCACTTTTTGGGCTTCGATAAATATATAGCCAGATATTTCCAGAAAATACAAACAACTTAAACTTGATTAGAACCCTAACAAATTGCAACTCATTGACAATCCAAATGAGTAAAATGGTAATCAGCACATTTAATGCAGAAGCTGTTAGGATTAAGGTGGTTCAACAGATTGCTTTTATGATGATACCTCAGACTGGGTCAAGATAAGAAAATCTGTCGTCAAAAAATACTTTTTGGGTGATCTGAGCAATTTCTCAATTTTCTAGTATTGCAGATCTCTCCAACTTTTCTTTTATTGTTAACCATTATGTATTGCTTCTTGCTCGATCGATCCACTCGTCTTACTCGTCTAATTGTTAGTGCATACGACTCTTACACCGAAGATCTTGGGTTTGATTCCCAGCCTATATGACCTAAAACTGACATTTTTTTCATGGGATACTGGCTCTTGCCAGAATCAGTAGTATTGGTGATTCAAGGCTTTCACGAAACTCCCATACCTGTTTCTTATCCAGACTATCCGGTTTTCTTCAAGACAACTTCTAAATCGTTGGCTCATCAGAAAGTGAAAAATTGAATCGGAACATTTTTGGCATATTTTGTGCTCAAAAGTGATTAATGTTGCAGAAATCGACAAACATCACCACTGTGATGGTGTTGTAAATAATCTCTTCCTTTAAAATTAAAATTTTCCTCCATATGTTTGATATATCCCCCAAACAATAAAAGAAATAACAAAAGCACACAATGGTTTATCCGTCAGGCTACATGATACGGCCAAAATCCTAAACTTAAGTACCTAAATTGCATGATTTTATTTTATACAATACTTTTCTTTCGTAATAAATAACGCTTCTCCGATCAAACCTTTTACTATAATTCAATTTCTACATATACATATATTGGATATCTGTGTATCTTTTTGATTACCTGATTATTTCTTTAGATTTACCTTCAAATAAAATTCACAATAAAAAAATGCTTATTTCGTTATACCTTCCTACCATAGAGAATAAAAGGAAAATAAAAAAAAAATCCTTAGCGTTATCCCTTCAAACAATCAAAAGTAGGTTTATTATTATTATTCGAACAAAAACTCATCCGATATTATTTTCTTTTCAAGTAGTTTCTTGATTTCACGATGATGTTTGTATAAATATAAGTTCATACTTTATTTGCGAATTCGTTTGCCGTATAACATAGAGCTGTAAATATCAACAATCGTTATCATCCGGAATAAAAATAAAATTACCAAGCCAGCAGCATCCGTATACGATACGATACATCTCTTTCAACATTCATCTCTGGGCTCTTTATATGTGGGGATACATGATGCTGATGCTGGAGCAAATAAACTTTTTTTTTTGTTCGTTTTTTGTTGTCTTGTTGTTGTTGTTGCTTAAAGGCTGCTCTTTCGCTCCGCATACAAATTAGTCCCTCAGGCTTCAGCACTTTTTACTACATTGGTTATTTGCCCTACTTACATATACATACATATGTATATGTTAATGTATCCATTGTCGGAGGAAAAAAGATTGTTGTCTCGGATAAAGTCAGCGAAATAAAGCAAGTCAATGAGTTAAACTTATTTGTACACATTGATTGGAATCAAAGAAGAGATATACACGCACATACATATGCACTCTAGTGACTTATTGTTTACTAAAAAAATTCATACATACAAACGAGTAGACGAGAACTAAATACAGATATTTGTTTATAATACCCAAAAGTCTATATACCTACCGCTTATAACTCGCTATACCCTTTCCCTAACCATACTTTTTACATTATGACTTTGTGATTACAGGTATTTATTCTTGGCTCAGTGGTTGGAAATAAACAATGGCAATTAGCCAAGTCTGGTAATTTTGCGAAAATTGGTGCAAATTGAGCACTCAATTTTTATTGCGGTGCACGGGAAAATTTGTCATGTTAACGGAAATAATAGTGCAGAAATGTATGCGGGATTTTTCCTATAGATGTGGAGATTGAAACAGCTTTCAGTAAAAAAGATAATTTCTTAGATTTTTAAACCTTTTCGATGCAGATTCGGATAAAAATAGATTTTTAAAAATGAATTCGCACGAACTTGCTCTTATGTACGATTTCCCTGTGGTTTTAAAGTCTGAATATTGTACATCCTATTCATATGATTTTAAAAGCAGCTAAATAGTAATGGAAGCCTGATAGTTAAGTTTAAGGAAGTATTATGTGAGTACACAAAAATGAGTATACAGTATATTTGTAAATATTTTTAAGAAATAAACATTGGCAGGCTATTTTTTAATTTTAGTTAAAAATCAAATTTGAAAAAAATCATCTTCCCGTTTGTGAAATATCGAATTTTCAAAATATATTTTTTTTTGAAAATTTTGATATGCTGAGATATTTGAAAACTAAAAAAATTGTTCCATATGATAGATTAGATACCGTTAATATTCGATAGATACAAAATTTGTTCCACTATTATGTTAGATCGTACTAATTCCAATGCAAATATAAAATTTTAATCGAAATCGTAGAAGTTGTTTTTGAGAAAAATAAGATTTACTAAAACGGCTTTTAAACACTTGCGACGAAGGCACCTATCGTTATTTTTGGTTATAAGAAAAAATTGAATTTAAAATCTGCTCTATAATGTTAAAAAACTGCTGGTTATTAAGTTAAATAAAATCGACCGAGTCGTTCTTCAATTATGAACTTCCAAAAAAATTTTGTTTCCTTTTTTTAAAAATACAAAACAAAAAAAATTTGAAAAATTTGGTATACAACAATTTTTGAAAAATTCCCTACAGAAAAATTGATCAAATCAGTTGAACCGTTTTTGAGAAAATTTTAAATAAAAAAGGTTCTATTTATAACCACTGTTGTTCAAATCCATGTAAAAAATTTACAGATTTCACTCATAGAGTAACTATGGGGACATTGAAAATGACTTGTGTTAGCTCGATAAAATAAAAACATGAATAATCTTGGTGATTTCTAATTTGTATCCTATAGTTGCGCCAAAACTTCTGAAGCTGTCAAAGAAACCATTCTTCAGTCTGAAATTACAATATGTAGATATTTTTAATGTCGAATCCCAGTTGGCGGTTAAATTAATGTTGTTCAGTTCAGTTTATTAAATCACGGCGTTGATGTTGAAGAAATTCAAATATTTGCTCAAATTTGCTCAAATTGATTTACAAGTCTCTCAACTTATTGAACTATTTATATATAGACAAGTTATTTGATTTGCTATCAAAATCAAAGTGAACCCTTTTTAACGCGAGACCAAATTTATAAATAATTTGATGTGTAGCTCAAACTCAATGCAAACCTGATTTACCTAATTGTTTTTAGGTATTCTATAATATTTTGAATTTTGAACTCATCTTTTAATAAATTTAATAACCTCGAGTCGTGTAATTTTTAAGACAATATAAATGGTTTTGACAGTTAAGCAGTATTCTTTTATCTGAGTATATGAAAAGCAAAGCACCAATTAAGTTGACAACCAAATTGAATTGTTTTTTTTTTCATTTGAGGACCTTAAGGTAGAACTGTAATAGTCGGAAGATGTTGAAAGAAAATTCTATCAGTTCACTTACGCATGGAGTGGTCGGTGAGCGGTCTTCACTTCCGAAAGCAAATTTTGGTCGAAACAAGCAAAACTCAATTATGGGCACGTCATATAAATTCTTTGTATTCGTTTCGTTTCGTACGACCACTTAGGTCGGCATCCGACTATTATAGTTCTAACTTTAACCTTGAACATCTGAACATTAGAACTAAATCTATATAAGTTTATTAAAGAAGTTCAATTATATTGCAGTACCTATGAATATTCTAAGTTCAATAATCGCATTGGCTTAGACGTACATAGGTAAAGTTTTGTAACATAAATTTATAGCCTGAGATTTTACTTCAATTCTAAGACCTTAACCTCAAAGATCCGATAATTAGAACAGAAGATAAAAGCTTACCAAATAAACCCTTTTCGATATTTATATTAAGTTGCTTAGGTAAGTTGATCCTACCTCTAGACTGATTAACGTTAACTTTAATACCTTAACCTTCAACAACTTAGAACTAATGTTGTAAGTTTATTAAAGAGAAACGCAAGTAGGTACCTTTGCATATTTCAGGTTCAAAAATAACATTGGTTTGTACGTAGGTCAAGTTAAAAAATCGCATTGGTTAAGACGTTGGTCAAGTTCAAAAATCGCATTGGTGTAGACATAGGTCAAGTCCCAAAATCGCATTGGCTTAGACGTTGGTCAAGCTCAAAAATCGAATTGGTTTAGACGTATAGTTCAAGTTAAAAAATCACATTGGCTTAGACGTAGGTCAAATTCAAAAGTCGCATTGGTTTAGACGTTGGTCAAGTTCAAAAAACGCATTGGTTTAGACGTTGGTCAAGTTCAAAAAACGCATTGGTTTAGATGTTGTTTTGTCACATAAATTTGTGGCCTGAGATTTTTCGTTTCGTTTCGTACGACCACTTAGGTCGGCATCCGACTATTATAGTTCTAACTTTAACCTTGAACATCTGAACATTAGAACTAAATCTATATAAGTTTATTAAAGAAGTTCAATTATATTGCAGTACCTATGAATATTCTAAGTTCAATAATCGCATTGGCTTAGACGTACATAGGTAAAGTTTTGTAACATAAATTTATAGCCTGAGATTTTACTTCAATTCTAAGACATTTACCTCAAAGATCCGATAATTAGAACAGAAGATACCAAATCAACCCTTTTCGATTAGGTATTATATTTAAGTTGCTTCGCTAGGTTAATCCTACCTCTAGCCTAGTTAACCTTAATTTAAATACCTTAACCTTCAACATCTGGCCCTTATAGAACTAAAGTTATAAGTTATAATCATAGAGGTTCAAGTATAGGTCTCTGTGCATATTCTAGGTTCAACAATCGAATTGATTAAGAATGAAGTCAAGTTTTGTCACACAAAATTTTGAAGCCTATTATTTAACTTATTTCAAAACCTTAATCTTTAAGGTCCTATTATTAGTACAGTAGTAAAAAGGCAACCGCAGAACAACTAAATCAATCCTTTTATATAAATGTACATACATAATGTCATACTAAGGGGTCAAACCTCTTACGTCTCTGAGCCATTCTGAGACATTCCAAACCATTTACATCCACAGGTCCAACGAGTTATGGTAACAAAACGGCGCACTCTATGAATTTTGTTGGCGAAGCCAATTTTGTTATTCAATTTTTGCAATTATTTATTTTGACGAATTAAACCTAACGTTTTTCACCTACACTTTTATGTTATTTCAATTATTTTTTAACTGAATAAATTAGTTTGATATTTTACCTTCATTTTAAGACCTTTATTTTAAATATCCGATTGTTAGAACAGAAGTTATAACCAACCAAACCAACCTAATCGTACCATTACAAATAATATTTGCAAAATACCTACAACAATTCAATCAACATAACATTTTACAGACATACCTAACCTACTTAATAATTTAGCTATGTATGTATATAATTTTTGTTCCCGATGTGAAGCCAATTTTGTTTGCCACCAGCCACAGTGCAGTGGTGGTTTTTTATTGCACACATTCCACTCCAACTAACGTCTTGCCAACACCCTTACAGCAATGTATATTCTTTCCTTTGTGGGTACGTTTTTTTCTTTTTGTTTTTGTTTTCTTGTTCCTTACGTCATTTGCCGTGATGAAATTAGTTCTCAAAAGCTAACCTTTCACGTTTTTAGTATGAAATTTTGTAAGCTTTTGCAAAAATTTTGATGCAGATTTGTAGCCTGTCATTTTATCTTTAATTATCTATCTTAATATTAAGCATTCGATAATTATAACCTGAGTAAAGGGCTTCTAAGTGCCCTCAAATCGAGTGATTTTAAGATTTCATACAGATTCAACTATCCTCCACTGAAGCTCGTCGGTTGGCGACGATCAACGTGTAGGTACGATTCATCGATTGTGTCTTTAGATTCATTTTGGCATTTTCTTTGGTAACACCAACCAAAAATTCGATCCTGAGCCCCCTATACGCTAGAGTTCATTTCGTTCATTTGTTATATATTCATTTGTTCATTTAATCATTTTGGTAACACCATATTTTTCTCAAAACGACCCTATAACCATTTTCAATGTTAAAACTATTTTTTACCTTTTCTACGTTAAAGCAGATAAAAATCGCGTAAATAAGTGTAAAAAAAGTTAATAACTGAAAAAAAAAGAGAGAAAATGAGAGCCATCTGTCAAAATTTCAATAAATGAAGAAAATTTGGCAGTCGTTCCAAAATATCGAAAGAACAAATAAATAACTAAAGCATTTTTTATAATGAAAAACTTGGACCGAAATAGATTAGAGTTTTAATTTTTTAATCATTTTGGTGAAAATAAAATAAAAGCCCAATAGTTTTTTATCCAACTGTCATCTTCAATCTTGAAGGCAACCAATTTTGATTATTTTTAGCGTTTTTTTTACTTGTTTACTTTTTTACTTTTTTTTTTTAGATAGGCATAATTAAAATACAGCAAGTTAAAAACTAATGTCAAAGACGTAAAAAAAACTATGTAAAAAACGTAAAGTAAAAAAGTCCATAAATAACCATTTTTCAGATTTTTTTTTTAATGGTAGCATTTTTGTTAAAAATGTACAAATTTTTTTGTTGTGGGCACGTTTTTGAGACAAAAAATTTTCCAGATTATTTAACAAAAGTATTTTTTCTCATAACAAAAATATGACCTTACCTACCTCCCAAAAAATTTTCATTAAATAAGTATGATTTACCATTGGAAAGGAAAAACGAATTTAAAATTAAGAGTTAAATTCATTTTTGTTTGAAATTTCACTGCATATACTTTATTTTCTTTAAAATGCAAAAATACTATCCGCATTTTCAGTATATTATGGAATTGAAGTTTTTAATAAGTTTTTGTCATTTTATTTAAAATCTAATTTTAAATTTATAATTTTCTTTCAGGTATGTTTCTACATTGTAATAAAATAAAGAAATATTTTAAAAATAGTAAGTATGTATTATAATGTTCATATATTTTAAAGTTTAAGATGTGTCCACTGTCCAGTTATCACATGACTTACTGGAAAATGTTTCTATTTCATATGCTTTTTAAAAATACTGAGTTCGTTGTCTGAGTTCACTTGATTCATATTATTCAATAGACCAAATAATGTAATCAACAAATTACTAGAAACAAAATTTTTGCCATAATTAATTACAATGTTTTTTTTTTTATTCCATTCCATTTTGAACGCTGAGTATTGATATTTTTGTAGAGGAGTCTCCGGTGCAATAACATTATATTATTTTTCAAGATTTTGAAATTCCTCATCTATTTAAAAAATAAAATCGAGTTGATTTGAATTTTTGAACCCTACTAATAGTTTGCATAAAGATCAAGTTAAGCAACCCATGTGGCGTTTTCTCAAAATTGCAAACAAATAATAATTCATTTATAGAAATGAAAATCAGAAAAATTGTTTTTTCAATGTGTTAAAAACTATTTTCGCTATTTACCTTGTTCTTGCTTATATGTCAAAAATCTAATAAATGCCATTGTTAATAATTGTGAGTAATTGTATCAAAATGAAAAGGATGGATAGTACAAATGTCTTATAAAATAGTTCTCAAAAGTTTTTTCTCAAATAAAAACATTTGTACATTAAGTAAAAAATCATTAAAAAAAAAATAACACATATGGTCCCCCTCAAATGAGTTTAGTTTATCAGTTTCAGGATGTTGCAACGAAGCTCTCGGGAAGCTAATTTAGCTTTCAAGTGGTTCTTATTTGATATTCTATAAACATATAGCAGATAAGCCCAATGTATAAGGTGTCTGACTGTCAACCATCACGTCCTTCTCCTTGGACTCCCAGAAATTCCACCATGTAAGAAAAGGTTTCTCATCCTTAAAATATCTACATTTCGTTTCAGAAGAAAAAATTATTTGGACACAAAAGAGTAAGGATTTTCAGAACAGAGCTTTAATATTAAAAATAAATGTTGTTAAGGTCTCAAAAAAATAAATCACTCAAATGATTATAATCCTTGGGGGAACATTTTCTGCAACTTCACTTAAAAGAAAAATGGCCTAGGTCCAACCACATTTATTAAGAATAAAATAAAGCTAAGCCTAACAATATTCCGTAAAAATATTGTAGTTTTTATTTTATTTAAAAAATAACAATACAAAATTAGTACACTTCGGCGTATACGCATTTTTTATTGAATTTTTTATAAATGTTTCTCCATTTTTGTTTGTTTACGCCGTTTCGTTAAATTATGTCAATTTAAATATTAATTGTTTAGGTTATCTTATTGTTGCATCTTAAACTAATAAGTAAAAACATTGTTTTATATATATACCAGCAAACGACAGATGGTCATACAATTGACAACTTTAGGGTTTCGACGAATATAAAATTCTAGAGAACGAGACAAAATAGTCTCGGGTCTCATCTCGGGAAAACGACATAATTATGTACTACGTCTTAAGCAGCCGAGATGACACCGAAACGAAATTGAGACGAGACCATAATTCTTAGCCAAAAAATTAATTCCAAAGAGTTGTTTGAAGCCCCTCTAAGTTTTATTTCTACTTATTAGAATTGATGATAATGTTTCAGTAAAAATTATAATTAATAACACTATACGACGATTTGGACCGATTTGCTGTAAATTGGTACAAAGCATTTTTATCTGATCCCCTAGATCGGAAATTCGAATTTTTGTTTTAGCTCATTTAAAATGGGTAACATAACGATATCATTTTTATTAATTTTTTTCGAAAACGGATCTACTAATTTTCACTAAATTTCGTACCTGTTATGAGCAGCATGTTTGTAGGAAAGGCACTTTTAAGTTTCAAAAATCAAAAATTCGCATTACAGAAATAGGATTTTGACGTTTTTTAAGAAAATATTCATGTTTTTTATGCGCGTACAGCTTTTGAATATAGCTTACTACATTTTGTTACAATTTTTCAAGCCGATGCTTCTGAATATTTCAAACAATATTGCATTTAAAAATTTATTTCAAAAATAATTTTTAATAAAATAAAATCAATCACTTGTATCAGTACTTTTTAGCATTTGTTCATTAAAATAAAGGCTACATTTACATAATATTATCGTGGACTTAGCAGATTAGTGTGTACGTAGATACGACGATATACATATAGTTAAGTATTTAACAACAAAAGTAAGTTCGAGCGATCCAGTAGTGTATAATTTTCAACATTTGCTAGAATAACTTTATTGAACCATTTACATACTATAACAAGAGCAAATTCGTTTGATCCAGTTATTTGTTATTATTGAATCAATACTCTCAAAATTTTATATTTTTAATTATGACCACTTCTTTGAATTTTCAATGAATTATGAGTTTTTTCAGACTCTGAAAATATCTCCTTTTTTTAAAGTATATTTTCAAGTTTATACTTACCATAATGTTTGTATTTGAATTTTGAAAATCAATTATGTAATTAATAAATGTTTCTACCATACAACCGTTGAATTGATAATGCACCATTAATTTAAAAAAATATTCTATTACATCAACAATTTATTTTTAATATTTTTTTTTGCGTTGAAGGCTTTATAAAAAAAAACTCCCTCAAAATAAAATCGTTGTAAATATAATTTCTGTCTCCATAAAATGTTGAATTTGTGTAAAACCCGCATACAAAAATAAATGCCCTTAAATTTAACCATTAAATAAATTAATTGATAGATAAATAATTAAAATCGATGCAGTTATAAATCTCTCCAAATTTATTTTTCCTTTAAACATAAAATATGAGAAAGTTGAGAGTACCTACCTTATAACCTACGTAGTACACCTACATACCCACCTCAACACGAAGGATGAAGTCAATATTTTGCACACATTTAAATTTCCCTTTAACATCATGACCATCAATTTGTATTTATTTATCTACAGGTTAAAGTTCAAGCACGTGATGCATACATAAAGAACTCAATATCTCTCTATATATATATGTGTGCATTATGTACGTATGTAGGTGGATATGGTATAAAATGTTGGTTGAATTTGGAATATTACCTTGTGTATGCCCTAAAAAGTAAACTTTTAACGCAAAGAAGTAGTTGTTGTTTGTAGTTAAGGGAAATTCTCCCAACCTAAACTTCATTTTCTTGGGAAATTATTATACATACAGAAAGATAATATAAACCTTTTAGGGGAAAATCCGGTTTGGAAAGTGTGAAGAAGATACGGGACAGGGCATATTATAGTATAAATAAAGCTCTATTTCTGGTCCAAGAGTATATTCAAAGTGCATAATATTCTAAGCTATGATGTCAGTTTTAGGCTGGTACGACCGAGAAAATATATCTCTGTGGCCATATAAAATATTTGTAATCCAATAATAGAGTGAATATAAGGTATAGAGAGGATGTGAGGTTCTAAAGAAGGATATCAGTTTTATTTTTATACATACATACATATGTACATATGTATAATTGAACTGCCTAAACACCCACTCGATAGCTCTTTTGCAATCGAGATGAAGAGTTCAATTAAAATAAAGTGCCTTCTCATGTTTCTACATTTATTTATTTTTTTTATTTTTTTTTTAACTCCTTTTTGTGTTCGACACTAGAGAGATACTCGATGTGATAGTGGGTAGATATATTGAATCAAACAACCACCATCGCATACAAAGTTATACTGCATATTCATTGAATTTAAAAATGGCAAATTGATGCTTTTTATTCTATGTGTGTGGGCTGTATAAAGGGATATGTGTATTTATGTAACTCTTTTAATTGGTTCTGCGACAAAAAACAAAATAAATTTTTTTGCAAACTTCTATTGTTAATGTATGTATATCTTAAATTGGTTTCGGTTTTAGCTTTCTATAAAATATATATATTTTTATGCAAATATATAAGTGCTCATTGTAGAACTTGTACAAAAAAAAACAACTTAATAAAATAACTTATGGATATCTCGAAAATATGACAAATCATAGTTAATAATCTAAGTCCCTTAAGTCTGGTTTTTAGTTCTGGTCTCAGAAATAGAGTTTAATGGTGAAATTATAAAATTATAAAATTTTCTTATTTAACCATTTATGGTAAAAAGTCGATTTTTTCATATATATGAACATGCAAATATAGGGACACATTGTTGACCGCATATAAAACCTTCACTATCTTTACCTAGAAATATTCTATAAAATGCTCTTCCTTAGTATTGGTAGGTATATAAGAGCATATAGCAACTTTAACATTATTTCCGGAATGAAATTTCAAAATACGACTTCTTATATACCTAGTTTCACAGTGAAGTAAGTGTCACTTAAGTGCCGAATATGGAAAACTAATTCCCAATTTCACAGTGTAAACTTATCGGAATAAGTGACACTTAAGTCTCCCATGTTGGCCACTTAAGCTCCACTTACTCAGGTAGTAAAACTGCAGCTTAAGTGCCAAAATGGGAAAATTAAGTGCCACTTATTTTGTTAAGTGTGCACTGTGAAACTGGCCCTAAAATTTGTATTTAAAGTGAAAACCACAGAGCATGTGAGGTATAGAGACAACATGAGAAATAGAAAACCAAATGACATTTATTAGAACGTTTAGGTTAAATTTCTTTTGTCAAAATAATAAATAAATGTTTTTTTTTTTTTGTATAATATTCCACTCTTCCTACGTTGTGGTTCTTAATATTGCTGGTATATAGAATTCATGGTCCATCGCAGCAAGAAGCCAGCTTTAAGTGACTGGTCTTTTTGTTTGCATAAAATCTAGCTCCTACGCACACAGTAGTAAAACTTTCACATGGTCATCCGAAATTTATTTTTTTTCAAATGAAATTCATTCATTTTTTTCAAATGAAATTTCAATTTTTTTCAAATGATATTCTTTTTTTTTTTTTTTCAAATGAATGGCTTTTGGATGATATCAACCTTTCTCTTTTTTACGCATATAATCACTTCAATTACAATTGTCAAATATCAATTGATAATTATGTGATAAATATTGAAATTTGTAAATTAAAACTCAATTCAATAAAAGACTGATAAACTATTCAGTGATAAATAAAAGATAAATAAAATAAAAGAAAATAAATTATTTATTAAAATGTTATTTATTAATAATTTTAACTAATACAACTTTAAATTTTAAAATTAGCGACGCGTTTCGGAAACAAATTCCATCTTCGGGCTTTTACAACTGTCAGAAAAATCTACATATCTAGATCTGAAATTAAAGTAAAGGACTGTTTCACAATGTATGAGTCAAGTTCTGTTTAGTTAATCGTCACATAAATATTGTCACGGGGTCATAAGACCACAGTAAAAAAAATATTTGTGTATTTATAACTCAAATTCGGGTGGATAACAAGACAACAGTGATTTTTACTCCTGGTGTACTTATGACCCTGTGCCATTATTTATGTGTCGGATAACTAATCAGAACTTTTCTTAGACATTGTATGAAACAGACCCTTTATCTGTTAGTTAAATTTTCTGGAACGAAACTTAGATATTTAAATTTAACCATCAATTAATTTACTTAACGTAATTATTCAATGGTTCAACGTAAGAGCTTATGTGACATTTTAAGTTAAAGAAAAAAAAAAGAACACAAACGCTTAATATTTATAATTTTAATAATTTTGTAATTTTGTTTTCCTCTTCTCATGTTTTTTACATCTTATTTTGTGTTCTTACAAAGAAAGAAAAATAAAATAAAAAAAGGAAGAAAAAAAAAAAGTTAAACTTATTAGAAAAAAAATCTTGTGAAATCAATAAGGTTATGTTTTCTTTTCTTTTCAATGTCAATTTAGTATAGATTTCACGTTTTCAGTATCAAATTTTAATAACAAATATTTAAGTTTCTTTTCAGAAAATTAACCTTGGTATTCATAAGAATTCTACGACAAAAATTTCGTTTGCTTATTACTTTTACATTTAATAATTCACGCATTTCAAAAATTTGACTTTAATTGCATATACAAAAATTTGGTCAAAATTTAATTTTACAGCTTTTGTAACAACATCATTTTGTCTTTGATTGAAATTTTTTGACTTAATCCGAAAAAATAGGATTGATAAACTCTTTGGGATTCAATACAAAATGTTTGACATTATAACACTAAGACTGCTATGTGTACGAATTTAACTCCGAAATTTGGATGATATCACACTGAAAAACATAAGTTGGAGGCCAACGTAAAAAATAATTTCAACTCTTTTTACGTCTTGTTTTATAGGAAAAAGTGTTGTTAATTTCGTGTAAACAAAAACTTAAACACTTCGTTATACCATATCGCAAACTTAGAATGAAAGTGACCTAACTAAAAAATTCGGCATCTTTTTTACAACCAGGTTTTAGAGTTCATTTCACTTTTAAAGGTCAGTTTATTGAAAAATCAAAAGTTACAGAAATTTTGAGTTAGGTCACTTTCATTCTAAGGGTGCGATATTATGATGCGTCCATTTCTCTGTTCGTCTGTGAACCCGTGCGCCCATACGTTCAAGTGTTCTTGCGTTCGTGTGTTCCTGCGTCAATATTATACAGCAAAATCCCATTTAGGGTGGATCAATTTGCTTCAAATTTGGTACAGAGCATTTTTATATGATATTGGAATATTTATTGAAGCTCACCCAGAATATGTAGCTATCATACAATTATTTGTTTTTTTTTTTTTTTCAATCGTTTTTCAGAAATTTTTAAAGTACCTATAGTCCAGTCAATGAAGCGAAAAAAATAGCTAAATTCGGAAATAATCGCCGGAAAGCTGGATTTTGGTATATAGCTTCCTCATTGTGTTCTTAAGAAATTGTCAAAAGTCCCCATCGATATGACCGCCGCTAACAATTTTACGGGGGGTTGAAGGCCCCCCAAAATGGTTTTTCAAGAATAACTCACAAATGGTAAGTTATACAAAAAAGTGTAAAAAACTAATTTGTAGCTTGGAATATTTCCTACAAAAACGTAGAAAATAATTTTTTCATACAAATAACGGTTTTTGAAATAAACCAATCAGAAGAGTTAAGAGTTTTACTTTTCTATGTAGTTGGGCGACTTAATTCCAAAATTGTGCATTTTGTGATAAAAAGATCCATTTTTCTTTGTTGTTGGTACATTTTATGGACATGATTTTAAGATATCGGTCCACTCTATTTGTCCATCCCTTTAGGTGGGAGAGGTAAATTTAAATATTTTTTTTCTAAAATATAAAATGAATATAAAAACACAACGGGAACACTTACAATATTATGTTATAGCTTATCTTAAAGCCAGATATTCATTCTTTATGTATGTTTTTAAAGTTATTTTAGTGCTTAGTTTTTAAATAAATGATTTTTAAACTCTAAATTTTAAAAATAAAATTTGAAAAAAAAAGTAATAATAATTTTGGTAATTTTTCAAAAAAGAATGAATATCTGGCTTTGAGATAAGCTATAACATAATATTGTAAATGTTGCCGTTGTGTTTTATATTCATTTTCTATTTTAGAATTTTTTTTTATCTGCCCCTCCCACCTAAAGAGATAGACAAATAGAGTGAACCGATATCTTAAAATCATGTCCATATAATGTACCAATAATAAATAAAAAATTGATGCTTTTATCACAAAATGCACAATTTTGGAATTAAGTCGCCCAACTACATAGAAAAGTAAAACCCTTAACTCTTCTGATTAGTTTATTTCAAAAGCCGTTATTTGTATGAAAAAAAAAGTATGTTCTTCGTTTTTGTAGGAAATATTCCAAGCTACAAATCAGTCTTTGACACTTTTTTTGAATAACTTACCATTTGGGAGTTTTTCTTGAAAAACCATTTTGGGGGGCCTTCAACCCCCCGTAAAATTGTTAGCGGCGGTCATATCGATTGGGACTTTTGACAATTTCTTAATAACACAATGAGGAAGCTATATACCAAAATCCAGCTTTCCGGCGATTTTTTCCGAGTCAAATGCTTCATTGACTGGACTACTACATAATTGCAATAAAACAGCGATTAACTAAAATAGGGTTTTGAGGTTTTTTGAATTATCACCTTAGTTGTAAGTTATTGTTGTTACTATAGATAAATGAAAAGACTGATTTAATCGTGATTTTTCAGTCTGACTAATATTTTTTCTATAAATTTGATCATTTTTTTAGAAGCAGATGAATCGGAGCGACTAAGACCAACCACTCTTTTGTATTGGTTATAAGCAAAACCGATTGATATTTTGGTTTTGATATAGTAGGTACCTGCATTTGGTACTAAATTCTTTAAATGTATGTATGTAATAACATAATAATAATAATAATAATAATAATAATAATAATAATAATAATAATAATAATAATAATAATAATAATAATAATAATAATAATAATAATAATAATAATAATAATAATAATAATAATAACGAATATCTGAAAAACTAGAATATTAAGAAAAACTATTCCTAAGAGGACACAAAAACTAAGAATCTATTGCATTTCTAAATGAAATAAAAATTTTAAAAAAGATGTAAAATAAAATAAATTTCATAAAGTTTAATATAATTTTCAAACTTATATTTTAAGAAATCTTATGCTCCTTAATTATTCTTATTTAGCAGACATTTTTTATTAGAAAAATATTCGTACATTTCTTAAGAAAAAAAACAAATGCAAGACAAAAATAAAATTCAATAATTTTAGTCTTTTCAACTTTTGGCACGCTCCAATAATTCTTATGTGTACACAAATTTAGCAGTTCAAAAACGCAAGGGGCCATCTATTGGCGATCTCATTTTCGTTAGCAGATTGTCAATTACATAGTTTTTTAATTAATATTTTCTGCTTTCAATAAACTCTTGAAAGTATGCAATTTCGTGTTCTTGCAATATTCTTACTTTTCCGGTCAAAATTTACAAATTTTCAGCTTCGTAGTGTATTTACCTGTTTCAATACGAATTCAACAAAAAAAAATTCCATGCAAATCAAATGATGTTTAACCGAGTTATGCGCATACGAACAAAAATTTAGATGTAATAAAAATTTGCTATTTGAGTAAATTTTGTAAAAAAAATATTTGTAAAACTGACAGCTTAAATTTTTTATTAAATTAAAATTGTTAAAACCGTCATCAAAAATAAAACAAGATGGTTTTAAGTTTAAGTTTCACCTTCCCCAGGACCACTTTTTATATTCCAGAAGCATTTCACAAAAATGAGATTAAAGATTTCTTATCCAGCAGTGAAATGTAATTGATTCTAAATATTTTTAAAAAATCTGTAAATATGTTCAATTTAATTTGTCAATATCCCTAGTACCCTTATAAAATACTCTTTCTTTGCCAGTAAAGTTCTTTTTTCAAAACAGAAAATATACCTACCTAGATACTTGCCAACTTTTGTCGGAATTTCCTAAAAGTTTGTAGCCCCTAAATAGTTCTAAGTTCACATCACAAGATACATATCTAACATTGCACTATTTACGGTAAGTGATAGTAGTTTTCATAAACTTTATTGCAAGGCAGACACTACCTACATACATATATATGGAAAACTTAAGAAAAGACGTAACTTTTTCTCAAATTACTTTGTGAAGTAATAAATTCAATGCATTCTTGTGTCACACTACCTTTATTGGGACAGGCTAGGTTCTACGTTCGACACATTTAGTTCAATATATCAACTCCTTCGTTTCCAAAATAACTGTAGATGTACACAAATATACAAACAAAAATACCACCCATCTTAATTATTAATCAGTATAGATTTTCTGAGTGAATAAAGGGAAATTCATTCCTCCACCATCCCTTGCTCCTGCGAGTTTCAGGAAATTGAAATAAGTAGGTCAATTTCATCTGTAACTGACTGAAAATGAAAGAAAGAAAGAAAAAAAGAGATAAAAACCATTAATTTTTAATTTAAATTTATCGGATGCAGTTTAGTCAACGGTTTATATATAAATATCTCATAATTGCAACAAGAGCATTAAATTTATCTTTAGGAATATATTGTAACATTTTCCAATTGACCTACACTATATCTTATGATGTGTAAAAGCTTTTAACCATCATTATAATATTATATATAAGGGTTTATGTAGATTAAATTCTATAGAAGATGTGCTGCAATTCAATTATGTAAACAAGGTGAGCATTCCACTTATAACTGACAACATTTTAAATGTCAAGCATTAATCCAAAGTCACCACTTAACATATTAAAATCTGCCATTAAGTGGCAGCTCTTGGGCTTATAGATGATGCTGCCCTCCCAACTGCAGCCTCCTCTTCTCTTATTTCTTCCTAATTAACTTTTTCCTCATCATCAACACAACTATCCGACGACAACGACACCGACAACGACGACGTCGACAGATCGGATGAGAACGTTGAGGATACAAACTGATTATTCTCAAGTGTTATTCAAAAAAAGCATCTATGTATGTAACACAAAAATGTATGTATGGTACATGTAACTATCTTATACGTGAGTGGTTTTCAACCCCATGGTCACCCATCCCTACATAAAACACCTTAAAAAAGGCACTTGAATCCGTTAACCTCGGTTATGCGTTAGTGCACTTTGCCAAACTATGCAACAGCGGACTATGCCATACAGAAAAAAATAGGTACTACATATGTATAGAGGGCGGTAAACAAATAATATCAAACTAAATAAAATTTTAGCATTTTTGCCTTTCGACTATATTATATCCTAGTAAATCAGTTTGACATGTGGAATCTAAGTTCGAATTTAAGTGAAATTTGTTTTACCACCAAATTATTTTCGCTTTAACTTGGTCTTAATGTAATTTAAAACAGTTTTGTTTATAAAGGTACATATTGTTAATGCGGCCCCATGGGACCATGCGGCCTACTGTATTCTGTATATTCTAAAATTCTGAATGACCAAAATTCAGTAAATGAATTTAAAATTCTGTTTGAACATGATTTTGTATTCCTTAAAACTGTAAATCAAGAATTCTGTATATGCAAATTCCGTAAATCCAAAATTCTGTAAAATATAAAATACGGTATTGTAATGTTGTGTAGTGAATAATGCTAATCTTGTACATTTGTTATAATTTAAATGTTAATAAAGAAGATACTCTTTTGGAAATACGGGTGAAAAATGTGAAAATATTAGTGGGCCTGTTACTACATATAGGTTACTACATATAGGTTATTTATATTATTTCGTTTAAATCGTACAAATTGGACTCTTAATTATTTAATTTTCCACGCTTAAATTAAAAAAAAAAAAAACCTAGAAATTATGGAAAAAAATTTAACACACCTTTGAGTTTTTAACAAAAAACAGTTCAATATACGCAATTGATATCACAGCGAATATTTGGAAGCTTCATCAACTGTCAAATAAAATTTATAATCTTGAGATGAACACACATTTTTTTGAAATAGCTATTAAATTAATTTATTTGGGCTCCAATAAATGTTTAGTTAGGTAATACAAACAATTTTTCTGTGTTCTATGTCTTCAAAATCCAGAACTTAAAAAAACTGAAATTAAGATTTTCAGAATTTTAGGAATAACTACAGAATTTTAGATTTGCAGAATTTTGAAATACAAAATTTTAGAGTACAACATTTTTGAAACTAAATTTTGGCACATACAGAATTATGAACTCAACCCAAAAAGTGATTATTAAATACTAAGTTATTGTTTTATCACAAAACAAAAATTGATTTGTAACTGTTTTCGATGTAAAAATTTAAAAAGCTGGCGTTTTCGAAAATTTGGCTTATTTCACCTAACAAATAAACTTTTTAAATTATATTTAGAATTTTGAAAACCTTTTCAGTGCAAAGAGAAATTTTCATTTGTTTTAAAAAGTATCTAGTCGAAAAATAATTAAAAAAAAAGAACCGTTTTGAAGAATTTTTTGAAAATGAAAAAGTAAATAATAATTAACAAAACGATGGACATGGGTTATTTTTTTTTCAAAATTTTGACGGGTTTATCAAAAAAGATGGATTTTAAGGTCGTTGTTGATTATTTTGTGTGAATGTGTAAACACCCTGTCAACGCAGTCAAGACACACTGGCAGAATACTCGTCAGAGTGCGTTGACTGTATTTTCTGTTGTGTATTTTCTGGTGCAAAATGTACCTGCAAGAATTTTGAATTCTTAATATGAATCTAAGTATCATAATATGGACGCAAGAAAATTATGATTGTGGGTGACTAATTTATAAACGAAGCACATTCTCTCGATTGATTTTCGGTCCTACCTAAAATTCGAGCGTCTCGAAAATTTTAATAAATTGAAGATTTTTAAGTCACTGTGTAAAAATAAATTTTTCGAAAATTATAATTTTTTGGGTGATTTTTAATTTTTTTAGAGTCGTACTGTTAAAAACGAGTCGAAAATACCAAAAATGTGGCTTAATTAAGTCGATACATATAATAAAATAATTAATCAGTGTCTTCATTTTAAATATGGCGGCCAGCCGAATTTCATTTTTACCTAACATTTCTTGAAAAATATGGCCGTCGTGAAAAAAATACACCAATTCCTAAATTTGGGCAAAAAAAAGCACCATTTTAAAAGAACAGAAAGAAAAATACACAAATTGTAAAACTTATATACAATATTCTGTTTTCGGTACATTTATTTTGCTAGAAACTGTGCAAAATACTTACTGACTTGTATCATTCCGAGAACTTGAGAAAAAAATGCACCAAGTCAAGGGAGCAGTAAAAAAATACACTATTGTGAAAATAAGAAATGTCCAAATATTTGTTAAAAACAAAAACAAAAATTGGTTCGTGAGACTAAAAAAAATATTTTAAACTTTTAACACTCTTTAACATTTTTTAAACGCTGACATCTTATGTTTCCTCTTCACCAACGTCGTCGGTTTCCTCATTCTTGGCCATTTTTGACTCCGTATCCAATACAAAATTTACAAAATTTATTTTGTGTACCCATTTAGGCAACTTCGTCATTATCATCCAAATCATCGTTCGAAATTGAGTCCATTAACATTTCATTTGGCTGCAATATAAAAGTTGATTTTTCCCGAATTTCCAAATAAGTTTCGATGGTTTTTCTGGATGTTGTTATCTGGTTTGACAATTTTATTTAATTTGTTCAAAGTTTTTCTTTCTACTAGGTATACCACTTCAAATAATGCATCCGTTTATTTTTTGCACCGAATTTCAAAAGAAATATTTAAATTTTGCACAGAAATGACAATGGTGTAATTTTTATACCGGTATATTTTGACAAATACACCGAAATATTAAATTTTTTTCCAGTTTTCTCAATTTTGCACCAAATTTCATGAATGTACACCAAATTATACACCAGTGTGCTACTTGAGATTTTTTTTTAATTTTTGACTTATTATCTGTTAGCTTCTAATAAATTTAAATAATGTCGCATATGAAAATTTTCAAAACATTAATTTTGAATTTTAAGCGGCATATACACACATCAAAATCTCATCAAGCATGGAAGAGTGTGTTAGTAAAACAAGTTTCACATTGAATATACACACATCAAGCATGAGTTTTCAATCACTCATTTATACGTACTTGTTCAGATGAGAAGACATGTGAGGATTTTTATCCGCTGCCAGTATTTTGAATTTTCTCATCGCTGTTCAATATGAAAATGAGCACATGCATGATCAAGCATTCAATCACAAATATACACTACGTCAATCTTGACTACTTGATTGACCAAAAATCAAAAAGTTTTGATTTTACTTCAAGCATACACACAACGTATACGTGTGGCAATTTTACTAATACACTCTCCCATGCTTGATGAGATTTTGAACTGTGTATATGCCGCTTTAAAATTTCAAAATTATTTTTTGAAAATTTGATATGTCGAAAATAATTTGATGATTTTTTTCAAAGTTTATTTTTTAACTTCACATTAATAAACACTAAAAAATGGCGTACCAAATTTTGTTCTTAATTTTTCTTTTAAAACCGCTCCATCGATTTTTGAAATTTTTTTCTCATAAATTAAGATTTATTTAAAAAGTCAGATGGCGTGCATAGCGTTGTATCAAAACAATTTTAAATTTTGTTTACCGCGATGCTATATTGTCAATTTTTGTATTCTCACATAATACTACTTTATGTTTACTAAAATTCGTGGTATAAAATAAAGGAAATATATTTCTTTTAAAATTAGACTTATCATCAATATAATAAAACGACAAACACGAATTTTGGGGTACCATTTACGCGGTCTACAAAAGCCGAAAGTATATAAATTATATGTCGATGGAAAGGTTTTTTTGCAAAGAAGTGCACAAAGCAAACATTTATTAAATTATTTTACCACAAAGGCTAAAAAACAATAAAGTAAATTTGCATTATAAGTGCGAGGAGAGCTAGAACCATAACAAGAGCCAGAGCGAGACCGAGTACTTATTTGTTCACAAACTTATTATATTTTCGTTAAATGCAATGGTTCGTGCATTTAATATATTCGTTAAGATGGTTAGTGAATTCGAGTGAGGGATTTTTGTGGGAAGAATTTTATTTCTGAGGATTTTTTTCTGTTGTGTTGGATTTTCGGCCATTGGTCGATTTAATGCAAGGAAGCATAAATTATGTATAGTTGTAGGTATATTGGTTTTGCATGGAAATATTCTGCAATCTATTGTGTCTCTCGCTCATTGGGTGTTGTTTTTTAAATTGAAATAAAATGTAAGCAAAAAAAGGAAGAATGCTTTCAATTTGTAGATGTAGTGTGAGGGATGTTTAAGCTGAGGCGTGGAACAATAACTTTTTATTTATATTCCTCGCTCCAATTCACTAACCATCTTAACAAATAGATATATTAAATACACGAATCAATGTATTCGACGAGTTTTATTTTCGATATAAATTTAATTGGTCTTTATGACTACTTCCGGGATGTACTTGGGACCAGTGGTTCTGGGATCGGCTAAACCCAACCCGGCAGCATTCGGTGCTGCAGGAAATAATAATAAGTAGCTCATATAAAATAACTAGCTCAGTTTTTCTCCACGCTCAAGACTGCTTTTAAACGATGGAATTATTCTTGCGATTTTTTACTTAATGTTGGAGTATCCACATCCAAAAATCGTATGCATCGAAAAATAAAGTTTTCTAGAATTTCATGTGAATTACAATATATTTTCTAGAAGTTGTTTTTCAATTAGACGATAATGTTATTAGCACTCGAGTTTCGGGGGCTGGACGTACTAGTAGATCTTAATCATTCAGACTTTAAAACCATAGTGTGATCGAACATAAGAACAAGTTCGTGCGATCCAGTCGTGCATTTAATTTTTCTTAAAAATATTTCAATAAATTTAAATATAAAAATTCAGTTTCTACCAATTTTTAAAAATTTTGTTGTTATAAATTAAGATCATGTTGGTTTCCAAATAATTTCAGAATTTGTTTTATTAATTTATTTCTTATAAAGTACGTTTATTTTTTAACAATTGTTCAGTTTAACCCGTGAGTAAGTTGTAGTCGCATTTAATATGCACTATTTTTATAGCACCGATTACGCACGTCACGCTTTTCATCCAATTCTCTCCCGGATTAGAAAAAAAAACACCTATTATGACACTGTTCCATGACAAAGTCAATACATTTTTTGTAGGTAATTCACAAAATTGTTCTAAAATATTATTTCTGCAAAATGATCATTATGCTATGTTTCTGCTAAAGCTGTATGATCTAATTGGTCTTGTGAAGATTTAACTATACTACATAATACATACATATACATATTAATTACTAATCTATACTAATATAACCAAACCAATTGGTACAGTAAATCTCGAATTTTGAAGATGATTAAGTGCAGATTTCAGTTAATCCCAATTAAGTGTTCGGTAGAAACGGAACAAGGGATGTATTTGCGAAAAATTTCTTTATGAGGCCTTTAAACCCCCGGTTATTTTTCTAGCGGCCCTCAATGAAAACATTTTACACTTCTTTCCTCATAATGTTAAATAGAAGCTTTAAACAAAATTTTATTTTTCCGTTAATTTCTCTGCAGTCTATTGTACTGGAACATTATGGTTTTCTACATTCAAAGTCATTTCATCCCTGATCAAGGAAACCTATTATTTGTACTTCTGTAAATCTAAATCTCGAAAGTTTCCTGCTGAAATATCAGTGTCTATACGTTCTATTACATTACATTGATAAAATTAGTGGACAAATTATACATTTTGTTTGTGGTTTGTCTCCAAGTTGTGTTTTTTCAATAGATGATTAATCTTAATAAATAAATTTAAAAACCCAATTTTATTTTTTGTTTCGACAAATTATGAAAATTGAAACAAATCATACGATTATTGTTCCATTTTTCAAAGTTTCTCGACATATTTTATCGATTTGAGAGTAACTGAACGTAGGAACACAATGTCTCGTGGTAATTGTTATTGGATTTCCCTTTTTATGCTTTGGTGGAGATTATTAAAAATAGTTTATTAGGAAAAGTTCTTGAATATTTCTGGGTAAATATTTTGTTCGTTAAACATAAATCAGCATAAAAGTTCTTATGGAACTAATGCCTTAAGAGTGACATTTATTTTTAATAATTGCCCATTACGGATAATTTCGTAAATCCAGCCCTGAAAACGTCCCTTACATGGTTAGGTGGAAAACGAGGATACATATATGCAGAGGGATATGTGTGTTTGTTTGCAACTAAAAGATAAGATGCACACGGCAGACCAACCGCCATTGGAATGTCAGTCGCGTATAGGTTATAGAGGATGGGATGCCATGCCATGTCAAAAGGACATCCTGCGAATATATAGAGCGCAAATGGCATGGTATATATGGCGGGCGGGCGCAAGGAAACGCGAGGAACATGTTCACTTCGTAGGACCGTTTTGTATTTGAGATTAATTATTCAAGATACGTTGGTGTAGTCAGTAGGGATTGTTTGTTAGTCTAATCCCAAATTAAGTTCTTATATACGTAACGGTTGAGACCTTCAACGATACAAAACTCGCTCTGAATGTATATCTCTCTCTGGTCTCGACTCATGAGATAATATACCCTTTTCTTTGGTGATGGTGTTATGCGGTGAAGGTAATGTCATCTATGTAAGTATATCTAAAGACTAGAAACAGTATTCCTACTATACATACACAGAGAAGTGACTATATATGAATTTTAAAGGAAGTGAATGGTGTTATTGCGCAGAGTTATGGAAATAATTTACATAAATGACAAGGAACACAAAAATGTCTTAAGACTATGAAAATGATATTCTTTCCCGTTTACAACCCGTTTAAAAAAAAAACACTCTCACACTATCTCTCTCTTCTGTCTCTTTCTGCACAAGGAAAGTTTTTAAGTGTTTCATTTTTTTTCTGCAGGATTGTTCAAATTGTTGTATATTTTGAATATTGTTTCAGAGAAAATGGTGAAGGATTTATAATGATTTCAATTGAATTGTAAATTTCAACACCATGCGGCAACAAAAATGAATAAAACAAGGGTTGATGATAATAACAAGAATTTATAATGTAGAATTATTTTTTTTGAGTGATTATTTAAAGCATTTGTATAAAAAATGTTGTGACAGATATATTTCTCCAAGGTACTCTTTAGTTTATTTTCCTCCTCGCTTTAAAGATATTTTTGTATACCTTATGTCATAGTTGGTGTAGTAAAAACTGATATCGCTGGTACCTAATTAAAATTAAAATTAATAATTAAATTTTTGATTGATTTTTATTAAGAAAAATAAAAACTTTAACGATTGTCAAATAACTTACAAATGCTGATTGATAACTCGGTTAAGATTCTTGAATCTTGATACATAATTTATTCACACGCCAATTTATTTGAAGTCCCCTTTCACTTGCGTGTGCAATAAGCTGAGATGCTGTCTTCTTTTCCTCCACCGTCCCTTGGAGAAGACTCAAGGAAGCATTGTTGTCCTGTCCATAAAAATACAAGTCTTAACCCGAAACTGAAAGCAAATTAAGTTCGGGAGGGGATATCAATATCGTTCATATATTACCGTCGTAACATGTGTAAGTACGGAGGTCTGGCCAGTTTGGTTTCTCTGATTTTGGTTGAGTTGGAAGGGGGAATATCGATTTGCTAAAATGATGATACCAATAAGAAAGTACCTTCAAAGCATCTGTGGCCAGAGCAAGAGAGACCGCATATTTTGGACTAAATTTAACGAGAGTCCAAATGGTTTCGATAATATCTCAGCCTTGTCACTTTATTTTCAGTTTTTGTGGCTCTGAGGGAGCTTGGTCCAACTTCGAGTCCCATGCTGGGCATAGAAAGTTTTTCAATTAAAATTGAACAAAGACCAAGCACCACTAAAAAGAGTCTGATGATCGGTCAGGCAGTCGTGATAGCTAAAGCTCCAGCTTATAAAAAGTTGGTGGTAGCTCACTCAAGTGTTGTTGTTCATTCATACCTTCAATATTAATATGATGGTGCGAAAACTTGCCAGCCTAACTGCAAGTGTGTTATCATACAAAACCCCTTGTAAACCAATTGATATTGTTAATATTGCAGACCATTGTGAATTACCAGAAAATTGAGAGTAGTTGATCAGATCTTTAGATAATAAATTGATTTTTAATATCCCAAATTTCATGCTTGCTTATAACGGGTGATTTTTTAGCTGGTTTGGTTTTGGCAACACTGGTTTTGACAGCTGACGTGTGTTTAGTACCTTGTGTCACCGTCAAACAGCTTCAGTTTGGTTTGCAATTTAACCATGGATCGTCTTACAAATGAACAACGCTTGCAAATTATTGAATTTTACTATCAAAATTCGTGCTCGGTTCGAAATGCTTTTTTATCGAAAAATTGTGTTCAGCGATGAGGCTCATTTTTGGTTGAATGGGTACGTAAATAAGCACAACTGCCGCATTTGGAGTGAAGATCAGCCAGAAGCATTGCAACAGCTACCAATGCATCCCGAAAAAGCCACTGTTTGGTGCGGTTTATGGGCCGGCGGCATTATTGGGCCATATTTCTTCAAAGATGATGCGAATCGCAGCGTTACTGTCAATGGTGAACGCTACCGAGCGATTATAACAAACTTTTTTTTGCCCGAAATGGAAGTTCTTGACTTGCATGATATGTGGTTTCAACAAGACGGTGCCACATGCCACACAGCACGCGAAACAATGGCGCAATTGCGAGGCAAGTTTGGTGAACAGTTAATTTCACGTTTCGGGCCGGTCAATTGGCCGTCTAGATCGTGCGATTTGACACCATTAGACTATTTTTTGTGGGGGTATGTCAAGGCTAATGTCTATAGGGACAAGCCCGCTTCGATTCGACGCACTGGAAGCCAACATCCATGCATTCATTCGTGAGATACCGGCCGATATGTGTGAAAGAGTATGCCAAAATTGGACTCAGCGGATGGGCTACCTGAGACGCAGCCGCGGTCAACATTTGCATGAAATTATCTTTAAACATTAAATTGCAAAGTTCAAACTATCGATTCAAATAAATATTTCATTCATTTTTTCGAATTTTTTGTGTTTTTTTTTTTTTAAAGTTCTAAACCTCTTAAAAAATCACCCGTTATAGAGAACTTTAACATTAATGAGAATTTAGTTTGTTTGGTTCATTTAATTGAAACTCAAGACTTCTTTCCTATAAATTTGTTCAACTTTGTTGCTATAAAGCTGAGGAATCTTGTGTTCTAAACTGTTCTTAGTGTTATTTAATAAGTCTGTCTGGAACAGTTTGGAACACTTCAGAACAGGATTTCTTGTACTTTTTTGTTTTATATAGTCAGAACATATTTGTGAAAACTTCTAACTTTCAGTTTTGTTTTGATCTAACTTTTTTCTCATTGAACAAAACTTATGTCCACCTTCAACGACAAATCCAAACCCAAATACATCCTGCTGCTGTTTTCGGTAACAGTCGCCGCGCATTGGAATATACATCGCAATTTTTCTTCGTTCTTTTGCCCGGCCTATGTCAGCGCATTTCTTGCATGACATAATATAGGGTATTACCTAATTGTTCAGTTATATCTCCCTTATTTAAGGGACTATAACATTCAAGGCCTTATCCAGGACAGGATATCTCCTACGGATTTTCAAAAGAGAATTATGAGCAGTCGCAACAAGCAACAAACCAGAAAAATAAAATATTAAATATATTATCACCATATTGTTGGGTTTCGTCTCCAGTTGTGAGGATTTTATAAAATGAAATTAATAAAAATACAAAATATAAATTTATTAATATAAAAGTTATTTTTATTGAATAACCAGTCCTTTATTTTACATAACTTAATTTTTAATTATTGGCAACGCGTTTCGGAAAAATATTCCATCTTCGGGCTTGTCTTCGGTTATTCAATAAAAATAACTTTTATATTAATAAATTTATATTTTGTATTTTTATTAATTTCATTTTATATTATCACCGTTTTGCAATTAAATTTTCAAATAGAAAGTTTGAACAAAATAAATAAATTCTTTATTGATATGAACATATTAGTTTTACAATTTTTTGAGAAATGAATAATTAGAAATTTGAAAATATTATACCTATACGAGTCTCGATTCAGGTAAAATTGATCGTTAGTAGGCACTTATTCGTCACAGGTAAAATTGATACATTGACGAAACCCAAAATTATTTTGATTTTCTTCAATTTTCATTGACAAAATGATAGATTTACAGAACTACACTAACAAATTCCTTAACAACATTGTCAATGGTCATTGAAACGTGTGGATGCTTGTTTTTTTTTTTACTGACGAAAAAATGTCTATTTTACCTGACAAGTAAAATTGATGTTGTGCACAGGGCCCTTTAGCTTTAAATACACTTTGAATTTTATATTGAACGTTTACAAAAAAATTTTAATAGTGTATCATTTTTAGTTTTAAAGCTAGTAAGTTAAAATATGTTTTAAAAGTTCTTCTTCAAAAACACTTAAAATTTTATATTGAATGCTTTCAAATGACTTTTAAAAATGTCATTTTCAAATTAAAAGTATTCCCTTTCAGTCTTAATACAAACATTTTTAATGTTTTTCAAAGCATGAGTCATTATATTTTAAGTGTTTACTGTGAATTCAAAAGTAAAACTTTTCCTTGCCGCTTAAAATTGAGCAATTTAAAATCTAAACGTTCACTTTTTAATCCAAAGCGTTGAAGACGTTAAAAAAATATGTCCGTCCGCATTACCATTTCAAAATTTTAACCCCTAGTAATGCTTATTTGACCGTCAAGTTAGCATTACCAGGGGTTATTTAAAAAAAAAAGCAAGCTCTACATTTTTTTTTGTTTCACGACAAATTTACGACATTTAATGACTTACTCCTTTTTTTTTAGTTTTTTTTTGAGGGGTGGTTGTCTTTCATTCATTTTAATTTCTAATTTAAAAGTGGTTTGTTCAGGAGCTTAAAGTGTTTTTTCTCTGTGAGTGTACAGACGTACAGATGAACTAACGAAAAAAAATGCTTACATGGAATTTTATGACGAAAACCAATTTTTTAGACTTCATCATCGTAAGGTTTAGTTTGATATAATTCTCAGCATTTTCTTGTCAGTTTTGAAACAAAAATCGATTTACTCCCAATCCTATAAGTAACAGAGGACAAAAATTGCTTTGGTTCAAAATTTTAAACATTTTTTGTCCCCGGGCAAAATATCTACCAACAACTTAAAGGGTATACCTCTGAAAGATACTGATATTGAGAAACAAAAATATTCAAAATCCCAGTGTGTTACAAATGTTTGTGATCTTAAGTCTAAGTTTGATGATATAGGTATACCAACTTATTTTACAGAAAGCGAACAAATTTTAAAAATATTTGTAGATACAAAATTTGTACCGGTTCATATATTTTTGATGGCCTTACGTTGAGCATTTGGTAAGTTCTAGATTTCCATGGAGTAAGCTCTTGTTGTGGAGTGATTCTTGCTACATCTCACGTATCGAGAAACTCCCCGTCGAAACGTAACTCTTAAAAATGGCGCCCAACGTGAGGCTCGAAGACACGACAATTAGATTAAAGGTCCCCCACACCAACGCGAATCTGTCGTGGCGAATACGAAAACAATAATAACAACGTGTTGTTTTCATTGACAACCACGTGTTTTTATTATTATTGTTTTTGTCGTCGCCACGAAAGATTCGCCTTGGTGTGGGGGAACCTTAAGAGCCTCATGATTTACCGACTGTGGCAGCCGGCTGCAACTTCTCGTCTACCAAAGATCTCTCTGTCGAAACATACTACCTATAACTAGTTCCTATAACGAGTTACAAAAATTTAATATTTTTCAAATATTTTATCTCGCTTTTATGGCCATTTAAAAAAAATGTTATCTCATAAATTTTCCTCCGTCAAAAAGTGGGCAGAGGAATTCAACATTTCGTCTTCACTATTTTTCTGGGGAATACTTTTTAAAGCATCTAAGATAGCTGATATCTTTACAACGACTCATTTTCTGAACAAACTTATCGCACCCTTAGAATGAAAGTGACCTAACTCAAAATTTTCGTATAAATTCTTATTTTTCAATAAACTGACCTTAAAAAGCGAAATGAACTCTGAACTCAGGTGGTACAAAAGATGCCGAATTTTTTAGTTAGGTCACTTTCATTCTAAGGGTGCGTTATGATATATACATAAAATTTACGTATTTTATTAATAATGTGTTTAATAATATATTACAATATGGTGCAACCCACAGTCCACTATGTGTATTTTCAAAACTGTTTAAAGAATTCTTTAATCTGCACTCTTATTTTTACTAATTTCTTGTCAAAATGCAGCTAAATAATATTTGTATTTAAATAAAATTAATTATGATAAGCAAATTTAGTATTTTTAACTATTAGTTACTTTAACTTTTGAACTCAAATCATAAAGAAAAAATAATTAAAATTAAACTAAACAGTACCTGCTCCACGATTTTGAATATAATTTAATTTAATTTTCACCTCTACTGACCATGGTCAATAAAATCTAACTAAAAGTTATCAGTTTAACTTACTATTATGACGTTAACCCTAATTCAATCAAAAACTATAGCATACTTACATGAATAAACCTATACATACGTAGATGAAGAATGAAAACAAAACCCAATATCCTGAAAATGAAAATTGGAAAACTTTTAGAAAATGCATCCAAGTATAAATAGATATATGCATTATATTGTTTTATGTATATTGCGAGTGAATGTCGGTCGAACGTATTTTCTGTATACATCCGTAAGCCATAGCAATTTAAAATTTCTGAAAAAGAACTGACAGCTTAGACTACATAAATTACATTTTGCTTCTACATATATTCATTGAAAGCTCTTTTTCATTTAAAATTAAAAATAAAAAAAATCACAAAACAAAAAAATAAAATCGACCATTAACATCATTCGGTTCGCAACAATTTCCCAGTTCATCCGCTTAGAAATGCATTTGAATTAAAATAAATTCAGATCCACAAATCGGTTAGTTTAGAAATTTGAATATTAATGGATTGACCATTGGCCACCATCATTCCCTCAGATTCAATGTTTTCAATTGCCTCGCATATAAGCCGACAATATGGAGCTGAATTGGAGCTGCTGGGGGTGTGTAAAGTAGAGTGGTGTTATAAAAACAAAATCCCAAAATGAAAATGTAATCAAAACAAGTGAGTCAAAACACAAAAGTCATGATGTGTGTATTCTGTCGTGCCATTAGTGCTTCGCATTTTAGATACCTATATACGTATTTTACTCTCAGCTGGGGGTTTCCAAAAAATGATTCTTTTCTTCTGGAATCACACCCCCTATACACTACACCCAAACTGTCGCACTCGGTCTACTCTCCATTTTACTACTTCCCCTACTGCTTGAGCTATCTAAATGTGTTCATGCGGCGCAGAACTCAAAAGGACATACCACACAGAGGCATAGGCATCACTGGTGGAACAGGGTGTACGTACGTCGGTCTATACGTACATTGGACAGATGTCGGCCAAAGTATGGAAGAGTATATTGTTTGGCAAAGTTCCCGACCTTAATTGGTTGGCAAATTAAACCCAGTATTGTCTGCATAGTTTTTTATTTCATTTTTTAAGTTTTGCACACAAGGTGCATTTATTTTCGAAGGGAACTTGGAAATTCATTTAATCTTGAATGATGCAGATATATGCACCAAGAAGACGCCAGCTGATTTAAAGAAATGTGATTTTAATTGAGATGTTTATTTACAATTTGGCAAAAGAAATAGGGAATATTTTTTCATTTGTAATACATTGACATCTATACCCTATTACATGTTTTGCATTGGTAGAAAATCGAGCATGAGAAACTAAGAAGACGGACAAGAATTAAAATCGGTCTTGTAATTCAATCAATTCATTTTGAAGAAGACTGTTTTTACATACATTATTTATATTATATCTTTTTTTTAAATTGAATTGATTTATTTCTTCTCTTTTTTTTTGAGAAAAAAACGTAAGATGAAGGAAAATTTTTATTTTCTCAAAACCATTTTTAATAATTAAATTATGAAAAATATTTAATCTACAGAAAGTTTCATATTTTAATATATTTAAATAAAATTAAATTTATAAAAAAGGAAAAGAAAATCATTACAGAATAACCTAAATTCATAAAAAATTAGAATGTTGTATAAAATGTAGTCAACTTCGACATTCAATGAAAACTCCTATATTTTATTTTGATATATTTGGTTTTATTATGGAATTTTAATTTACAAACATTTTAAAATATTTGAATTTTGGATTTTTTTGTTAGTAAAAAAAAGCATTATCTGCGGAGGCTTTTTTTCAAACTTAAATCTAGATATTTTAAATATGGCATATATATGCGGTAGTATCTCATTTTTCCCCTGAATAGTTTTTCATTTAATAATTAATTATCATCAGCCTTAACAACAACAAAATTGTAAAACAAATATTTAATAAAGATCTACTCCTACAACTTTTTCTTAATTTTTGAATTAGACATTTAAAATTTTCTACAATTAGTGTCAGCTAAATGGTTCAAAGATTCAACATAAAATTAAAAAAAAGAAGTTTAAATCCTATAGTAAGTGAGTTTTGTGTTTTATTAATTTTGTTTTTATAATTAATTCAGTTATTTATTGTTTTTTAACACAATAAAATTTGTGTAGATTTTTTTTTTATTTTGAAGAAAAAAAAAACACTGAAACGTTTGTCCGAAAATTGTGACGTGAGTTAACAATATTATGTTTTATTTTCTTTCACTAAATAACAAACCAGCAATTTTGTCCAAAAAATTTGTTTTATATTAGTGAACTGACTATAAGAACAACGGACAGTACAAATATTCTGTTTTGGTTATATTTACTTAAGTATTTATAAAATATTAATAAAAATTCAATTTCGAAATAACAAAATAATAAAATTTTAAAAATGGGAGTTTTTTTGAAAAATAAAAAATAATATTCAAAAATTTGGTTCACAATACCACTACAATACTTCTATCTTCTACTAAAACTTTTTCAAACATTCCCCATTAAAATTTTATTTAAATCAGGTTAAAAGTTTTCGCAAAATTAGAAATTCAAAAAAAAAAATATTCTGCATGGGAGATGCCATTAATGAAACTTTTGTTCACCAAAAAAATAAAGTGATTTCCTTCTTTTTTTTAATATGTGGAGCCAATTATGATTTTCTTAAAATTCTAACAAAAAATTTACATGCAGGTAAAAATACCTTCGGTCGTTAAAAAATGTAAAAAATAAAATTTCTAAAAAATCTGTGTTACAAGTTTAAAAAAATCAAAATTTCCAATTAGGTGGACTGAAACTTTCATCGTCAAGTTTGATCAAAATTTCGAGTTGAACAATGTTGGAACTATAGTTCCATCCGTTTCTTAGGGTGCATCTGCAATAAAATTCTTAATGTTAAAATTCAAATATACTTATATATATTTAAAACTTTCATAATTATTTAATTTTGGACAAAAAGATTAAATTGTTATTATAAGGTTAATTTTCTTAATGAAGCTTCAGATAACTATTGAAAAGCCTTATATAATTTTTGTTTAATAATTTAGTTTGTCTAAGAAGTTTAAACTTATACGTTTTTTTGGTACTACGACAAACTTTGATGAGTCAAGCCTGTAGCCTGATTCACAATATATAATACGACGATAAAACGAGATATTTGCGTAGTTGGTCACGTCAATTATTCAAACAATTGAAAAACCCACATGACCAACGACCTGGGACCTATTTCACCAAACACTTTTCACTTTTCACTTTGCAACTTTTCACTTTTACTTTGCAAATTTTGTTTCACCAAACGCAAATTTGCAAAGAGGAAATTATTGAATTGAAAAGTTTTCCTCTTTGCAAATTACGTTTCACCAAACAAAAATTTGCAAAGTGCAAAGTCCTTTTTGCAAAGTGAAAAGTTTTGTTTATTTGCAAAGAATTTGTTCTTTTTGTTTCACCAAACAAATAAACTTTGCAAATTATATTAAGAATTTTGAAAAGTTTTTCAGAAATATGCAAAGAGAAATTTTCATTTGCAAATAAATGTTTCTTTGGAAAAGTTGTCTTTAAATAATAAAAGAAATGAAGAATATTTTGAAAACGAAGTAGTAAATAATAGTGACCAAAGTGACCAAAGAGTAGTGAAGCTAAGAATTAACTTCGATATCGGAAATAATTTTTCGACAAAAGAGAGTTTTTTAGATTAACAAAAATTACCATCGAATTTGTTTTACATGTTGTTGGTTTGTATATTTGTTTTGTCTAAAATTGGAAATAAACTACAATTCAACAGTCAAAGGAATATGTGTTTAAGTCCCTTGCAACAACTTTTGCGTACACTACATTTGGTTGGGAATGGAGCCTAATATCACGGTGTTGCATCTATGCACGGAATAAGCAAAGCAACCGTCTGCAGAGTAGTTCATCGAGTGTCGAATATAATCATTGATGAATTTCTCCCAAACACTATTTGCTGGCTACAAAATTTTTAGGCATATAGCCTTGTTTTTTTTCTCAAGGAGGAAGCGAACAGAATATCCTTCATAAAAAAGAAAACAAAATTTGACAAATCTTTATGCAACAAAATAATATTCAAAAATTACCTTTTTATTTTTTACCACCTCCAATACTACTAACTTTCTATTATTTTTGTCAGTTCGACTCATTTTGAATCATTTACACTAATTTGGTACCTATACTATCAATGATTTGACCTTTATAGATACAATATCCGATTTACTTTGCTACTTTGCAAAATACGAATTCAAATGCAAAGTTCTATTGAAAATTGGTGAAACAATTTTACTTTACACTTTTCAAAAATAGTCTGAAAAATTGAAAAGTGAAAAGTCTTTGCACTTTGCAAATTTTGTGAAACACTTTGCACTTTTACTTTGCAGGAAATTATTTGTTTGCAAAGTTGCAAAGTAAAAAGTGAAAAGTGTTTGGTGAAATAGGCCCCTGAAACGATTAACTGTGTGTTATTTTCATTGTTTGAAACTGGTTTCTAAGAGAGAACAACTGCAAAAAGAAATCTTCGATAAAAAGTAAAAAGCGATATTTTGACGTACATATTTGTTTTCATTTCGTCCTTATAATTATTATAAGAAATAAGAATAACAGTAATATTATACATCTATGTATGTTCTAGCAAAATGATTATGATTCGTGGAGAAATTCGATTTCCTGGTACGAAAAATAATAAGATATCAGCATACAATCCGTATTAAATATGTACGTATATTCCGAACAAAGTTATAGTCTAAATGTTTTATTTAAATAACATTTGTATACATCGGTCCTAAAACTCTGCTTATATTATATGAATTATTAAAAATTAAAGTGTGTTTATTTATGGAGATTTGTTTTAAAATTTTACAGCTGACAGATGATATATGTATGTATGTATGTGCTCAGTATTTGCATTAAGTCACCATGAAAGACTTATAGGACAGAACAATGCCTTAGCATAATTTTCTCATGTTTGAATGTAGGTATGTACATTGTACATATATGTACCTATGTTGTTTTCCATAGAAATTATTTGCAATCAAAATTTGATTTGTAATACACTAGTGTGCTATGATGTATCTATAGATACTTCTAAGTCCTAACAAACAAATTTATAAGTTTTCTGTAATTTTTTTTTATTAAATTGCATTCAATATACAGCCAACTCCCTTCTAGTTGAATTTTGTACGGGATATTAAAATTAGTTTTTTGAAAAATTGGAGTAAGACGGATTAATATGTTTTTTTTTTGTTTAAAAGCAACTATTGAATTTAAAAATAAGGTTACAAAAATTAAATAAATAAATAAAATTAAGAGAAGCTTTTTGCTTTTGTGACTAATTATACTAATTCATTACTAGAGGCATGTTTTTTTGGAAATCTATACCGACATATCGCCGGCTGAATGCTTAAATGCCCCATATACAAAAAAATTATTCCTCAGAAAACGAATTTTAAGGTTTGAAACATAATTTCGTAATTTTGCATTTGAAAATTTCGACCTTTGAAATTTTATATACATGAATGGAATATTTCTTTTTTTAAATTTGAAGTCCTAGGGTTAAAAACATTTATGGTTATTTAAAAAAAAATAAAAGTTTAGAAAAAGTCAAAAATGGATATAGAACCCTTTCCATACGAATGTTAAATCTATGAAAACCAAACTGCAAATTTCCTATGGATATAGAACCTTTATGGTTTTAACATTGGGAATTCAACGATAGCAAAAATAATAATAAAATATAAAATTTCTAGCACTTCTAATTTTTTAAAATCTATTTGTAGTGATAAAAATATAAAACAAAATGGAATATTAAAATAATGGCTTAGCCTTTCCCTATATTACATTGGCTTAATTTTAAGTCGATAAAAAAAGGATGAAAAATGACAAAGTACTTTCACACTTTACAATTAAAAATACCCAACTTGAACTTTGGTTCTTAAAATTTCCTAGAAAAATACATTCAATTTTATTCGGAATTGGTTTAAAAAATACTTCAGCATTCATAGGATTAAGTTTTAGTATTTTTTCACAGTTTTTCAAATTAATTATTTTTGGTTTTTACCTTTTTTGTTTTTATCCATTTTAGTAAAAACAAAAAAAAAATGCTTGAATATTATCGATAAAAACCTTATTAAGAATACTCTAAATGCATTTATATAGTTTGTGAACCTGAAGATATAGAAATAGTCTTATTAAAAATATTTTTTTCCCTTATTTTTACCTCGTTTTTATTTTTTTAAAAATATTAAAAAAAAAAAATATTATGGCCTTTTTTGAGAAATTATCCTTATAAACACAGCAGATATTACTTAATCAGCCCTGAAAACTATCAAAACCAGAATTGAAGCGTCGAAAAATAATCAATAAATATTTAATTAATTATAGACAGCATTTACTTCTATTTTTACTTTTCCAGCTGATTGCACTTTTGTCCATGGATATAGGGCACATAAGCAGGAAAAATGTCACTTGGTTTCAATAGATTGTGAGAGGTTACAAGCTCCTATATGCCATCTCATGTGGATATGGGGCAATTAAGCATTGAAAATATATTTGAGTGATGTTTGATCTATATCCATTGCCCATTGCAATGAGGAATTTAAGCATTAAGCGTCTGTTTTTAAAACTTTAATAGAAAAACTGCCCCACCTCGTACAAATTTTGGATATGCGGCAAATAAGCACGAACAGAACCGAAAATATGTGGTCTATGGAGCAAAACTGGTTTCTGTAACTTTATTAATAATAGAGATAGAGCAACGGGAATAGCACCAAACGAAAGAGAACATACGAATTAGTATAACTGCATCTTTAACTCAGTTTCCCGAAAAAGTGGTCTGTGGGGCATTTAAGCATTCAGCCGGCGATATGTACAGTAAAAAATTCCCAAAAAAGCGCATTGGCAGTACCTATCATGGTTTTTACATTTCACAAATCAACTTAGAGACATATAGAAAATATGCAAAAAAAATCGAAAAAATGTATTCGAGTTAGAGGGAATTTTGACTCAGGGGGAATCAACTGTACATTATTAATGTACCTATCTAAAATTAAAAAAATCTTCCTTGAAAACGCAACACCTTTTAGGTACAAGGCCCATTTGCTGATACGAAACATAAATCTGATACATAGCTAAGTTCAACATAAATTCTATATGTGATACTTAAATGTGTGTAGCTTGCACGAAAAAAAGTATGTTCAACATAGTAAGCAACTACTTTTCAATGATAACTTACTTCGAGTCGGTTTATTGAAATGCCAAATTATTATGCGTAAAAGTTTATTTTAGCATTTTAACGTGTTTTGTGTTTGAAAAATGTCGGTTAAAAATAAAAAAGGAAAAGAAGTTATTGAAAATAAAAAAACAGACGGTGCTACTTGGAAAGAAAGGGAAAACGCTTCGCTCAGAATCGAAAAAAATTTCAACACCCAATGCGGTAGTTGCTTTAGAAATAGCGAATTTTTAAAAGATATTATGTAAACTATAAGGCAGATATATCAGAAAAGAAGCAGCAAAGGAAAAAAGTGCAAGTATCAAAACAGGAGGAGGAAACCGTTCTATGGGTTGGATAATCAATTTGATGGTGACAACGAGGTTATTGAAAGTTCATCGAAAGAGTTCAAATATTCATTTCGCTCATAAATTTGGTGAGGGATTCCTACTTCCAAAATTTCGAGGACTTCTACGTCATCTTCAAACAAGTCCAACAATTTAAATTCCTTTTTTTTTTTATTTTGTTAATAATATTTCCCTTTTTTTCACAATTCTTGGCAGATAAGTCAAACTATAACGGTAAAATTATATTTATGTAAGAGTTTTCTTACCTTGGATCTTAACTTTGACAGATTGTTGTTCCACCTAACATAAATATTCTATGAGGAACTTTTTCTACCGCATAAGTTATGTTCTACTTAATGATATTTATGTTTCAGTTTACGTTCGGTGCAAAGCACTATGTGTCACTTAAGGGTTTATGTTGAACATAAATATTTATGTTTCGTATCAGCAAACTGGCCTAAATGATCAAAAAGTAAAAGTAGGTATTAAATCTAATGCTATTTCGTAGAAAACATCATATATAGTTTATAAAGTGACTTGAAAATATTTTACACAAAAACTCCATTTTTAAAGAGTTAAATACGAATAAGCGTTATTATCCAGAATAAAATTTTTATTAAATCGCAATACAGTAAATCCACTTCAGAGAATTTCTTGAGAGAAAAACCAGCTTATCTGAAACACTTTTTTTTCATGCCTGAGTATTTGTCGACCAATTACCTATAAAACAATCCACTTAAGCAAAACTTGCTTAAGTGAAAAATACTTGAAACATATTTTTCTATTTTTCACTGAAAAACCTCTCTTAAAAAAAAACTATATTATTTAAATTTTGTCTAGGCAACTCCAAAAAATGCGAATTAAATTCCCCTTAATTTCCGCTTAGGTGAAAAAACCAGCTTTACTGAAAGAAAGACAGTGATATTTTGCCATTTGCCTTTACTGAATATCTTCTTAACGACTGTTCGTAGGAAAAAAATGTTGTAATCTTTTTTTTAAAGAATCACAAAACCTACAAACTTTACATAAAAAATACTTTGTGATAACTTTCACGCGTTTAAGTGTTATAAATTATAATACATAGACCCTGTTTAGATTGTGACTGCCCACTACGTAGTGACGGCAGTTTGTAGCTGAAATCGGAGAAGTGGAAAGGGAGGCGACAGTCAGGAAGAAAACATAAATATTGTAGTGAGCAGTCATGTTTCATATCCGAAGTGTTCCATTTACTATTTTTTAATTTTTTTTTCTAGTTCGTTAAAGTGTGAGGTAGATGAGAACAAAAATAAGAAATGTGTAATTGGCCAGGGGTAGGCACAAAAAATGCATATTGAATTGCTGGATTGATAACAGCAAAGATGCAAAAATTGCAATTTTTACCATATTTTTCAACTAATTTAGGGTTCATAGCGCTCAGAACCAAATGTGTCAATTCACAGATATTCCATCAGAATTCAGCGATAAACATGACTGAAAAATTTCGAGTGTAGACACGACATGACTATTCACTACGTAGTGAGCATGTCACAATCTAAACAGGGTCATAGGTATATACACGAAACTCACCCATATTCCCAAAATGGATTTTTAAACACTAATGGTAGACAATTATCTTTTCAGTAAAACCAATACTTTTTTTTTTAATTTTAAAGTTGTAAAATATATATTAAAATGGCACAGTCAAAATGAAGCACTCAAAAGTTAACAAACTGCACTTTACCTTAAACCCTTTTCCTACTAAACTTCTGCACCTTATACCTATACTTACTTTTATTCTTTTTTTAAATAATACCTAAACTGTTCATCTTTTAAAATAACTAACAACCATCACGTCTGAATTTAAAACTTAAGTGGCAATAGATCAACCATTCATTTCATTAATGCCATACATTTCTAAAATTATTTATATACATAATATTATGCAGTCTAACGCTTAAAGATTATCGTAATATTGAAAAGCATTTCACATGAATCAACCAAAGCACGAAGTATAGAAGAAGAATATCCTCCGGTGGTAGGTACTATAAACAACTAAAACTTTTATATTTACTATCAGTAAAGTAAAAAGTTATCCTGTAGAAAAAAAAGAAAAAGAAAAAAAACAACAAAAATGATTCCGTTCTCGAACTTGCGGAGGAAGGTTCTTAAACTACACTTGAACGCGTTCTCATATAATTTTATCGTCCAAAAAGCGAACTTTTCTTTTTTCTTACATCAATCCAATGTGCGAGATTATATTCAGCGAAAGCCTTTTGCAATTCGCGCCTTTGGCGAAAATGCATTTCAATCACTAAAATTCGTTGGTCTGAATCTGAATCGAAGAAAAAATATAAAAAAGAATTCGAGTGAGACGAAGTTTGTTTCTTTTTTTTTTTTTTAACGGAATTGAACAGAATGGAACGCAACGGAACTATAGTGGTAACACTTTCCACACTACTGATATTTCTATACGAAACGAAATGGCTTCCAACGGTTCGTGTGCACTCAACCAAAACACCCTGTATGTATATTGCTATATCACCAACTTGCTGCTTCTATACCAGCCAGCCAGGAGCAGCATATGAATCATCCTCAAACGCCTCCTGCACCGCCAACGCCCCTTCGCTGATTTCTTGGAGCAATGGCAATTTAAAAGTCAAATTTCAACATGAAAATGCGCTCATGCATAGCAAATAAGCTAAAAAAAACTTTTCAAATTTCTGTCCCAGTATATCAGACGAGAAGTTTTGCTGGCAGTTGGCGGCAAAGGCGAGGAACCGTGGAGGAACCTACAAACGTCTATCTCTCTCGCTGAATACTTTTTTGTTAGTTAGATATACGAGGGATATCCTGGTACTCATGGCCCGATTTGAATGAGTGTGACAATATCTCACTTGCTATAGTTGGGTGCAGCATTAATTTTAACGGTTGTTCAAAATGCTTAATGTTTTTTATGTTCCTGATGATTGTTTTGTTTAAGAGGGCGTGTCACTCTGTTTACATTTGTCCTCTATACTGTTTAATCCATGCAGGAGTACATATATCTATATAAGACAATGAGTGCGGTTTGCAGAATGACATCAACATCAGTATATTGTAGTTTCTGATGTGCGATGCTTTTCAGGAGTCAGGATCTCCAGGAGAAAACAGCGTGGTTCACTGGATTATATACAATTTAAAAATGTGTTTTCAAAATCAAATTCTTTTGTAGGAAACATATGTTCATACAGTATTACCTCGTATTCCCAGGTGTCCTGTTCAATTGCGGGACATAAATAAATTCCCAAAATCGAAGAAGATATAAATTATGAAATTACTGTCGAATTTTTTGAATAATGGAATCAATGGTGGCCCAAAAACAATCAACGAAGAATACATAAAGTTTTTTCATTCTTCTTTCAAAACTCCCACAATATTCATCAGGATGAAAATTTGGTCCAAAATCGAATAGTTTTTCTTAAACCCAGCTTGAAATTCTTTCAGTAATTTTTTAACATCGATCCGCTGTGAATCAGAATGTTGAACAAATTGACAGAACTATAATTTAAGAAGGAAACACCACTACATCATATGATCGTTTTTTGTGAAGAGGATATATTACTGGCTTTTTAAAATTTTCTTGCACATTCACACTCTCGAATATTCTGTTGTATTCCTTCATTAGCACGGACAGGAATTCAGTTGAACAATTTGAAAAATTCAGCTGGTGTATGATCGTCAACCGGAGCTTTTCCAACTTTAGATTTGTCGATTACATTTTTTTTCCTCAAGGATTGTAAATGGAACATCTAAAAACATTTCGTTAAATAATGGAGCTGCGTATTGAGCAAGCGGTAAAGTTTTTTGTGCGTTAAAAATATTATTAAAATAACCGCGAAGTTAAAAGGATTGTAAGGATGAAGCAAGTTTTCTTTTTTGCAAACAGAGTTGTTTAAATGCTTTATTTGCATAAATGTTATTGAAAAAAAAGTTGTACTATGTATCCTAAATAGCATTAGTAACGAAAAAGATTTTTGTCTAGCTCTCTCACACTCAGCGTCAAACCAGGTCTGTTTAAACGTTTTATAATGTCTTTCTTCAGTGTTTGTTGGAACAGCATTTATTATATATAATTTGCATGCGATATTCCATGTATAACAAGTTGTTTCCTGACTCGCTTTTAGCTAGCTCGTTTTGCGTTGGGCATTTCCTCCAATTTAGAAACTACTTCCAAAGGCATATGTGGTCTGAGAAAGTCTGTGCTGCTCTTCGAAGTCACTCAGAATCGAATTCCACTTTGCAGATACAAAACAGTACCTATTCTATAACTGAGGATGCAATATTCTATAACTTGTTTTGCAACAGTCCGTGCATGGAAATCCCCAACAAGAAATACCTTCATCGACCTTAAATTTTGTAGCGGTTCGTAAAGTCTGTTATAGTCAGATGTTTACCCAACGTGAACAATTTAGGTAGATGGGAACAATTTGAAGGAAGAAGTCATTTATTTTTACCTCCAAGATAGGAGTTGGCGACTTTCCCTACAATAGGAAATTTTTTTTTTCTTAATTTCGATAGTAGCCTAAAGAAGTTTTTGGATAGTGATATTCCAGCAATCGAGCATCTCAATTGATAGTGGTTTAAAAAATCCTTTATTAACTTTTCAATATCATTCTCAAACTGAAAGCTTCTAGCTATCTGGTACTTGAAATATTTCCTTTCAAATTGTAATTACTTTGTTTCGATGAAACCCTAAAAAAGTGATTGGATGGTAATATTTCTGCATTCGATACTCGTAAATGGTTGCAAATTCCAAAACTGTGTTTTAGATTTTTAAGATCTAAAACTAAAAAACGAGCTCTGATTTAAAAGTTCCAAAGTGAAATTACCTTATTTCGACTATAGTCCAGTCAATAAAGCTTGACTCGAAATAAATCGCCGGAAAGCTGGAAATAATATTATAAGTATTGCCTTTGTGTTTTTATATTCATTTTCTAATTTCAATAATTTTTTTTTAATTTACCCCTCCCACCTAAAGGAGCGGTCACATAAGAGTGGAACAAAATCTTAAAGTCATGTTCATATATTGTATCTACCAACAACAATAAAAAAATTGATGATTTTATCACAAAATGCAAAATTTTTTTAACTAAGCCGCCCCAGTATATAAAAAAGTAAAACCTTTAATTCTTCCGATTGGTTTATTTCGAAAACGGTTATTTTTATAAATAAAAGTATATTAATCTTTTTTATAGGAAATTTTCTAGGATAAAAATTATTCCTTGACATTTTGTCTGTAGAACTTACCATTTGGGAGTTATAACTGAAAAACCATTTTGGAGGCCCTTCAACCCCCCGTAAAATTGTTAGCGGCGCTCATATCGATAGGGACTTTTGACAGTTTCCTTAGAACGCCATAACGAGGCTATATATACTAAAATTCATCTCATCGATAATTCTCCAATAGGGACTTTTAAAAGGTTACCGTTTTCAGCGCTAAATAGAAAATGGAAATATCTTTCCGCCAATATTAAAAATTTGACATATACTGTCCAAAAAAGGCCAACGCCTTCTATACTCATAATCGTACCTATTTTATCTCTTTTAAAGCGATTTTAAGCTCAACTATAAGGATCCAAGTGACCTACACATGGCATAGTGATGATCTAGATTCTAGAGAGTTCTAAACTTTAATAAAATGATTTAAGGACTCTACTAAAGTGAAATCTCAAAAATACATAAACGAAATACAAAATTGAATAAAAATTCGATTTTTTTTATTAAAATTTTGTTAATCTTCCAACACTGTTCATGAGTCAAATTTGTAGATTTGAAAGAGAAATTGTTTATAATCCTTTTCACCCACTTATCCCCTAACAAACCTCCGCATACCTGCACCGGAAGCCTATGCCATATTTCTTTTTCTATTTTAGCACCTAAAACCGTTGGTGTCACCCTCCATAGGATTTTTTTTTCTTTTTTCGACGCATCTTACACGTTCTAGTGTTTTTTTGAACACCGTGTAAATTCAAACTTCATATTCTGAAAGTAGGTCATTTTTTAAAATTGCCCGCTATTATTTGATCACCCAAATGTAACTCTAGATTTTTATTGTATTTAATGTAAATCACCTCGAAGCATTAAGTTCTATATTTTGGTCAAGTTTCAAATTTTTATTTGGTTTCGACCTTGAACAATTGAAATTTGGTTAACGTTAGTCAATTTTAGTAACGAAATTCATTTTCTTAACAAAAGCTGGTAAGAAGTCGCAACTTTTTATGAAGTCGGGAAATAAATTGTAAAAGCAAAACATTTCGAACTTTGCTGAAAAATTGAAAGTTTAACGGTGTTTTACCACATTACGGAGTTTAATAGTTTTATACAGTAAAAAAGGCACACTGCGTGAATAATTTATTTATTTAAAAAAAATTGTCGATAAAAATAAATTTAAAAAATTATTTAAAATCTAAAGACACCTCCAGGGCTATAGATGCCATTTTTGTCGATTTACATTTAATATATGAGTATATAAGATTACATAAGATTTTTTTTGAATAAATATTCAATTTTTAAATATAATTTATGTCATCAGAAAATTATTTTAAAGATTTTCTTTTAAATGTATACATAATTATATCTTTCCATGAGAACCACACTGTAAGATGTTTTTACTATGCCACATCGTTAATTTATTTAAAATTCTCAATTCACAATAACGCCCTCTATCAACTGACTGAGTGCTAATTAGGCATTGGTTGTAATGGGTAAAGTTTTTATTTAAAAAAACTACAAAAATTCAACCCTCAAGTTGGCTTAAGTTTTAATTAACACTGCATATAAAGTATATAGTTGGACAAACAACAATGATAGTCAAGTAAATTGTGTTTTTGTTCTTTTGAGTATATAAACTTGGTCCAAATATATACATAGTTGAATTACTCTATTCAAATATTTTGGCAGTAAATACATATGTATATTTAGATCTTAAGGATATACAGAGAAAAACCTAACTGTTTTTAATTTAAATAAGAAAAAGAGAGTGTTGCTTTGATAAAAGGACAAGGCTCAGATATACATACATATACATACATAAATGAGGTTAAAGGATCTTTGGAAAAATTGTCTATAAAAAAAAAATATCCAAGATCCTGTTTCCTCTTTTCGTTGTCATTAGAGTGTTGAGTACTTTGAATGAATTTCACAAATGTATATTACATTATTTTAAACTATCTTATCTTCTTTTTTTTGTGGAAGGAAATTAGTTAAAGGAGTTTGCACATAATAATAATAATAAAAGCTTGAGCTCATGAAATTATATTCAAAGACTATGTTGGTATATTTTGAGAGCAAGGAAAATGTAAAATTGACTTGATTACTCAAAGGTTTTAAGGATTTTGTTGATGTGAAAGTATATCATTTTGCTTAAAAAATTAAAGAAATATACAATTTTAAAATGTAAGCATATAAAGGGTGTTTTTTTTTTAGAAGTGTGGTTTTCAATCTGGCATAATACTTTTTTCGGAGTTGGTCTTTTTGACAGCTGTCACTTGATTTATGCTCAGTTTGGTTTCATAATGAATAGACTTTCTCCTGAACAACGTTTGCAAATCGTGCAAATTTATTACCAAAATAATGGTTCGAGATGGCCACCGATCCCGATTTTCCCAAGAAAATTTTGTTCAGCGATGAAGCCCACTTTTGGTTGAATGGGTACGTTAATAAGCAAAATTGTTGTATTTGGAGTGATCATAATCCACAAGCCATTGTTAAGTCGCCGTTACATCCTCAAAAAGTCACTGTTTGGTGTGCTCTATGAGCAGAGGGAATCATTGGTCTATATTTCTTCAAAAATGAAGCCAGCCATAATGTTACAGTCAATGGGGAACGCTAAAGAGTCATGGTTAATGACTTTTCGTACCTTAATTTGAGGATGTTGATGTGGACGACCTTTGGTTCCAACAAGATGGCGCTACATGCCATACAGCCAACGAAATAATCAATTTATTGAAGGAATTTTTTGGTGAGTGCATTATCTCGCGTCGTGGGCCTGTGGCCTGACTTCCAAGATCGTGCGATTTAACACCGCTGGAATATTTTTTGTGGTGTTATGTGAAGTCGCTTGTCTGTGCAGATAAGCCCGAGAAGATTGACGCCTTGGAAGAGAATATTCAGCGCGTTATTGCTTGCATACGGCCCCAATTGATACAAAACGTGGTCGAAAATTGGGCCTCTCGGCTGGAATTTATTCGAGCCAGCCGTGGCGGCCGCTTGCCCGAAATCATTTTTAAAACATAATGGCAAACCCTTATCTTTATAATAAAGCTAAATTCTTGGCCATAACATTAAATTATATGCGTTTTATTTCTTCTCGGAAACCACACGTCTAAAAAAAACACCCTTTATTTCACAGAATCTTAAATAAATATAGTTTTAATAAATTATTATTTATGTTAAAGGAATGTATATTTCAAATATTAAGTATAGATATGTAATGTTTAAACTCAGTAAACATTTTTTTTTTAATATTCTTAAAAGTTAAAATAAAATTTTTTATATAGTCTTGATTCTAACTTACGAATAAGTTTAAAACAACAAGATGTTGTGTAAAATTAAATATTAATTAATAAGCGTTTTTGAGATTTTACTTTCTCATTATTCGTGTTTTTTTTTAGGAAAGCTACTCACAGTAAAAGAGAATTTTACACTAGTTACAAATACAACATGCTAAGTAGAATTACTGCCAGTTGTAGAAGTAGAATCCTCCTGCCGATGAGTTTGTGACTCTTATTCGAGTATCGAATGGAATTGTCCATTTCATGTAACTAAAATTAATTTTTGATTCAAGTTACTTTTTGTTTTGCTTTTCATCTGTATATCAAACTTACTTTTATTATTTACTAGGTTTTGTTTTTTCCTTATTGACCGCAATATACATATAATTCATAAATAAAAACAAACACACTAAAAATTTAATTTTTAAAGTCCATTTTTATTTTAATATTGAATGCATTTCGGTATAATTTGCAGACCATCTTCAGCGAAATACGAAAATACTTTACTTTTATTATTATTTTTTTTTTTATTGTTCTGACAGTTCTTATTCGGTAGTAGGTACTAACTGTTAAACTGCGGACGGGTGTTTTTGGAAATTTCTTACTATACTTTATATAAACCTAAAAAAACATCAGACTGTAGCAAAATTAAAAATTATTATTTAAATAATTTTTGTCAATAAATTCATAAATTAATTTATTTCACTATTCTCCTTATTATAAAATTTTTATTATGATCTTAATTTTTTTTTGAATAATTTATGATTAATTTTTGTCCGTGTAGCTTTTATTTTTATGAGATACTAAAATCTCGAAAATGTTCATTAATTAATATTGAATTTAACATGAGACCTTGAGCCATACTGGGTTAAACTTATGTAAATTTATGGATATTTTTTGGGAAATGTTTTTTTTTTTCAATTTTTGTTCGCCTCTTGAAAATCCTAAACAACATTTTGACCTATAGCATATATTTGACTTTCCGAAAAAGTCATTAAAATCATAATTTTTCAAAATAACTTAAGTTTGTCGTTTGCGTCATACTTGAGTGAGACATAAAGCCCAAATTCAATTTTAGCAGGATAGCAAATTTGCAGATCGAATCATAATTCAATAATTTATATTATAAAAAAAAATTAATTGGTATATGTGGAATGATGTTATTATTCCAAAAAAATGTTTGTTCTTCATAAAAAAATTAAAAGGTTAAAAAAATGGCGTCAGCCGCTTATAGTTAAAATAAAATTAAGAAAAAGCCAATAGTTCCATATGACTCTTTAGACAATAAATTAATTTTAATACAATATGAATTTCAAACAAAGATTTCTGCCAGAGAAAAAAATGACATTGGAAAGATTAAAAAAAAAATTGAAGAAAAAGATTAGTTTAGTATTCCCAAAACCATCGGAAAAGTAGAATCAAAAACACTGCAATTAATATTAAAAAACGGAACTATTTTGCCCCAATGACGCATCGATGTTTGCGTCCACTGCAATTTGATTAAGAGCCTAAACGAGGGTTGAAAATTGGTACAAAGCATTTTTATGTGATTTCCCTAACGATTTGGATAAAATTTCGTATTTGTAAGAGATTAAAAGAAAACTGCGTTTCCAGTTTTTGACAAAAACTCAAATTACGGAAGTTGGATTTTGACGTTTTTTGAGGATATTGCATTATTTTTTATTTAATATTTTAATACAAGAATAGTTTTTATATATATTTGCTAAATAAGTCCCAAGTTTAATAAAAATTAACCGAGTCGTTTTCGAAAATCATATAAAAAAAATTTAAGCTTCTCTTTTAAAATCCAAAACATGTTTTTAATTTCAGTAGAAAAACCTATAGCTATACTTTTATTATTTTTAAATCATTCTCCATACAAAATTTTAAATAAAAGATATTATTTTAAATAACTTGAAAACACTAATTTTATTTATTTATTTACTTAAATGCATTTCGGAAGCTATGCTTCCATCGTCAGTAACATTTTTATTTTATCAAATTCATCTCAACAGGTGTCGAGAAAATCGAAAAATCATGTTTATGTGAGAGGTTTCAAACCTTTGCCCCCACTATTCTTCGCATCTAATTTATGAATTTTAACTACTTGAAATATGAGTGATCTTAATTAAATAAAATAATATATGGTGCAGCTGTTGATGTTCCAAATTTCTTATTCCATACAAATAAAATATGACTTAAATTTAAGTCTTTCACGCACCACTTATTCCCCATTATAACAAATCACAAACACTCCAGGTCCACAAAATGAAAAAAATTTAAAAAATATTTCAAAAACGTTTTCAGCTCAACTCACATATATATGTATATGTACATACATACATCTACTTTCCTTATTTTTTTATTATACAAGCACACTTGTATGAAAAATTTCTCATCGCATCAGAGGAATTGCTTTTGATATTTCAAGAAGCTCCCTCAACAGCATAGCTCAGAGATACTTCACACTGAACGAACATTGCTGTGCTATGCTACTCCTTATGATAACTTCACACCCAAAAGTATCAAAACATCCGAAGGAGGACAAATATTATGTATACATACATATATATCCATGCTCAGTTGCATTTAAGAAAAACAAGAATCCCCTCAGCGAAGGGAAGAAAAAAAAAACAAAAAAAAAACTGGAACAAGAATAAAATTGTCATCAGGCTTTTAACTAAATTGTGGTTTAATCTTTTTCCAGATTAGATTCTGCAAAAAAAATAAAAATAAAAAAAGTCTATAAAAACGAAGAAGCACCATAGGATAACGCTGCTGTGGGACAATTAAACATCTAAAAACAGAATTGAAGTCCATCCGAATCGTACGGATAATGCAAAAATGTTATCTTTATAGTATCTCTATACTACTTGGAGAAGCACACCTACATTTTAACTTACACTATATACACACAGAGTATGTACGCCTACTTCAGTTTTCTGTTTTATAGCAATTCGGTCCTTGCTCAGGCTCACACAATCAGCGAAATGGATTTCGAGCATGAGGAGCGTTCCTATAGCTTAACATTCCTTTTTTTTTATTTTTAAATTGAAAATAAAAAAAATTAAAAAAAAAAGATAACTACTCCTCTCGCACCACATGGAGGCCATCAGGACCGAGGACCGAAGAACGACCATTACTTTTATTGTGCCGAAGCAAAAAGCGCCATAGGACGCTATACTGCTGCCAGTAGATTCTACTATACACAAGGCGACCTCCAGAGAGACACACCGAAGACCGAATGGATCGTCTATTAGTAAATTTCTTTGTTTGGTGAGGCGTGATTAAAATTCCCTGTTCTCGGTTGCCAGGGTTGTGTGGATTTTGCGACAATCCTTTCAAAATGCACCATACCTACCAGCCTAGGCTCCAGATTGCTCTTCATATATAAGGGCATGTTTGTTAAATGGCAAGGGGGTTTTGCTTATCGTGATGGCATTCACATGAGTGGCTTGTGGTCCTTTTGAGGGTGACGGGCAGGCAGTATAATATGGTTGGCGAAATAGGGTTTAACATACCGCATACCTTTATATCTACCTATAGGTGAATCCACCAGTTTCGTATAGACCAGATTGAGTACTTAATTTGTTCACATCATACATACATACCTTTGGGAAGAGCAATATGGCTTCAACAAATTATATCTCAGGTGGTTGTTGTACCTACTACGTGCACTGTGCAGTCCTGTCTGTGTTTTCTATAGAGTTGGCTTTTTTTTGTTGGAGCTATGCACTACCTATGTATTTAAATCATTTTATACTGATGGGGTTGCATTGTTTGGAGGAAAGTTAAGTTGCGTTGAGATTATATAGAGTGGTTAAAATTTTAAGCAATATTTCCAGAAACCTGTAAACAAAAGGCGATTTGCTATCTAACCATGCAGCAGGGAGCTTATGATGATTATGTATCGATTTTCGTTGTTCTTCTTTTGGAATAGAAAGTCTCTTTCTCTCTACCTAAAAACTCTTGATATCCTTTAAAAATTGATTAACAAAGTTGAGTTCAATAGCCCATTGAAATTCATTTCATAAGTATTATATAGCTACTCCTTAGTCCTTTGAATAAAGGCAAACTTTTTTGCTTTTAAAAAGTTGATAAAATACATACTGAAGGTAAGTAAATGCCTTTGGATGACCGATATCCTTTTGAGGATATGTAGATTTTAACCATGTGCATAATATGTGGAAATACTTATGAGCAATGTAGGTATATGTATAATGCATGTATATAGATAATTAAGTTATTACCTACATATGTATATGATTCCCCTAAGCAGGCATCTCTTATTTTTTTTATAAGGATTGGGTCTCATGTAATTGCTGATAAAGTTCAAATCTGTTGAATGCATTCTAGTTTCTCAAATGGTTCTGAACTAAAAATGATTGAAAAGCGAATATTACATACATTATTTATTTAAAATTTGAATAAAAAAGATTTTTTTTAAATTTTTGTAACAATTATTTAAGCAAAATATATTCTTCCTGTATGTATCTATAGGATCTTTTAAAAGTTTATTTAATATTTAAGTCTAACAGATCATGATGATTTAAAGAGTGAAGTTAGTTTTTGCTATTTTCTACATTCGGGGGGGGGGGTAGAGAAATATTTTTTAATGTAATCGATAGATTTTAATAAAATTAAGTCGTGGATATAAGAAAAATTTCGGAAAAATCTATGAACTGGGAATGAGAGTTCAAAAGTTGAAAACGGAAAAGTAGACATTTAAGAAAGAATTTTGAACAAATCAGGATGATTTTTGATGGTGTTGAATTTTATGTTTTTGAAAAAATAATACAAAAATAATTTAGTCATACTTAAGGAATTTTTGAATTATGTATAGATAAATCCTTTTGCATAGAGAATTTTTGAATAGCACATATTTTTTGAAATACATTTTAATATTTTTTTATCTTTTTAGAAGATGTGTTTAATAATTTTAAAATTTGGTTATGATAGTAATTATTTATTCAAATTAATTGATTATCAATATGAACGCATAAAATCAATATTGAAATATTTACTGTTATTAGGGTTGCCGCCATATAAATTAAGAACTAAACTAGTTTTTCGCGAATCGTTTAAAGATGTTTCCTCGACTGTTTGTTTTTTTTTTATACGAACTGCAAAACTTCAGAAAGATAGAATTTAATTTTTGTATTAAGCTAAGTATACAGAAGACTGTCAGATCTTACAATATTGTCAGATCTGTCAGTGAAAAAACTGTTCCAAATGTCTTATACAATCGTCTAAACAAACAATTTTGTCTAACAATATCGTCATAAACGTCATTGTCAAATAACCATCTGACAAAAATTTGTCAGGTATCTTACAATCGTCTAAACACACAATTTTCGTCATTGTCAGTTGATTAGGACATTGTCAGACTCATTGGTCATTGCCAGGTGTTTTCATTGAAAACGTCTTACAATTGCTGACAATTTCTTAATTGTCCGAAATTTCAATGAGTTGGTTAAAGAGAGATAAAAAAAGAGCTGACAATCAAATTGTCAGACTTTGCATTATCAGCTAATTGTTAGCTATTTGTTAGCTATTATCAGACCATTAACAGTTCTGACAATATTGTAAGATCTGACAATCGTCTGTAATAAGCTTTAGTTTTTTTTTTTCAAATTATTCTTATGATTATGGAAAATTTCTTCCATATTTTGTTGCCTTGAAAATTTTCTTGAGAAACTTTATCCAAAACCCTTCAAATATCTTAATTTCGGGCTCCTTGGGCTTTTGCGTCTGTCTGTTCGACTACAGCTTAAACGAATAGGTCGATTTTTTTTTAAATTTAGCACCTAAATATCGTTTTTCTTTGACACTTTTTTTTTTTTAATTTTTTAAAGACTAAATATTACGTTAGCTGCAGTGCCACATATTTTTTGGGGTTTTTTCAAAATCTTACTTTTCTCAAAAATTACTCCATATAATCAATCATTTCATTATATGGAGTAATTTTGAATACTTATAGGCTACCTTTCGATGAAAAAAAATCCGAAAAAAATGTTTATTAATGGCACCTCCCATTGAACCTTATTTTTGATTTTCATTTTTCTCAAAAACAGTTCAATTGATTTTGATCAATTTTTATGGGGAATAATTTTAGAAGTAAAACAGTAGGTATATGTGTACTAAAATTTTGAATACAATATGTTTTAGATTTTTGAAGTTTTTTTTTTTTAAATACAATAGATACATTACATACATATATATAGACTAAATCGATTTTGTTTAAACTTGGACATAATCCTATTTTTAGAAAAAATTATTTTTGTAGCCATATGTTCAAATGTTAAAAAACCATCAAAGAAAATCTTATTTTTCTCGAAAATGACGCCAAAGATTTTGATTAAGATTTTTCTTTGAGCATTTACCTGTATCAATTGAATCTACAATTTAACTAAAACATTTTAAATTATGCCATTATCAATAGTCCCTCTCATATAACCACTTTTTTTAATTGGCACCTATCTCATCATCAAGTGTAACCGATTTAAATAATTTTATTTTATTCAAGATCATCTCATAAAATCAAATAATGTAGGTATATAAATATTAAAAAAAAAATAAAACATATTTTTGATTTAAAAAAAAAATCTAAATACACCTGGAAATTTGTTATTCAAAAAATTGCAGATATATAAGATCAAATTTGGCTTTGTTTAGAGAATAGGGCTAGTAAAAAACTCTCAAAACATTTAATATTTTTTTTTAAATTTCAAGTAACATTTGTTTTTCACATTTGAATAAAATTATTTTTCCCTTTTTTTATTTCAGGTAAGCCATTTAAATCTTTAATAAAATCGTATGGTAAGTTTGGGAAACTTTTCTTTAAATTTTAATAAACAATTCGAAGTAAAGTGGCGATTCCTGGTTTTAAGTTTTGGGGTGGCTACGAGTACCTACCGAAGAAATTAAGAATGAATACACATTTGGTAATTTTGTTATCTATGCCATAGATTGTTGGTATTTATCTTCATAATTATTATATTCGTCATTTGTTGCGTAGTATGTAATTGTATTTTATAGAATTTATTCCTCTAAATTCTTGGTTTGGTGCCGCCCAACTAGGCAACTGAGAGCAATCGCCCACGGTAATCTACGTTCTTCATTTAAGAGTTTTAAATTTGATATATGTACCTACTATATAAATGCTGCAAAAAGTCAAAGATTGAAGTTTTGACGAGTATGCAGACCATTCTCGCATCAATTCAAAACCTGCAATTTTGTTCTCATTTCTCCTGTTTCAAAGTATGTATAGGTAGGTAGGTAGGTAACGACAAAAATATATTAAATAAACAAATCCGTGAAAATACGATTTGTGGCTGCTTGCTTGGATCTCCCCTTTATAAATTGTGAGCTCAATAAGTAAGGTTCAGCAGATCGAAGAAAATCTTGCAGATATTTGCACTTCATCGTTTCAGTTTTTTTTTCCACACATCAAAGTCATCAAGTCATATAGCTTAACCCTTACAAACGCTGCCACCGCCCCCACAACATAATATGCAGAAATTTTTGCTGTATAGCCACTGGAATTTCACATTTAGATTGAATACCCCGTGGCATGTCAAACTTTAACCCAAACAACCTGCGACCCCACTCATACTCATATATACAACACAAAATTATAACATCTCTCCCCTCTCCACATTTATATTGCTCCATGCATTTTATCTATAAAAGAACAAAAATAAAATATACACACATACACATGTAAAAAAAATGAAAGCTTACGTTATTCACGATTGGATGCTTTTATCTTGTTACCCACAAACTGACAAGATGAGGAAGGTATACCCTATACATATATTTCCATCCAAATGGGAATTATGTTCTGTGCATTCCCACAAGCTGTTCCAATCCGAACACGGCTCCTCCGTCAAGAGTATATGGAAAGTAGTCTTTCTACACACCTACATACATACATACATATTATACTTTTTCTGCACCACAAAAATATATTATATGCGAGAAAAAAAATATCTACGAAAAGAATAAAAAAAAAATAAAAATGTCAAAGTTGTCGGGCAACACGGGGGGCAGCGCATAATATCTAACACTTTGCATCCCCACACCTTGGATTTTTTTTTTTCATAATGTACACTTCGAATCAATTGATTACGGTTATGTACATATATTTCTTTGCTTAAACATTCTATAGATAAAAATTCGAATTTTTATTTTTTGGCGAATCATAAAAAAATGCTTTGTACCAAATTTGAAGGAAATCGGTTCACAGGTTTAGGTTCTAGCTCGATGTTCAGTGGACGTATGCAGACTGGAGTCAGGGCGCACAGACAAACAGGCGACAGAAGCCTGGTTTTACTTTTTAGGATTATCTAAGGCCATGTTCGATTAAAACCTCCAAAGTGTTTTTTCTACATGAAACCAATACTTACCCTATCGATAAAATAAACTAAAAAAAAGTTGACCTCAATCTATTGACTTTTAGTGTAAATGTACATATACTGGAAAATTTTAGATTTTTTTCTTGTCGAGGTTTTGTTGCCATACCGTGTCTGTCCGCATAATGCAATAAAACAACCCAGGCATGAAGTCAGTGTGGTGAATTTTCCAATTCAAATGGAAAATATGTTGCGAACAATTGCCACATTTTTGGGATGTGGTTAACATGGATGGGGCGCGTGTATTGGAATCTGTTTATTTTTTTTTTTTGCTTCTCGGTATTTTTCATTAGGTATTTCAAATTGATATCCGAAAATTCTACAAAGTTTTGTTTATTGAAATCAAATTCTTCGGAATAGAATGGGGACTTATTTTTTATAAATTCATCGGGAATATTTTAAGCAAATAAAGTTTATGGAAATTGTTGTTCAAATATAAAAAAAATGACACAGTAGGTATTCGAAAAGACATTAACTAGAATTTTATGATAATGAATCAAAAAAGGTATACGGTCAACTGTGTTGTGAATATTGTATTATTATATCACTTCAAGGAGCATTGATGACAAACGGCTGGTTACTGGACACAGATCAGATGGCTCTCGTGATAAACATAAAAGGTTTCAAGACTGGGAATGTAGATGACGTAATTGGCCTTGTCTCATCTGCAAAGGAGTCGGACAAGAAAAGAGGACTTTCAAAACGAGACAAGTCAGTTATAAAATCATTTGGAAATTCCGGTGATAAGGGAATAAAAGAATTGACAAAAAAAACGTCTACAAGACGGAATCATAATAGGTATTTGAAAAATATTGTAATAAAATTTATGCGAAGTTTTACAAACATTGTCAGTTTAAGTTCTCTAGGCCCAGTTTCACAGTCAAAGTTAGTGGCACTTACCTAAGTGGTGAAATTGGAAGACTAAGGGCCAGTTTCACAGTGAAGTAAGTGTCACTTAAGTGCCAAGTATGGAAAAATAATTCCCAATTTCACAGTGGAAACTTATCGGAATAAGTGACACTTAAGTCTCCCATGTTGTAGGCCACTTAAGTTCCACTTACTCAGACAGTAAAACTGCGGCTAAAGTGTCAAAATAGGAAAATTAAGTGCCTCAATTTAATAAATAACAAAATTTTTATTCAACTATAATTATGATTAAATAAAACATTGTCATGCAAAGAAAGAGCTCATTCTAAATATCTGAATGCATTCATTACCATTTTTGCATTTGCCTACTTAAGACTAGAACGCTGCTGATGCGAAAAGAAAAATCCCACACAAAAATAACAGGAGTAAACAATAAACAAAAACTGTCGTTCTGGTTTTTTAGTTCTGCAGTGCATATGCTATTTGATAAGCGAAATTGATATGTAGCAAAATATTTGTAAAATTTGCAAAAATTACATTTCAGTTTTATTGGGTTTGTTTTTATTATTTTGTAATTGATTGATTTCTGTGCTTTAATTCTTTTATTTTTTTGTTCAAATAATTAAACTCATGCATTCAATTTAAATGTTCTATACGTTTATATTTTTGTTTGACCAAAATGCGGAGTGCATATTTATTTCTTAATTACATAGTCAAATACATATTTAATTTTTTTTTTCGTGGGAAAATTGTAGGATATTTTCCACAAATAAATTATAAAAAAGGGAATTTTTGGGTATATCACTAAGGGAAAATCTGCTCTCAAAGTCTGGCATCACTGGCCCCAGCTAAAAAATAAAACATTTATTATTTACTGTACATTACTTATCTAATAATAATAATAAAATAATAATTCTTCGGCTCATTAATTCTCCAGTTGAATTTTAATGCACATGCTACATTTCTTGAATTTTATATGAATTAGGTTTTGTAAAAATAAAAATTAAAATGGAGAAACCTTTAGAAACAAACGATTTATCTCAGCCATAGAAAAGAATTTACTTTGATTAAATTTATTTGAAGTAGTGAAAACAAATTCTGAATTGAAATAGGTTAATATAATTTCTTCTCAAAGAATAGCTGATTTCATTTAGGATTACTTGGATTAGTCGCATTATAACACGGCTAATCCGAGTAATCAATAATGTCGGCTCTGCGAAATTAGGCCCCAGGAAATAAGACCCCAAAAAAAAAATGAAATAGGGCCCCAAAATTGGGGCTTTAGTTCATTATGAAATTAGGTCCCATGCAACAAGGCCCCAACGAAATGAAAAAACGCCCCAAAAATAAACGAAACTATACCCCAATTTGTTTTGTCCATATTTGTAAATTTTTCTCAAAAATGAAATAATACCCCAATTTGTTTTGTCCGTATTTGTATATTTTTGTCAAAAATGAAATAATACCCCAATTTGTTTTGTCCATATTTTTTCTCAAAAATGAAATTATACCCCAATTTGTTTTGTCCATGTTTTTTCTAAAAAATGAAATATAACCCCGATTTGTTTTTACTGTATTACTATTTATTAACAAAAAATGATACAATATGCAAAAATGTCAAGCAAATACTTGCATTGTATCTTGTACAATTTGTCTACAGCATGGGCATTTGTAGTTCTCCTGGCCTTCAGAAATCGATTCCGCTTGAATTTTCATATTGCATTCAGCACAAATTTTTAAATGTTTACAAGGCAATAAAACAATATTTGCCCGCAAATCTTTACATATAACGCATATATGTTCGTCAATAGTTGATTTTTATCAGCTATTCTGTTACTAGCTAATGGTTTTAAACACAATATTTTACTAAATCTTTATAAACTGATTTTTGTTTATAAATCATTTTTTGGAGAGGAACATACAATAATTCACTATTCCTCCTTTTTCCCACAAACTTTTCAAAATTCATAATTAATATATATAGTTAATCAAATTTCACGCTTAATAACACTTCGTAATACCAAAGAATATAAAGTTACCAAGAAGTATTATCTGCATCTGAAAGAATTATTGAAAAGCCCATAAAAAAGCAAAAGCTCTGAGAGCGGGTCGCGATATTGGAACCCGCCATATAAACATTTTTAGTACAAAAATTTGTATGAGATGCGTCTTCTTGGTAACTTTATATTCTTTGGTAATACTGATTGAACCAGAGTGATGAAAGTTTTCTCTTAAAGATTCTTCATCAACTCGGTTTTACATTGAAACATGATTGCTGGGTCCACAATTAGCGGTATTTTTCAAACTCTGGGTCCTCGATTAGCGGATTTTCACAATACTTTTTGTGAAAACAATGATGTTTTAGCATAAACAATTAAATTATGCAAAATGAAATAAGGCCCCAAAATGTTTTTCCAAACAAAATGTAATTATACAAGTAAAACATGCAAAATGAAATAAGGCCCCAAAATATTTTTCAAAATAAAATGAAATTAGACCCCAAAATTAATGTTGGGGTCATATTTCATTGGGGTCTTATTTCATTATGAAATAAGGCCCCAATAAAAAAATGAAGAAAGGCCCCAAGAAATGAAATAACACCCCAAAATTTAAAAATTTTCGTTGTTGTTGTTTAGCATTAAATGATTTGGGGCCCTATTTCATTTTTTTTTGGGGTCTTATTTCCTGGGGCCTAATTTCGCAGAGCCAATAATGTCATATGAAAGAAACCGCGGAAAATTTAAAAGTTATATAGCTGATTTCTGTGACAAATTCTCTAAAATGCTTTTATGTCAAAATTTTGCTAAGGTTTAAGCTGATATTTGGAGAAAAAAGGGTGGGCTTAAATTAGCGCAGATGCGTAGGCACTAAAAAGTATGATGAAAACACAAAAAACTTACCTTATGGAGATAATTTTATGAACTATAATTCATTTTTAACCGTCCCTTGATAATGCTTACTTGATCATATAGATAAGTAGTTCTCAACCTACTCTGTCTTTGAAAGACTTTTTGAAAACAAACAAAAATTATATAGTATATAGGGCGCCTATTTTTCCCTATTTAGGAGGGAGGTGTGTACATAATATTGTAGAAATACAAATTTTACGGCAAAATGTTCTATTAAGGTACCAGCTGCCACAGAACAGTTGTTTTGGTTTTCTATTTTTCTTAACGGCTTAGATGGTTTTCATATCTATAAGTCAAAATAATGTTTTATATACCTATCTAACAATTTAAAAAAAACTACTTCAGAACTAGTCAATGATATTTTTTAGAACTTCAATTTTTAACCCCATATTAATAACTGTACTTAAATTTGCCAATTTTTTTTCTTAAAAATAATTTTCTGTACAAAATTGTTTTTTTTTTCAAAAAATCGCAACAACTATTTTTATTTTTTATTTATGTTTGGTATAAGTACAAGCTGTGCATATCGTTTATATCAAAATATTTTCTGAAGTTTTTAATAAATTAATCTAATAACATAATATTGATTTAAAAAAAATTCAGACTAAGGGCCAGTTTCACAGTGCACACTTTACAAAATAAGTGGCACTTAATTTTCCCTTTTTGGCACTTTATCTGCAGTTTTTCTGTCTGAGTAAGCGGAGAATTAGAGACTTAGGTGTTACTTATTTCGATACGTTTAAACAGTGAAATTATGCATTAGTTTTCCATATTTGGCATTTAAGTGGCATTTAATCGAGTGTGAAACTGGGCCTTAGCTTTAAACTTTAAAGGTGTTTTTAAGAGGCGCAGATTACTTTAAATTGAAATAATACACAGAAGAATGTTTTCAATATCGATGAAATTTGTTTTATTTGACAGATAATTTTTATGACATTAATGCTTGAATGTGGCGTAATTTGGTGATCTAATTTTCACTCACTTCGCTGTAAATCAGGCATTTGTTTCGGCAAAAAGGCAATAATCTAATGCCGTCAAATCACACGAATGAAGTGGCCAGTTAACAGGTTCCTTTTGTGAAATTAATCGGTCGTCAAATGTTTTTCAGTAAATTAATTGTATTTATTGTGCCGCTGCCATCCTGCTGAAACCACATGTCTGCAACAATTATGCTTTCCAATTGACGCACGAAAAACTTAGTAATAAAATTTCTGTACCGCTCACCGTTGAGTGCAACGTTCTTCACATAATCCGTTTTTGAAGATATGTATGTCAACATAATATGATTATAACAGCCCAAAAAAGCGTACCAAACGTATAGCGTATTGACCATTTAACCAAATTTGAGCTTTATCTCTTTAAAAAAAAGTCAATTGAAATGCCCGATAAATTTTTCGAATAGAGCTTTGTTTTTCGCAATAAATTTGAACAATTTTCAAACTTTTGTTCCGGCATCAGTCTATTTATGATGAATTGTCAAACTTAAAACCTCAAAAGAACCTAAAATTTAAAACTTAATTGTTGGTAGGAGGGATAAAATTTTGCATTTCTTTTAAAACATGACAAATAGACTTTAAAGCCACATAAGTGATAAGACCAAGTACATACATACGTGCGACCTATAGTCATGGCATAGCAGTTGAAGTAAGAGGAATTCACTAAATGGAAGCCTTTAATGAATTAAACAAACAATCAAAAGTTTAGTTTTTTTATTTGAATAACTTTAAACTTCCAAGAAATAAATCTACCTACATATTTTCAATTTTACAATTTGTAAACCAATATTTTTTTTTCGGTGAAATAAACTCAAAGAGGTCATAAATCAAGAATTGTTTCCATCGACACAAAAAATGTGTCTGTTCAAATAACCAAAAGAATAATAGCAAATAACATATTCAAAAGCACCACCATCATTGTCAGTAATTGTGACCAGAAAAAATGATTTTTAAAGATTCCGATATCCTCACAAAACAAAACACATTTTAAATTCAATGCCTCTGTTTCCACAAGGTTGGCATATTTAAGGCATCAAGTTTAAACTTTAGACAGAGTAGCTATACATAACAAAACCAAAAAAATCTCCCTCCCATCCAACAATATTTCTTCTTTTAAAATGTTTGATCCCTATTCATTTTTTAAGATTTTCTTTTTTAATGCTTTGAAACAAGCTTTAAATATATATCTTTATTTGCTGCAAAAAAGGCCTATCTTAGCCTCTCGTTTAATTTGTCTTGAAATCCCTTTCAATATTCTAAGAAATTTATCATCGTATTATCTTGTGATTCACTTTATTTTTCTCCAGGCTCAGAAAACACAAAAGTCAGTCATTTCCTTTTGGGCACATTTTTATACGCATAAAAATGCCAAAAGCTCCCCCCAACGAAGATAAATCGAGGCATTAAGGCTTTTACTTTCAAAGGCATTCAACGAAGACCTCTTCGGAGATTAATCAATCATATTGGCCTGGCTGGATAGGGGTTTTGGTTTGGGTTTTGAATTTGAGTTCGGGTTCGTGTTCGGGTCTGGGACCGGGACCGGGTCCGTGTTCCTAACCCACACAACCAGCTGGTATGAATTTGTAGTAGATTTGAGTGTAGGACGTTATATAGGTGTTCCTGATATGATGCTGCCTTGCTATCAGTGGTAATTGCCGAACGAATGGGAATTCGTGACGCGAACCTTTTTGACCATGATGTTTATATTTAGATGTTTTTACTTTTTTTTTTTTGTGTTGTTGCCCAGTTCCCACCCACCCATGCGGCCTTAACAACAACTGGTGATTTATCTTAAGACATGCTACTGTTGGAATTTTTACACACCGGATAAACTTTTATATACGTACGCCGTACATATATAATATATGCATATATATAAAAGAGCTTTGATGATTTAAGGAAAATCGCAACCAACAAAATGGGAAGCACGAACAAAAAACTGACATTGATCATCTCAATCAATTAAGTGCTGTCAATTGTGTTGTGAAAGAAGAAAAATTCGATTTGACTTTTGTTCAAGATTATATGCTTAAGTTTAAGAACACAAGATTGATTTTTCACATTGTCATCTCGAATTGGGTTGAAGGGCAAGAAGGATAACTACTTAACATTGATTTCTATATATCCTTTCGCATACTCACTTGATATAATGGTGAGAATTATATATACCATGAATGTTTGTATTTTATTTCATTTTTGTAGAAGTGATGTGTGAATTAGGATTTTTTCCTGAACAAAAAAAAAATAAATAACAAGAATTATTTCAATTTCAATTATAGTTTTTTGATGTATATAAAATATTTTATTAATTTCAGAACCTCATGGTCAGGAAATTTGTAGATTTCCAGACGTATATCTATAACTGACTCTTGAAAATGTTTTTTCTTTAATTTGTTAATTTTTCATAAATAATTAACTCATTCTTTTTTAATTAATTAAGCTACAAATAAATAAATAAATAACTGCAGCTTAACTTGTCATGGTTTTTAGAAAAAAATGTCTTTCGACTTGGTGCAGAAACATTATAGACACAAAATGTAATATATGATACTTTCAATTGCACATTTATCGTGAACTTATATTTTTTTAACATTGTTGTTTAGCCGAAATATGAAGCAATTACTTTGAATAAGAAAGTGGTGTTTATCTCAAAAAATTTTGTTAAAAATTACACAAATGCTCCAACGTTGAACATTCGACAAATTATTACCTAGATTACAGAAAAAAAAATGGCCGTTCAATGCCTCTAGTTTCTTGGAATGTATGTATTTTAGCATTCTGAACTTGAAAATCACATTAAAAAAATTAGAGTGTGGATTTTTTTTGTGTTCTCTATATTCAAAAGCAACTTCAAAGATATAAACGAAGCTAATCTGGTTTTTGACGAATTAGATTGAAACTTGTAAAATCCCCATTGAACATTTCGACAAAAAAAAAATGAAATCATAAAAAATAAGTTTTGTTTTAATTTTGTAGGTATATATTATTTATAGATATACTATTAAAAAAAAGAAGATATTTACAGTTAAATCACCAATAAAACAGTCCCAAAGTTATGGCCATTTAGGTGCAAGGATGAATCAGTATCTACAGCTATGGCCAAAATAATAAGAACAGTTACAACGTGAATGAAACAACAAAAAGCAACGCTTTCATTTTAGAGAAGTAAACAAAAATCGTTGTAAGATAACTGTTCTTTATATTCTCTTTAGTTATATATATTTTGTATTGATAAAAACAAAGAACAATGCGATCAGTTGCAATTCATTTGTTCACGGTGATATATCTGTTTGGCCAAAAAAATAAGAACAGTCAAAAAAAAGTTTAAAAGTTTTGCAATTTAGATTTTACAGGAAAAAAAAATAGGTAAATAATAAAGTTCTATTATTTAACTACTTATAACTAAAATAATTTTATTTTATTGAAGAACGTTATGGGAAAAAATAAGCATTGCTCGGAATCTCAGCGTCAAGCTATTTTGGTGTTGTGCGAGCAGGGTGAGTCAATTCGGAGCATTGCCAGAATAGTCAAATGCTCCTCTACAATGGTTTTTCAAGCGTTACGACCAATAAAAACTATTGAAACTAGAGGTCGCCCATCAAAATTGTCAGAAAAAGACAAAAGGGCCTTGGTAAGAAAAGCTAAGGAAAATCCTTTTATGTCATCGCGTGACCTATCACATGAGACTGCTGTGGCAGTAAGTTCCAGGACAATCCGGAGAGTTTTGCTTGAGTCAAAATTACCAGCTCGATCGCCAAGAAATGTTTCACATGCCCTTTGATCCATTGAAAGAGGTAAAACAATGGCGAAATGTGTTGTGGAGTGACGAAACAAAAATCAATCTATTTGGAATGGATGGGAAACATTTTTTTCGTCGCCCAAAAGGTGAAGCGTACAATCCACGATACACCAAGCCGACTGTGAAACATGGAGGTGGAAGTCTGATGATATGGGGTTGTTTTTCTTGGTGGGGAATAGGTCCAGTATTTCTCATTGATGGAATAATGACCAAGGAAACTTATGTCGGGATTTTAAGAGATACAATGCTACCATGGGCCGAAGAAAATATGCCCTTAAAGTGGCGATTCCAGCAAGATAACGACCCCAAACACTCGGCAAAAGTAACAAAAAGATGGTTTGAAGAGAATGGAATTGATGTTTTGTCGTGGCCCTCGCAGTCTCCGGATTTGAATCCGATTGAAAACTTGTGGAACTACCTCAAAATTGAAATAAGCAAGCGGCATCCATCAAACAAATCGGATTTGTGGAAGTTTGTTCAGGAAGTTTGGTATTCAATCCCACCTGAAATATACCAAAGATTGGTGGACTCTATGAGTCGTCGAACGACCTCAGTCATTTTAAATAAAGGATTTAAAACTAAGTACTAAGTAATTAAATGAAAAAAAAAAATGAAAATAAATTAAAAAAAAATATTAAAACGGTATTTATTTACTATTTTGTCAAAGTGTTCTTATTTTTATGACCAGGTTTTTTTATATTAAATTAATAATTTTCGATTGAAAATAATAAATAAATTGATATTACCCTGTAATAACGGTTGGAATTTAAAGTTAACATACTAAACTATCTTCTAAAAATATAAAATATTCATTCAACACAAAACAAACGTAACATCAAATAAAAGTAGCCAATCGTGTTGAGTGTTCTTATTATTTTGGCCATAGCTGTATGTACCTATACAGATATTCTTTTTGCTGTTACGATTTTCTTGAAACTTGCGTTTTTTTTTTATTCTCCCGAAACGTTTTTTTTTTTTTTTTTTTTATTTTCTTAGGACCAAAAATAACGGTACCTGCCGCACAATTTTTTTAGCAAATAATGAAAATCTAATATTTTTATGAAAAACTAGTTCACAAATTTTTGTTTAAAAATTCAATATTTTTTTATACAAAAAGGCTACCATTTTATAGAAATCAAATTTCCGAAAAATGTACTGTTTTCGTTTTCGATTTTCTCAAAAACGGTTGTAATGATTTTGATAATTTTTTTCGTGGAGAATTAAAAAAAAAAAAAAAATTTAAAGTATGCTATACCAAAATTTCAAAAATTCTTCTTTTGGATTTTTAAAAAAAGTTTCAAATATTAACATTGAAAATGTTTATAGGGTCGTTTTGAGAAAAATATGGTGTTACCAAAATGATTAAATGAACAAATGAATCATCATCATCATCAATCATCATCATCATCATCATCATCAATATAATAAAACGACAAACACGAATTTTGGGGTACCATTTACGCGGTCTACAAAAGCCAAAAGTATATAAATTATATGTCGATGGAAAGGTTTTTTTGCATAGAAGTGCACAAAGCAAACATTTATTAAATAATTTTACCACAAAGACTAAAAAACAATAAAGTAAAATTGCATTATAAGTGCGAGGAGAGCGAGAACCATAGCAAGAGCCAGAGCGAGACCGAGTATTTGTTCACAAACTTATTATATTTTCGTTAAATGCAATGGTTCGTGCATTTAATATATTCGTTAAGATGGTTAGTGAATTCGAGTGAGGGATTTTTGTGGGAAGAATTTTATTTCTGAGGATTTTTTTCTGTTGTGTTGGATTTTCGGCCATTGGTCGATTTAATGCGAGGAAGCATAAATTATGTATAGTTGTAGGTATATTGGTTTTGCATGGAAATATTCTGCAATCTATTGTGTCTCTCGCTCATTGGGTGTTGTTTTTTAAATTGAAATAAAATGTGGGCAAAAAAAGGAAGAATGCTTTCAATTTGTAAAGGGTGATTTTTTAAGAGGTTTAGAACTTTTTAAAAAAAAAAAACACAAAAAATTCGAAAAAATGAATGAAATATTTATTTGAATCGGTAGTTTGAACCTTGCAATTTAATGTTTAAAGATAATTTCATGCAAATGTTGACCGCGGCTGCGTCTCAGGTAGCCCATCCGCTGAGTCCAATTTTGGCATACTCTTTCACACATATCGGCCGGTATCTCACGAATGAATGCATGGATGTTGGCTTCCAGTGCGTCAATCGAAGCGGGCTTGTCCCTATAGACATTAGCCTTGACATACTTCCACAAAAAATAGTCTAATGGTGTCAAATCGCACGATCTAGGCGGCCAATTGACCGGCCCGAAAAGTGAAATTAACTGTTCACCAAACTCGCCTCGCAATTGCGCCATTGTTTCGCGTGCTGTGTGGCATGTGGCACCGTCTTGTTGAAACCACATATCATGCAAGTGAAGAACTTCCATTTCGGGCAAAAAAAAGTTTGTTATCATCGCTCGGTAGCGTTCACCATTGACAGTAACGCTGCGATTCGCATCATCTTTGAAGAAATATGGCCCAATAATGCCGCCGGCCCATAAACCGCACCAAACAGTGGCTTTTTCGGGATGCATTGGTAGCTGTTGCAATGCTTCTGGCTGATCTTCACTCCAAATGCGGCAATTGTGCTTATTTACGTACCCATTCAACCAAAAATGAGCCTCATCGCTGAACACAATTTTTCGATGATGAACATTTCGAACCGAGCACGAATTTTGATAGTAAAATTCAATAATTTGCAAGCGTTGTTCATTTGTAAGACGATCCATGGTTAAATTGCAAACCAAACTAAAGCTGTTTGACAGTGACACAAGGTACTAAACACACGTCAGCTGTCAAAACCAGTGTTGCCAAAACCAAACCAGCTAAAAAATCACCCGTTAGATGTAGTGTGAGGGATGTTTAAGCTGAGGCGTGGAACAATAACTTTTTGTTCACTAACCATCTTAACGAATATATTAAATACACGAATCAATACATTCGACGAGTATTATTTTTGATATAAATTTAATTGGTCTTTATTGACTACTTCCGGGATGGTCTTGGGACCAGTGGTTCTGGGATCGGCTAAACCCAACCCGGCAGCGCGGCGTTCAGTGCTGCAGGAAATAATAAAAAGTAGCTCATATAATAATAATTAGCTCAGTTTTTCTCCACGCTCAAGACTGCTTTTAAACGATGATATTATTCTTGCGATTTTTTACTTAATGTTGGAGTATCCACCTCCAAAAATCGTATGCGTCGAAAAATAAAGTTTTCTAGAATTTCATGTGAATTAAAATATATTTTCTAGAAGTTGTTTTTCAATTAGACGATAATGTTATTAGCACTCGAGTTTCGGGGGCTGGACGTACTAGTATATAACAAATGAACGAAATGAACTCTAGCGTCAGGATCGAATTTTTGGTTGGTGTTACCAAAGAAAATGCCAAAATGAACCTAAAGACACAATCGATGAATCGTACCTACACGTAGATCGTCGCCAACCGACGAGCTTCAGTGGAGGATAGTTGAATTTGTATGAAATCTTAAAATAACTCGATTTGACCACACTTAGAAGCCTTTTACTCAGGTTATAATTACCGGATGCTTAATGTTAAGATATATAATTAAAGATAAAATGACAGGCTACAAATCTGTATCAAAATGTTTGCAAAAGCTTACAAAATTTCATACTAAAAACGTGAAAGATTGGCTTTTGAGAACTAATTTCATCACGGCAAATGACGTGAGGAACAAGAAAACAAAAAGAAAAAGAAAAAAACATACCCACAAAGAATATACATTGCTGTAAGGGTGTGGGCAAGACGTTGGTTGGAGTGGAATGTGTGCAATAAAAAACCACCACTGCACTGTGGCTGGTGGCAAACAAAATTGGCTTCGCATCGGGAAAAAAAATTAAATACATACATACATAACTACATTATTAAGTAGGTTAGGTATGTCTGTAAAATGTTATGTTGATTAAATTGTTGTAGGTATTTTGCAAATATTATTCGTAATGGTACGATTAGGTTGGTTTGGTTGGCTTATAACTTCTGTTCTAACAATCGGATATTTAAAATAAAGGTCTTAAAATGAAGGTAAAATATCAAACTAATTTATTCAGTTAAAAAATAATTGAAATAACATAAAAGTGTAGGTGAAAAACGTTTAGGTTTAATTCATCAAAATAAATAATTGCAAAAATTGAAAAATTGAATAACAAAATATGAACTGAGACCTATACTTGAACCTCTATGATTATAACTTATAACTTTAGTTCTATAAGGGCCAGATGTTGAAGGTTAATGTATTTAATTTTTATTATTTAAATTAAGGCTAGAGGTAGGATTAACCTAGCGAAGCAACTTAAATATAATACCTAATCGAAAAGGATTTGGTATCTTCTATTCTAATTATCGGATCTTTGAGGTTAATGTGTAAGAATTAAGGTAAAATCTCAGGCTACAAATTTATGTGACAAAACAACATCTAAACCAATGCGTTTTTTGAACTTGACCAACGTATAAACCAATGCGACTTTTGAACTTGACCTACGTCTACACCAATGCGATTTTTGAACTTGACCAACGTCTTAACCAATGCGATTTTTGAACTTGACCTACGTCCAAACCAATGTTATTTTTGAGCCTGAAATATGCAAAGGTACCTACTTGCGTTTCTCTTTAATAAACTTACAACATTAGTTCTAAGTTGTTGAAGGTTAATTTATTTAAGTTAACGTTAATCAGTCTAGAGGTAGGATTAACTTACCTAAGCAACTTAAATATAAATATCGAAAAGGGTTTATTTGGTAAGCTCTTATCTTCTGTTCTAATTATCGGATCTTTGAGGTTAAGGTCTTAGAATTCAAGTAAAATCTCAGGCTATAAATTTATGTTACAAAACTTTAGCTACGTCTAAGCCAATGCGATTATTGAACTTAGAATATTCATAGGTACTGCAATATAATTGAACTTCTTTAATAAAACTTATATATATTAAGTTCTAATGTTCAGATGTTCAAGGTTAAAGGTAGAACTATAATAGTCGGATGCCGACCTAAGTGCTCGTACGAAACGAAAGTCGAAACGAATACAAAGAATTCATATGACGTGCCCATAATTCAGTTTTGCTTCGTTTTGGCTAATTTTTTACTTTTGCTTTCGGAAGTGAAGAGCGCTCACCGACCGCTCCATGCGTATAAGTGAACTGAGAGAATTTTCTTCCAACATCTTCCGACTATTACAGTTCTACCTTAAGGTCCACAAATGAAAAAAAAAAAAAACGATTCAATTTGGTTGTCAACTCAGCTGTCAACTTAATTGGTGCTTTGCTTTTCATATACTCAGATAAAAGAATACTGCTTAACTGTCAAAACCATTTATATTGTCTTAAGAAATTACACGACTCGAGTTTATTAAATTTGTTAAAAGATGAGTTCAAAATGCAAAATATTATAGAATACCTAAAAACAATTAGGTAAATCAGGTTTGCATTGAGTTTGAGCTACACATCAAATTATTTATAAATTTGGTCTCGCGTTAAAAAGGGTTGACTTTGATAGTAAATCAAATAACTTGCCTATATATAAATATAGTTCAATAAGTTGAGAGACTTGTAAATCAATTTGAGCAAATTTGAGCAAATATTTGAATTTCTTCAACATAAACGCTGTGATTAAATAAACTGAACTGAACAACATTAATTTAACCGCCAACTGGGATTCGACATTAAAAATATCTACATATTGTAATTTCAGACTGAAGAATGGTTTCTTAGACATCTTCAGAAGTTTTGGCGCAACTATAGGATAGAAAGTAGAAATCACCAAGATTATTTATGTTTTTATTTTATCGAGCTAACACAAGTCATTTTCAATGTCCCCATAGTTACTCTATGAGTGAAATCTGTAAATTTTTAAAAAAAGTTTCAAATATTTTTTGAGATCTTAATAATTCGAAAACAACTTGATCGATTTTTATTAAACCCAGAAGTTTTTTTTAATATTATCTACCAGATTTTAATTAAAAATTATTCTTATAAACAAAAATAACGGTACCCTGCCATACAAATGTTTAAGAACCGGTAAGGAAAATCTCATTTTTCTCAAAAACTGCTCTTGGGATTTTGATTAAAATTTGTATATGACCTTATATCAGTGCGATCTACCATATTATTGGAGAAACAATTGTATCCACTGAATAAAAATGGTATCTCTCATAGAAACATTTCTTTGGTTTTCTCATTATCTGTTTAACCGATTTTAATGAAATTTTAAACAAGAGCTCCTATTATAAGTTTCAAATACATTGCATAAAATTTTATAAAAAAAAACAAATTTTTTTCAATAATTCGAAAATGGGTACCTACATAAATGATTTTTTTTTTTAAGAATTTATTTTTGACTCCGCATTAATTAACACTAAAAAATTGTGTACCATTAATTCTTAATAATGTTTTCAAAATTTTAGATATATGTATCTAGATACATATAATATACAAAAATATTAATTAAAAAAACCGTTAAAACGATTAGAAATAGAAAAAGGCACAGAAATATTTTAGATACTTTTTGGCTCAGAAAAATAGCTATAAGCGAGATAAACGCGAAATATACATAGCTTTTCATTTTGACAGATTTTCGACAGCATCTTTTTAATGCAAAAAGTTTTCAAAAAATGTTTGTTAGCAAAAAATTTAGAAAATATTCTCATACCTACATTATAGGTACAAATGAAAGGAAACGATAAAATCGCATTTAAACGATATAATCTACGGTGGACAACACTTTAATTTATTTTATTAAGACTTTTAAATTTATACTCTGTAAAATATTTTTATTATAAAAAAAAATGAAAAATCGGCGCATAATTTTTTATAAATATTTTTTCTTACATAACATTATGTACAAATTATGTTTTATTTTACTGGACCCGAAAATATCAGGTATAGGGAAACTTAGAAATATTGTTATAACTTAAAGAAGAACTTCGAGACCTCGTTAACAGATCTTTTTTTAGATATTTTCTTTATTTATTAGAAAAAAATTTAACTAAATTTAAAATGAAAAAAAAAGAATGCTGCGTGCAGTAGGTGTTCTTAGTAACGACTTAATTAAAAATTATATGCTTATGGTCACATCTTGACTATAAACGAAGTTGTATTTTAAAATAATAATATTACTATAGCTTTCAATTTCATTTTTATTATTTTTATTAAATGGGAGAAAATAGGCTCTTATATTGAAAAGTTTTTTAAAGAAAATTAAAGAAAAAATATGTATTAATAAATGATTTACTTAAAGAAAAAAATATAAATAAATATGTTAATTAATCAATGGATTATAATTAATCCATATAATAATATGAGAGATATATCTTACCATATTATATAAATTTCACATTAGGTGTGTTTTATTCATTGCTGCATAGCCAGCGCAGCACAAGTCTGAATAAAACGAAAGCTCACTCTATACGTTAATTTCAATAATTGAAAGCTCTATCGCCAGCACAACCTTCTTTATTTTTACTGATTTCTTTTTCGCCAGCAATCAAATTGTTTTTGTTTGCCAAGGGAAATTTTGCTGCGCTGGCTATGGAGCAATGAATAAAACACACCTATTGTCAAAGTTAAATGGTTAGTTCACAATTTTTTAGATTCAACAAAAACTGCCTCCCCTTGGCCCCTTTTGTGAAAAACTAGGGTAATTCTTCAGAGAAAAGGATAAAAAATTGATTAAAATTCTCCGAAGCTTGGAAAAATATTCTATACTCATCGCACCTCCCACAAGATTTTGTATTACTTTTCAAAGCTGGGGGAACTAGTAACTATAACATGCATATATATCTCAAGTTTTGTTTTTTGCTCTTAATTCCAAAACCTCCATGTGAGTATTTTAATTTCCAAAATGTTAGAATCTCAAACTCTCCAAAAGCAAAAAGCATCACAAGTTAAACAAATTAAAATATTTCTGATGGACAGAATCAAAAGCTTTCCCAAAAATATCACTTCCTATCCTAAATAAGTCTTCTTTATTGTCGTTTAATAAAAACACAAAACTTCATATAATTTTTCAGCTGAAAAAGCAAATGCTTTTGTTCAAAAACGCCTGCCAAATATACCAAAAGTTCTGTATCTTTTATGTAAGGATTAACTTTAAAGACACCCAAGATTCCTTAATCAGTTTAAATGAGTTGTGAAAATACTCTTGATGTCGTAAACATTTTGCAAGGCATATCTAGACGTACCTATATATCTTTTGTTTGTCATGTATAGGATTAGAATTTGAGTTTATTACAATTTCCCTAAAAAATGACAACAAAAAGTATTTAAGAAACTTTTATTGAGTGGGCAAATCATAAAGTTTATATCCATATCTACCTATAAAAATGTACAGTTGATATTTCTTCTCCATGAGTATGAACGATTTCGTATACGAATTCTCGTTGATCCAGTTATATATTATTTTAACCAGTTCATCTCCATGATGCTTGAGGAAAGAAAACTTTCATTTTGCCCATCAGGATGTCGTCTTTTTATATAGATACAAAAATATAAAAAAATAAAAATGATAAAATACAACGAATAATGAGGTGAATATAAACTCATTAAGACATCCTCTCTGATGCTTAAGTCAAGAAGAGGAAACGAAGGCATAATTTTCATTCAACTGTCGTCGTATACTATATGTACGTGTTTTCACTCTTAGATTGCTACAAAACACCGCGACTGTGGTGCAAAGGATAAAACGTGTCACCATCAACAATATTTCTTATTAAAAGAAATAAACCGTCTATGGCCTTAAAGACGTTTAAAAAATTAAAAAAAAAGAAAAAAACAACACAATCTCGTTGAAAATTAAAAAAAACAAAAAATAAATAAAAGAAGATACGACAACACAGCCTCTCTCTCTCCATATAGCTGGAGGTATTAATTCGAGACAACAGGACTGACATGCAACAAAACAAACAACATGAATCTCCTGCGGATTTTATATCCGCAGAAGTTTATTGGATGATGGCATTTATTTTGCCATAAAGCGATAAAATCCTATTTTTTTTATCGTTGTATTAGTGTATAGGATAATAGACAAAAATGGGTCAAAAACAAAGCGCACCCCAAGACGAACAAAGTAGATACTCTTCGAGGACAATAATTCAAGAAAATGCAGAAAACTAAATATATAGAAGAAAGAAAATAACAATAGAATAGCAACATGGAGGAAGGGGTGGGAGATATTTCACCCCAGGTTAACTCGACATGGGATATAAATTTGCAAAAATATCTATCTACATTGCATCCAAAGGATATAAAAAAAAACACAAAAAAAAAAGAATTCCCTTCTGTGCAGAAATTCCGAAGAAATTTTCCGCGTGACGTTCGCATTAAAGGTGTCCTCGAGGCAAAGTTTCCTTTCTAACGGTTAAGTGGAATTTATTTAAGAAGAAAAGCTAGCCGGCCAAAATGTTTCTATTTCAAGCACATGCTGGCACGGCTTGTACTATGGCTGTTTTATATATTGTAGATGTACATACATATATGGAAGTTCTTTTGAAGTCCTGACCTCAATAGAAAATAACATTATAAACCATTGCCGGCTGTTATGTTATTAAAGGCCTCGCAACAAATTCAACTTAAAATCGTTTTTAATTTTAATAAAATTCGAAATTAATTTTTAAAATATCTAAATATTTTTGTCAAAAAAGAATTAAATATAATAATAGATATAAAGTTTTTATAGTTTAATGAGTTTAACGAGACTGACAAAAAAATAGTTAAATTAGTCACAGAAGTAATATTTTGTTACTTTTAAGTCCATTTTAAAAAACGTGCAATATTAAAAATTTAAGTTTATCAATAAATCAAATTGAAATCAGAAAGTCAATTTTAAGTTAGGAAGATTCTCAAAAACCTCTTAAACTTAGACTTGTTGAGCTACTCTTTTTAATGCAAAATTTGATGAATTTTTTTTATTTATAATAAAGTGGAAAATTAAATACTTTTTAAGTTAAGAGGTAAAAATATGAATTAAGAAAGTTGTTTTTTTCGAAAATTTTAAAACTTAAGATGAATTAGTGTACCTAAATTAAAAAGTGAAAATAAATGAGACTTACGATGGAATTAAATAACATTAAAAAATAAAAAAATTTGCAAAACATAATTCATAAATAAAAATCGCATTATTCGAAATATTTAAGTAAAAGAATAGCTAGTTTTGAATTTAAATCCAAACTTCAGTCGAAAATATCCTATTGTGTTACGAAATGTTACAAATACCCGAACCTCGCATTTAGTATAGGACAAGTTTTTAGTTTTAATGTTTAGGATGCATCAGTGTGAGTATACGACATGATTTTCAAGGCTATAACCCCCGCCCCCATTTGGCCACCATATTGAAAAAGAGGAAAGAAACCCCTTTTCACAATATCTTGAGATATTTCTCCGACAAAAAAAAATTAGGAACCTTTTTGTAGAGAATTTAATTTTCTACAATTTTGGATAAGAGACTTTTTACCGTTAAATTGAAAATAAAAAGATATAGCCAATAACCGACGAATATTTAAAAAAAAAATAAAGGGTTACAGCTTTTTTTCTAGCAGTTTTATTGAAAAAACACTTCAATAGAGGTCCTTCCTACTACATCCCTTGAAAGTTGAAATTTTAAGTAATTAAAATCTCTTTAATCATAACATATGTATTTCTTATGTCCGCCAAATGCCACACCCACTTTTCTTATATTTGAGTTTTTTCCTTATATACATTATATCTATAAATAAATTTGTTTGAAAGTTGAATTTTTTATTCAATTTATTTTTATTTTATTTTACTTTATTTTATTTTATTTTATTTTATTTTATTTTATTTTATTTTATTTTATTTTATTTTATTTTATTTTATTTTATTTTATTTTATTTTATTTTATTTTATTTTATTTTATTTTATTTTATTTTATTTTACCTATACACAAATCGTCCCCTATCTCACATTAATGTTTTTTCACATTTTACAATAACGCTGTTTTAAATGTTTTTGATCTTGTTAAAACGTTGTTTTTTTGTTTAATTTTTTGATCGGATTTTTCTAAGATATCAAAAAACTGTTGAGTCAGTTTGTGAGATTAGGAACGATATATACAATACTTATTTAAATTTTTCTGTCATTTAGTATTTTTGGTAATAAATGCGCCCCTGTTCATAAAACAACAACTTATTTACTTATAATGTATTAGAGAGATTTTCTGAATTGCCTCGAGTGCTTTGACAAAAGTTGGAAAAAAAAAAATAAAAAATAATTTGGATTATAAGTCCTGGTACCTATAACTATAAAAGTGTTGAGCTTGGTATACGTGTCAATAATAATTAATTAATTGCTTTGAATTGATTTTCCTTCAACACTGCAAACATACTGTTTCAAGCTATAAGCCAGGTATAGTTGTTTTGTATATCGAAAGCTACGTGTTCTCAACGTTAAATGTTTTCGAATATTGTTGTTGGTCATATTCATAAATCATGACTTTGTAAGTAGCAACAAAATTGGGTGTTTAGTTTTTAAGTGTTACTTTACCACCCTTTTTCAAATAACTTAAATAGTTTTCAATAAAGAGAGAAAAAGGTGTTGTGATTTTCTCTGCTCAATAAAATAAGGAAAGGTAAAATTAAATGAAGCAACTGATGAAGTATATAAAAGGTAAACAGGGGGGGGGGGGTGTTGCCTGCAGTTGTTTGCACTTACAGACAAGAAGGAAATAAATTTTATAAGAGTATCTAAAAAAAAAAACAGCGCATCCTTGCACTCGATATTTAAAATGGACAAGTAAAACTTGTTTTAAGATTTTTTTTCTATTTTTTTTGTTTTGGAATATTTTACCTTAGAATAAAATTAATTTAATATTAACGCTGATGTTGTAAGCTTTTTGAGTAATTTTTAACTATTTTAAAACATTCTAACGACACAGTGTCAGCAAAATAGTTTGTTTACCTTTTTTGTTGTTGAAAGAAAAAAAAGGAAAGAAAACGGTTTTAATTTTAAAAATTAATTGATATTGGATATCGAAGGGAAACGCTTCAAGTGAAAGGTTGATGTAATAGCTTTCTGCAGTGCTCCGTTTTTTTCACAATAAAACTTTTAATATCATCTTGCAATGGGTTACGGGTCGTATAAATGGTGGGTTGAGCTGGCGTGCTTACAGTAGATGTTGTTGATTATATGGAAACAAATTTTTTAAAAATTAAAGTTTAGATTAGTATGTAGCTGTCTAATTTAAGATTTTTTTTTACTTTTGATGCTTTCATGTCAACGAAACTCGTAATTTTGTATTTAAATAACTTAGGGCTTCTATATAGCCAACAATTTTTTTTCCATGCAACTTTTTTTATATTCAAAGTTTTTTATGAAGAGGATTAATTTCAAAAAAATAGAGACGATGAACTAAAATAAGTAGTTATCAACTTATTTATAAAGATGTACATATGTATGTACCTATGTATAACGCATCATCCATACTTGACTGATTATGATAAAACTAAAAAAAAATTACATTTGAGAATCCTATATATACACATATTTAAATTTCAAATTCAAACGTGTCAGTAAGTAAATAAAAAAAAAATGGCAGCAAAGCATTAATTTTTTTTTAATTTTTATAATTATGGTGGCATTGGAAATCACTTTTATTTGATAGATAATAGATAGATAGATCGATAGTCTCCTATTGTTGCATTTAAACTTCACAAGCTGTCTTAGAGACCATTCTATCAATCTGCAGTACCAATATGTACATACATATATCACTTCCCACATGGCATTTTTTACTTGCAATGTAGGCAAGTTACATACATACATATGTACATATGTATGTAAATGGTTTCGTAAAAAAAACATCGAACTGGAGTATAGTTAACATTGCGATGATAGCGAAGTCGACAAAAAAGTGGGTCTCGGAATTCTGTCGGACTGTCCTTTCAGCTACAGTCCCAACGGGTGGGTCGATTTTCTTTAAACTAAAAACTAGTTTTTTTTTAAAGCATTCCCCCGAAACATTTTTCTCATTTTTTTTCGAGACCAAAAATAACGGTAGGTACCTGCGGTTAAAAATTTTTTTTTTCCAAAAAATGAAAATCTTATTTTTCTCAAGAATGTGCCTACAACTTTTGTTTTTAATTCAGTAATTTTCTTTAACAAAAAGGCTACTAATTTATAAAAAGAAAGTTATTAACAGTAATTCTATTTTTTCGATAGTCTCAAAAATGTTTCAACTGATTTTGATCAATATCTTAATAGAGAATTTTTCAACCAAAAACCAAAATTGTCTAATTTTCGTTTTTTTTTGGTTTGAATAAAACTTAATAAGAACTCAATAATTTTAAACTTTATTAAACTCAGCATTTTCTTAACATTATCTAGTGGATACATACAAATTACTTTTATTTATGTATGCACAAAAAATGACGGTACCTCCCAAGTGTTTAAATACTGGTAAGGAAAATTTCCTTTTTCTTAAAAACGACTCCTTTGATTTTTATTAAAATTTTTATGTGAGCTTATAGTATCAGTACGATCTAACATATTATTTAAAACAAAAATTTGTATCTATCTTAACGGTACCTTTCATAGAACGATCAGTTTTTTGTTTTTCGAATACCTATCTCATTATTTGTTGAACTAATTGTAATGAAATTTTTTACACATGAGCTTCTAATGAGTTTAAATAATATTCCATATTAAAATTTTCAAAATAAAACACGGTTGGATTAAAAAAAAAAAAATTTAAGTTGATTTTTTCCAAAATTAATTTTTGAGCAGATTTTCAATTTTTTTTCTTGAGTCAGGAATCAATTGGTCTAACACGTCAATCAACACAAGAGCATGTTTTGTACATCCTTGGGGCCGATTCAGTTTTTTGGTGAAATGAAAAGTGAAAAAAATGGGTGAAATCCTTTCATCATCTAATAACGATTCTCGTTCTGCGAAAATGTGAAAAATGTCAAAAACTTTCAAATGAACAATTTGCTTTCAGACCGTGAGTCATTTGAAAGTGAATCTTTGCGGAATACTAACAAAAAATTCTGCATTCAACCACATCTCCTTTTCTATCCTATCCATGAGGAAAAAAGTCTTTCTATCTCATGCGTTTCTCTTTTATCTTCAAAAAAATAACAAAAATGAGAGAATTGTGCTGACTGCGTATGGGCTTCAAGTGAAATAAATAAGGTTATTAGAGCTCGATAATACCTAGGTATATTTCGTCGGAGAGTTTTATTCATTAAAACTGAATCGCTTTTTTGCACCAAGTGAATCGAAAAAGTGAAAGCAATGCATGGGTGCGATTGTGAAACCCATTTATTCGTATCACTTTTTCACAGAACGATGAATCGGTCCCCTGACATCTCAAGTCTCCTTCCCACAAAAGAACAACAATATAATGCTTTTCTTCCTCGAGTATTACATATCATTTTTCCTGCCTTATAAGTTGAGAATTGGTCACCTTTTTTGGACAGAATTTTTTGTTGGCACCAGCATATCGTCGCTGTAGATCGAATACCTTGTAACCCAGAAAAGTTAATTGTTCAGGAGAAACAAAAAACTTTTTATAAAAGTATTGAGGACCAATAACCTTGACCTACTATTTATGCGTTTAGCTTTGAAACTATCGTTCTAAGGCTAACAAGGTATTTTTTATTAGATCCTGAAAGTTGTTTACAATAAAAGTGCATCATTACCTCAAAAGTGAACTTTTCTGGGTTACGAGGCAATCGATCTACAGCGACGGTATAGTTTTTTGGTCAAACATATAACTTGTTGAATGTTGGTGCACCACATGAGCCCTTACTTCATAAGCCCGTACGTAGTTCGCTTGTCTTATAGAAATTCAACAGAAAACACGACGCAGAAGTTTATTAAGGTCATTCAAAATTGCCTTTAAAAATTTTTCCTATGATTTTCCTACATCGGTTGCACCCAAGGCCGTAGCCAAGGCATCACAGAGGTTTAACCACGCTCACACATCCCCCCCCGAGGAAATATTTTAGGAGTGCATTTCCAAATCACACTTTTTCGCTTCAGTAGGTATGATATTTTACTCAAATTTTTGCTGTTGTTATTAATAATGTTCAAAATTTTCTGATTTTAGTATAAAGAGTATCTAGATTTCTCCATAATTTTTAATGAACATAGAACACAATTTTTAAATACAACCGCAAACGACACAACCCCTTTTGCTTCAACTGCATACGGTATATCTAAAGCGGCCCATGCACATTATTCAAGTGTGCACACAGTTTTCATCACACCAGTGTGGTGATGAAAATCTTAACCCTTTACCGCATGAATTATTGTTTAAAGAGGAAAAAAATAAAATACGCTTAAAATGACTTCTTTAGGTTGATGGCGTTTTTTATTAAAAAACAAAAAAAAATTTTTGGTTAGATAAAAAAACTCACCCAAATATGTATATTTTCACTCACTGCATACGAAGCCAAATATGGCTTGTACACTTTTACCTCTCAAACGAGCAAGTTAATAATTTTTTTTTTAATAAAAAATAATTTCAAAGAGAATTAGACACACAATCCGAAATATATTTTTATGATCACTTAACTCATCTAACAGAAAAGTTATTATTATTTGAAATAAGAAAATTTTTCACACGTTTTGATCAATTTTTTTATTGAAGTCAGGAGAAAAGAGGACATAACTGTAGAAAGCCATATTTGGCTTTGTATGCGGTAAAGGTCTTAAAAATATTCTGAAAGATTGTCGTTGAACGCTACGTACTTAAGCCCAACTATTCAAAACGAATTAATCGCTGTATGTGGGGTATCGTTCAGACGAAAATAGTTCAAGCTGTAAATTCTGCAGAGTGTTTCGCTGTTCTAGCTGATGAAACTACTGACATTACACGTAAGGAGCAGGTCAATTTGTGTTCGATACGTCAATTTTAAAGAAGATATTTTTATCTTACGTGAAGACTTTTTGATATTTATTCATGTAGACAACACTACGGGAAAATATTTAGCCAGAACAATTCTCTCTGCACTTCCAACCATGGGCATAAATTGCAGCATTTTGATTGAACAAGGGTACGATGGTGCTTCTGCTATGAGTGGCCGTTTTAACGGAGTACAAGTTGTAGTACGCGAGTTTCATCCAGAAGCCTTATATACGTGCATTGTAGAGCAAACTCTTTAAACCTGGCCTTAGGGCACTCCTACCAAATTCAGCCTATTCGCAATTCTATTGGTATCATAAAATCCGTCGGAAATTTTTTTTAACTATCGGCAAAGCGCACACATTTGTTGCAGGAATTCATTAAACAGAATTATCCGCAAAATAACTAGAAAATTTAACTGCAATGTTTTAAACTCGATGGGTGGCAAACCATGAAGGATTGATCAGATTTAAGGAAATTTTTAAAGCGATAATTAATGCTTCGGAAGAGTTTTGTAGTGATAAGGGCTCTGCATGTGACTGGAGCATTTGAAATTAATATCAAACACGTCCCAAGGAATTCGAGAAAATATCATCACGGAATTCAAAGTAATTTTTGAGACTGCACAAAATTTACTAAATGTTGGAGATGATAAACTGAAAATTCCAGGAATAGTATCAAGGCAGCAGCATAGGCAAAACATTAGCACAACAGATCCTAAAACCTATTTAAGGATAATTATTATATATGATTCCTCTTTTAGATGATTTCTTAAGTCAGCTTAAAATGCGATTCCTATGCCTATTCAACGGAACTGCATGATATATAGATACATATGTAGACATTATGTATATGCATAAACCTACATACCCAAATGTGTATGATATGGTTGAATTTCGGCTAATGGGCTATTCTAGTTTTGATTACTAATTGGTGAATTTTTTTTTCCGAAAAGGCATTATATAAAGGGAGTTTTTTGAACATGAAATTCTGCATAAAACAACAATAAGAGAAAAGTGAAATGTCAAACTTTGAGTGTCGAATGCTGTTCTGATGAAATATGGCTGAATGTTTTATAACTATTAATTTATTTTGTTTAATTTATCTTTAATAAAGAGAAATTTAAAACTTTTTTTAAAAAACAATAGTAAGTTCGATTCAAAAAAAAAAATAAATAAACAAACTTATTCTACACAAAACAACATCGTCACAGAAACTTTTTTCAAAAAAGCCATTGTTAAAATGTGTACATCAAAAAGGTTGCACAAAACAGGTTTTTGTGACAACTCTATACCAGTAATGGTCACATGTGAGCTGAACATGTTAATAAATTCAACTGCAAAAACAAGTCCCTCAGAATTCAATGAGCAACAGCTGCATAAAACTTTAGCATTTCACTATATGAGTATTTTATGAAAAAAGTTCTTGCTCTGTCACAAAGTCACAAATGTATCCATTGTATAGAACCATATCTAGTATATGGAATGAACTTTTTTTTTATTAAAACAAAAAAAAAATAACTGCACCTTCACATCCAGGAAAAGCAATGAATTCATGTTAGCTAATTGGGTCCTTTATGGATATACTTTTTTTTCTCTATTAATTATAATATATATGTACAAATACTTTTATATGTATAAATATTATATATACCTACTTCAAGCAAAGTTTTTTTTTTCTGTTAATAATATAATTTGCACCACATACACACCATAACTTCTCGAGAACGCACCTACTCGTTTATATATAGGTATGCAATCCTTTCAAACCAAATATTTTTTTTTTTTCATAGCTTTTGAAAAAAAAATGTGAAAAGGGATTTTTCCACGTCCCGACATAATTGCGTACGTAAGCGTGCATGACTATTAAAAGTAAAAAACAGAAGAAAAAAAAATCGTTTTGAAATTATGCAAACTCCATTACGGTCTTATGAGTATTGAGTAAGCGAGTATACCTAGCAAAATGTACTATTGCTCGTGCTCCTCGTGTTGCTCCTTGGATATATTATGCTATGGAACACATCACGCTCCTTGTAAATATACTCGTATTCGTATAGTCTAGCAAAAAGCAAAAGCAATAGAAGCCAGGGCAGATGGTATCTGTAAATATCACTTGACAGTGATTAATGAATTTTTTGGAGCGAAAAGATGAATCCTTGATCTTTTGTAATGTAAGCTTTAGGTAGTTATGTATCTACAATCTAAATACATATAAAGGAGTTTTGATACATCATATATAGATAGATGTATAGATACACAGATATCTCTCTAAAACCTCTATACACAGAATTCAGGATGTGAGTCTTTCTTATGGGAATCATGTTCATGAATACGAATGCTTCCCCAGCCATCAGGAAGAAGGTCGTCGCGCGGAGCTATCGTTAAGTGCTGATGGATTATTTCTACATATTAGAAGAGTAAGGATAGGTATGTGATGTTATGTACCTTCTGTGGCCTCCTATATATACCTTTTGTATAAGAATGAGGAATGAGAGGCGGTGCACCACGCCACCATCCCATCAACAAAAACCATCATCATCATCATCATCGTCGTCCTCCTCCTCGTCACTTTATGGAGGTCGACTTTGAAGAAATTGATGTAATTGCCTAGATAATTTTATTCCACACCATCACCTCTGATATTATTATGGAAGCAGAAAGATGTAAGTAAGTACCTACATACCTACATAGTTACACATAGTTGTTGTTGTTTTTCGTTGAAATATAAGGAGAAATAAAGTATACTCTTATACTCACATGTGCTTGGAAGGACTTAAGATGAAATTGACTGGAATGATTTGTTGTTTTGCGTCTTTACACGCACGTATTTATATGTGCAAATGTTAATATATTGCAAAAGACGCATTAATGAAAGGTGAAGTATGCTTAAACTCAATTGCGCAATGGCATGTGAGATAAATACAATATGGAAGATGTTAAATGTTTGATGACAAAAATAGTCTGGTAGGTGAAGTTATATCAATTTGAGGACTGACTTTTTTTAAACTTAGTACGAAAAATATTGCTATTTTTTTTTTCAGAGCACACATTTAAGACACTTAACAATAGAAAAAAGAAAATATTCACTCGAACAACTTGATTTAAAAATAAAATTAAAGAATGGATTTCTGGCTTTTAAAAATGCTATATCTGTATGTGTTACCGTTATTTTTTAATATTTTTTTTCTGTTTTAAGTGATTTTTTGTTTAAATTGCCCCTCCCGTCTAAACGGGGGGAAATAGACCCCCCTCCCATACGATTTTTTTCTGGTCTAAGTGCAACCTACACTCCCTAGGTTTTTGTTACACCTTATACAAATCACCCTGTATAATGATCTAAATAAGGCAAAATATCTATGTTTACTTAGTTCTAATTTATGTCGAGTTTGATCAATATCATGTGGCGAATATATGAAATTCCACATCACTATATAATAAAGCGTACATACAGTGTCATCAAGTATGTTGACTTTTTTGGATTCTCAAATTATTGCCTTTTTTCTATTTGTCCGATATAAGTACGAGGTTTTCTACGATTTGAAAATTAGTGTACAAATTCACGAATTTGTTATCAAAATTAGGTTTTCTTGGTTATTCGGGCTTTTTTCCAGGAGGAACAAATACCATACATTCTTCCCTTCATTAAATAAAAGAAAGTCAATCCTGGAAACACTATCGAAGAATCTGATGAAATTCCAAGAAAACAAAAACTTTAAAGAAATTAAATCAGGCTCGATGGGTGTCAAAGTATGAAGCAATCGATGATTTTCGTGAAATAAGAATTTCAGAAAGTGACGCCAAAAATATTTAAAAAGCTATGGACTTCGAATTTTAAGTTAGTTTTTAGGTTATCAATTTTTTTTTACCAACAAATTTCAGCACCTTGAGCCGCATATTATTTTAAAAAGTAAATTATCTTGGTTCAAGCTAAGGATTTCTCGAAAGATTTAGGTACGCCATTAACATAAAAGAATTTGAGCAGAAGAAGATGCGTTTTCTGGAATTTATGAAGCTTCAAAAAAATTTCAGAACATGTTGATTTAAGAACACAAAAGAATAAAGGGCAGACAGAAGAATAGTTCAAATCCTGAAGTTAAAAGTACAGAAAATTAGTTTCGTATGACTTATGGGCTTCTAGGGGCTTGGGCTTGGAGGGAGATTCAAACATCATGAAAATATCAAAGATTAAAGTGCAGAACCTCGTAAATCGTTTTTGCATGCTTTTCAGAAATAAAAAAAAAAACTTGCCAAATTTTTTATGGCGAAATATAGTAAGAGGTTTTGTATTCTGCTTGTAAAATTTTTAGAACAACATTGTTACGCTGAATTTGGCAAAATGTGGTTCTGATTCTGCTGAATTTTTTTGTATTAATAATATTTTTTTTTAATTTTTCGACTTACGAGGTCACACCATTTTAATGATATGAGAAGAACTTTTAGTGCTCTTCAAGCATGATTCATTCAAAATTGACAAGCAGCTGATAAACTTATTAAAACAAGTTTTATAAAACATTTCTTATTGCTGAACTCGTCGATTTGAAATGGGAAGGAGATATTTGATCCGTAGAGGCGATAGCACTGTTTCTAGTTTGAAACGGATAAATACAATTCAAAGGAACAGAAGTGAGTTTTTTCACATCTGATGATCCGAATCAGGGTTGTCAGGTTTGAAAAAGCGGAATCGCCAAACGTTAAGTCCAAATCGCCAAAAAATCACCAAATTTAAAAATGAAACAAAATTTCCCAATTTTTAGTTTTTACATAAAAAACCGTTCTTTAAAAAAAAACAATCCAAAAACTTAAAAATTAAAGAAAACAATACGCTTTTGTTTACCTGGTCTTCCTCAATAAATTCAATGTATGTATCATTTGCTGTCCATTGGATCTTTTTCATATAAAAAATGAAATCGCCAAAAACTAAAAATATCGCCTTTTTTGTGGTTCATCGCCAAATCGATTTTCGTGTCGCCAAATGAAATTTCAAATTGCCTATTGGGCGACAAATCGAACAATCTGACAAGCCTGATCCGAATAACAGTGCGAGTTGTTTGTAGTTATTTTAGGATTGTTTTAATAGTTTGACTGCTTGGTAAATTCATTGAAAGATTGGAACCACAGCGAGCTAAGGCTTATTGATGAATTCTCAAAAAAAAACAAAACACTGAATAGGTACTCAAATTTAGACGATTTACTAAAAGAAGAATTTTCCCAAGTAATTTGTAACTTTTAGTTGTCAAAGTAAATACAAATATTACTATACAAAAATATATGGAATTAATTACCATATGTCATCCCCCCACATCGTAAAAAGCTATCTACGTCACTGATCAAGATTTATAATAGGTATAGGGGAGGTAAAATGACAATAATTGGAAACTTGATATCCTGTACCATGTACTATAAGATTGAATATAAAGGTTTGAATATGAATCTAAGAGGGTACTACGACAATGAATTAAAACGAATTTATTTCATAAAGTGGAATTGTCATCCTCTTATATAGAATTTAAAAAATTTAAGTATGTTAATGTTATCACCTTGTAATCAAAATAGGAATTTTTTTATTTTTATAAAAGAAGGGCAAAATTTTAAATACGACTTTTTTTTTGTAAATAAATATGAGTAAATTTAATACATATTTGATTGCGCGATAGCTCGTGAAGATCCAGGGCCTTGTATAACTTACAACTCTCAACCAAGTCTGCAGTGTGCGTGTCTGTGAGAAAGAAGGGGACCTACAGTTTATTGCTGATTCATAAAGATACACTTGAAAAATTTTATCAATTCCTCGCAAGAGACAGTTCCTATGAAAAAAAAAATTTTCTGTTGCTTAAAAGATGAGTACAAAATGCAAAATATTTATAAATATTTAACGCAGAGTGTTTATTTGATTATATGAATAAATAAAAATAAAATGAACGACTGAGTGGCTTGAACTTGCTCTTTTAACTATCACATTGTGGTTTTTAAGTCTGAACAAATTAGATCTATTCATCTGATTTTAAAAGAAATAAATTATCTATGAAAGCCTATATTTTTTGTGACCTACTAAAACGAAGTTAAGTTTAAGTATTATTTTTGAATAATGCAAATATATGCATGGAACTTGCAGTTCGGAGTGAAAAATAATTAAAAAGTGAATATAATTTGAAATAAATTGATAAAACGACCTCTGAAATAGATTTTACACCAACGTGATGTACACTCTCTGATCACTTCAATAAATCTCAATTTATGATGATAAATTTGAAAATTGTTGGAGCGGTTTATTTTAAAAGATTAATTTTTTGTATATAAAATTTTGTAAAAATTTTTAAGAAAACAAATCGGTACGCAATTTTGTAGCATTTATTAATGCAATGTCAAAAAAATTACTAAAGAAAAAATCATCTACCCATTTTCGAAATATTGAATTTAAAAAAAATTATTTTCAATTTTTTTAAAATTTTGATGCAGTAAAAATCTAACTTATTAGAAGCTCTTGTATAAAAAAAATTCATTTAAATCGGTTCAACAATTAATAATGAGATAATCTATGAGAAATTCGGTTAATATAATCGATGGACATATTTTTTTCCCAATAATATGATAGATCCAAACAAAAAAATAAAATTTTCCTTGCCGGTTTTTTAACACTTATATGGGAGGTACCGTTATTTTTGGTTATAAGAATAATTTTTATTTAAAATCTGCAAGATTATATTAAAAAACTTCTGGGTGCAAAGTTTAATTAAAATCGACCAAGACGTTTTCGAATTATTAATTTAAAAAAAAAAAATATTTGACATTTTTTTAAACCCAAAAACAAACTACAATTACAAATACAAATACTTTTACAAATGATTTAAAAATTCTCAATAAAAAAAGATCAATCAGTTGAACCGTTTTTGATAAAATTAAAAATCAAGAAAATGGCACTATAGTAACCATTTAAAAAAAAAAAAGTTGTGGGCATGTTTTTGTGAAAAATAAGTTTTTCATTATTTGCCAACAAAATTTGTACCGCCGCGCAGTTACCGTTATTTTTGGTTTGTATAGGTATCATGTTTAAAGAAAATAAACCAAACCGTCGAAAGGACATACAAAATTTCGAGACCCACTTTTTTCAAATTCGAAATCATCGTATAATGTCAAGTTTGGTCAAAACTTGGAGTTCGATTTATTTTACGTTGTCGCGCTTGTACAAGTGCAGTAAGGGGAAATTTTTAAAAGTAAAAACAAGTATTCAGTCATACTATTTTTTTCAGGATGATTTTTTAATATTGGATTAAAAAAAACACTTTTGATAAAAATGTCATTTTCTCTATTAATTTTGAGCAAAATGTTGCAGGATATAAAAAATATTTTAATGTAGAAAATTGGTCTTACTATCATACAAAATTTAAATGTAAAAAAAAAAAATCAAGTACGGACACGGTGACCAAAAACCAGGTTCAAAATATATGGGTGTCATGAAATTTAAAAAAAACCTGCCGTTAATCGCAAACCGTAAATATTCGGAATAGACAATTTACTAAATTCTGAGATACCTGGCCTATCACCAGTTTCAGTTTGGACTATTGATTATGGGACAACCTGTATGTATCGGCAGTAAAAATTTTATGCGTATTTCCCCTACCAACAATTCTCTTCATTTTGTCCCCTTTTATTTTTCGAATCAATTTATTTCAATTCCTATTAACCCGAGAGAAAAATGTTTTCGGTCAAAAATATTCAGTTTACATGTCATAGATTTACTGTACAGTGTACTACCTATTTATCTTTCTATTTTTGAATACAAGACAGACAAGTAGAGCATTTTACATTTATGTATATCGGATCAAATGGCTTTGGCTCCCTAACAATCTAGAAAAAAAAAGTTGTCTATCTATAATGTCAAACTAAATTAAATCAAAAATTCAGAATATTTTGCAACAGAAGTACCATCAGGGGAACTTTTGAAACTAATTTATTATCAAATTAATTTTTTTTTATAACATAGCTTGGTAATATTACAATATTTCTGTGTAGGTACTATCATATATATGTAGATAATAATAATGTGATAATTCACAACTCTAATCCTGTTTTTAAGAGAGCTATAGGAAATAAATCCTCCTAGCTAAGCTTGCAGCAATTAAGTTGTTGTTGCAATTGTTTGTTTTTCGTCAATTTTTTTTTTGGAAAAACATACCCACTACCCATTAGAATCAATTTTGGTAATGTTCTCTTTTTTCCATTCATATTTTGGGCACCATATATAGCCTCTGTTGTTTTTCACTTTTTTTTGTCACCTCTTCATGTACCTATCGATGTATTTTCATGTAGTTAAAATCTAAAACATTAAATAATCTTTTACACTATAGAATTGCCTTTTATATACCATACAAAACACAATACAAATATTTTACTTTAAGATGTCCCTCCTAAACACCCACATAGACACTTTATTATCAAGTAAGCCAAGCCAACCCTATACCTACAGCTTATCTCGATGATAAAGATTCCGTAAGTTGATCTCTGATGGAAATATACTTCAATTAAGAACTTGCAATAAGTGCAACCCTCGATATAACAAAGAAGTCTTATCCCCTTACAAGAACAGTAGTTAAGGAAGGTAAGTTACCTATATACCCACAGTGTATTTTTTGCTTTAATAATAAATTTATCAAGAAATTGTGTCTCAGTGTCAGGATTCATTAACACACTGTAATATATCTCAAAACATGATTTTTACCCTACAAACATACATACAAATTAGAGAAAAAGAAGTCCTTTAGTGAGGATGTACTTAAGCAGTGCATACGGCGGCAGCATTGCCGATGCCATTGCCATTAAAATCTAGTTTTTATGTTTTGTCCTTTAAAAGAAACAATATCAACCCACATAGTACATTAAGCACTAAGAGGGTTCTTCTATAATATACGTTTTATAGTGTTGTTGTTCTGAAATATGCACTATATATGGTGCAATAAAGGTATAGAAAACATGCACATACATATAACGGTCTAGGTCCTGCTTTGCAAAAGCCTGGTGATGGATTCACTAATGCAATATCCCGGACTGCAAGCTTCGCATGTAAGTGGGCAAAAAGCATCTTTTTCTAGTAATTTATGAACAAAATGGGTTAAGCACTCAATACCAAAAGTGAAGATGAATTTTGTGTTCTGTACTACCAGATGTACAATATATAAACCTACCCGCCCCCTATCGTTCTTCGTATATGATAACCGCCATTATTTCACATTATTACTATGGAAATGGTGGCGCGCAGAGAGGAAGTCGTTCGGTCGGTTGGTTGGTTGGTTGGATGGAATGGTTGGTATATGCATGAGATGATGGGGTTTCATGAATTGCCAGCAACAAGAATGGCCTCATTCCGATGAGGTTTCCTTTTAAGTTTTTTTTTTTTTTTATTATTTTTTTTATAGAAGGTGGTGCAACAAAAAAGGTCAGAGAGTTGCATTAAAACCATCAAGCGATTTTCTTTCGACTTTTCAACTTAGGTGTACTACAGCTGGAGGGTGGACAAAACCTATATAGTTTCCGCTATATAAACTATATAAAACAACAGCTGTTTGTTTTAATTGTCTTTTATACAAAAGAAAGAAATGGGGGGAAATTTATACGGAGTAAGATATATTATAGGGATCAGGTTAAGGAAATATGAATTCTTGTTGGTTTCGAGAGGTTTTTGTTCTTTTGTTGAAATAAATAAAATAAAATAAAATAAAATAAAATAAAATAAAATAAAATAAAATAATAAAATAAAATAAAATAATAAAATAAAATAAAATTGAATAAAATTAAATTAAATTAAATTAAATTAAAAAAAAAATAAAAAAAAAATAAAATAAAATGAAATGAAAGAATAAAATAAATAAATTATCACAAGAAATAATATGACGGATGATTTTACAATATTTTCAAATTTTATAAAAAAAAACTTCTGAAAAAAAACAAAAATGTGATAAAATTTGTTCATGAAATTTAAATTAAGAAAATAAAAATTATAACAGTGATTCCTGAATGAAATCGAATTAAACTTCCCTCATTAAGTAGATACATAAATATGTAGTTATGGTAATTCATGAAAACTTTCAACATTATTTCTTTAACTTGATCTTGAATTACGATCTATCGGACTAAAGAAATAAGCTTCTTGCTGCTACTTCACGGAAAAAATTATTAGATCAGATCAAGAAAAATTAGCCACAAATTACGAAAAATGAATCCAGTTTTGTACCTTGGCTTCGAAATTAGTAAATTACGGACTTTTTGTTTGCAATTTCATAAAATGAGCGAATTAAAGATATTGACCCTCAAAAATCATATTTCACCACTTTTGAGTATCAATTATTCGATCGAGGAATAAAAATATTGCCGCTTTTGATACTTATTTATCTTTAAATTGCAACTTTTGTGTTGTAATTTGAAACTGGTTATTCGGCAATTTGCAAATGACAATCACAGTTTTGATACTTATTTATCTTTAAATTGCAACTTTTGAGTCGTAATTTGAAACTGTTTATTTGGCAATTTGCAGCTTTTAAAGATTAATCTACTTTCCATTTTCAAGGAATCCTGTCGAGATTCAAGAACAATTTTTCGTTTTATTTCTAAGAGAATTTGATTAAACTCAGACACTTAGAAAAAAATAGTAGCCCGTGGTCTGGTTTTAGCATCGAGAGCATGCAAATCACCATATAAATGTTCAAATTATTCCCCTGAAGATTAGATATGCGACTAAAAAGTTGTAATTTACTGTTTAGTTTTGATCTTAAATCAGCAAATAGGTATTTCATAAATTACGATCGTGTGGGCTCAATATTTATGTATCGTGATTACATTTTATTGGTTTGAGCACTGAGAAAATGAAAATCACCATACACATTTCGCAAAACAAGATTAATAATTTGTAAAATTAAATTATTCCCCAGAAGTAGTAGATTGCGACTCAAAAGTTGTAATATGCTTTGAAGTCAACAAGCTCGAATTATGACTTTTGATAATAAATACCAAATTATAAAATTTTGTATTTTACGAAGATTTGAATGCTAATTTATAATTTTTTCAATCATTTTTAAATAAAAGCGTCTTGATTTACTAAAAAAAAGAGTTTTGTAAATTACAACCTAAAATATCGCAATTAGTGATTTTTCAATTCTTTCCGTGTTAATGGTATAAAAGGGCATTTTTTAAATAAAGTGCCAAAAGTTCCCCTCACAGTTCTTCTGTTATATAAAATGTATTGTTTTCTTGAATTAAAAAATATCTAAATATTTTTTTCAACTTTTGCAATTTTAAAAGTGAAAATCAAATTGGTTTAATTTAATTTAATTTGATATAAGTTTTTTTCTAGATTTTCATGAAGTCAAAGCCATTTGATCCGGTATAGATAAAATACTCGCCTTGCCTTTCTTATATTCAATAATAGAAAAATATTTAGTACAGTTAATCTGAAAATGCAAAATGAATATTTTTAGTCGACAAATTTTGTCTATGGGGTCAATAAAAATTGAAAAATATTAATTTGAAAAATAAAAGGGGTTAAATTGAGGGGAATTGTTGGGAGAGGAATTACGCATAACATTTTTACTTCCGATATTTTCAGGGTTTCGCATAATCAATAGTCGAAACTGAAACTGGTTATGTATAGGCCAGGTAATGACCTCCCAAAATTTAGGAACCTGTTCGTACCGAATCAAAACGGTTTACGAATAACAGCTGTTTTTTTTAAATTATTTCTAAAAGTCCATAGGTACTTTGAATCAGGTTTTTGGTCACCCTGTCCATAATTGTTTTTTTTTTTTTTTTAATTTTTGCACTCGAATGTTGAATAATAGTAAACCAGTTTTCTAGATTAAAATAATTTAGATATACTGCACCACTTTGCTCAAAATTAATAGATAATATGACATTTTTGACATTTTTATCAAACCTGTTTTTACTTTAATTAAAAAGAGGGTTCTGACAAAAAAAATTGTTTAACTGAATAGGATCCTGACAAAAAAAATTTTATGACTGAATACTTATTTTCACTTTTAAAAATTTGCCACGTTATTTGAATTTTTATAAAAGGTTTAATATTTATACAAATGCTAGCTTTTAACGAACGTTTTTTTGCATTTAATCAAACAAGGTTCCAAAACAAATACAAATAATTTTGTTTTAAATAAGAGCTGCTTTATTAATTCTAATTTTTTTATTTTTACTATTGGCTCAAAATGTGTCTTACTTAATTTACCAAAATTTTTTAAAATGCCCACTTACTGCACTTGTACATGCGCATCAACGTAAAACAAATCGAACTTGTTATTACGATGGTAACGAAGTCGAAAAAGGTGGGTCTCGCAATTTTGTCCGTCTGTCCTGTCCTTTCGGTTGTAGCCTAAACGGGTGGGTCTATTTTCTTTAAATATGGTAACTAGCGTTTTTTGGGCATTCCCAGAGACTTTTTTTTTTTCATTTTTTATGATCAAAAACGGTACCTAATATCAATAATGAAAATCTTATTTTTCTGATTTTTTTATTTGGATTTCAATTTTTTTTAATATGTAATTCGAAAACGACTTGATCGATATTTATCAAACTTAGCGCCCAGCAGTTTTTTTAATATTATTTATCAGATTTTAAATATATACTTAAATAAAAAAATATTCTTATAACCAAAAATTACGGTACCTCCCATTCAAGTGTTTAAAATCTAGTAAGGAAAATCTCATTTTTCCAAAAACGACTTATACGATTTTGATACAAATTTAGTATGCGAGCTAATATTATTACAATCTACCATATTATAGTAAAACAAATTTTTTCAAACTTAATTTTTTAACTCCGCATTAATAAACACTAAAAAATAGCGTACACATTTTTGTTCTTAAAATTTTTTTTAAATTTTATATATACAAAATAATTTTTTTTAAAAACCGCGCTTACAGTTTTTGAAATTTTTTTCTCACGAATTAAGATTTATTTAAAAAATCAGATGGCGTATATATAGCATTGGTGTCAAAACAATTTCAAATTTTGTTTAATTAATTTATTTCTAATTATATATTATTTTTTTTTACCAATTTTTGATGTTTAAACTATGAGTTTCATGCATAAATTAATTGCATCACGGTGCTATATTGTTACTTTTTATATTTTCACATAATGCCACCTTTTACTAAAATACGTTTTCAGCAGGTAAAATATAGGCTTCCAATCCAATTTTATAAGAAAGTTTTCTTTTAAACGAACAGAAAGTACTGCAGAGACTTTCATACAATTTTTATAGCCCAGGCCGCCCCTGATGGGACATGACGAGGTAGTGAATTTGTGGCTATACGCAATGAATATTAAAAAGATAGAAAAGTAAGACTGTTAACTCTTCCAATTGGTTTATTTCGGAAACGGATATTTTTATGAAAAAAATTGTAAAAGTGTTTTTTGTAAAAAATTTTTCAAGCTACAAATTAGTCTTTAACAATTTTTGAACAATTTATACTATTTGGGAGTTATTCCTGAAAAACATTTTGGGGTGCCTTAAACCCTCCGTCAAATTGTTAGCGACGCTTATATCGATGGGGACTTTTGACAGTTTCTTAATAATGCCATGAGGAGGCTATATACCAAAATCCAGCTTTCCGAGTCAAATGCTTTATTGACTGGACTGGCTTGCGCCACACCTATATTAATTCTAACAAATTACAACTGAACTTTGTGTCTACTCAGCCAATTAAATTAAATTTAATGACAACCACTGGTCATATCTGTGTCCTTCCATTCGTCCATATACAATATACGAATGATGTATGACCAACTGCACTATGTGCCATTTGCTATGTGTTCGGTTCAGTTCGGGAGCAAATTGGAGGATTTGCGTCGTCAGCAACTATCATTATTTTCAATACCAAAAAGCTGTTCCCCCTTTCTCTCTGTATTAATGGTACAAAGATAGAAGGAAATCTTTCTCGAATAATATAAAAGAAAAACTTCACACCAACTTCACTTGTCTCCTTAGGGCATTAAATAAAGAAAAAGACGACTATAGGTCAGAAGAAGAATTTCAAGAAGAAAGTTTCCCATTTTTCTAATAAAAATCTAAGAATAAATTCATATGAACTTTATCTGTAAGTTTTCTTAATTTCAATATTAAATCTTATAAAACTTTGTGTGTATTCTGGAATAAAGAATATTTACGTTCATAGAAAAATTATGTGGTTTTATGTGCAATTTTTAGTCCTCATGCAAGAAATGTACCTCTATACCTATAATGCAGTATGTTTCCTTTCTTCCTTTTTCTTTAATTAGAATTTTTCATCAAATGCATTTCTATGTAAATATATACCTATAGCAGTTTTCATTTCATACTTGACTAAACTCACAATGGCCAATGTTAACTAATCCTTAATACAAAATCAATGAAATCGAATCCAACCTCAATTTTTCAATCATTATGCACAACATTAAGCGTTTTAATTAATCATTGAATGTGGCTGGGGAGAAAAAAGGATAATGAGGAGGTATTATTTTGGTTTTTGTTTGTCCTGAAGCAATGTTCTGGAAAATCATTACATTATTATAGATGTTTGTTGCTGTGGGATTTATACCTACGAGTATATTTCTACCATATTTTTCGCTTTTCTTTAGGTTTTCTGGTATGTTAAATACCTTTTGTATTTACAAAGTTCTCCTCAAGTATATGTACATATGTATGTATTATGTAGGTAAGTATGAACAAAAATTATTCTTTTCTCAGGTACCTACTTTAATTAAAATTGAAAGGCCAATGACTTTAAAGAATATAAGTGTGATAATTGAAATTCTGTTTTACCAAATTCAGAGAAAAAAATAGAAAGTAAATTAAATTCTTTTTAATTTTTATTCCATTGATTAATTTAAGTGAATTTCAATTAAAAGTACATTTTAAGTATCTATTGATTTCGTGCGAAAGTTTTAATCGAAATTTACACTAAGATAATGGAAATGTCCTTTAAACTGGTTTTCGTCATTCATCCATCTGTCGCATTGGTCTGTGCTTCTGTACGTCCGTGATTCTACTATAATTTGAGCTGATTCCAAACGGATGGACTAATTTGGTTCAAATCATTTATATGTGATGATTAAATTTTAATTAAAATAATATACTGCACTGTACAATTTTGTTAAAAATTCACGTACCGCAAATAGGGTTATGAAGCTTTTTTAAGAAAATTGCCATATTATGAATTGAATTTCATTTAATTATCCCGAATCCCAAAGAGGTTGTGAATTGAATATTTTTCAATTTACAAATCAAAAAAATATTGTCACTTAAATTCTTTTCTATTCACAAGTAAAAAGAAGAGCTTATAGTCTTAAATTCATAAATTCACAATAACGCAATCTTAAATAAAACTAAAAAAGTATAAAAAAATTTACTCTAGCCTTCCAATAAGAATATCCAATAAATATATTTTGTTAACATTTTTAAGAAAACACAATTTTTTAGTATAAATACAGAGTTTAAAAATAAATAAAAAAAAAACCATCAAACATTTTTTTTTTAAATACGAAACTTTTTTTTATTTAAATTTTAGTTTTGCAATATTATAAACACATATTAGAAAGTTTTTTATAAAAATTTAACCAAACAGATAATGAACTATATCTACATATTAAATGATTCTATGTTATGTGCATAGATCTTACTTATATTAGCTCACAAAAACACATAAAGTGCTTTGTACTGTTATTTTTATTTATAAGAATATTTTTTTTTCCAATCTGCTAGATAATGTTAAAAAATCACTTGGTGCTAAGTTTGATAAAAAAAATCGTCGTAAGTAAGTCGAATAGTTTAAAAGAAAGATCATAGTAAAATTTATAATTTATTCATATAAAGAAATTCAACCGTTGAAAAATTTGAAGAATATAACGAATAACGAAACATAGGGAACAAATGAGACAGTTTTATTTGTAATCGGAGACTACTGATCTGTAAGCCTTTCCAATAAAAATAGAAAATCTACGATGACGTTTTCTATATACTGAGTTTTCAAAATAAAATATTTAAACTTTTTTTTTAAATCTAATAAATTATTTTGCAAAATTTTGGTATACAATACTATTAAAACTTTTTAAAACACATTTCGAGAAAATCGAAATAAATACATACATGGTTCTATGGGGTTCTGAAAAAAAGGTTGTATTGTAGTCAATAAACACTATTTATTAATTGTTTCATTGACTCAATAAATTTTTTGTTGATATAACGAACATTTTTTGTTTTAAAAATTTCTACTCAATAAACGATTTGTTACCTCAGTTAAACTCCGTTTAAGTTAAATTATTTTTATTTTTTTTATTTTTATTCATGAAATGCTTATATACATTAAGACAGATTGTCTTGTAAGTAAATTAAAGTTTAAAAATTAATAAATGGTTTTTTTTCACACAGTAAACTTTTACATTTCTTCATATAAGTTTTTTATAAAACTACTTTTTAGAATTTGGGCTTGATGATAAGTGAAGATGATGCAATTAATTAAAAAAAAATTCATGCTTTTCCCCACGTCCGATTATTCTTCGGCTTCTTCAGGTGTGAAGTTTATTAAGCTTTAAAACGAAATACAATTTTAAATATATATTTACATATGTTTAAGACATCAAATAAATAAATAATTTACTGGCGCAACAAACAAATTTGGTCAGTTCAATTAACTATTTTATTGTCCTAACAAATTCGTTCCTTTAAATAGCAAAAAAATAAACTAACACAATAAACTAATTTTGTGAAAGATGAATTAATCAATAAAAAGGATCAATTAATTTTGTCCTGTGTTGATAATTGTTTATTTAGCCAATATACTGATTTCTATGGCCCAATAAACTAGTTTATTTTAGGAAAATTTATAAAACTAAACTTTTTTATAATATCTAAGTACCTTTTTGGTTAATTTTTAATATTATATACAAATATGTATTATTATTTTGATCCAATCAACATCTATTTTGATTTTTCAATTGTTTTAATTTATGATTATCCCGAAATCAGCAGTCAATTAAAGCAGATTTTATTTTTAAAATTTAAATATTCAAGCAGAACTTTTCAAATTCTTGTTTTACATATACAAATCCATACAAATTTGTGATGTTTTTGGATCATAACAAACTTGCCATTATTGTTAAGAATTTTCCAAGAGTTTTTATGAATTCTCTGACAGATTTTTTTAGTTGATTTTATGTTTGTGTATATTATGTAATAGATATTAATGTAATAATGTAGCCTCTTTAAATTTTAAGAATATAATGCTTTTATTTAAAAATGTCCTGTGATGTTTACTGATTTTTTTTTCCATTCAAAACTGTTGCCAGAAATGTTACAGATTGCTACAGTGTTATTTGCCATCATCAGAGTTATAAATAAAAAATAATGTATTCCACAACGTCAGTTAAAAATTTATATAAGCTCTTTCATGTATCAAATCAAACTGTTTCATTTTCATGGCAGGATTATCCAAAAATATCATATTCATATGATTGGATGACAACGATAATTGTGCTTTTGTTGAAGTTTGAGTGCATTTCATTTTCTTATCCCGAGGGTCAATTGAATCCAATTTCTAGGAAAAACAAAAAATACATTTTATGATAGGGTTTTGTAAATATTTTTAAAATAAGGGTTGAATTTATTCGCATTTTTCTCTTTTTAAGGGAAGAATTGTAGATGCATCTCCACATGGCCCTCCCCCGGAGTTATAGTCATATAGGCAAATCTGTGATAGTCATATTATTATGTATTATTTCTTTTTATTAAAAAATAACAACTTCTGCTCTTAATTTTGGTTTACGCATATCAGGAACTGACTTTTCTGGGCCGAAAACATGATAATAGGGCAAAATTTTAAATGTAAATTTCATTTTTAATAAAGCTAATAATAAACCTGTGTTTTAATATTTTTGTAATGAATCTTATTTCCACTAAAAAAAACAAAATAAATCACGTATGTGTTATTTTCTTTTATTTGAGGAAATAACACCCAAAGGCTATATTTCCATTAGACTTATTGCCAACACTAGATCTAGAGGGGGTAAATTCATGTGGCTTTCCTCTGAAATAAGAATTTAAATACCCCCTTGTTTCTTTAAGCATCCACTTCAATTATATTCTCATTATGTTAAATTTTAAAATTCTCTTCAAAAGTAAACATCAAGTTGTTACTTTTGTTATTCATTTAATTTTAATCCCTGTCAAATCAAAGATAAAAAAATCCTTATTTTATCCTTTCGAAGCAAACGATAAAGTCTTGACTATATATATTTAGCTTTATTATGTCATCATTGTTAACTTTTAGTGTTTTTTAGTTGATGGAGAAATTAAATCCTTCATAAATATATATCTATAGATACAGATATATAAATCACATGCCAAGAACACCAAGCAACAAAAAGAACGGCGCTCTTCCCTTCAATTAGGAAATTAAATTACGTTCTCCGTTCGAAATCTTCTTATACACAGATTTAAGTTAAATCATCTTTATTCAATTAAACTAAATGCCATCAACAAAGCTCAAACCTGATTGTCAGTATTTTAATGCACAAAAATGTAAAGCAGCTTGAAATCTCTTCTTGATAGGGACTGTGATTTAAATCAATCCGAAGGATAATAATAATCGTTTTTCAAATTTTCTATCTCGCTTGCTCTTTGTTGAAGCTTTAGTATATAATAAATAGCTTGGGAATGGAAATGGGTATATTGTCTTGTGTTATACTCGAAAATGCAAAATTTATTTATCTACAAATTTATGGAAGGTAAACTTGGATAACCATTGTGTAGTTAGGTACACATCTGGTATACACCTGATGTCTGGATCAGAACACAGAATATTCTGTGGAAGAACAGTTCATATAGAGACGTTTCAACAGAAATCACTGTCAGACTTATAATATAGGTACAGGAAATAATTGTATAGATTTTACGTGAACGTGGACATGAACGTGTGTATTATTTTAAGAGATCTGGACTCTGAAAGTTACATACAATACTGAACAAGTTATCATATCATACTTTCATCTTAAGGTTGTAATTAGTAAGTTAGCACTTTACTTCTTGCAATGAATATTTTGGAAAATTTATGAGAATTTTGAATTGGTATATAAGCTGATTTGCAAATATTTGATATTTGAATGTAGGTTATTAGTTTATCAGTTACCTTGCAACCAATTGACTATAAATAGAAAACTTTATACCTATGGTGTACATCTACATATTTGTAGATAAGAAGATGGATTATATAATTGAACAATTATTATGTTACTGTCACACTACGAGAGCAATGGGGAATGTTTCGAAAATAGTTGTGAGTTATAGCTAATTTTCCAGAAAATGTCTCTGTCATTCCAATTTCCAGCCACCTAATAATTGAACAGAATTTTTATCTTGTACAATATATAGACAATTGAATATTTTGTTATTTTGTTATTATGTACATAGGTATGCATATATAATTTATTTAAATTAATTTTTTGATGAAAATTTAAGATTATACCCATACTACACAATAAAAAAGATTTGTAACTTTTAAGGTATTTGGAAAACTAAATGAATGTAATGAAGTAATCATGCATTAATTTGACTCAATTTAGTACATACAGTAAATTACAAAAGTAAATTTAAACCTGATTGAACGGTTCATACACAATTATGGTCAGAAATTATTTACATGTCTCCAGAGTTCCAATAATAACCCGGGTAGAATTTGCGACTCGGTATTGCCTTGGCCCCAGCTAGTTTCGCCTTGTTTATGTCATGGGCCTATCGAGCAGTGACTAGCTTGGCCCTTGCTAATTTGTTAATGCTCTGTATTCTGTGGGCCTTGCTAGCGGTTCCCATATATTCCCTAGATAGATCTTCCAAGTCAGGCTTTGGATAACTAAAAATTTAGATATTTTTAGTAACTAGCTAGGGCCTAGGTAGATTTTTACTGAAACCCTGTTTGAGACCGTTTTTCTCTTTAACTGAAATGTATAGAATTTAATTTAATTTAAAAAAACTTCACTTTTACTTACTTGGTTTCTCCGATATTTGAACTCGCGTTCCTCCAATCAAAGATCCAGCACGCTACCCACCAGGCTGATTTACGATACAGAATAGGGATGTAAAAATGTTTATGAGTTGATACTTCACGTATTTGCTATATGGACCTTACACAAGTTAAATTGGTCGTTGGGAATGCCAATAAAGAGGCGACACTATCTACGCCAAGAAAAAGTTCCATGTCTAGGCTGCATCAAGTCTATGCTATCTAGGCCCAGTCTTATTTACACCTGATAACGCCAATTAAGAGGTGACACTGTCAAACGCCAAGATAACGCCCAGGTACAATTCCTTATCCAGGTTACACCAAGCAAAAACTATTTGGGTCCCTTCCTGTTTTTATGAGACAGCGCCAATGAGGTGGCGACACTAGCTAGGGCCAAAATGACACCAACAAAAGTTTTCATATCTAGGCTATGTCAAGTTAAAACTATCCAGGCTCAGTCTAAGTTACATCTGACAAAGCCAATAAATAGGCAATTCTAGCCTGGGCCAAGTTAAAGCCAGAATAAGATAAATTAGTCAAGATCACCCAGACCTGCGCCTGTCTAGGCCCAGCATAGGATTTACTATATAATGGCCAATCTAGCTAGGGCCACGCTTAAAAATAGTTTTTCCTAGATAATTTTCTACCCGGGAACCTATATCCATTCAATTGGTATGAATGAATGAATATTCGGGGTAATATCTACACTGCGACCTTAAGATCTATTGTGCCCCCCTTTAGAGCTAGATGAGAGTGCTTATTTACAGCTCTTCCTCCAAATTAGTTCCTTTGAGGAACTTAAGTATTTGAGGTATTTTAAGAGGGGGTAATTCGCTCTGTTCTATCTGCTGACGTCCCAGATATCTATGTCTTTGATATCTATGTCTTTGATCACAACTACCTAAGATGTGGTCTGGTGTCTCCTCTTGGGTATTGCAGAATCTGCAAATGACATTGCTCACCAAACCGAGGATGTTGAGGTGTCTTTTAAGTTTGCAATGGCCAGTGAGGAGAACCGTTATTTTCCTTAAGTTGTAAACTGATGCAGGATGTAAACCGTTCTTGCAGTTGTAATTCCCAAGTAGCAGTTTTGCCTGTCTCAGCCTGGGGAGTTCATTCCAAATTCTTTGTCTTTTGGTCTCCTCTATTGTTTTGATTTTGTTTTTAATCACTTTTTCTACTATTCCACAATAGGGCTCTGGACCCATTAGGGGTGTACTTGCCCCTATTTTTGCTAAGGAGTCTGCCTCTTTATTGCCCTGGACACCAACGTGGCCTGGTACCCAATGAAGTGTTACATTATTATTCTTGCCTAGTTCATTTAATTTGCCCACACACTCCCATACCAGTTTAGAACTGATTGTGTATGAATTTAGCGCTTTTAGTGCGGCTTGGCTGTCTGACATTATAGCAATGTTTTAATTCCGGTACCTATTTCCTTTCGAGATTTTGTTCTGCACATTTACCTATGGCGTTAACTTCCGCTTGGAAAATGCTGGTGGACTGGCCCATCGGCAGGGAAACTTTGGTTCTAGGCCCAAAGATACCTGCCCCAGTCCCCTCTATTGTTCTCGATCCATCAGTGTACCACTTGATGATGTTTTCCTTAAGAGTGTAGTTCGCCGATTTGCCTACCCACTCTTTCTTGCTACTTAACTCCGTTTGGAAGTTTTTTACGAAGTTATATTTTTTAATCATACCATCTCTTGGGATGTCAAGGAGGTTCGTTACTGCAGTGGTCTTGCAAACTCAATTGGTGCGCCAGTAGTTTTTTATAAGGCTTAAACACTATTCCATAATGGATCTTCAAGAGCTATACATAACTTTGGACCATAAGATCTTGCACTATTTTCAAAAATATATTAGAGTATTGGGAAGTTTGGTGTCAAATTTGCATAGATATACCTACTTTATGGCGAACCCGAGCAAAATTATGAAGCTTACATAGATTGAAACGATTAAAAAATTTAAAAATCGTACCTCATTTAGATGTCGCTATTCACCAAACGCAAATTCGCAAAGAAGAAATTATTGAAATGAAAAATGGAAAAGTTTTCCTCTTTGCAAAATACATTTTATCAATTAATGCAAATTTGCAAAGTTAAAAAATCTTTTCTAGTATTTTTTTTTTTTTTTTTCGTTTCACCAAACAAATGAACTTTGCAAATAATATTTTGAATTTTGAAAAGTTTTTCAGTAATATGGTAAGAGAAATTTTCATTTTAGACCAATCGATAAAGACATCAAAGGTCTCAAGAAATTGCACTGAACTGATTTTTTTTGGAAGTTCTTAGAATAGATATCAATAGTGTTAAACCAAGATTGCAGCCCCGAAAGGCCTGTGCTAACTACTTGGTTTTCAAAAAACTTCGTAAAACTCGTAAAAAATCGATATGAACCCATAATTAATTCTCTACATGAATTTTTTGGAATTTCTAATACTCACTTTGAATGAACAAAAGCTATGAATTTCAATATGTAAGTAATTGTCAACAGAATCTTGAGAAAATTTGAAAATTTCTTTTGATTTTCCTGCTTGATAAGAATAAAAATGCTATTGGAAAGAGAATATTTTAGAACGAAATATTTTTTTTTTATTTCGGAACTTTTATTTTGACCAACACAAATTGATTGACAAACGTCAATACCTTAGATTTTTGCCTTAAGGTTTAGGGAATGAAAATAATTGCGTAAAATTGCCTGAAGAACCCTGTTCATATTTCACTTTCATATCCTGGTTCTCACTTCTGGTTCTGAACTTCATACCAGTACATAATATGTACATACCTTTAAGTGACATGAGAATTTAATGTATAAAGCAATTCATAGCAAAACTAACACGCATTAAAAACTTCCCAATACGTTTTTGAATTATTAATAAATTAATTCAACACCCAATTTTCTATGAATGTCTAAAATATGGTGAATAATTTCATCGTTGTTCGAAAATAATTTTAAGTTTGCAATTTCCTTAGAGGAAATTTTATTGCACTTTTATTTTCGAAGTGTACCGCACACTTGCACCAGACACCACATATGCTGCTTTCCATTGGGCCAGTGCTGTCTATTATACAGATTATAGTTTTTGGTAATATTTCATTTGGAATTTGCGAAAAGTGTAATGGATAAAAAATTTTAACAAGAGAAAAATAATTTGGAGTCTGAAGATTTCAAATTAGTAATCAAGTTAGTTTTTCAACTTTTGCCATATATTACTGAGGTAACGTTTTATGTATTTCTTGGCAATCCAAGGATTTCGACACAGCTTGTGTTACACCATTGTGTTCTTTTTGAGAATAAAGTCATCCCGTAAGTCACCTCAAGATCTAAAAAGAAGTGTGTATTGTTAAAATAAGGTTTCTGGGCTTTGGTAAATATATTCTACTGGAACTGTGGGAGTTTTTTTTATTATTTCGGGTTATCCTAAAAGTCAATTTCGTGATGGAAAAATATCCAATTTGATTCTTAAGGCAATGTAAGAAGAGCTGAATGAAAACCGCTTGACATTGTCAGAATAGACCAATTGTAATCCTCAAAATTTGAAGAAATAAAATCAATGTGTCTAGCCTGGTTGGCAACATTAATTTAATTTATTTGCATAAGCCCATATTCATCTCCCTTGGAAGCGATATAAATATTTCAAAATAAAGTCTCCCTCATTGACGCTTGACGCTGATTGTGCGGTTCAATTAATTTAAGGCTATTCGTTGTTATTACATGGCATTTACGGTCAAAGCCACTATAATACCAGATCGAATTCTCATGATGATGGTGGTATTCATAAACTAATGTTAACGAGGTGGTTTCTGAAACTTTCGGTCCGACTTATTGAGTCAGAATCAGTGGACATAGATGGAATTTAAATAAATAATTAGAAATAGCACAACACTGCTGTTGCCAACCACACTCTGTTCATTGCAAACTCTACCAATAATAATTCCATAAATGAAATGAAAAAAAAAAAAATCAACCACAGCGCCCGATCTTTTAATGACCGTTTCATAATACATTGGACTGGCTTTTTCTATCCCCTGACAGTTCAATTAACATCTGACGGAATGCCATGCAAGTTTCGCCGGATAACGCACTTACACCAAAGCATTCGATCAATGGTCCAGAGCAACCAGCAGCATTGCATACACATTACCCAACACAATACACAGTTTCAGGATATTAACCGAAACGCTTTGCATTTCAAGCATTTTGCCATTTTATATGCAATAATTACTGTTATAACCATATCTATGGTCAAGTAAGGTTTGACATGCGGAAGGCGAGGCGTGCTGCTGGTTTAACGTTTGTATTATTGATTGAATACCGATAAAGTGAATAAGGATATATCGGAAACACGATGGATGCACTGGATGCATGTATTGTGCCTGAACGGGAAGTGGTATGTATGGAAATAGTGGTACGTGTTAATTTGGACGTCAATTGTTATTATTTCCATCACAAATGTGGTTGAATATATCAAAACTAAAGGAAATTATAAATCTATATCTGATGAACGGGGCTGCATTCGACAGGAAAAAGTTATATAGTGATGCAAGGACGAATGATATGATGTGGTAGTTCGGTTAAATGATGGATTTGTTTATGTTATAAAATACTGAATTCATATGAATTTGGATGGTTTTGAGAAAGAAATGCTATGCACTGTTGGATTAAATTTTAATTATGCTTCAACTGAATTTTGTGTCTTTTTTTTTAACAAAGATTGAACACTTTTTTGAAATTAGTTTTATAATTTTAGTAATAATAATCTATCAAAAAACCAAGGTAAAAATGTTGTTATTTTGACTCCTGTTTTCACCAAGGTATTGTAACTTAGTCAAATATATTTAATTAATGTGAAAAATTAAATTTTGAAAATAGTTTTAGTAGTTTGCTCTGTATCCCTCTATAGGTCCGGTGTGAGACCACTAAAACGAGGTTTTAATCAAATGTAATATTACGATGATAAAAAAAAGTAAAAAAAAATGGGTTTCCGTCAAACCTTCCATCAATCTGTGTTTCCATTTTACATACATATATCAATCTATAACACAGCTCGATGGGCCGTTTGATAACAAAATTGGTTCAAAGCATTTGTATACAATTCCCGAGAAGAAACATTTGAATTCTTTGAACTCATCTAAAACGGGTAGCTCCCTTACTTTGATTTTTATTTTTTTAAATCTTCTCGAAAAGCGCTTAAATTTTATTTGGATTTTATTGAATTTTTACCTGAATATTTCAAGATATAACATAATTCCAATAACCCTGAATTTGAAACAGAATTTTATTTCTTTGATCTAATTGCACATTTTTTCGATGATTCTTGAGCTATGTTAACACCAAAAAATGTCCAATTTTTTTTTTATTTGTTTTTATAAAAAAATTATAAATTGAATAATTATGACGACCAACTAAAGTTATGGAATAAATCAATTTTGAAAAAAAAATAAAAACGCTGCCCACAAAAAATAAATTTGTTTTCTCTGATAAATTTTTATCTTTCGATTGTGTTTTTAACCTTTTAACCCTATTTTGATAACCCCTAAAAATATAATTTCTTTGATTTAAAAAAAAAATTTAATTATATTTTAAATTTTTTTGTTTTTTTTTTTTAATCAAATTATCGAATATTTTTTTGCTAATTTTGAAGGAAAATATAATTAACTGAAATTACCACCCTCTAGAATTACTCTAGTTTGTCAAAAAATAATTTTTTTAAAATTTTAAAAGATGGCCAATATGGAAAATATAATGATCTGAAATAACCAACCTCTAGAATTATACTAGTTGGTCAAAAAAAATATTTTTTTTTAATTTTGAAAGATGCGCAATTTGGAAAATACAATTATTTTAAATGCCCTCCCTCTAGAATGATTCTAGTTTATCAAAAAACAATATTTTGTTCACATTTTGAAAAATGACCAATTTGGAAAATACAATTATGTAAAATGACCACCCTCTAGAATTACTCTAGTTTGTCAAAAAATATTTTTTTCAAATTTCTAAAGATGGCTGTTGTAAAAATACAATTACCTTAAATTATTTTAGGTTGTAAAAACAAATTTTTTAGAATTAGGAAAAAAAATTTCAAAAAAAAAAAATTTGTTCGCCCAATTTTGACAAAGTTAAAAAAAAGTGAGTATGTTTTTGCATTGCTCTTATTTCTTTTGACCTTATTCCATGACAATATGTAAAATTTAAGTTGCCAATAATAAAGCAAAAACATAATTTTTTCTTTGTAGTTTTCTTTTAAGTTTTAAGGCACTAAGCTGGTAATTTACTTTTCTGAAAAATGTAAAGTCCTTTTGGAGTTACTTCAGAGAGACATTAATTTCGTATAAAAAAAAATAACGTCACAGGTAAAATTATAAACCTGGCATTAAACAGAAGACTTGAAAAGAAAGTAATTTGTGATAACTGTCTTTAACCTTAAAAGCAAGTACGAACGACCTTATCATGAATTTTATTTCAGTCTGTGCATATGTATACATGTACATGCATATGTATGTACATAGCTATGTACATATATTCTTATGTACGTATTTCAAATGAGAAATTTTGAAATCAAGCATTCGATTTATTTGCAGCATTAATTTTACAAAAGTCAGTCAACCTCTTCGAGGACAAAATTAATTTCCTTGAAAACCAATAAAACTGTCATCCAACCCACAAAAACCACCAATTCAACATGATGCACAACTTACACTATATAGCCCCGCCTGCTTGCCTTCATTCCGAAATACCATTAGCACTCTTTCCAAATTGACTTGAAACTTAATCCTTTTGGATCCAAGAACTTTTACTCAAAATGTCATCGGTTGAACACAATTTTCGATGTTGAAAAGTTTCCCAGGCGTTAATCGTTTTCAATAATTAGTGTCACTTAACTCTTACACATACATATATGTATATTATATATTCATTACATATGTACATACACATATGTGTACTTTACACAGCAAGGATATTTACCACATCATATATGTAAAATGCTTTTTATTTTAATTTACAGAAAGATTTATTCCTGAGCAAACTAGATCCGGGGTCACCACGAGGGGAGCGTAAACTTTCTGCTGCAAGTGCGTCTTCGATGAAAACAAAGTGGCTGAAAGCATTTAGAAGCCTAAAGCCGGCTTCTGGTTCCGCAGCACAGCCAGATAGGTAAGTCATAATTAAAATAACTTTTTAAGTTTATCTGCATAATGTATAACTTTTGATAGTTTTATCGGCCATATTGTTTAAAGTTTTATATATCTACCTATAGGAATATACCTTTTTTATCGAATATATAATATATTAATATGTATTTTATTTTTTGTGTATCCCGCCCCATGGTTTATCGATTTTATCGTTTTCAATTTTATTGCAATTTAATTTTGTTTTTTTTTTGTTGTTTTAATCGCCTTAAAAGTGTACATAGAGTGCACTCTTGTCATCTTTTCACTATGAAATCTATATCTAGAGTTATATATGTATGTATTCATACATAAAGAATATATAAGAAAAATTTTAGCGAACTCACTTTAATCTATCAAATTGGATTAAATATTAAGATAGCTATACGTAATAGCAGAGTTCTATTATAGAGGAGAAAGAATGATATCAAGGGATATAGAAAAAAAAGAACAAAAGAATGAAATCAACTTTGTTCAACAAATTTTTATCGATCTCTTTATTTTTAGAGTTTTGTGCATTTACTTCAGACAAAGGTATACATTAAGAAATAAGTTATTTGAGCATATACATAGTTACAAGATTAAGTGAGTTAGTAGGCATGTACATTGTACGATATTATGGAAAATCAATGTTAAAAAGAATAAAATTAATTTCTTTGGCAATATATTAACACAATCTCATTGATTGCAACATTAGTTTGATTCTTGCAATGTCCTTAAAAACTTAATAGAAATAAAGGAGACAAAGTTATATTTCCAGTGATATTCTATTAATAACTGTTTTTTTTTATTTTATATTCTTTGAGTTAATACGCAATATTTTTTTTGTTTGCCTTAGTTTTCTGCCATCAAGGATATCACACTGTAGACAAGAATAAATAATGATTATTAGAAAATAATACCCACAGAAAAATATCACTGTAAACGGATATACATAGTCCCATTCAATCTAAACATATACTATGAATAATGGGAATAACAAGAACGTATAGTTTCCCCACGATATTATTAAAGCACATATGGATCTACGTCTTATAATCAGACGCATACCAATTTGACAACAATATACTGAATGAAACACGGTCTAACACAAGCAATGAAGTTGGCCATAATCTTCCTGCAGAAAAGTTAAGATGCAAAATACAAAGACTCTACACATCAAAGAGAAGGAAAACGTTCAAATTTGAATTTTTCAAAAAAAACTTCTCTCGAATTTTCAAAATAGTAATAACATTTTTTTTGCAATAATATTTTAAAGCTAAAATTTTGTTTTTTAGAAATAATTGATCAAAAAAACATGCTTATATTTTAAAAGTTGGAAAGATAATTTCTTAAAATTAAATTTCGATTTTGAAACATTTATTTAGTCGACAATTTTTAAAAAGTAGCTTCTTATCTAAATCTCAATCTCTAAAATCGTAACTGATTGACTTACTAAATCACTAAGATATCGAAAGAAATAGCTAAATTATGGAGCACTTCCCGAAGCTGTAGAATATTTAATTTCATACACTGGATGGTTTTGTGGCGCACATACTTTTGAGATTGTCCATTCAGGAGGCTTGGTATCGGTCCAATTTCTCCAAATTATCAAACTTTTGATTTTTGTAGAAATGTTACGAGCATCTTTTGAAATATTGACCTGGCAAAATATAAGAATAAACAAATAAATGCTAAGAAAAATGACCAAGAACTGCAAATGGAAACATTCTGACAGCCTGATGCCCACTAAGCAACTTAGTTGCTGGAAACTATATACATATATTGCCTTCTAACTTCCAAAGCTACTTTTGAGAATTTTTATCTTCATTTTTCTTGAAAAAATTCATCTTTTTTTAGTTATAATTTTCCTATAATTTTTTTTTTCTTGATAAAAATTATATTAACAAAATTTGTAAAAAAAATAAATTGTCTACAAAAACGTGTTAAAGTTATGTTTCTGAGACAAGATATCTCAAGATATCGCGGATAAATTGAAAGCTTTCAACCTCATAAACCGACTTTAATACTCCCATCATGACCTTCCCAACACATAATTTTTCGTGTCCAAAATGGAAGATCAATGTAATTTTGCAATGGACTAAAAAGAAAAATTATTTAAGGTTGCTAGAAATTTGCCTAGGTGAGAAAATTTCGATTCAAAATATTAATCCTAGTACCAACAAAAAAAAATGGTGGAGAAAATAATATTGAAATATTATTTTTCTTGAATCCCAAAATTCGTAATTTTCAAATGTTGGTTCCGTATTATTGAAGTATGTAAATCCTCATTTGATTATATATTTTAATATCTTTACAACGCAATGACTTTAAAAATTTAAGGTGAGACTGAAATCACCTTTTTCATAAGTTTTGCATTTAAACCGATCCAATATGTAGGTAAAAATAAAAAAAATCATTAAAAAGTACGTATACGCCGCAGTGAACATACGAATTTACTTTTCATAACATCGTTGCCACGGGTTTTTTTTTTTTAAATAAAATTGCTTCATATGTTTTATGGATCATATAACATAAGCGATATATAGGTACTAAAGGGAATATTTTGGATTCGCAAAAAAAATAAAATCGTGTTCGATTTCAATTTAACCTGAAATTTAGTTGAAAATTAACACGAACAAATTTGGTCATGCAATTCTGTCGGTCGGTCTATATGTCCGTCTGTTTCTTTGTCTGCTTGTCTGTTTTTACTTCGACCTACAGCCTAACTCGTTGAAGTGATTTTTTGGTTCATTCCCTGAAAAAGAAATTTGATTATATTTTGGAACCCTAAAAATGCCAAACAACTGTTAAAAAAAGTCTTATTTATCTCAAGAATTGTTTATTTTTACGCCGTTTTTTTTTACTACAAGCCCCACATACCCAAGATTTCAGAAATATTTCATATAAATATAAATACGTCCACTTTGGCAAATTTTACGGAAACGAGTCGTTATTCTGTATTACAAAATTCTGTCTGAAGAAAATTCTGTAAAGGGATTGAAAATTCAGCATGAACATATTCACCCCTGTTCTGATTTCCGATCGGTTTTAAAATCCTTTAGTTTTCAAAATCTAGGTGTTCTGAAATACTTTTTGCGGACTTACGGATTTGATTCGGAACGGAAATCAGACCAGGGGTGAATATATGTATTTCATTATTCTGTAAATTTATTATTCTTTATTCCAAAATTCTGTAAATCCAGAATTGTGTAAAGAAAAATTGTTTTGATAATGTAAAAAAATTCGCACTTTTTCTCATTGTCAAAACAATTTTTCATTTATAATTTATAGAAGATTGGAATAAAGAACTTTAGATTTGCAGAATTTAAAATACAGAATTATGGAAACCGAATTTTGGCACTTACAGAATAACGACCCCAACTCAAATTTTACACGAAAAAACAAAAAAAATAAGGCTCCATAAAAACTGATTTTCTCTTTAGGTTTTAACAACAACTATTATACATTGGCTAAAAGTGAGTTTGTATAAAATGTGTTTCTTAATAAAGTGGCAGAAAGTTTGATCAAAATCGTTAGAGCTTGTTTCGAGTAAATTTTTTTTTAGAAAACCCAATTTGTTGTTCTACATTGTCGTTCTTAAATAAAACAAAAATAAATATAAATATGTATAAATAAATATCAAATTTGTAGAAGATTTATCCTTCAGTTAGACCCTTGCTTGATGTATACCTGGACAAACATGTTAATGTTAGTTTAAAATTTTTACGAATTTTAAAACATTATATCTGCCCAGGTGAATTGTCTTTTAACATAAAAAAACAGAACAAAATCTTAAGCTGTTGTTTGTTCAACATTTAATTACTAAACCTTCTCTTTAATTAAACAAATTCTTAATTTCCTTTTAAAATTAATATTAAATTCGCTTCTGAAATCCTGACCTTTTTTTTTGGATGAAATCATATGACGTGAAATTGTATTCAGTTGAAAATGAAATAAATACCACAAAACCATCTTCTTCCAGTTTATTATTTTTTTTCGCGGTATAAATGTAATTTATTTAAGAGCTTTTACTGTCAGGTCAGAATCATATATACATGAATTTTGCATCATGATGATGTTGGATGTTGATGAGGATGACCTTCTTGTTTTGCGGTTAAAACTATTTCTATGCCAGAAAAGGATTTTTTTTTGTTGTATTGAATATCTTACACAATCTTTCCATCTGCATTATAATTACATAAAATCATTGAAAACTTTACAATAATAATATGATGAAATTATTTCAAGAGAAAACTTATTTCATTTCTACAAAAAGGTAAACAAATATTTTGAGAACTTAAACGTAACCACAAAAGCTCTTTTTCCTTCTATTATGTTAGATTAAAAATTGAAGCCTTTATGAATATAATATGATTTCAAAGTATTAAGAAACACTAAATTAAGTTATTTCAAACTACATACAAAAAAGTAATGAAAAGCAAATTAATATAAACCCATAAATAGCAAGAGAATTGTTTTGTAATTTCTTCAGGCAAAACTTTGTTTTTCTTCAGAAATTTTGGCAGACAAAGACAACCACTTCTCTTAATAACTTTTTTCCTGGATTATAATACTTAATAGCTAAACGCATGTGACATTAATCATCCTAATGTAGTTAACTCCGTTCTATATTAGGTAACTCTTCTTTATACTCACTTTTGTTAACTTTTTTAACCCTTTTTTCAACTTAAAGTAGCTACAACTTTAACTTTTATATCTCGAAATTTTAAAATATTTTGTAGATGTGATAAGTAGTTGAAGGCAAAAGTCTTCATAAAAATTCGATTTAAGTAAAAAAAAAGTATAACAAAAATTGGTGTCTTGAATGACTGCTCGTATGAGTATAGCAGAGGATAGTGACGTACATTTTTCAAAAGTTCTTTAGCGCGGTTTTTGTTAGTTAGCAGGAATAGATAAAAGAACAACAATTTTCTGCTGAATCCGAAAGGCTAATTAAAGTGACAGCGTTACTTTTCGATGATCCGAGATATTCCTTCCAAGAGATAGTACCCCTGAAAAAACAATTTTTATTTTTATGCAAAGTGGGTTGGTATTCGATCACCAGACCTAACAGCCCAAACCACTTATGTTCTATTATAGAAGAGGGTTGCAGTTCCATAAGAAGCACATGCATAAAAAATATGCATGGTTAACCTATTTAATAGTTATACGTGAATAACTCAAAAATAAGGAAATTTTTTTCAAAAAAACGATAAACCCTATATCCGTAATGCAATTTTTTTTGGCAAGAACCCGAAACACCGTTTCACTTAGCTTAAATTACTAGTGCCAAGTTTAACCAAAATCTTTAGAGCAATTTTCGAAAACAAAATTAAAGAACCGAAATCGTTGTATCGGGAATCACTAAACAATACTTTGTACAAATCGGTGCACACGTTTAGGCTCTAGCTTAAATTACAGTGGACACACGGACACCAGAAGGCACAGATGTTCTGACCGACGACAACGATTTATTTTTTTTAAGTTTTCTCGAAAATGGCTCTAACGATTTTTATTAAACCTCGTTCGTAAGTAGTGGATTGATGGGTTAATTTTTCCAACATTTAGTTATTTAAAGGGTGAAGACAAAATAACAAAACAAATTGGTCTTTTAATGGTTATACATATTTAGGAAATGACGTTATGGTAAGAAATATGTTTTGGCTTCATGGCCTGATATTTTCATCATTTAGCCTTGATAGGGTGAAATGTTGTAAAGACAAAAAATAACATCCGACTTTACAATTTCTATTTTATGTTTTAAAATTTTTTAATTTAACAATTTAAATGATAAAATTGGTCAAAATAAGAAAATGCAAGATTAATGTAACTTTTCAATGGACTAGGTAAAAACAAAAACTTTTAAAGGTTGCTAAGAAGTTGCCTAGTCGACTAGCAAGTAAGTTTCGATTTAACAGCTATGAAATAATATTGAAACATTATTTTTCTTGAATTCAAAAATTCATTATTTGGAAATGTTGGTTCAGAATCATTGAAGTATAAATTCTGCAGTGATAATATTTATTTCAAAATCTTTACACTGTGACGACTTTTGAAGGGCAAAATTTAGGTATCTCTTAGTCCCTACTTCTTCATGAGTTTTTCATTTAAATCGATTGAAGGTGGGATAGATAGGACAAAAAATATAATTAAAAAAATAAGTATACGCCACAGTGTACATATGAATTTTCTTTTTTGATAACATCGTTGACACGACATAGACACTAAATGGCATATTTTGGATTCGCAAAAAAAAATCGAACTCCAACGACTTCAATTAAACCTGAAATTAACTTGAAAGTGAACACAAAAGAAATTGGACAAACAATTCTGTCGGTCAGTCTATAAGTTCGTCTGGCTCAATCGGTTTGTCTATTTATCTGTCTGGTTGTTTGTCTGTCTACCTGTTTTTACTACAACCTACAGCCTATGTTGCTGAAGCAATTTTTTTAAATCTCGTGTTTTAGTTCATTCCTTAAAGGAGAATTTGATTATTTTTTGAACTCTAAAAATAACGGTTAAGAAAAGTCGCATTAATCTGCAAAATTGTTTATTTAAAGATTTTGATAAAAAAAATCTAGTATATTTAACATTTATTTTAAAGCACTTGCGTATCAAATAATAATTTAAAAGATAAATAAATGAATTTAGAGCGTAATAGTGCTTAGATTTACAGATTCTAGAGTTTCAAATATGAAATAAGCTGGCGGATTGAGTCATTGAGTGACTGACATTTTGCCTGTTTAATTATTAACATATTTATATTTTCCACTTCCAATTTAATGATTAGGAATTCTAGTCTTGTTGGATATAGTTCACACTAGGTATTCATCACGAAATCTATGTAAGATGAACTGAACTTAGCGTAGTGACAAAGGCCCTCACTAGTCAACTGATGAGTCCAAGTGAGATCGCCGGGACGAAACCCCAATTTTTGTAGAACTTAAAGGCCGTTAAAAGCTATTTTGAATCAGTATTTATATTTTCTTTTTCAATTTCTTACGATTATTGAGTTTGTCAACCAGGGTATCCCAGCTAGTATTCTATTAAAAAAATTGTTAGGGAAAATGCAATGGAAAACATTTTTAACGACTCTTTCCATCCTCTTGTCAAAATCTTGAAAAATTTTAAAAACAGAAATGAATTTGTACGATTATCTCGACCATTGTTTTGTTCATTTTTTTCATTTCCTACATATTAATTTTACCTTAGTTACAAAGTATTTAAGGAGCCCCTCCCGCCTCTCTTGTTCTAATTACTCTAAAAAAGCTTATAACGATTCAAATATCTTTTTAGAATATTATTTTTTCAAAATTGTGAAATTTTTCATCAACTTTTGAAATTCGGAAATTTCAAAACATATTAATAAACTCAATCATCTCTCTAGTATGAATTTTTTTGGTGCAATAACAAAATGCTATGTAATGGAAAGAATAAGTTGTCAAAAATATTCGTTACCAAAAGTGCAAAGAGAGGAGAATATATCTACAACTGCGAACTGTAAGAGCTATGTACAAAGTTATGGTTTAATATCAGAAAATCAGAACATGTTAGGTATGTTAAAATATGATTTTGTCCAATGTCGTCCTCACCGAACGAATAGATAGCAATGCTCCATTCAAGAGAGTCTTCGAATCCAAAAACCAAAGTGGATGCCAGAGCTCACTTAATCTTGGTCTCGTTCATTTATGTACATATGTACATATATGTATATTTTTTTAGTTAAAAACTAATTGATTTTTGATGAAAAAGATGTCACTCTTATTGACCGAAATTGATTTTAATGAACAGATGGTTTTCATTCCAACAAAATGAAAAGTAATTATAGTAAATACTGATTAAATTGAAACCGAACAATCAAAATACAATTCCAAGGTTCACCTATTATGACTGATTTCTGTTTCGATCATGCATTTGAATTAAAGCTATAACTATGAATATGTACGTAAATTTATATGGATTTTTGGGATGGGTAATTTCGTTGGGAGTTAAATTAACTATATTTAAGATAAATATTTAAAAAGCAAATAAGGAACTTTTTGAAACGACAACATAACGTGCATGTTGATTATATTACTCATTAAGAAGAAAACGATGTCCAGGAAAATTAGATAAAATTATGTTCGAGGTTATGAATCTTCAAACATAAACATTATTTATTCGGAAATAATTTTCAATTGGACATAGTTTAGCAATGCAAGTAAATTTAAAAACTTGATAAATAATAAATATTAAATAAATTCATGGGTAATGAAAGAATATTTCCATTCTTTATTCTATTTTTGTCTATAATATAGCTAAAAATGTAGGCTTTTGGAATGATAAGATTAAATTTGATTACAGTTTGAACGAAATAAAGTTTTTAATTTTACTACATACTTATTTCTTTTGAAATTGAATACATATTTATATCTTTATCTGAAGTAAATGCTCAAAATATAAAAAAAATTTATTATTTATATTCAGGAAGTGTATAATAATTTCTTGTTTCATTTTAATCAATTCCAAATCCAATTATAAAAAAGTGGATCCTTATTTTAAAATAGTATTTAGAATCTTATACAAGATAGTCATTGAATAAAAAGGGATTTTCTTATATATTAAATAAAATAATGAATGTGCATAAAAAATACCTTATATTTGCAAAAAAAAAAAAAATACCAACAGTCACCCCTTGTGTGTGCTTCCTCAATATTATATTGCACTGATATAGATAAAATAAATTTAAGCTTTTAGAGATGTAGGATTGTAGGTATATAAAAAAAATAACAATTTATATTTATTTATATAATATTTATATTCCCTTACGCTTTAATAATTAAATTTAAGTCACATCAATATTCGATATTTGCAAATATTTAAATTAAATTAATTTTATTCAATTTCACCCCACATCATTTTGCCACAAAATCAAAATCAAATCAAATTCGTTACCAAAAATATAAAAAAAATCAAATCTAAAGTCATCCCCGATCAAACCAAATGTATCACGCCGTTTCAACCGTTTTAACCCTAAGGTAACAATCGAATTAATATCTCTTCTTTTCATAAAATAAAAATTTATTAACAAAAAAATAAAAAAAAAAAATACCTATTGATACATTGATATATATTTTTTCATTCATATTGCTATATTAATTGTTCATTGCATTTGTTTTGTAATTTTATATTTAAAATCGAAAAGATAACAAAAAAAAATAAACAAGTTTTGATTAAAGTTCATACAGTTCAGTTGTAATAATAATAATATTATTATTATCAAAGCTATATATAAATTTGCATAATGATTTTTATCACAAACGCTTTCACATGCCTATATTATTATAAAAGTAGTTGCTTTTTTTATATTAAAATATAATTTCCATATATAATATTGGCTCCTTTTGTTGTGTTAAATTCAATGTTCAATGCTGCAATGTTGCGTAGATTCGTCCATTTAATTTGCCTCATTCCCAGTAGATTTGTCACTTTTCGAATCCGACAAGCCACACACGTGTGTTAAATTTTTATTGTGCATTTCATAAATTTTGAAATAGATAACCCAAATTGAATATTATATAGTATACTAGTATTATAGAGTTGTGTGTGCGGACGGAATTTTTGTTGATATAAAAATTTAACCAATTTGTAAATAATGCTTATATAACCATGTCATGATAGAACGTCTCATGTGTATGTGCATGTACAAAACAAAAAAAAAAAACAAAAAAAAAAAAATCATTTCCATTCCAACTCCCATAGCAATTATATTGGCAAAATTGGAAACAACTTTTTTTTTTGAAATATCCAAAACAGTGCACTTTTATTTCAAGCGCACCCTTAATTTAAGAAAGAAAAAAGTATTGTATAAGTTCAAATATAATTATATTGTTAGACAAATTAAAAAAGTTTAACGCTAAAACCATGTCATTAAGGAATTCAAATTGAATACTACTAAATCAATGACAGTTCGTGTGAAAAAATATGACAGACGTCAAACGCGAAACTTTAAAAACTAGAATCAGGTTCTGACGGCTTTAACTTTAGTACAAGTGTTTAAAAAAAGGCATTTTTTTAAGAGGTATAAAGTTTTTAAATTGGCAACACTTTTTTAGTGACAGTTAATTTAATAGCTGACAAATGATTTGTGCTCAGTATATTTTTTTCATTTTACCATAAGTCAGAACAAGCAACGCATCCAAATAGTTATTGCTGATATACCGCGGTATACGGCTAAAGTGTTAAAAAATTTAACTCCCAGATTGAGCTGAATTTGAGCCAGCGACGCCAAATCATTTTTAAACACTCATCGCATAGAATTATCTTTTCCATAAAACATAACATACCATGGCCCGGCAATTAATTGAATGTGTTTAATTTCATTTTAAAATTGTATACGGTTGAAAAAACTCCCTTTATAAAATAAGTTTAAAGGCCTAGTGTAACATATAGAATTTTTTCAGTGACAAACTTTAACTTTAGTATAATTTTGCGCCATTTTAAATTGAAATTAATCTTTTTTTTATTTTAAACTAATTAAGAATTTTATGTTTACAAATGTACGTCCAACAAAAATGGTTTACCAAAATTTTATTTTGTCGTTACAACAAAAAAATTTTGGTGATGCAACAAAATTTTTGTCAACATACGTCCAACAAAATGTTTTATCAAATAGATAAAAGTAACACAAAGTGTGTATCTTTTGTTAATGTGACAAAAAAATTGTTGAACTGACAAGCATTATTTTGTCATATTAACAATATAATTGTCATATTTAAAAAATAACATCACAATATTTGGTTGAAAATAGATAAAAGTAACGTCATATTTACAATTTAATTAATTGTATTGATAAAATAATTTTCAATTCAACAATTTTGATTTGTTGAAACCACAAAATTAATTTTTCAGCACAACAAATTTATTTTTGTTGAATCTACAAAAATAATTTGTCAGATTAACCAAATATTTTGTTTAAATAATAAATTTATTTTGTTGAATACAAAAAATTTATTTGTGAGCTTCAAAAAATTATTCGTGGGGACCCCACAGTTTTCTTGTGTGCGTTTATCGGTCTGTTATTTCATTTCAGTTCAAACCGAGTGTGAACTTCAATATTACGGAAAAACTAATATTAAGGTATCCAACACAAATTTTCAGTCATACCAACAAAATGTTTTGTAGAATGGATAAATTACAATTTTGCACATACATAGGTACAACAAAATTTTTTGTTGATGATTTATCTTATTTATAAATTTTGTCTGTAAAACTGACAAAATAAATTACTCACAAAATAGTTTTATCTATGTCACAATTTTATTCTATCAGTACTACAAAATAACCAAACATCCAAAAAAAATTTTTCATTGCAACAAAAATATTGTTTAAATGCTTTGATTTTCTGTCAAATTGATAAAAAAAATTAACAAAAACTTTGTAGTATTGACAAATATTTACAAAATTGAATTCTTGTAGATGCAAAAAACATTTTGTTTGCTCCACAAAAAAAAGGTGTGGATATGAAAAAAATCTCTGTTCTACTTTGTTATAGTAACAAAACGTGTTTTGTTAAACTGAAAATATTATTTGTTGTGCATTTTTTATCAAACTGATAAAAATTATTAAAATTTTGTGAAATAGATAAATTTATTTGATTTTATATTGATAAAATTTTATCAAAACGATAAAATTGTTTTGTTGAAGTCTACAAACATTTGTTTATCAATATTACCTAGGAATTTATTTTCAGTGTACACATTTAAAAATTCCAGATTTATGAAGAAGTATAGGTACTTTTTTAAAAGTTGAACCTTTAGTTTGAAAAGTTGAAACTCATCATTGAAAATTTTAATTGTTAATTTAGATGCACTTAAAAAGTGAAATCAGTTATTATTTTAATGCAAATATAAAAAGCTTATGACTCGATTACTATTTCTAGTCAAAAAAATATTTCATTTTGGCCCAGCCTATCGTAGGAAATGGATTTCTTTATTTCAATGATTGAACTACCTTATCATTTATCATTGAAATCTTAGAAATCGTTTTATGTGAAAGGTAGGGCCAAAATGAAATATTTTTTTGACTAGAAATGATAACCGAGTCATCAGCTTTTTATTGGCATCAAAATAATCACTGATTTCACTTTTTAAGTACCTCAAAATTAAAAATTTAAATTTTCAATGATGAGTTTCAATGAAAGCTATAACTGGCGCCTTATTCTAGAATTTACTGAAATTCAAACTGTAGGTAGGGGACCAGAACACTTCGACTTAATTTTACATAATGCTCCCCCAACATTATAAATTGTATACATTTTAATGGTAGTTCTACGTTTTTACCGACCACTAAACCGAGATTTAAATAGATTGACCCATAATCCTCTTCAAATCTCAAATATTTACCAACAAATTTAATCCTCAAATCTATGTAGATTAGAAATTAATCTTGATAAATCTTCATGGGGTCAATAGTTTACAAATCAAACACACCAATTCCCCTATTGCGCTGAGTAGAATATTCAAAAATCAAGAGAACTTATTCAAGAATCCAATTTTTTTTCATCTTTTGATACAAAACAAACTTGCTGTCTATCCCACTTCCACTTCAGAAGAAAAAATGAAACACAAATTCTCACAAATTTAGTAAATTTCCTATTTGTTAACTCAAAAAAGTTAGAACGAGAGAGCAAATAATTTCCCCTGGCCTTCATTGGATAACTTACAAATTTCTGTGCTAAACAAATGTTTGTGTGCAAAGAGTGTTAAAACTGTCAAATACCATCACTTGACGTGCGTCGGTTATATAAATTGATAAAATATTAATTGAAATTGTCTTTACATTCACTTGATGAAGATTCAGATAAGTCCATCAAAACTGGCACTACATTTTCGTTCGCAATTTGTCAGTAGGTATAAAAAATAATTTTAGAATTTAAAAATTACACAATTTTTTGTCACCATTTGACGTCTTGTACACAAAAGTGACATATTATGCAAAAAGTGGTCCAGTGCGTTTGTTTACATTTTGAAAAGTTTTCCCTCTCTGAGAGTATTTTCTCCTTATTTCAAAATTTGACAGGTGTGTAAAAAAGATATCAAACAATCTGTTTCGAAAGGTACTGTCGAAGTTAATCCACTTTTTAGTCTTTTTGTGCTGTGAAAAAACACTTCCTAGGATTTGTGTAATCTTAACGCGATTAAGTTTTGGTGAAAACGTAGTCTAAAGTTAATTATATCGATAAATGTTCATTTTAGAACGAATCGCTTCATAGAAAATAGCGTTACCGGACTGAATTGTGCGAGAAAAAGAACAGAAAAAAATACGATTATGAAAATTTCGGATATTAAATGAGAAAATAACTGAAGGTGCAAACGCAATGAAGATGGTTACTGCATTGGATCATCGTAAATTTTTCACAATGAATCAAATTTATCCATATATAAGAAAATTTAATTTTCAATTTGTTTAAATGTTTTGTGAATGAAAACATAATTCACACTTTCTTACAGAGTATAAAATGATTAGTATGGAAACAGAATTTGAAAGCTCTTTCCACACAATTTGACAGATACACTTTGCATGTGTTATAATAAGTCAATATTATTGGATTAGAGTTAAAACCATGAGAATCCTCTGAGAACCCACATATAAACAGACTAAATAAAACTACTACTACTCATTTACATGAGTCAAATCATCAACAGACCACTTTTTTATTTCAACTTTTTGAACTGCTTATTTGATACTAAAACCATCAAACATTCTATCATATTTAAGATTATCATGAAAGTGGTTTTTTTCAAAGGAAGTGAAGAATCAAAATATGGAAATGGATGAGTATTTTGTGCGATCTGTCACCAGGAAACACTACTGACACTTTCAATTGGTCATCGAAAGACTGCAGTTCTTTTACTTATAAAAAAATATAAAACTATTCTGGATTTTATTTTAAAATCGAAAAAATCGAAACCAGAAACTTTCACATCTTCACACGTATTTAATAATATAAATTTTCCACAAATTTATTGATTTTGATTTTTCTTATCATAGCAGCGACAACGCTTAAGCGTGAATTAATGTGGTCATGTTTTGCGAACGTTAAAGTTTAACTTGTGAACGTTTTGGTATTTTGGGACACGTGATATTTTTATAAATCAGAATGGAAAAACTGGCCGAAAAAAAATATCATTGGGGTTAGCTATCTCAGAAAAATTGGCTTTACCATAAAAACTATCGATACAAAAATTTAAATTTGGCCAATACCACAGTTTCTTCCGGGATAAGGACTCAGCTTCGTAAATTCTCTGGGTTTAACTTACTTCATAGATGATTATTTGTTGTTCTATTTTACATTTACATTTACCCAACGTCTTTTGTCCCTTAAATTTCCTTCAGAATTGGAAAAAACGCACACCATCTATATCCCAACCGGAATCGTTCGTGTGATCGTTAACATTTTCCCATTTTCTTTACACTGGTGTTCTATTCATTTCATAACATTTAATGTTGTTTATCCAAATGAACGATAATTACATATGAAGAAAATAGAAAATAGTTAATAGGATGTTTTCAGATTGGTATTTCCTTTTAAAAACCAAATTTCTTCTTGCTATCGATAAGTTTTTTGATCACTGAATAAGTTCCATTTTATTTCAAAGTGTCACGTGTTGTATACTTTATTTAATTTTACACGCATATAAAAAAAAAATTTTGAATACAGATTACTCATACATACATCGAGATTTGATATATCCCTACAAAAGCTTACCATTTTGTACACACTCACAGAATGTACACACTCTTGTGTGTTTGACTTTAACTGCATTTGGTCTTTAAATTATTTGCTGAATTCCATCTTACATTTTACGTTTCTTCCAACTTAACACGATTTTTCCATTCAGCGCTGGGAAATTGGTTGTAAATGTCAATTCCGAGAATTTATAAAACAAAATATTCTATCAAACGTGATTTCTATACAATTTTATTTAATTGTTTTTAAGTATCTATAGTTAAATAATTCGATAAAGATTTTTATGCTGCCTTTCTCTGGGACAAAAAATTTTCAACTACAAATTCTGTGTTTCTATACTTGTATAATCAACTGATAGCATACCTTTTTAATTTTTTAAATAAGGACCTCTAAAAGAATCACCCATATTATCTACATGTATAAAATAAAGGGTGTTTGTTTTTTTAGACGTGTGGTTTTCAAGAAGAAATAAAACGCATATAATTTAATGTTATGGCCAAGAATTTAGCTTTATGATAAAGATATGTTTTAAAAATTATTTTGGGCAAGTGGCTCCAGCTCCAATTGTTGCGCACGATGGCGGATGCACTCATTCGGGTCTTCTTCGATACTCTGCTCCACAGCAGCAATAGCGTCTTCGGTACGCACTGTACGGCGTCTCTGAGGATGCGCATTATCCACTAGAGTAAGGGCCAGTTTGTTCACAGTGGGTTAAATCTGAACAACGACTTTCACAGCTTCTAACTAAATGGCTCTAATCAACCAAAATCGGCTGATTAGCGATTTCAATGATTAACAACTTAAATTATAGATTCCTTGGAAAAAAAATTGATTACCATGCCCATGTGATGATTTACCAGTTGCGATAATCCTTGATTAAAGATAATCAACTGTGAACAAACTGGCCCTACACGTGGTGCGCGATGCGTCGCGCGAACCGAAAAATTATTTTGGTAATAAATTTGCACGATTTGCAAAAATTGTTCAGGAGTAAGTCTTTTTATTATGAAATGGCAAACCAAACTGAGCATAAATCATGTAACAGCTGTCAAAAAGACCAACTCCGAAAAAAGTATTGCCAGGTTGAAAACCACACGTCTAAAAAAACACCCTTTATAAAGATCTGTTAGATATTCAGAGTTAAATGTTTTGCTTTGACTAATCTTCTTGATAATTCTTGAAAATTTTAAATCATATCTAACAACTAGAATGCAAATTTTCCTAACCAGTAAACAAAAAAGTTTGTTAAACAAATAACTATAAGGCCTTAAAAATCGTAGGTAAAACTCTATAAAAAAGGTTCAGGTAAATTAATCAATTTAATCAATCTGGGTAACAGACAATATTGTCTGGACACAATTGCTTAAGAATATAAGTTATGAGTAAGGATAAGCCTTACTATATGCGGTATCCTGTTCTATTTTAAGCTTTCAAATTAAAAAAAAAATTAATACTTATACCATACTTTAGAAAAAAAAATTTAATAAAAAACATAAAAAAAGGGATCTACCCATATTACTTTTAATATGAAACTGGCAAGAGACAGTTATTTTAATCAAAATTATAGACCTCCTTTCCTCTATACCTAGTATTATCTAATCATCAGCACACATATTATCTGTCCAATGTCCATCCTTCCCATTATTGTAGCTCAACTGATATAATTAAAAGATTAAAGTTTATGTATGTATGTATATGTTAGTAGACAAAACCATTAGTTTATTCATAATATATTTAATGTGTAGAATTTATTAAACAAGTGTTATGACCTACATTAATTTTAATTTATTACATAAGTCCCATTATAAGTAATACAACGATAACAATTAAAATAAAAAAAATCGCATTAACTTACCCTATACAACAATGTTAACACAGTAAAATTTAAAAAAAATCGTTTTCGTATTTAATTTGTGTAGTGTGTTCCCATTTTGCATTCATTAATAATTATAATACCCTTTTGTATTAACTGTTATATAATATTAGCAGGTTATTTCCGGTGTAAATTTCGTTTTGTATGTCGCCCTAGCTAAGCGAGTAATTGTTTAAAAAATTAATTTAACACAATAAGTGTTGCAATTATTGTAATTCTATTTTTCTTATTACATTTTTAATAAACAAAAAAAAAAAACGCCTGTGTGATGTCTTTCTATAGAAAAATAAAAAAAAATTACACATATCAACAAAACTTTTTTGTATCCTTTGGGACAATTAAGGCAACACAAATAAAATAAATTACAATAAAACAGCACAACACAACACAACATCACTTTACATTAACCCAACCAAACTTTAAGTATGCAACACTTTATTAGACACCTGCCACCGTTAACTTGAAAGAAACCATTGGTTTTTGTTTTTAGTTTTCCCGTTTCCTTCCTTCCTTTTGTTCCTTGTTCTTCTCACTTCTGACTCCTGTATGTAGTTGTATTCCTGTTCCTGGCGATGGATGGAATGGTGGCGTGGCGATGGCGACTCTCTTCGAGCTATACGACAACAACGACACAGAGACTGAAGAGACGGACTGGTACGGTACTTGGTGCTGGTGGTATGGTTTTAAAGTGGGTGCGACTCATTATTTGCGTGTGCGAAATTATACACAAAATGAAAGAACACTTCTTCCGGTGGTTGTGTTGAGTGAGTGATTTCGCTTCAAGGATTTCATCCGCGTTAAGTGTTAATTTTTTTTTTTTTTTTTGTATTCTTAATTTTATGTTTTGTAGCTTAAAGCGTCAGTCGGCGACAATGACGTGTTGTTTGAATGTTGTTAACTTGCTTTTCAATTTGTCCTTCCGTGACAAATTTAGAGTGGTGCATTTTTAACAGGAATATGTTTTTCCTTTTTTTTAACTTATAGGATAGAAAAGGAATCTACCTAGGTACATACCTGCTAAAATATAGAGCAATGCTTGATTATATAGGAGTAAGCACGTTTATAACTCTATGGGATGAATAATTCAGTAAAAACTGGAATAATGGAATAATGCATTAAACATGAATGGAGAAGCAAAAGGGATTTGTTTCGGAATTGGAACATCCAGAAAGTCCTCAATGATATTCAAATAAAAATAACGAGGAATTGAAGATTTGAAGTGAAACTGTTTTTTTTTTTTTAGTATTTCAACAGAAAAAGGGTTCGTTTTGGTTTTATTTTTGTAATTTATCTTAGTTTAAAAGAAAAAGCCTTCTTTCTCAATAGGTATAAAGCAAATAGATAAAATGTAGACATTAATCTTAAACAAAGCAATAAATTTGAAAGGATTTAAATTTTTGAATGAAGGGAAAGTTGTTGGTACTTAACATACCTCCCAGTTAAAAATCAAAAACAGTAGATAAAGACGTCTTCGTTTGTTTTTTTTTTGGGGGGGGCGGATAAGAGAGTTTAACTTGAAATTGACAGTTAAGTAAAAAATGAGAGTTGTCAAAGATAAGATAAGCAAACTCTGGGAATAATATTGTTTTTTTTTTTTTTTGCCATGTATGGAATTTATTCTTTTACATTTTTTTTTTTCAAATAGCAAAAATAATTAAATAGGTATCTACCTAGAAATAAATACAAAAGAACAAGGTTTCAGCACAAACTATAGTTCCATAGATATTGCACGCAAACGTCACTTTTGAAACGAATACGTCTCATCTTAATGTTTCGCAGTTCGATCAAACAAGCTAGTGTTTTTCATAATAATAGTCGATTTTTTCTTTTGAAAAAGTTAATAAAAAGTCGCAAATTCCCAATTTAAATATTTAAATATGAGAAAAAGTGTGTAAATTGTTTGTGAAACACTCAAAAAAGCAACGTCGAACGAACATACATCATACTCAAAAGTATTGCATTGGCATACGAATTCCAATAGAAATTAATTGGTATGGATAAAATGGCGCACTTGATCAAAACAAAATTTTCTCTTTACATACTTTGTATAGCTATTAATGAAATTCTTGAATACTAAAATTTTGATAACCTAGATGTCAGATTTGTATAGGATTTTTGCTTCTTCAGTTCCTAGGAGAGCACTGAGCCTGAGACCCTTGAGTAAACCGAATCAGTGTTGTCAATTTTAAATTTAAAACCGTGGTAGATTGAGCTGAGAAAAAGTGGTAGATTCAGATTTTGTGTGGAAGATTGCAAATATCAAAGGGCACGGTAGTGCCCAGCTTAGTTCTGGCACTACACCCTTTTTACAGGAACAAACTCAGGCCATTTTCGACCCACCTCTTACTTCAGTACCAATAAAGTCAGGAACTTAAAATTCGGAACATTTGGTAGGCTAACCAAGCACAAGCACCACATCAAATTTCAGCTTCTTAGCATTAGTGGTTCCCGAGATATAAGACGTCAAAAATCGCGAAAACCGTAACTGACTCACTGACTCACTCACTGACAGATCATCAAAATTATGGAGCACTTCCCTACACCGCAGAAACTTGTTATTTCGCACAGCGGTAGGTCTGGTGGTGCATACAAAGGAAAAAATCGAAAATTTGGGATTTTAAATTCAGGAGGCGTGGTATCCGCCCACTTTCCTAGAATTGCAATCAATTAAATAGAGCACTTCCGATTGCTGTAAAAGGATGAAATTTGGTTTAGCGATTGGGCTTGAAATGCATACAAAGGAAAAAATCGAAAATTTGAGGTTTTCCATTCAGGGGGCGTGGTATCCGCCTACTTTCTCAGTATTGCAATCAATTAAATAGAGCACTTCCGATTGCTGTAGAATGATGAAATTCGGTAGGGCGGTAGGGCTTAAAGTGGGGAAAAATTAAAATATTTGCAAAAAGGAGTGAGATCAGAACAAAAACATAAATGTTAAAAAAAGAGCCAAGTTCTTCTATAAAAAAACCCTTATGTAAAGGGTCAGCCGTGCAAAGAAGTGAGATCTAAAAGTATGCCAAGTTCTTACTTTATAAAGTTTTAATGTCAAATATTTAAAGTAGATTACTATTGAAGCAACTCCAAATTATGAGAGAAATTTATTATTTAATGACTTAAATTTGGCGGTTTACTTGGCAAGTTTTCTTTTTATTACTCAAAATTCAAAAGTATTTGAAAACTTGACCTGTGAACCGCCAAAAATTGGATGTTATTTGCCAAATGCAACATTCTTGATATCGGCTCAAAGAATCCATAGTTGGTGCGGTGGTATGGTGGGCGGAAGAGTGAGGCAGATCTTAGGTTACGTGGGTTAGTATAGAACGGGACCATTTCCAATAGAATAGGTGAATCAATAGTCCCTGTTAAGAGTTGGTGCATTCAATAAATATACGTAAAAAGAAATCGTTGAGCAAAAGAATTTATTCATTATTATACATATATGTAAGTATTATTATATTATTCAACTTGATTCTTGCCAAAGAATTTATAAATAATCGAGACAAAAAAAATTGAGTAAAAATATACTTTTTATGAATTTTGTTCATAGAGTTATGAATAAGATTTTATCTTGATAAATAAGTCATTTTATGCAACGAAAACTCTATTGATGTAAAGAATTTTATAGTTTCACGAGAGATGTTATTTTATTTTTATTTTTTAAACCGAAAAAGAATCCATACGTAACAAAATTTCATGACAATTAAGTAAATCTTTTTTCCAATTAATGATTTTTCGTGTCTTCAAAAACCAAATTTTGTTAAACAGTATACATGAAATTTCCAGGAGAGTTAAGTAGGGTAAGGTTTACGTGGCTGTCAGCAGGGACGTCTGACTTACTTAGACCATAGGTTGATTGATGAGAGTTAATAAATTTAAGTTTCATGTCATATTGGGCAAAAAAAAAATATTTTTAATTAATTTTCTTATTTTGAAATCCATATGTTCATATAGACAAATATTCGAAAACTTAACCCTTTTATTAAATCACATACAGATAAAATACATTTTTAATTTAACTACCGGATAAACAACATTTCCCTCAACACTTACTCATTTATATGTATGTACATTAAATGACAAAACAACAAGTCACTGTAAATTAATGTCAAATTCATCTCACAAAGTGACAGTTAAAGTAACATATGTCACCCACTAAGAGGCCACTCAATGACATGACACAAATCAAACCACACGACATCCCCAGATGTGAATACCAAACTGAGATCCCCTAAGGAGAAATTCCATTTTGTCCATTTGTCCAGTTGTAAAGGTTGTGCTGGGAGATGAATCTGCAGACAACATGTCCTTTGTCCACACACAAATCCTTTTTGATATGACTCACATACACATACATAGGTATACCTATACAAAATCGAAATCAGACATTGCAATAAAAAAAAATAAACGAATACCCAAAGACCCAATTCTGTGAGAATTTTCTTGATTTGAAAAAAAAAACAGCGGTGGGTAATTTAATCCTTTCAACCGACGAACTATTTGTTAATATTCGCACATCTATATAAATATGTAGATGGGTTTTACAGTAAAAAAAAATAAATCAAGTCCTCGCCCCCACACTGTGCCATCTGAGTGCACCGAAGCACGGGACAAACAAGCTATACCCACGTCTTCATCATCATCCTCCTCCTCAATCCTCATGCTGGAATCGATTTTTGTTTTCCCTTTTTTAAGCTCCATCGAATCCAATTAAAACAGCTTAAGCACTTTCCTTTGCCTTTCCCCCAACAAGCTTATTATTATATACCTAGACCAAAAACAAAAAGCACCACTTTACAGCCAACGCGCGCCAACCAACATCCAAAGGAACAATAATTAAATGTCTGACATTCCTTTCTCCTCCCCCCCTCCTCCTCCACCCGACGAAACTTTTCCATCAAACCATCCATCCATTCCATCCATATTTTATCCTTCCATCACACCTATATATACCAACCCGACCAACACCCGTATATACAACTTATTTATGCCTTTTAGATAAATTTACACCTTCTCAACTTCGCTACATGTGAGAGATATAAATCTATCTTTATTTCTTGTACCCGTAATACTGCTACCTATGTTAAAATTGAGCTCTTTTTCATTGTACATTGATTTTACTAATATTGACGAAATTTACTATGTTTTTATTATTATTGGCGTTTAGGCGAAATGGTGCCACAGGAAGTGCACCCTCTCAACCACTACGACCCAACGAAGACGGAAGTCATCACCTGCAAGAGTACACGTACAAGAAAATCACCGCATGTGACGTTTGTTCACAAATACTTCGAGGTAATTATTATAAGTGTGATGAAAAGTTATGTGCAATGTGCTGCACAGCAGCAAATGGTTATAAAATTGGTACCAGAATATAAAGTTGGCGGTGAAAAAGTTTCTGCTATATAAGGAACAATTTAAACTTTTTAGAAACAAGTTATTGATTCAAGAATGAACTAAAATTTGATTCAGGAAACCCAACATTTTTACTATTCAGTTAGAAATTAAGTTGAAAATATTAGAAGATATAAAAAAAAAAAATGTTACCTACCTTAAAACATTTAATATCACAACGTTTCCATTCTCGAGTGGCTACTAAAATAAATGTTCGATAAATGCTACTATTTCCTAAAATATTATTTTTAGAAATTCATAAGGAAGTATAAGTTCCTTTATTTCAGAAAAACATTTTTTTCCGTGTTACGATTTATATGAAGGTTGATTATTTTATGCACATAAAGCGGGTTATTAGAAAACCTTTGGTCCATATTTGCTATATTCTCTAATGAAGTTCGCCATATTGAAAAACAGGAATTGATATCTACCTTATGTATATACATAGTATAGATATCTTCGAAAATATTGGTTTTAGTATAGACAAGTTGTTCCAAAGAAATTTGCGTTAAATGTTTTGATCCTTCAATTTGGCGATTTTTAAATATTTTTATAAATATGTTTTTGAAGATGATGCGATATATATCAGACCAAATTTATAGATCGTGAAAACTTGTCAGATATTTTAATTTTTTCTAATAACAGTCGATTCTTACATAAATGTGAAACAATTAAAATTGGATTTTTTGAGAATGGCATTTTAATAAATAATTTTGTAGATGCGAACTCTTTGATTAAAAAAAATATATTCGAACTTGCTTGTCTACTTCAGGTGTAGATAGAGACCTTTTAACCCAAAAACTTCTTGCAGTTTATTCGAATCTGAGCTCGCTATCTCTAAACCTGAAACTCAATTTTATTAAGTTATTCAAATAACTTTGATCATTATTACAGGTACGAAGTTTTTTACTCTTGTAATCGAGCCCTGAAATTTGTGAATACGCAAAGTATTGATTAAACGGTACCTACTTCACGACCCATATATTCTTTTAGGGAAACATTATACACAAATTCTACATTGAAACTCCAGCTGTGTGTGAAGTGATACCGTCATTACTGAATTTGTGTAATTTATTTATTGATCGTTCGTCATTATATCGTATCTACTTAAATTGATTTTTCAGATTTCAGATTTATTTATTCAGTGCATATACATAGGTACATGACTGCTTTTAAGATACCTACTTAATACATAGAGACTATAAATCTATTTGTTTTGAGAAAGGTTGTATTGCAGCTATTTGTTTTGAGAAAGGTGTTTTTTTCTAAAAAACTCATTGGACATTTATTAAAAACTTAAAACTAAAAAAAACTCGGGATTTTGATCAAAGTTGATATAACGATGATAGCGAAGTCGAAAAATGTGGGTCTCGCAATTCTGTGCGTCTGTCTGTCCTTTCGGCGGTTTGTCGATTTTATTCAATGTTGGTACCTAGCGTTTTTGGGCATTCCCCCAGACCAAAAATAACGGTACCTGCCGTACAAATTTTGTAAGCAAAATTACTTCAGTAATTTTTTTAACAAAAAAGCTAAAATTTTATAAAAAAAACTTACGATAAATGGTTAAAACCTCCCTTAAAACCATTTTTTTATTTTCGATTTTCTCAAAAATAGCTCAACTGATACTGATCATTTCTTTTATGGAGATTGTTTGAAAAAGTTTTAAAATTTTTGTAGGTATACCAAAATTTCCAAAAATTTTTTTTGGATTTTTAAAAAAATTTCAAATTTTTTTTTTGAGAACTTAATAATTCGAAAACTACTAGGTCAATTTTTATTAAACTTTGCACGCAGCAGTTTTTTTTAACATTATCTAACAGATTTTAAACAAAAAATATTCTTATAACCAAAAATAACGGTACCTCCCATACAAATGTTTAAAAACCGGTAGTGAAAATCACATTTTTCTCAAAAACGGCTCCTACGATTTTGATTAAAATTTACGATCTACCATATTATTGGAAAAAATTATTTATCGTTTAAAAATGGTATCTCTCATAGAACCATTTCTTTGATTTTCAACTATCTCATTATCAGTTTGATTTTAATGAATTTTTTGAACGAAAGCTTCAAATAAGTTCTAATAATATTGCATACCAAAATTTTCAAAAGAATAAATTATTGATTTAACAAAAAAATCAAAATTATTTTTTGAAAATTCCATATTTCGAAAATGGATAGATGATAATTTTTTTTAATTAATTTTTTAACTCTGCATTAATAAAGGCCACTTTTCTTTTTTTTTTAATTTTTTCAAAATTTTCTATATAAACAAATATTTTTTTTTTAAAAACCGCACCAAGGATTTTCAATTTTTTTTCTCATAAATTGAGATTTTCTTAAGAAATCGGATGATGTACATCGCATTGGTGTCAAAACATCAATTTATTATTAATTTTTATTATTATCTATACATATTTTTTTTTACAATTTTTTAGTCTAAACTGTTAGTTCAAAGCATATTTACAACACGGTGCCATAAATAAATATTATACCTATACTCACATAATACTTAGTTAAACTTAAGCAGGTGGTATACAATAAATAGGCTCCCTTAACTAATTTATTTCTTTTATAAGATAAATATAGGTTTTGAAATATTAAAACTTTAAAAACACATTGTGTTCGCACATAAGAGCAAATTCGTGCGACCCATTCTTGCACATATTTTTTGTAGTGACATTCAGCACCAGCCTCTCCCTTAGAATGAAAGTGACCTAACTCAAAATTCCTGTAACTTCTTATTTTTTAATAACTGACCTTACAAATATTTTTAAAGTCAGTTTATTGCAAAATCAGAAGTTACAGGAATTTTGAGTTAGGTCACTTTCATTCTAAGGGTGCGAAGTGTACCAACAGGCAACAAGGTGTAACATATACAGCCAAATTAATAAAAAACGCTTATTCCACCTTTATTCCACGAAATAACTTAAGCCGGGAATAAGAGTTAAGCTATTGGTTACATATTTCCATGAATAAAATCGAAATGTTCGTGGAATAGTAAATTGACGTCTACCAGAAATCTCTTGAGAAAATCTACTACAATATATAAGATGCTTGTTCAGTAATTTGAAATTTTCCCCAAGTTTCGAAAACTTGGGTATTTTTCCTATGGGTTCTGACACAAAGTTGTGATAATTTGTAAAAAAAAGACTTCAAGTTACCAAACACACCTAAGAATTCTCTTGTTAATATATTTCTGTCAAAATTATTATCATTTTTCAATTGTTTGTGCTGTGTCTCTTTTGTTTGTATTTAAATGGAATCTATCTGATGGAAGCCATAACTTGCAAGCCGACAGAAATATATCCACCTCTTGGGTCCCCATTTAGGTTATCGTCAACAACTGCAAAGAGTTTCCTCATATTTTCCTTGGAAAATCTATATATATTTCTTCCTGAAATCCTCCTCACTTAGCACATCGATTAGATCATATACATGTATTTTTGTATAGTTTTCTTTTTATGGTGGTTGATGGCTGATTGTCCAATAATTAGAATCAATAGTTTAAAATCTCGATTATAAAAATTTAGCAGACATTATTAATTGTATTCAAAGTTAAATTAGCAATCTCCACTTACATAGGTAGGTTTTTTTATTTCAGAATAAATTTGACACATCTGGTTCTTATACCTTCGCTAAACCACCTTCTCCGGTGGTTTGACTTAGTACACGTCACTTTTTAGAAATTTTCTTTTATTCATAACATTTTAAACTTACTCCGCGTAATAAGACCTAACCCTTCGCTTTTCCACGTTTATTAATTTGGCTGATAGAGCATAGCAGGGAGAAAAACAACTTCATATAAATATTAGTAATAATTTATTTTCAATGAGATGAGATTTTTTATTTAAAAGTGGATACAAAACTTTAATTAAAAATTGAGCTTTCTTAATATTTTCTGAATGAAACGTGCAGGTTAGAGTAACATAAATATATTTAATTGTTTTTTCCCATTAGACTGGGATATTATATTATAAAAAGATTATTTTGTGCCAGATTACTTTGCTTCAAATCGCATGATCTTGGTGGCCAATTGACGTCTCCAAAGCGTGAAACTACGCAACCTGGAAACTTCTCAAGCAATAAAGCCATAATTGGTCGTGTTGTGTGGCTTGTTGTCGCGTCTTGTTGGAACCACATATCGCTTAAGTCATGATCTTCAATCGCCGGCCAAAAAGAATCGGTTATCATTCGACCATATCGCTCCGAATCGACTGTAACCGTCTGCTCATTGGCATCTTCGAAGAAATACGGACCAATGACACCTTTCGACCATAGAGCAAACCAAACAGTCATTTTTTCTCGATGCAACAGCACCTCTTCGAGCCTCACATGCGGCAATTTTGTTTGTTTGCATACCAACGGAGTGAGAAATGTGCCTCATCGCTGAAGAAAATGTTGTTCTAAATATGCTCGAAAAGTGGATACTTTTGAATCACCACTTTTGTGGTAAGTTTTAATAATTTTAATGCGTTATTCAATTGTTAAGCGATCCATTATCGTAAATGGCAAACATTCAACTAATATTATGACACTTCAAATGACAGCTGCTGAGTTTGACTGGTGTCAAATGAAAGCGCTACCAGCTTGAAACCACGAAATGAATGATCTTATATCTGGAATATCTAACAACATTATAATTTTGAACCACCAGACCATGGTTGTGGATTCTATTCGTCGATTTTATTCAATTACCTATATATAAAAATTGACAAATCATAGGAATCTATTATACAATCTAATATAAAGTACTTTACATATCTAAAGCTAAACAAGAATTCTCTTGAATAAACCAGAGCAAGAAAATTTAGGATACATACTTTTCCAATCCTTTTTAAGAAAAGTACACAATTGGTCATATATGCTAATAAGTCTTAAAGACTGTTTAAATTTATACAGCATTGACATAAAATAAGAATAAATAAACTTTTCCTCAAATAATACTTAATCATCAGAAAAATCAAAACTATTATTTTAAATATAAAATTCCTTTTTTAATAATTTAATTTAAAATGCCACAATCGCGCGACATTAAAATTGTGTCTTCCAACTTTATTCTGGTATCAAAGAAAAAATGTGCATATATACATCTATTCCATCGTCTAAATATCACGCTGCCTGCAGTTATAATTTAAAAAATACATCAACCAAAGCCAAATGCTAATAGTGTAAGCGAGCTAGCGTGAACGCCTTCTCCATTTGTTTCGTCATTATGGCCAGATTTATGGTTCTCGGTCTTAGCTCAAGGCTCATCGCATCATGCATAAAATCCTAAAAGCGTTGGAAAATCAAAATAAAAAAATAATAAAAAAAACTTTGAAAATTTATTCTCGTATTATTGCATTTTTTTATCCATTTGCCATTGCCATCGTCCTGGTCCTAGTCCTGGTCCTGGTCCTTGCTTTCGCTTTCTGCTAAATTCTTATTTTTTGTTTCGATATTTCAACTGACTGCAAAACTCTTTCTTTAAAAAAATGATGCTAAAATGTTTTATTCTTTCTCTCTGATATTTCTATGTGTATTTGTGTGTGTATTGTATCTTATTACAATAGGACACACAAGACAAGGATTGCGGTGCAGGATATGCAAGTTGAACACACATGGAGATTGTGCACCTCAATTACCACGATGCCAAGCTAAGCAGAAACTCCTAAGACGCCAGAAGAGCACTTCAGAACTGGAGAATCGTGTTGATGTCGAGGAAGAAAGTAAGTTGAATTCCGTTTTGTTTATTTCAAAAAGTACAAAGTGTACAAATTCAAAATCTTGAGAGATTTATGTTTGGATGTGAATGTATGTACTGTACATATTGTGGATACAGGGTGAGGTGGAAAGTTTGACTTGAACTAGAATGCGAAACAAAATTCAAAACAAACGTAGGTGGTAGGTATTACATTTATTTTTAGGAGAAACTTAAATTTGTCGCGAAACTGGAAGAACAGCAAGGGAATTTCTTTTTAAATATTAATTCATTTAAATGCAATTTCATATAAGTAATGGAAGTTAAATTGAGACTCCTTAAATGTAAAAAAAAAATATTTTAAGTATTGCAAATTTTTAAAAATAAAGTTAGAGATAATAAAACAGATATAGATAGTGTATATGTAGTCAAACTAGATAAAAAATATTAAACAATAATTGTAACATGTCTGTGCTTCCATTTTATTGTTCCTCAAAGTCTAAAGCATACTTAACATTTTGTCTCTTTAATTTTTGTTTAAATCGATTTATTGTACATATTTCCTTTTAGTCGGAAATAAAAGTGTGAAGGTACCACCTATATTAATATTCAACGAAGCTTTGAATAATGTTTTAATGGCATAGATGCGGATGGGCCGGCTCCTTAATGTAAAATTGGATTTGACTTTCAGATTTCTTTATTTCATTTTAAAGATCCGACCATTAGAACCGTAGCAATAGCTTCGAATTATTATGATGGTGGATTTTGAATTATTTTTGCATTATTTTTCACTCTTACCATTTTATGAGATATTATAAAAAATGATTCAAAATTGACCAATATGATACAATATGATAGTCGAATCTTCAAAATAAGTGCCTTTAAATGAATTCAGAATAAAATGCTACATTTTTGCATAATTTTTTTTTTTTATGTGGGGACAGAAGTTGTCATTTTCTTCGTGTTTTCCCAGACATGTAGGTACTCTTAATTTTAACGTCAGTTTGATTCTTTTTCGCTCTTGTTGTTTTTTTTGTTTCCATAATTCTGTAGTCTATTCTCTATTATTATTCTTTATTATTTTTTGAACAACTGTGAAGAACCTTAATAATCAGCCTTATCGTGAGTTCCACCGAAAAAATATTTCACCTTGAAATTTTTTGTGCGCCCTAAATTTTAAAAGCTATTATATGAGTTTCGCCCGAACGAAATTTCCTTCGCCTACTAAAAATAAGTGAAAATTTAGACTGTCAATGGCATTAAACTCCGCATGAAATGAATGCTCACAGTAAGGAGAATTTTTCGAACATGAAATAATTCGTATGAAACTTACAATACCTAGGCGCGAGAAGTGAAATGTCAAATTTTTCGGGTGAAATGTTGTTCGAGTGAAACTCAAAATAAGGTTGAAAATATCTAGTTTTCTACTTTTTTTCTACAAAAATATCTTAAATACCTTCTGGCTTAAGTGAACATGGAAGATAAATGATAAAAACCATTTTTAGTTCCCAAAGTTTGACAGTTTTTCCTTTAATACAAAGGATTGTCAAAAATTTCAATAAATTAAGAGAATATTCGTATCCAGGGAGGGACTTTGATAGGTTTAAGTCACTTTCAGAATGATTTAAATACAAGGAAGTCTTAAAATGCTGAAATCAGTCCACATTTCAACTTGTCAAGTTAAAGTATAAGAGCTCCAAAATTTTTTCCGAAACAAATAATTCTTTCCAAATCAGAAACATTACCTTTAATGAAGCTTTTTTTGGGTGTCTCAATATTTCTTGAATAAATTCCTTGAGAGAAATTCCTACAGACAGATTCATGACCCATGAATCATGGGTAAAGAAGAAGTTTTTCCGTCTCGTTTCAAGATCTCCTAAGTCGAAAAAGAAGCAAAAATGAGAAAATGACCCCTAAGTTTTTTGACTTAAAATGACCACAGGAACCCTATATGTATACATTCACCCATGTTCTGATTTCCGTTCTGAATCAAATCCGTAAACGCAATTGATTTCCACACGGATTCAAAAAAAGTGTTCTGATTTTCACTTTCACGTTAGCTAGTCTTTAAACCTTTTTTTTCTTTCGAAATCAGTAAAAACAAAATTCTAAACCTCAAATTTGTTGAAAAAAATTAAATAATTCACAAAAAAATTCATATAATATACGAATAATACCGTGTCAATTTAATTCGGACACGAAAACTCAAATGAATTTCCAAATATCAATTATTTTCAATGCGATCGAAAATCAAAGCACTCTCATTCCGCAAGTATTGAAAGCGAAAAGTTTTTCAGAACACCTAGAGTTTGAAAACGAAAGGATTTTAAAAACGATCGGAAATCAGAACAAGGGTGATTATGTACATACATATATAAGGCGTTTCATCGAAACAAAATGGAGTTTTAATACAAACTATCGATAACAAGACGTATGTACCTAATTCATGCCGGTAATACAGTTTTTCTGTGCGATTCAGTTAGTCCCCGAGAATTCTCTGGAATTATAGCTAAGCTCACAGGGGATTAGTTGTTGTTGCATTTTACATGTAAACTTTTTAGCACCGACGTGACGTCGTGCATCGCCAATTCCCCTCGGGCTTTAAAAAAAACACGCATATTGTAGGTATAATTTAAAGAAGGAAGAAAAGCCAATTTCTGTGAACTAAATGCCGGTAAAAGCAAATTTTGAGTTTTATTTTCGTTCACAGAATTGCTCATACGGTTATGTAGCAAGGCCCCATCGAAACGAAATACTATTTCCCGCCCTTCATATAAGGCAAAGGATTAACTTTGACGTGCTATAAATTAAGATGAATCAACTTACAGAGCTCGTAATACTTCATTTTTTTAGATATTTTAGTTCTCTAACTTTTTCATTTGCCATTTCGTGTTAAGATAAAAGTATGCTAAATGCAAAACCAAACTCTGTCAATGCTTAATTGAAACAAAATGGCGGCAGGCGCTTAGAAAGTGGGAAAATATTATTTTTGTATGTCTTTGACTTTGAGTAACAATAAAGATGCAATTTCTAGCCCGTTAGAATGTTTTGTGTTGTAACCCTCATCTTTTATATATTTTTCAATTTACGGTTTAAAAAGAATCAATGACGTTGCAGATTTCCTTTAATATAGGAAAAGACATAAATTTTAAATATGTATTAAATTATTGTACTAAAAAATTATTTAATTGATTGTTAAAACTTGGAAAAACTTCGGTACGATTTTATATATATATTTAAAAAAATGTATCATACAACAATCTATCGGGAAACGAACTATTTAGTATACAACTTCTTTATTTTTTTTAATATGGCGGCCATTTTCTTATAAATTATTGTGCTTTTTGATTCGAAGTTTTAGCAAAACTAAATTTTGGGTGGAAGTGGATATTCCAAACGGAGTAAGATTTATTAATAGGATATAAAATTTTGTATACCTATCTCACCCTGTATTGCTGGATATGAGTGTATGCTTGTGTCTGTGTGTGTGTTGTATTGGACAACAGGATATAATACTTTTTATTCAGTAAAAGGAAACTATACCGATATATATTATATTTATTTTTTTGAATTCTTGAAGATTTCTTTCTGTTTTTAGTTTGATTTTGTGTTCTATTTGTTTTTTGCTTTTTTTTGTTTTATTCTTTTGTTTTCGGCAAACTTACCGACAAAAAAGTCAAAAGTGCATAAGGCTTGCTAACGGTTTCTAAGTTTTTGGCCCCTCTATACCAACCAACCGGATGCAGAAGATATTTCATTCTTTTTTTTCTTTTTGTTATTATTGCTGTTTTGTTTCAAATTTATTTCCCTTTCTTTTTTGTTAAGAGTCCTTGTGAAAAAATAAAAAAAAAACTGAAAAGAAATCAGATTGTCAAATTGTTTGTTTTGTTTTACTATTATTTTGTTTTCTGTCGAAATAAAAAATATACCTACCTTGAAACCAATACCTATCTATACATCTTTATCTGAAAGTCTACTATGTCTTTGATTCAATAAAACCAAAAATAAAAAAAAAAAAATATACGAGGTAATTGAAAAACTTTTTGAGATTGTTGTAGGTACGAGTATAATATGTTGTGTTATAGGTATAGGTATATGTTGGGTTGAAATGTATTTTCGTTGTAAATCGGATTTCTTATTTAACGAGAGCTATTCTAAAAAAATAAAAGTATATAGAAGAAAAAAAAGTACCTCATCGAATTTTGTATTATTCTGGAAATTGATATGTCAGTCGACAGCGAAACGGAAAGACGATATATTCGATATTGGTTGGTTGGGGTAGGTAGGTTTTTTTTTTTTTCCGAGATACATTTTTCGATGAAACCGTTGTCTGGGGATCAATTGATAATCATTGTGACATTGTTAGAAGATTTTTCTGACTAACGAAACGAAAAAAAGAAAACAAAAAATAAATTCTAATAGAAGCTTTGTTGTGGATTAAAGCTTATTTTTTTGTCATTGTCGTGGTGGGATTACCTTTCGTATTGACAATAATGTATCTTGGAGTTGATTTATATTCTGGCAATTGGGAATTATTTAATTGTTATATTTTTTTATTTAATTTTTATCACAGATCTAAGAATTTAACTTATAAAATCCTTAGTAATGTTATTGAAATCGCTGTTACTATCTAAATATCTTTTCAAAAGGATGAGCAATTGTAAGTGGTAATTTCTTAGAAATCTAAAAATCCCAACTTCGATAATATTTCATGAAAAATTTGAAAGTTTTTTTTAGCAAATGGGCGTTTATGTTTAACGTTTCAGTCTATTTTTTTGTTTGACTTAAATGACATTTTTGATCAGGTGCACAAATCTATACCTACTTTATTTCAAAGGATTATTAGGACATTTAATCACTGATCAAATTTCCAATTTGTTTTGTATAAAACGAAATTACTTACAAACCCCCATTAAAATTAACACACAGTTAATTATAGCGCCATCTGACCACTTAAATTATACAACCTTCAAAGACTAAATATCTCCTTAATTTGCGTTGGGTGATTTTTCTTCCCATATATACATACATATGTATGTACATAAATACACATATGTATAACATTGAAAATCATATAGATACAAAAAAACTTAAAAGCGCCTAAGGACATTTTTTTATATAATTCCCTCTACCTTCAGAAGTTTGATAATAACACCTTTCAATTTTGTGTCACCTGACACGATATACATGCATATCTATATGAAATCCTTGATAAATTCAACAATATAATATTACAATAAGTTCAAGTTCATTTTACTAATTATACCTATACGTCCGTATTCCTCAACTCAGGTATTCAAAATATATGTAGGTACATAGATACATATGTTTTCCTATATCTAAATAAATAATAAACCCCCGACTAAAATGGACTTTCTGGGTTCAATTAACTCTTCGTGACATGAAATGGATTTAAAAGGTCAAATTTAAATGCTTTTGTTATATACCACGAACAAAACTCACTCACTGAATCATTTTATATCATTTTTGTTTTAAGTTATTTTTTTTTGTATTAAATAATTTAAAATTGAGTCGATGCCTTTAAGCATTTTAGTACAAAAAAATGTAGGTAAAGAATAGGATACTTTTATGTATTTGTAGTTACCTATAACGTATGGGTGGAATATATAAAAAACTTATTTTTTTGTAAAATAGAATTTCTATAAATTTTTCTTTCTGAAGGCGGTTAGATTCGAATATTATTTAAAATAATCTGGAAAACAAAAATTTTTCATATACATACATATCTATTCCTAGAGACGAAAATTGAAAGAAAGTATGAATAGTTTTAAATTGTTAATTTAATATTTTGTTAACTTCGTTTGAAGCTGGTGATAGCTATATACATACAATAATGTAGGCCAGAGTGGTTGGTTAATTTGAAATTAAGATAAATGTAAAATAATAATTTTAAATAATTTAAATACAAAATAAATTTGTGTGTTTGGTTTCCTGTTTATTATATAAAATAAAATTGTTATAGAGATCTGTTTTGCGAATAATTGGTAATACTTTTTTTAAGGAAAAGATAATTAAATAGAACATGACATAATGACAGAATTTGGATCGCCATTTCACGATTGAAGCTTGTTATAAATTTTAGAAAATTTTAAAATATAAACAATTGAATAATAGCTTAATTTATATGAATAAACAAAATATTTTCAAACAAGTAATTTAATATTTTTTTAACACTGTTTAGAAAAAGTTAACTGCGACTAAATCAAGGTTCATTTGCTGAAACGATATATACATACGTATAAGAGCTTATTAGCTATATTCTAAGAAACAGGAATTATAATTTGAGTGACATCTTAACCCGAGAAAAATAAGTATTCCCGCTGAGCATAAAAGGATTGAATAATAAAACTTCATTCATTCATTCATGGAAACATGTTCGAAAACCCTGGTCTCTCTAAGCGATGAACATATTTTGAACAAAAATAATATTTTATTTCGTATAAACTATGATTTATTATATTTTGAGTCCCTACAAAATTTTCGTCCGTCACTTTGAAAGATCAGAGCAATATAAATAGAATTTTTCACAGATGTCAAAAAACTCTGTTTTCTTTCAATTCGACTAAAAAAAAAATTGTTGAAAGCAAAAATCAAGAATTTTTCTGAGGATTTGTGTTAATATTTATGAGACTATGGATATCTCAATTTCAAAATTAGCTGAGCTGGTCATACACGTAAAAAAAAATAAAAATTGCGTAGATATTAAACACTAGTGTCGTGTGGTCGTGTGTCAAATTTTGAGAACAACAGTCCAGAATGAATTTGAAATAATAAATAAAAAATAATTATAAATTTATTTAGTGAAAATCAATTTTGCGCAAAATAAATTAAAAATGGCAGATAGAGCGTCATCGCACCCACGAAATTGAAGTCCTGTGAAGTTAGCAAAAGAATTGTTTAAAATTGAGTAAAAAATGAGAGTTCCCGGTAGCAAACAAAGAGTTCTAGAGTTCCTCACACTTTTTTCAATAGTTCTGGCGAATTTTTAGAACTCTTTGTTTGCTATCGGGAACTCTAATCAGAACTCTTTTTTTTTTTTTTTTGGAAATTCGTATATCCTTTTATATTGCCATCAGAAAAACGTTATTTAGGTTCAAATAAATTCGGTAATTGATAAACTATTTTGTAAAATAAATTTCTCGGAACAAATTCCAGGAAAGAAAAGTGAAATAACTTTTTTAAGGGCAAGTTTGTTCACTGCTGATCACCTTTAATCAAGGATTATTGGAACAGGTAAATCATCGAACGTGCATGGTAACCAATATTTTTATGAAGAAATCCATAATTCGAGCTGTTAATCATGGAATTCTCTAATCAGCCAATTTTGTTTATTTAACGCCATTTAATAAGAGCCCTTCCCTAGATAGTTATGGTAAAAATTTAAACCACTGTGAACAAACCGGCCCCTTATATTTAGTAACCTAAATTTAATAATAAAAAATAATGTATTTTTTTTTTAATTTTTTGACAAATTTTCAATCACAAGAATTCATTATTTAAAGTTTGTTAAAAATATTTTGATGGTTATGAAAATGCAAATACAAATACATTTTATTATTAAGCTTTATTAATTTTCTGAAAGACTGGTTAACGAGGAGGTTAAATTGAAAAGAAAGCAAAAACTGAAGTCATATTTACAAATGTCAAAATAATATTGCTCTGCAATGTGCTATCACTTAAGTATTTTAAATCCTATCTTTTTTTCCATACCGTTCGTACTAAATTAAAATATAACGTATTTAAAGAAATTCTGAATTCCTTGTTTAATATATGGGTGATTCTCTGCCAATTGTGATTCTTTGTGTCCAGTGCTTTATTTGTAACTTAATATAAAATTTTCTTATGAATTTCTGGTTTGAATTGTGGAAATAAGTTTGTACTAAAATTTATATTACATATTGTTTACAAATTTGCTACCCTTTCCCCTTGAATTGAAAAAGTTAACGCAAAATGTAAGTACCGTGGCATGTCCCACCATTGCTTTTTCAATTAAAGGTACTATTTTCGATTAAAATACATCGTTGAATAAAAATAATGTCCTCAGAGAAGTTTGAGTACAATAGTTGTTTGATTAAATTTTTACAATATCAAGTCAAAATATCCCAGTCCTCATTGAAGGTGATACAGATAATTTAAGTGTGTACGCTTAGGTCATTTCGTCAATTTTGTTTCCATTTTAACACAAAAACTAAAAGAATTGATATTGAAAAAAATTATTATGTTTTGTCTCCTTAAAAATTTCAATTGGGAGTTCACAAGAAATCAATCAATGATCCAGGATCCTTCTGAAGATTTCAAGATGATTCTTCTAAAAAGGGAAAATGCTTCTGGATTTGATTTAAACTTTTAAGGAGATAAAATTTTAATGTTATACATTTACATGATACATTTTTGGTTACATGTATATGCAGTAGGAAGGAGATCCTTTATCAATCTTTATCCATTTTCCATATTAAACGCAATTCTTTTTGTCTATAAAGTAATGTCATAATGTGATAAATTGGTTGTCAAAATCTCCATCACTGCCCAATTTGTGTTAGCGTTTGCTTCGTCTAACTGAATCAATAATTCTTCGATACCCATTTCAGCAACTTTCAAAAGATAAAAATTGTTTATTAATATCTATCTGACATTTGCAAAAAAATATGACACATTCACATTACGACATTTCTTTTGCGAAACCTTATACTTCAAAATTCTGGATTACCTACCAATTGAAAAAGCCATTCTAGAACTATTATTATTCACAACCGCAACACCACTCAACTAACCGAAATCATTTGACAAGCACCACCACCGCGTTTATATGATTTGATTTTTGACACTTTAAAAACAGAATTCAATTTAAAATGAAATTGATGTCAATATCGCAATGTTGAGTACCTCCCCAAATACCACCTTTAAGTCGATGTGAATACGCGTTACGTATGCTTCAAAAATACCTTCAGTGAAAAAAATAGTAAATAACATTTTTTTCTGTTCAGAGTTTTCTTACCCCCCATGGAGGTTTGATTTGAATTGACTGTTAAGTTTATCGATATATTGCATAAATTGTATTTCCTTCCATTTAAAAGAAATGACAAAAAATAAATAAACCATCGCATACAAATCAAAGTATATTTAGCATTAAAGCATTTTTCTAAATAGGCAGATCTATTGAACGTGACATTATATATATGTATGTATTTTATAGTACAAAAAAAACGTTTAATCCTAATCGAAAATAAACTCCGCTTATACTATACATTATAGAAACCGCATAATTTATTCAGTTCAGAACATTTCCTTTTTGTATTCAATCGGCAGCGCACCGAACCGCACAGATAACACCGAAGCCCGAAGGATATATTGCAATAAAAATGTAGCTTCTTTAAGGAATGAAAAAAGGTCCATCAGATAAAAATCGATAAATCAAGATTAGTTAATGTTAAAACGAATATAATAATAAGTTATTTCGGATGATAAATAAAGAAAACAATATTCGTTTTTCTGAAACGTGACCAAATAAAACTTTAATCAACATTTTGATATTCGCAAGAGATTTTTTTTTTTTTTTTTCATTTTTGTTTGTAACCGCACACAATATGTATTGCATACTTCGTGACAAAAAATTCAAATAGCTTTGTGGGGGGGGGGGGGGGGGGAACAAAGTTATTTGATGAAATATTCGTTAGTGGCAGGTGTTTCGATTGTTCTCTGTTTTACGAAGAGGCCTGGGCGCACGATATAGGTCGAAATAGTTTTATCGTATATTAATGATTTTTAGTTTGTTGGTATTATAATACATACATACATACAATTATACATATAAGGAAATAAAAGTAATTATTACTTTAATTTCATTTACTTTTAAACTTAAATTTTAATGATAGGAGAGAATGTATAGGGGTTGAAAAGCCGAGTAGAATTTTCTCAAAATCATGATGGATAAAATGATGGCGATGAAAAACAAATTGTGCTGTCAGTCAAGAGTCACTATAAAATTTATACAAGGTAATTTGCATAAGGTATTGGAGGGGGTTTATTCCCCCTCAACCCCCCCCCCCCCTCCCGTGCAGACGGTGAGACAATTTTCTTAAAAATTGACTCAAAACCAGAAAAAAAAATATTTAAAAACAACAGTAACACTTACAATGCCATATGCTATAGCTTTTTGTAAAGCCAGAAATCTCTTCTTTTATTTTATTTTTAAATAAAGTGGTTTTAGTCAACAGTTTTTCAAAAATTAATTTTTAAGCTCAAAATTTTGAAAGAAAAAGTTCAAAAATTTGGTTCAAACTAATTTTGTTAAAATTTTACATTATTCATAACTATTTTTGTTTTTAATATTAAAATATCAATTTTAAGTCAAACACAAAAAACTATATGCTTAAATATGTTCTAGTTTTTGAGAAAATTAGAGAAATAGAATCTTTAAAGCAATTTAAACAAAGGATTGAATTCAAATTAAGGGAAACTCAGTTTTATTATTTTCAATTTTCTAAAAACTAGAAGACATTTAAGCATTTGGTTTTTAGTGTTTGACTAAAAATTGATAAGAGCTTTATTATTTTTTGAAACTTTTTCGCTAAACCAAATCATTTTATTTAAAAATAAAATAAAAGAAGAGAAGAGATTTCTGGCTTTACGAAAATAATAAAGCATGACGTGGTATATGTTACCGTTGTTTTTAAATTGTTGTTTTTTTAGAAAATTGCCACTCCCGGCTAAGGGGGCGAGGGGATTGACCCCCTCTTATACGATTTTTTTACTGTCTCAACCCAACCTACACGTTCTATAGCTTTTTGTCACACCTTATGATAATCATCCTTTTGCTATTTGTTCGTAAGTGCATCACTTGAGAACGTTATAGCGTAATTAAAATTTGGTCGGAAAGAAAAATTCGGGAAAAAATGAAAGTGTTCTCTCCATGGAATTTTTGTATGAACTCACGATTCGAACTCTATAATCAAATTAATTTTAGTAAAATCCGCCTACTTTCACGTCCACTTTTTATTTATGTTGAGTTTTCTCCTTAGGTATCAGTTTTTACTTTTAACTAAGTTCTCTTTAAAATGAAGCATTATATGTAGATAATTTAAATTTATTTGGAAATTCGCCCACTGCTACACCTACTTTTCTTATCTGTAAAAACTAATTGTTTTTTGATTCAAAATAGCTTTAAACGGCCTTTAGTCCTACAAAATATAACGTTTCGTGCCGGTGATCTCACTTGAACTCATCAGTTATACATAAGTAGTAAGAAATTAGGGAAGGGGTGACATTGAAGCACAATATCTAGCATTGTGAAACATTGCTGAAAAATATCATATAGCTTTTACATCATCATACCTATGTAGTTACAAACATTTTGATAAAACAAAGAAACCGTTTGAAAACCAGCGAACGCGGAGATTTAAGACTGCAAATCACCAATATTGAACCGGATTTAGCTATAGATTGGAATTTTTTTTATCTTTACTTTGCGATTTTAATGCTTTTTTCCAAAACTAATTACCTACTTAAGTATTTTTACTTAATTTGTATTAATAATTATTAATTACCGTTGATATTTACTGAATTCTATTTCTATTTATTTTGTAAAATTTTGATAAGAAAATGATATCAAGCTTACTCACTTAACCAACCGCAAAGTTTTTAAATTGGTATACTTACCAATATCAATAGGAAACAAACTAGAGATAGGATTTTTAAAGTAATTTGGCTATGGGGGTCTGAGGTTTCTGTTCATTTTGGAAAAGGGGTCTCTTGCCCAAAATAGTTTTGGAATCTATGCTTTAACCTATATAAGGCTATAATTTTTAAATTTTGTACGCAACTTAGATTATTTAGTCAATGGGGTGAGTGAAGAAATCTAAAAATAATTTTCAATAAAACAACAAAAACTTTCAAATCCGGATAACCTATAACTCGTACTCAACAACAATCTCATAGGATACCTAATAAAAATCTTCTATCTTTGTATATGAAAAAATCTAATTTTTTTAATGAAAAAAATTCAAAGAATTTATTTGACATCTATTTTATTATTTTAAAATTAAAAACAAATTTATTATTTTTTTTTACAAAATTTACCTATATACCTACCCTCAATGATATAGGAGACGAGGCCAGTCCATTGAGTGTTTCTATTCGTCAAAACCTCCCTCCTCGAGTCGAGCGGATAGAAAAATTAGGTACACACCAAAAAAAAAAAATTATTGGAGATATTGATTCAAAATAAAAAAAAATTACAACCACATTCTAATAAAATAATCGCATTTTATATACACCTCAGAGCTTACATACATAAATGTTATTATATAAACAAACAAAAAAATTTAAAAAACATAAAATTTGAAAGCCTGTCTCTTAGTGCATGTGCATTTTAGACAGGCTTTTGTTACATCCTAGGACACACAACCTACATACATAATATACACATTTCGTAGAGATAAACACAAGAGTTATGTTATTAAAGATGTTCAAGTCCATAGAATATTTTTTTAGAGAACAATGATTTTAGCACAATTGGTTTTTGTTTTTTTTTTTGTACCCAGGGAGCCAAAAAAAAATAAATCCTTTCTAAATAAATAAATAAAAAAAAAAATATAATCTTAATTACAAACTTGAAAATGTTATGTTGTGTGTGCGCGATATAGAAATCACGGACATCGATCAAATCTATCGAGTCCTTAAGCAAGCCGGGGACGCTGGTAAATCCAATGCAGAAAAATCATCCGTCCAGCTAAAGCCCATTGGGGCATTGGATCCAAGTATAGCCCAGCAGCTTCAATCCCAACATGATATACCAATTGTTAATGTTCCCGAATGTCCCGAGAGATCGACGCTTCCCGTACCATCATTATCTGGGAGTCGCCGAGGAGGTAGTTCGCATCGGCAATCTGCGACGACAACAGCACCGAGTGCTCCTTGCGGGTCAAGGGGTCTCGTGGCTCCAGCACAAGATATCTCTAGTTCTTCAGGTCCGACATCAAAATCGTTTTCTTTAAAAAAAAAAAAAAAACACAAAACAACCAAAATTTTAGTACTTTAATTTTAAAGTCAAAATTTTTCTTCTTCCCTGTTATTTATTTTTATGTTTTGTATTGTTCGAAAAAGTATACATATCTATACATTTTTCCCTTAATTTTATTTGTGTTTTTATAAAATTAATTAATGACACGCATTATATATGAAACAATGCAACCACAAAGTTATAACTTTAAATTTTCTAATCTATCCTCAGTAAGAAATATCTAATTAGCAAGAAACCATATTGTAGTGTATTACGAATTTTGTATCTGATGTTTTGTACTTCTATATCTATACAGCTTTTTTGTACTATTTTTACTTCTTCTTTTTTCTTATTTTATTAAAAGCATGTAATTTTTTGATTTTAGTTTATGCTTTTTTTTACAACAAAAAAAGACCGATTGAATGTTGCGAAAACTGACTTCCATGTTATTCAATCGATTAATCCAGTTTAAAACTTTAATCCGGAAATGAATTATTTGAATTTAACTAATAAACTTAAATTTAAGTTTTAATCTGGGTTAATCGAGTGAATAATATGGCAGTAAATGACTTTAAATTTTTAAAACGTAATTCAAATCTTTTATTTTTAAATCAAATCAAATTGAGTAAGAGTCGATTTTTGTACCAAGACTTAATGTTGCTGATATTTAAGTTCTACCTTAACTTTTACCGGTATAGTATTCACACATTTAATCCAGTATAAAACTTAAATCCGGATGTAATTACCTTGAATTTATTTTAATTTATATCCGGATTTGAATTTTAAACTGGATTAAAATCGGGTGAATAATAAAGTGGTTAGACTTAGACGATATTCACATTGGGCTCCTCAGTATTTAATCTTGCTGCCACTTCATGGTGAAAAGGGGTTAGTATAGAACTTTTTAGATTTTTTTAAAATTGAAGTGGGTATACCTACGAGATTAAATACTAAAACTTCAAAATAAGTCGATAGATTGAGGCTAATTTTTTTCTCTAATCTCCAAAAAGGTAAAGAAATGCTTTCGTAAACACTACGGAAAATATCCAGGGAGAGTTTTAATCAACTGCAATGAAAAAAATTAAAACTAAACGAACCAAATCATCGAAATAAAACAAAAATAAAAAGGAACACGAATTAATCTAAATTTCATTTTTGCAATCCAAATTATGGTCCAAACAATTAATTTTGTGAGCAAAAATAGTGGAGATTTCTCCAAATAGTTTGCTACAATTTTCAATTTTGAACAGCGTAGTGCAGAACGAACAGGACGGAATTTTTCATCTTTTGATTTCCTATAGCATAACTCTTATCAAAGGGGCCTAATGTTTACTTAAGTTGTGATTAAAAATTTTGTCCCCCTTGTTTTTATTATTTTTGATGATATTGAAAGCAACATTTTTAAAGGCCAACAGCAACATAATTTTGTTTTTAAAAAACCTTACTTACTTTATTTAAGAGAACGCTTACAGTTCCCGATGGGCTCTACCAACTAGCCTTTACCAACAAGCTCTTCCAGTTATACACACCAAGATGGGCCCTTTTCTACTTGTGAGTGCCTTTCAGCTTTCCCAGCCGCTATATTTTCAAGTTTTTGGCCAGGTCGACGTCATTGTTTGACTCGAAAAACTTGTCGTCCACACTTTTTCGATATAAACACAGCTACAGAAATCACCCGAAGAATTTTTTCCTTTCAAAGCACCTAAGCTAATTTTCATCTGTTCTTGACAAGATCCATGTTTCTACCTCGTAAGTCAGGACCGGGTTTATCAATATCTTTTATAAGGTCTCCTTTGTGTTCTGAGAAATAGTTTTATTACAAAAATATCGCAAGAAAATTGTCATTAAGTAAAATTTGGTACTGATTTTTGATCTGATGCACACTGGCGTTGTGAAACGAGTGAAATTGATAATTGTAGTAGATTATTTGGAAAAGTCTCAAATCATTTTTGCACAGAATCAATTAAACAGATCATTGATTTTGTGCGGAAAATGACATATGAGTTCAATTCTCTAGTCCGTTTTCAGTGATTTTTGACAGGAAAATATCGGCTTTGGTTTGCTTTTTAAAACTTTAAATAAAGGGTCTTTCAACAAGGACACTCCATTTTAAATATAAATAAATCAAATTTGTGGTGAGATATCCACTTAATTTTTGTTTTTATTCGAAAGAACATTTTATGGGGCTAATTGTGGAATATAGTCTCATTTATATGTCTACCTTAATTTTGTTTCGTGACACTTTTTCGGAATGTCTAATTTTCCATGACTTTGTCGCATAATTCTGGCTGAAATTTCTCGATAGCTTTTATTATGTTATTTTTGAGGGCATTAAATGTTTGGGGTTTTCCCGAACAGCCCAATGATTTAAGAAATCAACGAAAGAGAAAGTTTGAAGCCACGATTTCGATAGCCAGTTTGCGTCATCATATGTCCTCAAATTGCTCGTGAAAAGTGTCCATAATGGCATGCGATGTGTGATACGTAGCGTCATTCTGTTGGAACCACATATTATCGGTATCCATACTATACAATTAAGGAAACAAAAGTTTCTTATCATCGAACTGAAACACTCGCTGTTTAAGGTTATGATTTTGCTTTTGAACAAGTACGGATCGATGATTCCGTGAGACCAAAATCCGCTCAAAACAGTAAATTTTTGGTAATGAATTTGGTTCTGATGTGTTTCATGGTATTATTCCAAATCTGATAATTTTAATTGTTCACACTTCACAAAGCAATTCAATCTTAAATGGCCCTTGTGGCTAGAGATGATTTTTTTGTTGCTGTCGAAATTTGGATCCAACTGCTCTAGAGCCCGATCAGCCAGCGAACAGGTGGCCTTTAGATAATGGATCAGTTGGATTTAATGCAGGGTCAGACCCAATTCCCGAAACGAAATTCGCCAAGTTAAAGTCACAGAAATGCCAGCGACAAGAAAATTTTCCCGTCCACTCTCATGACGCACGGCAGCAATGTTTTCAACAGATTTTGCATTTCGGTGTTGTACGTGAGCTGGCTTATTATTATTTATCGAACCAGATGAATTGAATTTAAGCCCACTGCCATGAAACGTCTCCTCTCGTCAAAGACGATCGCACTACGATTGTTGTGGGCTTGAGTGCAGTTTGTGTGTAGCTCACGTGTGTTTCAATAGACAACAATACGAACACAAAGCGTAATTATGCACTTATTCGTCGCAGCTCGAAAACTGCTAATCGCTTGCCAAACAGCAGTGTCAGTTACCAAACGTATTTGCTTAACATTTTGGTGAAATTTCAATGTCAAATGTCTATGACGAGACGCTTTGTGTAAAGTTGTTGCAATTAACATACAAATTTAATCTTTTTTTCGTCCAATTACCCCCGGAACAAAAAAACACGCCTATTGTTCAATGCTTAAATCCCCATGGTAGATTGCCGCATAGGTACACAACATGAGCAATTCATTTCAAAAGACCGCAGTTGTAGGTTTATGCATCGCAACGCAATGCAACCATTCACTCAGGAGCAAACATAATATCTTCCCTGTACTAAAAACTTTTTTTGAACAGAATATAATATTTAATAAAAACATTTAAAACTGAATAATTTCTAATTATGTATGTAGCTCAGATGAGATACGGTTTGCCATATATGAGTTCTATTAGTCTTCTAGAACGGAAGACAATTAACAGCCATTTCAACAGTTAAATTTTGTTTTCATTGTTTACAAAAGCAGTGCTTTTTTTTAACTTAAAAAAATTAATTTAAATATAATTATTTAACCCCAATATGGCGTTAATGGGAAATAATAGAAGTTATTAAGGTAAAACCTGTATAATTAATTTAAATTTATTGTTTCCTAAAAATTATAAATTTTAACAAAAAAATATAGAAAACACTCAATTATGCCAAAACAAATCAACAATCTCATTAAAAAATAAGCAAACTCAATTTTCAGATACTTATACAAAAGGTATAAAATAATATACATACTTATAATGATTATATACCTATAATAGGTTTGGATTTTTAAATGTCCTTTCACCTTTAAATACCTGGTTCACTTTAATATTTGTTTAAATAAATCGCTTGTGTGCACTGAAATTTATTACACATCCACCGCACATTATAAACCTTATACCTACTGTGTGCTAAAGTAGGAATATTATACAATATATGTATAATTTTATCCTTTGTTAAATGAAAACAAAATTGAAATTGCAAGTATGTTGTAGTATACCTATATACAATATTCATGTACAGTGTACACACTGTATGAATAAATAAGGATATATTTACCTTTACTATTATATTGTAGGTTGACTTGTAATTGGGTTAATATGATTTTCGTTTATGCATTATGTATTTAAATTCGTTATTTATTTTTAGCTACTGGTGCTATAGGTTTCATTATTTATTAAATATCCCGATTAAGTTTAAAACTTTGTTTTTTAATATCAGACATCCAACGAGTAGAAGTGCGAATAAACAAAAATATTTGCTTTGAGAGGGAAAAATCTCTCCTATTATAGTAGAAAATTGCTCTTATGTGGATGATTAATTAATTTCTGAATATATATTTAGCTTATAATTTTATGGTTTAAATTTATTTTTAAAATGTTAATAATAGATAAATATTTATTTTCGTTAACTCCATGTCCCAAATTATATTAAGGTTAATTTATTTTTTGACATTTGAACTGTTGTGTACTGAAAAAGGTATTGTTTACATTATTGTACGGATATATGCCTCTTCCTTAAATTTTTTTTTTGAAATTAAAATAGATGTTTCTTAAATAGTTATTAAAATTTCATTCAAATGATTAAATCTAGAGGAAGAAATAATAGTTTTCAATCGTTTTACATAATAGGACCTTTTGACTGAGTTTCAGATCAGATCACATTTTCCTGGGCTTATAGGGCTGGCCAAAAGACGTCTCGGGATACTGAGTTACGGTATACTGCCTCTAAATCATACAAGACGAGGCCATAGTTCTTGAAGTGAAGTTAACCGAGACTTTCGTCAATTAATGTGGTCTCGTAAGAAAAAAAACTGCAATTTAAAATTATAAATTTACATTTTCAATGTTAATATTACGTTAAGTAAGGTTAGAAGGGGTGATAATTCAATAATTAGCATCATCTCACTCGGATCTCATTGGGTAGATTGTGCTCCCCAGAATATGGGTTAGATAGGAATAAGGAGGGGAGAAAAGTAAGTGGAAGCTTAGGTATGGTGTGCCTCCCTGAACCATTCTGAGTTTTGAATGAATTTCAGCATGTTCTAAAAGAATTCTCCAAGGACTGCTTTTCTGGTTCTGGCTAGGATGGGATATTCAAAAAGAAAGTGATATGGAGCCCTCCTCCACCTCTTCATCCTGACACCATCTGAAAGTCATATGTAGGTACTGATTCCCATTCTGCTCATGTGGGTTCCCATTGAGTTGTGACCCTTTAGTATTCCAACCAACAGAGACAATTGAGGCCTGCTTAGCTTGAATATATATATAGTCTATTTGTTTTTTCTTTCAAAGAATCCGGCCATAGGTTTTTCGACACCTGGCAGGTGTCAATTATTGGATTCTATTTTTTTCTTGTTCCAGTGGCATAAGTACCCAGTGTCTACGTTCTGCAACTCTCGAGTCTCGAATCGATAAAATTGGTCGAAAAACAGTAAAAAATGGTACAAAACTCATACGCTTTGTTTAAATTTTCATCGTTTCTTGACTAATTTTATCGATGCGAGATATACAGAACTTAAGGCGCAGTGTACAGTTTGGCTCGGTTCAAGTGACGAACCTTTTTTTGCCAATCCATCTGCCATTTTGTTATCGTATATGAGGTGCCGAACCTGGGACTTTTGCCGCCCTAGGCAAATTCAATTTTGGCGCCCCAAACTTTAAAAAAACGAAAATCGAACAAATTAATATTTAAAAGTTTTATTTAATACATTTTAAGGATTTTCGATAAAATAATTTTACAAAATATTGACATTGAAATGCTGCTCTTCGCGATTTCATTTTTGCAAATCTTGTAGCTATTTCTTCTTCTTCAATACGATTCAGCATGTCTTTTTCAATGGAAATTGTTGCCAAGGCTGTTAATCGCTCTTCAGTCATAGTTGAGCGTAAATATGATTTTATTATTTTAAGTTTTGAAAAACTAGCTTCCCCTGTAGCAACACTAATTACAGGAAACGTTAAGAGAATTTTTAACGCAGTTGTTAAATTTGGATACAATTCAAGCAAATGGTTTGAAGCTAAATAATTTAAAATTGATAGCGGTTTGAGATCAGTAAGATTTGACGTTTCATTGAATATATTAATTTCACTCAAGAGATCCCTAGCTATTACATCCTTTAGAACTTCGTCGTCAATTCTTGCTGTTAAAATTGCTTCAAGTTTCTCGCAATCCTTAAAGTCCACATTCTTTGAAATATCGCAGTGAAAACCGAAGTTTTCGTTCAGATATTGATACTGTCCAAAACGCTCGTCAACAGAAGATAACGTCACATCGATTACGTGGTAGAAGAAATCAACTTTAAATTTAAATTTTGGATCAGTTGATTGAGATTGTTCAGACTGATAACGGCGACTACGTAAGCTCATCGAATCGGACACAATGAAATCTACATGCATATTCATCTTTGTAGCAATATCTATAGCGTTCTTGTATAATGCTTCAAATAAAGATTCCTCAGAACGGTTTGCCTAAAAGTACTGCCGCAGTTTATCTAAATGTTCTAAGCATGTTAAAAAGTCCATGGATTTTGACTGAAGCATTTTTGAAAGGACGTTTATTTTTCCTAAAAATTCATTCCAAATAATCGTTGACAAAACAAATTTAAATTTGTATACCTATGCGTTTACCTAGTTGAGTTGCTTTGAAAGTTCAATTTTCATCAAATTCTGCACTTTCTGCCTACATGACCAACTTCAATGATTATATTTTGATGCTATACAAACGCTGCACAATTCGTACAAGCAACGGTGAACGGCAACAAACAAGCTTCCCAAATGTTAAATACTTTTACAGAGAGGTATAAGAAATAAATTTGTGTGTATGCCCTCGTATACCTGGAATGAACAACAAAGAAGAATGAACAAAATACAGTGCAGTAGTTGCTGATATTGTTTTAGATTCAAGGAGACGCATTTGTGTTACCCTTTTTTCAGTTTTAAATTTGTTCCACCAATTTTGCCGCCCTAGCTGAGTGGCGACCCAGGCAACTGCCTGTTTTGCCTTAAGGTAGGTTCGGCACCGCGTATATGTCACGGTGTACTGGGACCCATCTGAGAATGTTATAGTTTCAATGTTATAGCTTAGCAATGTTAACCAATTGCAGCAGGAATCAACCAGTTTTGACTTTGTGAGGATTGAAGAAATGACTCTGATTGCCACCTGGCTATCTTTGAATATGTCAATATTTCTATTGTCCAGTTCTAAACTCGAACAAAGTTTGGCGGTTTCATAAACCTCAAGCACTTCTGCTTGAAAAACACTCTAGAAATTTGGAATTTATTGGCCTATATATTGATGTGTGGGTTGTCTTAAAAGATGCGTGACTTTACCACCATTGTCCGTTTTGTTAATAATGAGAAACTTCTAGATTCAAATTTAAGTTCGAAATTTCTTTAAAAAAACGTGTTATGCCCTGAATGATACCTTATAGATGAAAACGTAAGAGCCAATTAAATTCTTGATGTGGGAAGCGTTTTTGATATTATACGGCCTTGACGGTTAAAGTACAGGACCTCGTAAGTCAAAAAATTCAACAATAATATTAAAATAAAAGCTCATTAACATCAGAGCCACCTTTTGGCAATTTCAGCATAATAATGTCGTTGAGAAAATTTTACTGGAAAAGGCAGAATTCAAAATCTCTTAAAAAAGATCGCCATACACATCGTTAAATGTGCGATAGTATAACATTTACCAAAAATTGCCTTAGATCGAAAGTTATAGCATTTTGATCTCAATTAGACAGGGTGTCAAAACAGATAAAAATAAATCTTTTTTTTTTAAATAAAAACTGTTTCATTTATTTTTATTTTTACTGTTGGCTCAAATGTTTTCTTTTTGAATTAAAAAAAATTGTTCAAAATGTCTCCTTTCCTCCATATTGAAAATGTCTCCATTTCAGCAGTTTTGTTAATGCTTACATGTGTTAAGGTGCAGTCCATCTTCTCTTAAATTCAGGAAGAGGGATATTTTCGCTCGTTTTTCTTCTGCAGTAATAAAAGCATATAAAAGGCTCAAGTTAAGACAGATTTACAACCCCGTAATCTAGGTTTCATATTCTGTCCTTGGTTTTGCATCATCATACATTTATAGAATTATGCATTGTGGGTCTGGATAGTGAGTTGTTGTAATTGATTGGCTCCATTACCCTAAGAATTTATGTCCATTTCGATTCTAAAAGAAACTTTTAAATATAGAACGAGATCAAAAACATATTTTTAAGCGAAATTAAGAAAACTAAGGAAAAATTCTCCTTCCGCGAAAAATGCATAGTTTTTTGTTCGAGACTTTTTTGATTAAAATTTGTAAGAGTTACCCTTTACACACAAACAAAAAAATGCCTGCTTATAATTTGTAGTACATTTTGCGTATTTTAATGGACTAAAGTTTTTCTGTATATGTTTTTGATTTTACAATTTAAAACCACCAGGAGTATTGTCGGTTAATTGCCAAGCCTGCGTTGTATTTATTTTTGTTCAGATTTTGTCATTTTTGAAAAATCTCTTTTTGGAAAATTGGACCAGTACCTAAACATTTTTATATATAAATTAAGGAAATCTAAAATCAAATAATTGGTGACGTGAAGTAATGTCAAATATTTGGCTTGGTTCAGCAACCAACGCTGTATCAATAAACAAGGCGCATTTTAAGAATAAGAATAAGTGGCACTCATGTCTCCTATTTTGGTCACTTAATCATGACTGTGAAACTGCGGGACTATATCTTTCTTCTTTAAGATATATGTAGTTATGTAATCATCTATGAAACACTTATTTAATATGTTGTAAAAAGAATTTGAATTATTATTAATTAAATGAATATTTAAACAAAAATGAAAAAAATTTATTATTAAGTATTTTGCCAAATCATCAACCATCATCATATTCATTGCATTTTAAATACTCTGTGTAATATTACTTTAAGATTGCCGCATCCCATCAACGGCGGGTGTTGCAACAACAGTGTTATCATCCAACCAATCTGTGGCCTATCCAAATGATTCTGGACTAAGGCGTCGCTTGTTTGCAGGATTTAGACCTCTGTCTGGTCTTGGACGCTTACGCAGCCGATCATCTCAACATCGATCAATATCATTGCCAGAAAGTAATTACGTGTCCACTGACGATAATTGTAATAATGCAATCAATAATTTTCTATCTCTCTCTCTCTATATATATATATACAATATCTCCTTGTCGTCAGTTGTTTGCCATAATTTTGATGCAGCTCTATTATACGAAATCACTTACATTTTGTTTTCTTAAATTTTTTTACAATATAAGTGTATTTTTTTAGAAATTAATTCTTTTTTTCTTTATATCGATGAAATTATAAATGTCTTTGTTTATTCCTAAAAATTGTCAATCTTGCATCAAAATGGTCAAAACATTTATCTGATAATATTTTTTTAAAAAACAAACACTCCAACACGAAAACTCTACACCGATTTAACCAGATGTGCAGGTGTCATATTAAAATCATAGTAAATCATGATAAAACAATCACTTTTGTTGTTAATAATATTTTTGATGGAATTTATTTTATTCTTATTTCATTAATTCACTCAAGTATCGTATATCATGGTTGTTCGTGTTTCGTTTTTTTTTTTATTTGTGTAAATTCATTAAAAAAATATAAAATAAAATCCACTCCTATAGTTCGCTTCCAATTATTATTTCATAGTTTTTGTTTTGCTCAAGGTAGTGAAGAGGGCTACCCATAGGAATTGTATATTCAGTATCTGCAGTATATCCGTCTGCAGTGTCATTATCCTGGATTTATGTTTACTTGTTATTTCTTGTTCTTTCTTTTTTTTTTTTAATTTTTCCGGCCATGATTATTATTTTTTTTTTTTTAGTAATTTAAAAGCTCATTTACACTTTCCGGATTGTGCAACAAAGATGTCCTCTTTATTCTTTGTATTGCAGGACTCTCTGTTTGTTGGTTCATTTCTTTTTCCGTTCACTGTTCACTGTGTGTATAAACACGGTGACCTTCCGGAAGTGGAATTTGAAGTGTCTAAAAGAGCTTTGAGTGGGCAGATGGCGTTTTTGTTTGAAAGTGTAAATGAGTTTAATAGTTCTTTATTTTTTATTTTTTAAATTATGTTTTTTTAAGATAACTACGGAGTGCGAATGTTGGTGTGATAAGTGTTTTATTCTTTTTCTTGTATCTGATTGTTTTCGTAATTTTATAATTGCATTAGAAATTAAATATTTTTTTCCGTCTTCGTTGTATGAATAAGTCTTGTTTTTTATGAAACACATATGTATGTATATTGTATAAGTATGTATTTACAATACGTCTCTGAATTTAAAAGAAAAATATTTCAGGTAGATTAATAAAATATTACATTTTTCAATCCTTATTTGTATTAGTATAAGTGTCTTACTTTTCATTCTGTAACCTTACACATATTATGTATGTTGTACATATAATATGGTATGAAATGTTGCAAATTAAAAAATGCAGTTTTCTATTAGTTGTACATACATAATTTTAGTACGCAGCTACAAGTTAAAAATGCATTTTTAATTTATGAAAAAACATGTCTTTGTTCCTCTTTTGAAAGAAAAAGAGACCCTGTATGGGTTTCAACTTTAATTCAACGATTCCAAACTCTCAAACTAATTTGTCACATGACTTAAAAATATATCATATACCTACATGTATAATATATATATTACAGCCCCCTATTGGACGTTTACAAGTATACTCGTATTACACGTATAATTAAATTATTCGTGTTTGAACACGTGTATTTATATTTATATACACGTGGATTTATTTAAATCCATAGTGGTCATCATAGTGGTCGAAAAGTCGTTGGAAAATAGATACAATGTTGTAACTATTTTTTTTGTGAAAATATTTTTGTGTAGATGTAACATAATTTCAAATATAACCTATGAAATGTTCTTTAACACTGCAAAAATATCTCGACATTGCTTCATCCCCGTCAGTTACAAAAAAAGCACCGCTTTTATAATGACACGTGTATTTTTATTTCCATCGTGTATTTAAAACCTACCAATGTTAAATTATTACAACAGTTTTTCAATTTAAGTGAAAAAAACCTATATGACGAATAAAAATATTAATTCCTACTATTTCTTTTAACAAAAGTTACTATTACTTTAAAACAATGGCCAACAAAATTGAATGAAATATTTTATAGGGAATTAAATTTACAATAAGTTTGTTTTATAAATTTTGCTCTAAGATATAAAGTATAGGTGAGTTACATTGCAAAACTGTTCAAATGTCAAATATCAAAGGCCAAATTCGTCTATACGATTTTTCCCAGCATAAATCTAAGCCTTCCGAATGATAAAAAATTTTAAATTAATGTTAACCCTTTGACAAATGACGTATAATTAGAAAAACAAAAAAATAGGACATTCGTACCCCTATTGGCTTTATATCGATAAAAGTAGGATTGAGGTATGGTCGAAAAAAAAAATATAAACATCTATCACTTACAGATGGCATTGGGAATTGTAGAGTTTTAATGTTAAAATTTGAGCAAAACGTAGTGCGTCTAATTTAATAATTTTCACATTCCTCTTGGAAAATTTTGTTTTTTACTACGCTTTGCGTAAATTTTAGAAAGAGTTTTTTTTATTGTATCTATTATTATTTTCAAATTTTCAATTTATGAAGCTTTTTTGATAAAAGTACCTGCAAAAACCACTTACTATATGTATCCAACAGCACATGTCGTGCACTCTCTTCGGCGCATTGGAAAATTTTTATAATTTTTGAATGGATCTGAGCTAAAATGTTTTTCAGTGAACCAATGTATTAATCATAGCTAACTTGGTTATTCAACTTTTATTTGATATTTTATTGGTCCTTCTGCGTAAAGAATTTGGTTAGATATCTACTTTGATTGGAAAAATAGTCTTTAACATTTGATCGTTAATATTTAAGCAAAAAAAAACATATTGTGACACACAAAATTTGAAGGCAGTTTTAAAAATAATTTATGAGATATTTAGTTTACATACTAAAAACTTTTGGAAAGTCTACCGCTTCTATATACTTATTTTTATTACAAAAAATGTTGAAATGTAATTCTACAGATTACCTAATATTTTTGTAAATTTTCAAATTTATTTATTGTACCGGATTGACTAATTGAAGTTTACAAACCGATTAGTAGAACAAATTATATGGTTTTTAAACATTGTGTTTTGTATCCATTATTAAAATCAATCAAAAATAGCAATGTTTGTCGACTTTTCAAATTTGAAATGAAAAGTAAACAATTTGTCCAAAAGACTTTTTTTAATTAAAATTCAAATATCTGACCAAATTTTTGACACAGAACTAAAATCATACCAAATTCAAATGCATTCATTCAACGGAAATCTTTTTTTCCGAATCCATGGACTCTTCAAACAAACATTTTTTGAAGCGCTTTTTTTGATAATTTTGAATTACAGTACTTAAAAAAAAAAAAAACATTTCTTAAAAATCTCGAAACCTAAACTTAAGATTTCTTTGATCAGACTTTTCTAATCAGAAAAACAGCTCTTCTTTCGTAATTTAGTATACCATCTTTTCTCTATTTAATTTTCTAGAAATTTTAAGATGCAGAAGATTAAGATAAATATAAATCCTATATAAATTCAATAATTAAAAATTTTGATTGACTTAAAAATGTAAACAAAAATGACTGAAAAACATTGACAACTGTAACCGTATCATGTTATAGCTAAAGCTAAAACAAAAAATCTTCCAAAATTTTAAATCAAAATATTTAATTGAATGAATTTAAAAAAATAGCTTTCACTTAAAATTTTTTAAAAATAAATAGAATTTTTTGTTAATTGTATGTACGTATTAAAGTTTAAATAAACAGAAGTACATAAAATGAATTTTCCTTTAAAGTTTAAACGATAAAATCTACAATTTGCGTATCCGCACCATTTTGACTGTTTATAAAATTGACTTTTTTCCATATCTTTTGGTCGGAAAAAATAAGTGTCCAGGTTTATCTAAAAAAAATGTCAACCTTAAAATTCTTGTCATAAATCACTTCACCTTAGTCTTAAAGTAATTTAATATACAGGGTGTAGTATATTAAAAGCGAAAAATGGCTAGAACGTGTAAATTGGGCCAAAATTAAAATCGTTTAGGAGGAAGTCTTTTTTCCCCGTTATGGCAGAAAGGACAATTTTTTGCAAAATTGAATTGAAAAATTTACAGATTTTACTCATAGAGTAACTATGGGGACATTGAAAATGACTTGTGCTAGCTCGATAAAATAAAAACATTAATAATCTTGGTGATTTCTAATTTGTATCCTATAGTTGCACCAAAACTTCTGAAGCTGTCTAAGAAACCATTCTTCAGTCTGAAATTACAATATGTAGATATTTTAATTGTCAAATCCCAGTTTTGAATTAATCCCCGGTTGAATTAATGTTGAGCAGTTCAGTTTATTTAATCACGGCGTTGATGTTGAAGAAAATCAAATATTTGCTCAAATTGATTTACAAGTCTCTCAACTTATTGAACTATTTATATACAGGCAAGTTATTTGATTTACTGTCAAAGTGAATCCTATTTGATTTGATGTGTAGCTCAAACTCAATGCAAACTTGATTTACCTAATTGTTTTTAGGTATTCTATAATATTTTGCATTTTGAACTTATCTTTTAATAAACTCGAGTCGTGTAATTTCTTAAGACAATATTGATGGTTTTGACAGTTAAGCAGTATTCTTTTATCTGAATATATGAAAAGCAAAGCACCAATTAAGTTGACAGCTGAGTTGACAACCAAATTGAATCGTTTTTTCATTGCATTCGTTTCGTTTCGTACGACCACTTAGGTCGGCATCCGACTATAATAGTTCTACCTTTAACCTTGAACATCTGAACATTGGAACTAAATCTATATAAGTTTATTAAAGAAGTTCAATTATATTGCAGTACCTACGAATATTCTAAGTTCAATAATAGCATTTGCTTAGACGTATAGGTAAAGTTTTGTAACATACATTTATAGCCTGAGATTTTACTTGAATTCTAAGACCTTAACCTCAAAGATCCGATAATTAGAACAGAAGATAAAAGCTTACCAAATAAACCCTTTTCGATATTTATATTTAAGTTGCTTAGGTAAGTTAATCCTACCTCTAGAGTGTAGACTGATTAATGTTAACTTAAATACCTTAACCTTCAACAACTGGCCCTTAGAACTAATGTCGTAAGTTTATTAAAGAGAAACCAACAAAAATCTATCCTATTCTTCTATTCCTTCTAACATTTGTCTAATTTATAAGATCCTAGGTGTTACTGGCATTTATATGTTTGTGTTGTTGTTTAAACCTTTGCATTTTTCAGGCTCAAAAATAACATTGGTTTTGGGGGTAGGTCAAGTTCAAAAATCACATTGGGTTAGACGTAAGTCAAGTTCAAAAATCGCATTGGTTTAGATGTTGGTCAAGCTTGTAAATCGCATTGGTTTAGACGTAGTTCAAGTTCAAAAGTCACATTGGCTAAGATGTAGGTCAAGTTCCAAAATCGCATTGGCTTAGACGTTGGTCAAGCTCAAAAATCGAATTGGTTTAGACGTATAGTTCAAGTTAAAAATCACATTGGCTTAGACGTATGTCAAGTTCAAAAATCGCATTGGCTTAGACTTAGGTAAAGTTTTGTGACATAAATTTATAGCCTTAGATTTTACCTTAATTTTAAGACCTTAACCTCAAAGATCCGATAGTTAAAACAGAAAATAAAAGCTTACCAAGTCAACCCTTTTCGATTACTACATTTAAGTTGCTTCGCTGAGTTAATCCTACCTCTAGGCTGATTAATGTTAATTTAAATACCTTAACCTTCAACAACTGGCCCTTAGAACTAATGTTGTAAGTTTATTAAAGAAAAACGCTTTGCATATTTCAGGCTCCAATATAACATTGGTTTGGACTAGGTTAATTTCAAAAATCGCATTGGCTTAGACGTTGGTCAAGTTCAAAAATCGCAATAGTTTAGATGTTGTTTTGTCACATAAATTTGTAGCCTGAGATTTTACTTTAATTCTGAGACATTAACCTCAAAGATCCGATAATTAGAACAGAAGATACCAAATCAACCCTTTTCGATTAGGTATTATATTTAAGTTGCTTCGCTAGGTTAATTCTACCTCTAGTTAACCTCAATTTAAATACCTTAACCTTCAACATCTGGCCCTCATAGAAATAAAGTTATAAGTTATAATCAAAGAGGTTCAAGTATAGGTCTCTGTGCATTATGCATATTCTAGGTTCAACAATCGAATTGATTAAGAATGAAGTCAAGTTTTGTCACATAAATTTTGAAGCCTGACATTTAACTTATTTCAAAACCTTCTTTAAGATCCGATTATTAGTACAGAAGTAAAAAGGCAACCACACCAACTAAATCAATCCTTTTAAATAAATGCACATACATAATATTGTATGTAGCTACCTATATAGATACGTAGGTATATGAATTTTGTTGGCGATGCTAACAAAGCCAATTTTTTGTATTCAATTTTTTAATTTATGCAATTATTTATTTTGATGAATTAAACCTAAACGTTTTTCACCTACATTTTTATGTTATTTCAATTATTTTTTAACTGAATAAATTAGTTTGATATTTTACCTTCATTTTAAGACCTTTATTTTGAATATCTGATTGTTAGAACAGAAGTTATAAGCCAACCAAACCAACCTAATCGTACCATTACGAATAATATTTGCAAAATACCTACAACAATTTAATCAACATAACATTTTACAGACATACCTAACCTACTTAATAATGTAGCTATGTATGTATGTATATCATTTTTGTTCCCGATGCGAAGCCAATTTTGTTTGCCACGCCACAGTGCAGTGGTGGTTTTTTATTGCACACATTCCACTCCAACGTCTTGCCCACACCCTTATAGCAATGTATATTCTTTGTGGGTACGTTTTTTTCTTTTTCTTTTTGTTTTCTTGTTCCTCACGTCATTTGCCGTGATGAAATTAGTGCTTAAAAGCCAATCTTTCACGTTTTGAATATGAAATTTTGTAAGCTTTTGCAAAAATTTTGATGCAGATTTGTAGCCTGTCATTTTATCTTTTATTATCTATCTTAATATTAAGCATCCGATAACTATAACCTGAGTAATAGGCTTCTAAGTGCGCTCAAATCGAGTGATTTTAAGATTTTATACAAATTCAACTACCTATCCTCCACTGAAGCTCGTCGGTTGGCGACGATCAACGTGTAGGTACGATTCATCGATTGTGTATTTAGGTTCATTTTGGTATTTTCTTTGGTAACACCAACCAAAAATTCGATCCTGATTCCTGAGCCCCCTATACGCTATAGTTCATTTCGTTCATTTGTTATATATTCATTTGTTCATTTAATCATTTTGGTAACACCATATTTTTCTCAAAACGACCCTATAAACATTTTCAATGTTAATAAGGCAGATCTTTTATTTAATAATACATATTTATAATTTGTTCTAAAAAAAATTAAAAACTAAAAAATTTTAAATAAAAATGAAAAAAAAAAAATTTAAACAGAGTTTTTTTTTTCTAAATTATACGTTAATAATATTTTGGACAATCATATTTTATACTCTTATAAATTTTTAGTCAATCACTAAAAACCAAATCTTTTACCAAAACCAGAAGATATTTTTTCTATTTTTTTAAAAATTATTTAAAAAAAAATACTTTATCTATACTTCATTATTTACTAATTTAAAATAAAATCTTCGAATGAACATAGACACAAAATTGTCCTTTTTTTCATTTTTAACATTGAAAATGTTTATAGGGTCGTTTTGAGAAAAATATGGTGTTACCAAAATGATTAAATGAACAAATGAATATATAACAAATGAACGAAATGAACTATAGCGTATAGGGGGCTCAGGATCGAATTTTTGGTTGGTGTTACCAAAGAAAATACCAAAATGAACTAAATACACAAGCGATGAATCGTACCTACACGTTGATCGTCGCCAACCGACGAGCTTCAGTGGAGGATAGTTGAATTTGTATGACCCTGTTTAGATTGTGACATGCTCACTACGTAGTGAATAGTCATGTCGTGTCTACACTCGAAATTTCTCAGTCATGAGTATCGCCGAACTCTGATGGAATATCTCTGAATTGAAACATTTGATTCTGAGCACCATGAACCATGAGTTTAATATTAAATAAATAAGTAGTTGCAAAATATAGCAGAAATTGCAATTTTAATAATTAAATCTGCTTCAGCATCTTTGCTGTTATCAATCCACCAATTCAATAAGCATTTTTTGCGTCTAAGCTTGATTAATTACACATTTTTAATTTTTATTCTCATCTACCTTACCCTACAACGAACATGCCAAAAATAAAAAAAATGGCATTAAATGGAACATGTCGGATATGAAACATGACTGCTCACTACAATCTTTATGTTTTCTTCCTGACTGTCGCCTCCCTTTCTACCTCACCGATTTCACCTACAAAATGCCGTCACTACGTAGTGAGCAGTCACAATCTAAACAGGGTCTATGAAATCTTAAAATCACTCGATTTGAGCGCACTTAGAAGCCTTTTACTCAGGTTGTAATTATCGGATGCTTAATGTTAAGATAGATAATTAAAGATAAAATGACAGGCTACAAATCTGCATCAAAATGTTTGCAAAAGCTTACAAAATTTCATACCTACTAAAAACGTGAAAGATTGGCTTTTGAGAACGTCAGGAACAAGAAAACAAAAAGAAAAAGAAAAAAAACGTACCCACAAAGAATATACATTGCTGTAAGGGTGTGGGCAAGACGTTGGAGTGGAATGTGTGCAATAAAAAACCACCACTGCCAGCCACAGTGCAGTGGTGGTTTTTTATTGCACACATTCCACTCCAACGGCAGACACAATTTGGCTTCGCATCGGGAACAAAAATGATATACATACATAGCTACATTATTAAGTAGGTTAGGTATGTCTGTAAAATGTTATGTGGATTAAATTGTTGTAGGTATTTTGCAAATATTATTCGTAATGGTACGATTAGGTTGGTTTGGTTGGCTTATAACTTCTGTTCTAACAATCGGATATTTAAAATAAAGGTCTTAAAATGAAGGTAAACTATCGAACTAATTCATTCAGTTAAAAAATAATTGAAATAACATAAAAGTGTAGGTGAAAAACGTTTAGGTTTAATTCATCAAAATAAATAATTGCAAAAATTGAAAAATTGAATAACAAAATTGGCTTCGCCAACAAAATTCATATACCTACGTATCTATATAGGTACATACATTATGTATGTAACTAGTTAGGTAGGTAGGTAGAAATGGCGATCACGAGCAACCTAGCTCGTTGACCCAATTAGCGCTAGAGTGCGCCGTTTTGTTACCATAACTCGTTGGACCTGTGGATGTAAATGGTTTGGAATGTCTCAGAACGGCTCAGAGACGTAAGAAGTTTGACCCCTTAGTATGACATTATGTATGTTCATTTATATAAAAGGATTGATTTAGTTGTTCTGCGGTTGCCTTTTTACTTCTGTACTAATAATCGGATCTTAAAGATTAAGGTTTTGACATAAGTTAAATAATAGGCTTCAAAATTTTGTGTGACAAAACTTGAATTCATTCTTAATCAATTCGATTGTTGAACCTAGAATATGCACAGAGACCTATACTTGAACCTCTTTGACTATAACTTATAACTTTAGTTCTATAAGGGCCAGATGTTGAAGGTTAAGGTATTTAAATTAAGGTTAACCAGGCTAGAGGTAGGATTAACCTAGCGAAGCAACTTAAATATAATACCTAATCGAAAAGGGTTGATTTGGTATCTTCTGTTCTAATTATCGGATCTTTGAGATTAATGTCTTAGAACTAAGGTAAAATCTCAGGCTACAAATTTATGTGACAAAACAACATCTAAACCAATGCGTTTTTTGAACTTGACCAACGTCTAAACCAATGCGACTTTTGAACTTGACCTACGTCTAAGCCAATGTGATTTTTTAACTTGAACTATACGTCTAAACCAATTCGATTTTTGAGCTTGACCAACGTCTAAGCCAATGCGATTTTGGAACTTGACCTACGTCTAAGCCAATGAGATTTTGAACTCGACCTACGTCTACACCAATGCGATTTTTGAACTTGACAAACGTCGTATCCAATGCGATTTTTGAACTTGACCTACGTCTAAGCCAATGCGATTTTTGAACTTGACCTACGTCCAAACCAATGCGATTTTTGAACCTAAAATATGCAAAGATACCTACTTGTGAATCTCTTTAATAAACTTACAACATTAGTTCTAAGGGCCAGTTGTTGAAGGTTAAGGTATTTAAATTAACATTAATCAGCCTAGAGGTAGGATTAACTCAGCGAAGCAACTTAAATGTAGTAATCGAAAAGGGTTGACTTGGTAAGCTTTTATTTTCTGTTCTAACTATCGGATCTTTGAGGTTAAGGTCTTAAAATTAAGGTAAAATCTAAGGCTATAAATTTATGTCACAAAACTTTACCTAAGTCTAAGCCAATGCGATTTTTGAACTTGACATACGTCTAAGCCAATGTGATTTTGTAACTTGAACTATACGTCTAAACCAATTCGATTTTTGAGCTTGACCAACGTCTAAGCCAATGCGATTTTGGGACTTGACCTACGTCTAAGCCAATGAGATTTTGAACTTAACCTACGTCTACACCAATGCGATTTTTGAACTTGACCAACGTCTTAACCAATGCGATTTTTGAACTTGACCTACGTCCAAACCAATGTTATTTTTGAGCCTGAAATATGCAAAGGTACCTACTTGCGTTTCTCTTTAATAAACTTACAACATTAGTTCTAAGTTGTTGAAGGTTAAGGTATTTAAGTTAACGTTAATCAGTCTAGAGGTAGGATTAACTTACCTAAGCAACTTAAATATAAATATCGAAAAGGGTTTATTTGGTAAGCTTGGTAAGCTTTTCTTTTCTGTTCTAATTATCGGATCTTTGAGGTTAAGGTCTTAGAATTCAAGTAAAATCTCAGGCTATAAATTTATGTTACAAAACTTTACCTACGTCTAAGCCAATGCGATTAGAATATTCATAGGTACCTACTGCAATATAATTGAACTTCTTTAATAAACTTATATATATTTAGTTCTAATGTTCAGATGTTCACGGTTAAAGGTAGAACTATAATAGTCGGATGCCGACCTAAGTGGTCGTACGAAACGAAACGAATACAAAGAATTCATATGACGTGCCCATAATTGAGTTTTGCTTCGTTTCGACCAATTTTTTACTTTTGCTTTCGGAAGTGAAGAGCGCTCACCGACCGCTCCATGCGTAAGTGAACTGAGAGAATTTTCTTCCAACAACTGCCGACTATTACAGTTCTACCTTAAGGTCCACAAATGAAAAAAAAAAAAAAACGATTCAATTTGGTTGTCAACTCAGCTGTCAACTTAATTGGTGCTTTGCTTTTCATATACTCAGATAAAAGAATACTGCTTAACTGTCAAAACCATTAATATTGTCTTAAGAAATTAAACGACTCGAGTTTATTAAATTTTTAAAAGATGAGTTCAAAATGCAAAATATTATAGAATACCTAAAAACAATTAGGTAAATCAGGTTTGCATTGAGTTTGAGCTACACATCAAATTATTTATAAATTTGGTCTCGCGTTAAAAAGGGTTCACTTTGACAGTAAATCAAATATCTTGCCTATATATAAATAGTTCAATAAGTTGAGAGACTTGTAAATCCATTTGATCAAAATTGAGCAAATATTTGAATTTCTTCAACATCAACGCCGTGATTAAATAAACTGAACTGAACAACATTAATTTAACCGCCAACTGGGATTCAACATTAAAAATATCTACATATTGTAATTTCAGACTGAAGAATGGTTTCTTAGACATCTTTAGAAGTTTTGGTGCAACTATAGGATACAAATTAGAAATCACCAAGATTATTCATGTTTTTATTTTATCGAGCTAACACAAGTCATTTTCAATGTCCCCATAGTTACTCTATGAGTGAAATCTGTAAATTTTTCAAAAATATGAATTTGAAATCTAATTTTTTCCAAAACTTTTTTATAAAACAATTTGATTTAAAAACAGAATAAAAAAAAAATTTTGGCTTCAAAAAAAAAAAAATATAACAGGACATTGTATTGTAAGTGTTGTCTTTTTTCAATCATTTTCTTCTATTTCAAGTCAAATTTTAAAAAAATTAACCCTCCCGCCTAAACAGGAGAAAATAGATGTACCCCTTCATATACGATTTTCTATACTTGGCCCAACTTACTTGACCCTAGATTTTTGTGCACACCCTGAATATTTGGCCTTAAATATGTCATAACTCAATACATATTCTGCCATATTTCAAGAAATTTCCCTTAAAAGGTAGGTTTGTTTTGCTAGGTTGTTTCAGTTATCCGTCAGTAATTAAAAAAAAAATAAACGTTCATAATATAATAGTAAATATTAAATTTAAAATTTGAAAGACGACTATCCAATTTCGTCAAGCCCCCGATATTACACAAGCTACCGTCTTGCTCGTCTTTCACACTTTCCGTCTCAAAAACACAAGTCTAGCAGCGGTCTTTTTTTATAAAATATAATTATTTCAACTACCAACTTATAAAAAATAAACTATTATTGACGTGACAATGGACGGCGACCGACTGACCTTGCCGACCCCTATATTTCAAAGGCACCGCTATTAAAAAACAACCAGTATATCTAGAAATGCAACAACGATAACAATTTAATTATTCCATAAAAACAAAACAAACAAAAAAAACTTAATTCCGCATGTCTTTGTTTTTAACAATTCTTTTATTATTTTCTATATTCCTTTTGTTTGCTAATCCTGTCGAGGACGTGTAGTTATAACAGCAAAATATTTCATTCCAATTTTCAGCAACTTCAATTGTTTAGGTTGACCAAAAGAATTTATTCCAAACCTCCTTCATCTCCCCTCCCCATAAAACAAAAACAGAAAAAAAACTAGAAGTATAAAATGCCTAAATGTAGTGTAAAAATACCAAGCTGTTACATGTTTCCTATACCTACCCAAACATACACAAGAAATCAAGGCAATTGTCCTTTTTTTGTATATAGGATGTCGAGTCCAGATGAACACAATAAGAAAATAAAACAACTATACCTACAACAAAAGCGAAAAAAAGAAAGAAAACAGAAAGTTGCAAGTTGCCTTGTATAGTAGAATTGTTATAGGTTCCATCAAAAGAATAGGTCAATTTATAACAAAAGGTCTGGGAACTGGGAGGTAGGTATAACAACTCGTAAAGATGGTTGGTCTTTGAGTAAAAATGTATTATTAAGATTAAATTTAGAGATTTTGTCAAGTCATCTATAAAATGAAGGTATTTTGGCCGAATGTGAAGCTCTGTGCCCATTTAACTTAAGAAATAAACTTTAATTTCTTACCTTTTATTCAAGCGATCGATGGAAAGATTGTGCCTGCGTATGCGGTGCAGCCTTTGCCTTTTCTTTTATAACATTTATATTTTTTTAAAGGTACATTTATAAATGTGATTCTATTTTTTAAGGGTTTCTCGAATTCAAGGGGATTTTAATATATTTGTGTGTGTGATTTCCGGTGATTGAGTGGAATGAAATGAATGCTATGCTATGCTAAATGATTTTATTTTCCTAGGTCCTTCAAAAAACCACACAAAAACAAGCTTGTTTTGATTTTTGGCATTTTGAAAAGCAAACCCAGCTAATTAGAATTTAAGATGAAAGTTTTTGAATTGCAATACCTTGTGTACAGAGACTTGAATTTTTTCCTTCAAACAAAATGCAATGATGTTGGTGAGTTGGTTTGGCATGGTATTAATTTTTTTTTTTTTACTTGCATTCCAAAGATTAAAAAAAAAACAGAAAGAATCCAATTAAAAATAAAAACAAAAAATATCTGCAAAAATACTTAATTAAGAAAACGATGATATATTTATTATTTATATGTGGCAGCAAATTTTATACGAATTATATTCATAGTTTCAGAAGATGACACAAAACGAAGTAGACCATTCGGTCAGCCACTTTTCCTGCTACCAACAGAAACTAATTACGAAGAGGATAGTAAATCAACGTCCACCAACAAGGGAGCACGTAAAAAGCGACCAAAATAAATTCTTAAAACATTATCCAACCATAAATTTTAATTAAAATTGACTCCATAAACTATACCTATAAAAACTAAACCTAACCTAATTACCCTTTCGATGTTTTTTTATTTTTAACTGCCAACGCGAAAAATTGATAAATAGAAATTGCTATAGAAAAAAAAATTTAATGCATAAGAGAAGAGTGGAAAACCACTTTTTTAAAATCCATTAATAAATTATACGTCCCTTAATAAGAACGATTTTTTTTCAATCTCAAATACCTAATATTTTATACGAAATTTAAAAATAATTTTAAAAAATAGCTTTATTTTAAATTTAACTCAGTTATAATGAACGAAAAGCCAAGTCCAGTGAAACATTATATAATGTTCTTAAAGCTTCTTTATTATTTGTTTGTTTTTTTATTTATGTTTGCTTAAAGTTTTTATTTTTGTTTTTGCTATAATAATTATATATCTACTTATTATTGTTATAATCTTTAAAAGTTAGTAACAATATATTTTAAAGTTTTATTGTATTATTAATTTGAATTTAAATAAAAACATTCTTTAATTGTTATATTTATTCTCTTTATTTATTTATAATTTTTTTTAGCTTGAGGTTAAACAAAAATGAGATACATTTCTTACCCCCAATTTTACAGTGAGTTTAAATTTGATGTTTAATTTGTTCGGTTTCACAGTGTAATTTGAACTTAAGTTCAATTGAGCGTAGTTTGAATAAATTGTATTGGCAGCATTGTAAGTCGTTCATGCTGTCATGTGACGCAATCTAAACAGTATGTAGTTCTTTTACAGCTTTTCCAAAATCATTCCTTGTCTTCTCTTTCTGTCTTTGAAGCAAAAAACAAGCGAAACAACAAATATTTTGTCTTGTTGAGAATCGGGAAAGTTTACAATTAGGTACCCTTGTGACCTGTGACTTTGAGACGAAAATTTATAAAAAGGGAAAGTAATACCAAGAAAACGATAAGTAATAACTTTTAAAAAGCAGACGTAGATTTGCTTACGGAATTGGTGATGAAAAATAAGTACATTATAGAAAACAACAAAAAAACTAATAAAGTTCAATGCGAAGAAAAACACACGGCTTGGCTGTCCATTGCAGAAGATTTCAACTCCAAAAGTGGCTCCCGCATTACAGATGTCGGATGTGTTGAAGATCAAATACGAAAATTTCACCGTGCTTCTTATAAACGCTGAAGGTTTAACTACCGTTCAACTTAAACTAGAAAATAAACTCAGTTCAAGGTTTACACAAAACTGTGAAACTGAATTAATTGTTGAACTAAAGTTTGAACCAAAAGTGGAGTTTAAACTTCCACTGTGAAACTGGGGGTTAGAGTTTGAGTATCGAGTTACTGTGTTTTTTCTCTTTTTTAATAAACAAATTATAAAAGAGAAGCAAATAAAGAGTATTTAACCAATAGTGCCTGCCGCTTGGATAATTCGAATGAAAATGTTTGGATGGCGATATTTTTACAGTCAAGACTCGTAAATAGTTGTGGTTTTATGTTTCCGTCAATGGAAACATTTTTCCACATTTCGGCAAGCCAAAATCTTCTGTGGTTCTCAAAATAATTACATCCAAAGTTATATTTCTGACTAATTTCGAAAACCAATTCAAAAAATTTGTTTGGATGATATTTCTGCAATCGGTACTCGTAAGTAATTGCTGAAAGTTTCAAAATTGCTTATTTTTTAAAAGTTTTCCAAAACTAAAAACCGAAAAATTTTAGAAGATTTAGTGTTCAAAATATTTTCATCCAAAGTGTAATTACTGTTTCGATGTTTCAAAAAGAGATGGTAAGTGGTTGGAAATTTCACATCTGTTTATTAGTTTTTCAAATCTTTCTAAAACTGAAAAAAGAAAACCAAAAAATTTAACGAGGTCTGGATCTTAAAATATTTTCAACCAAAGTAATATTATCTTATTTCTGCCCAATTCAATTAAAATTTGTTCAATTGCTTTATTTCGGAGTTTTACAGTCACAAAATATATTTAAAAATTAAATTTTTCGAACACCTGATGAACTTCGATTAATGCGCTTGCACATACTAATGATGTTTTAAGTTCGTCATTAGGAGTGGAAAACTCGCTTTCACGGCGCATTTTGAATCAGGTATCTCTGGGTTTATTTTCAAAATGAAAAGTCCAAATATAATTATTATTTTCCATCTTTTATTCTTCAAAAATATTACATTGATACTTGATACTTGGTTTTTATCAATGTACTCAAAATAAATAAAATAAATATGCACGTTTGACTGGTTATTTACATTGAAATATCAAAAATGAAGGTCTTACAAATTAGGACAGATCACTTAAAAAATAAAAAAACATTTAAATTAAATAATGTAAAAATGTGAGGTTAGGTTAGATTGACGTGGATGCCAGCAAGGAACGCTTGACGTGCTTAGACCTTGCATTTTGGGTGCGACTATGCGGAGTCAATGTAAATATATAAAACTTTTTTCGCACATTTTTTAAAAAGTATTGAATTCTCTACAATTTTTCTTATCGTATTTTTACCGTGAAATTGAAATTAAAAAAGTTATATAATTTAAAATAGACGAGCAGTTGTAGTTTGGCAAAGTTACAACCAGTCAAAGGAAAAAAGAATACAAATTATTAAAACCGCTACAAGTCAAAATCAAAGCAAAAACGAGAAAATTACCTGTTAAGTTTTTCGACTTGAAATGACCTAAGGAACTCATGGTTTTCTTCTGAGGCGGTGATTTCGGGACAGTGGACACACTGTATACAGAAAAGTAGTACCTAACTTCATTTTTCAGCTTTTTGAGTTTGAAAATAATTTTTTCGAAAACTATTTCTACAAATAAGTTGATTTGAAAATAAAATGAAATAACAGTCTTCTGGCTTACAGAAAAGGTAAAACACTTTTTGGTAAGTGTTGCCACTTTTTTTAATATTTTTTTTTTCATTTTAAACACTTTTTTATAAAATGCGCCAAAACATAATTTTTGCGCTCGATTTCAATTTAGCTGCCATATAATGAAATAAAGTGCTCTGCATAAGCTTTCATATGACATAAGTTTCATCACTGTTGAAAGTGTACCTAAAATTCCCATGGTCCTTTACAATTTATAATCAAATTAATTGAAGTGAAAAATCTCATAAAAAAATAAAAACGAAACCATAAACGAAAAAATTTGTTCTGCAGTTCTGTTCGTTGAGTGAAATTGATAGTCCCTAATTTTTCTTGGACGTTTTCGTTTCGCATTAGCAACATACTAGAAAACGAACCGGGAAATCTTTATTCTGATGTAGTTTCCTTTTATTTATATTTCTTGGCCAGTTTTCCAAGTCTTTTGATTAAATCTCCAATATTTTGGTTCAATTTCCTATCCAGATTCCGTCATTTTTTCCAGAATTTTTTTTTCTGTGATAATTTTCTTGTGATTTTATAACCGCTTAGAAAATAAAATTTATGTAATTTTTCAAAAAACTGATTTTTTTTTTTTGTATATGCAAATTTAAAACAACAAGTATATTTAATATTTTCCCAATGTTGTATGACGATGAGAGGAAATAGGACAGTTTAAAGAGCCAAGTTTAAAATAAAGTTTGAAACTGAAAGTATAACTACTTCAAAAAAATAAGATAAAGCTGCAGGAGACTGTCGATTTGCATGCTATGAAGGTATGAAGAATGAGTGTACTAAAATTGCTTACAAATTATGTTGTAACTTGATTTTTTTAAATTACAAATTACACATAGTTATAGTGTTATTTTCATTTAAAAATTCCTTTTTCGTGACCTTTAATTTTATAGTATATATTTGTATCCTAATTCTGTGGGCTTTAGACAGAATTAGGATAAAAATATATACTATTTTCATTTAAAAACAGGTATGTATCTCAAAAACCCAAAATATCTGATGAAATACTTGATTTTCAAATTTATCTCCCAAAAGTATGCTAAAAAATATTCTTGTCTACCCATGCCCAAAACTAAACCGGTATTTTGGAGATATACATAAACCAAATGCGTTAGAATTAGAACGTACCCCACTGATATTTTTTTTAAACCACATTTGCACACCAAAGAAAAATCATCGATTAGAATTTAGATTTGGAATTTAAAAAAAAAAAACTTTCACTGTGTTTTAGCCCAATGTGCGTTATTAAACAAAAAATTAATACTTTGAGAACAATTAATATTTTGATTAATTCGACTATTTCATATCTCTGTAACAGGATTTTACATCCTCATACAAAATTTCTCAGATTTTCTGTAAAACACCGAGGACTTTTTGGCAGAGGAACATTTGATGAGATCTCATATTATGTATTTCTAAAATGACCAATAATTTTCCTATATATATACAAGTCCGAATTAAGACATGTAGAGGCCCCAAGACAATGCTAGCCTCAGGTCCTATCTAAAAAAAATTTGATTTTTCAAAAATGAAAATTGATGAAAAAATTAATATTTTAAGAAGAAAAAAACAAATGGAAACATTTACAAGTTTCAATCTTTTATTTTTTGTAATTTTTTTCCTCCTGTCATTTTCTTCCGAATCGAACACCTATATATGTATATATAAGTTTACAATCGGGTTAGAGTTCTAATTTTGTATGTACGAGAATTGGATTTCCAAAATTCTGTATTCCAAAATTCTGCTTTTCAAAATTCGGATACCTACCTATCCAGAGCTAAACAGCTGATGCAACAGCAGCTTAAAATTACCTATATATGACCATTTTTTGGATATCTTATAGCAAACTCATCAAATTTGGTGAATTAACTCCTAATAGGTATTTCTTTCAAAAATCTATGGAAACCTAGCTACCACACTGTGAAAGAAAGCAATTTTTTAGTGGCACCATTTCGGTTTCGATAGTGAAACCTCGATTTTGTCGCACTTCGATTTCGATAAATATTTGACAGCTGAAAGTTAAGCTCAATCCAACACTGAAAAACTGCTTTTCAGTTCCAAAACACAAGGTGTTATGGAGTTTTATAAGGTTTTGAAATTTCAACACAAATGCTTTTCAAAGCTTTAAAAATGGATTCAAATCGGGTGTGTTCATAATTTCCAAAATAATCACGTGGTCATTTAAATAGAAATATGATTTTTTGTGGGATTGAGATGGCCTGAAAAATAATTTAAAATTTTGTAACTAAAGTATACCTCATTTAGCTTTTAAAAACGTAGTATAAAATATAAATTATTAAATTATTCTTCAACAAATTCAATTTCACCCAATTCGAGTTGTTTTACTTTCATTTTATTTTATTAGATATATAAGACGCACCAGATAATTTTTGACACTATAGCTTTGCAAAGTTTCAAAGCCCTGCGTCGCGTCTCTTGTGTTCCCACTATAACGTCGAAACAAAAAAATTCCATTTTATTTCGACGAAGGTATTCAAATGGGTGGAAGCGTAGTTCAATTACACTTCAACTCTGAATAGTAACGAGAAATTTCTCTGTTATTTGTGTATTGCTAGTTTACAATAACCAAATTGCGTCACAATGATTTATTATTAAAAAAAATTTAAGAAGCAATTTAAATACACCTATCAAAAAATTTTTCTTAAAAGCCGCGGGGCCCTTAGGCGGGGCTGGGCCCCTAGGCAGCCTTTTTTGCCTGAGGGTTAATCCGCCTCTGTATATATAGGGTAGACAATTTTAAAATTTATAAATAAGTGATGACAGGGTGCTCAAAATATTTCTTTTGTATAATAAGGGTGGTTCTCTTTTAAAATAAAGAAAGAGGTGAGTAAAATGTTTGACAATATTTAAAAAAAAAACTAAAACCAAAATATTATTTTTTTCGAAATGATGATTTTTTCTAATTCGAATAAATTTATATTTTCATTTATTTTGTTCGAAATGGATTGTCAATGAAACTTATAAAATTCAAAAATCAACTCCATGGGTTAATAATAGTCATGGGAGCAATTGAAAATAATAATCTTTGTATAAATTTTAATTAAAAAATGTGTAAATTGTACAAATTCTTTTAAATATTGTTCTGATTTGTTTCTTTTTATGTTTGTTGTTTATATTTGCCAATTCTTTCTGTTTGTATTTCGAAACTAAACAATATTGTATCTACTTAGTAACTACTGATGAGCACACTGCAATTAATGGAATGTTACCCACAAATGCTTATACATATGTCTTGTGTGCATGTCTATTATAAAAAAAAAAATATCTACACTTGGCCTGTTGTACTCTTTTATTGTGAACGATTCTTATTTTTAATATTCAATCAATACCACAAAAACCCCAATAAAAAGACACTACACAATCTCTATACCAACTTTATATTAAACCAATTTCTATATAAACTTTGATCTTCCACCAAACTAAAACCTACAAACCTACACAACTTTAACAGAAATATTCTAAATAAATCTGAAACTAAACATGAACATATAAAAATTAACTAATTTTTTTTCTATTTGTCTAAAATCACACAAAAAAATATTGTTTTTTTTTTAATAAATCCTTAAAAAGCATTTCAATAACATTGCAACTTCATATCATAAATAAAATCTAGCTCCTCATTCACCACGACGTCAAAAACTTAATCTTCGCATGAAATCACTAAGCTTGGACTCGCCCGAGTCTTCAGAACTGCATGGCCAGATGCGTCGTAGGCAACCAGTGGCAGGAGCATCATCGTACTACCATGGAGGATCTGGAGGTCAATTGGAACATAGTACACCGCCATCAAACAACAGTCGATTGCATTGTAAGTATACCCTAACAAGAAAAACTTCTTTTTATTTTTTTTTCTCATTCCTCTGTGTCCTCTTGTGTCCTGTTAATCCTTCAAGTAACGAGAGCAGAGATATAAAAATAAATAAATAAAAAAAATAAATTAACACAGAAAAACTTTGAGCTCAAAGGTGGATGATGCTTCAAGCTTGAAATATCAAATTTCTTGGTGGTCAACCATCCTAGCTGTTTCCACCGTAAACTTTGAAAAAGAAAAAAAAATGTAAAATAAAAACCTAAAGCACCATAATTTACATTTTTACGCCACGAGAGCCGTTAAGATTTGTTTGAATTGTATAACGGAAACGGAACTACATGATGTATACTATACATTGTATATGAGTACATACATACATACATATACATAAAATGAAAGACCAAATGAATATTTTTCCAAGCGAAACATCAACTCCAACAAACGCAGTTTCAACAACAACAACAACAACAACAACAAACAAACAAAAAAACTTAACATTTATTCGACAAAACCTCTTAAAACTACTCCCACAGGCTAACCCCCACCAACACCCCACTATATAAACCACTGCCACCCTTACAACTATCATAGACGAATAAATTTAGGACAGTACTACCTACAATATCCAAACAACTATTATTTGTTTTTTTTTTTCTTTTTTTATCATAAAGTACACTGTGTTTACTTGTAGAGTTTTTTTTTATTTTTGTTTTGTAAATAAATGAGACTCAGAAAAAATTTAATGAATTCATCCTGTAAGCAAAATAAAAAAGTATAAAAAGTTAAATAACGTAGATTTATGTTTCAAGCTTTTTTTTAAAAGCAACAAAAAACAAAACATTTTTTGAACAATTTAAAATGCGTAACAGTAGCAAATACAAAAAAGACGACTATAGTTTTTTGCACGACTCGCAAATTAGATTTTTTTCTTAGAATAACATTAGATTCTTTTCCTTCCCTAGAAAGTAGTTGGTAATTTAATTTAATTTAATTTATTTGTTTTTTTTTTTTTTTAATTTTATAATTAAGATTATAATTAATAATTTTTTATTTAAAATTTAAAATTTTTTTACAGCGCCATCTAGTCCATCACATCAGCGAAAGCTTTTGTATGCAAATCGAGGAATGAGAACTGGATCTGTGGATTTGCCAGATGACATGGAGAAGTCATTGTCTTCAGCTAGTACTTCGCCGTGTCCATCACCTGTAAGACAAGTACAGGTAGCTTAGTCGCTTTTTTGCATAAACATACCACTTTTTTTGTTTTATTTATTTATTTAGCTATTTTTTGTTTAAATGTTTATAAATTCCATTAAACATTGTTGATGTTAGTAAATATTTAAGGCACTCCTTCCTAACAATATAATTAAATTTGAGTTGTTTAGAAATAAGGGGCCCAGTAAGTAGGTACCTACATATATAAATATCATTGAAACTTATAATTGAAAATTTAGTTTTAAGTATAGACGTATTTATAATTGTTGTTTAACTAAAACCAGCCCTTCAAGTTTTAAATTGACATTTTATATTGTTGTATAAGGTTATCTAACTTTGATAACGGAATCGATTTTCTTAACCTCGACTAGACTTAGGAGCGAACTACAACTATCATTGAAAACCATCATTGGAAATTTTAATTATAAGTTTTGAAGCACTTAAAAAATGAAATCTGAGATTATTTTGCTGTCAATACTCAATTATTAATTCTTGCCGAAAAAATTAAATATTGGTCAAGCCTTCTAAACAAAATGATTTTAAAAAATTTAATGATCATTAGTAAAGTAGTTCAATCTTTGAAATTATAAAAGTCATTTTATAAGTAAGATTGAGTCTAAATATTGTGAGTCATAAAATTTGTTTTGGCATCAAGATAATTTATTGACTTTGTTTTCTAAACGTTTCAAAATTAATTGTCAATTTTAAAAATATCGAATGATCAAAGCCCCGATTCGTAAATAGTCGAAATGACGACTCTTAAAATGCGAATCGAACATAAATCCACATTTTTATCGATAGATTTTAAAAAGAAAAAAAACTTAGCGTTTCCTCCTGACGATCTCATTTGGACTCATCAGTTGACTAGTGAGGGCTTTGTCAGAAGTTTTTATTTATTGAATTGCAAACTGGATAAATTTCGTACATTGTCGTATTAATTAGCTCATTATTTTCGAAGAAAATGTAGAAAAATTCTATAGTGAAATAACCTCATATTTTTTAATAGAAATTTCATCGAAATATATAAAATAAATAAAAAACAATATTATCAATTAGAAAAAATAACTTGCGAACTGTTCTTTACATATCACCTAATAAGGACAGTGACAAATTTGAACTGAAAATATTCTTATCTTGATTGATCTTGTGAAGAAAATCTTCTTTAAATTGCGATTTCATTATAATCTTCTAAATTTACCGATATATGAAGCTAAATAAAAAGCTTTATAGCCGTATCTATTATATGTATTTTCTTAAAACGTATCTAAGCAGCCATTTAGTTAAGTGTGCTTAAATATTTAAATTGCCTTAAAATGATGTTACTTAAATTCTTATCTATAATCGTTTTCCCATTGGTACTTAACTAAACAACGATTGTGTCACGTATTCTACGAATTGCATACTTTTAGGCTGTTTTGAAAGCTTAGAAAAAATGGAAAAAAAAAAAAAGTTCATTAGCAAATAAGAGAGAAAGAGAAGCAACTGGAGGTACCTATGTATATAGTACAAAGCAACAAAAATGTAACCAGACTCCATTTTGTTTTTATGACGTGTTTTTATTTTCACAAATTTATTTGGTTTTTTTCAGCTGTTTGATATAAATACATGTATCTACATATCTTTTTTATAATTATTATTCATACCTACTTTTATAAGAACAAATAACTGAAAACTCTTCCTATATATATATATATTACATACATACATATATGTATATTCATATTTCTCTAATAAATACACAAAAACAATTCTTATCCGATGTCAAAATATGTTTAAATTGGCTTTAAGTAACCTCTAAACGCGGTGGTTGGCGTTTAAGTTAAGAGGCCTTTAAGTGACTTTACTCAAATGTGAAAATTGATTATAGATACCGACTTCGCACTTAAGAGCTATTTAGAGGTATTTTAAAGTTAAGATGGCTTTAAAATTTCATAATATACACGGCTGTTAGTTTTTTCAACACTGATTTAAATTTGTTTTAACACAATATTCTTCACTTCACTAGCTTTTATGAATTTTTTAAATGAAATATTAAAAGATGTTTCGCTTTTGTGGCTTAATTCAATTTAACCTTAAAAAAATTATAATTGTCCAAGTTATCTAAGTCTAAACAGTGGTATGTATCTAAAATAAATATAACACCTTTTATCTTAGCTGCATCTAAATTTTTGTTTAGACTGGACTTAAAAATGTTTTCTTGTTAGAAATACTGTTAAAACGCTACATATGTATGTACATATATTTAAAAAAAACTAATAAAAATATTTTTTTAATAAACATTATATTTTACAATATAGGCAATATAGTCAAATATCGCTTAGTTTTTTTTTTACCTTTAACTGTGAAAGAATTATTCAAAATGTCCTGCAAAAGAAATAACAAATATAAATTAAATTTTATTTTTAAATTCTTGCTTTAACACACATTTATTTACTTTATTTTTATGATGTTAAATTGAAAAAAAAATATTTTTCCCCCTTCCACAATTTTTTAATAAGTAATTTAAATAAATTGCACTAGCTGTTAATAATTTTGCTAGCATTATAAAGGAGATTAAAATATATTTTTTTCTTAAAAAAGTCTCACGAAATTTAAAATTATATTCGTTGTTTCAGAAGTCTCACCGATTATTGCCAACAAATCTGTACGTTATTCTTTACAACTTCAAAGCAAGACATGCGGACGAACTAGACTTGAAAGCTGGATATAAGGTAATAAACGTTGTTGTCTAATATTTAAGAAATTTTGTTAGCATAGTTTGTCATAAGCTACAGTTTTTGTAGAGTGGTTTATTGTTTTTAACGTTTACTAGCTCTTGCCAGAAATTGAAAATCCCTCTAAGAGTATCTTTTGTCATGAAAAAGTACCTCTTACCTTATCCACTTGGATTCAGCAGAAAATCGTAGGTTCTAATTCAAATCCTGATGATTATATACACGCACACATGATGTAGGCTGCTAACTTAGAAGTCTAGTGGGCTCGAGCCGTACACTAGGCAGCTCTCTTGTCAATATACCCTCAGTATCATGCTATAACACATGAGGGGGAGAGTACGATAACTATGGCGCCAAGAATTGATAACGGGTTTTTGTAGAAGGGTCAAAAACAAGCATTTTTTACTATGGGAGGGGGGGGGGTCTACCCCGCTCCCTTTACGAGGGAGGGGCAATTTTAGAAAAAAATGACTTAAAATGAAAAAAAAATATTAAAAAACAACGGCAACACTTAAAATAAAGTACTATACCGTTTTTGAAAGCCAAAAGTCTGTTCTATAGTCCTAAATTTAAATTAAATTATTTATGTCAATAGTTTTTGAAAAATTCGCATGCAAACTCAAAATTTTGATAAAAAAATATGAAAAAAAAAGTTTAGACCAATTTTTTTCAGAATTGTGAAATGAAGTGCTAAATTGATTTATTTTGGTCAATGCTACTATTAATTTTGAATCGAAAACAAAAAACCAAATGGTTTTATGTCGTCTAGTTTTTGAGAAAATTGAAAATTACTAAAACTACTTTTTATGAGATTTTTTGTTTTGCTTGCTTACATAAATACATCAGTGCTAGCACCCAGCATTAAGGCGTATAAACAGTGAAATATGTATGGGGGGACATGCTGCCCCCCTGCAACCCCCCTGCTTGGGCACACTATAGGATTTGGGGTAGGTGCGAGGTTGGGTGTATGCAAAGTTTTTTTTTGCATTTACAGAATCTGGATTTAAAGAAACTTTGAATTTACCCTTTATATTATCAACTAAATAAATGTACATACGTAGCCCAAAGTTGTCATTGGATGGGTTGATTGTATTCCTACAATTTTTGTCACCTTTTTTCTTAGAGCTTTTTTCGGAGCACCGCCATATCCAACCGAACTTAAAATTTTTACATTTTTCTACCTTCATCGGTAAGTTGCAACACTGTGGTGGAGTTGACGTTTTAGTTGGAATTAGACCAATTTCTTCTAAAAACGCGATGCTTTTTTCGTTGGTCGACACCAAATCCCCGAACGAACAAAATATTGAAAAATTATTTAATTTAGGATGAAGTAGTGGATGCTTAGTCGCCATTCTTTATTCACAGAAAAAATACTTCACTCTTACAATAAAGTTGAATAACGAATGACCTTGGTACACAATAACTTGCACCACATTTGCATGAAAAAAAAAACAACGGTACAAAATCGAATGTTTTTTTTTTTTGTGATCTAAGTAGGTATACTTTGCACATTACAGTTGCATTATATAGGTATGTTAGACACAAACAGTAAACATACTAGGTACATATTAATTAAAAAATTATATAAATTTGCTGCATTCGTACAGCAGCACCTAGGTAATGTGAATTTTTCATAACGCATTACATTTTCATGTCTGAAAATTTTAAATGTGCAACTTTGGGCTACGTATGTACATTTATTTAGTTGATTATATAAAGGGTAAATTCAAAAATTCTTTAAATCCAGATTCTGTAAATGCAAAAGAAAACTTTGCATACACCCAACCTCGCACCTACCCCAAATCCTATAGTGTGCCCAAGCAGGGGGGTTGCAGGGGGGTTGCATACATATTTCACTGTTTATACGCCTTAATGCTGGGTGCTAGCACTGATGTATTTATGTAAGCAAGCAAAACAAAAAAATCTCATAAAAAGTAGTTTTAGTAATTTTCAATTTTCTCAAAAACTAGAAGTAATAAAACCATTTGGTTTTTTGTTTTCGATTCAAAATTAATAGTAGCATTGACCAAAATAAATCAATTTAGCACTTCATTTCACAATTCTGAAAAAAATTGGTCTAAACTTTTTTTTTCATATTTTTTTTATCAAAATTTTGAGTTTGCATGCGAATTTTTCAAAAACTATTGACATAAATAATTTAATTTAAATTTAGGACTATAGAACAGACTTTTGGCTTTCAAAAACGGTATAGTACTTTATTTTAAGTGTTGCCGTTGTTTTTTTAATAATTTTTTTTTCATTTTAAGTCACTTTTTTCTAAAATTGCCCCTACCTCCTAAACGGGGCGGGGTAGACCCCCCCCCTCCCATAGTAAAAAATGCTTGTTTTTGACCCTTCTACAAAAAACCGTTATCAAATTTTGGCGCCATAGTTATCGTACTCGTGCCCACATGAGATTTCTTGAAATAAATAAACAACTTATTTCTCAATCCACTTTGCCAAAAAAATGCTTTCATATATTTCTCTATTCTAACTTATGCTTTGCAATTCAGATTGCATCCTTAATGCCCAATTTCATAAACAAACACTAAAAGCACTTTTATCGAAAACCCTCTTAAATTTTATCAGGCCCTTAAATAATTTTAGTTTCACCAATCTATAAAAGTGAAATTTCAGGGAAATTTTTATTAAAATCGAGTTCTCTTCACATCCCTGGAAAATAAATTGGTTTTTTTCTTTCGAATAAGCGAAATGTATGAGAAAAAAAGAGAAAGCATTATGTGTTGAAAAAATGCCAAGAATTGAGAGTGGAGAGTTTCACTAATTCCAAAAAAAAAACCAAACATAAACGCAAAAAATCAGAGAAATCCATGATGTAAGAAAATGGTAAACAAAAAAAAAACACAAATAAAACTCAAATGTCATTTTTCCGCACACAATTGGTGTTTTTCTTTTTTACCTCAGAGCAGATCACTGAGCTGTCAAAAACAAATTCTATGTTTCTTTTTTACCTCAGACATATCAGAGCACATAAGTCGTGTTTCTTTTTTCCATCGGAGCTAGCTCGGAGCATGTACTGTATGCTCAGAATAAAATGACCGAGCAAATGGAACAAAGCGCTGAGCGAAGCCAACTTCATACAATTTGTATGTAATTGCTAAGCATATGACAGTTCAGTGCTCAAGTGTGTTTCATTTATTAAAACTGAGGACTCTGATCATAATCTCCTCAGAGCTTTGCTCTGATCGCTCAGCCTCTGCTCAAAGCTTTGCTCAGAGCCAAAAAAGAAAAACGCCAAATAGTCTGTATAATTAATTCAGTGCGAAAAAAGAGCGGAGACTTCTCCAAATAATCTGCTACAATCATAAATTTCGCTCTTCGAACATTTCGTTATGTTATTTTTGTATGGGATTTTTCGTTTCGCATCAGCAGCGTACTAGGTTTTAACAAAAAAAACCATTTGGCCGCTGCCGAAAGGTTTTTATAAAGTGAAGTTTTATTTAAATTTAACAATGAATGCACATATAAAAAGAAGAGAAAGAGGCAAAAATTACACAACAAAAAAATGGGCTAATTGATATTGTATCTCCAACTGAAAATTAAAATGTTTCAAAATGTCAGCTGATATATCCTCTTGTTAACTGCATCTGAAGACATTTTAATGACACTTTTAAAATTTAATGAGCCAAAAATGGGCATTTAGTTTATAAGGGTGTTTAAAAGGTTGTTTAATTTAAAAGTGCTTTGTGAAACCAAAATATCCCATTTTAAGGTTTAGAAGCCTGTTAAATGTTTGAAAGTCTTTCGTGAAATCGGCCATAAGTCTTACAGGCATATAGTCAAAATTATTATTATTATAAAATTATTTTGTATTATAATTAAAACTTTGGTAGTCTAATTTTAAGCTATGAATTTTATTTTTTTCTTCATAATTTCTATTAAAATTTTATTTATTTCGTCGCATTTAAGTGACTCTGTTAAAACTTTTTAATAATTAAAATCAATCCTGAACTTCATAGCACTATGACTTTTAAATCAATGTAAAGGATTTAAAAAACCACTTATACGAGAATTTAACTCAGTCAAGTAAAGCTTATAATATACATATAACAGCAAAAATATCCACAATTTGTCTAGTATTTTATATAAATAGATGTACATTTTTTATGTTAAAGGCTTCGTATAAGATAACAATACAATCCGATGATTTATGACTCTAGAGCACATTTTTCACTTTTGCATCTGGATAACAATTGAAGTAGGTATATAGTTGCATTATTTCATGAGTGTCCTGCCAAGCAATAAAAAAATATGTATTGAAAAAAGCTTCTTTTGCAACTATACAATTTTTATATAAATCATTTTGACAGACATTTTATATGACGGAAACAACAAACTTTTCATAAAACCATTTTTAATGTCTAAATAATAATTGTACTCTAGCGTAATAAATACACACATATTTATAAAACATGACAAAATGCAGTCTAGCATAATGAGAACAAAAGTAAAAAAAAAATTCTTTTAATCCACACGTATGTACATATATCGTACACAAACACACACTTTTACTCAAAGCCTTATTCATTCATTTTATATAAATATATCATAAAGGTTGATTTCGCATCGAATGAAAGTCTCTGAAAGTTTCTTTTAAAAATTCTTTGCTCTTTATAAAATCATATATAAGAGTTAGGTTATGGAGGTGAACATTTGGCTTTGTCGTTAAACGTTTTGCTTTTCTTTGTATATATGAACAAAAAAAATATATGTATACATAGATATACCTATACAACTTCGTCGTATGCATTTGCTTCAGTGACCGGTAACCTACTTTTAAATGTGCAATAATCATTTTAGTTTAAATTTTTTGTTTGGTTTCAATAAATTTAAAGAACATGCTCTATTTAACATTTTCCTTTACATATTCTATAGCAATTATTTGAGACATTAAGGACGTGTTGTACAAACGTGGTTTAATCTCAGATCAATTCCCCGATTTCGGCGCATATACTTGGTTCTTGTATGTAATTGGCTATTATCAAATATCCATACTTAAATCCTGAATTGCAGTTGAACGTCAGTTGATTCCCCAAAACGATGTATTAAAAATGACGAACCTAAGTTCAAGTACAAATGGCCTTAAATGGCTAGCTCGATTTTCTTCAAACATTTTGTTCCTATAGTGTTTAACGAACATTTTCCGGATGAGTTTTTGATTTTTTTTAAGGACCACAAATTTTACAGCTGTGAGCTGATATCTTACTTTTCTCGAAAACGGTTCCTGTGATTATAAGGTATAATAAAAGAGAGTCTGACTGGAGCAACCTAGCTTTGTGTTACAATTAGTGCTGAATGGTACCTATGTGCGTGAAGTTAGCACCGCCATTTTTGATTTGAAGAAAAATGTTCTTGTTGTATTATATGCTTTACTAACTGTGCTAATAGTCTAAGTTCCCGCCATAGGACGACCTATAGCATAATCGAGTTACCACATAAAGACTATACAGTTTTTATGTAGTGTCTAAACTAACATTTCTCGCATGGGTTGCCTCGCGAAGTATGGTCAAGGCATAGGGTTGCCACGCTTTAAAGGTCGGTTTTCGGGTTTTTTCAGTTATCTTACCCACCTCATATTGTTATAAAGGCTTTAGTGATAAAAGAAAAATATCATGTAAAAGGAAACTTTATTTAAACAAGGAAAAAGGTCCAGATTCTATTTTCTAAACCAAAAATGATAGAGAATTGAATCTTTTTTGTAAACGATAGATTTTTTTAATACAAAAGAGTCATACATACAAAAGAAACAACTAGAAAATCTAAAACTCGCAATAAAAACGTTTGAAAGCAAAAAAAATTAAAAATAGAGGTTAGAGAAAAAAATCACCTAAAATCAGGATGATGATTTCTAGGAATAAGTTTTATAGTTTCGAAAAGCAGTTAAACCACTTATTCGCATTTTGGTTACGCTATCAACCCCCAAAAGACTATTAGAATTGTTTTCTATAACGCACTACAAATTTCAAAACATCGATAGTTTAAGTTCGAAAACTCCGAGTGTGGACAATATTTTTGGAAACAAAATAGTACCATAGTAGCTAGGTACTGGTAGTAAAATTCTCTTTATGTTAATGTCGTTTTAAATGAAAATACCAATAAGAGTAAAAAGGAAATAATCAAAAACCAAGGAAAATTGATGAAAAAAATATATGTTGTTCAAAAATTCACCTAGCCAAGAAAAAAGCTTGAATCCAAAATTTAGCAAAAACGGTTCTTTTATTTTCTTATCTGCTTCTCGAAGCTATAAAATTTATTTCTAGAAAATATTATCCTGATTTTAAGTTATTTTTTTCCCGACGCCTATTTTTCATATTTTGTTTTTCAAATGTTTTTATCTCGAGTTTTGAATTTTCTAGAATTTTTTTTTGTATACATGACTTTCTTGTTTTTATCAGATCTATCGATTAAAGAAACAATAAGCTCTCTATCATTTATCGTTTAGAAAATAGAATCTAGACCTTTTTCTTTGTTTACCCTAATTTACCATGCTAAAATTCCGATATAAAAAAAATCACATATTTCAAAATTTTTAAATAAAGTTTCCTTTCACATGATATTTTTGTTTTATCACTAAAACCTACCGTATGAGCTGAGTCATATAATTGGAAAAAACCCAAAAACCGACATTTACAGCGTGGCAACCCTATGCCTTGACCATATTTCGCGAGGCAACCCATGCGAAAAATGTAAGTTTAGAGTTTAGACACTACCTAAAAAACTATATACTCCTTATCTGTGGTCTATTTCACCACTTTACAATTTACAACTACAAATTTGTAATAATCATGTATTAAATAAAAGTACATAATTGCATTTTTATTTTTTATTCTGACGCTCAAAAACGCTTCAGACAAATTTAAAAGCATACAAAATTGTAGAAAATTTTACAGATCAACTTTCACCTGTAAAATTTTCTTAAAAAATTCAACAAATTTGTAAAATAACTAATTTACAATGTATGCAATTACTTATGTTTGAATGCAAGATCAGTACTAGTTTGTAATTGCAAATTGTAATTGTAAAATGGTGAAATAGACCACTGGTAACTCGATGAGAGTAGGTCGTTCTATGGCGGGATCTTCTACTATAAGTTGTCGTAAATATTTTTTGAAAATTTCTCAAATTTGCAAATTTTAAGTATGGATTTTTTTTTAAACTAAGCTTTTCTTAAAACTAAAAGTTGAACCGTTTTATTCACAAAAAATGATACTAAGAACCGAAGTGATAAAACAAAAATCCAGGAGCTGTAAATATTTTTTTTAAATTCGCACATTTCCAAAACAAATAATACTAAGAACCGAAGAGATAAAAATGAATCGAAAATAGTGGTGCTAACTTCAAGCTTTAAAAATGGCTAGGCTCTTAAAATACAGCACATGGCAGCATAAACTTTTTTTTTACAAAAATCAAAAATGGCGGTGCTAACTTCACTCACTTCTTAAGTGGGCCATTTTACATTTTACAATAACCGACTTGTGTATGAAATTTAAAATGAGGTTCTCGGGAAAGTAATAACGTACAAATATCAGAAGTATGCGGTTAACGAATCAGTTGGTCAATTTAGTAGGAAACTGCTATCAAGTTCATTTTTTCTTATACAGAAAGTTTAATGTAGTTTATGAAATTTTCGTAAGCGTAGCAGATTTTAAGAAAATTGTGTACAAATGCGCCCATGTACCTTACTTATCGGAAACATTTCATAAAAAAAACAGAAAACTGTTATTTTTACGTTTGTGTAAGTGATCTATTGATCCAACGAAAATATATGATGACTTACATCCCTATTACGATAGTCAAATTATCAATTAATATTTTATATATAATATTAGGCGTGTTTTTCTCTTTACTATAAAGATTTAAAAACAGTTCAATGAATCAAAATTATAATAACATATCATAGCAACAAGACTATATTATATACCGCTTATGAAAATAGTCCCGATAGAATTCCAGGCTAACGATAGACTGGTATAGTCGAGTTGCTATGATACGTTATTATTTATTTTGCTTCAAATTCAATAGAAAATACATTCTATATTCAAGCTCATTGTTTTTGTTTTTAATGATATTGAACTGTTTTGTAATACTATATAGATAAGAGAAAAAAAACACGCGTATTTTATTTACAATATACCTTAGCTATCGGTATATGGAAAATGAATATTCAAATGCAATGGAAATAATAAAACGAAATAAAAAAAAATAATCTTCAACAGAATCGAGCTTTAAATACGCACAAGGCCGTAGCCAGGGGAGGATCACAGGAGTTTGACCCACCGCCCCCCCCCCCCCCCAATTTTTGAGGAGTGCATTTCTAAATCACACTTTTCCGCTTCAGTAGGTATGATATTATACTCAAATTTCTGCTGTAGTTATTAATAATGTTCAAAGTTCAAAATATTCTGAGTTTTTCGTTGAACACTACGTATTTAAGCCCAACTATTCAAAACGAATTAATCGCTGTATGTGGGGAAATCTTTCAGACGAAAATAGTTCAAGCTATAAATTCTGCAGAGTGTTTTGCTGTTCTAGCTGATGAAATTACTGACATTTCACGTAAGGAGCAGGTCAATTTGTGTTCGATACGTCAATTTTAAAGAAGATATTTTTTTCTTACGTGAAGACTTTTTGACATTTAATTCATGTAGAAAACACTACGGGAAAATATTTGGCCAGAACAATTCTCACTCCACTTCAAACCATGGACATAAATTGCAGTAATTTGATTGGACAAGGGTACAATGGTGCTTCTAGTACGAGTGGCAGTTTTAACGGAGTACAAGTTGTAGTACGCGAGTCTCATTTAGGAGCCTTATATACGTGCATTGTAGCGCACACTCTTTAAACCTAGCCTTAGGGCATTCCTACCAAAGTCAGCCTATTCGCAATACTATTGGTATCATAAAATTCGTTGGAAATTTTGTTTAATTATCGGCAAAGTGCACACATTTGTTCCAGGAATTTATTAAACAGAATTATCCGCAAATTAACTGGAAAAATTTAACTGCAATGTGTGAAACTCGCTGGGTGGAAAACTTTGATGGGTTGATCAGATTTAAGAAAATTTTTAAAGCGATAATTAATTCTTTGGAAGAGTTGTGTACTGATAAGGACTCTGCAACTTCATCGAAGTCAAGCTGCTTTTTAAGATCTATTTTAGATAGTTATTTTGCAGTAAGTTTGTGTTGTTTGAGCGTTTTGTTTACGTATATTCATAGCCACTTTGTAAGATCCCCTTCATGCGACTTAGTATCTGGACTAGAGCATGTGGAATTAATATCAAAAACGTTCCATGGAATTCGAGAAAATATCATCCCGGAATTCAAAGTAATTTTTGAGACTGCACAAAACTTTCTAAATGTTGGAGATGAAAAACTGAAAATTCCACGAATAGTATCAAGGCAGCAGCAAAGGCAAAACGTTAGCACAACAGATCCTGAAACCTATTTTAGGATAATTATAATGATTCCTCTTTTAGATGATTTCTTAAGCCAACTTCAAATGCGATTCCTATACCTATCCAACGGAACTGCATGATATATAAATATGTACCTTATGTATATGCATAAACTAACATGCCCAAATGTTAAAATGCATGCGAAAAAAAGTTGGGATTTTCTCATTCTAACTTGAAACTTGAATATAAAAAAATTGATGGAGCTACAAATTTTTACTTGGTGCTAGAAAATAGAATTTAAAGCTTCAATTTCTGGCATTTCTGGCAAAATTTTTGTTTGAAAATCTCGTTTTTTAGAATTTGTCCGCCAACTTTTGTTTTATTTCAAATGATAGCAAATGCACTTTTCAAACTTAAAATACAAATAAAAAATGATCTATAAAAGCTAAAAAATGCGTAATAAATTAGTATTTAAAAGCTTCAAATTTTGATACCAAGAGAATTTTTATGGTCGTATTTTCGTCCGCTAACTTCAGACTTATTTTAGCGTAAACTTGAATATAAAATAAAGTATTTGAGCTACAAAATTGAGGTTTTCGGAACTCAAGAGCATATAAAATGCTACAAATTTGAGTGTCAATCAAACTTAAAAATTCTTAGTATTTAAGATTTTGTCCTCTAACTTGAGACATATTTTAGCAGAAACTTAAATAACTACGAAACTATTCGAGCAAAAAATTTTTGATTTGCTCAACAAATTATTATTTACTTAGCTGCAAATTTTGATTCGGCCAAAGTAATGCACGTGATTTTGAGCCTTTTCCTGATACGTTTACAAGTATTTACCGCGAGGCCCGGTACTCACACATTTTTATATTTTGCTAAAATTATTCCTAGGCTCAAATTGTATAACATTCAGTTTGTAATAGAAGAATAGATACATTTCTGATGCAAAATATTTACTTTTTGGGCATCTGTTTGATAAAAACTGTTAGTACCAGGACTCAGGGTCAAAAAAGTACAAACAAAATTAAATTCAAATTTTAACCGAAATATTTTCCTAGAACAATTTGGTTAAAAAACCATTGCATATTTGTAGACGCACAATTTATGGATCGTGCTATTCATCTAAGAAAGTTTGATCAAATAATTGCCATATCCGTAGCATTTTTCATTTCCTACAACAAATGGTTGACAAACATTAAATATTAAGTTTTTGGAGAAAATATCAATGCAAACAATTTTCATTGTGTGAATTATCATGCAATATATTTTGTGATACTATTTATCGCAAACAGTTTCTATAAATGAAAAAAAATATTCTCTAATTTTTAACAAATTAATCTTTTGAATGAACAAAATGCTTGGCCGAATCATTGTTTTTTTTACAAAACATTTTTAAGAAAAAATAAATAAAATGTTGTGTTTTATTGTTCAATAAGTTTTATATAAATAAAAAGTTGTAAACATTAATTTTAATTTGCATCCTTTAAATACGAATGAATTTCTGATGGCATTGGTCAACGATCTTCTTCGCGCTACATTAAAATAACGTCGAAGAGTGTTATGTACGAGTGAAGTGCTGATGCTATGTCGGCAAAATGCTGTCCAATATGCATTCGTATTTAGAGAATATAAATTTAAATAATAATTTTTGTTTTTAAAAATTTATATAAGACTTAATATTTTTTTACCAATCAATAACTTGCCCTTATAAAGGGCAAACATTTTTCGTAAATAAAAAGGATTTGGTGGACATTTTTTTTTATGTTCAATGCAATGAAGGCACTTTGAGTTTGAATGTCAAATACAAAAGAAAGCAGAATCGGATCACTTGACGAAGTGGTGTATTGTATTTTTTAGAAAGTTTTTTTTCTATTCAAATACTTTCAGTAAACCTTTATACAAGAGAAATGTAGGTTAAAAGCTAAAAAGAGCTATAAGAGTTATTTATCCATTGTGAAAATTGTTCTTTTATTATTGATACTGTGACATTTAAGAAAAAGAAACAGCAATTAGAGTTCACTTTGATAGTATATATAGGGGTGCAAATCAAAATGAATATTATAGGTTTATGATTTTTTTTGTATTAAAGAGATTTTTCAGTTAATAATAATAAAAAAAATCATTTAATAAATCAGTTAAATAGTTAGTTAAATATAATCGCTTAGCGGCATTATTGTTTTTTAAATAATCCGTTAGTCTCGTACGATAGAAGGAAACAAAACAAAAGGCATATGGATTGATTGATTTTCGACATCCTCATTATCGGCTTAACCGATTTAAATAAAAGTTTAAACACAAAGACTTCTGTTAAAAAAAAAATTATAATAAACATATCTATAAAAATAATAATGATTAATAATTTTTCAGGTTACCGTCATTGAAACCTCTGACCCTGATTGGTGGAAAGGAAAGCTGCTGGGGCGTGTAGGATTCTTTCCTTCGAAGTATTGTGCCCGCTTGAATGCTGGTGAAAAGCCCCTTCAGGTCACACACAATCTTCAAGTGTCAGATGGAGAACGTGGTGAAAATATGACTTTACTAAGGGATCAAATTGTTATTCAGGTAAAATCCGATCTCGCATTTGATTTCAAAATTCCTCGAATCTTATAAGCTTTGTCATTTTTTAAATTTTTATTTGTAGACTGGTGATGAAGTCAATGGTATGGTTATGGTCCGCTCCGCTGACAATCGCCAAGGCTACTGTCCAATCAAATATTTACAGGAGGTGTGACAGCCAGAAGAGCCGCCAGCGGTTTACGATCGTGATCGTGATAAACCGAAATCATCTCTATCATCGAAATTGCTCGATAAGACCAAACGTAGAATAAGAATAGTTGTCACCGATAGCGGTGGCAGTACCACTAGCTATAATCACACCACAACAAATGGTAAAACTAATAATAATATCAATAATAATAATAATAGTAGCAGTAGTCATAATAATTTTAGTCACGAGTATAATTTAAATAATAGTAGTTTAAGTAATAGCAATAAGTGCAAAAATGACAAAAACTGGGAAAACTGGGAACGAATTAGGGAACAAAAGCTAGAACGAATGAAAAGTATTTGTTTCGAAAGTTATCGCCAATCGAAGAAAGAAAAGCTACTCAATGCCAAACCAAAGCCAAAGTCACTTGATCCGTCCTGGTATACCGATAACATCTATTCGAATAGATCAGAGGACTTGGACGATGACTATGTTCCAGATTGTCTGAAATATGGAATGTATCGAAAGTTGAGAAATATTCGTGAATTGGACGAGACCTATGACAGTCAAGATGGTGGAGCTGGTCATAGTTTGCAGCGATCTTCCAGTTGCAAGGAATTCAAGTATCCCAAGTCGAAGAGTTGCTGCTTCGGGGGTTATGATCAAAACACGGTCAAAGCTCCCGCAGTGCCAAAATCATTTTCTTTCAGTGCTGGAACTTCGAAGACTATGCCTTTTGATGTGATCGACTACGAACCACCACCGCCGACGCGAAAGGACAAGAAAGCAATGCGAAAATCTATGGACTACCATTGTGCCGATTCGCACACTCGCTGCTGTGCCAGGGATCGGTGCACAAGTTCCAAGTGCCTCCTGGAAGAGATCTACAACTATAATCGCCGGACTGTTCGGGATCGGCGTAATATTGATCGAGGGCCGAGTACTAGTCGACGCAACTTGATCGCTGAATGGGAAGAGCGGAATCGAAGGCCTTCAATTCGCTACCCTACCTGTGATGAGTTCTGTCACCACCATCAGCAATCAAGGCACAGGCCATGCTATGGCTCAGCTCCGGGATACACCGAGCACTTCGAAGATCACTACCACTGTAGAGCAGATCCGTACGATACTGACTTAGATCACTTTATCCGCGACGAACGTGAGCGCTTGATGTGTCAGGACAAGTTCCTTGACGACGACGAGCACTTTCTGTCGAACGACTACCGACCCATACGAAACAAATCAATGCTGGAGGTAAAGCCTCCCAGCCGATACGACGATGACACATGTTCGGACTCTACCGAAATGGACTTGGAAGACTTTAACATTGACCTAGAAAAGTACTGGGAAGAGCTTGAGAAGCCCCCAAGTCCCATCGATCTGGACATGCAACAGCGCAACATGAATAGCAATTTGAAAGTGAAGAATGTCAATGTTGGCTGCTACAATAATGGTGCTCCCATAGATTCTCATGATCGCGAACAAGAACGTATGATGATCAAAAAGAACCTTCTAGAAGGAATGCCTTCACCACCGCAACAAAACAATAGTGAGTTTCATTTTTTTGAACATGCTGGCTCGCCCCTTCATCGTTTTTCCCAAAAAATCTATCCCGAATCGATTCCGACTTATAAGTACAACAATTTCTACCCAGAACACAGTTCCGGTGGCCATCACCAAGCCAGTGGCGGCCATAGTGCACTGAGCCTTATCAATAATATCTTCTCGATATACAAACCAAACAAGTATTCACCACTTAACTGCCAACTTAATGAGACCAAGCCCGAGCCTTGCAAGAAAATGAATGTCCCAAGTACTAGACGCCCTTTGGGTGCACCACATTCGGAGTATATGCATTCCATGAAACGCCCATTAATTGTTAGCACCGAACAACCACATTTTAAAATTATACCCGAAAAAACCGGCCTCAAGATATCACCATTGTATCGTTTTGATTTTGGCGATAAGCGAAAACACAAGTTAACCAGTACGGCTAGACCGTTGATGTTTCCGCACTGATGGTGCTGGACCTTTCCTTGGTAGGGTATATGCTTTTATATAGAGGGCTGCCTTTACTGGGGGGAGAATGTGTGCCACTCATTGGAAGGAATTTATATGTATGGATATGATGACTTGGATCAGCTTTGGCGGGGGAGGAGGAGAAGCTTGCATGAGAACTTTTACATTCTTCTGATTTAGTGGTGATTGTTAAAAAAAGATAAGTTGAATGCTGCGTCGAATTGGGGTATGGGAAATAGGTACAAAGTATTGAAATAGCTTATAGCAGGTAACATTTGCGTGAAAAGAATTTTCGTCAAAAAGAAACCTAAATTTTACGGGTCGTTCAATAAGTAAATGGACATAATGCCTGAAAAACAATTTGGTAGAAAATTGACGCATTCATAAATCGTTTTTTCTACCTTATATCCCTCTAGTTCAATGCACTCCTTTCCATCTTTTCGACAAACTCCTCGATTCAGGTGCATTTTCAAAGATTTCACAGAGCAATGCAGAAGGGAATCGCTACCATACGGGGTGGAGCCTACCGAGTAGAGAACGTACTGCTGAATCTCTTAGCCCAATTTTAATGCGTTTTTCAAGTTTGGTCATTATTGTGAGGCGTAGCTTTTTCTAATTGTTGCTCAGGCACTTCAACTGGTGAAACAACCCAAAAGAAGATATTTAAACACAATTGTACTGCAAAAGGATAACTGGCTAAAAAGTCCATTGCTGAATTTGGCTTTCATAGAAAGTTACTTAAGGTTACATGTTGAACATATCGATTGTTCGCATATAACTTTTGAATAGTAAAAACGGATTACAGATGCTGCAATTTTATAGAAAAAATATTTTGAAATTTTTCTTCCTTCACCTAACCGTTTAGAAGATATGATTGCAGTTTCATAAAACGTTAAATGATGAAAATGTTTGTTTTCGCATATTACTCATAATAGTACCTACTCTGTGATTGCCTCACCTATACCCTCATCGAATTACCATGACGAGAGGTAAGTAGTTTTTTAGGTAGTGTAGCGCATAAGTTTCCTAGTGAAATATGGTCTAGGGGTAGGGTTGCCATGCTTTAAAGGTTAATTTTTGGATTTATTCAATTATCTGGCCCAGTTTATATCAAAGGTTTTAAATATAAAAGAAATATCATGAGTAAGAAAATTTTATTCAAAAATGTATTAATAAGGTGTTCCTTTAAATTCAGAGTTTCATTAGGGTGGATTAATATAAACAACGAAAAAGACCGAGAATCTAGTTTTTAAACCAAAAATGATAGAGGATTGATTTTTAATTGTAAAATCTTATACCTATGTATATATACAATAAAGTTATGGATATAACCGAAAATTTGGAAAATCTAAGACTTGAGAAATTTAGAAGTAAACAAATGAAAAACAGACGTTGGGAAAAACAATCACCTCAAATCAGAGTGTCGAAATAAATTTTGCATTTTTGAAAAGCAAATAAGAAATTAAAAGAACCGTGTTTGAAAAACAATTGTGTTTTTTTTTTTTTGCTATAGGTGAATATTTAAATATTTTTGTTCATAATTTTTTATTGCTTTTTAACCTACTTCATAATAATATTTTAACTATTTCTTTTAAAAAATAACAAAATAAAAATAATTCTTAGTTACGAGCATGGTGATACTATGTTATTTCCAAAAATATTGTTCATACTAATACTCGAGTCAATAAAGCCAAAAAACAGCCCAATTAGGAAATAATCGCCGGGAAGCTGGATTTTGGTATATAGCCTCCCCATGGTGTTTTTAATAAACTGTAAAAAGTCCCCATCGACATGAGCGCCGCTAATAATTTTACATTTACGGGGAGTGGAAGGCCCCCAAAAATGGTTTTTCAGAAATAACTCCCAAATGGTAAGTTGTACAAAAAAAATGTCACAGACTTATTTGTAGCTTGGAAAGTTTTCTACAAAAAACATTAACAAAGGTACTTTTTTTTTTTTACTTTTCTATATAGTTGGGCGGCTAATAGTTAAAAAATTGTGCATTTTGCGAAAAAAAAACTGCTTGACTTTTGTATTCGACATTATGACACTTGTAGGTTATTATTAAAATACTTACTTAAATTTTTGTTTAACTTAGAGCTTGTTTAACAATGTCTGAATAAAGTTCTGATAAGTTACATAATCGATTTAAAGATATTGGAACAGTGTCATATGTAAATCCATAATTCAAACAACAAAAATAATTTTCTTTTATTATTTATATCCCATTCAGGTTGATCAAAAGACAACTATTATCGCTCTCCGATGAACTTATAACCCTGTGTGAATCTTCATGTGTCGAGTAACAAATCAGAACCTTACTCAGACATTGTAAAACAGACCCTTATTCCGCCCAATTCTGCAATTACCTTTCTGAGAATATAAGAGTTGAGAGATTCAAAAATATCGGTAAATAGTTTAAAAGTGCGGTAACTATCTGAGTGTAAATAACGATTTTGGAAACAACATATAGTTTCATCGTACTCGTAATCGAATTATTTTTAACTTGATGTTATTTATAATGAATATATATTATTGAGGATAAAAATTAAAAAAAAAAACAATAAAATTGACAAAAAAATTTAATGGTTCTAAAAATTTACCTAGCCCAAAAAAGAACTTAAATCGAAAATGTTTAAACACATTAAACATGTTAAACATGCGTCTTTTAATTTCTTATCTATTTTCCAAAAACATACAATTTATTTGTATAAAACATCACCCTCATTTAAAATCTATTTTTAATTTTTTTAACTTTCATATGTTTTTATCTTAAGCTTTCGGTTTTCCAAAATTTTTAGTTATATTCATGACTTTGTATTTATCAAATCTATCGATTGAAAGGAAAAACGATTCTCTATCATTTTTGATTTAAAAAATAGATTCTCGGTCTTTATCTTTTTTATTCTTATATTTATACCGTAATTATTTTTGAATAAAATCATTTTTTTATTTTGGTATTTCTTTTCACAATTTATTTTATTTTTTCAATCTTTAAAACCTTCCATATAATTGATTAAAATCAAAAATTGACATTTAAAGCGTGGCAACCCTATACTGTATACAAGGACTATACATTTCACTAAGCGACCCAAGCATAAATTATTTACATATTTAAACACTACCTAAGAAATTCATACCTCTCATCTGGTAACTCGATGAGGTTAAAGGTTATTATTTTTATATTTTCGGAAAAAACGCCTGTTACCTACCTGTTTTTTTATTTATTCAATTTTATTTTATTTTATCTATTTATTATTTAACCGTAGACAGTAAACGTCCAAGTTGCATCAATAAAATGTACATAATAAGAAATTAATCATAAGAAAAGTATGTTCTAAAAAAGTGTGTCATTTCAAAGTCGAAATTTATTGTCTTGTGTTATTAAACAGTTTTCATTGAAGCTTTATGTAGTCTTTTTCCCGACTTACTGATATCCCAATTTTCCTTTATTTCTGAGATATATAAACGTATTTTGCATCGGTAAAAATTTTCCAACGTATGTAAATTGTAAGTATGCGTTTTTTAAGTTTTATGATATAGTACTTACATTTTTCTGAATAATCTCCACTTTCCATTTAAGGCATAAAAAGCTTTTGGCAGCTAAAATGTAATAAGTATTTGCAATCAAAAGAAATTCTCTATTAAAAAAAAATTAACAAAAAGAATACTAATTCTCTTCTCATTTTTGTTTTCGTTTTGTGAGAGGTCTACTTAACAGAGCGTCAAAGCCTCTATAACACATTAAAGACACCGGAATGACATAAATAGATAGTTTTTTAAAGATAACAACTTTGAGAACTTATGCAATACCGTAAATTCTCTTTCATACCTTTTTATGGATGAAAATATTTTAAACAGAGCAACAAAAAATACAGCATGAATAACTGTGTATTCACATTTCACGTTGAGCTTTTATTTAAACACACGCCACTTGTGGGTATTATTTAAGTTCATTTCAGAAAAAGAGTCTTTTAGAGTTATTATATGTGTGTTTAGTGAAAGGAAATGCACTTTCACAATTACAAAGTCGAAAATATTTATATTTTGAATAATAATTAAATAGGTATACAAGTATTTTCTTTTCATAAATAATTTTCTTTGTATTAAAGCTTAGGGGTAGCTTTAATACAAAGAAAATTATTTATGAATAATAATACGACTTTAAAAAATTTAATTAATTTGGATTTTCTATTCGTTTTTTTTTTATTTCTTCTAATGAATATTGACTGAGATGTTACAAAAATAATTCAGAAAACATCCTCATTTTTACACTAAGTTTTTTTTAATTTAAGATTTAAAATCATGTGATCAGTTAGAAATAAATAAAATCTATAACCGACCAATGTACAGTTCTTCATTTAATTGAACGTAAATTTGAATATCGAAATGGTTTTATGGACTCTGTCTGCCAATTTGTGCACAGATGAGTTGTATAATAAAGGCCAGTTGTCAAACAAATTCACCTTTAAGGGCCAAATTGTTCACAGTGGATAAAATCTGAACGATGACTTTCACAGCTTCTAACTAAATGGCGCTAATCAACCAAAATCCGCTGATTAGCGATTTCCATGATTAAAAATTTAAGTTATGGATTCCTTGAAAAAAAATTTGATTAAATCGATAAATAATTCGACGAAACAGATTTTCATACCTATGCAATGATGGCTTTTACAAGTAAATATAATTTGCCTTAAACTCGCCAACATTTGAAAAACGCTTCCAATTGTCTGAAAAAAAAAACAATTAAGGCATGATATGCAATCTTCAATGGCTTTGATGCAAAGTCGTGAGTTCCGAAAGCGAACAGAGAAAATGGTGACAAAGTCATGAGCTTCTAAACGAATTTACTGAGCAACATACGCATCCAACTTTGCTTGGATGCTTTCATTTGACAATTTGATATTGAAGTGAAAGTAAAACAAAAATATGGAGCCTCGAGTGTCCTTAATTGTTATTCGGCTCAAAGTATGCAAAGTAAAACGTATGCAAAGCATCCCCGATTGTGTTCCAGATGCGCATGAAAAGTGTATTGCTGACACATCCAATCTTTTTGTTTGACATTTTGGAACTCAGCATATAGCTTAGCCTAAGGGTATATACATATGTTATGTATAATATCGAATGTGAGGCAAAAATAATGTCATTCCTTTGGTCACTGCTTTCAATAATGGTAATTATTCTAACTTCATGTTTAATCAAAACATATTATTTTAGATTTTGCTTATGACTAGCCTAACATTATGCAATAAATATGTCATAGTATTATTTTCTCTAAAAACAATTAAAAAATAGTAGTACACTTGGGCGTATACGTACTTTTTTTTTATTTTATTGAATTTTTAATAAATTTTCCTACATTTTTGTTTGTCATGCATGTAACGTTAGTTTATGTAAATTAAAATTGTATTTTTCCATGTTTGTTCACATGTTACTTTTTTATCCCTTCAAAAACATAGGAGCCTAAAATTTTACACAACAAATTCTATATTATTTATATGTAGATAAAAAAAACTCATATTCTTAATAAATACATATATGAAAACCGAAACCATTGAGTGGGCTGATATACGAAAGAACGGCGTGGCGTGTTTTAACAAGTTTAGCGGTGATTTTTCGAATAAAATCAATTTAAGCGATCGAGGCTCATTTTAATCTCGATGGCCTTGTTAATATCTTCAAAATTGTTGGCAGCATTTAAGGTTCAGAAAATACACGATCGGTCTTGTTAAAATCGGAAAACTTCAGTATCGTCTTATCAAATCCCGATATTGTCTTGGTATAGTTTTGATCTCGTCATATTTTTTATTTTTTTGTGGAAGAAATATGTAAATACATTGCACCTAACTAAAAAATAATGCAGTTTTTGTATTATTAACCGTCTACTGCACGCACTATGATCCGATGAAAAAAAAGTTTTTGGTTTTCATTTTTGTTTTTCATTTTGTACAATTAAGAGACTAAAACAAAACAAATTGTTTTATCTGGCTGCTTGTGCAGTTACACATTTTTCAAGCAAAGTTACTTTTTAATTGATGAGTGGAAGTGATTTCGCAGCAACCCCTGCCGAAAAGTCGGGAAAGCAAATGTAAACTAATTGTTTCATTGCAAAAACTACAGCGACCAAAAAAGCCGACGGAAATATTTATAAATCACTTCCACTCATCAATTACATTCCAAATTGGTCAATAAATCATCTCAAGTTACTTTTTGCCATATATGGCCGTTTGTGCAGTTACATAATTTTGGGGTTCATTATATCTTAGCAGCGTTGATACCAACCTGGACACAATATTTTCCGCTAACACCTAAATATGGATAACCGTCTGTAATAACGTTGCCCTGCTCCCCATATGAACAAGTTAGAATCAAAGCTGAATCCCGAATTTCCGCTTAAAACCCAATTTATGTGGTGTTTTAGGGTTATACTGCTTAAGGATGGATTTTCTTTTGGCATATGATGAGGGACGTCAAAAAGAATATACAAACAAATTGTTCCATTTCTCTTCGAGTAATTTTGACTGGCTTATTTATGTTATCTTGCAATGCTTTGTCAACCAATGTCATACAATTCTCTCATGCAAAAATCATAAGGAGGACAATGGTTTTTCGTCATCATAATCGTACTCGCTTTCATCGGTTTCAGGCACATACAGATGTTCTCTACAGTCCTTATCCATTCGCATCCTTCGATTCGAGAATTTGATTTTCACTCTGGTATCTATCCAATAATAAATTTACCTTTGTTTCTATATTTTTGCACTGCACTCTCGGTGCGCGCACTGTTAAATTTCAATGCGGTTTTACGGCATTGCACAATGAAAAATAAAACCAAAAACATAAAAACACATAAACAAAGAACTTATCTAAATGACCAAAACGGTACTTTTCCAATAGCAGTTGCCAAATCCCAATATTCGGCGTTTAAAAATCAAAATCAAAATTTAGAAAAAGCTTATTAAAATATTTTTTTTCAAAAGTTTGTTTTCAAGATTTTGAATTAAATTAACTCCTGAACAATATTTCTACCTTATAATAAAAAAATTGCTTTCCGACTTTGGTGAGTCTTTAAAAATAATTTATATCCATCCGTATCATTCAAATTTAACTTTTTTTTAACTGAAAAAAAAACACTGGTCCAGATTTCATTCCATGTGAAATTAATCCTTTAAAAATACAAGCAACTTTGTTTCCATAGTAAATTGAAAGATTTTTTTTTTATTTGTTATTTGTGGTGTTCAAAAAAATGTGTGCATTTTGTACCATGTATTTTCCAAACGGTAGTTTAGGATTCATTATAGCACCGCTCTTAGCTTTGTTATTACCTGCGGAGTCACTGGAATATTGGAGGTCCAAACTATTAATTAAACTTTTGTCTGCTTCTGATGTGCCTCTTGTTTGCCATCCTTTCATGATTTTTTTCATAGTTTTCCAATAAGAAGCACACAAATTTCAAACTTCTGTCAATTTTTGCAGCGATTGTGCGTATAGGGGGAGTTTATTTCAGCGTAAACTTATATTTGTTTCGACCTTCTGCATACCTTATTGGCGCATATGAAGAATATTTGTATACTCTATCCTACACTTTGATAGGTATTTTTTTCCACCGCACCAGTCGCAGATACAAGGGAGGCAACGGGTGGAATTGATGCCCTCTGATTTATTGTATGCATTGTTTTCGCGATATTGATTCATCTTCGGAAAACTAAAACAAAGAAATTCTTTCATTAACTTACCAAAGAGCTAATCCCTTTGATCCTGAGAATAACGTTTGTTTTTATTTTAAAATAAAAACTATGAAGACCTTGTGTAAATATGAATTCTCTGGGCTAATGTTTTCTATCGGAAGATAGATAATTCGAGAAAATTATCCTATAAATCAAATGTTGTTTCTTTTAACAAAGTTCAAAATATTTATTGTTATTTAATGTTTTTAAATAAAATTAAAAAAAATAAATTTTATAGATTTTTTTTATAACGAAATTTTTATTTTCAGTACAATAGTCTTGAAAATTGTTCTTTAAAATTTCCTTTTCTATTTTTCATAACTGAACTGTTAGGATTACAATAATTGTGGGTTGTACAACCATACCATTTAGCTTCGACCACGGGGTAAGATTGTAGAAACTGACTTGATTTGATAAAAAAAATATGAAAAATTAGAAAAAATGTCAAATAACAGAAAATTTAAGTAATTTGTTGTTATACATAATTTTAAATAACTTTCCTCTAAATTGACACTTTCAAATTCATATACATTTACGTAAGTCTTTATTCAATTAAAAAGAAAATCTTATATTGATTTGGCGCCCAACGTTTCCCAAAATTGGTTTACATTTTCAATCCGTAACCCCCTCTGGTTTGATACCTAAAATATTCCAATCCGACGAATTGCATTCAACTGATGTAATTTTCATTCGTTTTAGCAGAACACATTTTTGTTTTGTTCTAGATAAAAAAAGAAATGTGCAACAGAAACATATAAAACATCTTGGTTTGCTTGAATAAAATCTACCTGTATTATTAAATGCTAAATAAACATTTGTTATTATTAACATAAATATCATCAGGCTCTACCAAAGCCACACATATAAGTCACATATTTTTGTTTTATTTTCAAATATATTATTTTATTTACAAACTATTTAACTTATACCTAAATATCAACAGTTTATTCTATTAATTCGTAAAAAAAATTAAGTATTTATAAAATTGAAAAAAAAAACATAAAAATCTTTCGTAATTTTTTAAAAAACCCCTTTTCTATTTTTTATACCAAGTAAATGATACAAAAAAAATAAATATGTACATCGTATGAAATAATGCAAAAGCATATATTATAAGTGTTTGTATGTATAATTAAATAAAATTAAAATTTTATAAGAAATTTTATATAAAAACAAAAAAAAAACTGTTATTGCATTTCAACTAATAACACTTTATAAATATAATTATTTGAAAAAAATTGTAAAATGTTTCCCGTTCATTTAAAAATAATATAAAACATAAATCACATATACTTTTTTTATCCGCTGAATAAAATTGAAAAGAAAAGTTAAAATTTATAATAAAAATTAAAAAAATTAAAATAAATAAAACCTGTACCAGCATCACATAGGGTGATAATGAAGTACTGCTTTCATAACATATATAGTATATCCACGGGCCTTATTTTATTTTTAACTAAAAAAAAAATCTAAGAATTTATTTACTTAGCAGAGGAAGAAAATGAAAAAAAACAAACATTTTAATAGAAATACCAGAGAAAAAATAGATAAATAAAAATATTTAAAAAAAATGATTGAAAATAAAATTTTAAGAACTTATACATTTTAGTAAAACCAAAAAAAGAAGAAGCCTTTGAATAACTATTTAACTTAATATGAAGATATGTATAGGTTTACATGAAAATATATTTAAAAAAAGAGAAAGATAAATGATAAAATATAGATAAATTGATATTGAAATGCAAGAGACCACTTTATTCAAAATATTTTGATTTTAGATAATTTACATCACGACTTACAAAATATTTTAAATAAACAAAGTACATAATATTATTATGAGAAATACAAAAAAAAAAAAATAAAGCTAATACAAAAGCTTTTAAACAGCCATAGTATTGGGGTAAATTTGATTAACACATTAAAATTTGGTACTGTTTGAAATAAGAACGATTTGAGTTTTTAAGGATTTTTTTTTAATTTTTTTATATACCTAACTATTTTGTATTTATTTATTAAAATTTGGTTCTGTTTGAAATAAGAACGATTTGGGTTTTTAAGGATTTTTTTTAATTTTTTTATATACCTAACTATTTTGTATCTTAATTAGATTAGAATTTACGGAATTTTTATGGCTATCAGATTTTAATTAAAATTTAATTTAAATGCATACCGATACTAGATAATTCGTAAATATTTTGTATGAATAAAAACAACCGAAGCTAAAAGCGAAGAATGGACATTCAATTTTTCCTGACAAATAATCGAATCTAACATATTTTGTTTACGTTAATCATAAACCTGTAGTCAAATACAATATTTTGTGTGGATGATGTTTAAGACACCACATTAAAGTGTTCAAAAACTCGACTTTAAATTAAATTTTTTCTCATTTACGTAAATTTTAGTAAGCCTAGCTAAAATTCGTGTTGGATTTTAATAAGCTTATTTAAGAACTGATATGAGTTAAGAGGTTTGATAAAAATTATTAGAAAAAGACTAGTAAAATTGGCCAAAAAAAAATCAAAAAAATTTTAATAACGCCAAATTTTGGTAAAAAACTTTGTACTCACGTTTTCCTAAAAAGTGCCCTAAATTTTGACCAGAAGAAAAGTTCTTAAGAGTGGTTCAAATTAAGGTGTTTTTTTAAATACCTTAATGTGAGTTAAAAATTGAAGGTTTTTGAACATTTTAATTTTTTTTTAAACAAATATGAAAGCAGTTTTTTGTTTTTTAATGTACTCTTTGCCTGCCCAATATCTAGGATACCAGGTTACCAAGTTTTCATGCTCGGGAACAAAAATAATTGACAGAGAGTAAAGCCACGCAATTAGGTGGATAATGTAGTATTTTTATACCGCAATTCATACAAATTGGCTGCAACTCTATTTTGGTGAAATAGCTGGTTTCGATTTCTCATTATTTACTGTTTTAATGTTGCGTGATTGTGCTTCATTTTTCTCGACCATTCTGGTGGCCATTGCACACACGCAATTTTCTGCGACAAGCACATTGTTTCAATTTCGTTTGTTTAATTGGATGATTCTTCAGGAATTTGCTTTAAGATTTCCATTCAAACCATATTTTTAAGTTGCCCAATCTAAGAAATACTTTCTTTTCCCGAAGAAACATCGATTTCGAAGAGTGATTCCTTCTTTAAATTCTGCACTGATATCATTTTGCCAGGTAATAGTGAAACTGAAGTAGACAATGTTCTTAACTATTTGGAAGTAGTACCTATTCATAGTGAGGCTTTGTGCAACTTCACAATGATGAGATTCTTTTTTGTCTTCATCAAAAGCCAAGCCAATTTTTACAGCCTCCACTTCAATAACTGTAAATGCGTCAGTAACCTCTGGCTTAGATTTCCCAATAATGTCAATATCATCTTTATTTCCAAAATTGGTTACCTCTGTTATTAATTTTCGAGTTCCGTACAATATTACTCCAAGAATGATGCTCAGGAAATTGCATGATAATGAGTCACCTTATGCCATAGATCTTTTCCGACATCAAAGGATTCGGTTGAGTTCTGGCCAATTTTGACAGAGAAACGAGAATTTCTCCATCGTCTTCCTCGACAAGCGGATGAGTTTGGCAGGGATGCTAATTGCTGAGATTTAACACATGTCTTTGTAAAATTCGTGTTTAATTGAATGAAAAAAGACCAAAACAAAAGATGGGCTGATGGCCTGAGACAACTCAATCAAAATTGGTATAACGATGCCAAGTGCAGAGACGTATGGGCAGCAATGGGGGGAGGCTAAATAAAGCTTACAATAATAATAAATAATAATTTCAATTTATTCGTGCAATTTCTATGTTTAATTAAAAAAAAAAAAATTAGAAAATAAATAAATTCACCTTTTTCAAAATGGTTTCTCCGCCATTTTGAATCACTTTTGTTTCCTTTTGAAATAAAAGTTGAAAATATAAGCAATTTAGTGGATACAAATGTTTTATTATTCAAAATTAAAAAAGTCCAAAAATACTTGAATTATTTAAGGAATTTGAAGCAATTTCTATACTAAAAATGAAATTCTCTTCCAGGCAATGCCATTGAAATTGACACTGCCTTTAAAATTGCCAATGGATCCATAGCGTTAAAGAAGATTCAAAAGAAAAAAGTATAACGAGGTCATTGTGGCATCAGCTAGTTAGGACGTAGCTGACTGGGCCATCCTGCAGCTGGTACTTTGACTGATGGGTTCCTGGGCGAGCAAAAAGTGCATGAAAGCCCTTGCAATACTTTCTGTTCTTTAAAAAGAATATTTTCGAATAAAATTGGATTTCTGTGGACTTTCCAGTAAATACACAGCTTTTGTAGCCCCAAAGGAATCTCAGGAGGCCCACACAGCTCAGTTAGGGACCACTACAATGACGATAAAATTGTTGGTTTTTCACAAAATTGTTTTAACGAAAACTATAATTTAGCAGATAGGGCCATATTAATTATTATTGTGCTGTTGTAGGCCCAAGAGTCGTACGAAGGTCCCCACAGTACTGTTAAATAATTTGTGTAGGTAGTTTAAGTTCATTTAGAGGATAATTATATTCTGAAATTGGACTTCATGCGAGGCCCCAACTGTTAAAATTCAGCTTTTTTAAACTCAAAGCGATCACAAAAGGCCCTCTTAGAAAAAACATTGAGCCCCAAACAGCAGAAACTTCGGTAAAAGTAGGAAACATCAATTTTATAATTTGTATTATTGTAGCAATGTTTTAAAAATTCATTACATTTTCTATTAGCTCCAAAATTTCATAAACATTTAGAAGCAAACTGCTTATGACTTTAATTACACAACGATAAAATTTGTTTTACTGTCGGTCGTTTTCGTAGCTAATTCTTTTTCACTCCTTCTATATACTAATTTTTCCTACAAATCTTGGGAAGCCCTTTGACTCCTAATCCACCCTGACCTGTTGGAACCACCTGTCTTTCACATCCATTCCATCCATTTTGGGTCAAAAAAAAATTGGTTATCATCGATCGGTAGAATCCTCTGTTGGTGGTGATGGCAATTTCATCATCGTTTTCGAAGAAATACGGAGCGATAATGCCATCGTGCCGGCCCACAATCCACACCAAACAGTCACTTTGTGGTTGGCTTGGAATCGTCCCAGAACTCGACATTTTTGTTTGTTGAAAAAATTGGCCTGCTTCCAACTGCTTCAGATAATAAAGTTTTATCATTTGCACGTCCAAATGCACTTGCACTGAAATACATGTTTAAATTCTAAAATATTACATTAGGTGCTATATTAAAAAATAATGTTCCTTTTAATAAAAAAAAGTTTACTCACTGAAATTCTTATTTCAAGCAGTAAAACAAAAAAAAAAACAACAAGCTGATAACGTAGTAAAAAAAAAGATGCAAATTCTATAGATTTATTGTTCTAACATGTCTAGATAAATTGAAAAGTAAAAAAAAGTGTGTCTTTATAAGCTTAGGAACATACATAGAAATGCATATCTATAATACAAAGAAAAACAAAATTAATTTTTAATTCCATTAAGAAATAAAAAAAATATAATAATTGTTAAAAATAGGTAAATTTAATATAAAAATGAATTATGTTGAAATACATAAACATAACATGCCCAAATCTTATGAAACAAAAATTAACAGATTTTTAAAAACAAAATTGCTGCAAAGTATTTGTGAAAAAAAATGATTTAGTGTTAATTATACCTACGATAAGTAAATAAATAAGAACAAAATAAAAAACAAAACAAAAAAAACTGTTATCACAATCATTCACCGCATTTACAAAAATAGAAAACATAATTTCTATATATATATAAATTTAGATTAATTTTTTATTGCAAGAAATACCTGTTCATCATCACCCTTGGAATGATTGTTATCTAAAAAAAATTGTAATGAATATCGATTTTTGCTGAAATCATTTATTTTTAAGGAATGAAGGCTGGTTGACAGTTAAAGTAGCTCGTAAATTAGAATATTCTTTTACTTTAAATTGAAATCGTGGCTTATTTTCCAATGTCTTACAATTGTTTTGTTCTTGCACATTGACAAAGATTTTATTGGCTTTAAGTGTTTGTATTTAGTCATAAATTAATTTAAAAATATGTTTCAAAAATGCATCCATCTATATTAATTTATTTGTTGCATAAACTTGTTGTTAAGTTTTCAATTTGTTATAAGCATTTTCATGATATGAAAGTTTTATTAAAAACCATAACATAAAAATAATCATGTAAATACCTATCATTAATTTATCGAATTTTGTATGTGTTTGTGTATATTATGTAAAAATGTGCATCTTATCGTTAATTTTAAATATTTTTAATTCACTTGAAGAAGTTTTTATGCTATTCCTATAAAAATGATCTTTTACTTTGTGAAAAAAAAACAAAAGAGACTCACATCAAATTTATCACACAAGAACACAGATACACTAAATCGCAAAAAATAAATAGTAAATTATCAGAAATAGCTGTAAGAATCTTATAACAAAAAATTCAACAAAAAAAAAATCATTATTTGTTTAAGTGCTAGATAAATGTAATAAATGGAATGAAAGAAAAATTATCACAAATAATTATTCGTCAAATTGTTTTATTTATATCAGTGGTCCAGTGAGTGTAAATATTTAAAATAACTTGCGTAAGTAATAAACTTATTTGACATTTTGATTAAAAAATAAAGTATATATAGATCCCAGACATCTTTATAACCTTAATCCAAATGGAGTTAATTTAATTTAATTCCACCACTACGCTTTTTCAAATCAATTCCTTTTTATCTACAAAAATTTTCAAAAATTCTTGAGTCTGAACCAAACAACATGAAAGTAAATGACGAATCTACTTTCGTATTTAACTTAGTAGATAAAGGTATATAAAAGAGATTTTGAGATATTCAAGTCTGAAACGAATTGGATTTATGTGATTTTTTTTGCGTTAACAAATATTTATTTTTGTTAAAATAATTTTTTGTTGTTGAAATTACAGTCTTTGAAAGTTTGAATATTTCTTTCGTTTTAAAATCTACTGCAGGTATTGCGCTTTACTTGACTTTTTTACAAATCTGCTTCGAAATTTTACTACTGAGGTTCAAACCCTTGTCCCAAATGTTTTTCAAAATTTTAAATACACAATTTTCCTTTCATTTCATGTCATGCTTAAAAATCAATAGAAATTTATTATAAATTTTCAGTCTTCTAAACAGACGTTATATAGGGGGAGAGGAGGTACGTTGATACAGTGCTTATATTTTTCGCCTGGAGGTATTTCATATATTCGTATATACACTGATGCAGAGTAAATAATTTAGGAGTGTGAAGACGTGTAGTAAGTTAAATTTAATTTTTTTTTAAGTAAAATATTTTCGATATTTAACAATAAATTCTAGCTGCGTTGATTTATCGTAAGTAAAATAATTTTAGTTTACGTATTATGATAGATATTTCAGAGCCTTTAATTTTTGTTTTTTATATCTATTTGTTTTTCTCAAAGTGAAACGATGGGACAGATTCATTCACCAATTGTTGTGCACGTTGATGTGTTCTTGAAACAAGGGAATTTTCATTAGATTAGACATTTTACACATCGATTTCGTTGTTGATGAGGATATTTATACACATCTGACTTTTAAAGATAATATGTATATGTATGTAAATATAGACGATTTTGTGCTCCTTAAAAACCTTTAGAATTAGTTTTAATGTTTTTTTTTTACTTAAATATACAAAAAAAATAATTATTTTTACAAAATAAATAAAAAAATATGAAAATTCTGGTTTTCGTTCTTTTATATAATTTTTATAAAAATTAAATACGTTACAGTTAAAAACTAAATCGTTTAAAGACTAAATTATAAGAGTATTTTTGAAATGGTAAATTTAATAAATAAGAAATTTTTGAATCAACTGCCCCATTTTTATTTTTTTTAAAGAATGTAGAATCGGCATATAACATAATTTAAGGAAAAATCAATTCAAAAAAAGAAGATAAATTGTAAGTATTGAAAATGGATCTGTTACGTTGCCCTTAACTCAAGTGAAAATATTATTTTGTCATTATTGAATGAATATCGAATCGAAATCAATATGCCTCCTCTACCCCTACATATAATGATAAAATTGTAATACGTACAATAAAATTGAGCGTGGTAGGGTCAAAAGTTCACGGGCCAAAAGTCCATAATTTGGTCTTTTGACCCACTTGCGATGGGTTACGAGTCTACAAATCAATTGTGGTCTCTAACCCACCCTGGTGGGCCATAAGTCTACAATTAAGAGAGGAAGTAGGTTATAACAGGCGTGTTTTTTTTTGCAAGTCCTTAAGAATTTGACGAAAAAAACGAAATCGGAACTAAGCGATTTACACGTAAATACAATAACAATTTAAGTCCATATGGCCTTAGCTAAGTGCAGATAATTTTCGGAAATTAATTTAAGTCCCGATAAAAAATGTATAACCGGCACTAATTAGGTACACTAGTTTACAAAAAAAAATAATTTTTTTTGTATAATGCCGTTATTTTTCCATATATGTATATTTGACCCCCCTAAACTCGAAAATCTTATTAAAAATTTTTTCAATAGATAGGTTTTCGAGATGAGAATTTTTGAATATTTTTTTTGTACTATGTTCGAGAGCAGCTTTACAATTTAGCTCATATATTGACCTAGTTAAAACTTATCTGGTTCTAGATAGATTCGGTTATTAAATTACCAATGAAAATCACACTTATTTTTTCCTGATAAGTTGAGGCCAAAATATCTAAAAAAAAAACAAAATTGAGAAAATAAAATTTATTATTTTACCAAAAAAATAATGAAATCATAAAAAGAAAAAAATGTTTTGGATTGTGTACTTAGAAAAGATATAGTTAAGGCGAAAATATGACGCATATTCGAAATGAATTTATGGATTGAAATTTGACTTTTTCACTTTTTTTGGAGTTAAAAGCCTAGTACGCTGCTGAAGCGAAACGAAAATTTTCTCTTGTCTCCAAATCGATAACGAAAACGTAAACGAAACGACTACGGAAAAAATAAATGTCACAAATTGTAAAAAAAATTAAAAAAAAAAAACAAAACAAAAATCACAGAAGACTTTGCTGTAATGGGATCACTACGTTTTCCCGCGGTCGTTTTCCCGAGTAACGTTTGCCCGCCGATTTGAAATGTAGTTTTTTTTGCTTGTTTCGACAAATTCTTATGGACTTGCAAAAAACGCATCTAATAAGTCCATAATAATTTCCACGATTTTTTAAAAATTCTTATTCCTAAATTTTAGACCGTAACAAATATTTAAATAGGTAGGGTAAGGCGGGGCTAGTTGGCCCACTTTTTACTTGAAGTCTCATAATTATCAAACTATTCACAGTACAACTATGGAGCTGGTATCAAAAAAAAGAATGGCTTCTAAATGAAATCTGGAAAATTTGAAAATATGTAACCGCAGAAGTATAAAGCTACCTGAAATGGATCAAGTGCAAGTGGGCAAGTGTGGGGTTAGTTGGACCAAACCCTGAAAAGTGGCAAAACAAGTCTCATAAAGGGAAACAAATCCAAAATAATAAAGAATTTTATTTAAAACGGTCAAACAAACTTAATACTAAATTTTAAATAAAACTTTAAAAATACATATAATAGAACTAAATTAAGGTTTAAAATAAGTTTTTAAATCGTAATCGCTGTTGTAATTGACGCATCGAAGAAGGACCCATCTCCGGCTATACTGTTTAGTTTGTATGAGCCTACTTTCTGCAAGTATGGTACTGTATATCCTCTCCTCACCCGACAATCTATCAGCGAATGACTCTATCCACATTAGGCAAAAATATCCCAGTTCCTCTTCTTCTTCCGAGCTTTATTTTTGTAACAAAAACACCCTGGGCCAACTAACCCCACACCTAGTTTGAGAAGCATATTTAGTCATAAATATACAAATACTCAAAACTGTTCAATTTAACTCACAAAATATCACAAAATATGAAAATACAATATATTCACTTATGAAAAAACTTTACCACAGTCCTTAATCATGGATTTTTCACTAAGAAAATAAAAAAACTATCTTATCCGCATTTTTTACTTTTAACCTCGAAAAAGACAAATCTGGGTGTAGTTTACCATCTGAGGACACAATGCAACTGGAACTTCGGTTATGGCAAGTGCTGGTAAGAGAGCACGCTTTGTTCGTAAATGATCATTTTCTTGTAGTACATTCAGTTTGTGAGTAATTCGCGTGGGCCAACTTGCCCCGTGGCCCAACTAGCCCTGCCCTACCCTACTCAAAACTTGTTTTTTATTTAAATTTCCTTTTTGGTGTTTGTATAAAATAATTTAAAAAAATTGACGTGATTTTTTTAATAAAAACCAAATTTAAATTTTTACAAAAAAACTTTTGGAATATTTACAAAAAGTAATTTAACCCAGAATTGAACGGACATTTTAGTGTTGTGCTTGGCGGGTTCAAATCTTTTTAACTTATCTCTTATCGGGAATCATTTTTTATTTTCGATATTCTTTAAAACAGTGAAACATTTTGATAAACTTATTATAATTTTAAATTTAAACACAAATTATCTCTTTCCAAATCGGTTTTTAAATTACATGCATGCATATATGTATTTTAATTTATGACACAGGGCTATTTTTGAACACTTTGCATACTTTATTTTCTTATTATTTCAGCTTGATTCTATTGTTTAATTCTTTCAGTGTATTTTTAAGCTTTACCGAAATCAAATTGAAAAATTATCACCTAAGTTAAAATTTTTTAACACCAACATAAATTGGCGTTGAATTTACTTTTACGTATAAATAGATAAACTTCAATGATTTAAGTTAAATAAAATCTAACTCAAAATCAATTGTACATGTATATACGTACATATATTATAAAAAAAAACTAACATGTTTTTGTAATTGTCAATGCTAAAATGTGTTAATTATAATATGACCTTTAACCGATTATTTGTACAGCTATTTTAATAACTGGGTTAGGTATAAATACCTTATAGTATTATTGTAGCTACCTTCAAATAACATATTTTTAAACATTAAAACAAACAATCATAATTTATGATCAAGGTTCTTCCTCGATTTTTTTTGGTGGAGATTTTAACCCATTAGGCTCTATATTGAATAGGGAGTTAACAAAATTACTAATTACTCGAAAACAAAATGAATGCTTGGATTCTTGCCAACGACTGCGACGTTTTGGTTCTATATTAGAAGGTTTTTTTAATAATACAAATTCTATATACTACTGAAATACATCAGCCAAGTAGCACCCTTAGCACTACTTTATTTGGACTTGTTGAATTATTGATTCAAAATAGCTTTGAACGGCCTTTAGTCCTAAAAAAATTTGGCGTTTCGTCCCGGCGATCTCCTTGGACTCATCAGTTGACTAGTGAGGGCCTTGTCAATATGCAATTTTTTTTTAAGTTCTGTTCATCATACATATATTTCGTGACGAATATCTAGTGTGAACGAAAACTTTTCATTATTTGATCTTTGGCGTGTAACCAGTCGCCTCCTAAAATCATGTCGCACAGATACAACATTGAATGTGACTAAAATCGCATACCCGGCTTTTATCAATGACAATCTCAAATCTTGGGTTCTGTTAATCGGATCATCAAAATTAAGGTCTTTGGGCTTGGAGTAAAATGATAAAGTATCATTTCATGTTTTTATAGGAAATGAATTTAAGTGGTTATTCTCCTCCCTCCCCCACTTCCAATTCATTCACCAGCGGAAAAACACAAAACTGTCGGACTTTTGTATTCGATATATCAATTGACACTTGTACTAATAAATCAACTTACTCACATTTTGGTTATACTTGCCATCCCCAAATTTGCTGTGATCTCTTTGGCGGTGTTACAGTTTTTTTTATACCATATCTTTCTTTTGATGTATATTGCGTGGCTTTTGGAAACATTTTTGAAAAAATCTTTTTTTGGAGCAATAGTCAAAAAGTCAATAAAATTTTATTTGTCAAGATGTGCACAAATTTTAACATTTGCGAAAAGGGTTTTCGAATTTCTAACTCAGAAATAAAAACCGACACCATTTACAAGTATCGATTGCAAAAATATCTATATCTAAACATTTTTTTTTTATTAAACATACTTTAATTGAATCGGACAGAAATAAGGTAATATCACTTTGGATGAAAATACTTCGAGAACGAGAGCTCGTAAAATTTGTTGGTTTTCATTTTTGGAAAGGTCTTAAGAAACTAATAAGCAATTTTTAAATTTGTAACCACTTTCGAGTTTTAATTGCAGAAATATTGCCATCAAACCACTTTTTTTATGGTTAAATTTTCGTATGGGAATTATGAAGGAGAAAATATTTATTCTAAGGAAAGAAAAACACAAATTGGCTGGTTTTGTCTTTTTTATTTTATCTTTCATAAATTCACTACGAAACATTTTCGTAGTTTGATTTTTCGTTTAATATACGAAATTTTCAAAAAATTCAGAAATACGAAAAATTTGTAAAATTTACGAAAGCACATTTGTAACGCTTTTTCACACGAATGTTTCGTGATTTGTACAAAAAATTTGTAAACTGTACTCAATATATCTCTTTTGATGATAGCAGAGAAATGCATATTCAATTTTCGAATATTTTTACGAATGATTTTGTAAAACTAAAAACATTTGGTAAGTATACTAATACATTCGTTAAAAATTTAAAACATTTCGTAAATTATACAAAATATATTTTGTGTAGATACGAAATACAGTTGTAATTCTCACAAAATGTTTTGTAACAAAACTAGGTTTTACCATTCGTAATATATACGAAAGTTTTCAATAGTAGGTACATCAAAACATTTCTTTTTACCCACAGCTGCAGCTTACATTTGCTTCTCCGTTCTGACCAAGGATTTCGTAAAAGTACAAATATTTTGTAAATTCACGAAAACAGCCGACTAAATATTTTGTAAAGTTGAAGCTGCACCTAGTCATTTAGTCGAAACGTGTTCAGTTGCTTTTTGAACGCCACGCTCGCCGCGTATTAAAAATGAAAAAAGTGAAGTGAAAAAAAATTAAAAAGTTAATAAAAACGAAGTAAAAAAACTAAGAAAGTAAATAAAAAGGAAAACTAAAAACAAAAAACGAAAGAAAAAAAGGTTAATAATTGTATTTTGGTAAGTGTATTCACTATTTATGTTATATCCGTGTTAAATAATTGACGAATTTGAATTTTTAAGTCCTTTTTAGGTGGACTAATACGGTTTTTGGACTTTGGTAACAGACAAAATGATGGAAAATCATTTAAAAAATGCCAGAAATCCTAATAAAATTAAATTGTACAAAATATTATTAAATAAAAAGGATAATTTTTCAGACGGTAAGTTCCTAAATTTTTTATTCTTTCTTTATTTTTAACTGATGCGATTTGCTTGTAGGAATTCATAAACACCCAAATTTTTAACATTCTTGGTGGTAAAACAAGGAGAACAGTAGCTATATGCGCTGCCTAATGAAATCAAATGTAAGTAAACTTTCAATATTCTTTTAAACATTCTGCAAAATTAACTTTTTGTTTATAGTTGCAAAAGAAGAAGCAAGGGTGTCTCGTGACGATTATAAAAAGTGATTAAGGTTTAAAGGTTTTATTTTTAATTAATTTAAAAATAAACCAACGTAAAAATTAACCAAAGTTTTTTTTATTTTAAGTTTGTGGTTTACGAAACATTTGTGATTTAAAATCCTTTGTTTACTAGAATACACGATTATGTTCCTATAAACTACGAATTCAATTTAGTTGAAATACAAATAAATTCGTAGTATATAGAAACATAATCGTGTATTCTACAAAAATAAAGGATCTTAAATTACAAATGTTTCGTAAATAGTACAAACGTATTTTTCAAGTTACTATAGCTAGATCGTTCATTCTACAATGTTATTTCGTATATTGTACAAAATTTTTTTATTTGTTAGGGATACGAAAGTTTTGCAAGATTTTCGAAAACATTCGTATTTTACTTTCAAAATATCGTTCGTGCAATTTACAAATGAATGTTTATAAAATGTACGAGAAACATTCGTGAAGCAAATAAACGAATGTTTTCGTAGCATCTACAAAATTTTTCGTTGTATTTACCATTTATTTTTTTCGGTGCATGAAAATGGGATCTCCAACAGATGACATAACGCTCTCTGATAGTTACATTTTGTGTATAAAAGATAGTGTCAAAAAAAACTCATTTCAAAGTGTTGTTTGAAGCTCTTAAAAATTGATTTTTATTTTTATTAAACTTCGTACCAGGTCATGTGTAAAATAATTGTAAAAATACTGCATTTTAGGATTTTACCAACAAAAATCGCATAATGGGTCTTGTGAATAAAAAAAAAGTTAAAGCTTTTTTTGGAAGAAGCTAAAGCCAACTAGTCATAGCTTTTACTAGCAGCTAAAGCTAGACAGTTCTAGCTTAATCTTTGTTTTATGTGAATAAAAAAATGATAACGCTAAATAGCTTGTGCTAGAAAATTCTAGTTTAAGCTTCGCAATTTAAGCAGTTTGTTTTTTATTCACATGTTTCGACTAGGCAGCTTTAGCTAGAAATGTTCATATATGGACCGAAAGGAAGGTTTTTATGGATTTTGTTTTGCCACCATCTGTTCTATAGGGTAGGTTTTGATTTTGGGTAAAAAATGTTTTTATCATATGGTCAGCCTCTGCGTCTATACATCCACTGTGTACCAATTGGTTTCAAATTTGTACATAGGTCGGGTAGCTCCAATAAAACAGTTTTGATATTTAAAAAAAGTATAAAGAAAATTGTCTTATTTTTGAGTTATTCTCTAATATTTAACTAACAGTTCGCACAATTTTTTAGTACTTGCTTCATAATTTTCCATTAACTTTGTAATTGTACCTTTTAGTGCCTTATATACCTCCAACGTCTGGATTGAATAGTATATTTAATTCATGCTACAACTGTCAAAAGCAACTAACTGCTTAACACGCTTACATACAGAAGAGCGTTCAACTCCAAGATCTTGTCCTATATCGCATACTGAAATCAAGGTTCACTTAGATATCTCAAATATATCTGCATACTCTGCTCAGGTACTCCTCCTCTACACTCCGTTGAGTCTTCTAAAAAGAAATCAGAAAGCCACTGCACATTTTCTTTTGAAAATCTAAATAAACTATGAAAATCCTCATCATTTACTTCAAACCGTTTCTTCTAAAATTTTAGTTTTTTACGCGTATAAACTCGCCCATATTCGCACTATAACTAAAGAGATTACTGAAAATAAGAGCTAGTCAAAGCTTTCTAGACAGGGAGATAAAATCTTGAAATTTTTGTAGCTTTAACTTTTATATTCTAGTTAAAGCTATTTTTATTCACACAAATTGAAGCTTAGGCTGGAAAAACAAGCTAAAACTAAATGAATTTAGCTTTGGCTATTTAGAAAATGACTAGAAAACATCTTTAACTAGCTAGCTTAAGCTTATTTTTATTCACCAAAAATCTAGCTTTTACTTAAAAATCCAAGTTTTAGCTTTAGCTTTTTTTTATTCACAAGGCCCAATGAATATACGATTATTAACTGTTTTTTTTTTTGTGAAAATTGGTTTATTTTTGAGTATCTTTTTAATTGCTGGACCTATTTTGTTAAAGTTTTATAATTTGGTTTTTTGAAAATGCATTTAAAATTTTTGAAAATCATTTTTCAGACAAAACCCCGTTAATTGTTAAATATTCAGTCGGGGTAAATTATAACCAATTTTTTACGTTGTAAGCTAACTCAACACTTTACAAGGGACTAACATGAATGTGATGAAAATTAAGAAGCAATACTTAATTACCTGTAATCGAAATAATGGAAATTACATCTCGGTTGTAATATCTGATGACACTCAGTATTTATTTGTCTATAGCGTTGGCTTATTGAAGAACAATACAATCAAACCTCAAAATCTTGCGTACTTAAATTCTAGTATGCGTCCAATGTTGAATTTACACTATACATTCATATTACACAAAAAAAATAGACATATAAAAAAAAACAAAACTTTGAGAAAAATCCAAAAAATAATAATAATAGTTGAGACCTTTATTTGTATGTTTTGAATATTTCCTAAAAACTTCCATGAATTTGAAACACATCAGCGATGCCAGATCGTGGGATTTATCCCTTTTTTTTGGGAATTTTCTGTCTAAAATAATTAAGCTAAAAGGGAAAAGGGTTTTTCGAACCTCATAGTAAAACAAGGGGATTTTACTTTTTGCTCAATTTTTCATTAATTGCTCATTTAATATAAGAAATATTGTATTCAACTATGATCAAATAAAAAATTTTCATTTTTTAGAGTTATTCTAAATATCTGAATGCGTTCATTTTTGCCTTTCCATTTACCTACTTTAGCTTAGTACGCTGCCAAACGAAAAATTGCTTACAAAAATCACATAATATGTAAATCAGGGAATACTGTCAATCTAGTTTTTTTTCTGTAGTACGTACTATGCTAATCGATAAGCGAAAAAGACAACTGTAGCAAAATATTTGGAGAAGTCTCCATTTTTTTTTTGCTTATAATTAATTTCCCGGACTTTTAACTCTATGCGAAAAAATAAAATTTTGAATTCAACTGGGTTTAGTTTTGTTTTTCGTATTGATTTCTATGCTTTTAATTTTTGTTCCTGTGCAAATGGTTAAATTAATACAGTCAATGTTCAAATTTTTTACAAAAAAACTAAATTACAATGAAATATGTTTTTTTTATTAATTTTTTCGTGGGCGAATTGCGGGATATTTATATCAAAGGTGTGGGAAGAAAGGGAATTTTTGGGTATCACTGTGGGAAAACCTGCATCCAAAGTCTGGCATCACTGGACCAGATCCTGCAATATTTTATTTGCACAAAGAAGCGTACTCTTTCACATCACAAAAAAAATATTCTTGTTTTTTTGTTTTGAATAAATATAAACTTTTAAGGCATAGTTAATATTTTCTTATATAAATTTATTTTCACATAAATAAGTTCATTTAATACTCTAATCTTTACAATTCTTCTTTCTATATATTTTGTGTGCTTTCAAAAGTCATAAGGTATATTCATTTGACTCTGATAACACTACTTTACAATAAAATTAATAAAATTATAAAGATCGACTTAAAAATGCAGGTCACTTCAAAACTTCGAAAAAGTAACTAATAACTAGAGAACACAATAATTATTTATGTATTTTAATTTAATTAAAACAAAAAAATAATAAAAAACCTAGATGTGCAATTCCCAGACACTTTAGTCATATATCACATATCGTACAATGTTTTTTGTTTATTATTTTGTTTAGAGAAACAAAAAACTTTTACAAAAAAAAAAACAGAAAATTTTGAAAAGTATCTGAGAAGACACAATTTGGAATTTATGTATAGAAATCTTATAACATTCACTCGCAGATTCACATAATATTATTTATAGACAACATCCATACCATGACGCGCAGCACAGCTACAACCTACCTTACCTACATTATTTTTTTTCTTTTATAGTATTTATGTATTATATTTTGTTTATTTTTTTTACAAAAAAAATGACTTAAAAAAACTTTAATTAAATAGCTGATGAGCATATAATAAGCATAAACAGTCAGTCATATAAAATCATTAATTACATTCTTTCTTTTTTTATAATTTGTTTTTAAATAAACTAAAATAAGACAGTTGGCTAGGATGTGACTGTAATTTCGGTGGTTGTTGACGTTGACGTTGATGTGGGCGTGTTGGTGGGCGTTGGCGGTGCCGTTGGCGCTGGTGTGGAGCTAGTGTTTGGCTCGGTGCTTGTACTTGTTGGCACTGCAGATGCAGAAGTGACTGCAGTAGCATCCGTCTCAGGAGCCACAGCTTTTTGGTTGGGAAAGAGAACGGAGTAGGGTGGTGGTGGATCGAGTTCCTCGTAATTTGGTGGCGTCGATTGATGCTCGATTGTGATGTTACCCTGTTGCATGGAGGCTTCAGAGTCACTGTGGGCTGATTGCGATGCAGAAGCTGTAATTGTGTGATCGTTTTTGTTAAGGAAACAGCATTCTAATTGTTGTCCAACAAAAATATAAAATACAAAATAGCACCCTTAGCCAGAGAATATTTAAACCGAAAAGCAATTTAAAAAAAATAAAAATATCTTACCCCAAAGGCCACAAATTAGCAGTGCCCCACCGCACAAAAGCATGCCCAGCATTAAATAACCCCATGGGCCGTATTTTGAGAGGTCACTATTTAGACCCGGATGGCGTGTTGAATTGCGTCTTGTGTAACCACTTCCACCGGGCATATTTTCACCTATGATGACATGTGTTTTATTTTTCTCATTGTCATCCGCTTTCTCTGTTGGAGGTGGATTTTTGGTTGTGGTTGCTGTTGTAGCATTTGGTAGAGGACTATCGAAGGCGAAGAGATTGCGAAACATTTCTATCGCCCAGTGTTCAAGAATGTCACTTTCGACAGCGTCGTCATTCTTCTTACGATTCCAGCACCTATCGTAGTCTTCGTCACTATCATATTCATTGCTATATGGGCAGTGCCGTATGCCATCGCATACTAGGGCTTTTGAAATGCAAAGTAGAGGTTCCAGGCTGAAATGATAAATTAAATTTTTGTATTATAAGGATTGTCAATTATTATCAATTGCTATTTAATAATTGAAAATCATTAATTATCAATTGTTAGTTGACAAATATTGAAATTTAGTATTTTAAAAACCAAAAAAACTATTTATTGATAAATATTCAAAATTTTCAGTTATCGAATGATATTTGATTAATATTAAAAATTGTTATTTATATCAATTGTAAGTTGCTAAAAACTGAAATTTCGTATTTAAAACCAAATTATTAAAACAAAAACTATCAAATTGTTAATTATGAATTGATATAGTTATAATAAATACTTTATCTCTCAATCCACTGTTGAAACTTTCATTCAATTTTCATTAAGGTATACCAAACTTTTACCATGACCCCAAATTCAATCTTATATACATAAATAATGTTTTGTAGAGCTAAAATAATTCACTAACTTAACCAAAATATTATTACTCACCCAATTTTCAAACAAGGATGTTTATTATCATCCTGGCAAGCAATACCTTTCCCTAGTACTGTTATCATCAATTTCGATGACAATTCATGTCCACCATGTTCCCATACTACACGAAGTCGTCCTTGAAATAATTTAACTGGATCTTCCATATCCAGTGAGCTATCTTCTAATTGACAAGGATCAACTTGCCATGATGGTGTCTGTGGTTCCAATGAGGTAAACTGAAATTAAAAATCAGCAATAAATTGAAATGAATAAAAAATGAATATCTATCCTGAGAGCTGATATACTTGATGATATATAAATATTTACATAAAGCATAAAAAAAAACAATTCAAAATTAGATCGTAAATAAATTCCTGGTGGCTTATAAAGTTTTTCTACAAAAATAACAAAAAAAAATAAAAGTTCAATTTTATTCAGTCAGAGCACGTTTGTAGATGTGCGGAATAAAATTAAAAAATAATTTTAATAAAATTGTTGTTGTGAATACAAATCAAAGTGAAGCGTAGATATAGATAAAAAAATATAGGTATCTGTGTTATGTTTTCTTCTTTAAAGTCACAAAATATTTTATATCAATTTAGTTTTTTTTTTTTTTTTTTTTGAAGCTCTGAGATAAATTGAGGTAGAAATAATGTCAAATACGAGAGAGGATTTTAAACGGTGTTATTCGAAATTTTTAACAGATTTGCATTTTTATTATATCCATATAATTTTCTACTTGAATATATTTTGATTAAATTCCATCCATACAATTTTCTACTTTTATATTTTTGTATTAATTCATTTGAAACATCAATGTTAATGTCGCTACCTTAAGTTATTATGAATTCGTGATTAAATTTAATTTTTTTAAATTAAAGATTTGTTTTTTTTAAAACTGTTTCAAAATACTAAAGAGCAAGATTAGCACCATCCAATGCGACATAGCTTGAAAATAAATAGGTAAAACGCACGACTGCGACACTTAAAAAATTGGTAAAATATTAATATATTATAATTAGAAATTGTTTTGACAACAACGCTATGCACGCCAACTAATTTCTTAAAAAAATCTTAATTTATAAAAAAAATTTCAAAAATCGTTGAAGCCGTTTTTTAAAAAAATAATTTTTTTATATTTATAATATACATATGTGTATGTTGAAAACATTTTTAAGAAAAAAAATTGGTACCTATGCAATTTTTTAAGAGTTAATAATTAATGCGGAATTAAAAAAATAAATTTTGAAAAAAAATTATTTACTCAATTTTGAAATATCGAATTTTCAAAAAATAATTTTGAAAAGTTTTTTTTTTAAATTCCAACATATATTTTTTTTTTAATTTTGTTATGCAATATTATTCAAACTTATTAGAAACTTTTGTGTAAAAAATTTCATTAAAATTGGTTATACAAATATAATGAGATAGTCGAAAAAAAAAAAAAAATGGTGCTATAAATGGTATATATTTTAATCTATAGAAATTAAAAAAATTTAATCAAAATCGTAGAAGTTATTTTTGAGAAAAATGAGATTTTCTTTTCCGGTTTTTAAACTCTCGTATGGGATACACCGATATTTTTGTTTATAAGAATAATTTTTATTTAAAATTTGCTACATACATAATTTTGAAAAACTGCTGCGTGGCAAGTTTGATAAAAATATATCAAGTCGTTTTCGAATTATTAAGCTCTAAAAAATTAAAAAAAATTGAACATTTTTAAAACATTCTTCATAAAATTTATCAAAATCGGTTGAACTGTTTTTGAGAAAATTTATCAAAATCGGTTGAACTGTTTTTGAGAAAATTGAAATTCAAACAAATGGTTCTATATGAAGTACCATTTATAAACATTTTCGAAAATTGTTTTTTTATTAAATGGTAGCTAGTCGTTTTGTAAAAAAATTACAGAATTTTTTTTTCAAAGTTGTCGCACATTTTTGAGAAAAATAAGATTTTTATTTTTTTGATAAAAACTTCTATACGGCAGCTACTGTTACTTTTGGTCATAAAAAACAAATGAAAAAAAGGTGTCAAGGGAATGTCCAAAAAACAATATGTACCAAGTTTAAACAGAATCGACCCACCCGTTTAAGCTGCAGCCGAAAGGACAGACAGACAGAATTGCGAGAACCACTTTTTTCGACTTCGCTATTATCGAAATGTCAAGTTTGATCAAAATCTCAAGTTCGAATCCATAAGTTGCCATGTAGCACCTACACAGGGTGTTTCGAAACTCAACGTCAAGCGGGGATTGGGTGATAGGGTAGGTCGTTTCTGTACTGAGAAAAATAAGAAAAAAAATTCATCTCGCTTGGTTAATTAATAATAGCTATATTTCGAAAAATAGTGAAAGTCGATACCTTATAGGCCACATTTTTAGGTACTGTGGTCACAAATTTCCAAATTTTGATGTTTTTATTTTTTTACGTAACCCTAAATAACCATGCTATTGATCACAATCAAAAATCCAAAAATAAATATTTTAAGTTTCGTATAAGAAAAATAAAGTTCGACTGAGTCATGAGGCGTGTTTTTTTGCAAGCCCGGGGGGAATTGGATGAAAAAAACGACGGGCATCGGTGCTAAAAAATTTACATGTAAAATGGCTCCGAAATTGCAAAAAAACATAGCTATGGTTCAAAATAGTTTTGTAAGCTAATTTTGACACTTCATATTTTTAAAAAATTGTGCAACACTACCCTCGGCCGTTTTATCAAGATTTTAAAATTGCTACTTATTCATTCGTAAAAATATTATTGCTTTTTTATTTGAAAAAAGGACCTCAATTCATTTCAATTTAGGAAACTAAATATAAAATAGTTTGTATATATTTGTAAGCTAGGTATAAGAATTGTATTGTAAAACTGGTTAAGTAAAATAAAGCAGTTCATTATAAGCCTTTATTCAAAGAGGGCGTCTTTTTCATTGCCTTCTGCGGCTCGCGAACTGTAAATGGATGTTTAGATTTCTTCAAAAGGTAACATCATTCTTGAAATTCTCCATACTAGACTTATTCATCTTTCATTTTCAACGATGATTAAGTATGCAGTATCTAATCTCGTTCCAATTAGAACTTTAATACACTATAACACTGTAATAAGTAGGGAAAAGTCCATTATGGGACTGCGTCTCATAAAACATCTGTCTACTGATCTATCTTTCCTAGTTTTCGGGCTAACCCCGATTTAATCAACGAAATATATATATTTTAATAAAAGATATTCCTCTGCGTAAAAACTGCTTCATCTCCATTGTATATGGAGAAGTCTGTGATGTCGTCGCTGTCGCTAAAACCAATAATCATTTTTTTATCCAGTTCCCTCCAGGATTGGACAAAAAAACACTTCAATTGAAGTTCAATAATATCATTGATAGCATATGTAAATATTTAATGATAAAATTATTTATGAATAGATAAAAGGAATTTCATTTATTTTTCAACATTTAATTAAAACTCGTGAATGATAAAAAATTGTGATTTGAATTTGAATTATTCGTGCCGGAAATCTTAATAAGAGATTTGTATGTACTTTATGAAATTATATGTTACTAATTCTTTAAACGTATTCAATTCGATATTTTTTGTATAAATATCCAAAACTAAATAAAATAAAATAAAAAAGCATGTGGAATAAGTTAAGCGCCATAAAATTGTTAACTATAATAATAATGACGTCGATTGTGCTGATTTTTATTTTTAAACCTTGCGCCAGAAAACGTGTTCACTTTTGCAGCGTACGTACACAGGTTATGAATGTACATAAGTGTGCGACCTGAACAAGCGAATGCGTCAAATCAAAATAAAAATATTCGTTTTGAATTTATTTCCTGAAACTACGTTTTGAATATTAATATACATAATGCTGCCAATTTCTATGTTAAGGAAGTTTTTTTTTGTTCTATTCTCTTAATGTGTATTGCAAATTATTTAGACATTGGCGAAATATTCTTTGGTGAAAATGCGTACCGTCATATAGTAAATTAGGTAAGTTATAAGTATTTTGTATGTACAAATATTATTTTTAAAAGAGATCATAAAAAATATAAAAATACCAAAAAATTGATTTTGAGTGATTTTGAATTTAGTCATAAAATTTAAATAAAAAAAGTTATAATTTTTCGGGCGTTCTAACATTGTGACAACTCAACCGAGAATCGTCTTCACAGTCATATAAATATACGCATTGCGCTACCGAAGTCAACATTATTGTAGATGTACATATTATGTATGTATGTTTATCATAAGTTTTGGTACTTGTTGCCGTGCATCGTATGATTACTTTATAGACAGTTTTAATATGTATTGTCGACTCCTTTAAGGGGTTTTGCCGTCTTGAAATAATGATTAAATTAGTTTTGCACGCATAAAAAAGTGCTTTGATTTTCGATTTTTGACAAAAAAATTGTATCTCAAAATTTTGAAAATATGATAGTTCAAATGTGTCAAATCTTTAATACATTCTCCCTCCTTATATGTTCAACGAATTGTTGACTTATAAATCGAGTACAGAGAAAAAGAAAGAAATGGAATGTACAACAACTTGTGTGTGGCTAGTAAAAATGCTGGTTTCAAATGACATTGTCAAAACAAGAAAACTTAAAATTGGATTGACTTGATCAAGTGACCTTGGTGGCGCAATGCGTATGCCAATGGCTCGGAGGGAGTTTGGTCCGAGTTCGAGTCCTACCTGGACATAGAAAGTTTTTTCAATTAAAATTGAAGAAAGACCAAGCATCACTTAAAGGAGTCTGATGATCGGCGTAACAGTCGTGAAATAGATATAACTTCAGCCTATAAAAACTTGGCTATAAAAATTGGCAATTCTTGCGCTCGTTACATTTTGCAAAGATTTATGGAGCTAAAAGAACTTATTTGTGTATTCTTTTACCTCTGTAATAATGTAATGAATGTAATAATAATCGAATTAATAAACGTTCTTAATTCGAATTTTTAAATTATTATTAAAAACAAAAATAAAACATTTAATAAACGGTTTGGGGATATACGCATATACAAATACATATTGTGTAAGAATAATTTTGTGATCTACCCTCAGAATTATAATTGCATGCTAAATGTATTGTGAAAAAAAACAACATTATCTAAAATGACCCCTTTTAGAAAAATTCGAACTCCCAAAAAAATTTTTTTCGAAATTTAAAGAAGTTGAAATATTTTTTTAAAGTTAAAAAAAATATTTGTGGAGGAGTATATAAATTCTAAAGGGTGGTCATTTAAGATAATTTTATTTTTCACAATGGTTGCTATTAAAATAAAAAATTATATTTTTTACGGTAGTCAAAAAAAATTAAATGGTTGGTCAAAGATGGTCATTTAATTGGTTATCTTTTACAAACAAATCGGACAGTTTATGTTTTTTTTGTTTTTTAACTCATTTTAAGTTTTATTGTATCTAGATATTGATGCAGTGAAATAATTCTAGGTCAATTCTACTCTATAAAGGAATATAATTGACTTTAAGTAAGAATCTTCTCCAAATTAAAAACAAAAGGGAAAAAGGAGTTATAAATTTGTTAATTTTTTAGGAAGAAAAGTTTTTCTTTGTGAGGGGAAATTTTTCACACTTTATGTTAGGACTTAGGATTGATTAAAATTCTATTATATTATCTCTTATTGTTATTTGAGGCCGTAGTCACTGCTGAACTGTAACGGCCGCCGGGCCGCGCAGAGCCACACTATGGTCTAAAATGAGTTTTTTGGTTGCAAAAATCATAACTTTTGAGATATCGCTATACAATATTTTTTTCTTCTTCATGAAAATTTCCAAGGCTATACAAATAATAATTTTTAAGAAAATTTTCTTCACAGAGTGCTTCCAAATCTCTAGCTAAAGTAAGATTTTATTAGAAAAGGAAATAACAGAGAGAGAGGAATTAAAGCAAAAATTTTAAAAACTGTTAAAATTTTGGGGATTTTGTAAAAAAAAAAGTCTGCGGCTATTTAATTGTTCACAGGATATTCCAACATAAAATGTTTGACAATAGTGGATGTATACAGTTACCAAACCAATTTTTGATGTTTTTAGAAAGTATTTTTCTATTTTGTGGCTCATCGACTCATCTTATAAACTATTTCAGTGACCAATTTAAGGTGAAATAGTGTAGGAAAAAAGTGAACGGACCAAAATTTTAATAAATTTTTTTTTATTTTTGTTTTATAAAATAAAATAGAATACATATGTACATCATAAATTAAATTATTTATAGATTTTAATAGTTTATATATGAAAATGTTTGAGAATAACGAAGATAAAGAAAATTATAAACTACTTCTGTTTAGGATGGAGGGATTTAATATAATTCAATTTATAAAGTGTAAATGACCTCAACTACAAAAACTGCGTTTTGCCCAGGTACGACAGTTATATGCTCATCAGATAGATGCCCTCGTAAACCTTCTGAAACGCAAATTATGGTCGATGCTTATATAAAATGATGCTCTTATAAAACTCACAGCATGAATATATACTGTGAATTTTATATTTCTAAGGGAATTGATTTAATTCAAACACTTAGAAAATTAGTAGCCCGTGGTCTGGCTTTTAAATAATAATGAAGATGAAGAAAATTACTTGGAGTTGAGGGCATTTTAACTTTATAAATTGTATAATATTATTATTAGGATTATTTTAACTGCCACCCATGTACATTGCTCATAACCTCTTTTTTAGGGGTAGCGACAAAAACTTAATATTTCCTGTTATATATTTTATTGGAACATAAAATAATAATCCATAGGAAATAATTCTTTCAACCTTTTTACGGAGCAGGCAATTAATCTCGTGCTTTAGTCTTTTGCCTTCTTGATATTGATAAGGCAATTAAGAAATTAATCTCGTACTTTTCGCTAGTTTCAAAAAACAAAAAGGATTAGGGATTATAATTTTCTTTTTTATCAAAGTTCTTTCCTATTTTTTTTTACGATAAAGATATATAAACAAAACGTATTCGTATTGAGAAATAAAATATCTCTAACATTATAAAAGTAAATTTGTTTTTAAGACCAATATTTTAGCACCGGAAACATGATTTTTCTTAAACAAATTTAATTTTTTTGTTGCTCTATTCAAAGTCATAAAAAAGCGTTATATTTATTAAAAATATTATTTTTTTAATTTGAAATTTTAATTTACTTTCAAATAAAACAACCACGATAGAAAAAAAGTTAGATTTTTATTGAATATGCAGTAATTGCAATAAAGAAAATAAATAAATTCGTTTTTTGTTATTTCTTTTTTACTCTAGAACAAAATTACTTTACAAACCAAACACTTTACATAAAAAATATTTAGTTTTCTGTTTTTGAAGCTCTGCCTTTATTTCTATTAGAAATAAAAAACAAATTTGTTTGCCAAGACTTTTGGATTTTTTGAATACAGTGCATGGCATAAAAAGTATAAAGTAATTACATATTATCGTTACTATATTATTTTTATGCGTAAAAATAATTCTCGGTCATACCCGTAACGTTAACCTTTATAACAATTTAAATCTTTTATTTTATTTTTTTTTATACTTTTGTCTCTCGGTAACTGGAACTGAAGAACAACCTTTAGTTGTGTATTACGTAACAAATGACGCGGTGGAATTACTACGCGAGGATTTTTAAAATTATGGATAAATTAGAATACTAAATACTGAATACTAAAATTCCATTCGCAAATCCTTAGTTTTCTAAGGTCACACCTTAACGAAACTAAAAATCATCCTATTTAACTAAACCACTTATAGGTCTATAAGGTCACCCTATGGCGGGATATTCTATTATTTAATTCTAATATGCTAATATACATATCTTGTTAAATGTAACTACTTTTATTTCTGCCTAGGATATATCTAAGCAAATAATCTGCAACAATAGCAAGAAGTTTCTTGTACCAACGCCATAATTATAAAAGAAAAATAGCCATGAGAAAATATTCCCCACATTAAAAAATTAATGCTTGCCTTAGTTCGCCCATGTCCATGGTTTTTTTTTATCTTTTACTGAATTCACGTACCATGGAACTTTATAAAGTCAATAACCTCATTTGAACCGAATAATAGACTCTGCCTTGAAAGAGGTTATTACCATGCAATTATGATGTCCAACCTCGCATTTTAAAAAATTCGAGATAAAACCTTTGATAAAATCTATAGCATGACCTCATTGAAACAGATATTGGCCAACCTGTTGTATGATTCATTGGAAGTCGTAAATGAACAATAGTATCTTAATTTAGCACATATGGAATATTTTTTTTGTTAGCTATGAATATATATCTAAGCTCTGTCAAGCTCAAGGTCAAGAATTCAAAGCCATGGTCTATCATAAATGAAGTTACAAAAAGAGTTTCTGCAGTTACAATTTTATATTATGTGCTTCGTGGTATATCCATACCCGGAAATGTTATGAGGCGTCAAGTCTAGCCAGACGGAAAATATAAAATCGTAATTAAAATTCAAATAGCAGAACAACAAAGAGAAATTCATACTATAGCCGGATTGTTGGCAAATAACTTTATTTCTCGGGTTAGTAACTGATTATGTCATTTTGAGCTAATTACGTGAGCCATTTTATACACCCTACCTACATACTTGTGTTATGGAATTATGACTTAAAAATTAATTTATTATTTTTATAATTTATAATAAATCATATTATATTTTTATTAGCTTAAACGAACTGTGTTATTATCTTAAAGATTATAAATACTTACAATTTTTAGAGGACAAGTTCGCTTCCTTTGTACTGCAACAACATCCATAGGAGGTGGACCGGCATGGGCATTGTGAAATGATCTTCGAAGTTTTGGTCTAATTAATCTTACTATAAAACCATTGGATTCTGGAGCACTGAGAATACGCAAACACGATTCTTTCTTTATTTCAGGATTAAATTCCAATATCAGACTAGATTCCTTGCCATCACTTTCAATGAAACGTTCTTGTTGATTTGAGCACATTGGCTCGAAATTTGGCTTCGACAGCATGTTTACATCTGAATAGAAATAAAAATAAAAATTAATATTTGTTGTTTGTATCAATTTTCATCTTGATTTAAATTTTTCTAAAAAAAATTACATACATACGAAAATTATGTACAATAGTACCTACCATTGTACAGGTTTTTTTTGCAGAAATTACTCTCTCACTAATTTAAAATTGGCATGAAAAATTGAAGAACTTAGAAACAAAAAATAATTTTGACTAGCTCAGAAATGTCCCAATAGTTATAATATGTCCACCAGATTTCCCAAAAAAATTAATAATAATTGTTTTTTTTTTTTTTTTAAGTTGGGTGACGTCTTCAATATTACTGAATAAAGGGAAGGTTGGGTGGTGGAAATGATTTTGTTTTATAATTATTAATATACATTTAATATCCAACAACAATTTTTTGTAAATTTAGGCTCTGATTAGATGACAAAAAAAAAATCAGAAACGGTAATTATAAAGGCGCTCATTTAACTAGTTCTACTTGCTGTAGTATTGGTTTCGGGTAAAAAAAAATATCGAGGTTATATCAAAATTAATCTTTCGATTATATATAAGTCCAAAAGAAAGGGTTTTTTCATACGGTCCGTGCATCCTTACGTCAGTATGTCCATTCACCCACTACAATTTGAGCTAGAGTAAAATGATTTTCATTAAATTTGATTTTCTAGAGGAAATATCGAATTTTTGTTTTAGCTCACCTAAAACGCGGATAGCGTATTGAAAGACATTGAAAGTGTTGCCGTTGTTTTTAAAAAAAATTTATTCCATTTCAATTAAATATGTATTTAAGAAAATTGCGTGCCAAACAGGGATTAATAGATCCCTCCCATAATATTTTTGTTTTCTTGTCTCGACTCAACCTATATACGCATGTCCTATGACTTTTGTCACATCTTATGCAAAACACTGTTAAGAATCCGTTAAAAAATTAATTATTTAATTCGAAAAGAGCTCCTACAATTTCAAAACAAGAAACATTTTTGTACTCAAACTAAACATTTGTAAATATTTGATTAAAAATTATATTTAAAAAAATATCAGGCTGCAATTTAAAAAAAAAAACTTTTTTTATTTTTAACAAATTATAATTAAATTGAAAGTTAAAATAACGGTTCTATATGTTCTATGAGAGCCGGAAGGTATAGGTATATCATTAAAAATAATTTTTCGTTATTCTTTTTAAGAAAAACTAATTTTTCCTTAACGTTTAAAAAAAATTGCTTAACAGGTAACGTTATTTTTGGTCGTAAATTGATCTATTCGTTTAGGCTATATCCGAAGTCTCCCGGAAATTACGCCAGAATTTTTTCTGGCATAAAATTGAAAAAAATCCAGATTTCTTTTTTTAAAATTATCCAAAAATTTGGAAATTGTGCCAAATATCTATGGAAAAAGGGCCAGAAAGGGAAATAGAAATAAAGCCAGAAAAAAAATAAATTCTGGCCTAATGTGTTGTTTGTATATTCAAACAAGAAACTTAAAAAGTGAAGCAAAGAAACAACTAACAATTTATAACCTGAAGAGAAGAATTGCATGCCTACCCCTTACGCGTGCAAAATTCGGGCGTTATTTCTTCTGAAATTTCAATAATAGATAATCTTTAAAAAAAATCGCGGCGCATAAACAGTGAGGTATGTATGGGGGCCATGCTGCCACCCTGCAACTCCCCTGCTTGGCACATTATATGATTTATAGTAGGTGCGAGGCTGGGTGTATGCAAAGTCTCTTACATTTAAAGAATATGGATTTAAAGAAACGTTTCTGGGTTTTTTTTTTCTAATTTATTTTTCAGGCCCTTCTTCCATTATAAGAAATGGAAAAAAAGCTAGAACAAAAATTTAAAAAAAAATCAGAAAATCTAGAAAGTCAACCAAAAAAGAAAAGAAAAGAAAAAATTTGTATTGAAATGCGTCTGGCGTTTTTTCCAAAAAAATTCTGACGTAATTTCCTGGAGCCCTAAATTATACTCTGAGATAACAATCGCCTCTTAATTACAGTCTTGGATAGTCAATGCCACTAAGATAGCAGAAATTACATTCTAAGATAACAGAAGCCATCTAAATTACAGCTCAAAGTAGCAGATACCACTTACTTAATCTTTAAACCTTTGCTTCCACATGTCACAGTGCTCGGTTTTTTTCTGTTTAACTTATTTTAAATCATATTAAAAATGGTTTTTAATTCAATGTTACGTATATAATATTACATTTTGGTATTTTTAATTTGCATGTTAGCAACTTTTAGGACCGAACGCAAATGTTGCGAAGGAACTTAGCGTGAATTAGAACCATTATTTTCGTTTTTCAGAAAAAAATGTTGTACTGTATTGTGGTCAACTTGTGCGGCCATGTGCCGTAAATATTTTTTTTTAAATTCGCAAATTTGGAAATTTAAGGGATGAAATTTCTTGCAAAACCAAAGTTGTGCTGTATTTTTCTCAAAAACTGATTCACATAATTACAGCTTTTAGGGCCAAAAATAAATGTTGGGAAGCGTGAGGTAAGCACCGCCATTTTCGATTTTCAAACAAAATAAACTTGTACTGTATTGTGCTCAACTTGTGCTGCCATTGTGCCGTAAATATTTTTTTAAATTCGTAAATTTGCAAATTTTTTTTTTTCAAAATTACGATCTTTTAAAAAATTATCGAAATGCCGGTGCTAACTTCAAGCGCATAAATAATGTAGCACAAAGCCCACGCCAGTTTTATTTATCTTTAAGTTTTCTATTTGTAGTTCGACACCCCCCCCCCCCCCCCATGGAACGTAACGTGGATCCTCCACTGATCATAACTATTGATAAGGTAACAAATTTTGATGATTGAAAAATGATTTATATCTAATAATAATATTTGATCAATTGCTCGACTTATATACCTACATAAATTCTTTTTACTAAGCTGTGAAAGCCAAGACCGCATTATCAAAAATATTTATATAGGCTTTTATATTATAAACAGTACCGTCTATATAACTAACCAATCCTTGTCTTAAATGGTAGCCTCTCCACCGATAAAGTTGAAGGAAAAATTTCTAATGTGAAACATCAATACAAAAATACTATTGACATAAAATATCATTATCACTTGCAACGAGAAGGCTTTACATCTATTAGTTTTATTAATATTCTCTAAACGATAACTTCCTATATTTAATTAAATTGTAATTATTGACAAAAGTTTTCTAATAAACAATAACCTCAAAATAACTTGGATCTCCATTAAATTCCTTAACTCGGAGTAATTTGAATTTAAATCGCTCCTATATATTTGCAATTAACCTTTGGAGTATTATTACCGTTTGTTTGTGTTTGTATATATGTACATACATTTAACACCAAGGAGACACTATACATAACCACACAAATCCAATAACAGATTGGATACATAATTTACTCAATAAATCTAACCACTTCCTAATTGAAAGCCACACGTTCATTATTTAACCACATACGGCTATTCACAATTCCGTGGTTGTTGGTATGAAGATAGAAACTTAGGTACCTACTTCGCATAGATGCACGACTATGTATACATATATAATATCTCTCCACAAATGTTCAAAAAGTGTTTCTAGTTGTGTTGAACATCAGTCAAATGCAATAACTTCAATTGATCTTTTAATTGAAGCTGTCTACAGTGTTGCTCTCGGGTAATTAGGTCAACATTAAATGGTGTCATGCGTTGCGTTAGAATAATATCACTGTCAACGACGCACGGCGGAACGCCCATCACTGCAAGTAAATCCAGGTATAAATTTAATTACTAGTAACCTCCAACACTGTAATAACTCAAGGAAGTTGTATACAAAACCAAGGCACTATTTTTATTTACCGCTAAATATTCTGTTCTATATTATTTAAACCGCTTTTTATATGGAAGCTTCTCACATGCCCAATGCTCATGCCCTATCCCATCCATCAATTGTGCGTAAGTTATATCTAATGACAATTTGTTATGAATAAGCTCTCAATCACTGCATGCGTATTGTTTGTTTATATGGTCTACACTTAAAAAAAAAATTAGAAAATATTGTTTCGAAATTTTCTAAAAAATGTACGTAAAATAGAAAAATAATAATTTTTCATAAAGTAACGGCACAGAAACTCATCCATTAAAGAGCAATTGTTCCCTTTTTTTAATATTTACTCAGAAAGTTTTAAAATATTTTTTTAACTAGCTGATCCACCCGGCTTTGCAGGGAATTTTTTATCAATTTTAGCATTATAAAAAATGAAAATAAAATTAATTTATCGGAACATTCCAATAATTTGTATGTACAAATGCAGCGTAACGCCATCTGTTGGCGATCAAATTTTCGTGAGAGACAAAATTAGCCGATTGTCAATTCCGTAGTGTTTGTCATTTCTTAGAATCAATGTTTTCTCCCATACCTTCAAAATGGATTTTCAGATATCGCCACCATCCATCCCTGAAAGTATGCAATTTGGGTTTTCAAGATTTTCCTAATTTTCCCGTCAAAATTTTTAATTTTGAGCTCAATAGTGTGTTTGCTTGTTTCAATAAAAATCCAACAAAAAATCGAATCAATATTTTCTCCATCCCATACCTACGAAATAGATTTTCAGATATATCTCCAACATCCACCCCTGCAAGTATGCAATTTTAGGTTTTCATGATTTTATGACTTTTCCCGTCAAAATTTATAATTACGGGCTCAAAACGTGTTTGCGTGGTTTAATGCGAATCCATCAAAAAATCGCCATCCAAATCGGATGATTTTCAGTCGAGTTATGCGCTTAAAACAAATGAGCCAAAAAAAATTTTATATATTCGTATTTATAACTAGCTGGCCCGCCCCGTCTTCGCACGGGTTGACAAACTGTAGAATCTGTTCTCGAACATTTATTTTTACCTTTTATATTCGCACCAAAAGTGTTGCGTTTTAAAAACAAAACATACATTTACAAAGTATGTCCTCAATACTCCGATAGTAAATACATACGGATTTCATAATCGGCATGAGTCGAAATTTTTAATATACATATGTAGGTACATATTTTTTATAGCTGTTACCCGTCCACTTGACTGAGCTGCCAGAGCCAGAGCCAGTGCCAGAAACCTCTGTTGACGTAATAAAATAGAATCTTATAACCTTATCAGTCCAAACGTCTGATATGTTTGAAATATTAACTCATAAATAAATTCTAATTTTTAATTGCATTTCACCCCATAATAGTTTTAATAATTTTGACATCAAATATGAGAATTTTTTCTGATGAAACCTTATTATATAACTGATATTGCTGAGTTCTCAGTACAACGGGTGTTGCTTTCATGCCCAGCAATTCCCCCAAATTGCGCTGTTTTTCTAAAAAAAAAAATTTTTTAAAACACGCACGTATTAAAATTCAATATGTTGTTGTGTTAAAATTCAAAAGAAATCGGTGAAGAACTTTCCGAGATTTGAGATTAGGAACAAACGAAGATTTACATTATGATAACCACTTAAATTTATTAATTTAAAAACAAAATAAAAGAATTAATTTGTTTTTTTTTTTTTTTTTTAACAGTAAGAAACAAATTAAGGCTTAGTGAAAGCAGAACTGGCTAACATAATATTTCGTTCAGTGTAGGTTATCTTTTCTCTGTCTATAAGTACCTATTATGATGCTTCGTTAAATTGTATATAGTCGAACTGATTCGCTGCTGTTCCTACAAATTGTCGAGGGCCAATTATTGATGGTAATGTTGCGCCTGAACAATTTATTGTCCATGATGAACATCGAACAAACTGAATTAAATTGTCCCATCATTATATATTATCGGTTATAGGTATAGGGTCATTGGCAAATGGCAAACCGACCTCAAGCCCGCAACCAAGTCACTATCTGCATAAATTTAATTACCGCGACGAACGTTTTGAGTGATAAATGGAGCATTTCTATGGCAAGAGGAAAAGAGATATGTACCCTAAATGAGAGGCACACGCAATGGAGGCAATCTATATATAGATACATTATTATGTATAGATACATATCTTATATGAAGTTGGGTATTAATATTAAGCAGAAATTCATTGGAGACGTATAATTTTTCGTATCTATTTTCGATTTGGTGGCGGCGGCGGCAGGCGTGGGTGTAACTCGATTTATGAACTGATGGCCACGTTCTTTTATATAAACTAACTTAAAATGACGATATCACTATACGTGAGAAGATTTAATTGGCAGGGTTAAGGTTAAATGATGTTTAATGAAAACTCTGGGTGAGCATTGTTAATATATAAGTAAGTAAGTATAATGTGAGTTAATTAATATCTAGATACATGATGGAAAGACAAATTAACGGCGTATATTGTCACATTGTCAACAATATTTTTCTTTTTAATGAACATATGCGAGTATAGGTTTACAGTTAAATAAATATTTTTTTAATCTGAAAAAATATATCTATAATTTGTGTTTCCTTTTTCTTTTTCTAGTATTTTCATGGAGTAATTGTATATGATTGTATCACCTTTCTCAACTTTGTCATCCAATTATAGGTAGGTATACTATAGGCAGAAATCGTTGTGGCCTGGTTTGAAAAAAAAAATATTAATCTTTGGATCACTGAAATGCATATAATAGGAAGATATATTTAAAGTTATCTAGATCAAAGAGCAGACTAAGTAGCCCTCCCCTTCGGTTTTATAGAAGTCATTTGTTGCATCCGTTTATATACAAACATGTATAGCTATACATACATTTGCATTTTATGTTGTAAAATGTTCATTATTTGGCCATTATTATCTATTTCTAACCCAAATGACAGACAGTTAAGGCTTGAATTCTGTTTTTGTATTCTCATTGATACGAAACTTTTAAATATTTTTCGTCTAGGTATCAAACATAAAATAAAATGCAGGACTTATCGCACGAACTTGGTCAGTTTAGATATTGTAAAAATCGTCGGAACGGTATTTAGCTTATTTAAGTAAATTTTGTAAAATATTTTCCGAAAAATAATTGGTACCCTATTTTGTAATATCAATTAATGCAGAGTTAAAAAACGTATTTGTAAAAATAATATTTTTTAAAATATTTTATTTAAAAAAATATATTTAGAAATTTTTTTCAATACAAAATTTCTTTTTTTTTTTTGAAAATGTTGATATGATATGAAAAATTATGGTTTTATTGATGGTGCCAGTAATGAAGATTTTTCGGAATTTTTTTAATAATGTGCACGATATTGAGAAAAAAATTTTTATTTTCGGTCCTATAAAAATAAAAAAATGGGGAAATAAGACACGACAGTTTATAAGACGTTGTCGGGCTTATACAAATGCAAGAGAGGATCATTTTGAACAATTTTTGTAAATTTAAAATTTAAAGTTAATTAAATATAAAAAATTAAAATTAATAAAACAGCTATTATTTAAAAAAATATTTATTTTTATTTATTTTAGAACTCTGTTTTATTGAGTTCAAATGGTTATAACTTTTGATTTAAGTCTAATATATATTGGCAAGTTTTATACCATTGAAGAAAGTTTAAAAATGTGGCCAATTTTTAAAAGTAAACACCAGTTTTAAGTTGTACGATTTTTTTTTAGGGTGCTCTTTTTAAAATCGAAGTAAAAAAATATATTTGATCAAAGCATCATGATATTTATTAATTTTTAGCAAAATGGTACAGAAAATTTAAAATATTTTAATGCATAAAATTGGTTTCGCTATTGAGCAATATTTGAGTGTAAAAAAAAAAACGAAAATCAGTTATGGGCAGGGTGACCAAAAAACTTGGTCAAAGTAGGGGTTTTTCAAAATTTCAAAAAAACAGCCGTTACTCAAAAACCGTAATGATGCGGTACAGACAAGTTACTAAATTCTGAGTGGTTATGACCAGGCCTATCACCAGTATCAGTTTGGACCTTTCTCTATGGGACACCCTGTATATGCCAGTAAGACCTAGGGTCTTATAAATTAGGCAAATATTAGAAGAATATTAGATTTTTGTTGGCACAGTGGATTGAGAAATTGGTTTTGATTATCTCATTAAATCCCAGGGGTCGCGTTCAGTTGAGGGAATATAGTAAAGAATGCTGCCTAGACTGGGGATCGAACCCACACATCCAGGTTAGCGGTCAAGCACTAGGTACTTCCACTGCACCGGGGCCACCCAAAAAATGTAGGAAATTTCGGCTTTTCGCAATTCTCCTACTTTTGCAGTCGAAATTTCCAACTTTTAGATCAATAAATTTGTGTTTACCTTGATTCAATACGAATCCAACAAAATTATCCCAATGCAAAGTGTTCGCAAATATGTCTTAGAGCTGTAGATCTGGGATTTAGAAGGTAGCATTTTTCGACATTCCTTAGATGTTTTTGGAATTTTATTTTACGTCCAAAACTAACACAGTAACGATGCTAAAAGAATGCTATATTGTTGGACAATAAGATTTAACGCCTATACTTTGATTTCAAATCATTTTTTTTTACATTATATCATTTTTACATAATATCAGTTATTTACTCAAAATAATTATAGCAAAAGGGCCATTACCGTTTTTTGTTTTATCTAGGAACTCTCCATTCCATTACACTTTAAGTTATAAAAATAGGCAAAATAAATGCGGCTCAGACTAACTTTTTTATAAATTTTGTCCCGAATGCTTGCTATACAGTTTTTGTAACCAACATAAAATAAGAATTTACTAAATGAACGGTTAACAGAAATTAGTTATAATATCTACAAGTTTTAAAAGTAGTTACATTTTATAGAAAATGTTCGAACAATTTTAAATTAAAACGTTTAAATAGGGCCTTTGAAAATATGACAAAAAATTCAATATTTTTTTTTATTTTAAATGGTTCTTTAATTCTGAAAATAACTTAATGAATTGTATTGCTTATAACATGCTAATTTACTAAATAAAATTATTTTATATTTTCTCTCCACCTTATTACATAGCTTTTTTTCTATTATTTCATTTAACTTCATTATTTTCAATTATTTTTTAAATATCTTTTTAATTTTCTCTTACTATGAAATTACAACAATTTAATATTCGAGCTAAACATGCACTCACTGACCCAATTTCAAAGTTGTTAATTACTGTTATCTATTCAATTCAACTGAAACGATAAGTAAATTACAAAATGAATGCGACTATAGATTATTCTCCCACAAGTAAAATGACATTGAATAAGAGTATGAACCTACATCGAAACCTCTAATTTTTACAAGGTAACACCTCTAATGAATGAAGTACTTTATCTCATAGCCTGGGAAGTAGTGTTGTTAAATTATAACGATATTCTCCGTATTTGATTCAAATCTAGTACAAAGCATTTGGAAATTGCTTTTGCAGTTGGAAATGTGATTTTAAAGCTTAACATAAAAATAAACCACTGTTTAACAGTTTCAAATATGCCGATTTTTTTTATTGTCTTGGGTTATTTCTGAAAATCTCCAGTACACAAGTCTTGTTTTTGTTTTTAGTAACATAACTGTTTTTGAATTCAATGTTAATAGTAATTATTGCACTGCATCTTGACATCATGCCTATATTATAATATATTACTTTGATTCCCAAGCAATAATCTGTAAGCCCGAGAAACCTATAAAAAGGCGGTTATAAAAAAAACTAAAAATAACTTCGGTTTTCATTTGGTTAGAACTTTATTTATTTTTTTAAATCTATATTTATTTTAACAATTGGAATAACCCCAGTATTATTACAGTGAAATGAAACCAATGTGGCTCCAAGTTTGGAACAAGTTTTTAAAAAACACTTTTTTTTTTCAATTTTCTGTAACCTCAATTCTAAATAGAATAAAGTCATCTTACACTTCAATAACAAGAACAAAGCTAATAAATCAACAACTAGTTGTATGATGATAATTATGTACTTAAGTATTGTTGGTTATTAAAATATGTATTTTAAAGAATTCACTAAAACTAATAAAAATTTTACTAATAAAAACATTAAACATAAATCTGAAAAAAGTTTCGAAAAAACGATAAATAAAAATAAATAAAAAACGCTTACAGCCTTATTTATTAGATTTCACTAATACTCGTTTCAACCTCGGAATAGTTAAACCGAGTCGAAGCACTTACTCCGTCTTTACGCCACGTCAAACAAATTCTTATTTATTAAGTCGTTTTAGCGACGGAGTAAATTTACTCCGACTTTACTTCGCCTCTAATCCCGAAAAACTTATTAATAAAAAAATAAACGATGATTAGAGGCGGAGTAAGCTAAAACTGGTACATAGGAGGATTAAAGCCGTAGTAAAGCCGTTTGATTATCTAAATGACATGACATTTAGTAACTAAAAAGGAGTGTAGAAGAAGTAAGTAAGTGCTTCGACTCGGTTTAACTATTCCGAGGTTGAAACGAGTATTAGTGAAATCTTATAAATAAGTCTGTTAGAGTTTAAATACAGGCTTAAAAGTAACTGTCAAATTAAGGTTTTAAAATAACCATAAATCAACGTTAAAATCATAAATACGTTTGAGCCTAAAAGGGTGGATCGTATTGCCTAAAACATTGTTTAGAGCATTTTGATCATCATTAAAGTCATTTATTCATATACATAGCTAAATAACCCTTTAAACTGGTATAGCAACCATATTATAACTTACGTTCTTTTTTAGGATATGCTTAAGATTTTAGAAGACAGCTATACATACACCAATATCCAGTCCACCTTTGTTCGTAATTTTTACAACGAACAAAATTTGTTTAATAATTTTTCTAAGCAAGTAAATAAGTTCGACACTGACTAGTACTTCATTGAAACGTGTTTTGCCGGTCATATTTGAATGAATGAAGCTTCGTAATCTAAAGACAGTCGACATATAAATATTGACTCTCCATTGCCAATTTGCAAACAAATGTGAAGATTTTTATTTTGTATTATTTTGCAATTAGCTGTCACAATTGAAGTTCAAACACTTAATAATGCCAACATGCACATTATGAATTAATAAATGTGTTATCATCGCGCGTTCTCCTCCATATGGATCAGGGTTTGACTTTTAGATCTTGAAAAACAAAAGGTTTATTCATAAATACATATGTCATTATTATAAGAACAAACATGTTGATTTTTAAAGTTTATTAAATTTTTGAAAGAATATTTATATTTAAAAAAAAGCTAACTACACGAAAAGACAAAAATTAAGAGTGAATTTATGTCTAGATAACACTCTTTTATATTATTTTTGGATAGTGACGCATTCTTTCTAATAAAACAATAATTGTCTCTTAGAATAAAAGACTGAATAGTTATTATTTTAATGACAAAGCCATATTGAGATATAATGACACAATTTAAAATTTTTTGTGAACGAATGCTTTATCTATACGTTAAGACAATTATTATCTTAAGGTAATACAAATAATGCGGCGGCGGCATTAACTGAGAGAGACACAATGGAAAAAAGTATAGGTACACAACTAAATTACTGTTTGCTTCTAAAAGTTTGACTTTTAAAGGGGTTAATTAGTTTGAAAATAGAGCAACAGTTGAGATTTAAGGTTTTTAAAGGTGCGTTACTTTTATCTTTCTAGACCAAACAGACAACTGTACAAAGTATCTTTGTCTAAAAAGTTCAAAAGAAAACAAAAATGCAAAGAAAAAGAATTTCGACACTTTTATTGTTGGTTTTATTCGATGAGACACAACTGGATGACATTTTTTTTTTAATAAGGTTCTTGCTTCCCACGCCAAAAACATGTTTTTTTTTAATTCGATTAGGATGAATCAGAATTGATCCAGAATCACAACAACTATCAACAAAAGAATGAGACGTTTTATTGTATACCTATGATATTTATTGTGAAGGTTATCTTCCACAAAAACAACGATTGCAATGTATTTTAAGCTGAAATTTATTGTTTTTATTTTTTGTATCTGATTTAAATAAACAGAGAGGTCGCTAATTGGTGGTTCCTGTCATATCTTGATAATTCTCAAAGCTATAAATGAATTTTTAAGAATGAAATTGAAAACGAAATTAATCCTCAATGCCAAATTCTCAAATTATGTGATTATGATTACTCATAGGTACAGTTGTTTATTAGCAGAGGTTATCTATTGAATTTTTCTGTGATTTTGGGTTGAATACTTGATGATCCATGAAATAATAAATGTGTTCTTTGTACATACTGTTTGTTACCAGTTTCATTGAAGTACAAATTTTTTGAATTTAAGGTCTTATCTTTGAACATATTTTGATGACGTTTGTTCATTTAATTTCAAAACAATTATGCACTTATGCACATTAAGTTAATTAAACATTAAATGTTCAATCTATCTAGCCTATTTCTGTGCTGATTATTTAGCTAAATATCTTACTAAAAAGATACTTTGTGTAAAATTTGTACATGTAAATTTTAAAACAATCAAATTTTTGAGGTACCAAAAGGTAGTCCATTTGGACCGCTTCTCTTCTATATTTTTTAAAGAATTTTATTCATTTTAACTTCAAAGTGCTTCTTGCTTGATTTTCGCTTGTACAAGTGCTATTTTGTAAATTAAGTTAGAACAAATTGAAACAAACAGTAAAAATAAACAAGAAATAAGTAAGTATTATGTGAGTAAATATATGTATATGTTGCACATATGCATTTAGGAATTTATTCCAATACTTTTTTTTTATTAAGTATTAAGTTTAAACAATAATTCTTAAGTTTTATTTAATTTAGAAATTTAGAAAATTAAAAAGGCAAATATGTATATTAAGCAAAATATAAAAAAAGAAAGAGTAGGTAGGATTATTTAAATTAACAAATTAGGAAGTTTTAACTCGATGAAGTATAGAATGAGAGTGCCTTTTCTATCACTTCTTCTTATCGCCACTTGATGTGGATTAGTGTGGTGAGTTTGGGATCAGATATCCGATACCAACAGGCTGATCCCACATGCATTATGGAACGTACAGTTTAGACTGAAAATTCTTAAAAATCAATTAGTTAGAAATAATTTGATCAAACAAACTGTGATATTGATCTTACACCTACTTTATGTACACCACCTGATGATTCTTAAACAAATCTCAATTTATGAGAAAAAAAATTGAAAATCGTTGGAGCTGTTTTTTAAAACATTAAATTTTATGTAGATATTAAATTTTATAAACATTTTTAAGAAAAGGAAATTGGTACGCATTTTTTAGCATTTATTGATGCGGAGTTAAAAAATTAATTTTAACAAAATGATCATCTACCTATTTTCGAAATGTCGAATTTTAAAAAAATAATTTTTTAATTTTTTTTTCTTAAATCAAAAATTTGTTTTTTGAATATTTTTATACGCAATATTATTCAAATTTATTAGAAGCTCTTGTGTAAAAAATTCGTCGTAATCGGCTGAACAGACAATGATGTAATCAATTTTTTTTCCAATAATATGGTAGTTCGTACTGATGTTAGTTCCCACAGAAATTTTAATCAAAATCGTTGGAGCCGTTTTTGAGAATAATGAGATTTTCCTTACCGAAACACTTGTATGGTAGGTGCTCTTATTTTAAGTAATAAGAATAATTTTTATTTAAATTAAAAATCTGCTAGATGGTGTAAGAAAACTGCTGGGTGCCAAATTTAATAAAAATCGACCAAGTCGTTTTCGAATTATAAGTTCTCAAAAAAAATTAAAAATCGAAAAATAAAAAAATTTCAAAATTTGGGTATATGTATGTTCAAAATTTTTTAAAATAATCTCAAAAAATTTAACAAATTCAATTGAACCGTTTTTGAGAAAATCGAAAATCAAGAAAATGTTTCTATGGAGATACCATTTAAAACCATTTTTCCAAAAAAAAAATTGTATAATGTGGTAACCTTTTCGTAAAAAAATTACTGATTTGATGGAGTTGTGGGCACGTTTTTGAGAAAACTAATATTTTCATTATTTGCTAAAAGAATTTGTACAGCAGTAACCGTTATTTTTGGTTCTTACAAAATTTACAGATTTCACTCATAGAGTAACTATGGGGACATTGAAAATGACTTGTGTTAGCTCGATAAAATAAAAATATGAATAATCTTGGTGTTTTCTAATTTGTATCCTATAGTTGCACCAAAACTTCTGAAGCTGTCTAAGAAACCATTCTTCAGTCTGAAATTACAATATGTAGATATTTTTAATGTCAAATCCCAGTTGGCGGTTAAATTAATGTTTTTCAGTTCAGTTTATTTAATCACGGGGTTATGTTGAAGAAAATCAAATTGATTTACAAGTCTCTCAACTTATTGAACTATTTATATATATATATTTGATTTACTGTCAAAGTGAACCCTTTTTAACTCGAGACCAAATTTATAAATAATTTGATGTGTAGCTCAAACTCAATGCAAACTTACCTAATTGTTTTTAGGTATTCTATAACATTTTGCATTTTGAACTCATCTTTTAATAAATATAATAAACTCGAGTCGTTTAATTTCTTAAGACAATATTAATGGTATTGACAGTTAAGCAGTATTCTTTTATCTGAGTATATGAAAAGCAAAGCACCAATTAAGTTGACAGCTGAGTTGACAGCCAAATTGAATCTTTTTTTTTTCATTTGAGGACCTTAAGGTAGAACTGTAATAGTCGGAAGTTTTTGGAAGAAAATTCTCTCAGTTCACTTACGCATGGAGCGGTCGGTGAGCGCTCTACACTTCCGAAACCAAAAGTAAAAAATTTGTCGAAACGAAGCAAAACTCAATTATGGGCACGTCATATGAATTCTTTGTATTCGTTTCGTTTCGTACGACCACTGAGGTCGGCATCCGACTATTAAAGTTCTAACTTTAACCTTGAACATCTGAACATTAAAACTAAATCTATATAAGTTTATTAAAGAAGTTCAATTATATTGCAGTACCTATGAATATTCTAAGTTCAATAATCGCATTGGCTTAGACGTAGGTCAAGTTCGAAAATCGCATTGGCTTAGACGTTGGTGAAGCTCAAAAATCGAATTGGTTTAGAGGTTGGTCAAGTTCAAAAATCGTATTGGTTAAGATGGTGTTTTGTCACATAAATTTATAGCCTGAGATTTTACTTGAATTCTAAGACCTTAACCTCAAAGATCCGATAATTAGAACAGAAGATAAAAGCTTACCAAATAAACCCTTTTCGATATTTATATTTAAGTTGCTTAGGTAAGTTAATCCTACCTCTAGACTGATTAACGTTAACTTAAATACCTTAACCTTCAACAACTTAGAACTAATGTTGTAAGTTTATTAAAGAGAAACGCAAGTAGGTACCTTTGCATATTTCAGGCTCAAAAATAACATTGGTTTGGACGTAGGTCAAGTTCCAAATTCGCATTGGCTTAGACGTTGGTCAAGCTCAAAATTCCAATTGGCTTAGACGTATAGTTCAAGTTAAAAAATCACATTGGCTTAGACGTAGGTCAAGTTCAAAAGTAGCATTGGCTTAGACGTTGGTCAAGTTCAAAAATCGCATTGGTTTAGATGTTGTTTTGTCACATAAATTTGTAGCCTGAGATTTTACCTTAATTCTAAGACATTAACCTCAAAGATCCGATAATTAGAATAGAAGATACCAAATCCTTTTCGATTAGGTATTATATATATTTGCTTCGCTAGGTTAATCCTACCTCTAGCCTAGTTAACCTTAATTTAAATACCTTAACCTTCAACATCTGGCCCTTATAGAACTAAAGTTATAAGTTATAATCATAGAGGTTCAAGTATAGGTCTCTGTGCATATTCTAGGTTCAACAATCGAATTGATTAAGAATGAAGTCATGTTTTGTCACATAAATTTAAAGCCTGACATTTAACTTATTTCAAAACCTTAATCTTTAAGATCCGATTATTAGTACAGAAGTAAAAAGGCAACCGCAGAACAACTAAATCAATCCTTTTATATAAATGTACATACATAATGTCATACTAAGGGGTCAAACCTCTTACGTCTCTGAGCCATTCTGAGACATTCCAAACCATTTACATCCACAGGTCCAACGAGTTATGGTAACAAAACGGCGCACTCTAGCGCTAATTGGGTCAACGAGCTAGGTTGCTCATGATCGCCATTTCTACCTACCTACCTACCTACATACATAATGTATGTACCTATATAGATACGTAGGCATATGAATTTTGTTGGCGAAGCCAATTTTGTTATTCAATTTTTCAATTTTTGCAATTATTTATTTTGATGAATTAAACCTAAACGTTTTTCACCTACACTTTTATCTTATTTCATTTATTTTTTAACTGAATAAATTAGTTTGATATTTTACCTTCATTTTAAGACCTTTATTTTAAATATCCGATTGTTAGAACAGAAGTTATAAGCCAACCAAACCAACCTAATCGTACCATTACGAATAATATTTGCAAAATACCTACAATTTAATCAACATAACATTTTACAGACATACCTAACCTACTTAATAATGTAGCTATATGTATGTATATCATTTTGGTTCCCGATGCGAAGCCAATTTTGTTTGCCACCAGCGGCCAGCCACAGTGCAGTGGTGGTTTTTTATTGCACACATTCCACTCCAACCAACGTCTTGCCCACACCCATACAGCAATGTATATTCTTTGTGGGTACGTTTTTTTCTTTTTCTTTTTGTTTTCTTGTTCCTCACGTCATTTGCCGTGATGAAATTAGTTTTCAAAAGCCAATCTTTCACGTTTTTAGTACGAAATTTTGCAAGCTTTTGCAAACATTTTGATGCAGATTTGTAGCCTGTCATTTTATCTTTAATTATCTTTCTTAATATTAAGCATCCGATAATTATAACCTGAGTAATAGGCTTCTAAGTGCGCTCAAATAGTGATTTTAAGATTCTTTACAAATTCAACTATCCTCCACTGAAGCTCGTCGGTTGGCGACGATCAACGTGTAGGTACGATTCATCGATTGTGTCTTTAGGTTCATTTTGGCATTTTCTTTGGTAACACCAACCAAAAATTCAATCCTGAGCCCCCTATATGCTAGAATTCATTTCGTTCATCTGTTATATATTCATTTGTTCATTTAATCATTTTGGTAACACCATATTTTTCTCAAAACGACCCTATAAACATTTTCAATGTTAAAAAATGAAAAATGCCCAAAAACGCTAGGTACCAAGTTTAGAGAACATTGACCAACGCGTTTAGGATGCAGCTGAAAGGGCAGAAAGACAGAATTGTGAGACCCACATTTTCCGACTTCGCTATCATCGTAATGCCAACTTTGATCAAAATCTCGAGTTCGGTTTTTTTTTACGAATCCATAACTAACCATATAATATGTACCTATACCATATACATATACATACATATAATATATCTCCATAATATTAAGTTCAAAGGTTAGTTTTGGCAAGTACTATACCTTTTAAGAAATTTTTAATAACATGGAAAATTTTTAAAAGTAAAAACCGGCGTTAGACAATAACGCCCACGGAAATATCGCCTAAAATCGATTTCGAAATAATGCCCAAAAAAATGCTGACTGTTATTGTATTTTTTTTATTATTTTTTTTCATTTTGGGTGTTACATATTTCATTTCATTACAGTAAATTTTTGTAACAGGCATTAACGCCCAAAATAAAAAGGATGCTCTTTTAAAAATTAATGAAAAAATGAGGTTTGATCAATTATGTAATATTATAGATTATTTTGGATCAAAATATTGCAGGCTATCAAAAATATTTTAAAGCACAAAATGTGTCTTATTAAAATATTTTAACTTAATTAAAAAAAAACATTTTTTGTTACATTCACGACTTTCTTGTATTTGAAAAATACCTACACTCTATTGCAAAAACAAAATTTGTTCCATTTCCGTATTAATTCCCAATACGAATAATGACTAGATATACTGATGATCTATAAAAAAAAACTTAAAATAAACGCCTGCAAACAAAATATTTTTTTTTTTAATCAGCCTAATGTACTAAATAAAAACAGAATGGTAAAGTTTAAAGCTCTCTGGTGAAAAATCTTGTTTTTCATACAATCACTTATTTTAATTAACATCTAACATTTTTTAAACAGGTTAAATTGTATTCTTTTTTTTTCTAGAAATAGAATTTTATTTGACAAAAAACTTAACACTCATACTCAATACCTGATAGTAGATAATGTGAAACACTGAACACACTTTTTTATAGAAACAACCTTATACATAAGTATGTACATATGTATGTACACTTATGCATATGTAAATTGATGACTTGATTTTTTTCTAGTTTTTTATTATAAAATAATTTCTGAAAGGTGTGATGACTCGGCTTTTTTTTTCTTTGATTTATTTTAAACAAATATAAATTTATGGATCGAAAATACATACGTATTCTTTTATGAAGATATATTAGCAAGCAATTTACAACCAATCGTGGTCATTAAGAAATCGGCATGGAAACCCGCGATGATGCATTGTTGAGATATAGGTAATGTACCAAAGATGCTGTGATTCACCTGGTCAGCTTTGGTAATTTCGTGAATTTTTGGAATATTTGTTCTGATGAATTGTGAATCAGTCTTAAAGAGTTAAGTAACCACAAATAAAAAAGTTTTATTTTGTTAATTTACAAATTGAGTAATATGATGAGTTTTTAATATTGTAGTAGGTCATTTGAATTAACTTTCACTTTTGGCTTAAAATGTAATAAAAAAAAATAAACAAATTCATATTCTTCAGGCTTATTCACAATAACTTTGGTTAATTGGTTTTTAATGAAAAAGGTAAATAAGGGTAAATAAAATAAATGATTGATTTGGAGGTTAAGAGCTTAAAGTATACGAATATACATATAATATTATGCAGATTAATATTTACTTTAATTTCATAATAATAGTAATATCCATATTTTTAATTTCATGTTACACCTTTTTCTATTAAATGTTGGCAACTGCAAATACATGCAATTGGATCTTTCGTCCCCTTATCTTAATCTTTTGTTACGTTTAGGGGCAACATTTATCATGACAATCCTTATAGGTTTAAGAAAGTAAATTGCAAATTGTTTTTATAAGGAAGCTGAATTAGAAAAAAAATATCAAAAATAAGAAAAAAGGCGTGGTAATAAACGGATTTTGATAAAAATCACTTTTAAAACCTTGCAACCGATTACAAAAACAAACTATGTAATATTTAACTTAATCTGATTAATGAATAATGATTAATGAATCGACGCTGGATAGCAAACATACAATTATTCCCTTTTGTTTACATATAAGACCATAAAGGACGCAATCCGTAAGTAGGTGCTCGTAAATCAGTTGCACGGAAGTTCTGTACCTACCCCAAGTATGAGTACCTACTTGGGCCTTTTTTGTTCATTATTATTAAAATAAATTTTCTATTTTTAAAAAGTGAATTATTTTTCTGCACAAGTTAACTATAAAATATTATTTTTCTGCACAAGTTAACTATAAAATACTTTCAATTAAAATTCTCCTTGTCCATACAAAAACCATCTTTGAGGTTAGAGTTATGATCATTAAAAGAAAAAGTGGCAGATGAGAAAGAGAAATATAATCGAGCAGAAGCTATTGGAACAATTGTATTTCATTTAGTTTAAAAGAAAATATGTTGTTCAGTACAGGCTTGTTTATAAAACCAAAAATCAGCCTTTAATTTTGACACACATGCGTCACTTTTCGGATTACTTTTGATATATATTTATTCAAAAATTAAAATGCTTTTTAATCAATATTTCTTGTAAAATATTTAATTTTTAATTAAATTAAAATTTCTTTATCAGTTTTAGGGCTAGTTTCACAGTGAAGTAAGTGTATCTTAAGTGCCAAATATGGAAAACGTATATTCTCAATTTCACAGTATAAATTTATTGGTATATAAGTGACACTTAAGTCTCCCATGTTGGCCACTTAAGTTCCACTTACTCAGACAGTAAAACTGCGGCTAAATTAACAAAATGGGAAAATTAAGTGCCACTTATTTTGTTAAGTGTGCACTGTAAAACTGGCCCTTAGGGTCTGTTTCACAGTGTCTGAGTAAGTTCTGATTAGTTACTCGACACATTAAAAATTGACACATAGGGTCATAATTTCACAAGAGAAAAACTAACTAATTGTCTTTTGACGACTTGAATAGGTTATAAAGGCAGGTTATTTATGCACGTCATGTAAGTATAGTCAGAACTCAGAACTTTACTCAGACATTGTGAAACAAGCCCTTAATAAATTGTTTTAATTAAGAAAAAGTAGAATTATTGTACGCCACCGTGCCGTACACATGCTTATGTTTCACAACTTACTTAAGCCTTTTTACTGCTCAAATAACCTTTTATCTCAACCTCTGTTTCATATTTACTCATATTTATTTGGAACACCCTTTCTTCCACATATTTTATATTATATTCAATAGCATAATTAACTCAAAATGCAATTGCTAGTTTTGGTCTTTGCGATTGAAAAAAGAGGCTAGGTGTGACCCACACTGGTAAACTCCCCTTGGTGCCTTTTGACACTAGTGACCCAAAAATATTTTGTAATAATTCCCAATTCAAGATCTTCGAAAACCTTAAATAGGGTGTTCAATATGCAATCAAGTGAAGGTCAAAAATGGTCCGTTTGTTCTCGGGATATTCGAGACGAATTATAGTTTGTTTTGCATTCTTTTTTTTTTTTTTGGTTTGAAAAAAAAAACTCTCAATTGAATGTTTTTAAAAACTTTGTATAGAATATAATTAGCCCGACTATCAATAAAATCTGATATCAATATCAATATCATTCAATTTTCTACAAGTTTTTTCATGCTTTTTGATTAAAAAAAAAACTGTCTGGTGATTTTTTTTAATTCTTTCCAATTCTTCATTAGGTCACTGGTTATTATGTGTAGAATAAAATTAAGCCTAAGTCATGAGCATTTTTTCCTCTGGAAATATTCGAGACGAATGACATTTAAAAACTTTTTTTCTTTAATTTCTATAGTAAGAAAACTGCTGATTGAATATTTTTTGAAATCCCTTTTTATAATTATCTGTAAATTAAAATTTATTTTAAATCAATATCTCTATTCGTTCTTGAGAAACGGTGAAAGAAAAAATATATCACGAACGTACGTAAACACACACACATACAGACACCTCTATAAAAACGATAGATTTGAATTCTGGGGACCTCGAAACGTCGAGATAATATGTCAAAATTTGACAAATCGGACCAATTAAAATAACTTTCAATGGAAAGTTAACAAAATGCACGACTTTATCGTACTAACTTGCTCTTGTGGTTAAAAACATTAATGAAGCTACATTTTAAAGAAAATATTTAATACAAATTAAGAGAAGTATTAAAATGTTTTTTTCTTTAATTTTATTTGTTTTTAAGAAAAAAAATATGTATTATCAAAATAAATAAATGCAATGCCGCAAAATTTTAAAAAATTTAGTACGATGATAAAGCATTTTTATCATACTAAAAATTGTTAACACTATTCAGAAGTACCCGAGTGCAAAATTATAAAAGATTTGGTCATCATTAAAAAGTTATACGTGAAGAACTAAAAACTTTTCTCAAAAAACGTCAAAATCCTCATTCCGCAATGTTTTGCATTGGACACGCAGTTTTCCTACAATCACTTTGGTCATTACAGGTACGAAGTTTAATCAAAATCTTTGAAGCTGTTTTTGATAAAATTTGAAAAACAGAGAGTATACAGCAGCTGCTACCTACCCCTTTTAAATGAGCCTAAACAAAAAATTTTATTTCCTCTCTAGGGAATCACATAAAAATGTTCTGTACCAAATTTGAAGTTCACCTGCACATCAGACGCAAACAAGAGACATTTTTTAATTTTTCTATCAGTTTTCTATAAAAAAAAACTCGATGTTTATTTGACAATAAACCAACAATAGAGCAATTAATTATTAAAAAGTGGTATAATTTTTCGTTTTATGTGTTATATTCTTTGTAACTGAATAAACTTGCGACCGAAATCGCAACTGCCTACCTATAATCCTTTTGGTTTAAAGTTGTTGTTTTTTTCGTTTGATTTGTTGCTTGAGAAACCATTTGAAAATACCATAAATATCAAAGCTATTAACATAAATCCAAATAAACAATTTCAAAAAATTTTCGTTTCTAATAAATTTTTAAGTGTTCTGTAAAAGTTATATATGCATATATTTGTTATAACTTATAACCATTAAAATAAAACAAATCAATAATTGACTCCATAAAAAAAAACCAGCTCCAAAATATAAAAACAGCACGACAAAAATATGGAGTTCAAAACGTGATTTGTTAAAAATGTAGGTAGAATTAATATTATCAAATGAAAACATGCATATACATTCATATACATTATTTATGTATTTATTTTTAAACCGGAATAGAAAAGGTGATGTGTGGTCAAAAATCTTAAAAGAGAAAAATAATCATATAAAATAATAATATCAAGGTTATTGTACTAGATTAATACTATCTTGTTATTTTGTCAGTTTAATTTCAACATCAACAACAACAACAAATCGTGCAATTATATCTATATACGTATGTATATAAATATTATTGACCTACTTTATCATCAGAATCCAGTTAGAACTACACTCTAACTGCATTTTGAATTGAGGTAACGTACCTATACATCTTTTGCGCAGGTTCTGCATTCTCTGTTGCTGAGGTTGACCCACAAAGAAATGCGACCCGCACTGGTTTCGAGCATCCGCGATTCAAAAAAAGCTCACCTACTTAGTAATGACTTCTGTTTGTATCATTTCTTTGTGTATTCCAAAAAGACATTCTCAATTTAATTACTCTGACAGATGGCAGAGTTGTTTACACTTTGGGTTTGCTTGCAATGCTGTTGTCATCATGAGCCCGTACGATTATAATAAAATAATAAATGTATTGTTGAACACGATTTTTTGACCTCAGATTTTAGATGAACTGAATTAATTAAAAAGTGTGAGTTGGTAAAATTCGGTGCTGTCACAAATATTGCAATGCAGTCATCAAGTCAGAAATAATTGTGCCGTTATTTAATTTGATTCTTAAGAAATGATTTATAACAGTGTTGATTTTAACAGTTATTGACAAAAAAGCAGATTGTCGCCAGTCAAAATGAAGAACTAACTGTCGGAGGGGTACTAATGTAGTCACACGAAACCAAATGAACCCAAAGAAATTGTATGACACACCCATAATTTCGGATTGCTACTTTGGGTTTAGTTTTCGTTGACATTTGCTTTTGTAGGTAAAGAGCGCTGTCAACAACAGCTCACTTACGTGAAGTTTAATGGTAATAAAATAAATTGCACGAACTATAATGGCTGTTTTACAATGCCGCGTTGGGCGTCGCGTTGATAGATTGTTCTGTCAACGCAAAAGTTCAGATATAAGATATTCTGTTTAGTGTTAACAATGGCGCGTTGTGCATAAACTTCACGATTTGACGACCATTAGCAAGTACACAAACCAACGTAACATGAGGAATCTCAACGCAAAAGTTAAAAAATTCAACTTTCGCGAGCGTTTTGACATTTCCATTTACAGTTATCATGTAGTCTCCTGTGAATTTAGCGTTAAAAAAAATTGAATTTAGTTTCTCGAGGTAAGAAAATAGTTTGTTCTATAAATTTATAAGATTACCTTCAAATTATAAAAAAAAAAAAACAAACGCAATAATTCAAAGGATTCTGGAGACATCCTTGTTATTTTGAAAAAATGTTCAGGGTCTTTTTCTTTCATTTGATCAAAATTGAAGGCAAAGAATCCCTCTTTATCCCTTCTGAGATTCAGCTCGCGAACCCTCCAACGCCGTGTTGGTGTTTCGGTTTCCTCTTCAACTCTCCTCCACACGCTGAAACAGCAGCGAACGCCACTTTGGCAACTAATTCTACTGTCGAAAAAAGGATATCGTTCATTTTAAATTCAAAAAACCATTTAACAAAATATTTAAATTAATTTGGAGAATGACACTTCAATTGGTTTTAACCAGCTGATTCTCGCAGAATCACCTGTCACCTCGACGCGTCCGTAAAGCTTGTGAAACGTAACGTACGCGAACGCGACATTGGAAATAAGCCAAAAAGCTATAAAGAGACTGAGTACCTATACTTAAAATTTTAGAAATTGGTTTATTAATGCAATGAAAATTATGGAAAATTCGGAAACCAATAGGAATATGACCATTTTTGCCATTAATGTTAAAACCATTATTATCGGTATGTGGAATTTTTAGCCAAAAACTTAAAATGCGGTTTAAATTTATTTATTTTTAATTAATAAAGATTTATCGAAATCCTTAAAGTACATAATTAAAAGTACATATATATGGATTTTTAATACTCTAAATTATTAAGTTGTTAAATTTACCAGTTTGAACAATAAAAAAAAAATAAACGGTTTATTCACTTTACGGGAATGTGGTTTTATTTTATAGTTGAATTTTTTGCGAATAAAAACATGAAACGCAGTTGTTTTATAATAACAGTAGAACTTGCTTTTGTAAAGGGGAAGTTAATTTAAAAAAATTATTTCAGAATGAACCAAGTTTTGGTCTCGATTTAATCATAATCATGGTCCAGGAACTGATAGAAATCAATCAAACAAATGTTTAATATTTAGATTTTTGAGAATTTAGTTTTATAAAAGAAAAGTTAAAACATAAAAATTTATTAATATTTATTTATTTATTAGTTTTTGAAAAATTAATTTCCAAACTCGAAATTTTGAAAAAAAAAAAATTTCAAACTAATTTTTAAAAAAAAATTATGTAATTAAGTATAATTTTTATTTTCAAAATTCAATGTCTTATTAATTTTCAATAAAAGACAGAAAACCGGATGCTTAAATGTTTCTTAGTTTTTGAAAAATTTAAAAAAATTAATAGTTGGCCACTGGTATCACAGCACAGCCTGGAGTAAAATATCAGTTAGACAGAGGATTTTTGAATTTTTTTAATTGTAGCGTCACTTGATGATTTAATTGTCAATTTGGTTACGCCGCACTTTAAGCTCTGTGAATATTACACATATAATCCTACTTTGCTGCTCTCCTTCTGCAAGATTTGCTTTTTGTCAAATTAAAAATTTTGGGAAATCAAATTTTTGATTTTAAAGTCAAAATTGGTTAGTTTATATTCCAGAGTCTTGCTTGTTTTTGACCCCCCATAGGCAATACATACCTCACTATTTATACGCCTTAATGCTAGGTGCTAGCACTGAATTTATATAACCAAGCAAAAAAATATTTGCTTGCCATTCGGTTTTTGTATTCGATTCAGAATTGATATAAGCATTAATCACGAAAAACTAATTTAGCACTTCTTTTCACAGTTTTGAAAAAAAAAAATTGGTCTAAACTTTTTTTTATCAAAATTTTAGGTTTGCATGCGAATTTTTCAAAAACTATTGACATAAATAATTTAATTTAAATTTAGGATTAAAAAACAGATATATGGCCGATATAGTACTTCATTATAAGTGTTGCCGTCGTTTTTTAATATTTTTTTCATTATAAGTCAGTTTTTTTCTAAAATTGCCCCTTTCTCCTAAACGGGGTGAGAAAGACACCCCCATCTTTAGTAAAAAAAATATCTTTTTTGACCCCTCTAAAAAAAACCGTTACCAGTTTTTAGTGTCAAAGTTTTCAAACTCTCGCCCAGAGTCCTCACTAATTGTCCTCCGACAAAAATTGAGCAGACGAATCCAAAATTTTGTCTCCTCGGTATTTCAAACAAAAACTGAGAAATTTTGCTGAGGAATCCTGTTTGTATTTTGTGAGTTTGTTGAGATCTCTGAGATCTCAGAAATATAAACTGACCAAATATATTTTCATTGAAATTTTGTGCGTTTTATAAAAATAAAAAAGTAAATGATCTAAGGTTAATATATGTATTAATTTTTGAGACAATGTTTAAGATTCTAGTTTTTTGCATTCGAGATTTATTTTCCTAGATTTTTGTTTTCGAGATTTTTGCTTTCTAGATATCGTGGTAAACTCAATTGATTGAAGTTTTTTGGAATAGTCTTATAATATCGTACATTTTTCCAAAATTACACTACCTTGCTTTTTTTTAAACCAATCAACAAAATAAAGACTTTTCCATATTAAATATAAACAAAAACCAAACATGATTAAGTAAAAATATCATTTAATTCCTAGGCCAACAAAATTTTAGGCCATAGTAGGTAGGTATGTTAACTAAAATTTTTGTTTTTATAAACTTCGTGCTACGGCCATGACAATAACCAGTACAATATGCATCTACCAATTAAAATACAAAAAATTCATTAAATTGAGTCACAATTTGTATAGGTAGGTATAAACAAAACAAATAAAACCAACTCAACCGCATTAATTTCTTTCATGGATTTCACCTCGAAATTATAACTTAGGTCAGCTGCATGTAGGATAGGTAGATATATAGGGCCAACTTTTAGTTTTACTTAATCAGTTAAATATGTATACGTTTTAATTTTCAATTAAAATAATTTTTTCGATTCCCGCACTTAACTACCACAAAAGAGATTATTTAAATGCTTTAAAAAAAAAAACATTTAATCAAATTAATGATCTTAATCATCAATGGTTAAGTGATTTAATAAATAAAATACTCATTTAGGTACATAATCGCAAACTCAAGATTCGAAAACACAATCTTTGTCAGAGACTCTTAATTAGCTCATTGTTCTATTTAACGTATAGATTTAAATTCAAATAAAGCCCTCTTCTTGCTAATAAAAGACAATTTTAATAGTTGAAATGATATGTTACTATCTCGTTATATATGTATGTCTCATTAATATTAAATATTTTCATCTTAATCTTCCGCAAACGGTATTCCTAATTTATTCACATAAAACCTTCCCGTTAAAACGGCGAGAAAACAAGCAAAACAAAAAAAAATTATTATAATCTGTAACAATTCCCATCAATCTATCTTTAGCTTTTCATCATCATTTCTATACCGGCACATTCACCATATAGCCTTAATAATATCACGGTACATTCACATCCGTCCTGAACTGAACTCCCGATCATTATACGTATCCATATCTAGTATATACCTACCTTATACAAACTGTTGCCTATCATGGTATTATACTCTCTTGCGAACAAACGAGAAATGAGGCATTGTTTTCTATATAATATAGACAAGTGGAGTTATTCACTGTTACCACGCGATCAGAAGACGTCAAATTATGTGCAGTTAGGTTATTTTTCGCATCGCATCGCAGCCATTATTATTTTGGCTAATTTATAATCTATACGAACCATGGTATTCGTAGGTACCTACCTCTAGCCAAATAGAAAACAGCTAAAAATCCGGAATTGGCAGCATTTCATTTATATATTATTTTTTATTGAATTTTTAACTTTATGTCCCCGTTTCCGTTAGCGTTCCCATCTTAGTTTTGTTTTTCTCTTAGGTTAGGTATATATTGTATATGTGCATAAGTGGTTGAGCTAAACCAGTTTAACTGCATAAATTTACTACTTATGTAGGTATACACTCTGTCGGCATTGCAATAACAATATCTACACTTTGGCCAAAATGCAAAAAAAACAATTCGCAATCCAGCTGGGCAAAGCGAAGGCTTGAAACAGCAGCGTCATAAATTTGACACAAGGGGAAAGGAAGAAGATATATTTGTCTCCGGTTTTCTATCGATAACAGTTGTTGTTAGACTGATGGTATTCATATATACAACAACAATATAAAAAAAACGGTACTACTTACTTGGATAAACCGGGCTACAACGTACTGCTGCAACGCATAAGGTCATCAGAGACCAACAAGCGATCGTTAACCTAACAAGATGGATATCCATTATGTGATGATGATGATGATATTGTATAATTTCCGCAGAGATTTAGGAGTATTTGGATATTTATAAATAACTCCCTAAACTATCTCCAATTAGCTTATTATTATCAATTTTTGTTTTCTTTTTTTTATTTTTTTTTATCACGGAGAACGCCTGCCGCTCCCGGAAGGGCTTATCACTTCTTCGCACTCAGGGTGATTAGTGTGGGCGAAACTACAAATCGAGAGCTTGTCGATCTGGCTTGCACTAGATTGATCATTCTGGCACCCAAAGAAATAACTTCTTGTTTTTTTCTCTTCTTCCGAGACGAAAACTGAGGAGGGAATTTAAAATTTAACACCTTCAATTTCGAAAGCTCAGGGACAGAATTTATTTTTTTTTAAGATTCACTTTGAGCAATTAAAACTCGAGACAACAGGTTTTTTTTTGTAAAACTTATATTATGTCAAATTTGAAAAAAAAAAAAAATGAAATTAACAATAGAATTTATTATAAAATTATCTGTCACTCCCGAAGAAGCGTGTGTCGTCTAACTTCTCACTTGCGTGCGATTCGAATTTGAACTGATCTCCATTGGCATAGGTTGGGAATGATCATGGTATGTACATATATCTGATGGGCCTGGCTCCATTCAGTGACGGATTAACTTTTAATATGCAAACTAGGTAACAACTTATAGACTATAAGCTTTAATGTGGCTTTTGGAGACTAGGGCCTTGTAGAGAGATTGACGATTTAGTACGATGTAAAAGCATTTAAAATATGATGCTAGGAAAAAAGCAGGATTTTCCAAATTTTAAACCAATTTAAATCGTATTATCTTTTTTAGACTTTATTAAAGTTTAAATCAGAAAATGTCTATTTTTATTTTTTTATTTCTCCAGTTCTCTAACTCCAAATGTCACTTTGACAATTAAAAATAAGAAAATGGAACGTATTTATACTTCTTTCCACGAACTGTCACTTTTTTAGACGTGTTCAGTTTTGTAGTTTGGAAGTTTGGTAATTTTTAATGGGGAAAGCAATTTTCGCAGTTATTGTGAGTTTATAACAACCGTTTTGGATTTATTTTTTGTATGATCTGACTTAAGCTATGCGCAAACCGACACGAAGGCGGTGGCCACCGCGATAACTTTTATCACGCGATAAAGATGCGTTCAAAAACCTGCTCACATCAACACTATATATTGTGTTGCGGGCTAAGTTGTCAGCGAAAATTCAAACGCTTAATTTTTGAAGTTTAATAAAAAAAAAATCTAAAATGGAATCCTCCCGAATTTTTTCTGTTAATTTTTCAGTATTTGAAGTCATTTTCAAATTTTCTTTTTTAAACTGTCATTTTTCTTCAGGCGATATAGCGATCAAATGGTACTTGCTGCGTTCAAGAAAAGTCGCGTAACTGAACGCAGCAGTGGAACGTGAACGCAATCCACATATCGCGTCGATTTGTGTGCCTCCATTGATTTACGTGTGCGGCATCCACATTGTTATCGCGATCGCCACCGCCATCGCGTCGGTTTGCGCGTAGCACGATTAAAGTGCAGAACCTTGTAAGTCGCATTTGTATGTATAAAATATCGAAAAAAGCTGCCAAATTTTGTATGGTGATCTATGGTAAGAGGTTTAGAATTCTGTCTTTTATTATATTAATAAAATAATTTTTTTTTAATTTTTTTACTTACGAGGTCCTGCTCTTTAACCGTCGATATATTCCTTTCATCCATAGGAATAATATAAAGCCTATGATATCATTGTTTCTTAATTATCTTACAAATGACCAGTATTTTCCTAGTAGAAAGCTTACAAAATTTCCATATTTTCATACTCATCAATTCAATTACTATTTTGAACCACAAAAATTACATATTTTAACTGCTATTGAAGGAATGTATTATTAGGTTGAAGAGAATTACAAGGAACAGTACCATAACCACTCTAAAAAAAAGATCTTGATCTCATACCTTCAAGCTCATTCTTTATAATTTTTAACTTTATTTCAATTTTGTATAAAATAGCTCTGGGGTTTGTACCTATATAAAAGGCCTCCCACAAAATCTTTGTAACTCCGGCCTTGACTTTTTAACTCATGCTCCATTCAGAGTTTCATATAGCTGGTATGTTGTTTAAGAGGGGATTGGAATGATGTTTAATAAATGTATGAGTTCTAATTTGAGCTTCTCTTAAAATCAAAGGGAAAGTTGTTGTAAGATTTATTCTCTTTATTATAAGGAGAGATCAATATCTGAGTCATGCTTTTAGCATATATTATATTTATTGAGAGAGACTATGTGTTCTTATTGATAAATTAATTAAATATTGAAACCATGAGAATCATAATATTGTTTTGATTGTTGTTTTTTTTTGTTATTTGTTATTATTCGAACAAAACAACAATATTATTTTTCGCAGCACGTGTGTAAGTATAGTTTACCTATGATAATACTCATATTAAATTAAGTTTGAAGTTGTAAAGGCAAGTTATACTTATTTGAAAAAAAAAAGAAATCTATGATTTTTGTCTGTAATTATTTATTGATGATCAAGGCGAAATAGTTTGGTCTGTTAATTCTGTACGTATGTAGTTATGTAAAGAAAAAACATGGGATGGTAAGAAATTTAAGGAAAAGCTGATTTTAACTTGATTTCTATGATTTTTATTTTTGAAAAATTGTAGTATTGAAGAAGTCAAAAAAATTATATTCAAATATACCAATTTGATAACTTTGTTAAGTTTTGAATTTCTAATCACGAATAATTTCGTATGACTTAGGCATTTCGACGATTAAAGAGCAGGATCTCGTAAATCAAAAGTTTACAAAAAATATTATCAATGTAATTTTAAGCGTTGCAATGCTGGTCTGAACATTTTACAAAAAAGGTATAATTATAAACATCTTACTGATCGACAAAAATTTGACTTTTTTTTTGATATCTAAAAATATGCAAAAAATTCAAAACCGATTTACGAGGTTCTGCATTTTAACCGTGGTCCGTGGATATATAGTTTTAGACAAGCCTTTGAGTAATTTAAAAATTAGTGTTAATTTATGTACAATAAAGTCACACAAATGATTATTGTTAGAAAATATAAAAAATTGAAAATTAACTTACATAATAAAAAGAAATAGAATGTTTATAGCAAAATAAAGAAATCGTGACAGTGAAATTGATGGCAAAATAAAGAAATCGTGACAATCGTGAATTTCGACTATAATGAACGAATCTGTTAAATGAACTTAGTCGAATAATACAAATAAAAGCTGCGATTGCTAATACTATGTATTATTGGCATTGCTATTAACACATTCTGGAATAATATGACAAATTGGTTATTTTTGTGTATTCAAACTAAAAATACCAAAATACATTTACGTATTTATACAAATTCATGAAACAAATATAGGAAATAGTACTCGACAGAACAAACACTGTCTGTCTGTTCGGCTACAGTTTTAACAGCATGGATTGATTTATCTGGTTTTGGGTCATAGTTCAATCTGTGACAAAAATCCTAAAAATCTTGTATTCAAAATTCTGTTAATTTTAATTATTCTGTATTTTTTAAATTTTGTAAATTATAAAAAAAAAATTTAGTGTGTTCCTCTACTTTGAAACTCTGTAATTTTCTGTCCAAAACTGCGAATTTCTACACATTTTATTTTATTTTTTATGAATTTTGACAGACTCTTGATGACAAATCGTTTTGGACAATACACGGACAGACATATTGTTTTGATACTGATAAAATTGCGAACGTTTTCACTATCAAAAATTAAATTTAACTGATTTTGAAATACCTATACATACATAATTTTGGAGTAGAGAAAAATTATTTATACCTATACTATGCTTTCATTACTGTCCAAATAAATATATTTCAACATTTTCATAGAAAGAGGATGAGTTCATTAACATAAAGTTTGTTAATTTTGTTTTGATTTCCGTTCAAAACTCAATGTATCTTTCTGACCGTTCAATTCAAGTTGTTCTGGATGGTTCTAAGTCTGAAGTTCAAAAATTAAATGCTGGTGTGCCCCAAGGCTCAGTTCTGTCTCCGACCTTGTTTCTCATTTTCATTAACGATCTCTTATATGAAACTGCTAATCCACTTTCGCTGATGACAGTACCCTCAGCTTTTCATACTTGTTAACTGACTCACACCCGTCTTCTTCGAGCATTGATTTGCAACGAAAGAGTATGATTAACTCGCTAAATTCCAACTTAAGCAACATTGTTACATGGGGTGTCAATAATCGTGTGGAATTCAATGCTGCCAAGACCCAAAGCTCCTCCTCCCCTAACATTATCCATGAATGATACATCGAGCGAGGAGACTGAAAAACTTTCGATTCTTGGTATGTCCATAACCAACCACCTTCTGTGGAATGACCACATATTAGATACTGCTAAAAATGCAGCGAAATGTTTAGGTTTTCTCAGGAGATGTAAAAACTTCTTTTCCCCCTCCGATCTGGCAACAATTTATGAGGCGTTCATACGTCCAAAACTAGAGTACAACTCTCATATTTGGTCTGGAGCGTCTAAAACGTCACTAACTCTCCTGAACAGTGGCTACTAAGGCTGATAGGTGATAGGTCAATCTCGGAAACTTTTGTTTCGTTAGAACACCGTAGAAATGTCTCTTGCCTCGCATTGTTTTACCGCTACTTTTTTGGTCAGTGCTCTAGAGAAATAGCCGGATGCATCCCTCCTCTGAAACAATTTTCCCGTAATACCCGCTCCACCAGGAATGCCCATCGTTATACCCTTGAGCCAAACTTCGCTCGTACCGTCAAGTACAGAGATTCTTTTTTTAGTCGAACTACACGAATGTGGAATTCCTTACCCAACTCTATTTTTCCTTCCTAGTTCAGTGTCCAGACATTTAAGACTAATATTCATACATCGTTATCTTCTACTCAATCCTATTTCTGTTTCCTAAACGCTCGTACAATGTTAAGACCTAGCATATAAAGGGTAGTCATAACCCCTTGAGTGCGCTTAAATTATAAAAAAAAATAAAAATAGGTGTGTTCACATTCTGTAACATTTTCTTACCTAAAATTTGTGTGCGGGTTATTAACTAATTAAGAGTCGAATGTGAACGTTTTTGGAGTTGATTTTTGGAATACAGAATGCGCGCAGGATACAAAATGTTGGCTGAACTGGTCACAAACGGGTTCTATCTTGAATAGATCCAAACCCGATATTAATGTCACTGTGGAGTGTGGCAACTGAAGAGTAGAATTGACCATAGGGTTTCCTTATAGCCAAAATCGACAAATATAAAGTATGACACATTTGTTTTCTTTGGAGAAATTTATGACCTAATAATTCTAAGAAAAAAACAGTACATAGGTACACTTACTTCGTCTCAACCGTTTCATCTTGGTTAGAATGCTAACAAAACATAGCTTAATGGAAACGTGGGATACAAATGTGCATATAATCTCACTTTTATGATGGTGTCAACTGTCCAATAAAAAGTTATAAATTATTATTATTAATAGAAATTTTAGTTAAAAATCGATTTTTCTCGAAATCACTTTTTTCGACATAAGCTACTCTGTCTTATTGCCCCAGATATACTTATATTTGTCAAGAAAAATACAAAAATGGAGAAAAAGTATCAGTCTTTCTTTAACAATTTTAAGGCATGCTTTTAAAAAGGCAAATCGATCTGCGATTGAATTAACGTCGATAGTTTTTGCGATGTCATTTACGATTCCAATGACTAAAAGAACTGCATTTTAAAGCAGAAAAAAAACATTCTCCTATTGCATTTGAGATAGGTTTGGATAAGAATGAAATGAAGAAATTAGATTTTCACCGACAATATTTTCCTCTAAAATAAATTAAGTTTTTGTTTTAATTTTATTGATGGGCTGGAACTTTGAACAGTTTAAAATTTGGACCTTCCAAACTTTGCCCCACTAGACTTCTAGTTCTAGTTCATAGCAGAAAAACTGACCTAGGATTTTTTTTGTAAAGTTTGATATTATGTCTATATCGCCGTATGTAATCAAAATCGCTGAAGTCGGTTTTAAGAAAATTTGAAAAGAAAATCGTTGTATAAGAGCTACCCGAGTTCTAGATTCGAATTTCGCCCTTAAAGAATCACATAAAAATACTTTGCATCAAATTTGAAGCAAATCAGTTCACCAGTTTAGGCTCTTTCTCAAATTTCGCATAAATCACACTAACGCAAGCACGGAATTAAAGAAAAGTATGATGAGATCCACTATTTCGGACTTCTCCATTATTGTTCTGTTAATTTTTATAAAAACCTCGAAATTTTCTTACAGCAAACCAATACTGGTTCTATTAGAACAAGAAAAAATGCTGACTCAATACAAAAGCTTAAATTTTTTTTAAGAAGAGCTTCTTAAAATTAATGTTTGCCGTTATATAATTAATCATGAAAACCCGTTATTCTTTTATACTATGTCTTACAACTTCGGGTGTTTTTTTTTTAAGTAACCCTCATATAATTTTGATGAGAATGAATCGTCTGGCTATTGGGCATCATGTAATATTTATTTTTGTTTGATTAATTGAACATAAATAAACATATCCCTGTTACGATATTTTTCCTGCAATTTTTCTCTGCAGTTTAGGTCCATCAAGCACGAAAATTAATATCTAATGTGTCTAAAAACTTTTCCCATTTACTTGTGGCTATGTGTCAGTCTCGTCATTCTTATCAGTAAATTAAATTCAGAAGAAGAAAAAATATAGGTGTGGTTAAAACAAATATTATTTTATTCAAATGAATATAATATTAAATAATATTAATCCCTTTATTTTTGTACAAGCTTAAGTTAATATATAGCTTTTTCCATTCTATACCATTTTACTGAGTTTTATTTCTGTATTATTGTTTATTAAATTTAATTTATTATAATTAGCTGCAACGATGATTGTAACGATACGTTCAGAAATAATCTTCAAACTTGCTTCTTTCATCCATAAAAGCGGTTTTCTTTGTAAAATTTGCAAAAAAAAAATAAATATAATGTCAGATATATGTATTTATACTAACATTGAACGTAGTTATACTTTAAACCTATATTATAATGTGTACATATGTTTATTGTATATTATTTATATTATTTCCAGATGTATTTAGTCAGGCAATCGATTTACGCACGCATCAACACCAGAGACGCAAAGACCAAACTGACTAACTGAGTTCAAAACATTACATTGCCAGTAAAATATTAAGTCGTTCAGCCGGTTTACTTGGGGCTATAAATAGAGAGGCGACAGACAAGACAACTGCCACGATTTTGATGTTGCACAAGATTATCTCTATATGAACAGTTGAAGGTGGGTTGTGGGTTTGCCTCGGTTGTTTACTTAGGTGGAAAGTTGTTTTGTTACGACGACCAATGCAATATTCCAAAATAAAAGAGATAGTTACGAGTTCATCTTAAGAGTTAGATACAATGAAATTACTCTTAACTGTTTTAGGTTGAAATAATGTAAACATGCCCGCGATCACGTTTATTTTTCATTATTTATTTTCAAAAGGAGAACAACATTGGATACTAATAAACTTAGCCTAGAGGGATATACCTTTATTTTCTTTGCTGTAAGATATATTCTTCAAAATTATTTTTGATATTTTTTTTTATTTTAACGGGTTATTTTTTAAGAGGTTTAGAACTTTTAAAAAAAAAAAAAACACAAAAAATTCGAAAAAATGAATGAAATATTTATTTGAATCGATAGTTTGAACCTTGCAATTTAATGTTTAAAGATAACTTCATGCAAATGTTGACCGCGGCTGCGTCTCAGGTAGCCCATCCGCTGAGTCCAATTTTGGCATACTCTTTCACACATATCGGCCGGTATCTCACGAATGAATGCATGGATGTTGGCTTCCAGTGCGTCAATCGAAGCGGGCTTGTCCCTATAGACATTAGCCTTGACATACCCCCACAAAAAATAGTCTAATGGTGTCAAATCGCACGATCTAGGCGGCCAATTGACCGGCCCGAAACGTGAAATTAACTGTTCACCAAACTCGCCTCGCAATTGCGCCATTGTTTCGCGTGCTGTGTGGCATGTGGCACCGTCTTGTTGAAACCACGAGCACGAATTTTGATAGTAAAATTCAATAATTTGCAAGCGTTGTTCATTTGTAAGACGATCCATGGTTAAATTGCAAACCAAACTGAAGCTGTTTGACAGTGACACAAGGTACTAAACACACGTCAGCTGTCAAAACCAGTATTGCCAAAACCAAACCAGCTAAAAAATCACCCTTTATAATCGGTGCATACCTAAGCTAATGACACTTCTATTTACTTAGATATTTTATTCAATTCAAAGTAATTCAAATAAAATAATACACTTTCCTTTACGCGGTGTTGTCAAATCACTAATTTAATCAAAATTCAATGTATAAGAAAATCAATGACTGTGTCGCACAGACTTGCTTCTCCATTTCTTGACATTAATGAGTTTATCTGTTCAATGACGGTGTTCACATAGGACTTTCACCTCCGCCTTTCTTTTGGCGTCTCTATATACTTATTTACTCCCACATCATGGCGAGAAAGAGATGGCCAAGAAAGGCATCTCTTTCTGACCATGAAGTTGGAAGAGAAAAATTACAGAGACGTCAAAAAAAGGTCGGCGGAGGCAGTCCAATGAGAGCACCGTCATTGAACACTGAACAGATAAACTCATTAATATCAAGTTAGCGAATAAACATTTGCGGATCGAAAATTGTTTAGGCGAATAAATTCAATTATGTCGTGCAATGATCTTTATGTTTTTGATTCTAAATTAATATCATGTAAGCAAAGTCCCCTTTCACACGAGGAAACAAGTTGCTGGAGATTTTTTGACGTTTTCTTTTAATTTCTAGTTTCCACCAAATGTAGACCGTTCAACTCCCTTACTTGGTGTCCTTCTCACCTTAAAACTGAAAGTTGCTGGAAACTCAGTTTCCTCGTGTGAAAGGGGGACGAGGCATTTATCAATAATCTGTCTTAATACCAAGTTTTTATTATTTTAGGGAAATGAGGTAATATCGCAAATTACGGACATAATGTCTGTTCCCGAAATGTCCAAAACTATGAATTTCTACGAATTTTAATCAAAAGTCTGTCAAAATTCATATAAAAAATAAAATGTGTAGAAATTCACACAAATGCACAGATTTTCAAAGTAAGGAAACACACCTAAAGTGTTTTCATGTCAAATTCGCCTTTTTCGTTTGACAGCTCATTTCATTTGTTGCGTTCGGGGATCTATCAAATGTAGCTATCAACCTATCCCAAAAATTTTCGGATACATTGAGTAGTTTTTGCATCAGCTGTTTTGTCACAAGGGATTACAACAACACAAACCTATCCGGATAGCTTTGGATAGATCCCGAACGCGACAATTGTGAATTTGATTTGACCCGTAATCGCTTGTGTTTGTTGTTGGCTTTTTCTCTTTCTGTTTTTATACATAAAGAAACTTGACATTTTCAATGGAATCCACTTTTAATGGGTTCCAATTGGTATGTGTTCGTAAGCTTTTCAAATAATTTCCTATCAAATTTCGTGACAATTTGGTTAAAATTTTGAAATGTGAATTTTTATGGAAAAATGGAAATGGTGTGATTTCGAAAGGAATTTATAAATTTTCTACGAAATTGACTCATTTCTCAAATGAAAACATAGTATACCTAATCAAGATTTTATTTATAATATGTTTCATTTTGTTCGTGCAATGATTTCTGTGTTTTTTTTATATGAATTCATACGAAATTAGAAAAACCTAAATTAATTTATTTATCAATCATTGCTTTTCAACTACCGAGAAATATTGCCATAGCCATTGCAAAATTGTCTCCATTACCAGTAATCAAGGCAACGGCAATGAGCCAAGCTATTTATTTTCTCAGATATTGCAAATGGAGGTTATACTCTTCGTTATACTTCTCTAACACGAGACTCTGATGCAGAAAATAAACCTAAGGTTTTTCTTGTGTGGAATATAAAAGACATCTAAATGATAGCATTAAAATAAATTATTTTATTTACAATTTTACATTCCACGTAGAAAATTCATAATAACCGTTAATAAAATAAATGCAATATATTTTTAAAAAATAAATAAATAGGTACATAGTTTTTTTTTCAATAATTTCCGGAAGTCATCATTAAAGCTCTCTCATCAAAAAACTTGACCATTCCATAGACACGAACCAAATACCAAAGTTGAAACTTATAATAACTTTTTTTGTTTAAATTAATCGATTTTAGAATTCGATTGGCTTTTATTTGAATTACCTTCCAAATTCGCCAAATGAAATTGAATTATTATGATGAGATATGTTGTAACTGCTGCTACTATCTACAAATTAAATACATTTATGGGTTATTAGAAATTCATAACGGTAATTATTTAAATCTTACCGATGTAAATAATTTGAAATTCATTTCGAAAAATCCAGCGGCTGTGAAAGGTTTTTTTCTGTGCATGACCTCCATTGAAAACAATTGCACCTAGAAATATACTTTGATTTAAAGTTTGCCGTTCAGGGTATTCTTGAACGATAATTTTTTTTAAAGTCAACAAACAACTGAGGGATTTGTAGATTACGAGAATTGTGTATAAATTATTATGTATTTATTATGTTAAGTGTTTAAAATTGTGTCTTCAATTTAGTCGAATAAAACTAATGACATAAATACAATGCTTTTTTTAATACAAATTACCGTTTGAAGAAATAATCCATAGTCATCTCTTGGCTTCAGTTTGTGCAAAAATATCCCCGTATCGGCCATCTGAAAGCATTTATAGGTAATAAATCTACATTAAGAGAGCATTCAATATTCATTTCACGTGCGTCATAAGTAAAATAATCAATAAAATTAAATTTGTTCAAATATATTAATATGAGAAAATTGCTTTTAATTTTATTTTGTACGAACTTCTATCCAATTTCACAGTGTTCATCGTGAAATAATCTCGATGCAATAGGTAATTTTGTTTTTTTTCTTTCTCTGAGATATTTTATTTATATCATCATATTTTTGAACACGTCTAATTTTTAAAGTCAAAATGACTTTTCGTTAAGCTTGAAGCAGGGATATTTTATCCATTTTGTGTAAATATAATTTCCCATATTTACAAGTTTTGACAGTTCATTAATCAAATGGTAAACTTACGAAAATGGTTAACTTATCCAATGTTTTACATTATTGCATGAATACCTAACCTAATAAAGATAAAATTTGTATGTTGGGGTATAATTAGGAAGTAATCTGTTAAAACAATTGAACAGATTTTAAAATATGACTGGATGTAGATTGTGGATCCCATGACGATGTTTACATTGGAATAACTCAATCAGGGGCCGAATTACGGCATCAGTGACTGAACAAAATATCGATGATGTTCGATATTTCGTATGAAATTTCCCTCACGTGTCGTTCAGTCACTGATGCCGTAATTCGGCCCCTGCTTTTTTTAGGTGAATCCGACTTATATTGTTCGGACACAAACTTATGTGAACAGAATTCGTTAAAGTGAAACCACAAATCTGTGCTCGTTGAAGGAGTAAATAGAAATCTTTTAATTACAAAATTAAAAATACTTATATTAAAAAAGTTGGAAGCACATTTTTTTAATATATTTTTTTTAAATAATGCTCTAGTATTTAAGTGTCAAAGAAAATACACAGACACGAGGAAACAGATCTTACAAACGAAAACGTCAAAAAAAAATTTACAAGTTTTTAAACAACAGCTTTTCTTACTCATCCCTTTTTCACCATGAAGTGGGACTGATATAAAGTATAGATATGTCAACAATGTCGTCCAATGCGAACCGCAAATGGGCACATTCACAAAAGTATCTGGAAGCTAAATACTGAATGATTTTGCATGATCATAGATAAAAGCCGCATTTTATTATCTGGGTAAGGATTATTTTTTCATAAATGAGGGTCAGTTGCAGTCCCTAGTCAAGTTAATTGGGTAATTAGTATGATGGTTAAAACTAAAAAAAATTCAACCATCGGGATTTTTGTAGCAAAAGTCATTTTTACCCCTCTTTGGCGAATACCCGCTGATCAAAGATCAGAAAGTCCAAGACCATTTGTGTGTGGTTGACAATCTGCTGGGTCTTTGGAAAAATCTGGAAGTGTTTAAATAGGATAGATCAATTCATTCACATAAAATGCGTGAAAAACCCTAGTATACAGGTCGAATCAAAACAAATCGATTATGCTAATTTTTTAAATTAAAAACAAAATATTAAAAAACAACGAAAGCCCCTTCAACATAACATAATACCTTTGCTTAAGCCAGAAATTATTTTTTTATTTTTTCTTTATGTTGTTTGATCACAAAAGCTGTGGAGGATTTCTGAAATTTTAAAAAATGTTGCGTTGACATTTTCTTTAAGTCTCCCAACTAACAAACTCTCCAGAGCTAAGCTCTTGAAATCTGAAAAAATAAACTTCCATAAGACTCTTTTACATCCCATTGCTATACTTAAAAATGATTGTTTTATTATGAAACTTAAATAGGTCTCATAGCATTTTTATTTTAAGAGCTGAACACTATTCTCTCTTTTCCTCTCTTCAAAGTACTTTAATCTTATAACTAAATTAATTTTTCTTCTTCGAATAGGATTATATAAACTTACAGTCAAAATAATCCTTTTGTAATAACTCAGCTCTAAACATATGTTCATAGTCTTTATAATCCTATAACAACACTTATATAAGAGTGTTATTCTTTTTATACTTATTACAGGATCTAAGTTTAATACCTCCTATATCAAGAGTATCTGGAGCTGAAATACCAAAGGTATTGGAATAGATAAGCTTATGAGATCATTAATAAATAATAAAATAATTCATATTTTAATTATTATTATTTTGAAGGCGCGTTGTCATTTTTCGAGGTAAAAGTTCAAATTAGTAGATATATTTTTAACGGCATGTTTTTTGGTTCACATATGTGAAAAACAATAAATATAAAGTACTGCCATTATAACGCATAATAATAATTGATTGACTTGCAAAATAAATATCCTCACACAAGACTTCCAATTTTTGGCATAAGACATACACACACACAAATAAATAAAATTATTATTATTATTATTATTATTTATTATTCGTTACATAAATGTAAAGACTAATATAAATATTAACAGCTTGAGCGTCTTAGGCTTTCTGCTGAGATTTTAAAAAAACGGATAAAATAAAGGATATTTTGATTGTGTATTATAATATGAAATAATGAAATGAGTATAATTATTGACTAGTTCTTTAGTTATTTAAAATATTTAGAGACAGATTTTAAATTAAAAATAGTGGTGTAAATATTGTGTAAGAAATGGAAGGGGAGGGGTGGTGGGTGATGCACAGAAAAAAGGTATTAACCATTTCTCTCAGCATCACCAACCACCCCTCAATAAATAAAATAGTTTGTTTCTCTCTGAGAAAATGGAAAGTGAGAAAGATAGGAACGGGCAAATTATGGTTTTACAGAATTTTGAAAAACAGAATTTTGAATTTTGGAAACCGAATTTTGACACTTACAGAATAATGACCCCAACCCGAGAAAGATATATATAATTTTTTAAAGTTTACAAATATATTGTACTAGCTGTTCTCTTTTAATCGGAATCTCATTGGAAGAGACGCATTCTCTTAAAGAACGCTTATCTTAAAGATTTCATCTGGTTCTTGCCACTAAAGAACATTCTGAAATTCGTTCAGACTTCAAGATGGTTGAAGGAGGCACCCCATACCTAAATCTTCACTAACTCCTTTCCCTACCTATCCTTATTCCTACCCTGCACACACCTTTTGGGGAGCACAATGGATCCATTGAGATCCGAGTGAGATAATTGCGGCTTTCCGCTTATCACCCCTTCTAACCTTACCTAAACTATCTTAAAGATTCGTTTAAAAGAACTCAACGTTTGGAAATTTGTTTACAAAGTTAAATGGTGCACTATGACGTATACGTACTTTTTAATGTATTTTTTTAGTTTTGGTATTATATTTACTTTATTGCTTTTTTTATGGTTCCTTACTGTCATGAATAATTTCCCTTCATTCCTGCTAATGACACTCAAACAAATATAGTTGAAAATTGTATGACATACAAGTCTTGGTGGTTCTTCACAAGAGTTTATATTATTTTATGCGTTTATTAAAATAATATTATAAAATGTGATGTTTTTCTTCCTGGCTGACAATATAAAACCAACAATATTAATGTAACTTTTAAGGTTTTCAAGGTTGTTAACATAAGACATTTTTAAATATTCGAACTAGCCACGTTATATCATATTTAGCGAGTTAATGAGTTGATGAAAAGTTTAAAATATACTTTCGATTCACATATCAACAAAGTTTGGTGGCCGAGAACAGACTGAGACGAGACCAATATGGATACAATTCTAAAATACATATTTCGATTTTAATAACACAGAGATGAAATTAGTCTATAAATACTAAAAAGTTAGTAGAGTATTTCTTCAACCAAGTGAAATTATCAAATATTTCACTATCAAAATATATGCATACAAAAAATAAATTGGGTGGCACGACAGCTCATGTAAAACCAGGGCCTATTGACGTACAACTCTCAACCATTCCTGTGTACCTGTTATTTGCAGGAATGGAGGAGACCTATAATTTTTGGCTGAATGCAAACGGCTAAGGTGAGGAGCACGTTTTCATGACAAGAAATACCCTTGGAGGATTTGTCAATAACCCGTGAAAAACATTTCTGTTTTAAGGTGGCACAGACTGGGAATATATATATATTTATATATATGTACATATAAATACAAAACTACAAATTATTTAAGGTATGGTATACCTACATATTATAAACTAATTTGTGTAAAGGTATTATGTTTTATGCGAAGAAATCCCTCATATTGTTTGGGATATATGTTTATCTTTTGTTCATTTGATGATAGTTGCTTGAGTAAACACATTTTACTAATTAAATGATGAAATTTATTAGGCTTATCTGAAATCAATAAATTGGAAAAACTAATAACTCTCGTATAACAAATAAAAAATAATTTGTTTTTGGGGTGTAATTAATTTAATATAATAAATGAGATAATCAAAAACAATGGGCCTTACTAATTATTAAATACTAATATCGGCTATCAATTATTTGTGAGGTTAAAATAGAAACACAACAGAATTATACCAATAAATAAATTAACCTTAAATTAACAAATCCTCACACTTTTCTTGAATCTACTACTTCTGTCAAAGTTTTCACAATATAAATTAGACACAAAAATAGACGAAGAATCAATACTCAAAATTATTTCGATACCCTCGCAATTGAGTATTGCCGTATTTTTTTCAAAAGAATCCATTTTACTACTCATATAGTACATTATATGGACTTAAAGTATTTAAACAGATTTTGATTCAACTTATTTCAAATTATGCAAAAAATTAACCTTTTCTTTAACCGAAACTAATAATTTTTTGACGTTTTCATGAAAAAAAATTCAGAAAAACAGTTACTTATCACATCTCTCTATTTTTTATTTTCGCGAAAATAGATAAAATTTTTCATGGAGAATGTTTTGACAAGTTAAAATAATACTGTATACCAAAATTTATTTTTTTTTTGGATTTTTAAAAATAATAGTATCGCCCTGTGTCGAAATTCGACATTTTTTTTTTTAATTTAATTTTTTTTTCAATATGCACAGTGCTGGACAGTGCAAAAACAAAAATGACCCAGTGTGTAAATGCGTGTCTCAAGTATATTCTGCACATCTTCTGCAATTGTGGCTTTCCAACCTTATAAAATTTATCGAAATCGGTCAAATATTTTGAGAAAATGGTACCACAAAATGTATTTAAGGCTATTTATATATAGATTTGAAGATAGTTTTTTTAAATGTATGAATTTCGAAAACGACTTGACTTATTTTTACTTAACTTGGCACTAATCGTGTTTTTAACATTATCTAGTTGATTTCCAACAAGAAATATTCATATTAACGATATCTTCCATACAAACTTTAAAAAAACCGTTAAAGAAAATCTTTTAGCTCTCGAAAACGACTTCTACGATTTTGATCAAATTTTATATGTGTACACATATTTTATAGTAAGTCATAAATAACAGTACAAAAGTTTTATTATTCCAATAAATCTGACAGATCAGAGCCACATATTCAATTTTAACGAAACAATATTAAATTGAATAAAAAAATAACTAAAACGAATATATTTTTTTTTAATGAGAACTTTATTTGTTTAGAAATAATGACGCAACATTTTAAACGATTGAGTACGTTGTTAATGCATTTTAATTATGATGCTATGTAAGAAACAGGATTTTTTCAAATTTTTAACAAATTAGCTTTGTATTATGTTTTAAACATTTTTTTAAAATCATTAAATGCCTATTTGAACTTTTTAGCTTAATACCAACTCCAAATGTCATTTTGACAATTAAAAATATAAAAATGGTATGTTTGCTTACTTGTTTGAATGAATTGACACTTTTTTAGGCGTGTTCAAATGAAGTAGTTATTTTGAAAAAATAGGTTTAGTATGATACTACCTATTAAAAAATGTTTAAAATTAAGAACACACAGGTTTAAATTAGAAGTAGCATTATGCTATAATACCTTAACACCAGTCTGTTTAAAATTTTGCGCCAATTTTTGTTACGCAACTTAATATAATTAATAAATTAATATCAATCATTTTGAAATCATGCGACGAGTTTACGTAAAGTGTTAGTTGAATTGTTGTTGCTAGTGTAGTGTGTAGTTTTTTATTGGTTGTTTGCATTTGTTTTTAAAGTTAGTTTGTAATTGAGTATTGAGTAATTTTATCCTGTTCCAATTTCTTATATTTATAAATTTTTTTTTTTGCAGAAGGGCATTGGTGTATAACATTGGTGTCGAAATTTGTATAAATGTGGTTTTCGTTGATTTATTGGAAGATAGAAGTTGGTTTTGTTTTTGTATATATTCTAAACGCGACATGCGAGTCACGTAATTCAATTAATAAGTTCAAGTGACTAAAGATTGCGTTTCACCCCATGATGAGCCCAACTATCGTACCTGGGCGAAACGCAATCTTTGGAGTTGAGGTCACTTGAACTTTTTAATTGAATTATATTCAATCGCTCCACTAAAACAGAAGTAGTTTTCTAAATTTCTTCACCTTCGTTATTGTGTCACATAATTTCAAAATAATTTTTACTAATTTATTGATTATATAAAGCTATGTAAAAACATTAATCTCTAGACAAATAAAGTTTACATATCTATAACTATAACTCCAGCCTATAAAAAAACTTGGTGGTAGCTCACTCAAGTGTTGTTGTTCATTCAAACCTTCAAATAAAGTTCTCATTTAAAAAGTTTTATTTGTTTTAGTCATTTTCTTTATTTAAATTGTATAACACAGCTCGGAGAAAAAAGATCAAAATGAGTATCAATGTTATTTTGAACATTTTACAGAAAAAATAGAATTCAAAACCGCGTACGATCGAATATAAACTTTGGATTTTTTTTTTTATTTCTGAAAAACAAGCAAAAATTATTTACGCTGGTTTTGCACTTTAATCGTCGCGGTCTATAATATATATATATGCATACAAAATAGATCTGCTAAATTAGGAACTTAAAAATCAAGAATCAATTATTGATGAAAACCAAGTAGTTTTTTTTTTATTTACAAGACCCGAATTTAAAATTAATGAAATGAATTAGTGAATTTAAATGTGATTGAAGACATCTCACAGTCTTTACACACATTTAAGCTATTTCGTATAAATTTTATAATTATTTATCACTATCACAACTCACCGCATTCGATGTCTGGCTACAAGCGATTACATTCACTCCAATCACCATTATCTGAACAACAATCCATGCCAGAGTAAACAATATTTCATGCAACTGCATTGTCAACGAGTGCATGATCAAGGCAAAGAGGTTATAACTCTGGATGGTAATGACTCCAAAGGATGTACATGTTGTCATAAGGAGGTGGTAAGCAAATATATCCAACACCTCATCCACACAATCAGCGACATTGGAGTAAATTTCTGCTAGAAAGCGCATTTGTTCCACTAATTGAGCGTCAGTTTGCACTAAGAGTCCTTTCTCATCAGAGCACTTTGACATATTTACACTCATCGATTCATTTTGCAAAATTTTTCTTTGACATAGCTTCTCAATTTGCTTATTAATCTTTCCGAACTTTCCCTTAAGCAGAAACATAATATTGTAAAATTGAAGCTCTTTCAAGGTCAACAGAAGCATGGGTGTGAAACAAATGAACCAGTAGCAGGGAGAAGTTATGCGAAATGTGGTGTTTATCATAATACAATTGACCATCGAAAGACAAGTTGGTATTAAGAAAGATACTCCAGTTTGTATGAATAGTCTTCGTCTCATGGCCCGGTAGGATATTTCAAGACCAGTCATTTCTAGAGCAAAGTCAATCTGTCGGATCTTCATAAAGAAGTTTCTTAGTTTCTCCAAATTTGTCCACGATGTCACCAGCGATACACATCCCAGCAAGAAGAGTGAAAACACTTGGGCCCAATTTGTGATGTACGATATCATTGTGTTCGCATCGTGTAATCCAAGACTCTCCAGATGGCTCAGAACATGAACTCCGCGGCAAAAGCCAACTATACAATTCGAATTCAAAAGCATTGGTCTTTAAAATTTATCAACTTATATACCTACCAGAAAGTCCAATGAAACAAACGCCGGTAAGGCAAACAAATATCCTATCCCGTTGAAAACTCACATCAGGATAACTGTCTTTGGAAACTCCAACAGGACAAAAGCCGGTGTATTTGAATAAATTGAAAAAAGGATAAACAACAAACCAAATATTGCTCTCTGCAAACCGACCGAGGAAATGTTCCAGCGGAAGATTAAACTGTGTGAATAATTCAATGGACATTTTTGCACTGTACGAAAACTATAATCCGATGTATATACTTGTGGCAATATTTGTAAATTGTGACACATGCGTTCTGGCACATAATCACTCCACAGCGAGGTATAGTATAGCTACCACATATATCGAATCGAACAGGTGGAAGAAATATTCAGAATTTCACCAGGAGGTAAGTAGAGAAGTTGTGATCCTTTTACTTCGTTTACTAGTGATAATCACCGGGAATTTAATTCATTCACATGGACTTGACTTATTGACTTTATAAGAGTGATTATTTAACAGAATAGAATGACACTGTCTGTCAAAAATAACTAAATTAATTGGAAAATTTAAGTTAAATTAAATAAAAACTCTTACTTATGCTTGTAAATAGAAAACGTGTGTATACGTAAATGTTAAGGTAAACCAATAATTTCACTACTTTAATAGCGTATGTGAACATGTAACAAACAACACTGTCCATGAACAAAACATTTATTTTGATTCCTTCTATCGGAGAAATTTAAAACTTTGAATTATATATGAACTTCTCAATTCATAATAAATTGACTGTGCAAGTTTCAGTTCAATAAAATGGTTGGTTTTTCAATTGTATCTAATTTTTATAGTTTAGTGATCAGCGCCATCTATCGAATAAAAACTTAAATATACAGTTCTCATTTCATACTAAATATTATATTGTCGAAGTTTCACCCTAATCGGATGGTTAATTTTTGATTTTTAAGTAAGTTTTAAGATATTAATGTTCAACGTCATCTATTGAGAAAATAATAAAAAAACTTTTGATTTATTTAAATTCATAAGAAATTTATTGTTTAAATTTTATATCAGTCAGATGGTAAGATTTTGGATTTTTGCTAGTTTTTACTATTTGATGTTCAGCGCTATCTATCGAAAACTTTTTTTTTTTATTTATCATGCATGCACTTCACAACTCCATACGTTTCAGCTCAATCAAATTATCAGTTTTATAACTATTAGTTTTTATTTTCAGGTAGTCTGAATCTGAGATAGCTGCAAGGCACGTGGGGCGTATGGACAATGACGCGACCTCAACCAATTGGTGGGCGTTACTGGAGGCAACTAAATAGGGACCATACTGACGGGGAGGGTCAAATTTCTTTTAAAAGCCGGACTTTTGACAACATTTTTCTAAGACAATGGTACTTTTGGTACTCGTATGGGAGGGGAGTCTATGTCCCCCGTTTAATCAAAAAAGACAATAAAATATTGACTTAAAACAAAAAAAAATAATCAAAAACAACGGTAATACTTATTTTATTATGTTATACATTTTTGTTAAGCCATAAATTTTTTCTTTAAGTTTATTTTTAAATAAAGATGTTTGAGTGAGAAATTTTTGTAAAACAAATTTTCAAACTCAATATTTAAAAAAAAAAATAAAAAAAATTCGTTCGAACTAATTTTGTTCAAAATTTGACGTTATTAAGTATTATTTTTGTATTAAATATTCAATGCCTTTATCATTTTTTAGTCTAACACTAAAAACTAAATGCTTAAATATCTTCTATTTTTGAAGAAAATTGAAAATAACTTACTAAACAAGTTTCTTAGTGAAATAAGAGCTTTAAAGATCTTAAACAACGGATGAAGTCAAATTAAACTTATTTTTGTAATTTTCAATTTTCTCAAAAACTAGAAGACATTCTAGTGTGAGAGAATAGACACCCACCCCTTCCGTCCCTTGTCCCGACCCAAACTTCACACTCTAGCTTTTTATCACATCTTATACCCTCTTTATGCAAAAAACTACTTTGTATTTAAGTTGTTCGATTAAAATTTACTTTTTATTTGTTTTAATCGTATTAACTCGTGTAATTCACCTTGTTCTCTTCACTCTTTAAACACATTTTGCTATTAAACATAATTGATAAATTTAACATTATCGCCAAAAAAGGTTTGCTTTGGTGAACGTTCTTTTTGTTTTGAATTGGTATATTGATATACCTAATAAAAATTTTAAGTAGGTAGTATAATAAAAAACCATATCCTTATATGTAAGTAAGTTTTAAATTTTAAGTTTGTATAGTAAGTATTTAATTAAAAAAAAATCTTAGAATAAAATATGAAAAAAAACTATAAAAACTATATATTTTTCCGTAGGTTTTTGAATACCCAAATTTGAATACGCCAAATTTCGAATTCGTATTGCTCCACCATGTCCGTTTTTTGCAAAATATATCCGTTCAAAAATAATAAAATGAAAACAGTATTTAGATATTTTTTAGGGCAAATGTAAGGATTAAGAAAACTTAAGTCTTGATTAAAAATTTTCTGCGATTTTCGGCTTTCTGGATTTTCAATATAACTGATTTTGGGATTTCGGGTTTTTGGGATTTTGTATTTCGAAATTCTGTCAGACTCTCCTATTAAAAAGATTTGAAACATCTTTGTTGTTGCATGTTTTTTTTTTGATTATATGTATAGATATATGGACCTATTTCTATTTAACAAAATTTTTCGCTGGTTCCTAGGAGCTTATTAATGACTGTATTTAAGTTTAAAACATCGTTACTTCTGACTTATTTAGACTATGAAAGCGCCACCACAGAATTTTATTCATGGACATGAACTGCATATCACTTTTTTTAGCATGTGGGTGAAGTCGGAAGCCTGTTATATACTCATCAGGTGGAGACACCCTCATTGTATTAATGTAATATTATATTCAAATGACTGTTTATTACAAGGTAGAAAAAATAAAGAAAGGTTATATATATAGAAATGTTAAAATGAACGTTAATTTGATGCGCTAATAATAAAAAGTCACAGTTATAATTTGTAATTTCTGCAATGCCACCTCTTAGATAATTGTAAGTAACAAACAGACAACATAAAATTCGTTTGGGTGTCGAATTTCGACCGATAAACAAGTAGTAATAAAAATCAAGATATCACACAATTTATCTCCTAATTAAAGAATTTATGGTGATAGATGACAATTAACTTTGGAACTTTGCATAATATTCCTAGATAGAAATTCAAATAATTTAACAAATAGTATCGAATTCGATAAAATGCACGACTGGTTAAAATTATAACGTTATAAATATCGATTAGCAAGCTTTACTCGCATTTCCACAATCCTGGTAATTTTTATCTGCATTGGCACAGCACCTACACCGAATCAAATGGATCTTAAGCTTTTCAGAAAGGTAACTGAACCTTTTAGAATCTCAAAAGATGTACATATTATTAAATATCGATTTAAGCACACCATACACGATTTGACTTATTTATCAACTCAGTCGGTTGTTGATCAAATCAACCCATGTGTTCGCTTGTTTTTTATCAATTTTACAATTGACAATTAAGTTGAAGAAAATTAAAAGATTTTGAATTTCTTTAAGTTCGTTTACAAGTCTTTCAACTTACTGAACTCTATATACTCAAGTAGCACACTGGTGCAAAATTTGGTGTAAATTCATGAATTTTGGCGCAAATTGAGAAAACCAAAAAAAAAAATTTAACATTTCGGTGTATTTGTCAAAATATACCGATATAAAAATTACACCATTGTCTTTTCTGTGCAAACTTTCAACATTTCTTTTAAAATTCGGTGCAAAAAATAAACCGATGTTCAGTTGTTTTTATAATATACCATAAGTGGTGCATAAATTATTCCATTCTGAAACCAATAAAAATGGCATATTTTGTACACCATATTCTGTAGATAAAATATACCATTTGATATGAGCAACAAAAATAGTTGCTCATATCAAGTAAGACTTTCATCGTGTGGAAACTAAATGCACCAAACTACGTGTTGTAGTTTGAAAAATAAACAACAAAATGTCAGTAAAATTGATTAATTGCCATTTCGTTGTTAACCTGCGTTTTTTCATTAAATAATATTAACAAAAAGTTAGTTCCTCGAAATTTAATAATTATTTGAAGTGGTATCTAAGAAAGAAGAACTTTTTCAACAAATAAAATAAAATTGTAAAACCAGATATAGTAACATCCAACAAAAATACGAACGAAAAGGATGAAGAGACTGCATTGGATACGAAACCAAAAATGGCCAAGAAACGTGTCAGCGTTTAAAAAATGTTAAAAAGTGTAGAAAATTTAAATGTATACATAAAAAGTTAATACAAATTTTGTTGTATTCTAACTAATCAATTTTGTTTTGGTTTTTAACAAACTTTTAAATATTTTTTTCATTTTCAGCAAATTAAATATACTGAAAAAAATTCAGCGATATATATTTTTTTAACTGCTCCTTTGACTTGGTGCATTTTTTTTATCAAGTTCTCGGAATGATAGAAATCAGTAAATATTTTGCACAGTTTTCAGCAAAATAAATGCACCGAAAACAAAATATTGTATATAACTTTTACAATTGTGTATTTTTCTTTCTGTTCTTTTAAAATGGAATTATATTATATTAGGTAAAAATCAGACTCGGCTGGCCGCCATATTTAAAATGAAGATAATGATTAATTATTTTATTATATGTATCGACCACATTTTTGGTATTTTCGTCTCGTTTTTAACAGTACGACTCTAAAAAATTTAAAAATTAACCAAAAAATTATAGTTTTCGAAAAATTAATTTTTACGCAGTGACTTAAAAATCTTCAATTTATAAAAATTTGCGAGGCGCTAGAATTTTAAAGCCGGTAGGACCGAAAATCATTCGACAGAATGTGCTTCGTTAGTAAATTAGGCACTCACAATCATATTTATTCATAATTTTCTTCCGTCCATATTATGATAATTAGAATCATATTAAGAATTCAAAATTCTTGCAGATGCATTTTGCACTAGAAAATAAAAACAGTATACATTTTAATTCATCAAACTGTTTCCGATTTAAAAAAAAAAATAAACCCACGGAAAAATTTTACACCTAAATTTGGTGAAACCGGAATAATTATTATACCAACAGCACAATATATAAACCGAAAATCAGTATAATTTGTGTACAGCCGGTGTAAATTATATACGAGAACGCGGTATTATTTACACTGAATCGAAATTAAATGTCTAAAAACTACACCAAAAACTGGTGTATTTTTTATATTGAAAGCGCATAAAATACCCCAAATATTTTGGTGTATTTTTGAGTTTTGTGCTACTTGAGTAGCCAACTTTTTTTTAACTCGACTCCAGATTTACAAGGGGGTTTATGTGTAGCTCAACCTCACAGCAAACCTGATTTAGCTAATTGTTTTTATTCTTCAGCCATACTCCTATCAATACTGTCTTGAAGCATTGTAATTTTTATAGATAGGAACGAGGAATTCATTATTATAAATATGATCTTGAAAGTAGATTTCGTTGCTACAATGCAGAACTAATCTAAGTCACATTTACAAAATTTTTCAGAATTCTTTCAAAATTCTGAAGGAACTACTTTACGTCGGAATATGGTTATAATGTCCGAAATGTGCGGAACACAACAGGTTTTCTTATGACGTAAAAAAAGCTTTTTTTGAAATTTTGGAGTTAGACTACTTCTGTATTGTAGCGATGATTTGTGTGATACGACAATTGCGCTTTGCGATGCTTTATTCGTGACATTCTGAAGTATGCGTCTGTTTTTTGGCTTTATGCCATTTTTTAATTTGGGTTTTATTGCGTTATGTTGTTAGATTTAAGAACGATAGAAATCAAAATCGTTATTAGGCCCAAAATAAATGTTAGAACGCCTAAGACCAGAAAATCAATTTCTTAATTCTGTTCTTAAATCAAATTATTTCACTGAATAGTTTTGTGAAAACTAATTTTCAAACTTAAAATTAAAAAAAAAACACACACATTTTAAGTTCAAACTAATTTTGTTAAAAACTGTATACGGTACTAATTAGTAGATATTTTTGTTTCTAATATTCTTATTAATTTTTAGTATCAAAAAAACTAAATAAAACTAAAAACCAGGTGCTTAAATGTTTTCTATTTTTTTTGACAAAAAAAAGTTTTCTTTATTTTGTTTTCAATCCGTTTTTTTTTAAGTTTATCTGAAGATCCTATATTTACACCTAGTGCTGTCCCCCTGCTTGGGCACATTATAGGATTTGGTGTAGGTGCGAGGCTGGGTGCATGCATAAGTTTCTTTAAATCCAGATTCTTTAAATGCAAAAGAGACTTTGGGTTGCAGGGGGGCAGCATGCCCCCCTCTACAAACCTCCCTTTCACAAGCTGCTTGACAAAAAAATAAATAAGTTCCCTCTTCATATTTTTGAGTGTGTACTGTGTAGTAAGTTCCCATAAGAGATTTAAAAGATTCATATGTGTGTTTCGTTACCCAGGAATTTGGACCCAAATCGATTTAGAAATGAATTCAGATTCAAAGGTTTTGTTCACTTATATCAATAATTTATGATACAGTTCTGAATGAAAATCTTGCTGGGTTGAATTCGTTCCCACCTAGCATGTGAACTAAGTCTCTCAGTGGACTTGGTACCCGTGGACCTAGTTTCCTGCACCAATTTTCACACGCCACTTGTTTGAAATTATAAAAAGGGCAGCACGTACCGCGTGCTGCGGGTGGTCTTTTGGTTGTCGTTTTTTCCTTATACCTTATCCATCGCTATAAAGTTCGACCAAAAGAAATGATTTATTAATGGGTTTTAACTCGCTAAATCTTACAATAACAAATGAAATAGAAAATAGATCCGCGTGTATTTTTTCATTATTATTTTATTTAATATACAAGAATATTATAATATATACTAAGCTTAATTTTTCATTATGTACAAAAACATTTTTTTAAGTAAATTTTACTCAAATTTCTTAAATACCTATTATACCTATAGGTTTATAAATTTTCAATTTAAAATGTATTTCAAAGAAAATCACATTTACCTTCATCGCATAGTGGTAATTAACAATTTCGGGTTGATTTTTTTTTTGTTCACTGATTTAATTAATTTTTTGTTTTCTTTTTTATTTTTCTTACTCGTAATAAAATAATATAATTCTTATTCAAAAAATTTAAATTAAAAATAAAAAGACTAAATTTTTTTTATTTAGCTAGCTGAAGGTTTATGGTACATTAAATGGCGAATTTTTTGTTGATTAAATGAGCAGTGTTTTTTTTTTAGCAAAGTGTTTCGGTTTTTCTTTTAATTAGATATCCTTATAGTTCAGTCACACTTTTTTCATTTTTTCCATCATATTTTCAAGAATACTAGGATCTAATGTTGAAGCATGATCTAGATTTTCCGAACTTGCATTTTCTTCAGCAACATTGACAAATGCACTGGAAAGTTCTCCGTTAAGTTTGTTAACTGCACCAGTAGTGATATCGTACATAAAGATTTCTTGATCATCAGCTGGAGATCTGCGAAGAAAACAAATTGAGGGTTTTTTAGTTTAATATTAATAAAAGTTATTTTAAGCAATGTGCTTGATTGTAATATGCCTGTAAGGTCTGTGATCTTTTAAATGCAAATTGTTTAGTACAGGAACAGGATATATTATTCTACAAGTATCAGTGTTACTTCTGGCGTTACACACGTGTACCCTACTACAACATTAAAGCAAATCCTGCAAAAAAACCAACGAATTTCAACTCCTGTCTTTTCGTTGCCTTTAAAGTCGCAGGAGCTCTTTATGTATATGCTCGAAGTTGAGATTTCGAGAAAACTGATCCAACTGCGTGATATTAGAAATTATTCGGTAAAATATGCCCTTAGGGAAATTTCACAGGGTTTGACTAAAGAGATACGCTATCGCTTTCGTGTGATTTCTTCAATCTCGGAGCAAATAGAGCACAGGACAGGCCTAAACATGGAAGGGATGATCTTCAACAGACGAGTACAACAACTATTAAGCTATTCGGGAGAAATCGACGACAATTTAAAATCAGGTGGAGTAAACGAAAATAAGTCGAAGTACACGCTAAGGCTATCAACAAACAAACAATCGTCTTTTCATTGTTGACCAACCACTGCCACCACTGAAAAGTCACAAAAGTCACAATTGAGGAGCAGGAGCTAATCTACCAAGTCCATTTTAACTTCACGAATATGAATGACACCTTAGTTGGAATTTGATGATGAATTACGGAAGAGAACTTTAACCCTTCGGTTTGGCGAACCAGTTCAAAACTATTTTATTAAAGAATGCACAGCTGGGCTCTTTCGAAAGAAAAAGTCTTGGACGGGTATTTCGTTCTATGTGCAATGAGGCCAAATGAAAGAGAAGAAATTTACGATCAATAAGAATCGAAATAACTTAAAAAGAGTTCAAATGGGGGGAACAACTCAGGAGGAGGGGTATTAAAAAATGTCTATAGTTGAAATAACGTCTTTTTGGACACTTTGCCGCTCTTTGGACACTTACTAAACAGAGTCAAATCTTCCATGGAACTGTTGTGCCCCGAAGACTTCTTAAACATTCTGTTCATAAATTTTTAGACGTTACCTTGACACACTAATTCGGTCATACTTAATTAACTTACTTTGCCACCAATAGTACCACTGATTGGCTTTCTACATCAGTCCTCGATTCCTTTTCTAGCCATTTTTTGAAATTCTCCTTCGTTGGTTTCTTAATCAACTGTTTGATAATATCACCCGAAGCAAATTTCACTTCCTTTGAATCCATTGTATCTCGTTCGATTCTATCATCGTCAGTTCGCTCATTTTCAAGAGTCTGTAGATTATCAACTGGTGCCAGCACCACAACACTAGCAATCTTCTTTCCTTGCAATTCTTCTACATCGGGAATAGGAAATTGAGCACCATTTATTTTTAACGGTAAATATCTATTATATTGCTTATCGGACAAATCTATTGGTGGAACAACAGTTGAATCAGTCTTTATGATGTGTTTATCAGTAACATTTTTCTCATTATTGGCATTGAAATGAACAACTTTGAGATCAACATTTTGTTTTCGTGGTAGACTGTTTTTTTCTTTGACTCGATTGATATTTTTCTGGGAAAAATCAACACTATCACCATTTGGCTTGACAACTGTCAATACCTTATTTGATTCGGATATTTGTGCTCCACCACCGGCACCATAAAAGTGTTGTAAATGTTCAGCTGGGAGATTCTCCAAGGCTACGTCACCAACTTTGTCGTAATCCAGAACGCTAATGTCAGCATTATCCAATATTCCGGAACTCAGCAATTGTTGTCTCAGATCGTCAGGAACTTCGTCAGGAAGTTGTAATGAAGCTTGGGCAGCATTTTTACTTGTTGTTGTTGGTGCGGCAGGAGTTGAGGTTGCTGATGGTGTTGTCTTCTTACGCTCTGGTTCGTTGGCAATGTTCTTGAAATTCTGCTTTGATTGGATATTAATGTTTTCCTTGCCCAAAGTATTCTTTCTGTGTTCAAGTTCCTTGAAGACATCGGAATGCAAAGTAGACACACTGAATTGTGAGGATTCCGATTGGCGTGGTTGCTGATTATTGTAGAAGGCCTGTTGCTTAGGTTGAGAATTGGGAATTATCTGCGGTTGCGTTCCAGATCCGGATGATATAAATTGTGACTGAACTTGGCCTTGTTGGTTGTAGAAGCTGGTCGAAGGCATGGGAGTGACTATCTGAATCTGTTGACCATCTTCAGATTTCACATACTGTGGGGCTTGTGTTGAAGGCTGGTACTGGATAGGGTTTGGTGCTGTGACAAAATTATTAAACTGTTGGTGCTGGCTACTTGATCCAGCATTATAGTGACCAGAACTAGCGGAATGCCCTGAAGTTGGCGTTGTGGGGCCTAAATTTGGTGCCGGAATATCATGAATGACTTGATTCGTTCCAGAGTAGGTCTGATAGTTATTGTAACGATTTCCGCTAACAGTTTCTGTGATGTGCTGCTCAAATTTAGGAATAGCCTTCAGAAGCTCAGTTTCCTTTGAAGGTCTAACATCGAACACACTATGCAGTAGACCTAGACTTGATTGCTGACTTGATTGGCCAAAAGAATTGCTCTGCGATTGCTGTTGCTTTTGGTTGAATGAAAACTGTTGTTGGTTATAGCTCTGCTCAGGTCTATGGATTGGGTTTTTCTGAATCTGGGGTTTTTGATACCGATTTACAGAATCGTATTGGGACCCTAGTGATTGTGGCAACGTTGAGTAAGTTGGCTGCTGGACATATGATGGAGGACGGTTGTATTGTTGAGCTTGGGCTAGCGGAGCCCGGTTTGGACTTTCTAACTTTTGAACACTTGGAACTGGGGTAGGACGAAATTTGACGGGTTGGTAGGACGTTGAACTTGGTCGTGCAGGAAGGTCTTGAGATTTTGGTGGATGTGTTGGGAAGAAGACATTTTGCTTTTGAGCTGGAGCTGTGGGTCTTGGTTGATATTGTTGGTGATGGTATTGTTGAGGATGAGCCGAAGGAACTGGATGTTGTTTCGGTTGCTGGTTGAACTGGTAGTATTGTTGTTGTTGCTGTTGTTGTTGTTTTTGTTGTTGCTGAAACGAATTTTGCTGTTGAAAGTTTTGTTGATACTGTGGAGGAGGTGGAGGAGGAGTTGTAGCTGGTGGTCGTTGATACTGTTGTTTGGGATAACTCTGAGGATTTGAAGCAGGTCCTTGATTATAGAAAGGCCTCTGTTGCGGTTGATGTTCGTAATGTTGCTGCTGCTGCAGCGGTTTTTGCTGATTTTGTTGGAAGTTTTGGAAATTTTGATGAACCTGGGGTAACTGTTGCTGTTGTTGTTGTTGTTGTTGTTGTTGTTGTTGGCTTTGATGTTGTGGTTGAGTTTGATGTTGTAATGGCAATTGAGGTCTGAAAGCAGTTAAAGCCTGTGCTTCCGGCAGTTGTTGCTGTTGAATTGCTGGCTTATACTCCCTTTGACTATTTTGATTTTGATTCTGATAGAATGATCCCTGGAAAGATTGATAATTATCTGCTCCAGTACCACGTGCACTACTAAAATCAGCTCGAACATTTGCTGTTGGAGAAGGTCCTGAATTAACTGGTACTGCTACAACAGACCTCTGAATAGATTCTGCATTATGTTCTTCTAATTCATGACCCGATTGGGATTTATCTTCTGATCCGAAAGTCACATGAATCCCACTGTTACTATGGAATTTTTCAGAATCTGGATGAATAACTGTTCGTAAGGTAGTTGTTTTCAATGGCGGAATTGGAGTAACAATACTTGGATAATGAACGATTTCTTCACTTTCATCAGTAGAAGCTTCGTTCCCACTTAAAGAAGCAATTGGTTCGTCAAGCTGAAGTTTATTGTTTTCGTCTTTCTTGTATTTGACATAGTAAACGTGAACTTTCTCCTTTTTCTTTTTTTGAACGATGGGTTGAGGTTGCAGAGTTGGGAGTGTTTCATTGCTGTCCTTGATGATAATTTCTATTATTGGTTCAGGAGCTTCAAAGTATTGTGGATATTGGGAAAATTGACTGTAATCAGGCAGATGGTTTGAGGTGTCAGGTAGAGAATATTGTCCTGAAAGAATGAAAAGGAAATTTCAAAATATATTTACGAGTATGATTGGTGGAAAATAAAACTCACCAATAGCACTTTGACCATTATATACACCATCTGGTGAGTAGAAAGCTCTAGCATCTGAATAGCCTTGTCTTCGGTTAGCAAAATCAAGACTGTACGAGTAGCCTGGATATCCCAAATTAGTTAACGTTCGTTTTCCTCTATTCTCACCTAGACTTTTTGCCGATCTAGATGTTTTATTTGTTGACACTTTGACAGGACTGCTTTTACTTGGTTCCTTTTTGGCAGTTGCAATTGATATGAAAATCACAAGAACCTGGAAAAAAATTAAAGAAAGTTGTTGTTTGATTCTGGTGTTTCATGTTAAATATACTTAAACTATTTTTATTACATATATTATTTTCTAATAAAGAAGTAAATTTTTAGATACTCCTGACTACTTCGCACTTTCTATTTTAACTTCACACTATATCTTACATCTTCATTGCTAAAATACTTTATAGCCTTGAACCATAAGAGCAAGTACGATCCAGACGTGTATATTATTTTAAATCTTTTAAACTATTAGCACCGTGCTTCGCCGGATGTCATTAATTGCAGATTTGCATTATTTTCTTTAAACCATCAACAACAACTCAATTGATATAAAATTGACAAAAGCATTGACAATGATTTTACTCTTCAACAAGTCGTTTCATAAAACAAACGCATGTACCAATCTACTTTTCACTATTTTTAATAAATTTAAATGTAATGCTACTCTTGGTAGTTGATACAAAAAAAAATAAAAGAAAAACAAATTGAATTTAGATTTCTGTCAATATCTTCTATTGACATGTTTGACACGTTCTAAGTTTTGTCTCTCTCCTTTGATAAATATACACTGAACACTGAACAGTGAACACTGCACCTTTACTTTCATTGTTTGGTTTTTACAAGGTAAACTTTCTTTAGACGTGACGAGTTTAAAAAGGCCATAATGTGCTTTTCGTGACGAAAGGTATATCTATCATATCTATAACCTATTTGGTTGGAAATGATAAGGTTTGTTAAGGCTATGTAAATAAGTTCCACCTTAAAATATACAACACACATTTTTTTTTTTTTCAAATATAAATTTCATTAATAATAATTAATTATGGTTAAACAGACGACTGTATAAAATATGATTGAAAGCTCAAATGTTATATGTACCTTCGCACCTTCGCTGTGTGACGAAATCAAAAATAAATTTCACTTTTTGTCTTAAATTCATATAGTACTCATCGTGTGGATATTTATAGCTAGATGAATAAGTTTTTAATATCGAACATGAATGCATTTTCTATTGGAATGTTTTTACTGATATAATTATATCGTGAATCAAGTTGTAACCATTGTTTAACACAGACTAGATTTTGTGGAACAATTGAAACCTATGAATAATTACGATGTGACAAAAAAGAGTAATGGATTTTTGAGCCTCTTCAAATTGTAATCTTTTAATAAAAATTAATAAAATGTGAATATTACGTATTTAACTAATTGATCATTGAAAAACAAGAGTTTTTCATTAGCAACATAACTCAATATCTATTGAGTTCCTCGCATCATAAATATTATTGTTTTTAGTTCAACGTCAGAATCAACATAACAATAGGTTTATTATTTATTATTATCAGTTGATGCAGTTCGGTTCAGATCTGTCAGATTTTACAAATTATTTATTAAGTTTTTCACAGCTTGTTTGAAAAACTGATATCTCTAACACTAAGTGAAGATTTATTTTCTGAAAGACCCCTTTTCTATGATATTTTTTTGTGATTTTTAATGCTAAAGAAGTTTCTCTTTCTGAAGAAGATTAAAAAAAATTTATTAGAACATCATTGATGCAAGTTGCCAGTGTTATCATATCACTATTTATTTAAACTTTCTGACATTTTAATAAACAATTTTGAATTTTCATCGATCAATTACAAAAAAAGAAGTCATGGCTGGTCGTTAGCTTAGCTGCTAAAAAAAGTTCATCTTGGATGGGTCTAAGTCCAAATGAAGAACAAATAAAACACTATTTTTTTCAGATTCTTATTTTCATCCTATATTTTCATACTATTTCAAAAAAAAAAAAAAACTTAAGAAAAAAAAAAATCAAAAAATAATAGAATGGATTTAATGTTGTATGTTTTTCCTTCATTTTTAATAAATTTTTATTCATTTTAGGTAATTTTTTTAGAAAACTGGGCTCCCATGCAATTATTTTCTTGTCTGATTTCAACCTACCATGCCCTAAATTTTTGTGAGATTCAACGGGAATCACCTTATATTCAAATTAAAATGACTATATAAATTAAACGCTTACAGCGCCAGTAGGGGATGAAAATATCCCATATCCCATTAAAACGACCACCCTTATGTACATATTTAAATCTGAAGTCTGAAAAAAATTCTAACAGCTAACAGTTTTTAAAGAAATTAAAGGTGTATTCCCTTACTTTAAAACTCTGTACGTTTCTGAATTTCTACACACTTTAATTTTTTTTATATGACTTTGACAGACTTGTGTAGAAATTCACATAAATGCACAGAGTTTCAAAGTAAAGGTATATTGAACCATATTCTAATATAAATTAAAAAGACCCCATTTCAAAAACACCAAAGAGGCAATACTGCTGAATTCAGCGTCCTTAATGTCGGCTTTTCACAAGTCAATTTTTGCATTGCATCACAGCCTTCCGGGGAAAATGTAAATTTGACAAAGCCACAGGTGACTATAATCGCAATCAGTGTTGTGCCGGTTTTTTACCGTTTTTTTTACGTGTAAAAAACTCGATGTAAAGAACTTGAAATTTACCTGTAAAAAACCCACTGACGTAAACAATGGCAAAAAACAAAATCAATCAATGTGATATTTTCTGTGTTTATTTATTACACAAAAATAAAAATTAAATGTCATTGAATTCTTTTAAGTTTTAAATACTTTTAGTAGATGGCAGAATGAAAAACATATGTACATATTTTTAAATTGATAGAAGTTAAGGAATAATTAGGTACATTAAATTTGGTCATCATCGTCGTCATCTAAGTCCAGAGGAAATGCCTCATTTCGTTTGCTATTTAAGGTAAAACATGTAAACATGTATTAATTTCTTCGACCTCTCAAACGTTAGACGATTTTGAAGAGGAGTATGGATTTGCGCTCAATTTGAAAAAACTCTTTCAATTTGGGCCGGTGAGGCACGCATATTTAATAATTTCAAAGCCAATTTGGAACGGAAAGGTTTCCGTGTTTCATTTCTGCCGTGCTCCAAAAAATATTAGCTTTCTCTATATCTTTTTCATAGAGCACTTCAAAAAGCCTACTTTTGTGCTTAAAATTATGCCAATTTTCAATGCTCTCCTCTTTTAAATTTTTAGGAAGAAAGTTGTTGATGGTATACTTATTTGGTCATTTGTTAGAATTTCTTTATCAAAAAAGGGTGCAAATAATATGCAGTTAGAGGATACTCATTCCATTGCCATATTATGATGATGTTCCACTTTCTTCTGCATCTTGGCTCTAAATTTTGCATGTATTTCCAAAATCAACCCTTTTTGAGCAGCTTCTGCTAAGATGCTGTAGGGCTTTGACAGAAATTTATCAATTCGCATATAGGATCTCTAAACAAAAGCTTGACTTTGAATGGTAATATGTCAAAATAAATGGACATGTTACGTTTTTTACCGTTTTTTACATTTCATACACTTTATTTACCATTTTTTACCGTTTTTTACACAAAAAATGTAAAAAACAGTTTTCTACACAAAATCGCCCATCAGTGCGCAATCCCCAAAGTTAAAGTCTGCCAAAAAAAATAACGAACAAAAATAATATTGTGAAGTTTTGAGAATGTTGTGGAAAGCATTATTGTGTGTTAAACCCACGGGAACCATAGTGTGCGAGTGTGTTGAAATTTATAAGTGAAATTAATTTTTAATCGATGTGATTTCAGTCACCCGTTTAAATGATGTGGTTTTGCGGCAAGTCACACGACTCGGAGAAACAACATAAATCATAAATCATTAACATCAGCCATTTTTAAACGTTTAAAAACTAGAGGCAAAAATTGTTCCAAAGAGGTTTTGAGTTTCTAGTTTTGAACAATTCAGAATTATTATCGAAAGTTTTGATATCTAAACTACTTTTTTGGACAAAATTCGGAATTCATAAAACCATAAGTATCTAGTTTTACAACTATTATTATATTTTGATCAAAAAATAAAAAAAAAAAATAGCAAACAATACTCGTAAATCAACCAGAATGTCAACAAATAAATCAAAAACTATTGAATAATTTTCAAAAAGACATAGGAATGTCGTATTCCGTGAATTCAGTTCTGTTTTATCTAGTGCGGGAATTCGGAAATTACTACAGTTTGATGGTAAGTTCAACTCTCAATAGTTTTGTCAAACAAAAATCAACTGGTGCAAAAAAAAAAATTATTTTACGGCCAAAACTAGAAAAAGTTTGACAACCTAAACGAATTCAATTCGAGAAGTGGAATAATACCGATTTTTTTTTGTAAAATTGCTTTAATACATTTTTAAGTTTTAAGTTAAGTTTTTAAAAAACTATTTACATTTCGAGTCTTGCAAATTGTGAATAATGTGGCTTAATGTGTTGAATTTCGTGAAAATTTGGCGGTGGTGTACCAAATTGATTATGAAGTGTTATAAATTTATACTATATTACAAAATTTTTAAATTTCTAAAAAAACTAGAACTAGAAAATATTTTTTGTTTCATGAAAGACTACGTCAAGAAAGGTGGTAAGAATCTTTGAATTAGAAACACCATACAAAAATCACCGCAAAAGCCTTGTACAATGTACAATTTAAGTACCTTTTGTACATCAGATTTATTTCATTTCCATAGTGAAATAAAGCCCCAATTTTGAGGTTTAATATAAATTTTTGTCAGCTATTTTGTTCTTCAAGTGGAATCAATTGCTGAAGAGCAAAATAACTACAATACATGTCTTTTAGCTGTAGACAATTTGTACCTACAAGTTCCAATGCAATTATTTGTATGATGGTGTGTAATATTATTTTATTTTCGAAATTAAACTTAAATAAAAAAAAAAAACAAATTGGGGTAATATTTCATTTTTGAAAAAAAAAAAATACATATTGGTTATTTACCCTCTATTTTTAATTATTGTAACTTATGTTACATGTATGTATGTATGCTGATGATGTTAAAGTATTTACAGCAACATCTTCACTTGCTGATTGCATGTTAATTCAGTCAGATATCAACAATTTTCTCAAATGGTGCGACTACAATCATCTTGAGCTGAATTACTCGAAGTGTAAAATTTTTCATGTATCTAGATCTTTGTCTCCCATTGATTTTAAATATAAATTCCATAATGTTAGTCTTCTTAGGGAAGATGAAATAAATGATCTTGGCGTGATTTTTGATTCAAAGCTTGATTTCAGATCTCATGTTGATTATATAGTTTCTAAAGGAAATTCGCTATTAGGTTTTTTGAAACGGAACTCCAAAGATTTTAAGGATGCCTATACTTTGAAGACCATATTTATGTCTATAGATTTACCGGTTTTGGAATATTGTTGTGTAGTCTGGTCGCCTTTTTACGAAAATAATATTCTGAGAATTGAAAGAGTTCAAAAAAGATTTACTCTTTATGCATTACGCAAACTTAATTGGGTTGGGTCTTTGCCAGATTATAAATCAAGATGTTCACTTATTGACATAAAAACGCTTAAATGTCGAAGGCAAGTCCAATGCATTTTGTTCGTTAAGGATATTTGTGATAATCGAATAACCTCTAGTGAGCTGCTTTCACTAATGCCTCTTTATGTTCCATCAAGAGTTTTTCGCAACAGAAATGAGTTATTTTATGCTCCCCTTCATAGAACCAATTATGGTCTAAATGAACCAATAACACGTTCTCTAAATCTGTTCAATACGGTTTATAATGAAATTGACCTTAACATGAATAGAGATTGTTTTAAGAAAATAATTCTTCAAATATGTAATTAATTAATTAGTTTATTATAATTTTAATTTATTACTAGCTCTTGTAAATATGTATAAATCTTTTTATCTTTATTATTTTTGTTAATTTTGTAATCAGCAGATCTTCGAATCAATTGATGAAATAAATAAATATAAATATATACGTATAAACATTAGCCTAGTTCTTTTACTTTGAAACTCTGTGTATTTGTGTGAAATTCTACACAATCTGTCAAAGTTCATATAAAAAAAATCAAATTTGTAGAAATTCACACAAATCCACATATAGTTTCAAAGTAAACGAATACACCTGTTGTCAAAACAAATTGGGTCCCTATTTCATTTATTTTTGGGACTTTTTTTCGTTTTGTTGTTGGCAATTTTCATTTTAACTTCAGGGATCCTATTTACTGGGGTTTAATTTAGCTGGCCCAATTCCTGCTCAAAAGAACAATTTATTTAACTCCGCAGCTATTTTTTGTGGTGATAAATTGTCTCGTGCCCGTTTGTTGTATTATTTTCGCGAGACGTACAAAATCTGTTTTGATTGAAAATAAATCAAAACAACAATTAAAATTCGCATTTTTTGAACCAAACGTCATTTTTAAATTTCTTTTTTCTAAGGAAAACATAGTGTCCGTGAAGTTAGCATATCAAGTGTTAGCATATCAATTTTTTTTTGGAGTTCTCATCGCATGCAACATAGTTCTATAGTTCCTCATACTTTTCCAAAATAGTTCTGTTCAATTTCACCGTAAAAACGGATTTCAAAAAATGAGATGCTAACTTCCCGTAGCATATCAATTATTGAAATGTCAAATGAAAATATTTTTTTTAGATGTAAGAAACATTCCTTAAGAGTTCCTCATACCTTAAAATAATTGTTCCGTTATATTCAGACCTAGAAAAAAATAAAACTAAAAAAATTATTCTAATAAAAAAATTAAAAATGGTATGGAAAAATCAACTGAATTTCACAAATAAAAGAAAATTCAATATCATCAATGATCTAAATGCATAGACTTTATGCATATACAATATAATCCAGTAACTTTTTATTTCTAATACTTTTCTAACGTACATATATTACGGTTTTTTTTAAATTGTTATATGTAATTTTCACAATTATTGCCAACGACCTTGATATGCTGGCATTTTTTTACGAGTTCCAACTCAATTATCATTTTATTCAGATAGATCTAATGTGTTTACAATATAAACCGAAGAGTTCCCGTTTCTAACATTTTTCTAACAAAAGTTATGATTTTTTTAAAATTAAGGCGATTTGCCATGAATTTTGGAAGTAGACCTTGGTTCGACCTTGATATGCTGGCATTTTTTTACGAGTTCCAACTCAATTATCATTTTATTCAGATAGATCTAATGTGTTTACAATATAAACCGAAGAGTTCCCGTTTCTAACATTTTTCTAACAAAAGTTATGATTTTTTTAAAATTAAGGCGATTTGCCATGAATTTTGGAAGTAGACCTTGGTTCGACCTTGATATGCTGGCATTTTTTTACGAGTTCCAACTCAATTATCATTTTATTCAGATAGATCTAATGTGTTTACAATATAAACCGAAGAGTTCCCGTTTCTAACATTTTTCTAACAAAAGTTATGATTTTTTTAAAATTAAGGCGATTTGCCATGAATTTTGGAAGTAGACCTTGGTTCGACCTTGATATGCTGGCATTTTTTTACGAGTTCCAACTCAATTATCATTTTATTCAGATAGATCTAATGTGTTTACAATATAAACCGAAGAGTTCCCGTTTCTAACATTTTTCTAACAAAAGTTATGATTTTTTTAAAATTAAGGCGATTTGCCATGAATTTTGGAAGTAGACCTTGGTTCGACCTTGATATGCTGGCATTTTTTTACGAGTTCCAACTCAATTATCATTTTATTCAGATAGATCTAATGTGTTTACAATATAAACCGAAGAGTTCCCGTTTCTAACATTTTTCTAACAAAAGTTATGATTTTTTTAAAATTAAGGCGATTTGCCATGAATTTTGGAAGTAGACCTTGGTTCGACCTTGATATGCTGGCATTTTTTTACGAGTTCCAACTCAATTATCATTTTATTCAGATAGATCTAATGTGTTTACAATATAAACCGAAGAGTTCCCGTTTCTAACATTTTTCTAACAAAAGTTATGATTTTTTTAAAATTAAGGCGATTTGCCATGAATTTTGGAAGTAGACCTTGGTTCGACCTTGATATGCTGGCATTTTTTTACGAGTTCCAACTCAATTATCATTTTATTCAGATAGATCTAATGTGTTTACAATATAAACCGAAGAGTTCCCGTTTCTAACATTTTTCTAACAAAAGTTATGATTTTTTTTAAAATTAAGGCGATTTGCCATGAATTTTGGAAGTAGACCTTGGTTCGACCTTGATATGCTGGCATTTTTTTACGAGTTCCAACTCAATTATCATTTTATTCAGATAGATCTAATGTGTTTACAATATAAACCGAAGAGTTCCCGTTTCTAACATTTTTCTAACAAAAGTTATGATTTTTTTAAAATTAAGGCGATTTGCCATGAATTTTGGAAGTAGACCTTGGTTCGACCTTGATATGCTGGCATTTTTGTACGAGTTCCAACTCAATTATCATTTTATTCAGATAGATCTAATGTGTTTACAATATAAACCGAAGAGTTCCCGTTTCTAACATTTTTCTAACAAAAGTTATGATTTTTTTAAAATTAAGGCGATTTGCCATGAATTTTGGAAGTAGACCTTGGTTCGACCTTGATATGCTGGCATTTTTTTACGAGTTCCAACTCAATTATCATTTTATTCAGATAGATCTAATGTGTTTACAATATAAACCGAAGAGTTCCCGTTTCTAACATTTTTCTAACAAAAGTTATGATTTTTTTAAAATTAAGGCGATTTGCCATGAATTTTGGAAGTAGACCTTGGTTCGACCTTGATATGCTGGCATTTTTTTACGAGTTCCAACTCAATTATCATTTTATTCAGATAGATCTAATGTGTTTACAATATAAACCGAAGAGTTCCCGTTTCTAACATTTTTCTAACAAAAGTTATGATTTTTTTAAAATTAAGGCGATTTGCCATGAATTTTGGAAGTAGACCTTGGTTCGACCTTGATATGCTGGCATTTTTTTACGAGTTCCAACTCAATTATCACACAAACACAATATACCCAATATAAGTATTAAGCTTTAACTACATTGGCCATTTTTTGCAAAAGTACAGAAGTAAAAATATTTTTTTTCCTTCTAGCGCAGTTGATTCGTAAAAAATTTTAGACAAAATGTTTTTTAAACCAAAATTCAAGCGTTCTGCATAATTTTTTTTAGTTTTCTAGTCGGAAAAACTATCACAAAATCAAATTCCAAATTTTCGCTTTTGCACTTTTTCACATTTTGGCTTTTGTAGTTGAGGCTTTACAATTGAAGCAACATATTGTTACTAAAATATGATTTCGGATTTACACGATAACTTTGAAATCATCGATAAATCGGAAAACAGATACCCAAAATAAGTATTACAGTTGAAGCAACATGCTGCCAGGGCATATGGCTAAGATCAAAGTGTAGTATCTGCATTTAATTATTTTAAATATATATATATGTACATATTTAGTAATTAATTATTTTCGCTTTTTACTCGATTTCATGATCAATTTTTTAAAACTTTGCTTGTTGACGTCATGTATTAATTTATTGTATTAATGTAAAAGTAAAAGTAACCGTGTGATATTAAAAAAAAACTGTGTTTGTTATTGGCCTAATATGATTAAACTATAAGATCTGAAAAACAGACTTACGGTACCAAGACTTCTTTTAAGAATTATATTCTATTTAGGAACAAAACCTGGATTTTTGCTTTAAAAAATAAAAAAACGGCGTGTACTTTCATAAGTTTAACAAATTTGTCTTTTATCCTGATTTATGCTAAATGAAAATCATAAGAATCCAATATAACTAAAGTTGAGTATTTTTATAAATCGAATTTGATTATTTGTTTGCGCGTATTCATAGTCGTTATTTAACGGTAGTAAATAAATTTTATGAAATTAATTTTATGGAGTTGTATCTCGTAAAAAAATGCCAGCATATCAAGGTCGAACCAAGGTCTACTTCCAAAATTCATGGCAAATCGCCTTAATTTTAAAAAAATCATAACTTTTGTTAGAAAAATGTTAGAAACGGGAACTCTTCGGTTTATATTGTAAACACATTAGATCTATCTGAATAAAATGATAATTGAGTTGGAACTCGTAAAAAAATGCCAGCATATCAAGGTCGTTGGCAATAATTGTGAAAATTACATATAACAATTTAAAAAAAACCGTAATATATGTACGTTAGAAAAGTATTAGAAATAAAAAGTTACTGGATTATATTGTATATGCATAAAGTCTATGCATTTAGATCATTGATGATATTGAATTTTCTTTTATTTGTGAAATTCAGTTGATTTTTCCATACCATTTTTAATTTTTTTATTAGAATAATTTTTTTAGTTTTATTTTTTTCTAGGTCTGAATATAACGGAACAATTATTTTAAGGTATGAGGAACTCTTAAGGAATGTTTCTTACATCTAAAAAAAATATTTTCATTTGACATTTCAATAATTGATATGCTACGGGAAGTTAGCATCTCATTTTTTGAAATCCGTTTTTACGGTGAAATTGAACAGAACTATTTTGGAAAAGTATGAGGAACTATAGAACTATGTTGCATGCGATGAGAACTCCAAAAAAAAATTGATATGCTAACACTTGATATGCTAACTTCACGGACACGAAAACATATGTGAACACTTTTTTCGCACGTAAACGTAAACATTGCACTATTGTACGCTCAACCTATGTGCTATTTTTTTTTTAAATGAAAATTGTTGTTTGCAAGATTGTGAAAAGAAGGATATTTAAATGCGAGATTCTTAATTCAGTCCCATTGAAATGTTACAAAATTTTGACCGAACTTCGCATTTCAGATATAGAACGACGTTTTTTTACCCCCATTTTTGTTTATAACTTAAATTAAATTAGACTAAAGAAGTAATTACAAAGTTTGAATAAATTCGATCAAGCTAATAAAAGGAAATACGCGAAGAAAAAATATTTATGAATTTTCATGTGAATTTCAAGCCATAACATTAAATTAAATCTTCAAAGTATTTAAATGAAAAACTTTTTTGTTCGATTAAAAGACTAATCATTTAATCCGCTAATATTGAAGAAACTCTTTTTTCGAGTGCTATACGAGCATACAAATTGAAATAAAAATAATGATATTGTACCGGGTCATTATTTTCATCATCGCATAAATTGCAACTTACAAACGACCACGCAATATTTAAAAAAAATAATTACAAGACCGGGAAACAATGTCGGTTCATACATAACTCTTTATATATTTTCCCCATAAACATTGATAAACAAGTTGCAGTAAAAAATAATAACAAAAAAACAAAAACAAAACAAAACCTCGCATTGTAACACCCTAGAGGCACACTTATGACAATCGACAAGTCACTCTATTCGCCTCATCGACTTGCCATATCTTGCAAACGCGCTAGTACTCATGACGCAACTATACATATACACAGCATTCAAACAATCTCTCACCTCCAGTATCGGCACACTTCCTGTTCAAAAAACCGACCACCTTATTCGATTGCATAAGCCGCAATTTTTGCTAATAAATATCACCAAGCAAATAATATATAAGTTGCAACGAAAAAAGGACTTAAAACCATATAGCGTGCTTGTAATGTATTGTAGTAGCTTATAGCGATGATGGCAGCATCTGCAGAGGGGCGATTAACCTGTTAAACCACTGTGCGCACCCCGTAAAGTGCTCATCTTTGGTGCAACAACAACATCAGCTGTTGCTGCAGCAGGTTGCATCTTCCAGAAGAAAAGTGAAAACCACTCACTTTTCCTTCTGTTTCATTGGCTTGGGTTACAAGCGTGCAGTTCGGTTCATTAGCATGCATTTGACTCTTCGCCGCCCCCGGGTTACATAAGGCCTAAACTCTGATGTACATAAGAAAAATAAGATCGGAATTAACCGTCTATTTGGCCTGCAGAGATGTCTTGCAACCTTTGCAGTGGCATACGATGAGATGTCGTCGTTGTACTTAGTCAGATGTGCTGAAGGTTTTATAGGTGCAGGTGCGGTACGCTGTATCTGCGCGCAAGTCTGTTTGTTGACAATGGGATGGAGAAAGAAGCATTATGATGGCGAAATAGATAGCAAAACCACAAATATATTTTGCTCCTTTCTGGGGCAGCTATGATCCCCTCGCAAACTTAATTGGATCACGAGTAGTATGGTTATTATACCTGAAATCGTTGGCTCAAAAAAAAAATAAAATGAAAAGATAATGATACCTACAACAATGGGTAACTTGAAACTTATGCCTGCCCCGAAGTATGTTTGCTTGTATCCGTGCACAACTTCATGAAATTGGATCTGGGTAAAGAGTGTTAATTGAGATACAGTTTGAGTCTATTAATATCATTAACATCAACTTCATATATCTTAAGAAATCATACCTATTATAATAGTTTTGAAGAAATATTGTTTTTGTATGGAGATTGTTTATTAATTTCTGTTATGTTTATTTATTTTTCGAAACGTTTAAACACCATGAGCAATGTTAAAAACTCTTTTGGCAAAGGTATGTATAAAATGGTTTATTTTACATCCATTTATGATAGCTTCGCTATACTTTGATGCAGACAAATTTTAAGAGTATTCATTTTTTTGAGAATTTATGTAGCTACAGGTTTGATTTTCAAATTATAGGAACTCTGTTTCAAGTGACAGTAAATTTGACAGCTGTGAAAGATGATTTGTCCCAGTAATTTTTCCATTTAACCATGGATGTGATTCTTCTTCTTCGGCGCGGCGTGTAACTCATCCAATGAGCGTTATTCTGTAATAGATTTGTTCGTTTACTTACCAAAACTGTCAATTTCTACCAATTGTTAATTAAATTTTTTTTTATATGAACTTTGACAGGACTTTGGAATAGAATTGGTATAAATTGCCCATATATTCGTGGTGGCATAGACAAGCCATCTGAAAAAGCTCCAGAAAAGAGTTCAGAAGTGGAAAAAAAAAGTGATAAACAAAGTTAAGGCTCTCCCAAACCAACGCGAAACATTCGGAACGACGACTTAACTTTCTCCCGTAAAATTGTTAGTGACACTCATATCGATGGGGAATTTTGGCAGTTTCTTAATAAAGCCACGAGGAGGCTATATCCATCTTTCCGGCGATTTTTTTTGAGTCATATGCTTTATTGGCTGGACTACTGGCTCACATATGTAGTTAATTTCTTTCTTTTAAATCAGATGAATAGATCTTAACTATTCAGATTTTAAAACCACAGTTTGATCGCACATATAAGAGCCAGTTCATGCGACCCAGTCGTGAAATTTATTTTATATTCAGCATGTCAGCGACATGATTTTATATCGGTTCGTTTAATTGCCATAAGCTGTCAATTTCTACTACTTTTAGTCCGAAGATCTCTCAATGTTTATGTAAAAGAAATAAAATTGATTGAAATTGGCAGTTTTTCGAAGCAAACAAACAGAACATCTATTTGATGGTAGTACACTTGAGGTCTGTTCGCTTACTTGCCCGAAACTGCCAGAATCTAACAGATTAATTTTTTTAGATGAACTTTGACAGTCTTTCGGGTTAAAAATGGTATAAATGGGTAGGTTTGGGGAGTTTTTGGTTTGCTCTTAAACTTAATAAAAGAACTGCTATATTGACATTATTTTTGTTTAAACATATATACAAATAAACGTGCCACCTGCAATGGGCTGGACATATGAATAATGCTTATCTACAAAAAAATGCAATTGGGTCATAAAAATTTATATGGAGAAATCCAAAATAAAAAGTAATAAATAAAAAAAACAACATTTTCAAGGTTAAATTCACAAAATTGCTCGGAATTTGCCTTATTGCCAGAAACCAAGTTTCCCAGCCAGCCTTAAAATAGTGTCTCTTTTTCTTGAAAACGATAATTTGAATGAAAGTTTCACAGTTTGTTATGAGCATGGACAAAAATAAGAAAATTATTTTAGTAAAAATCCGTCCACTGCCCCACCCATTTTTCTTATTTTTTGGTTACTAGGAAACATCCTTAATTATAAAAAGAAAGTATTTTTAATAAAACCCTCCAACTTTTCTTATTTTTAATGCAAAAAAATCGAAAACAGTTGATGGTGATCTGGCCTTGCCTATCTTATGTTTTAAAAGCCTGATTATCAAGGATGAGGTCTTGAAATGAAGGTAAATATCCTACATAAACTGTGTCAAGATTAAGGTATTTAAATTAAAGGCTACATACCAAGCTCCTCTAAAATGTATCGCCTTCGTAAATTTCAGTTTAAAGTGCTGGAATTTTGGAAAATTCTATACGAGCGGTAAATAGGTGTGTTCTTTTACTTTTAAACTTTGTCCATTCGTTTGAATTTCTAAACAAAAGTCTGTCAAATTTCACATAAAAAAAAAATGTGTAGAAACTCAAAAAAATGCACTTAGTTTCAAAGTAAAGTAAAACATCTAATATGATAATTGATAATTGTTGTATTACGCCAAAGAAGAAACGCGCGTACCTGAGTACACACACCATTTTTTTAACAGAGGTTTACTTTTACAAATTGGAAACTGACAGTAAAGTTTACGGCGGAAATAAGATATGAAACGCATATTTTTCCATTTAATTATATTTAGAGAAACAGCGATATTAGGTGTGTCTTTTTGCAACCCTGGTGTCAGTTGGCTGAAAAAAACGACAAAGGGGATTAGCGACGCCATCACAAAAAAAAAAAACATGGAGTTTTCATACAAACTATCGATAACATGTATGTAATTCACGCCGGTAATATAGTTTTTCGGCGGGCTTAAGTTAAGCCCCGAGAATTCTCTGGGAGTAAGCCCGCAGGGGATTAGTTGTTGTTGCATTTTACATGTAAATTTTTTAGCCCTACGTCGTTTTTTTCATCCAATTCGCCCTGGGCTTGCAAAAAAGCACGCCTATTATCAGAAATGAAAGAACTTTAAAAAGATGCCGGAGCGCAGAAAAATTATCTAAAGTTCTGAACGTGTTCAACTCAAGCATTCAATACATACTTCAAAATGAAATTAAGTTAAATTCAAACTATATATACAAAATACAAAAAGAACAGGTTCTTATACAACTACACAAAAGGAAGTTTATATTCAAAGATCAAAAGTACTTATTACACGCAACTGGGAATAATTTGGGATTTTCTGATAACAAAAAAAATTGTAATCTTTCGAAGATTGACTAATCCGAATTGCTTTGCATACCTTAACTGCTTCTGTGATTTGCTGCTTTAACAGTAAATGGATGATCAACCAGGGCGTTAATTTGAATCAAGAAATCAACAAACGATCTTCGGCACAAACCACTACGTACAATGCATGAACAGTTTTAAAAACCGTTCTTAAACCATCCCACATTCTCTCCCATTGCAGGGTTTAGAGGTTATGGTGAAACTGATTTGTTTTGATGCAAGTGTGGAAGCAAAATATGATTATCCTTTTGAACGCAACAAATTTGACAGTCCTATGTAATTATATCCCAATTTTTTTACATTAAAACTCAGTAGTGTGGAGTTACTTTACAAAATTTTTAATCTGCATTTTTGTTTTATTTTATTTTCCGCAGCTGACATTCTCATTATTTGGAAAATTAGCTTTCTGCCAATTTCAGAAATAATTGCATAGACACCAGTTTCCCTCTGTGCACATTTTTCAAGAAATAAATAAAATTTAATAATATCATAATGATAATTTATAAATTTGTACCCATAACTATATTTTCCATAAAGTAACCACAAGCACAATTACTTAAAGCACACCTTTTTAATTTAAAACTCTATCGAATCTTAAAATCGAAAGTATGATGCAACATCTTTTTAATCGAAAGAATTATATGAGTAAGACAAAACTCGTTTTAAAGAATTCAACATTGCTCACCATATTATTACATATGTATGTGCAGTTATGTAAATCATCATTTGCGGTTTTACTTTCTTTCATAGCCTTGAAGTTGGTACCTTTAGCTTTCCATTTTATTTTTTGACGTCAGATGATATCCGCGTGAGACCCATGACTTTATTTTTTTTTGTTGATAATCAACAAAAGTAAAAATACATCTGAATTGAAATCAAAATTATTTGTGTATCTATATATATAACAAGAAGATGAAGAAGGAAAGGTAATAAGTAAAATTGCCTCAAGATGAACTTTTACTTTCATTTAAATGGATTTTGTATTGTTCCCCTCTCAATTTAATAAGCTTGAATAAATTGTTAAGGTTTCAGCGCAACTTTTCGAGCCATGTGGGCAGCTGAAGCATTATACCTACAGACCAACCAGCATAAAAAGAATTATTTGTTTGAAAAAATAATTGCTTGTTTAACAAATAGCCGTATGTAACAATTAATAAAAATCATGAGGATTATTAATGTGTGCTACGGAGTCTTCGTGGAATTTATTTTCTTTCCATTTAGATCTCTAACTTTACTTTAGTTCAGAATAGTCTTTACGGAAAAATTAGTAAAAAGACAGTTATCCTCTACAGCAGGCTGTAGTTGATTAACAGTCGTGTTAACATACTTTTTCAGAGTTATTTTCCTAAAAAAAAATTCATTCATTCATAAAAAAAAACGCAACCATTTTTTTTACACCTACTGCCTCTGGCGAGGAAGTGAGAAATTCCACAAGAATATCTCTTAATTGTCATGAAAAATTGCCTTTCATCTTAACCTTTCTTCCTCGAAAGAAAATTGTTGGTACCCCTTCATTACTATCGACTTAATGCACGAACACATCAGGAGTATGTTTACCCGGTTACTTGTCCGTTTAAATACTTCTTTCCAAAACTATATAAACTCGAATATGTAAGAATGTTTTCTTACGAAAAAGCTTTGGTCTTTAATTTCTCTTCGATCAAACTTTCATTTAATTTTGTTTTGGCAAACAAGCCCATAAAGTGACAGCAAAAAAAATAACTTTTCCTTCAATTGGGTGTTGTTTTGATTGACAACCGAAATGAACCTATAGTGTTCGATTCATCAACAAACGAATTAATTCCACATGCGGAGCTGTCAACTCAATTGGATGTGTACTTAATTCTACGAGTATTTGTTTATAAACATTGAACGTTATGTCACGACGAACATTTTAAGCCATCATCATATATATCGTATAAGTCATTGTCCGTAGAACATACATGAGTATTTCTTCGAGGAAATACCACTGACGATGGTAAACTTTCTCTCAACGAGAGGAATTGTATATACAAACCAGTCCTGAGGGACTAATAAAACACGAATAGTCCCCCTACATACTTGCAAAAGCAAAAGTAATATACCGAACCGGCCTATAATCCGATTTATCAAACAATTTAAAATCCAAAAAAAAACACGAAGAATTTTTGTATTGTCTACGGGTTTTTTCGAAGAAATATTGCTTAATCCATTCGGATTCGATTAATAGTAAGTTGACTCTTGCCAATTAAGCCACTTTTACAAACTTGTGTATGCTTTATAACAATAAACAAACATATAACATCATGAATGAACTGTTGAAGTCGCCAACGATTATTCCTTCATTGCCTCCGCACCACCCGCCACCAATTCACTTCGACCATCCAAATCAAAAGAGCATCATGGCTCATCTTCTTCGATGCCAACACCACGAATAACAGATGTCCAAAAAAAAGTGAAAGGTATCTTCGGCGACGGCGGATCTGCCATGAAGTTATACTGAAGATGCTGAAGACTAACGATGGATGATGATGGTAAATATGGTAAAGTTATTTTTTTGTTGTTTACTCGTTAAAATGTGGCTCGTGAGAAAGAAGATTCCAATTTGACTTTTAACAATATTAACATCAAACGAACAAACATTAAGCAGCTGGTTAGCTTCGCTTAAATTTAGTTATACCCTAAGGATTTAATTTAACGTACTTCCTAGAGGAAAATAAAAATTTAAATTGTGGTAAATAAGGCGTGTATTTTGTACAATTAATTATACATATAGATCATGATGATGTAGAAAATTTTAATTCGGCTAACCCGGCTTGATATGCCATGATTTTTCTTCTTTTTTTTCTTTGGTAGATCTGAAACACAGATACCCCTCCACCTAATTTGTTCCTTCTAATTTATGACCTATTCGTTATTTTTCATAACTCAGTACAAAATTCAATAAGCGAACTATACAAACTATACCTTATAGATATGGTTGAAATTGGTATTATTTGTCCGTATTTATACTTTTGAAGAGGTTATAACTTCCATTTGACAACGCGGCATGAAAATAAAATATATTCATATAAAATTATTTGAATTTTTGATATTTCGATTTCTGCATTTTTTCACAGAAATATGTAAGATTGGTATCGGGCTTTTCATCACATAGACGCTGATTACACGAGTCAGTTGCGGTAGATTTATTAGAAAATTAACAGTAGTAATAATTAAAAATGTTTTTGGATCACTTTTTGTTTATATTTGCAGCCTATAAAAATTGTTTTACAACACGTAATTAAAAGTTTATAAGTTCTTCGTAAAATGATTTGATTTTAGGGATGAGCAATTAAAATATTCGGTGAAAAATCGATCACAAAATTTATCGAACCTGAAACATCGATGCTTTCTTTCTTTCTTTCTTTTTAATTTTGATAGTCAAATACGTTGAATTTACATCAAACCGTGTTTTTAATCGGCTGATTATGATATTCAATGATTAACGTTTCAAATTATGGACTGGAGACTTGAAACTGAAACTCTGTTGTATTTCAATTAAAAATTTCGAGAAAATTAAAAAAAACTGTAATCGTGATATGGCAGATACCAGTTCTTATGACCTAATTACTTAAATCAAAAAATCAATTTTCTCTTGTAAGAAATTAGCCGTGGAACGATGGGAATTGAAACAAATTTTATGAGTATTTTTTCCATTTTCTCAACCTTTCTCAACCAATTTTATCGATACGAGAGATACAGAACAAAATGTTGCGTTATAGAACATATATCTTGAAAACTATTACTCAAAACACCTTGAATTCAACTGTAAAATAAAAAAAAACAATGTTGGTAAAACTTGTTGAAAATTTCAAGTTTAATTAATTAATTAATAAGGGAAAAATGATTTGTTTGAATAGCCGTTTTTTATTTTGATATTATTTATTTTCCATATGGATCATCCTGCGAAGATACAAGAACCTCACAGTGGCGAGAATCAGCACGTTTGTTTTCGGATCATGAAACGTGGACCCGATAAAGAGCAGGTTCATGTGTTGTTGTTGTTGTTGTTATGTATGTTATTTGATGTTATGTATGTTATTTTGAAACGGCTAATAATATCTATAGCTACCTGGAGCATACATTTTTTCAATTTTGGTTTAAAATAAATTGCTCCAAATCTATCTAGACCATTATTTTTTAGGATTTGTTCTATACAATGTCAAATTAAAATTTTCATAAGTAATACGCCAAATTTTGAAGGACGGTAATAAACTCAGAGACCGAAAATATTAATTATTGAATTTACAATAATATTAACCAACACAGATAATGCAAAAATGTGTGGTTTTATAGGATCGGATATCTAGTAAGAACTAACGTAGACACTTTAATGGCGCTTTCAATTGACCCTTTAGAAGTCTTCTGAACCCTTCAAAAAAATTACAGCTCTTTTTCTGAATAGAAAAGAGAATGTTTTTCAGTTCAAATCGAAACCATAAATACTAATACAATCTTTTAGTTAAAATGTCACAATCACAAGGTTGATTTGTTATGGGTTGGTTTTTTTTTTTTTGTAATTATATAGGATAGCCTTCTGATAAAAATAAAAAAAAAAATTAAATGATAATTGATGCAAATGAATAGTAAAAGTAAAATCAATTGCTTCTTGTAAATTCTTACTAGCCTTGTGGATAATTTTTTGAATTTATTCAGAACCAATCAAGTTGTTCTTGCCTGTTCGATTGGAGAAATGTCTTCCGGATTAACTATTGAAAAATCCGTAATATGATTTACTTTGATACTTTACCAAACAAACTAAACACGCACTATACTTTTTTTGTATAACAAAAAAGTATCAAACTATTATAATCTTCTACGAGCGTCTCTAAATGTTTTTTTTTTTTTTTTTTTTTATTTCATTGGTTTTTATTTGTGACAACTTTTTTTTGCTGTAGAATTTGTGGTGCATTTGGCCTTGAGTCAAAGAAAATCCAATGTAGGTAGGTATAATTTAAACAGATTTAGTGGACATTTAATCATAAGGTCAATTCATCTAAGTTTATATTATAAAAATAATGAATTTTATCGAGCAAAATCGGAGTATATCATAGCCTTGATATGAGCTTGTCCAGTGAAGACATTATAACTGGGATTTATTTGACAATGTTTGTAAAAATTTAGGCTAACCTTTATTGTTGTTTATTGTTATTTTTGTTTAAGACAAAAAGAAATACGAATATTTCAAAAATTTTATGGTTTACGGAAGATTACTGCAAATTATGTTATTATAAGACTTAATAGAAGGAATTAAGCAATTGGAAATTTCAATACACAAGCTTAATTTTATGTGAAATTAATTATGTTTTTTATTCAAATAAATTGATTTGATGTTAGAGATTAAGTTTATAAAACAAAACTTGTTTAAGATTTGTTATGTAGACTTTATTTAAAGCATTTTTTTATAACCTAAATATAACTAATATTATACTATACCTATATTAATTTTCTATCAACTTAATTTATAAGGCATACGATTAACTGTATTCATTTTTGGTTATTTAGGAAGATTGTCTGCAAGTATGTATTGGTAGGATTCAGGAACATTTTTTGTAAATCTCTTATGCACTTCTGATAACAAATACAAAATACTGACAATTTCCCAGCTCGAAATGAAAAAAAATAGTTGTACTTTTTTATATTTTGATATTTCAAATTAAATTTTTAAATATCTAATTTATCAGACCAAAATTAAATTTTTTGCTCAATGTTTTAAGCATTTTCCTGAAACTGTTCAATGCTTAGTTTAAATTTAGTTCGCAGAATTACACTGCCTATACGCAACCTAAAAAAAAGTATTTTTCACAAGCAATTTCTTTCCAAGGAAGTGACAAATTCTGCAAGAGTATAATATTGTCATTAGAAAATAGGGATGGGTGAAAGTTTTGGGTCACTTGGTCTTGGTTCTCCACAAGTTCTCGTGCCACCAAATTTATTTTTTTTATGTAGATTATGATAGCATCACAAAACCTTTTTAAACTTATGAATAAATTTTTCTTTTAATAATTTATGTTATTTATTAATTTATTATGTATATTTATAAACCAAAATACTGTAGGTAAAACTTTAATCCTGAGCCAATTTATAATTTGAAACCATAGGAGTAAATACGTACGTTCATTTCATTCGTGAATTTTGTTTCTTATAATGTTTAAAATTTTTATTTGACAACATCTAAAAAAGCAGAGAATTTTTATTTTGTAAATAAAAAAAAAATCAATTAATTCAATAATATACACCTTAGATACTAGAGTACACGATGTGACATGATCGTGCTACACGACAATTGCCTTGTAGCACGGAGGCAAATTTAATATGGCACGCTTTTCTAATTTACATTATTTTAGTTCAAATAAAGCCAATTTTGCCAAAATTTGATGAGCATTTCTCCAAATAGCGTAGAAATTGGCAATAAACGAATATGTCTTTTTTGTTTGTATGTAAATTGAAGGTACTATTTTTGTTGTAACTAAACCTAGCACCCCGTAATAATATTGAACTATAGTTTTTTTTTTTTTTAATAAAAAAGAATTTTCGTTTTTTTCATATGGCACGAAAATTGCACGGTTTTTTTTAGAAAACATTTGGACGGCAACGCTGATATTAAAGTTTAAATTTTGAATTTTTTTTTTTATTTTTAGTTAAGATTTTTCCAAAATAAAAGTATCCAAATATTTTATTTTAATACTGAAGCAGTTTTAGAAAAAAAAATAATAAATTCGTTAGGATTTTTCAATCAATTAATTAATTAATTTTTATGTTATTTAGTTGAGAAGCATAACACAGTTTCGAATTCAAATGGATTTACTCCAGACTGCTGGAAAGCCATCCAAAAAATTCCATGTTTTGCGATGCGATAATAATAAAAAACTCTGTTACCGAGAAAAATTATCGTTTATTTGGAAGTACATACTTTCACATTTTCGTAATTACTAATTGATAAATTAGAACAGCCGCTTACCGCGCTCTTCCACCTCTCAATCGTAAATGGTGTTTTTCCTATAAGATGTGGAAAAATTCTTTCATTATCCCTGTTCACAAAAAAGGCTGCAAAAATGATATCTCCAACAACATTGCAACAGATTTTAGTTAGGAATTTGACAAATTTTCCAACGATATCATTCTCTTTAAACTAAAAAAAATTTGGTTTTCCTTATTTGTTCACGTCTTGGATTCAATCATACCTAGTTCACCGTCAGTATCGAGTGCTTTTCAGAGCGAGTGTCTCCAAACCTATTCATGCATTATCTGGTGTACCTCAGGGAAGCCATTTGGGACCACTTATCTTTGTTTTTACTATTAATGATGTTGAGCTGATTTTACTTCAATCTGACTTGGAAATTTACGCTGACGATATGAGGATTTCAAAACAAATTCTCAGCACTAACGACACACGTATGTTGCAAACAGACTTAAATAGCTTTTTTACTTGGTGTCAAAAAAACTTTCTTGAGCTTAACATTAAGAAATGTCAAGCCATAACTTTCACTCGAAAGCGCAAGCGCAATCCCTCAATTTACGTCGCGATACTGCCGACATTGTTTTCGTTCACCAATTATTAAATAGGGTCATTGATTGCCCTAATCTGTTCCAAAAGATCTCTCTGAATCCAAACCCCCGACAAGTAAGATCTGTTCCTTTCTTCCTCACTGCCTATTACTGTACTGATTATGGTATGAACGAACCTTTGACTCAAATGCAACGTTAGGCCAATTCCTTAAAAACCTTCAACCCCAGCATAAGTAAATCTGCTTTAAAACAAGCTATCCTTAACTCATCTTTCTTTTAATCTCTTTTTAAACTCTCCCACTTGGATTATCTATATCTTCATATTTTTAAATTTAGATTTAAGAAAATTATGTTTAGTTTTAAGTCCAGCTTGTCATTAGCTTATAATAAAATTGAAAATTGAAATTAGGCAGATATTAGGCGTTTTTCTTTTATAGTTTAGAGCAGAGTCTGAACGTCAAAAAAAAAAATGTGTTTCTTTTTTACCTCTGAACGTTCAGAGCTTCAAATTTGTGTTTCTTTTTTTCGTTTTGAACATGTTCTGAGCTTATTCAGAGCGCGCTCTATGAGCTCAGAATAAAATAACTGAGCAGACCGAGTTGAATGCTGAACACAAGCATTTGACAGGTGAAATTGAAAAAAGTTAAGTGTTCAGGTGTGTTTCGAAAATAGTTCAGAGCGCTCAGAACACGCTATGTTCAGAGGATGTTCAGAGCATGCTCGATATGCTCGGACTCTGTTCAGAACTCTATTCTGATCTAAAAAAGAAAAACGCCTATTGACAGCAAAAACAGAAAAGTTCTTTGGAAAAGTTCGATTTCATAGAGCACAACTGCCAGAGATTGCCAGGTTCTTCCACGACAAGTATTTATTTATTTATTTACCCATTGAGTATGATTCTTATACCACCACCATAAAGTATTGAGAACCACTTGCAACACTTTTATTGTCAAGAAGATATCAGAAGCTATGTGATCAAAAAATTAGATGCGGATGTCATAGAGGGAAATAGGTGCAGAAGTAAAAGAAAAAAAGACCATCTGAACTACACCAACTACAATTGCATTCGTCTCCTTAACATTGCTTGAAAGATATTCTCTGCAATATCATTAATAAATGCTTGTCAGCAACCTTATAAGCCAAATTGGTCGCTGAGGTCTACCATCGACCAAATATATTAAAACTACGGTAGAGTTTCAAAAAACAGGAACTTCAAATTCACTACTTTTCAGGCTGCCTAGCCTATATATGACAGCATCTAAGGAAACAAGCTTTATAGCATCTCTGACAAACGTATCCGTTTAGAGAACGCACGCTACGTATTGAGATGGAAGTTTAAATTGAAAGCGTAGCAAATGAGAAACTAAAGTGTCCCTGTTCCTTTATAATCATGCCAATCTTGTGATATGGTGCCGAAGCATAAACCTCTTTAAATGAGCATGAGAATGCTTTTGGCTGGTTTCCGAGAAAAAAGGCAATATTTAATTAAAATTTTAAAACAATTTTATGTATATTTTTGTAATATTCAAAACCATACCTACAAATTTAAAAACTTATAGTCACTATTTAAAAAATATATGAAATTATTTTATAAACATATAATTGTTCTAAAATTAAAATTTTAATTTATCGGAATATATTTTGAAAATGTATCCATAACACTTAGAAGTACATATTTATAATTTTAAAGATAACATTTTCTACTCCTTTTTTTAAGAGTTAAATAATTGTCTATTTGCAAACAAAGATTATAAAATTTTAATAAATATTTTTGTATTTAAAAACATATTTTATATATTTTTTGTCTTAAAAACCGTTTAATTTTTAAAAACAAGAACTAATTAACAAATCTGTAGAAATTTATTTCCTTTAAAAAATTTATAATAATTTTTAACGAAATTTACTTTTAAGTATTTTCAAATAAAAAGATGTTAACAAAGAAAGTTACATTTAGAAAATGAAATTTCTTTTTTTAACAATTTTTTAAATTTCAGAATTACATATTTCGTATTAAATGTATTTATTACAATTTATTTTGTTATTTTTTGACTAAACATCAACAAGAGCTTATTCACGGTAATATTTGTACTTTGTATCTAGATGACCTTATTTTACTTAGGTACAATTCCTAACAATTTTTTTTTTTACTTTTAAATTGTTCATAATTTTTTTAAATGAAATTTAAACATGAAAAAAATAAAGGTTATTTACACAAATTATATTTTTTTTAATATAAACTTACCAATAGGATGTAAATCCTCATCTTGACGATATATATGTATCCAAAATAATCCTTTTGAGTTAAATTTATTATTTCCTTAGATATAAATCAAATATATTTATATCGTTAAATTAAATTCACAGCTTTAATACCAAAAACAAAAAAAACTATCTCAAATTATCTATACAATTAAACTTTCTTTATCCCTTTATTATAAATTCAGCGAATGAATATTTTTTTTTTTGTTTGTTACACTTTATTTAAACACCCGCGTTATTATTTTATATTTATAAGTATCACATATTCTTCACACCCACTGTCTTTGAAATTATGATAATAATAATAAAACAACCAAATTCCGACCGCTCGACGGTATAGCTAGTGGTATACTGAATATTTTTTTGTCGATCGAAAAAAAAGTTTCCAACACCTTAAATCGACAACAATACAAAACTAAAATTTTTAAATAATATATATGCAACAAGACAAGCGACCAACCAACCGATCTAGCCAACAGTCCGACGAAGAAGATCCAATCCTAAGAGTGACTTTACCATTTCCAGCTGCAATACCGCAGCGCACAAACTATAAAAATAATATCAAGTGAAAAGTTGTTGGGAATAGTGACAGCAAAATAAGCTTGATGGCTATAAGAAGTGAAGAAGAAGAAGAAGAATAAGCAGAGCTCAAGATCCCAACGGAAGCTTTGCGCCAGTTGCCCATATCAGCCAAGACGACGTGCATTACATTACCTTGCCCGTGCCTCCGTAAGCCAGTCGTCGGCCAGCCGCACTGATTTTACTTTCTTTCCACGAAACACAAGCGCTTAGCATTCCATGATTGTCTTATGGAGTCGTACAATGAGATATATCCGACTTGGAAGGGTCCTAAAGCAGACACAAAGTAAACAAAGCAAAAAGAAATGTACAAAACCGTTGCGGAGTCACCCATTACCCGCAGAGCCAACATTGCCGCATCGTCAAAACGTGCGCTGCCGCTATACTGACACTGTCGGCATGACGACGGCGAGGCGGCGGCGTCGGAGAAAGGTAAGAAAACGAACGCGAAAACCCAACGCGCCTAAGAGTAACTACACAGTATCTAAGACGTATCTATATCTTTCAGTGGCATTAACAGTGACTTACAAAATTAAAAAAATTAAAAAAAAAAAAAAACGCGAGAAAAAAGTATCTGAGAGCTTGAATTCTGTAGGTGAGCAACTATTTTTTTTTTTTGGAAAACCCGTTGCTCGCCCTTAAATGAAGCTTGAAATGTGTCATGATCGCATTCATATTTCCATCCGAAAGATACAAATTTGAAATGCAATATTTTATTATTCCTATATCTTATAGGATGACGACAAAACAAAGGCTTTCTCGTAGAGATGTGAGTATATAATTGACCTCACAGCTATCTAAGTGTAGCACGTCATGAGAAAGAGCGCGTATAAATCGCGAGTTCATTTTTCTTTCCTTGCTTCAGATTTAAAATTCAAATACTGTCGTTAAAAAATTTTAAGTTGATGCACTTATATGCGGGGGACAGTGAAGATTTATAAAAGATACTGCACTTTGTTCGTGCAACAACTTTCGCTAGTGTTACATAGCGATCCAGTTTAAGAGTTTTTTTTTTTATTTTCTACGCCATATTCGGAAGTTCAAAATTCCAAGCAAAATGACAATACATGGTGGCAGTGGCAGTGGTAATGGTAATGGTAGTGGAATGGTGACTAAAAGAAGCAATATTGGTGGTCAAGAGTATTAAGTCAATACCTACATACTTATATGAATTATATCGGAATCGGTGGTAGATCAGATGGAAAGTGGAATAGTTATTGGCTTTAATTGGCGAGAGAAAATCACTAGCGTGTCAAAAATAATATATAAAATGTGTGGCATAGTCTGCAGTGTGTGATGCATGGAATATATGTGGGAAAATTTTATATTATTTTCCTATCCGTAAATGGTATAATGCTGACGGAAATGCTCGTATTTGTAGTTAGTACACGAAGATTCTCTAAAGAAAGTTAATTTCAAGCATATAAATAAAACGAATATGGATTTGAGGGAAGTTTTCATGAAATTTTAATATGATCAAACAATATAATTTAATCATGGGTTAATCCGATATAAAAAGTTCCAGGATCCTGATGAGTTCAATAAAAGCTTTCCATTATAACTTACAATTTAGACATGCTTGCACTAAGGAAAAGTGCATATGTAAATGTACAATATTTGTGAAAAGGTGAATTTTTTAGTACGTATTCGCCACAGTAACCCAATGTATGAATTTGTCAAGTGTTGTATTTTTCTTTTCTCTGCGCAAATCAGTTGACATCTATTCTCTGTATTGTTTTTTAATACACTGTAATATTATCTCCATATAACTATTATAAAGTGCAGCAGAAGACATTAGACAACTGTGAAACATACCCTCTCTCTGCAAAGGGAACGGATAACTCAATCAAATTGTTTGATTCTTCCTTCTTTTTGTACAGTTCAGTACCTTGCACTTAAAACACGCAAAACTATTTAGGAATCCGATTAGTATGAATGAATTTTCATAAAACCTTTTCCATTGTAAAGGGTGTTTTTTTATAAAGTTTTTTTTTAATTAATTAACATTATTTCTAGTGACAATACATTTGACAGCTGATAAATGATTGGTTGGTACTAAATTTCCAAATTGCTTGCAGCCAAATAAAGTGATCAAAGTTGTAGCATTAAAAATCAAGAAACAAATTCATTTAGATGAATTGTTTTGCTTGAAGAGCTAGTCAAAGTAGAAAAATTTGTATATGTACAAAAAAAATAATTTAAACATTTTTTTTTAGTTTTGAGTGTAGAAACTGGGGAGATTAAAAAAAAAAAAAACGAAATAGTTTTTTGAAATTTTAAACTATTGAATTAATTCATTGTTTCTTAAAATAACACTTTAAGCTCACTTTTTCGACTTTAAATAGAGCTGAAAACAACCTTGGCATGCCCTCAGCTTAAAAAAAATAATCCTTGTTTATTTGTTCGCATGATCCCAAAAATTCAGCTGCATAAAATTGCATAGATTTGAAGAAGTCAGTCCATTTTGGTTTTAAATTTTTAGTTCGAAAATTAATTTTTTCTAAAACTGTTCACTAAAACAATTTAATTCAAAAAGAATATCATTGGATAGATTTCTGGCTTTTAAAAAAAGGATAATATGACATTTTTAGTGTTAAGGTTGATTTTAAATATTTCATTTCCTAATTCAATAAATAAAAGATATTATAGATATTATTCCAGTCGAGTTTTTTTTTATAAAATTGCCCCTCCCGCCAAAACAAGGGGGAATAGACCCCGCCTTCTATACGATTTTTTCTTCTATAGACCAAACCTGCACGCCCTAGCCTTTTTTTGCATCTTATGCAAAACACCCTGTTTATTTTTGATTTTGATACAAACTATGTATGTCTATCGCCTTAAGTAAAAATTCTTTTTAAAACTTGATAGCCTTAAAATTTCCATTTAAGATAAATAAATTGTTACGACATTTGTATTCGTTTAAAGGCCCATTCACTTAAAATTGACCAACGACCGACGAATAAAAGAACATTTAACAATCCTCAAATTCTTCAGAAAAACTAGACAAAATGGTAGAAAACTTATTTAAATTAATTTTAAGATACTAAAATTTGCATTTTATTTTTTAAAATAAGAGAAATTTGAGAAAATAAGCCCTATTTGACCTATGTTTTCAAGGCATTCTTGTTAGATTCGCAGGAAAAGTATTAAAATAAAGGGCTTTCAATAGTATAACGGTAACTTAAAACTATACTATGTGCACTTAGTATATATAGTTTTGCACGGGGCCATCGAAAATGTTACCACTAAAATTGAAGTGATAAAATAATAATAACATCCGCGACATTTATCGCGACTGTCGTCAGTTTGTCACCACCCCAACGTCTGTCTCTTATATTTAAATTTTTATGAAGTCAATACCCTTCACTTAAGATACATGTCATGTGGTTTCTTCCAAAACACCTTTAAACAAAATTTAATTTAAAAATCCGCGATTTTTATCGCGATTTCCAGCTGTTGGGTGGAACTCAAATGTCTTTATTTTACATACTTATACTCCTGTTAGCAAGCCCTTCCGACTAAAATGCATTTTGGTGTGTTTTATCAGTTAGGCAAAAATTTAAATAAAAAATACGCAATTTTAATCGCGTCTGTCGCCGGTTTGCGGCTACTAAGACTTCTTTCATGTACATATTTGCACCCAGAGGGTCAAGACCTTTTATTTGATATGCATTTCAGGTAGTTTCCCGAAATTCCGAAAATGCCAGGGAGTCAAGGACTTTCGGATGCCATCTATCTCAAGTGGTTTCCCAAAAGTCTAAAAACGCAACAAAAAAAAATGCATTTTCGGCGACGTCTATCGGTGGTTTTGTGGCCACCTAGACATCTGTCGAAAACATATATTTGTAATCAGGAAATCGAGGGCTTTGGGACGCGATGCATTTGAAGTGGTTTCCCTCACTATATCTATTTTCAGAAAAGATGTACTTTTGATGCACTTTTTCTCGAAAGCGCCGCCACTATGTACTGTCAGACGAACGTATTCATTATCTTATCACCTTTCTCCAGGACTACATTATGATATAATTATTGTTTGGTTTCCTTTCACGCCAAAAATCTGCTGCGAGCTCTATAATATATATGGAAATTTTCTCAAAATACTTTAAAACCCTTAAAAGTCAGTTTTCATAGCATATAATTTCCATTTTATACATTCACTAGACTGAACTTTAAATCCTCGAAATTTTAGATTATTTATTATATTATTAATGAACTGTGCCTACGTTTTGTAACTCTCGCATCGATAAAATAGGATAAATAAGATAAAATGGAAAAAAATTCATATGATTTGTTTTAATTTACATTGTTTCTTGACTAATCGTATCGATGCGAAAGTTACAGAACGTATGAACTGAAACTTATTTGTTGAATGTTTGACTTAGATTTGTTATTCGTTTATCACAAAACGATTCTCTGTTTGTACATTACCGTTGCTATTACATTACTAATCTCATAGAACCTATGCTTATATTTTTTAACAATTTACCGTCTGAATTGTTTATTTGTAAAAAATTCGTTACGAACATCAATTAAATAAAGATTTTTTTTTTTAAACAAACTACCTTACCCACTGCCAAAGTGTCGATTCCGAGTGGCTTTATTTTTTTCTTTTGCTTATTATAATGTGCATAGGAACTTCTGTGTTTGTGCTACCAGGTAACAGGTAACATATTAACATTACGCTACACTTGCTTTTCGTGCTTCCTTCCGCAAATTAAACTTACATTGTTTCGCTCGTGCAACTCTCTTCATCATTATGCTGTCACGCTGTTTATCTTAAAAACCAAAATTTAAATGTTACTCGCATCATTTGACTTATATACATTTATATTTATAATGTTAAGATGAAAGTAGTTATGATTGTGTAGAAAATGTGTTAAAATTTTCATGCTTCCATTAATCATTCTTAACTTTGAAGGTTTTAGCAAATATTTTGTACACAAAAGTTTTTTTTATTTTTTGGAAATAAACAAAAACTCAAATGAAAGGTAAGATAATTTATTTTCTATGCCAAAACATTTCAGATAAGTCTTCTTTTTAACCGCATCATTATTATCAAGTTATATCAGGTGTTGTTATATATATTTTCATATCTGCTCCTCTCGTGTTCATTAGTATCTGTCATGGAAAAAGAAAGAAAGAAGATATTACTTTTGTAATGTAACTACCAACATATTTACTTCCGGTTATTCAATGAGAAGTTTTAGGCATAGATTTGTGATGTAGTTTAGCGGCTCAAAACCATTTTATCTCTGATTTTAATAATATTTGACAGCTGTCAAGCTGTCAATGTTTAATGCAAGTTTTCAACATTTTTTTTGACAACAGGATTGTTAATTTTTTTCTAAAAACTGGTGTTTAATTTTTTTCTGGGATGGCATGAAATAATATCCAGTACAAAACAACCCCTAAATAAATATTGTTAACAACGCGTGTAAACCTGACGTGTAAACCTACCTTTGGTTTGTGTGTGGATGCCGCTCGATTTTAATATCTGAACGCGTTCATTTTTTGAAAAGAGACGATTTGAAATTGTGGCTGGTAAAAGTTAAAAGCACGACAAAGTAACGCGAAGGAAAAAAGATCCAAAATTTTTAAAAGTAAAACGAGCGGCATCAACGGCAGACCAAGAGTAGGTATTTCTTAAATAAAACATTTATACAATTACTAATTTATTTTTCAATAAAGATTTTTAAAGTTTGTTCCTACATTCTACAAAAAGAATCTTTGTATTGAAGAGGAATCTACTTGGGACGCTTGGAAGCCACAAGCACATTGCTGTGCCGTGATTTTATTGTTTTATGTCGCCGAGTCTGCGACAAATATTTATTCCATTTTTGACATTGAAATAAACTGTAAATAAGCCTAAGCCCTACCGCAATTCAATCTTATGATATATGGTCTTTATTGAATTGGGTAATTGAAAAACCTCAATAATATGAACTGGGCTATTCGATTCGTCGCATTCGAAAGTCAAAGTACATCATTTTTCTCGATTTTGACAGATACACAGAACTGAACAACAATTAAAACTCTAAAGGTTCCCCCACACCAACGCGAATTTTCGGTTGCGACGACGAAAACAATAATAACGTGTTGTTTTCATTGACAACCACGTGTTGTTATTGTTGTTTTCGTCACCACCGAAAATTCGCGTTGGTGTGTGGGGACCTTTATAGATAATGTAATGTGTTTAAAAGTGTTGACAGATCCTTAACACTGTTAAAATAACTATCGCGTTGATTCATTTCTAAAACTAAGTATAGACAATTTTCAGATCTGTCGATCCTCTGACAGTTAGTTATCAAAAGCTGACAATAGCCAACTACTTAAAATGAAAAATTGTCAGATCACACGGTTGGCAGAAATGTTGGTTGTCCTTTTTTTAAATGAGAATGAGAATGTCCCAATAGTCGGAAGTGATACAAAATTCTGTATTGCGATATGTTCAGATGATTGTCAGTTGGTTGTCTAACAAAACCCTGACAATGACTTTTCGAGAAGCATTTGTAAATTGTTTCTTGAAAAATTGGGAATCGATGGACATTTAGTTTCTTGCATTTGATGATAAATTCTTTTTCCATTTCCAATCAGCAATTCAGGAACAGTATTTACAGCTCGTGATCAAGATTTTTTACTGAAATAAACAGTTTTTAGATCGAGTACGATAATACTAATAATAAACCATAATTTATGAAAAAAAAAAAATAACAATAGAAAAATAAACTTACTTCACTCGAGTCTACATACATATTTTTTTCCAATTCCAGTTCAAACGTCAAATGAAAACATTGAAACAAAATTGGATGGGTTTACTGCTCAGTTAGACGGTGTTCACATTGGACTGCATTTGACGTCTCTGTGTACTTATCTCACTCCCACTTTATGGCGAGAAAGAGGTGGCCAAGAAAGGCATCATTCAGTGACGTCAAAAAAAAGTTGGAGAAAGCAGTCCAGTGTGAACACCGCGTTAAATACATCGATGACTTTTGGGATACGTAGAAACTCACGACTTTTTCGTCATTTTGTCTTTTGACTTCAGGATCTCATGACTTTGTATCAAATACGCATCTGATGCGTATGCGTCACAAACTATATAAAATTCTCGGTTTATATCTCATTTTTAACAAAATAAATTTACCATTATTATTATACATCAAAGCAATAAAAGTTTAACTTGAAATTAGATTCTAAATTGAATTTTCACTCTCCACTTACTCCAACTTTAAAAGTACATATTATGTAGGTACTTACTCCATAAAAAGAAACGCAAAATTAAACAACACTTAAATAAAATGATTTTGAATATGGATAAATTAAGTAATTTGTTTTTGCTACATAACACCAGTTATAGAAGAGTTATGATGTGTATAAAAATCATTACCATCACGTCTCATCGAATTCGAAAAGTAACTCGCATTAATGTGTGATTTCACATTGCAATCAATATATGACATCGATGTCAATTAAAACGACCTTAACACAAAGTGTCATTCATATATCACACATCTTTGAAACCGTTACCTTTCCGGGCTATCGATATCGTAGTTTTTTTTTTAAGGTAGACTTTTGTATTCATATCAAGATTTCGCACATTTTTTGTCGCATACAACGTCACATCAATCATAATGTATCCAACTCCTCTGCAGAGGTTACGTGAGTGTAAATAATAGTAACCGTTTTATATCTCGCTGGCTATTGACCTGAATTCCGTTAATGTGTGCAAAAAAGGCAAAACCTCGTTACTTCTGCATCTGCACATTAAAAATGATTCTGTTATTGGCAAATAACCAAAATTGTTGAACGTATGAGCTTTGTGGTTAGTTTTTTTTTTTTGTAAAGTGATTTCCACACCCATAAAGATTTCAAGTCGATTAAGTTGTACTTGTACCTACAACATTCACAGAAAAGTATGTAGATAGCTACTGCAATCATTGTAAATACAAATTATATTGGTCATCGGATTTCAAAATTCGAAAGTTGCGTATCTGTAGGTATTGCGTGATACGTTCCGAATAGAACGAAATTAACTACCTATACTTATACCTACGAAGAGCCAACTAGTTATAGGGGTTATTAAACTGTTATTAAAAGGTGATTCTGTGGATTTAATGATAGTGCGATATTATGCAACGATTAGTTATATGCAGCTTCCTTTCGGATCTGAAGACGGATGGTAATAGAAATCTGCGTCCATGGGCAAATTATTAAATTTTACGCAATTTTGCATTCAGAAGATGACTTTTAATGAGCCACAGTGCAACACAGTGGGACAAATCAGGCTAAAAATGATAATAAACCAACGAACACAGAGTTAGGATCATAATTACGCTGTGGCTCTTAGCTCTTTACTATAGAAATGTCAATTTCCAATGCTTGTTTGTGCATTTCATTGTCAGGTAATTTTAGTTGTCAAAATGTCAGTATAGGCTATAGCTATAGAAATGACGACCAATGTTAAATGTTCTTTGCTCTTTAAACTGACTTATTTTAACAATAGAATTTTAATTCACTTATATGGCCATTTTCTTCATTATTTCTCGCAAGTTTAAGAGTTTACTTCAACTAGAGTGTTGAAATGGCAATTAAAATTTGTATTTATTGACTAATTTTTTTCTCAATTTCCGTGTTAAAAATCTAAAGTAAAGAGAGTGGGCCATCTCACTTTGAAAAATATCATATTTTTAACCTTTTGTTTCAAAAGAAAGAAAAATCATTCAAAATCACGGAGAAAAAGAGAAAGCAGTTTTCCTTTATGTAAGTCTGTAAAAATGTATAAAAGTTCATGCAAATACATAGAGTTTCAAAGTAAAGGAACACAACTTGCATTTTGAAAAAAGTGAAACGTCAAACTTTACAAGAAATTTCGCGTTATCAATTTATTACGTCAAGCAATTGCACAAAATGAAGCAAATTCACACACACACACACACAAACACACACACATACATAGACACGCACACACACTCTGCTCAGAGCATACTGGGTTCGCTAAGGTGCTGCTCAGTGCTGTGCTCAAACGTCAAAGTTAAAAAAAGAAAAAGGCCTTATGTTTCAAGTTTCAACCAGTTTTTAAAAAAGTTGATAAATCGAATTTCCTTTCAACATTACTTGAAGTTTGTTTTATAGTGATACAGATAATAGTCCGGGGAAAAGTGACCTGGACCCAAATTTTCGGTATATATACAATACATTTTGATGGTTTCTATATGAAAAAAGCGTGCTGAATCCGAAAATGCGGGGTATACTTCTCAGATCCTTGAGCGTTTTGAGATGTGACGTCATCAATAAATGACATTATGGAAAAAGGCTGCAGCTGGTGTGCATTACGGAAAAATTGTGATTAACATTAATTTGGCACTAGATATGCAGATTTTATGATTCGTCAAGTGCAAAAATATTTTTTTTTTCAATTTTTTGGGGAGGGGTTCACGAGTTGGAAAGGAGGGAAAGAAGAGGGGGTACGAATTAATGAAAAACTCAGCCTTTGGAACTAGGTATCGAGTGGGGTATCCTTTCCATGTATCATTCCTTCAATCACCAAGAAGTACCTAATAAATTGGAACTTATTTGTTCAAGCCATTTACAAGAAAGTTAGACAGTAAATTTTTTTTGAAAAAAGTCAACAAATTCCCATTCAAAATTAATTTTAAAACTATTAAAATTTCAATCCTTTATTTTTTCACCTTTCAAACTGTATATCCATTGGCAATATTTAAGGAAATGTCAATTTCAATGGAAATGTTAATTTATTGACTGGGTGGGCATTTAATTTCCATGTTTTTTTTCAATTGTCAAATATCAATATAGATGTGGTGACAGCATCTGTCAAATGTTTTTTCAATTCTAATCTTGATAATGCAAAATTTTGATTCACTTAATTTCTTATATTTTCAAAACGAAGGAAAAGTCAAAGGTGAAACGTCAAAACGTATTGCCTCGCCAATAGTGCGATTGATAAAGCTTGTATACATTGTCAAAATTCAAGGCAATAAATTGGCAATAATTACCAAACAATTTATTTCCTCAGATATTGCAGGTGGAGCTACTGGCTAACTAAGTTAGCCTTAGTTTGATGAAGAAAAACTCCAAATATATTTTGATATGGATATACAAAATATTTGTAGAAGCATATAATTTAGTTCAATGTATTGTAATATAAAAACTTATCTTCTCGAACTCAAGTTTATTAATTTGGATTGGAAAAGCACCACAGAACTTTCTTTTGGCCTTTCTTGTCTCCTTATTGTACTTTGTTTGTTCTTCGGAGTAATTCTGCCATTCCCTGGTTCTTTTTGCCTCATTGAAGAGTTTTCTTACCTTGGATTTTAACTTTGACAGATTTTTGTACCTTCACTGAGCGTCTTTCTGTTTAGTTATTGGTTTAATAGGACAACTGAGTTCAAATGCCTCCTGTTAGCCCCACTAAACTCATTATTCATTAACATTAAGTTTTAGTTCAAGGTGACTATTTGTCGTACTAGCTGGGCCTATTCGTTCTAAGTTAGATCTTAGAGTATCTGTGTATAGGTCCCAGTTTGTTTTCTTAAAATTTCTCCAGAGGTATTCTCTGAGAGAAGGCCTTTCAAGGTAAACACTATTATTCAGTGGTCAGACATTGAGGTTTCATTGGATACTCTCCAATCCATTTTAGAAGACCTACGTTCGGAGTTCTGAAAATTATATCTAGAACTTCTTGTCTAATTCTATTAAAAAAAGTAGGGGTATTCCCTACATTAAATATTTCTAGATTTTTTGCCAACATAAAGTCTAAAAGGTACTCAGCCCTTTGGTTTATGTCGGTGCTACCCCATGTCGTATGGTGGGCGTTTGCATCGCATCCGACAAGTAGTGGTAGCTTCCTTTGGTTGCAGTATTCCACTAACCTTTGTGCTTCGATCGGTGGGATGTTGGCTTCGTCACCGGCGAAATAGGCTGCTGCTACAACCATTGTCCGAATACTTCCTTCGATGTTAATTTGGGCTTGTATCGGGACCAAGTCCCTTGTCATAAATTCTGAAAGACATATAAAATTTATGTTATTTCTTATTTTTATGCAAGTTCGGGGTGAGTTTTCTCTCGTGTTCCATATCAGTTTAGAGTCGCTGCTTGTCAACCCTCTTACCTGACCCCTGTAAATCCAAGGTTCTTGGATCAGTGCTAGCGCTAAGTTGTCCGTAGCAAACTTCCTAGCTAAAACTGCTGTTTACTTGAGCTAGCTTGGTACTGATCCCGCGTCCGGTCATATGTGTTTATTAGCAGATGGGGGCAAAGGCCCCTTCATCCGCAAGCAGGTTTTCTTCCTCTTCTGCAGTAGGAATCGCGTTATGGTCCATTGGACTTGGAGAGAGGTCAATGCCCTCTATCTCTTCGTCTGTTGGACCCAGTTCCATGTCTGCAAGTGACACAACCTGGTTCAGAGGAGAGGAGGGGAGGGAGGAGGGGTCTTTGGGGAGGAAGATGGTATGATTGGTGGGATATTCAGGATTGGGATGTTGGGTGGAGATGATACTACCTTAAAATTAACTACGTTTTAAGCAGGTAGTTCACAATATAGGCTCCCATAACTAATTTATTTCCTTAATAAGATAAATATTATAGTTTGTGAATTATTAAAACTTAAAAAACACAGTGCGATCACACATAAGAAGTTCGTGCGACCCAGTCGTGTACATATTTTTTTAATTGATATTCTATTCTCCGAAACTGAGAAATTGAAATTTTTCACATTTTTCAGTCAGATGGCCCCACTGTATCCCACGCAGTCACCATTTGAATCTTCTTCTTGTATGCCACATATGAACAGTGTTGTTGTGATGATACTTCAAGCCTTTCGAATTTCAAAGCAGTCACCTGCTCTGCACTGCGCGACTCTTCCAAAATATCAGTAATTGTAGATCTCTTGTGTGTGGATTATAACCTTGCAGCTTTTGTAAGTGCAACTTCACATCAGACAATCTCCATCACTAGATCGATAAGTGCATCATCGTTTGTACTGAATGTTAAATAAAGTACAATGTATATGTATATTTATACAAAATATAAATACGAAACAGTGTTGTGGTAGTTCATTAGTTATTGCAAAATCGATTCCTTTTCCAATCTCAATTGTATCTATGTATAGTATACTTGAATTAATTCAAGATGAAAGTGACGAAGTGAAGATGAAGACCAAGATAATTACTTGGTACGTAGCCAATCATGTTCAAGCGCAAATTCAAGTGGGATTTGTGAAAATAGTCATTGGTTTTACTACTTTTTTTGTTCTTCTTTGCGAGTTAAAAAAAAAATAGTAAGGTCATCATCAAATGATTGAAAAGGTACAAAATTAAAATGTTACATTATATCAAACGCTTATCAGTTTTTGTGTAACTAACTATTCGTTTAGTTTATTTTCATTATGCCAAAAATGAAAATGTATAATTGATTTTGCAAACTTCATGATCTCAAGCTTTTTATAGTACATTTAAATATTTTTTTTTTCGTTCATCATATAGTTAAAGAAATTGGTATCGGAGTTGAAAATGAGATAGATAAATATAGATATTAAATAAAGGGCCTATTTGTTCACAAACAAATTTCACCAGCAATTTAACTTGCTTTAATTAAATAAGGTTAGTCAGTAAATATCGGCTGATTAACGATTTCCATAAATAATAATACTCAAATTTTGGATTCCTTGATAAAACAATTTTGTAAAAATGCACTTTCGATGATTTATCAGTGGCAGAAACCTTAATCAAAGATGAAATCGTAGTTATTTACTCAATTTTTTATGTAACGGGTCATTCATTTCGTGGTTTCAAGTTGGTAGCGCTGGCATTTGACACCTGACAAACTCAGCTGTCATTTGAAGTGTCATAATATTAGTTGAATGTTTGTCATTTACGATAATGGATCGCTTAACAATCGAACAACGAGTAAAAATTTCCAAAACTTACTACCAAAGTTGTTATTCAAACGTAGTCACTTTTGGCGCATTACGCGATGATTATGGTCGTCATAATCGACCGACTACGCAAGCAATTGCTAAAATTTTTAAGAAATTTGAAGAGAGTGGAAGCGTTACTGATTCATCGTAATGCACGCTCAGTCGAAAATTTTGCTGCTGCAAGTGCAAGTGTTGATGATCCAAATTTATCGATTTCCCGGCATTGGCAGCAATTGAACATATCGTATACACCTCACTATGGCCGGCGATTGAAGATCATGACTTGGACGATATGTGGTTCCAACAAGACGGGGCAACAAGCCACACAACACAATAAATTATGGCTTTATTGCGTGAGAAGTTTCCTAGTCGCGTAATTCCACGTTTTGGCGACGTCAATTTGCCACCAAAATCATGCGACACCGTTAGATTTTTTTTCTTTAGAGCTGCACAAAAGACCGTTTTACACGAATAATCCCCGAACTCTAGACGCGTTAATAACGAATATTACTCAAGTTATGGATGAGATACCGCCTGAAATGTGCGTAAAAGTGGTTAAAAATTACCTCAAAAGAATCGCATGTTGCGAATCTTCCCGAGGCGGCTATTTGAATGATAATGTTTTTCATACTTAATGGTAAAGTCCAAACTTTATAATGAAATAAAATTTTCATCAAAAATCTATCGCTGTGTGTGTTTTATTTAGCTGTACTTTTGAAACCGAAAAATGAATGACCCTTTATATAGTTGTTGGATTTTTAAATTAAATATTATTTAAACAAAATTTATTCTAAAAGAAAATTAAATCTAATAAAAATATAAACATTCTTAAATGTCTTTTTGAATGATAATAGGTTGCAGCTACGCTCAAAGCTCACTACAAAAAGAATCTAAAGTGTTAAAAAAATGCCATCATTTTACCGCAAAGTCCCATATCACCCATAAATCTGTGTTTCCACGATTTTGTGTGGTGTAATAAACTAGCAATAAATCTTCGCTCCAGTAAATATATTTTTTCCAATTTGCAGATAAAATTTATAATATGTTAAGAAACACAAAAGACAAAAATGTTTTACCGTCTAGAAAATTAGACAATTTAATGGAAAAAGTGCTCTCTCTTACGTTTATAGAATCCATAAAGTGTGAAAGTACCTATAATGTAGTTCATATTTTTTGTTTAAATTAGATTAAATTAAACTTGTTGTTGAATTTTTTTTTGTTTTCAGGTAATTGAGAAATTTTCATGGGTACTTTGACCTAAGTCTGTTGCTATTTATAGGGATAAAAACAAAAAGTTGTATTCCATTGACTGACATTGGCTTGACTTTAAAAATCACTAGATTTTTCACATATATTATATATAGCTATTAATAAAGCTAAAATGAGGTAAAAAACAAATTCAATTCAATTCAATCAATCTAAAAAATAAATAGACGAAGTGAATTTCCAGAAAATAATTATTTATTTATTATTTTATTTATTTAATTTATATTCTTTAATTTAAAGTACTATATGTATAACATAAATAAATTCATAAAAAAAAAAAGAAAGAATAGATAGATGAAGGAGAGTTGCGAAGCACACAATTAAAAGTCAGCCATTCCGTGTTTTAGTGGATTGGGGAAATTTCGGAGAGGTAATCTGAAGATTTATTGTTAACAAGCCTGAGAATGAAATGATAACATCTGACGTTCAGAAATTATTAAAAATTACAATCAAATATGTACATGACGCAGTCCATATAGATTTAACTAATTTCATCGTTACCGGCTGCAAGCTAACTATGTTAACAAACCTTATCAATGTATTTTATGGTGTAAATCTATAAGACAGTGAAAGATTGCGCAAGTTTGCATAAATTCGACTTAAAATGACGTAGTGACATAATGATCAACTCCGATAGCAATAGATTTATCTCGAAACCAAGATTCATAAAAACATCAACAAACCTAAATAATTAAACTTTTATTTAAAAATACAGGTTGTTGTTCGCTATTATCTCTGAGATTTGTTTGAATTGATATTTATATCCCATTGGTAAATTAGCAATAACAAATTTTTGATTTGACCTCATATACCTGCTTACAACAAAATTCTCAATCTGTTCAATTGGGCGTGGAAAATATCGAGCTCTAACCTAAGTGACTTAAATTATAAGTTGAACAGAAAACATGTTTAATTTTTTTTCTGAGCAATTAAACCTGCAATTATGCCAAATGTCAGCATTGAATAATTAGTATTAACAACAATTTAAAAATTACATTTTATCCGTTATGATAAAATGGCTGTATGGGTATCGTCTGATTAAAGATGAGAAGAAACACTATAGGAAGATTTTTTATAAAAAAAAGTTGATCTAATATTGATTAATGATTAAAACCGAGTATAAGAACCTTTATTAATTTTTACCTCCTCATGTCTCATTATCGAATTCGCACATATGTATGGCCATGACCTAATTATACATAAAGTTAAGTAAAGATAAGATAGTTCGCTAATGAACTATACATACTTATTATTTCAACTGAAACGTTCAACTTGGCTTTATTTTTATTAATAACTTTAAATGCTCTAATTGGCGTTCAACATTACAATTCAAATTGATTGATGGAAATTGTAACACTACGACCTACGAGTACAAAATTTGTATCATTAATTATTTAAATTTTATTCGAACAGTTATACATAATAATTATTTTTCCAATGCTACATATAGTATAGATAATAATACATATTTGCTATTTGTTATAAAAATACATTTGTGTTATTTTCGTTTTTTTTTTAAGATCCACCGAAATGAGGTATCTGTGACAAATGGTGATGATTTTGTCACATAACTTTTTTTTTCAAGTTTATGATGCTTGAGATGATGCCAACACTAAGCATTTGCCCTAGATATACTTTTGCTTAGGTATATACTCATATCTTGCATTTTAAATTATTCAAATCATGCACATCTAAGAGGCCTATTATAATATTTATAATTTCCGTCTTATTTGAATCAATTAATCGATGGCTAAATTATAATTATGGTGAAATATAAATTGACTGCAGATGATGGTTGATGTTTTAAAATTCAAACTTATACATACTTCAATGCCATTTTAAATTTTTAGAAAGTATGTATTTTTTTATTCAAATTATCTGTTGATTTGTTTATCTTTTCAATTATATTGTTTTTATTTTACTTGCGATATACGAGTAAATACATATAGGTAACCAGAGGACAAGTTTAGCATTCGTACAATCAATTGAAATCGAGATCTTTATAAAATTTGGTATTACGATATTGAGAAGATAAAAAGGAAGGTCCATCAGTTCTGTCTGTTTGTCTGATAGTTTGAATTTAGACCTACAGCTTATAGGTAGATGCTGTAGTCATTTCCTTGATACTTAGTTCATATACCTTATATGGAGATGTAGGGAGAGAAAATAAAACTTGTTTAGCTCTTACCTACAATTAAGGAGAGCCTTATTTTTCCCAAAAATGCCTTTAAGGATTTTGAGATCTAAAATTGTGCTGTTAAAAATAAAAATTCACTTATGGGAACATCGATTTTCGCGGCGAAAATTTAAAATTTACCCGGAATTTTTTCACATTCCCTTGGATAAATACCAATTTGTGGTGTAAAAATTAAAATTTGTATCGAAAAATTTTTCAAAACTATGCTTTATAATGCTTTTTGTTTTCTCTCGATATAACCATTTGTCATACAGATAGGTACAGCTCGTAAAAAAAAAACACACTAAAACAATTCAACAACAAATTGATTTCCACACGCATTCAAAAAAAGGTTTCTGATTTACACTTTCAGGTTGAAAAAAACTACACAGATAAAAAACTAGAATCTAATAGTACCTACCGTATCTTTTTAGATAAAACAACATTTTTGAAATATTGTCAATTCCAATTCAGATATGAAAACAAAATTTCAAACGTCCAGAATTTTCAATCCATTCGAAAATAAAAGGCCACGTATTCCGCAAGTATTGAAAGCAAAAAGTATTTCAAAACACCTATACGGACGTTCTTATAAACGTTGTCTAATTTGTGATTTAAATTTAAATTTTGTATATTTTCTTGCCTTAAAATAATATGTTGCCGCACTATTATTTGGCACTTTTGAACACTACGCCACTGACTAAGTGAAAACAGCTGTTTTATAATATAATCTATTCCCGTAACTTTGTTTCATGTTATATTTTATGTTCTTTTGATCACCATTCACATAATACCTTTCAATATTGGAAATGCTAAAACGAAAATATGTTTTTGGTTAATAAAAACCGTGATATTGATGGAACGTCAAGATTTGTCTATCAAAATATAATGGTGCGAACATTATTTGTCTTGGAAAAATTATGTGAAGATTTACATGTACGGTTTGAAAAAAAAAGTTTGGTTTTTGCGTTTGAACTGCGTACTGCTGAGGAAAGATACGAGAAAAAATTTGTCCTGGAAAAAAAAATTTTATGAGAAATAAAATTTTTCCCGAACTGCTTACTAGGCTTTAAGAGCCATTTAACTTAGACAACGGACTCGGTTGTCTAAACCTTGGCTAAAGTAACATTTTATTTAATAGAATAAAGCATTTTTCTAACAATTTAGAACTATTTTGATCTATTTAGAAACTGTCTAACTGGTAAAAATGAAAGGATTTTATAATTAATCGGAGGAACAGGGGTGGTTGTGCTCCGTTAATTAAGTAGTGTATTTTTAAACTATTTTATCTTATTACTGTTTTAAAAAACTGAAGTAGGTATTGTAGCTTGGTTATCACCTGCCACGTCGCCATGAAGCACTTCTAAAATAAGAATAAATAAATTGATGCCGCAACGCGAAACCTCCAGGATAACAAAGGCGTATGTGAAGTAGTGCATTACAACTCGGTTAAATATTCGGCAGGAATGTAGGCAACCTGCGGAATACGAAAGACTAAAGGTAGAATTATAATTGTTGCAACGCGGCGTACGCATTCGTACGAAATCAAACGACAACAACTAATATAGCTAATAGACGCGTCCATAATTGAGTTTGCATTCGCTTCGTTCAGTGTTCGTTCATTTTTGCTTTCGGAGGGGAAGAGCGCTTCTCAAGCGTACCGCACGGAAATTGACAACTATCTGTTAAATAGTTTTGTTGTTTTTTTGTTGTTAAGTTGTTAAATTCTTCCACAAGCCATGCATTATGGGTAACGTGTGCATTTGACGTTTCGGAAAGAAATGTTTCGTTCGGTTATGGCATTAGTTTCCGACAGCGTCCGCCTATTATAGTTCTACCTTAATGCTCATTGTTTACTGCCAATTTGGCAGTATTTTTAATCAAATGTCAAATTGAAAAAAAAAAAAAACAAATTTAAATAGGCGGTTCGTTTTGTTTGTGTCTGGCTGAAAAGAAAATTGTAAGTAGATCAAAAACAAACTATTTTTTTATAAATTATAACAATAAATTAACTTTGAACTAAAAATTACGAGAATGGAAAACATCATCAACATGAAAAATATTGGTCGGAAGCGGAGAATTGAAAAAAGTGGTCGCCAGAAGACGACCGAAATTTGGCAGTCGTGTAAATGCATTCACTTCTATCCTTGTCATTAAATTGAAAAAAATACTGTCAAAGTGTCAACCAGTTATGTAAACCAGTTCCATGTAAACGCATGTCATTTAATGAAATAATGTATTCAGTATTTTGGCAGGAAAATTACAAAAATACTGACAATTTGTCATTCGTGTAAATCCAGCATAATATGAGAGACACTTTTTCGTGACAAGTCATACTCTAAAGCTCAATTTTTCAGTTTCTAGTTAAAATTTAATTTAATAAGTAAATATTCAAACAAGAATTCAATATTCGGAAGGACCTTACAAACTCAAAGGATAAAACATCAAAAGCATCTGTATAATATATCCGGAGTTAACTGAGAGTCAACAGGGGGCTTAAAAACTGAGCTTAAGAGTAATTATAACTTCCTCCAAAGAGGATAAAATTTTTTACTTTTGCTAGTTTGGGAAACTAACGGTCCAACTCCTACTTATCATAACGCAAGCGCTTCTATACAAAAAATTAAAAAAGCACTCCATAAAATTCCATCATAAAGGTATTTTGTCTTTAAAAAATTTGTTTTTTAGTTACTTTCCATTTAACTTATTTTCTTTAAAAATTGTATTTATAAATTATTTCTTTACAGTGAAACCTCCCTTAGGCAGACAGCGATGGTCGCAAAACTTTTTTCCGTCTAAGGGAGTTGTTCGTCCAAGGGAAAAAATATAATAAAAATACAAAAAAATTGTTATACAAGAAACAAGATACAAAAACAGACTACAACTGCAGACTACAACTGCAGAAATAAAAATTTGGTGACACACACACAATTTAGTTTTTTTTTCGTTAGTTTTGCTAATTCCTTTGTCTTTATCGTTCGCATCTATTGCCACTGTGAACGCGTGGAAACGTTTTTAATTCTAAAGAAGATATGTGAAAGTATTGATGAAAATAAGAGTTGAAATTTAAAAATAACAAAAATATTTTGTCCGCCTAAGAGAATTAAATTTAACAAATTGCATCTGATATTCTTGTCTACGTCCGGGTAAGAGTGTGTCCGCTTATGTAATAATAAAGTCTATGGTATATAAATTCAAGATCCAAGGTCGTGAGATTTTGTCCACTCAAGGGAAACGTCTGCTTAAGGGAGATGTCCGCAATAGGAGGTTTCACTGTATAACATTGAAGATCCTTTTTATGAAGCTTGTGCGATAAAAAAGTGATTATTATTTTATTGTTGTGACTATTATAATTCTATTGACTGACCAGATCGAAGGTTCAACTGCTTTTAATTTTTTCATAAACTGATCTCCAATTCTAAATATTGATATTATAATATCTCCCAATTATCAGATTAAAAAGTTAAAACCTATCGGAGATACAATTTTTTATCAATGTTGATCTCATAATGGACGTCTGATTATCCCAAGGAATTGTAAAAGTATTTCATGCTTTTGCTATAAAAAAAACAACTAAAGCCGTAATAAATCAACTATTTTTAATACCCTACGTGTGAATAGATCTAGACCATTTCTTATGTCCGCGTTGGTTTACTTTCCATTCAATTACATAGGAAACATGATATTATATTTAATAACCTACGATAAGCACTTTTTTTTGTCTTTTCAATCTGCAGACCAATAATTTCCAACATTTTCATTCCAACTACCAATTAACTGATCACCACTGGTCAAAAGCTGGCCGATAAAAACATGACCAATATAATTAAATAAAATTGTCTATAATCTTAACATAGGCCCGAAGCAACTTTGTATATTTATTATGTTTTATGCAACAAACACACATTAAAATAAGTTTATTATTTAACGATCGATTGCATGATTGGGTAAAAAAGGACTACTTACTTTTCTACTTGCTCTCAAAACTTCCTATAGACAGTTTTACGTAAGTAAAACAAAATCGAATTACTAACCTACTTAGACTATAATGAAGTGTTACTGAAACGATCTTGTTAGGTCATCTTACCTTTTTTTTCTTCAATCTTTCTGTAAATTTTGTTTTTCAAAACAAAACACCATCCTTAAGACATCAATTTATTATTACGGTTTAGTTCGTGTCAAACTCATTAGCGAAAGTAAGGCCAATTCTATATAATACCAGAGTTTCCAAATTAGATGCGAATTTCGGACGCTTTTTCATACCTCCCCATACATATATAAGCTAAGTACCCTTCGTTGTGTTATTTGTTTTTTTTTTTTTAATCAAATTGCGATGTCAATAGGGATTTCCAGAGGTGGCAAAGTGACGAAGCGTCAACACTTTTTTTTGCAAGAGTACCTATCTCTAGGGCAACAGTATAGACAAAAAGTGGGTCGGTCGTCTATAGCATCACCTAAGACAATCGCGATGAATGATTGTATAACATGGTTCAGTCATGGGAAAAATTCACACTTTTATACCAAAATATTTTTTATTAAAATTAATGGCAAATTGTTTTGTTGAATGTTTATGAGTAATTAAATGGCTTTTACCTTATAGCAAGGAAATCTTTGACTTTTGTCAGTGTTTCAGATTTCGATGTTATGTTAATTAGCTAAAAGTTGGTTCCCATCAGTTTCTTTTTGTTTTTCAGTCATTTTTTGATAGATTGATCTCTGGCTGAAGCCGTTTTATAATAAATATTGATTAAAGTGTTACATCCGACTTGCTAATTTACACAGAAATTGACTATGACTGATTTTGATGTTTTGCTAAACATTTGTTTTTTGAATTTGCTCAAAAAAAATTAATTATGAATATCTTTTGTGTAACCTCAATAGTTGGTAGTGTAATAAAAAAAATACTATTGGAAATATTTATTAGTTATACATGCGGTTAGCAAAGACTATAATATTTTAAATAGAAAAAGTGTGTGTCACGTGGATGTTCAAATACAAACATTTTAGTTTTAGAATCTCTCTCTCTCTCTCTCTCTCTCTCACTCTCTCTCTCTCTCTCTATCTCTCTCTCTAATTTCCATCCCACAAATTTCATAACAAAGTCTCTATAAAATTTCAACACTTCTGTTTTGGATCTGCGGCTTTGTCATCTTCAGCATACCTTATCATATTTAAACCATACAATCTGTTCATACAATAATTTTTTGATTTTGATTTGTGTGCATCATTTAACTTAATTTAATTTAATTGTTTATTTTGAAAAGGTGACAAGTTCATTTGAGTTTCATTCGTTATTTCTTTCATTAAGCTGGATACGCATGATATTCTTTCTTGTGGTCGTGATATATTTTTTTCAGAAAAATTGGCAGAACCAGTTAAATTATAGAATGATATTTGACTAGCGCTTAATCCTTTCACGATAAACGAAGATGGCAACAGTAGCCGTGTTTTATTAGCCGCGTTTTATTATCTACGGGTCTGGGTCGGGGTTATCCTTTAACACATAATACAAAAACAAATTTGGATCTAGGTTTCTATTGGGGTTTGCTTTATGGAACCAGAAATAGGTTCTTACTCTTGCGGGTAGACGGCTCTTTAGTCGGTAGAGAGTACAAACTGCAGTGAGAGGAAAAAAGACGGTAACTGCATGAAAAATAAACAGACATAAGACAAAAAGATATGAGCATACAACGCTGTTTTCATTTGGATCCGTATCGTTTTATTATATCGGGGTGAACCATATGGGTTATTAGCGATAATAAAACGCGGCTATTATCTACGGGTCTGGATCAGGATCATCCCACAAAAATAAAACGATACGGATCCATAATGACAACAGTGTTGTATGCTCATCTCTTTTTTTCTTATGTTTGTTTATTTCTCATGTAGACTGTCTTCGTTCTTTACACTACAGTTTGTACTCCCTACCGACTAAAGAGTCGTCTACTCGCCAGAGTTAAAACTTATTTTCGGATCTTTAAAATTCACATACAGAGCAGGATCCAAAGTTGTTGTTGTATTATGTGTTAAAAGATGATCCTGATCTAGATCCGTAGATAATAAAACGCGTCTAGTACAAAACGCAATTTTAAAACTGTTAAAAAGTAAAGGTATGTTCGTTTACTTCCCAAAACTGTTAATTTAAATCCAATTTTATTTTTTTTTATAAATGAATTTTGACAGAAATCTGGACTTAAATTGATAGAAATTGGCAGCTTCAGGAAGTAAACGAACTGAAATTATGTGTTGCATTTTGCATCCAAACTAAGGATGGTCCTGCTGCCGAGAACAAGGAAAAATCAAAATGCCACAGATTCTGTTCAAGATGATCAAAATCAGCCGACTTGACGTCAGCGATGCCCCCCTTCTACAATTATAGCGCTTTTGGTACATTTTTTTTAAATGTCACTATACGTACAATTGCTAAATAATCGTATAAAACTACAAATTCAAAATTTCGGAAGTCAAAAATCTAGTATTAAAAATGACATCGCACATTGTGTTTGGTCCTTAAATTCGCCATTAGCACTTTTTGTGTTACGCTCCAAAATCAAATCAAACAGCTCACTGTTATCTTAATTATTATTTTTAAATTATTTATTTTTTTGTTGAAATAAAAGTTTAAATTATGATTATCATATTTTATTTTATTTTTTATTGCATTTAAACAATTTACGAGTCATTTTCATGTAATCCACATTGTAAAGGGTCATTCATTTTTTGGATTCGAAAGTAAAGCTAAATAAAACACATACAGCGATACATTTTTGATGAAAATTTTATTTCATTATAAAGTTTGGACTTTGCTATTAAGTGTGAAAAACAATATCAATCAATTTGAGGTAATTTTAAACTACTTTGTCGCAAATTTCGGGCGGTATCTCGGCCATAACTTGGTTTTTAATGCGTCTAGAGTTCGAGGATTATTCGTGTAAACATCTAAATCAAACGTGTCAAATCGCATGATCTTGGTGGCCAATTGACGTCGCCAAAACGTGAAATTAGGCGACCAGGAAACTTCTCACGCAATAAAGCAATAATTGGTCGTGTTGTGTGGCTTGTTGTCCCGTCTACATATCGCCCAAGTCAATCGTAGGCCGAAAAAAATCGGTTATCATTCTACCATATCGCTACGAAAATCTGCTTGTCATAATAACCTTCGATTTTCATTATGTGGTGTGTAGCCAGCTTAGTGAAAGAAAAAACAAATATTTAAAAACACCAATAAAACTCACAACGTAGGTACAACGTTTCAAGTTACCAAACAGACAGGACAGATTGAATTGGCAGTCGATTGCTTATTTGGGTTGTTTTTCCCTTTCATCGAGTTTTTACATTACCGTTTAATATGCTTCACTTAATCACCTATAAAATTTGCTGCGAATTTAAAAATTATTAATTTGATTTGGTAATAGTGAATGTATGTATTTTTTTTTAATTTTCAACGAAATTATCTCAGGGTTATGTCAGGGTTCCGAAATTGAATTTAAATAGACGCCCATGTTCTAAATTCCACTTATTGTGAATTCACATGGCGAAAATGAACTCTGGTGTTCTACAATTTGTTCGAAATGCAAATTGTGAATTGGAATTTTGAAAATAAAAATTGATGCTTTGGATTTTATTTCATTCCAATTTTTTGAACGAATTCCATCCACTTTATTAATGCTTTGTGAAATTGGTGCAGTTTTGTATTACTTGGTGCAAAATGTAAGCAAACTTTATATTTTTTCTTTTCACTATTTTTTTTATTATTATTTTAGAAGAAAACTTAAGAATATACGAATATAAGAAAAAATAATTTATAATAAATTACTCGCATTATATTTGAGGCAATCATTAAATTTATCATACAATTTCATCCGCAGTGTAATTTCACTTTTCAAACATTAAAAAATGAATGCAACTTGGATTTTGACAGTTCGAAGTAATTTGCGAAATTTTCGAAAACCAACGAATTGTAGAACATGAAATTTCATTTCGACTGAAATTGAAAATCGATTTCAATTCGATTTCATTTGAAATGTAGAGAACATGGAAGAGAGTTAACTTTTATCATTATCAATGGCTTATCAACCTTTTAACCGGCTTATCAACGGCTTTTTACCGGCTCATCTCATCAACATCTGTTATACAATTTTTCCAAAAATATTAAATTCACCAGCTGCACCAAACATCGTCCTGATCTTCCTGTGCTTTTTCAGTTTTCGACTTTTAAATGTTCATATTTCGATTCCTAGATAGATATTTCCGAATTGTGTTGTTAGTTACCTACGATTTTCTTAAAAATTATATTAATCATCTATCGAATTCAGCAAAAATATTTCTTTACCTCCTCTCTTTTAGAAAATGTCGAAAACAGGCTTCAATTTTTAATCAATTTGACAGAAACCCTGCAAGGGGTTAAAGGTAGAAAACACGAATCCTTGCTTATATCGAAAAAAAAGAAATATCTTCCCCAATGAATTATGAAATATAAAATTCCCATTTGAATCTTGACTAAATGTACATAATTAGGTACTGGATTATACCTTTACAATTTTGAAATACAGAGTAATTTTAAAATACCGAATTTTGAAAACCGATTTTTGGTACAAATCTACAGAACCTATTTTTTTTCACAAATTTACATGAATATCTCATGTATAATTTATTTCTGAGTGGACGTCTGATGTGCTTTTCGAAATAATTTTTGTTATAACGATTGAACCTTTTTGTGAATAGTTTTGTTCATATTCTTCATTAATTATTAAATAAAAACTTTTTAACTTTAAATTTTACAAAAACTTTGTAAGGATGTTTCTAAATTAAATGTTTCTATGTTGTTATTTTTTATCTTTGCATGTTTTTTTTTACTGTTTAGCAACATTGCTTCCGGTTTGCAATGAGGGCTGTCAAATAATACATTAGAAAAAGCATTGAGGCATTGAAACCTTTTTTATGCTTTTAGTGTCATCTAAAGAATCAGAACGTTTTCTCCAACAAATTAAAATGTGGCTGAGGTTCGTAACAGCGGAAACCAGCTTCAACCGATGAACAATCGATTTTACCCCCGAAGATACGGTGGAACTTTCGTTAAATCTTCTTTAATATTTTGTCTACATGGATCTTAACAACATACATACATATACATATGTATATTTGTGAAAGAAATAATGATGTATCAGAAATAAAGCCAGGCTCCCAGGCCACTCGCCCATAAATTTAAACACATCCAAAAAGTTTTCAGTTAAAATCTTTTTTTAACCATCTATCGAAAAAAGTTCAAGTTCAAAAAAACTTTGATTCTTTCGAGATTGTGTCTAAGGCCATACCAGCCTTAGTAGTAAAATTAAAATAAAATATATTATTTACTATACGATCGAAGCTTGTCATCTTGTCCTTGTCTAATGCTTAATTCAAGATTTTATGGTTATCTTCATTATACCTACTAATGTTTCCACTTTCTTTAAACTATTTATGTATAACTATCCAATTATATAACTTGACATATGACCCATGGTTAAAATAAAAAATGTAACCCAAATATTATAATGGCAATAATATATTTGAGCTTCATAATTAGAAAACTGCGCATGAATATTTAACTTTTAGTATATGTTAATCAATACCTATAACATTTGAATAAATGACGCAACACAGCCACATTTTTTTGTTTAATGTTTATATTTTGATGTTTTTACTATTCACTTTCTTTTTCATTTTTCTGTCCAAGAAATTCAGAATAAATGAATTTCTTTGAAAAGCTTTTTAGGAACCTGATTTAATATAACTAATGCTTTAATGACTTTTTATTTCATTAAGTCTTTTGTGCTGGGAGAATTACTTTTGCCAAAAGAGTTGCAGCTCAATGTGTGACTTTGTTTACTTTAAGACAATCACCGGAATTCGTCATAAAAACACACTCCATTTTTAACACCAAAAATAGCCCTTTGAGTGAGAAGTTGTTTTTTTAATTTTCCTGTCTGTATCTAATTAAAAAAAATATATACATATATATATGTACATAAATATAGAGCCCTCTTACGATATTTTCTGGTTTTAATTGGACCAGGAAAGTCTATATAGGTAACTCGTTTAATTAAAATCTTATTAATTAAATGATTAATTTATACGATGACGTTACGGAAAGGAAAAGGGTGCGTATAGTCGAAAGAAAGTTTACTATCTCAAAGTTACTTTTAATGACATTCAACCAGAAGTAATTTTGTAGGTTTTTGCGTAATACCTATATACCAACTTGATTCGTGAAAATTATGTTTGTTCATCCCAGATGGAATGCGCTTTCATGCGTGATTATAATTAACAACGGCAAAACTTTTTATTGAGATGCTTAGAACAACGGGTATTTGGATCAACACTAATTATAGTTTATGTATAATGTGTTTAATTGTATGGTATTCAATCTCTTGAATTAAACTTAGATCAAGTTTAAATTTTTTACATTCTTCGTTTCTTATTTAATCCTAAAACTAGCGGACCCCGGATATCGTTGCTTCGTTTAATTCTCATACAAATTTATAATGCATATAGGTTATAGGTTTGTTTTCTTCGAATCCGAATTGAGGGAATTGGATGAAAAACGGAAAAAAAAGATTGTGGCAATATTGCCATCCAAACAGTACCTATTAGTATTAAACTAAATAAATCAGAGTTAAAGTAATTATAGTTTGTATAAAAATATTTTCAGAAACAGACTTCGTAAATTTTTTTGTTTTTCAGTTTTAAAAAGCTCATGAAAAAACTATAAAAAAGTTTTTAAATTTGCAACCACTTACGACTCTTGACTGTGGAAATATCGCCATTGAAACAAATTTAATTGAATTGTGTCGAAATAAATTATAAATAATATCAATATAACTTACAGAACGTAGGCAAAGATCTGGGGGAAAATTAAACACAACTGTTATGAATAAAAAAAAGCGATGAAAGTTACGCTCTGGCTCCATTTGTAATAGATATATGACGCAAAGTTAAAAAGCATAAGATAATAGGGATTAGGGGTATTCATGCAACGTCGGAAAAGCATCGTAAACGTGGTAAACGTCTTAAAGTTTACGACGTCGTAAACGAACTGTCAAAATTTGTATGGGAAATCTTTTCAAACAAATCTTAAACTTTAAAACACAAATTTGTGTGTTAAATATGAAGATAGTAAACATCGTAAACATGGTACACATGGTAAACTCTTGTAACCTTAGAAGAAGAAATAGAGGAACGGGCACATCGAGGAAAAATGAGGTTTTTTTCAAAATAGTGTGAGTTACACAAACACAACTGCATTCACACATGCACTTATATTTTGATTAATTTCGTAAATTACAGAAAAAGTGCTTTCATTGCAAATTTGCTAATTTCCTTTTACAGATAATTTCATTTATAATTTTATTTGGCAGTTAAATGTTAAATGTCAGTTTTCTGTTTTATATACATCGAATTTTGAAATTGGTGGCGTTCGGGGATCAACCCAAAGCTATCCGGATAGGTTTGTGTTTTTGTATTCCCTTGTGACAAAACAGCTGACGCAACAACAACCCAACGTATCTGAAAATTTTTGTGATAGGTGCATAGTTTAGAAGAAGAAACAGAGGAACGGGCATAATATCAAGACAAAAGTGAGACAAACACAAATGCATTCACACAGGGAAGCCAAGCAGTAAGACAGCTAAATCATTTGAATTTTTAGTTGAGGAATATGTTTTAAGATTTTAAACCGTCAAAATAGAAAAAAAAACTTAGTAAATTAAATAAACAATTGAAATAAAAGTTAATGAAGTGAATATATTATGTATGCTATACTTCATTGAACCAAAAAATATATTGTGGTTATTGTACAAAAAATATAAAACTACATGCGGTGCTACGTTAAATCCTGTAAAAACACCTATAATAAGCAGTGCAATTTTTGTTCACCTCACAGGTAAGCTGCAGTGTCTCATATTTCCACATAAAGTAAGTTAAATTACTCTGCACTACGGGCGCTCAATGCATTTGTGAGGCTTGCCGTCACCAACAAAAACTAATTCGATCCTGAGCGAGAATTTCAATTTTGACAGATAGGCACCTGACATATCACGTTTCAAAGTACATATTTGTATTTTCAACTAATTTGCCTTTTTTATAACAAAATGTTATTAAATATCAATTTTAAAGTATTAAACGGAAATATATTTACATAAAAAACATCACTTTACATTAATTTATGTTTAATTTGAGACACAATCAGGTGTTCTTACACAATTTAACACAGCACCGCATAAATTGTTTTATATTTTTTTAATAAAGTATTGCAAGTTGTCACTTTCTCACTTTTATTTCATTATTCATTTAGTTAAATTATCTTTTTTCAATATTTTAACGTTTGAAAATCTGGAAACACTTTCTTTTAGATCCGAAAAATTAAAGATAGGCACCTTTTTTTTTAAATTTGGTGCCTCACTCACATACACTAGGGGTATTCCCGGTCCGATGCAAACGGGTCTTGCATCATTGTAAAAGTGCCAAGTTTTTTTTTACAATGGGTAAGGGTATAGCTATTTTACACTTTTGCATTTTTGCAATGATACAAGACCAGTTGCATCGGATCGTGAATACCCCTACTGTATATGTGATATACACCTCTTGCTTATCTTCTTATTCTTAGGTGGATAACCTCTCTGATAGTTTACCGAACGCAATGATTTGCATTGGAAACAACTAAAAATGTCAAAATTCGATGTAAGGGAGGACGGGGCATAGAGGACAACCGAGGCACAAAGGACTATCGTCTTAAAACGATAAATAAGTGACTTTGCCCAAAAGTTGAATACTATAATAAAAGCCCTCATTTAGCTCCTCAGTTTGTTAATGTTTAAGCCTAGTACGCTGCTGAAGCGAAACGAAAAATCCAATACAAAAATGACACAACGAAATCATAAACGGAAAATTTCGTTCTGCTTTTCGTTTTGCAGTACGCTGTTCGAAGAGCGAAATTTATAATTGTAGCAGATTATTTGGAGAAGTCTCCGCTCCTTTTTCGCACTGAATTAATTATACAGACTATTTATTGTGTGCGGAAAAACGACATTTGTGTTTTATTTGTGTTTTTTTTTTGTTTGTCATTTTCTTACATCATTGGTTTCTTTGATTTTTAGCGTTTATGTTTTATTTTGTTTTTGGAATTAGTGAAACTCTCCAAGGATATTTTCCGTTGTGTTTTCGCAAGCGTTTCGTTGTCTGTTTGGAGATCACAGAAAAATTTCGTTTCGCATCAGCAGCATACTAGGCTTTACATTTGTTGTTTTTTAGGGTAAGTTTATAAAAAAATTTATAAAGTTGTGCTTATTAAGTATTTTAAGGCTTTGCAAATAAATATTTCAAGTTTATCGAAAACAAATAAATAAAGTCGCGTTTTCAGTTTTGTTGTTTTGTAAAAACTTCGTTTTTAAACATGTTGGAAACACTTTTTAAAAGGCATTCGTATCGGGGCACAGAGGATTTCTGTGGTCCTCTGTGCCCCCTATAGAATATGAACCTGATCAATTTTTTGTTTTATTACGATATTACGGAACTATATTAAGAAAAAGCCAGAGCCAAACTGGACATTAATTACAATGGAAATGCAATAACAGCTATAAAAAACAGAAGTATCCATCAATGAAGCAGCGATCATTTAGGTCCCTCACGAGAGTGGAGAGTAAATTTGAACCTTTTTTCTTTGTTCAATATATTTCAATAAATCGATAAACGTTAAGTGTTCCTCTGAGCCCCGTCCTCCACTATAGAAGATGAAAACAGAAAGAGAATACACCAAACAGGGGCCTATTTCACGGTACATACATCTCATACATTGTATGAATGTATGTACCTTAAAGTGGTCGCCAAATTTGGCTCATTGTATATTTTGAATTTTTAGAAAAACTAAAAAATTTAAAATTTACGACCACTCATATGGGGCCTATTTTACGTGACATACATTTCTGTGATGTATGTGATGTATGTTCTGTGAAATAGGCCCCAGAAGCTATGAACTGCCAAATCAAATTCGAAATTAAATTATCTGTCAAATGAAATTAGCAAATTTGCAATAAAAACACTTTTCCTATAATAGGCGTGTTTTTTTGCAAGCCCGGGGGGAATTGGTTAAAAAAAACGACAGCGGGGATTAGCGACGCCATGACAGTAAAAAAAAATGGAGTTTTCATACAAACTATCGATAACATCTATGTAATTCATGCCGGTAACACAGATTTTCTGTGCGCTAGTTAAACCTCGAGAATTCTCTGGGATTAGTTGTTGTTGCATTTAACATGTTAATTGATTTGCACCGACGTCGTTTTTTTCATCCAATTCCCCCCGGGTTTGCAAAAAAACACGGCTAATAATAACACGTGGTTATCAATGTAATCAACACGTTGTTATTATTAGCTGTGTTTTATTTTCCCCAAGATCCGAACCAGATTGGATTTGCTTACAAAAATACATGTATTACAAAAACAACACAAGATCCAACTTTGTTTTGAATTTGGATTTCCAAATCCATTTTGAACACACACCCTTAATTTGTAAATGTCGTCAGTAGTGTAAAGAAAAAAGACAAAGGGTGTATATGAATAAAAAAAACAAAGGAAAAAAAGAGTTGGGTATATAACGTATGTCACAGAGATCCTGGGTTGTTTTATTTTCCTGATCTGATCTGGATTGGATCTGGGGGAAAATAAAACGCAGCTATTGTTTTCGTCGTCGCCACCGAAAATTCGCGTTGGTGTGGGGGAACCTTTAGTTAGAAAGAGAACGGCCACTGCACTGGAAATTATATGCGCAAAATTACCCACTCAAGTAGTGAATTACAATTGCAATAAATGAAATTGCCATTAAATGCGTTTACGTTCAAAATATTTTGCACAAGGATAACCCCAATAAAGAGAGCCTTTTAATTCTTCTTGCGAATAAATTTGTTTTTTGTCCTCCGTTAAATCCACGGAGCAAAATCTATACGATTCCAGAAACATGAACTTGGTAAATGTGAACACGCCTATTGCAATCCACTTCTACCAACATTCACGATTAAAAATATTCGAAATTGCCGACGACACCGCATCAACGTGTCTGTTGGTAGCTCTGTTTAGACTTCGATTGACTCAGCGCGGTGAACGGACGACGGCGAAGAAAGAAAAAAGTTCAGCAACCCAGAAGTTCTGTGCATCACGTTTATACTTACAAAAAAAATAATTTTTAAGTGATAAATCACCTGAATTTTATAAAGAAAATACTTATCAATTATGGCTGATTCGAAAAAGTAAGTAAAATCGAACAAATTTACTCGATTCCAGTGCTAAAATCATAGAAAATGAACTTTGCGACAAAGCCGACACATCCAACCAAGAACCACCTTCAATTTTGCTTGTCATCTTCATGCAATTGGCTATTCAGCAGCAGCAGCCAGCTTTGCACAAAGAATAAATCTGATGGAAGAATGTAAATCGAATATATAAACCGAACAGTTAAATTCATGAATATGTTTAAATGAAATTGTTAAAATCTATAACAAAACTATTTCGTCATGGTTTTTCTAATCTTTGTGATGTGGAGTGGCGGTGGCAATAAACTAGAAGCTTCTGTGGCCTTTGTTTCGTGACCAATTTTTTGGTAAAATCTAAAATGTCCTTCACACTGTGCTTTTGAAAAATATTTCTCATTCTCCAAACAAAGTGATCCTTGAAAATCGTTTTGAGAAATCACAAAATAATTTTCTTTTATTATCATTTTGCCGCTGTTTGCTCGTTTTTTTTATCAATTTTTTTTTTGCTTATACCTTCACGTCTGTACTGTGAATTAAAATGGCGTTCAGAGAAAAAGAATTAAAACCAGCAAATAGATGGTCGTATGTTTTTTTTTCCGTTTCTCTTTATTTCAAAATGTTTCGCAATGATTAATCTAAATTTATTAATTTGGGGTTTAATTAATATGTTCTTGTTTTTAATTAATTTCTAGTGATGATCTAGCTACCGCAATCCTGAAGAGGAAGGATCGCCCAAACCGTTTGATTGTCGAAGAAGCCATCAACGATGATAATTCTGTTGTTTCATTGTCTCAGGTAATTTATTTTTGTTCAATAATTCTTCCTTTATGTTTTTATTTTTAATGTAAAAATAGTTTGATGTTATATTTGGCCATATAGATGAGTTAGATTTACGTTAAATGATTGCGTGCAAATGAAGCTAGAAATTAGGTCATGAACCTCTGCGAAGAGTTTTTAACTGCTCTGACATCTAACCGAAATATAAGTACAAGAAATAATATGTTAGTAAATACCTAGGTTAAAAAAGAATATTGCAGCGTTTTTGTGAGTTGTTTTTTGTCACTAAAAGAATTATTGATATTGGTGAACAAACAATATTGTTAGGGTTAAGAGATAGTCTCCAATCTTTTGTTTCAATATCAAAAACACGTATAATCTTTATCTTTTGTTAGCTTTTAAAACCACGCTGCGTAATCAAATTAAATCTCAAAGCATATCAATTCTCATTGGTTAAAGTAAATGTTTTCATCCAGCAGCAACCACTACTCAAAAAGTAATTAGCCCGATATCTGGCGTCTAATTAGTTTGGAGCCACTTAAATAAAATTATAATTAATAATTATTTGGTGAGAATAAAAAAATATCGCTTATGTATTACTTTTGAGTCATCTGTTAACTCATTTTCAAAACAAGTTGCGAAGGAGAAATCGTAAAATCTATCGTTCGCACTCGTTATGTTCTGAGGAAAATTAAAGTCACTTAAAACTCGTCGTGTAATCGAAGACTCATTTCTAAAAATATTATACTTTTCTATGCCCAGTGGAGAGCTTAAGTTCGAATAGAGTTTAAGTTTTTACGCAGGTATTTCAGCAGATAGTTTAGATTGCTTTGGAGTTGATATTTAGTTGACTAGGATGGCTTCGCTCTATTTATTTTACAAAAATGTAAAGGAAATGAAATTAAAATCATTTATTGCGTACACGCATAGCTAATAAAACAAAAACTAACAAATTTTTGACAAACAAATAATTACTGATTTTGCCTTCTAAACGCCTTAAAATTAACATTTAAAATTTCCAATGATCGTTTTCAATGAAAGCTATAACTGGTCCAGTTGAAAAATGCCACAGCAAATACCCACCAAAAATCTGCCCAAATAAACTCATTGAAGTTGCTCAAAATGATCTTTTTATGAAGTAAACATTTTTTTAATAGTATCCCATGTGACCAAAATTATATTTGTAAACTTATTTTACGAATTTATAAACAGAATTTCTGTTTCACAAACTACATGCACATAATATGTATGTCTATTTTCAAGAAGTTTTAAACAAAGAAACACAATACAGTAAAAAGTTGTTCAAAATACAGTTGTAGTTTAAAATTTTAATAAACATGTATTTCATCAATTATTTGCAAAATTTGTAAGAAAACACTTATTTTCACAAATGTGTGAGAGTCTAATGTAAACAATCAAAAGGGTAATAAATTTAAATAAACAAAACAAACTATAAATTTTTGTAGGACTTAAGGCCGTTAAAAGCTATTTTTAATCGAAGTATAAATCTAATAGAAACTTCCAAAAAAGTCTCATATGTATTCGGGTATCTATTTAGTATTACTTCGGGAGCGAGTAAAAAATTCAGTTTTCTTCCTTTTCACATACATAAATATGTAGGTATTCAGCCTACCTTTTATTTACACAATTTTGCCTTTCAAAATTCTTCAAATTAATAAACAAAAACAAAATTTTGAATATACAGTCCAGAATAACTTATGATTTAATGTTTGAGATCCTTCACTATAAATATCAAAAATTAGTAGAATTGTGCATATTAAGTAATTTTTCGGTGAAATATGTATCAACAAAAATTTTGAAATTTGCCAAAAAATTATTTCAACTAGGTACATGTTCCTATTTCCGTAATCTTTAGTTTAAATTTTCAGACTTATTTGTGGGCTGAGATTGTTTACATATTGTTTACGTTTTGAAAACGATTTTAATATGGAAACTACAATTTGTAGAAGAAATACACACGTTTTTTGTTCTGTAAGATTTTTTCTACAATTCAACAAATTTTGTTAATTTTGGTGAATCAGAAACTTACAACAAAAACTCGAATTTTCACAAATATGCATTTGTAAACTACAAACAAAATTTATTTTTGGTGAAACGAGAATAAAGGTATTCCCACAAATTGCCCTTTGTAAATTACAAATACAGTTTTGTAACAAAAACATTTTGTGAAACAGAATAAATCGATTTTTCAACAATTTTTTTTAATTCGCTTGTAAATACAAGTTGTAAGTTAGTGAATAGGCCACAGTGTTGATTATGGGCGTTTTTCTTTTTTAGTTCAAAGCAGAGCCTGAACTGTCAAACAAAAGATCGTGTTTCTTTTTTAGCTCAGAGCATTCAGAGCTCCAATTTTGTGTTTCTTTTTTCGCTCTGAGCATGTTCAGAGAGCACTATGAGCTCAGAATAAATTGATAGAGCAGACGGAGTTGAATAACTGAACACAAATGGCTTTTTCTTTTTTGGCTCTGAGCGGGGCACAGAGCGGGCTCTGAGCGAATACAGCTCACTCCGAACAGAACGTGACCTGAGCGCACCGATCTATTTAAGAAACTCAATTGAGCACTGAACTCTCATATGCTTAGTAATCTGTCGAAAATTGTATGAAGTTAGCTGCGCTCAGCTTTGTGCTCGGTCATTTTTTCCGAGCTCATCGAGCGAGCTCCGGTCGAGCTCTGAGCTAAAAAAGAAATGCAATTTGAGAGCTCGAAGCGCTCCAAGTTAAAAAGTAACATAGTTTTCTTTTTGACAGCTCAGTGCCACGCTCGGGGCTAAAAATGAAAAACGCCTAAAGAAAATGACAACTGTAAACAAATAAAAAAGTGACAGCTGGTGAAGCGTGTTTCTTTAAATAAATCTGAACTTTCAGAGCAAAGCACGCTCTGTTCAGAGATCGCTCAGAGTATGTTCGGAGTGTTCAGACTCTGTTCAGATCTCTACTCTGAACTAAAAAAGAAAAACGCCCTATATTTTGTACTTACAGCCGTTTTAAGGAACGTGTATAAACTTGGAGGTCCTTGTATTTTTTAAGTTACGGATTTTGGGTTGGTAAAAGCTGTCTGTGTGCAACGGAGATGTAGGTAGGAATGGTTGAAAGTAGTAAGTCACTAGGCCTTGGTTATACACGAGCTGTCGCGCCACCCAATTTATTTTATTTTTTAAAGTCTTGAATGAATTATGAAAACAAAACCTTTTGCACTTTCAAAGTGTTTTCACACAAGATATGTGTATTTTTCTTTTCGTAGACTCAGTAGTAGCTTTGCAAGCGAATAAGTGAACAAATCTACTATTTGGTACAAGGAGTTTCTAGCTCGCTTTTTGTGACTTCTGATTGTTTTTTTTTAATCTAATAAGCTATTTAGATATGTACGAATATGTATATAGGTTTTTTCTTATAAAGTAATTTTAATGTTAACACCACAGATTGGTTTAATTAATCAATTAATACCTGCAAAGTATCTCAGCTTCATTTTTGTATTAACGAGTGCCGCGTGAGTTTTTGGATTCGGGTTATTGACTCGTAAGAAAGCAGAGCCATTTCAAAACGAAGAGATAACGAGTTTAGCTTAATAAGTAAACCAAATAAAAACATAAAATTTCTTTGAATTTCCATTAATAATTCCTACCGATAATTATTTTTTATTTTAATATAATATGCTACCTATCGCTAAAAAAAAAAACAAATACACTTGTTCTGAATTTCTATCGAATACGAAAATCATTTTGTATTCAATTCTAGTTTGTTGTTTTTGATTTTCTTTTTTTTTTTGATTTTTGATGTGTTGCAATTTTTTGATCGTTTCCAATACACTCCAATCACATAAAACGAAAACGATTGAACGATATCGTCTTGAAGATAGCTATCTTTATTTTTCTCTACAGATATAATAGAGATAGCGATGGTTAAACAGATATCGTGTCATCGTTTTTATTTTACGTGATGAGGCCTCAGGAATCATCACAGTCGTTTCGATAGAAGCGAGAAATTTTTTGAGTCTCAATTCGCCAAACAAAAATTCAACGCATTGAAATTGAACTTAATACAAAATGGTTTTGTACTTGACAGAATTTCAGAACAGGGTGATTTTTGTTAATAATAAAATATTGTATCAAAAAAAAAAAGAAGATATTGTCGAAAGTCCAGCTGGCAGAGCTATGGACCTACCCTTTATTTCTTGGGGTGGAAGCAGCCATAGTCACAGTCATTAACTATTGCATTTTGCAGTTTTTGGTGGTATGGATAAGACTTTAATGAAAATTCAAAACAATTATACCTATATTATTGTTACTATACTAGTGCATAAAACTATCCTCGTTATCTTTTCTTTTCGAACCTGTGCTGCTTTCATTCGAGTTAATTGATATGGGATGTAGAAAGACTACGATAAACAACAAGTGTGTTTGATCATTTTTGGGAATGGATCCGCTCTTATTTAATTAGTTGTTTAGCAATAATTTAATGGCATGCTTATACAAATGTGTATGTACATATATTGATTATATTAAAAAATGAAATGACTTATCACACTCAATGGAATTTTTGATGTGTAAACATCTATGCCGGCGCGGCGGTAGGGTAAACTAAAAAGGCAAGCCTTACGTGTAATACGTTCCGTGTCACAATTTAATTTTACGTTTTTAGGTAGGGATGATGTTTCTCTTTCGTTTAGGTAAGAATTTAAAACAAAATCAATGCTTTGAGATTTAACTCAAATACATAAGTCGTTAAAATTTTTAGTTGTTGTGTTATTAACCGATAAATGTCTTCAAAAAATTCGCCATTGTCATTTTAATTATTGATAAAAGTATATCCATGGGTCGATTCAGTTGTTATTGCTATGTTAGTACATATTATGTTCCTTTCAAACTACACATAATGGTTACCTTCACATAATGAATCTTCTATGCGATATGCAAAAGGCCTATTTTCCAGTTCATACACATAATACATTCCATGATATTGACAGTTCTGCTGTATGATTTCAGTTTCTCAATTTTGTTGTATGCTATCATTCAATAACCGTAGATAAGACTGGAAATATTCAAATGTTGTATGATTCTGTTTCCCAGAAATTTTCATCATACAGCAAATTAACCTCCAAATGTTCATACATTAAATACAACACAAAATGTTGTGTCTGCTGCAAGTGCAAAAGGAAAATGAAATTGTATTAACACAACAACATATTGATGCTTTTGGAAGCCCATGCATTTTGCTGATTCCATGGTAATGGCTTCCATTTCCAAGCCAATGAAGGGGTAACAGTATTTTTAGCTAAGGTGAATAGGCTTCGTTGTTAGTTGAACGCACAATTTGTCTACCCAATATTTCCACTAATAAGTCAATACATATTTTTGGCAATCTAATGACTACTAGTCAGGTAACATTGACGTTTTTTTCATAAGGTAACATTGATAAAATAAAAGCCTCCACACGTTCAATGAACATTGACAAATTTTGCTTTCTGTATCTTCCGAATTCAAATCTGGGAAACTGTAGGCAGTCGATTATCTGCTGCTGAATCCACTCCTTGGAGATTCTTGGTCTTTCAGAAAGAACAATTCATTGAAATACCATAATCTTGGCTGGTAAATGTCGTCCTCTCCAGATCCCGACTTTTTAGAATTGTAATTTTTTTTTTAAATTCAGCCCGAAAATAGGATTTGAGGCTGTTTATTTTGTTCTTAACCTTTATAATTGGTGCATTCTGATCAACTTCAGTTAATTTAATCCTTAATTGTTCATTGAATTTAAGTTTTAAATCGTTATTGATGTAACAACCCCATTTGGATTTTATTTTCCAAAGGCACTCATTCTCCTGATAAATGTTAAACTCTCGCAAATCAGACAACTTGCACAAAACTAACCGTTTACACAATCAGATAATATCATGCAAAAAACACACTACACAGACTAAATATTTTGTCATTGAACATTGACGAAAATCAAAATAATTTTGTGTCAATTTTACTTGGGACGAACATTGAAGTGCCTACTAACGATCAATTTTACCTGAATCGAGACTCGTTCAAGTAATATTGTCAGGTAACATTGATCGTGTGTAGGGCCCTTTACAACAAAACAAATGTCATACAACACATGGAACATGAGTTTTAACTATTTATACCCAAAGCTAGACGATACGGGTCTTAAAAACTCTTGATTCTTGGTTGTAATCACATTTTTAAGATTTTTGTCAAGTTTTATCATGGTCACAAGTTTTTTGGTAATAATCCCACACCTTTTCCTCAACCTCTATCGTAATAACCCCATAGGTTCCCAGCCTATGCCACCTAAGAAGAATGTTTTTCACGGGTTACTGCCTCTTGCAAGGAATTGACAAATCCTCCAAGAGTATCTCTTAAGTGCTTCTCACCTTAGCCGTTAAGATTCTACAGAAAACAATAACACGCTCACAGGAATGGTTGAGAGATGTAATTTCAATAAGCCCTGGTTCTATACGAGCTACCACGCCACTCAATTTATTTATTGTTTATTTATTTCCCTTTTCTCCAAAAAGATTCTTTTTAACATACATATATATAATATAAATCGCCGGTTAAAGCACAAAGCCTCGTAGTCGTTTTTGTATGTTTTTTTCAGAATTAAAAAAAAAAAAAACGTGTATGGTGATCTACAATAAGAGGTTGTGAATTCTGCCTTTTTCTGTAAAATGTTCAGATAAAAATTGTTACGTTGAAATTGCCAAAAGGTGACTCTGATTTTGCAGATTTTTTTGCATTATAATTATATATGTATATCGTAATGTTTGTACTTAGTAGGCACTTTACCCATACGTAATATTTCGTTTCGTAGTCAAGTTAAACTCATGTTTTACTAAAGCCCTTATGACATTAAATCATATTTAAGTATCAGCCAAGAAAAAAAGGGAAACATTATGTTTTTAAGAAAAAAAAAGCACTTACCTGCAAAAAAATATTATGAATTGTCAACATTATTTACAAATCCTTTTGTTGTTTTCTCTCTTAATGCGCCAATATTTGATAAATTTATATTAACGACATTACAAAATAATCTCCGATTCCAATTTAGGCGAAATTATATTTTTTGAAACACATTATTATGTGTCAGTCATATCGGAATTTTCCGTAATGAATTCGTCTGACTATTCTATTTTAATTTTCAATTAATTAAAAATGAGAAAAAACGGGCATAAACTGCAGATTAATATACATATGTGTATTGGAACAATGAACATAATTATGCAGGTATATTCCATAACCAAATTATATTATGTATTCATCAAAATATTAGTTTATTGCATTTCAGCTTCAAATATTTGAATGACAAATGCATATTAATATTAATCCTATAAATTTCAATTAGAACTACTTCTAACTTAGCAACAGTTCAAAAATTACTATGAATACGTGCCATAGTCATCCTTGCATAAAAACCTCTAAAACTTTTTTTTTTAGTGTAGTTTATTGTCGTATGGTGGTGTCATTAGATGTTAGACTTGAATGAATGACCAAGTAATGGTATTTCTAGCTCCTGAGCAAGAGCAGATTCTCCCACCACAGCTGCGCAATGAGCCAAACATATATGTAACTGAAAGAGTTGGCAATACATTATAGCCGCTGTCAAACAACTACCTAATATGTTTATCTTTCTATGTAAACCTTATTCTGAAGTCTCAATAAAAAAATAAAAAAAAAAACGAATGAATGAATGAATATACTGTAAGGTTTTATTGCACTGCTCCATATACAGCTGGATAAGGTTCTTATCTAACAGTTTTTCCTCCAAAACTATTTCTCTGAAAAATTTGAGTATTTAGGGTATTCCCAGAGGGGATAGATTGCTCTCTTCCACCTGGTAGCGTCCCAGAGTTTTATTTCTTTGCTGCATGAGTGCAGTTGCCTACTATCTGGTGAGGCGTTTCCTTATGAATGTTGCAGAATCTGCACAGCGGTACTCTCTAGGCCTAAAATATTTAAGTGTCTTCAAGCTTACAGTGGTCGATGAGAAGGCCCGTTATAATTCCAAGCCTGTTCCTAAATTAACTGGTGCATTCCGCGAAATAGATTGGGCCAAACTCGATTCCTCCGTCTGATACACCACACTCACCTTCTCCCTTTCAGAATAGCACCCGTCCCTCCTTAGTTTATTTATTTAATGTTGACTTTTCATTCTCATGGTAAGTGGAATGTTCCAGAAAAATTCTCTTTTAACTTTTATTGACCGTGGACTCATTGGCCTAGGCAACAAAAACACATCTTTTTATATGACTGAGTTTTAACAATTAAATAAATCGTATTTCCTTCCTTCTCACTCAAATCCCCTTCACTTTAAGTTGAGTTCCTTGTGTGTACGTTTATGTGGCCACTGACTCAAGCACACACTTTTTTGTGTTTGCTTTTGCATGAAAACATCAATGCGACAAAAAAAAATTCATTCGATGTTGAGCGGTTTTGTGTAAGTACGACGATTGCACATTTAACAATTATGCTACTTTTTCACCACTCATAAAACATCCATAATATCCGTCAGGAAACTTAAAAAAGATTGGATAAAATTAATTCCTTAATGACTTACATTAAAAAGAATTTAAATAATGGTGTTCTAAGGCCTTCCCAGTATACTATAAGTATACTATAAGTCAAGATTAAATGAGCAAGGTTTTAATAATACTATACCTACACTATGCCAGTATAATTGCAAACTTGTCAATTTTGTATGAGGAAAATAATGGCAGATTTTACATGCTTTAAAATCTGGCAGTAAAAACTATGCCAGTTTGTCAGTCAAGTTAATCTAATAATAGAGTATATAAATTTTGTATGAATTGTACAAGATGTAATAGTTTTTTTTCGATAAAAAAAAGTTGAATTCATTTTGTAATAATTTACTAATTGAAATTCAATCAATTATTTTTAGACTAAGATGGATGAATTGCAACTCTTCCGTGGTGACACCGTTCTTCTAAAAGGAAAGCGTCGCAAGGAAACTGTTTGTATTGTCTTATCCGATGATAGTTGTCCCAATGAGAAGATCCGCATGAATCGTGTTGTGCGTAACAATCTGTGTGTTCATCTTTCGGATGTCGTGTCTATTCAATCATGCCCTGACGTCAAGTACGGAAAGCGTGTACGAATCTTGCCTTTCGATGATACCACTGAGGGTGTTACTGGGTAAGCATTAGAAAGAAAAAAAAAACTACCACCAAAATCATCACAAGTTTCTAACCAAAAACGTTTTCATTTTCAGAAATTTGTTTGAAGTCTACTTGAAGCCGTACTTCCTTGAAGCTTATCGTCCAATTCACATGGGCGACAACTTCATTGTACGCACTGCTATGCGTCCAATTGAGTTCAAAGTGGTCTTAACTGATCCCGAGCCATATTGTATAGTCGCACCGGAAACTGTCATTTTCTCCGATGGCGATCCAATTAAACGAGAGGTAAGTTTCAAAATCATATCCTTAGCTCCACATCGAATAGCTTATTGAATTATCTCATGATGTTTTAGGAAGAAGAGGAGTCCCTAAACGCCGTTGGTTATGACGATATTGGAGGTTGCCGAAAGCAACTTGCTCAAATCAAAGAAATGGTTGAGCTACCACTTCGTCATCCCTCGCTCTTCAAGGCGATCGGTGTTAAGCCGCCACGTGGTATTCTTATGTACGGTCCACCTGGTACTGGTAAGACTTTGATTGCCCGTGCTGTAGCCAACGAAACTGGTGCATTCTTCTTCCTCATCAACGGCCCAGAAATCATGTCCAAATTGGCTGGTGAGTCTGAATCAAATCTGCGTAAGGCTTTCGAGGAGGCTGAGAAGAACTCGCCGGCAATTATCTTCATCGATGAAATTGATGCTATTGCCCCCAAGCGTGACAAGACTCACGGTGAAGTTGAGCGTCGTATCGTATCGCAGCTGTTGACTTTGATGGACGGTATGAAGAAGAGCTCACATTTGATTGTAATGGCCGCTACTAACAGGCCAAACTCAATTGACCCTGCCCTTCGTCGTTTTGGACGCTTCGATCGTGAAATCGATATTGGTATTCCCGATGCCACTGGACGTCTTGAAGTACTGAGAATCCACACGAAGAACATGCGTCTGGCCGATGATGTTGACTTGGAGCAAATTGCCGCCGAGACACACGGTCATGTCGGAGCTGATTTGGCTTCATTGTGCTCGGAAGCTGCTCTGCAACAAATCCGTGAGAAGATGGATCTGATCGATTTGGAAGATGACAAGATCGATGCCGAAGTGCTGGCTTCTTTGGCCGTCACTATGGATAACTTCCGTTATGCCATGACAAAATCAAGCCCATCGGCACTTAGAGAAACGGTTGTAGAGGTACCAAACACAACTTGGACCGATATTGGTGGTTTAGAAAATGTAAAGAAGGAGTTGCAAGAACTCGTGCAATACCCAGTCGAACATCCAGATAAGTTTTTGAAATTCGGCATGCAGCCAAGTCGTGGTGTGTTGTTCTATGGCCCACCTGGTTGTGGTAAGACTTTGCTGGCCAAGGCCATTGCCAACGAATGCCAGGCCAATTTCATCTCGGTCAAGGGTCCAGAACTCTTGACAATGTGGTTCGGTGAGTCCGAGGCAAATGTACGCGACATCTTCGACAAAGCACGTTCGGCTGCACCATGTGTCCTTTTCTTTGATGAATTGGACTCAATTGCAAAGGCTCGCGGTGGAAATGCGGGCGATGCTGGCGGTGCTGCAGATCGTGTTATCAATCAGATCCTCACTGAAATGGACGGTATGGGAGCCAAGAAGAACGTGTTTATCATCGGAGCAACTAACAGGCCCGATATCATCGATCCAGCAATCTTACGTCCCGGACGTTTGGATCAACTTATCTATATTCCACTTCCGGATGATAAGTCACGTGAAGCTATTCTCAAGGCAAACCTAAGGAAGTCGCCTCTGGCGAAGGAGGTCGATCTCAACTACATTGCTAAGGTCACACAAGGATTCTCTGGCGCTGATTTGACTGAGATTTGCCAACGTGCTTGCAAGCTAGCTATCCGTCAAGCGATCGAAGCCGAGATCCGCCGGGAAAAAGACAGGGCAGAGAACCAAAGCTCAGCCATGGATGTAAGTTCACAGATTTAGTTTAAGGATTTAATTTAATTTAAATTAATTTTATAACGTTAAGCAGATGGACGAAGACGATCCAGTTCCAGAAATCACTCGCGCCCACTTCGAGGAGGCAATGAAATTCGCCCGCAGGTCGGTATCCGACAACGACATCAGGAAGTATGAAATGTTTGCACAGACACTTCAACAATCTCGTGGTTTCGGATCGAACTTTAGGTAGGAAGATAAATTTTCTTGTTTTTTGTTCATAATTTAATGTTAATTCTTTACAGATTCCCATCAAACTCAGGCCCATCGTCTCAAGGAGCTGGTCCAAATGCTCCAGTGAATCCGCCAGGCGACAATGGAGACGATGACCTCTACAGTTAGATTTTTTCTTAGTTTATAATTTTTTGATAAAACACAAGTAAAAGTAATCCCAATTGAATACAAGAATAAAACGAAAACAATATTTAATAGTTCGTGTGTGGTGAGGCGGTCATTAAGGAAACAATATTTGTTATAAAAATAAGTAACGGAACAAAATACATTCTACAAAACACCATAGTTAGAAAAACAACAAATAAAATAAAAAAATAAAATAATATTATATTAAAACATTTCTACTAAGCATAATTACATTCATTCAAGCCTGAAACCCAAAAACATTCAATTGTCCTTCTCCCATTTGGTTTGCAAATGGAAAATATTATTTAAATAAAAAAATTTTATGTATTTAATTATTATAAAGCAAGAAAAAAAAACATTTTGGTAAAATAAATTATTTAATTTGAGAAGAAAAAAAAACAGTGATTGGTGTCTTGGTTAAGATGTTATTGTTCTATTTTCTTTTTTTTTCCACAAAAATCACACTTCCCATCGATGGATAGTTAGTTGTACAAGTACCCGCCCTGTTTTATTTTAAAATTAGTATTTTAATTTTAATATTATTTGAAAATAAATCGAAAATGAGGCCGTGTGTGCGCTTCATGAAGAGAAAAAAAATCGTTGTTTTAATTTTATCTGGAAGAACGAAACCTCGTTATCGTCAGCCTTATTGTGAGTTTCACCCGAACAACATTCCACCCGGAAAATTTGGCTTTTCGCCTATTGCGAGTTTCACCCGAAATTTTGTGTTCAAAAAATTCCCCTTATTGTGAACATTCATTTCGGGCGTAATGTAATGTAGACAGCCTAAATGTTCACTTATTTGTAGTATGCGAACGAAATTTATTTTGGCGAAACTCACAAAAGCTTTTAAAATTCCGGGGGAACAAAAAATTTTAAGGTGAAATATTTTTCGAGTGGAACTCACAATAAGGGTTAGTATGCGATTACGTATAACGTTAATCGTTTTAGTTTAACGATGCTCGTTTCTTACGACTGATGTTTGGCTATCGTTTTGACTATATGTCACCTTATTTCGATTGTTAATTTTAAATTGAAAGTCGGCATTTATCAACAATTTTTTTAAGGCGTCAATTTATTGTGAAAATATTTTTGATGAATCTACATATTTGAATAAAAACTTTTTCTGAACGTTTTGGGGCTAAGAAAAAGGTATTGTCTTTAAAACTTTAATTCTGATGTTAAACAAAAAAGTTTTCATCCATTTCGGATACGCTTTTTTGAAGCTTGTGGTTAGCGGACCAGCATGTTTTATATCCTCAAATGACCGTTGAGTTGTCTAGATTATAATGAAGTACAAATTTTGAAAATCGGTTGGAAAATGGAAAAGAAAATGGCCATTTTGTAAAAAATTCACCTTTTGTTCTTTCCAAGCCCCTAAATCATTTTTTTCCTATAAGTACCTACAAATATTTTGTATTAGGGAAATGCGCATGGGGTCAGCCATTCCATAGACACCTAAATTTTGAAAATCAAAGCAGTATTTTCCGACTTGTAGCGGATTTTGTACAGCTAAATCTTCAATTTTTCTCACTTTTACCTTTAACAGGAACTTGGAATTTTGTTTGTGATTGGTTAAAAAAAATAAACACAATCACTGCCTCAAATGAAAATCATTGGTTCCTTAGACCATTTTAAGTCAAAAAACTTAAGAGGTAATTTTCTTGTTTACGCTTCCTTTTCGACTTGTAACGGTTTTCATAAAATTTGTATATTTTGCGGGAAGAGCCGACATCAGAGGACTTTATTTTTTTTTATTTTTTGAAAAAAAAAAAACGTTTTCTTAAGAAAGATTATTCAATTCATTTCTAATGTTCAAAATAAAGTTTTCGGACACCGTTTTTTCAAACATAAAATCCGAAATTTTAGGAGAAAATTGTTAATAAAATTTATTCTGTACATTAGCATAGGCGTCCTCAAGTGGGGGCTATCTGGCTCTAGTACTAGTATTTATTAAATGGTCGCGGCGAAAAACGGCTCAGGTTGAATTTTTTTCATAATTAAACGATAACACCCGGTGGACAGAGCGAACTTCTGCAGCTTATACATTTTTACACTCTAACTTGCGCACCACTGTGGTTGTGAATTTTATTTTTTTTTATTTGTGTAATCAAGCTTTGTTTTTATTGCCTGGCTTCGCGGGGCATTTTGAAAAGTGAAAATAAGCTGTATTTATTTATACTTATAACGCAATCTGTTGGCGATCCATAAAATTTGTCATTCCTTCCGATACAAAATGAAATTTTCAGATATCGTCACCATCCACCCCTGAAAGTATAAAATTTCGCGTTTTCACGATTTTTTTACCTACTTTTACAGTTGAATTTTCGGCTCCATGTTTTTTTTTTCTTGGGGTAAAGCACGCAACTTTGATACAATCGAGGATAGGCAGTTCCTAATTTAACTTGATCGACTGTTTTCGATTCGAAAGGAACTGCTTATGCTCGATTGAATCGACCAAACTCGATTGTTTGAAGTTACAATGCTGGCACCCCTGGCCCTGGTTCAATATGAATCCAACAAAAAAAAAATGTTTGTGATGTAACGAAGCGTTACACTTCCGCTCGCACCTACCAAAATATAATAACCAGCCTACTACCTAAATTAGAATTTAATCACCGACCTCCGCCGGCCGAACTACCAAAAGCTCCCTACCTACATCATAAACCAAATACCAGCACCCTACATAACATCTAACCAACACCGATATCACAATTCATGATACACACGATACACACAATTCAGAGAAGTCGCCGACATCATGTATACTGACATATATATTTCGTTCGTCGTTTTAAAGTTCACACTGCGTTAAAGCATGAAATATAACAAGAGGATGTGAGAAACTAATATGATTCGAAGCTTATCGACTCATAAATTTTCCGATTCTCGAATTAGAAGATTATAGTTTAAGCTTCCGGCTGTGTACAGGTTGTAGCATCTGGTATAGCCTCAGGTTCCTTTTTTGAATACACTAGTGTTTCAATAAAGTTAAACCTTTTTGTCCTAAAAAGTTTCCTCTCGCCGATTTGTCCCTTGGACTAGTCTTGGGCTGGAATTAGATTCCTACCGTTCCTCCCCTCTTAAGGCCTGGCCAAACAGAGCGCGGTCCGGCGGGACGGGAAAAAAATTTTCTTTTTGACGTATCAGAACGCGGAGGGCAGCGGAGCGTTCTGACCGTCCCGCCGAACCGCGTTCTGTTTGACCAGGCCTTTACTTATAAGCAGCGGCCTCACTTGTTATTCCATTGGACTAGCATTGGGCTGGAATTAGATTCCTACCGTTCCTCGCCTCTTACTTATAAGCAGCGGGCTTATTTGTTACTCCCTTGGACCAACCTTGGGCTGGAATCAGATTTCTACCGATTTTCCCCGGATCACTTCCTCTAAGTGAATTTCGAGGGCTGAGCTGCCCCTGTAGCTCGAATTAAATAGCTTTGATTATATGAAATAAGATGTTAGTTAGACTAAGTTTAAATGAAATTGTAAGATTATAAGACCATTTATTTCGTTGAAACAAAAATACACAAATCTGGTTAACGATTAGAGTTTTTCTTTCCTTCATAACCCGAGTTTTACTTGCTTTCTTCGGAAATATCCTGGACACGACGAGCTTACCTCAGCTATTAACGAAAAAAGCATCACAGTGATCAAACCACATACAAACGATCCATTGGCGAAACATTTGTATCTTTTAATATATTTTTTAGATTTTGTGTACAGCGCCAGCTACCGGAAAACTTCAAAACTAATAATTTGTATCTGGACAGAAACACATCGGAACCTTTTGAACTTTGTTGAAAATGTCTTAAACAAATTGGATTCCAAGCTACAGTTTACCTTTGAGCATGGACCTGAGTCGTTTAATTTCTGCATTCCACTCAATGTTGAACCGCCTTCTAAATGTCCCTCTAAGTGCAACTAAACTTAATAAAAAACATTACAACTAAAAACGGATACAACTCTAAAATAATTCACCGCCTTTTACAAAAAAAAATCAAGACAACAAGACTGCGATCCATTTTCAATTTAGAAAGTAAAAAGGACATTGGGATGTGTCGGAAGATTTCTTATATTCCTGGTGTTTCGGACAAAATCTCTAAGCCACTCTAAGGAGCTAAAATTAAGCTAGCTTTCTTCACTAATTTCACCTTAAAAAATGCACTATGCAACAACAAAATCAAACAACAATAAAGAGACCTCTGGGTAAACATATTATGGGACATCTAAAAGCCTCATCCTATCATGACCCTTCTTCGGGACTTTTCCAGCATATAAAAATCATGGCCCAAGATGTCACCCTGCTTCATAATCTTCCGGCTGGCAGAGTATAAGATAAATACAAGGTATTTGAAATTAACAAACACAAATGCTTTAATTTATTAAATTGCCAAATAGACTTGACTAAAAAAAGTCCCCTGTTAAATAATTAATATATTTTTAATTGTTCTTAAAATGTTTGCAATACTATTTATTAAATCTTTAATTTTTAACGTTTTTATATTTTTTTAATAAAAAAAAACCATTTATCGAATAATTCATGTACCTACTATGTGAGATGAACTGAAAGGAATTTTCTTAGAATATGCGAGTATTGTATGGTCGCTTCATAACGCTGAACAGTGTACATATGCCTATCGCATTGCATCTATCCAACGTACCTAAGTATGAACGATTTGCATCGCATCTATCCAACGTACCTGTCCTAAGTATGCACTATTCGCATTAAGTCACTTCAAATGGAATATAATATATGGAATACATATTATGTATGTCGGTTTTTTTTTCATTTCTGATGGCCTTTGCGATTCGATACGTATGAACGCTATTGACTTCGATTCTGAAATCAAATGCAAAAGCATTTTTATTTTATTTTTTAGATTAAAAGAACTTTCGCTGTGATAGCAATCGATACGGCCATAATAGTAGATATAAATTTATTTATTTTGAAGAATTAATTATTTGACTCGTCAGTTAATTTTAATCTCTTGTCTAATCAAGCTAAAGCAGGTTTCTATAAATAAACAAATACTTGAACAATTTTACCCATGTCTATAAGTAAAACAACAAAACATCATAAATACCATTATGTATTCTTTTGTTTTCATTAAAAACAAAAACATTCATATTTCATTAAAATAATATTTTATTGCGATTGGAAAATAGGTCATTAAGTGTCGAAGTTGAAAGTGCATTGAATTTGCTGGTTGGCAGTAAGGTTATATAATATATAATATCTATGCATTTTTATATTATAAATTCTGCACCTCATGTATGTAGTTATGTTTTTGTTAAATTGTATTTCATACTTCATTACACTAATAGTAAACAATTGATATTTTTTTTTTTGTTTTTTTCTTTATTTTTTATTTAATTCATAAAAATGAATTTAGTTTTTTTTTTGTTTTAATTATTTCTAAATGGCAAGATGGACATGATCATCATTATACATCTAAAAACATATTCAATACCATGTTCATTTTTTTTTTGTGAAAGGTATATAAACAAAATTTTTTGATGATTCATGGTATATGAAAAACGCATTATTGTAATAATTATTACATAATAATTAATACATAATAGTTTTCTGAATTTATGTTGTGGTGTATGTAATGAATTTTGTTTTAAGAAACATTTAATATTTGTGTTTTTTTTTTGTTTAGCTTCTACAATTTTGCTGTTTTTGTTTTTTTTTTGTTTTTCCTTTCTGTTTGTGATTAATTTTACTTATTGTTTAACACAACACAACAATACAGTTTTTTTTTGTTAATTCTTACAAAATAAAATATAATTATACCGATATAATAATTTTAACATAATTTCTCTCAATTCTGATTTTGTAACTTTAATTACATGTTTTTTTTTTATTTTTTAAGTGAATTTTGGAGAAAATGTCCAGCACTTTCCATAATTCTTAAGTTGGTATGTTGTGATTTTATTTTTTTTTATTTTAAAGTCCCACACAAAGACTAGACACCAAAGAATAGTATTTTATTTTTAGTTTTTTTTTTTTATAAATATTTTATATAAATATTTAGTTTTTATGTATAATACATCATTATTCAACATAATATTTTTTTTTTAAATAACACTTGCACCGATAAGTATTTTATTTTATTAAGAAGATTTAATTTTGTTTTTCATTGATGGTTAAGCTCTTTTTTTGTTAAGGGTGGAGAAGTTTACATACATACATATTTCTATTCCTTAAACTATACACATACCGTAAGGCTAGAAAAATGTGTCTTATATTTTATTTTATTTTCTCTTTTGCTTGCATTCTTTTCAACCTTTTTGTTTTTTTATTTTTAAATTTGATTGCTACAAAATGTACAGGAATCAGTACATGTAAAGTAAATAATAAAAGTAATTCACTAGGGAATATGATAATTAAAATTGTATGTTGTAACAACTTATTATGAATATTGCTTTAGTTTACTGCAATTATTTTTTTTAATTAGTTATTATTAGGGTTTTTTTTTTTATTTGTATAAAAATAAATAATGTAAGGAACAAAGGCTATAGATTCCACCCTTTTTTTAAATAATAACAACAATACAAAAACCATAATAAATTAACAATTAAGACGGGGCGTTTAAATATTTTTGTTTTTTTTCTTCTATACTTAACAAAATATTAAACAATACAAAAATACACACATACATTTATCATCTTTTTTTTTATATGGCAACTCTATATCTATACTACAAAAAATTGGTACAGCAAAATTTTGAGCCATGATTGTTTTCGTTTCAAGTTATCTGTTGTTTTTTTTTTATTAGGTTTTCTTTTTTTTTTGAAGTAGGAAAATTACGCAGTTAGCAATTAAAAAAAAAAATATATTAAGAAAGAGAAAGCAAAAATGGAAGCCTAGGTAGGTAATGCTGAATACTTTTATGTTCAAACTCAAAAGATTTTATAGACTAAATCAACAATGAAATTATTATTTTTTAAATGTATTAATAAACATTTTCTAAATATCATTGGCTTTGACTTATTTGAATTGGAGAATTTTAGAAAATGCCAATTTGGTTGCTGAAAATATATCACTCCGTATTCCCTCGGTACAGGGTGGGCTGACGACAAATAGAACCCAATAATCCAGGGGAAATTTTTGTCTATGAATTGGACAATTTTTCAATAAGTGTTGTTTTGCATTTGCATTACACGTTCTTAATTTTAAACTTTCTGACATACTAATCGTGAAAGTAGCCTGGACATATATTTAGAACTAATCTTATTTTACCTGTGCTTTGCAACGGAATGGAATTTCAGAGGACTGAAAGTGATTTGGTTGAACAAAAACGAAGCGAAATAACAGTTTTCATGCATGCCAAATTCTGAAACGGTCGTCAATTATTAATTTTGGTTGTCTTAAGCTTGAAGGATAGATCTCTGAGCGAACAGATATGATTTTTTAATGAAAAACAAAATCTCACCTGAGCGATTTGCATTTTTGTATGAAGGTTTCAGAGATGAACTAGTTTTAAATTAAGTACTCATTGAGAATTTTTTTACACAATACATTCATGCCAATGGAATCTGCAAAATTCTATTCCTATGTATTCGAAAAGTTAACATTTTTGACTTTTTGAAAGTAATGTTTTTTTAAGTCCACAGCACTTTCAGTGCGGATATGAAAAAAGTGTTCCGGATTAGTGGATTCATATAGTCTCTTGACTCTTGAATCATCGCCATTCACTGAAAAATTGAGACGATAAGCCATATTTAATCAAATAACAAGATCTTAAGGGCCCTACACACTATCAATAGTCGTGTTTTTTTGGGAAAGCTATTCACAGTACAGTAGGATTTTACACAAGTTACAAATACAACATCCACAGTAGAATTACTGCCAATAAAAGCAGAAGTAGAATCCCACTGCGAATGGGTAGGCTAATGCGGGCGGGATTTTTTTGGGAATTTCTACTTTACTATAAATATTAAATCCCAAAAACATACGGCTAATGTTACCTATGTCAATATTACTTGAAAGAATCTGGATTCAGCTAAAAATTGACCGTTGGTAGGCACTTCAATGTTTGTTACAAGTAAGTCTAGATTGATACATTGACGAAACACTAAATTATTTAGATTTTTGCGTTCATTGACAAATGTATGATTGACAGCACTGTACCAACAAGTTCCCTTGCAACATTGTCATTGTTCTTATTTTTATGTAAAATCGGGCTTTTTTGGTTATTTACTTTTTTGTGCAAATAAAACCAACGTTTTATTATACTTTTTCCCTACGTTTCGTCGGATTTTCAGTCGGATTTGATACAAGTGGAGATTTTTTTCCATCAATTCACTTTACCTGAGCTGTCAATAATGCTCGACAAGTAACATTGATAAACTGTTTAAAATGAATGATTAAAAATTGGACTAAGGGAGTCTAATTGAGAAATACTGAAATTATGAGCACTAATGCACAAGCTTAGGCGATTTGTGAATTTTTTTTTCTGAACATTTGCCAGCAAGAACCGAAAATCAGAATCGCACATACATGCGACTATAGGAAATCGTATAATTATAAGTTTGGAATGAGCAAGGAATTTTTCATTTTCTTTTGAATCAAATTTGTGAGACATGCAGATTTAACTGCCGTACAGGGTACAGGCTTTGTGTACTATCATAATAAACACATATGAACTTTGGCCATTACATTGATCCAGGAATGATATAATATAAAATTGATCAACTGTTGTTAATAATGATGAAATCAGAATAGAATACTCAAGGTGCAAATTGACCTGGCAGACCAAAAAACGAAAGTTAATAAAATATCCCTTTATTATTGTCAGGATTGATCTATATAGATCATCGAAAAACATACATTACAACAACAACACGAGATTCTGCTCTCCATAGAGATCAAGTTTCTTTGGACAGCCGTCCAAGTTAGATACAAATTTTTACTTAGACAACGGACTCGGTTGTTTAAACCTTGGCTATTGTAACATTCTATTTAATCAAATAAAGCATGACTAACAAGTCAAAAATCTAATAAATACGCCTGATAGTTTTATCTCTGGCGGGTAGATGGCGATTTAGTTTTGAGAAGTTTAACGAAAAGTTAACATATGCATGAAAAATAAGCAAGCACGAGAAAGAAAGAGATGAATATATAACGCTCTTGTCACTCTGATCTGTATTTTTAATTTTTATGGGATGATCTATAAAAATCATACGGCTACAACCATTAAAACATGGAATTTATAATTATTTATGTGTCTTTCCATAAACTTATTGCCACACAAAACTTCACTAGGAGTGATTTAAAATATGTCTGTAGAGGAAAAGCATTCTTCGTACCATTATAAAGGGGTACGTATTAAATTCAGAAAAAAAAATTGTTTTAATCACATTAATCATTAAAGGATTTACAAGTTCTCTTATTTTTGTATTCAACATATGCATAGGTAGTAAAAATAATTTCTCTTATTAGAATTTTGTTATATGCAAATAATGGCTTATATAAATACATGGTTTTGCTATCTCTTTCTTTCATTTTTTATTTTATATCTTGCGTTTTTTTGCTACTAACTTATATATTTTTAGAACGCTTTAAACATAAAAATTTAATAAATGACAAAAACTAACATAAATTTCAATATTTTCATTTTTTTCTTTGTTATTTTTTTAACTTTGCATTGCTTTTGTTTAATAATTTATATAAGAACGAAAATTATTGTTTTTATTTTTTCATATAAATATGTTTGGATTTCATTTCAGTTAAATAACAATTAGACATTTATAACAATATAGGACTACTATCTTTTGCAGTTAGTTTTAAATATAATTTATTAAAATAATAATAATAATAAAAAAAACACTTATTGTTTTTTAATAACTAGTATATTTATGCAAAATTAAAAATACAAAATCTTCATAAATATTTTTTTATTATATTCAGGTAAAATGAATGCTAAAACTAGTTTACTTTTTATTTTTTATAAAAAAATGTTTCTTTTTTTTTCATTTATATTTTATATAATTTAATTAATATTGTTTTTTTTTTTTCTTTAATTTTTATTTTAGTTAATATGTATATTCACTTATTGTTTACTCTACTTGAAATTCACATTTATTTAATAAATTAGTCAATATGTTTGTATTTTTTTTTTTATTTTCATTTGTTTTATTTAATATCAGAAAAAAATGTTCAACATTATTTTTTTTTAATTTTATTTATCTATTATTTGTTCTACAATATAATAAACAAATATCATTCTATTTATATATAGATACCTTCTTGCATTGTGAATAAATATTATGTATTAGTTGTGTTTTATTTTACATTCACATTATTTAGATTTCAGTTAAAATAAAAAAAAATTCACGATATAAGTAACCAATTTTTTTGTATCTTCCTACATTCAATCCCATATTTTATCGATATAATAATTTTGTTCCCGATGTCTAAGCATATTTTTTGGAACAATGTCACTTGTTTCTTCTCCATTTTGTATGTATTTTTTTTTTAATTTAATTTTTTTGTAATTAGCTTTAAAAGTGATTTAATGGTAATTGAATTTACACCCCGTTAAATGGAAATTTAAAACAAAAAAGCGTTGTAAATTTTCTTTTTTTGTTTAATCTAAAAAGTTATTGAATGATGATTTTTGATCCTCTTGTTTTGTGTGTCAATATTACTTTTTTGTTTACTATTTTATGCGTGAATAAGTTAATAATTTTTTTTTTTTTCCTAAAACTTCGGAACGGTTCCTAATTGTTGGTTGTTTTTTGCGCGATATTACAATAAATACTTTTTGTTTTAACTTACGCTTAATAAAAATATACATTATAGATGTGAATTTTTTTTTTTTTTTTTTAAATCATACTGTTTTGTTGTATAGGTGTGTGTGTTTTGTTTGTTTTTGTTTTATATTTTTTTTTCTTCAGACTTATCATCGAAATATGATTTTTCTTTTTTTTATTTAGATATTTATCGTGTGTCAGTGATATTATTTTTACTGCCGAATATTTTAATCAGCTGTGTTTCATAGTCATCAATGCTACGTTTCATGATTTCCATGCATGGTCCTAATAGACGCTCAAATGCATCCACATCCAAGACTGAAATTATTTATAAATTTTTATTCATTTTTTTAAAGTTTAATTTTGATTGTAGAAATTTATTATATTTTTTTTAATAACATTGAATTACAGACAAATAAAAAAATTGTGGTAATCGTTAGTTTAAAAAAAAAAGATTTATAAATTAAACGTGCATAAACTATTTAACATTAACATGCTTCTTTTTGGTAATTAAAAAATACATATGTAAGAATATTAAATTAAAAGTAGTATTCAAGTGTGGACATTCGAATTAGAGATGGAAAACGAACGAAGCAAAACTGGGAAAAGTACGAAATGTTTTGTTTTCATAATTCGTTTCGGACTTTTACCAAATTTACTATTTTGGTAAAAGGGCCGTCAAAAGGTACTTTTGTCCAAGAAAATAAAATTCCGGAATGAAACAAACTATTTGTTTAACCGGTAAGTTATAGAATTTTCACATTTACAGTTCACGTTGAGACGATTTTAAGGACGGTGGCAAGGTTCGTAGAGATTTTCAACGAATCTTCCGTCACACGAGGACCATTCACGATAGAATCTGTCAACATATAACTATTATATATAACTTTTTAGGCTTTCGCGGTTGTTGATGCCAGAAGACCCGTACGAAACTTTCGCACATTCAATTAGGTTTTGCAATTAAATTTTCAAATAGAATATTTGAAAAAAATAAATAAATTCTTTATTGATATGAACAATATTAGTTTTACAAAACTTCTTTGTAAAGAATAGGTGTTTTCTTTTTGAGTTCAGAGCAGAGCCTGAACTGTCAAAAAAATATTTGTGTTTCTTTTTCAGCTCTGGTCGTTCAGAGCTTCAAATTTGTGTTTCTTTTTTATTTCTGAGCATGTTCAGAGCACGTTCTGTGAGCTCAGAATAAAATAGTAGAGTAAACGGAGTAAAATGCTGAACACAAACGAGATGACATTTGAAAGGCGGGAAATAAAAAAAATTATCGTCAAAACAATAAAAATGGCGGAAGAGGCTGGTTGCTCTAGTGGAGATGTTCCATAATAATAATAATTAAATAATTTCTAATCATGAGCATGACTGTTCAGTACTCAAGTTGTTTCTTAATTAAATCAGAGAGCTCTGAACATACTCTGCTCAGAACTTACTCTGTTCGCTCAGACTCTGCTCAGTGCTCAGCTCTGAACTCAAAAATAAAAACGCCTAATATTTGATGTAAAGCTAAGTACAGACGATTGTCAGATCGTACAATATTGTCAGATCTGTCAGTGAAAAAACTGTTCCAAATGTCTTACAACCGTCTGAACACACAATTTTGTCTGACAATATTGTCAGACACGTCATTGTCAGACGACAATCTGACAGACAATCTGACAAAAAATTGTCAGGTATCTTACAATCGTCTGAACACACAATTTTTATCATTGTCAGTCGATTAGGACGTTGTCAGGCTTATTGGTCATTGTCAGATGTTTTAATTTAAAACATCTTACAATTGCTGACAATTTCTTCATTGTTCGAAATGTCAATGAGTTGGTTAAAGAGAGATAAAAAAAATAGCTGACAATCAAATTGGGAAGAAATCTACCAACCGTGTGAACGAACAATTTTTCGTTGTAAGAAATATGTCAATTGTCAGCTAATTGTTAGCTATTGTTAGACCATTAACAGTTCTGACAATATTGTAAGATCTGACAATCGTCTGTTCTTAGCTTAAGAATGAAATCAGAAGTGACAAATAAATATGTTTCTCCCCCAATCATTCAAGGATCAGCGAAAAAAATGTTTCTCCCCCACTCACTCAAGGTGCAGCGAAAAAAGATAATTTTAAATTACAGAAGTAATACATATTTTTCTCTTTCACTCATTCAATGGGTTAAAAGTGAGGCATTCTTTATGGCAAATTATTTATTCATTTATTAATTGAATTGTTTGAAATTGCCTAAATTTATACAGAATATTGTGGTTTATCATAAAGTTTTTGTGCAATGTCATCGCTATGTATAATTTCCTATTCAGTGATACCTAATTTAGTAGATTTGACTTTTTTATAAGTGAGAAAAAAGGAGTCTGACAACAGAAATAATATATATGATTATTAGGCTAGTTAGTGAATTATGAATTAAAATTTTATAAGCTAGCATATTAATTTTGCAATTTAAAGCTTGAAAGTGAAAAATAGATTCAAAAGCTAATAATTACTTTTGATATTTACTTCTTCTGTTGAAGATAAATTACCTATATTATAATTTATAGTATTTAAATTGTAAATTATGTTAGTTACATAGCTAATTAGTTAGTTGAACATTTTGCGGTATATTTATTTAAACATTTACAATAAATAATAAATTGTCAAACACCACATACAAATGGGATTTTTAAGATTTACATTATAAATAAATGAGAACATGCTTAGAGACAAAAAATATTAGTTTAAAATTTTAGATAAAGGTGCATATTATTTTATATTTTTCTTTGTAATGTAATTAAGTGCAATTGTGTTGATTTTGTCATAAATAGTTAGAAATATATTAAATAAAATTAAAAAAATATATATTTATAACATAATCCCTTCTGTTTTCTTGATTGTTATTTACTTTTGAAAATTATTTATTTTCCTTGAGGACTTTCGTAACCTGAGTCCTATCCCATGCGTTGGCATGCGAATTGTTTTAATTCTTCAAAAAAAAATATCGTAATCTTACCACTTAGAAATTTTGTATTTAACTTCATTTTGGCCAAATTAAAATTTTTGAAATTGTTTTTTTTTTTTTCTTTTCTCAAATTGGAAGCCTAAATATTTTATTTTGTAATGTTTTTTAACATCACGTTATATTATTATTTTTTAAGTAAAAGCCGAATTTTTTTTTTATTTCATACATGCTAAAATTTTGATTTTATTAGTTCAAAAAATAAAAGATACAAATTTAAATTTAAATAAAATTTTAAATTAACAACAAGTGTTTCTCATCATTAAATTTTCCAATGTCTCTTCATATACGTCAATATTTCTTTTCATTACATCAACAAGGAATCCAAGCAAACGATTAAAGGAATATTTATCTAAAACTAAAATTAAATTTTTCAACAAATAGGTAAGTACACTTACATAAATAACTTATTTTATTGAAAAACGAAACAAGCAGTATATTGAACGTTTAATTAAACTATTTACGAAATTAATCAATCTATTTACGGAAATTACTAAATTACTAAAATAGTAAAACATAAAGAAGCGCTTTCGAAATTTGTTTAACAACCTTGAGGTTATCGCGAATAATATTTCCGTAGGAATAGCTCACTCTTTGGAAAATAGGGAACGTGAATAAATACTGTGAGGCTATTCTAATGTTTCAGCAAATAATACACATTTTTGTGACTGTGAACAAAACTAGTTGAGAAAATTTCTTATAAGCTTTTAGAAATTAGTCAAAACTTCTCTTAATACTAGTAACCATGTTCTACCTTGCTACTCAATACAAATTTTCTAATTACACCTCAAAGAAGTACCAAAAATAGTTAATTGTAAAATAAACTATGTGTGAGGCTATCCAAATGGTACAGACTGTACAATAAACATGCATTTTTTTTCGCGAGGAACTATAAAATTAGCTCGAAGCTAAAAAAAAAATCATTTTTTTAATAATAGAAATTTCAAATTATCCGTTTGCCAGCTAAAGCCTGTGTAAAGGAACCGATAGTGTTTGAAAGTACCCCCATATAAGTAAGTAAAAATGCTCCTGATTCTATCGGGGACAAAAGATTGGAACTTTCTAAAACCTTCTTTTTTTTATTTAAGACTATGTCAAGTTAAAATACATTCCTATAGTATCGTTTCATATTTGTATAATATAATAAGCTATATTTATGTTATTTATAACAAGTAAACATTAAAAAAAATTAAATAAATCTTAAAAATTTAAAAGTTTGTATTTGTATTCCTTGTAAAATTGAATGTCATTTAAATTTGTTAATTTTTTTGGTTTAAATTGGTCATGATTAAAAAAAATAATAAATTAAATTCTATGCTATAGGAAAATTAAAAAAAAATTAAAATGTTAAAATTAACCATTGTCAATAATTATACTTTGTTAAAACTTAATTCTAAATGACTGTCTTGTTTTTTTTTTAAATTCTGTTATTTGCAATATCCAAGCGTAATTCATCGTCAATATAAGGATAATCGCGAATACCACGTTTAATTAAATTAATACATTTGCCCAAAAGTCGCTCAAAGCATCCAGTCTCTAAAACTACAGAGGGTGTGAATTGGAAATAAAAAAAAAATACAAATTAAAGGAAAAATGAAAAGGAAAAATAAACAAAAGCTAAAATAAACTTAATAATAAAAAAAATATTGGTATATGCATGTAAATCAAATTGGTACAGTTATATATTTATATAAAGCTTGAATAATTATATCAAAAAAAAATAATAAGCTGCGTGGATTGGATATGGAGTGTTTTGTGGTGAATTTAATTAAATTTAATTGTGGGATGGTGCTAGGGTTAGAAAATTTTAATACACTGCACTAGATGTGTAAACAACAAAATAAGACAAAATAAAAATAACTCCATATCAATAACAAAATGAATTAAAAAAATTAAACTATGCGAAAACGTCACATTTATACAATTTCAACTACAAAGCTACAATTTTTTCAAAGCCAATAAATATATTGTAATAAGAGAATTTCATTAATAACATATTCTGTATGTACTTACATGCAACTTTGATGTCATCGATGGCATAAACAGATGCTGCCCTGGGTCGATGTGTAACCAAAGCCAATTCACCAAAGTATTGACCTTTGCTTAATTGTGATACTTCAACTTCACCGCCATCTTGTTCTATTCGAACAGAAACTTTACCCAATTCGATGAAGTACATGCCATCAGCAACATCACCTAAAATATACAAAAATTTAATTAATTTATACTTTATAAAATAAAAACTTTTACACAAAAGTTAGTTGAAAAAGAAAAAAAAAACTGCCTTTCTTTAATTTTAAAACATTAAAAGCTATTGGGGTATATTCAACGTCATTTTTGAACTGATGCTAAGCTAACAGTAGGTTTAATTGAATTTTGTGAGATTTAAATTTAAACTTGTATGTTTATATCAATTTTTTAAGTTATTTGTATAAGAATAAATTGATACACTAGTACATATAATAAAAACACTAAGGCTCAGTTTCACAGTGCGAGATTATCCGTTTTTCGAGTTATTTCTGAATTAATCGAAAATATTTCTGTAAAATGTATGCTTCTTACAGCGTTAGAACCTTGCTCTTATTTTAAGAAAGGAAATAAATCTACTTCGCTTTTTTGGGATCGACTCTTTTTTTTCACACAGATAAATTCAAAAAAGATTTTACGCCAAATCACATAAAAGGAAATAACGGTATTAATTTTCTAACGAAATCTGTTGCTACATTCTGTAACTCTCGCATCTCTCTCGCTGGAAAAAGGAACAAAACTCATATGATTTGTTTTAATTTTCGTCGTTTCTCGACTACTTTGGAGATGCGAGAGTTACAATACGTAGCCACTGATTTTGAATTTTTGAATCTAATACGGTTTTCACGCCGAACCAAAATCTCGAATTTCGGCAACAAGTTTAGCAAATCTCGTTGAATCGTTCACACTACACATAAACTAGAGACTCAATCCCACTACCTGAGCACACTTTACTCAATAAATATAATAACCTCACTTTTCATCGTATCTTTTTTTAACTGAACTGTTATACTGAAGAGAAAATTGAGTAATTAAGTGTGTTTGTTTTACATTCCTCCTGTTCCAAAAAGATTTTGCAAAAAATGTATTAGATTACAAAATTTGAAAATGTGTGAAAATGTGTGTGTGGGAAATTTTCCACTTTTTTTTACAAATCTGGTCTGAAATTTTACTACTCAGATTGTAATGTAACCCTTATCTGACACTATCGAAATAGAGAGGGCGACAGTGTGGAATTTGTCCTTTCCATAGTTCCCGCACTGTCTGTTTTAATAGTTAAAGCTCATTTCCTTAGTATCAACCTTTGATTTCGAAAGATTTCTGACAGCTGAAAGTTAAAGTGGGTCCTACACTTTTGAGTCGGGATTAATTTATTTACAGGATGAACTAATGTTTAATTCAAAGTTAACTGAAGCACTGAGAAAATGGACCTTAGCAATTTAATTCATAATAAGAGCTGTGTTCATTGAGTAACTGGTCTTTTTAATACACCAAACGAACCCGTCCTATTTAGCACAATATGGGCCATTAGCTCAATGAATGAGTTAACTTTGAATTAAACTCGATTTAGTTAATCCTGCAAATAACTTGAACACGAGTTAACTCAGAAGCAGTTTTTCAGTGAAGGACAAACTTTAATTTCAGTAGTCAAAAATCTATTCTATCGTTCTTACTACTTCAATGGTATCAGAAGCAAATATCTGCCAGAAATAGCTTTTCAATTAATCCGAAGTTAACTTAATAAATAATTAATCGAGTTAGCTAGGATATAAAATGACTGGAAAACATGTTTCAGTAGGAGTTAAAGGTAGAACTATATGACGTAACGAAACGAAACGATACAAAAAATTCATATGACCTGCCCTAATTGAGGTTTGCTTCGTTTCTTCCAGTGTTCGTTAACTTTTGCTTTCGCAAGTAAAGAGCGCTCACCGACCGCTCCATGCGTAAGTGAACTGATAGAATTGAGAGATGTATCAATGATCTTCATATATTCGTACGGTCCACCCTCCTATTTGCTTTGTGTACATGAATGAATGAATAAAAATTCCTTTGCGAATTTTATGATGGCTCCCATAGCAGCACTTTCTAGTTCTAGTTCGGTTTTTTTTTTTTTTTTTTGCCAGACAAACGGACCATAGGGAATAATGAGTCTTATAGCCTTTTCACACCAAACCCAAAACCGGGTTTTCGGCAAAAAGTTTTCAAAAACTCGAAAAGCGTTCACACCGAACATTTACAAGTTTTCGTTTGACATTCCACTAACACAGGGCTGAATGTTTCGAAAGATTTGTTTGTTTAGTTCAACTTTGAATTGCAACTAGTTTTCGAGAAGTTTTAACTTAAACTTGTGGTTTACCAAAAATTTCTGACAAAACTTGAGTTTTCAAGTAAAGTTTTCCGCCAAAACCGATAATTTCGCGAAAACCGCGTTTATTCCCATCATGGTAAACATCCATCCGAGAATGTTAAGGATTTACAGTTCCATATATTACCTGTGGGCTGTGAGTGAGTCTGTTTCATAACATGAGCTCCCTGCTCAATTCGAATATTTATATAAATTAAAGCAGCTTGTAACTACTACTTTCATATTAATCATATTTTAATAAAACCTTAAGGTAAAAATAATGAACATAAAAAACATCTCAATTTCTTTTTGACCGCACTTAAGTTAAAAGAAATCCTAAATAAAGTTGACCAGCCCCATACCAAATACATCTTAACTCAAGTTGTCCGTTTGCCACAGGCAATATACTGAATGAATCCAGATAGTTTAACACCGCCCACCTGTCGTCATATATATTCTTAATAGTCTCAATTTATCTGTAGATAACATTTGTTCTTTCCACAACAATAAGCAACAGAAACAACAACAATAGTCAATATAACAACTTACCCTGCTTAATAACTCTTTCGTCCTTTTTGTAATGCTTTGTGATAAGAGCGTCAGCTAAGTTCATTCGTTCGTAACTCTAAAACGACAAATAGAATAGATTTAGAATTTTGTGTTTGTATGTGTGTGTTTGAATGAAGGTATTGTATTTGTGTGCAGATTCACAAAGGAAAAGCTATTTATATAAATATCTGCGAGCGAATGCACACATATAACCATAACCATCCATTGAATATAATATTTACCTGTAGTGCCTTTAACATAGGAACACTGTCCAGCAGTGTTTCATACATTTTTCGCTTTTTAAATGCGGATTTCAGCAGGATACGACGGAACGTTTGACGGTCCATTGCCCATAGTCTTCCTTCTGTTTCTGCTTGTATGGAAGCAGCTCTATTTTAAGCAAAACGTGCGATAAAAAAGGGAAAATAAAATTTAAAAAAAAATCATAGAAGAAAGTTTTTATTGAGAACCAGGACCACGGCTTTATATTATGTTTGTAGACAGTTGTATACATATATAATGCTATAAAGGCTTTGAAAAATTGAAACATTTTAAAGAGAGTAAGAGAGGTATAATATTAAAGCACAGTAGGGGTCGAATATATGTTTTGTATACCGAAAATTTAGTTTGAGCAAATTTTTGTGTTTGCTACATTTTGATTGATTTTTTGAGACTTCAAATAAAAAGTCACTCAGAGCCCGCTTACCTCCCGGTTATTTTATGTTTTAACTGATTTTTTTTTTATATTACTTCTTTTGAAAAATGACCGACCATAAGAGTTCGAGGCGAATAGTTCTGTCTGCGAGAGAAACAGGGCCAAACAATTGGTGGAGAACTTCGGTAAGCTTAAGGCTGATATTCCTGTCATCCAGAAAGTGCGATTGGATAGAGGGGGCATATGAAAAATTAATTCTGTGATATCTATGTATGTACTTCGGTCAATCTTATACAAAGAGCAGGACCATTGGCTTTTTGGTAGGGCCGATGATACCCGGGTATCCAAGTACCCGGGTACCCGAGTAATTCGGGTAATACCCGACTACCCGATTACTCGACTACCCGATTACCCGGGTACAGCAACAAAAAAAAAGAAAGCAAAAATAAGAACTGGGTGCGAACCACAGCCATTTGTAAAATAAGTAAGTTTGAACTAATTCATTTTATGTCTCATCAAGATTGAATTAGGGCAGATGCTCGGTTACATTAGGGAAACACAAGAATTCTAGCCTAAGTCACCTCCTTCTCAGAAAATTAGATCCAAAAAGTAGGGCCGATGATTCCACTAGGGTAATCATCTGCCCAGGTACCCGGGTAATACACATTATATCCGAATACCCGGGTAATTTACTACCCGAGTACAAGCAAACCGGGTACCCGGGTGGAATCATCGGCCCTACTTTTTGGATCTAATTTTCTGAGAAGGAGGTGACTTAGGCTAGAATTCTTGTGTTTCCCTAATGTAACCGAGCATCTGGTCACAGTCCGCACGAAGGCCAAATTAAATACTACAACGCTGATCTGTTTCCATGCAACACGGAGGAGAAAAGCGACTCAACCAAGTAAGCATTTAGCGATCCTTTTAATAAGATGTATGATAAGTTTCCGAAGATCAACATCAAAATTTATTCTTGGCGAATATATCGCAAAAAATTTGAAAGGAAGGAATCTTTGATTCGCAGTCTGAGGACGCAGCCTGCTTGACAATACTTCCGGTCACAGGTTGATAGACCCTTCGGCGCGGCGGCGGGATGAAAAGGACATGGCTAATTCGTCCCTATTCACTCTAACATGTGGCACCACTTCTGCTGACATGGTTCTTTGCATTTGATACTGCTGGAGGGACCATGTTAATTACTCAAGAACGTACATATGTGGAAACCTATGAAGCTACAACGCCCAACGGATGCTGCGAATAATTTTGACAATCGCAAGATACCACCAGAACTTTTGCTGACGGCAACTCTCTTAATCTCTTAGCAAGCACGCCACCATCATCAAATGAAGAGAACCAGTGGGAACACTGCCATCATGTCTTCAGAAGTGGTGTCACACATGTTAGCGGGAATAGGGAGGAATTATACAGAGCCATGTATTATCACGGCTTCCGTGCTAGATTTTGTTTATTTTGCGGGATAACGATGGAGAAATTTTGCTACCCCATCAAAGTGGGCCAGAACACCACCTAACTCTTTGACCTCGAAAAAGATCTAAGGAAGGGCAGCATCGTTCTTAAAGCAAATTACACATACCCAACTCCGCAACTCAAAAACAGACGTATAATTATTAAAAAGTCCGTTGAACTACTTGCTTGCTTTTCTATTATCATAATGTTATACGAAGATGTTTTTTACTATGGGTTCGTAAATGTGATACTTTATTATGGAATACCTATGTCGCAAGTAATCAAACATAAAACATACACAATAATAAAAATGTAAATGTAACAAAAAAAAAAAAAAAAAAAAAAAAAAAAAAAAATGGTCACACTGTTGCCGTTTATGTGTTTCTGCCTGACTGGAAACATAAAGTATTCAAAATGTTGTTTTCTGCGTGAATTCACACACAAACGAAAAAGAATAAAACCGAAAAAAAACGCAAACCCATTCTTTATGCCTTATGGCCTCTTCCTCTCTTTAACACATTTTCTTTTGTTCTTTTCTATTGTATAAATGTATATGTATATTCTCTTACCTGGGCATATTGTACAAGAGCGCCAATTCACCAAAGCTTCCATTGCTATTATAGCTATGAATGAGTTTATTGTTGACGAAAACATTATAGACCCCACTGTAATTATAAAAGAAAAAAAATAGTGATTATTTATTGATTTTAATTATATGTATATCGATACTTTGCCTGTTTCACAGACTATAAACAAAACTCTTTGACAAAGAACTTAATATAACTATAAGAGATAAATATACTTTAATTGGGAGTGTAAGTACCTTATACACCTATTAAATAAAAGAACTAACTAACCCAGAGAGAATGTAAAATAACTTGGATATATAGAGGAGACTCCTTAAAAGGGATAGCAAATTATAGTCAATTTATTTGGTTTTATCAGCTCCATCTACCGTAGGTATAATTGGGGTTATTACTCACCTATCTTTTTTAATTAGAAAGATTGATTGAGAACTTTAGATACATATAAAGTACTAAATTCATGACCTAATTTGTGTATCGGTCAGGTCAAAACAAGGGATCAATTTATTAATGAAAAAAAAAAAAAAAATCTGAGATTTCCTCAATACTCTTCCACAAGATAAACTCAATTCGTTTGGTTTCATTGGATCTTTATTATTTTGATGATAAGGTTTTGTTGTTTGTTGCCTTCGTGCAAATCAGGATCTATACAGACCTAAAGTTTGTGGGGTTCTTTATGCTGTATATTTAACTTTATAGAAAATGAAAACAAAATGGTTTTATGTTATGGTAAGAAGTTTTATTAATTATTGGGAATTTGGTACGGCGTGTTTTGTTGAACCTCTAATAATCTATAAATTAGCCGTGTTTTATTTTGAAAATCTAAATTGGACGTACATTTATAAACCACGTCGAAAATTAGCGGAAACAATACTCTCGGTATAAGAAGTGCCATCACTACCACTTCTGCTATGTAAGAAGCATGCAAATATTTACCAGGGAAACATAAAACATTCGTTGAGAATTAAGCGGGAAATATACGATACAACGGCTTTATGAACAGTTTGACAGAATTGCCGCTGTATGCTAGTAATCGATTGCTGCTATTTCGTATTGGGAAATGAACCAATAGTAGATGGGTGTTTCTAAAAGATGTTATACACTTATTAGGAAGGCAGATATTACATACAACGGGCAAAATTAATATGATCTAAGTGTGTTTAATAAGATCATTAAAATTTTTGGTATTTTATGAAATAATTCGATGGCCCTTTTATGATAGATTTTTGAAACACTCATTTATGTAAAGCTACGATTAGACTGTCAAAGTAGATGGTCACCAAAAATATCATAAATATATGTAAAGTCAACGTAAACTATGTCAACGCATGAAACGTTTACCATCACACAAGTGACACCAGTCGGTCAATATTGTCTCAAAATGCGCTGACTTATCATCTGTGTCAACGCGTTTTTTATACTTTGGTTTCAACGCGTTGACGTGTAAAACTGAGTTGACCACATTAGAACTCTTTGAGTGTTGACGCTGAGTTGAAATGAGCAAAAATCTACTACGTTGACGTTCACACGACGCACGACGCACGTTAAAATGTTAAATTAGTCAAGCTATAAACTGCCCAATTCCATTGAAGGATGGCTACAATTTCGATGATTAAAACACCTCTACAAAATCAGAAATTTTTTAAATTGAGATGAAGCTCAACGGTAAGAAATTCAGCTGTTTCAACTTTGAGATATAGTCAACACGTCAGTGTGTCCTAACTACGTTGACAGGATGATTACAAGTTCACACAAAATAATCAACGTTTCGACCCTAGCGTTGCGATTGTCAACGCATTGAGAGTATTCTGCTTTCACGAACACACGCCTTGACAACTTTGGAAGAGAATTTGACAATATTTTGATGTCAGAGAGTCAACGCGTTTGGGTTGACCGTCTTATCGTAGCTTAACACCTAACAAAAACTTTCGCAGGAGATTCTTAAAAACAAGCGAAAAATTGGACTTTTTCAAAGTAGATTTTTATTTTTGAAAAAATAAAAAAATAATTAAAACGATAAACTTTTAAGACAAATATAAAAATATTTTTTTTAATACAGGTTATTGTGCTTTAAAATATTTTCTTTTTTTACTCTTTGCTATGTTATTTTAAATCAAGACTACAAACTAATTGTTTTGTTATATTTTCAAATAAATCACTATACATAATGATATTTTGACTATGACAGAAGTTGCTTCACCAGCCTATTAAAAATCTTTTCAAAGCATATACATTATGTAATTATATTCCTAAACATTTACTTCAAATTCTCATAACCATTTCGATTTAACGGTCTTTTGTTGTTTAAAGGCTTGTTTCACAATACCTCAGCTTGTTTCACAATACCTCAGCAGGGTCCTTTTACCTACCTGAATGGGTGACATCTAAAATCTAATTCTAATTCTGTGTGAACGTGTAATCATGTGTCAGATAACTAATCAGAACTTAACTCAGCCATTGTTAAACAGGCCCCAAATATTTTCAATTTAAAATAAATTTTTTTTTTTTTTAATTCTTCCAGATTTCTAAAAAATTTTCTGGAGTAAACAAAACAGCAACCGACGAAATTTAAAACTTACACATAAAACGTAGATGCCCGAAAAGCCATATCTACCAAATAAAGTTTTTTACTTTATTTTAACATTAGAAATGTTTAAGCGGAGGCATACCTACTAACAATGTGAAAAAATCAACAGAATTTCAAAAAAGTGTAACGCCGAGTAGAGAAAGAGGGCGAAACGTGAGGGGAATGGACAAAATTATTGCGTTCATGCTATGTTCTAACTGGTCTGAGGAAACAGAATACGAAGAAGATGATTAAACGGACACCAAAAAAAGGAGAAGTGTTCGTAGGCAGGGATGGCCACTACATTTTTCACATTTGCTACGTAGTTTATGTAGTTAAACGTAGTTAAATGAAGTTAATGAAACAAATTGTAGCAAACTTAGTTTCAAATATCAAATGATCTGTCAGTTGTAACTTTGAAGCTTGAATTTTGAGTTAAAATGTTCAAATTTTTATTGAAATTTTATTATTTCTCTAAATTTACTTTGTATGTATATGAAAACGTAGCAATTTGTAGAAAATAAGACGTGTAGTTTATTAAATTAACTACGCGTAGTTAATGATGTAGAAAATGAAGTGTAGTTATCAAAGTTTTAAAATACATAAATGCTTTTTTCATTTCTAATGCCTACCTCAACTATGCTGGAATGGCAAATCGGGAAAATTTTTGCATCTAACCAATTTAATTTACGGTGGGTGTGTTGAGAGAAAAGTGGCTGCGTTTATAACAAATATTTAACTGCGGGTCTTTTAGTGCAAGTGATTTTATAATTTGAAGTTAGAATTTTACAAAAAGTGTGTTGAATTTAATTTCATACCAGAAAATTTATTTTTTTTTGGAGAAGTTATATCCCTAATTTCTTTTTTTATATCAAGCCTCCCAAAATTAAGCAATTATCATTAATACGCTGAAAATCATGAATAAGATACGTATGTACATCTATAAACTCCCGAATTTGTCTAGGATTGACTTGTAGGAACAATAAGATTACCTCAAAATTTGAAAAATTAATTTTATTCCAAATTTAATATTCTACCACAAAACATGCTTCAATGAAGATAATGTGCCAGTGTTGTCGAACACATAAATATCTTCTTTGCTAATTTTTTTTTAAAAGACTTCCCAAATTGAAAACTTGAAAGAATAATAGAATTTTTTAAAAATGTTTTAAAATTAGGAGCAAAGAGTGGAACATATAGTTTGACGGGTTTTCATTAGGTAATGAAATTTTGGCATCAAATTTAAACCTTACCTTAATTTTGGAACGCCCTTTTAAAAGAAGGTTCTTATAGGTTCTTCTTAAGTTTTTTACAGTTTTAATACAGTTTTAGTGTCTGAGTAAGTGAAACTTAAGTGGCCAACATGGGAGACTTAAGTGTCACTTATAAACTGTGAAATTCTGTATTAGTTTTCTATATTTTGCACTTATGTAAGTGACACTTAATCGAGTGTGAAACTGGGGCCTTAGTGGGACATGTGGGCGGATACAAATTTCCCGATTAGAAAATTGCAACAATTTCGATTTTTAACTCATAATCTGTTTGATGTTTCTACGGTGATTAGTTGTGATTCCTAATTTTGGTGTCAATGAGTTATTATAAATTACAGTCATTGCTTAAAACTAAAATTAAAATGTAACTTATAATCAATGTTTTCTTTTATGGAATTGGCAACACTGTTTCTAGTGACAGTAAATTTGATGTCTGATAAATTTTATATGATATTTCACCTTAATAGACTTACGTCAGAACAAAGATTTCAAATTTATAATAGCCAAGTAAATACGAGCCAGCCGCGGGGTTCACATGCCCGAAAAACAATTGATGATAGAAATAAATAAATTTTATGGCGGTTAGAGTCAGAAAATTATCGAGTATCTTTTATATATACAATACATTTAATGCAATCAAAGTCCCTGGTTTGAAAGGATTTTGAAAAAAAAACTCAGTATGAAAAAAAGAGACTTTATTCAAAATTTATAATCACAAGACACAGAAATATATGTATTGTTATTAAAAACATACAGCAACTTATTACGTAACTTCGAATTAATCAAAAAAAAAATATCAGCTATATCTTGCATTAATATAATTGTTCGCAACAATTAAGCTCTGTGTAAAGTTTTTCCGTCTGTGGATCGAAGAAAGCTGTTAGGAAATTTATCCCAACTGGATTGCCCAATTTATATTTCTGGATGAAATCTTGAGTCGAAAAATTTAAACGGCCGTCAATACTATATTTATCTACTCGTTTCTCATTGAAAGCAATTTTTTCTGATTGCTCGAAAAGGAAGTAAAAATATCGATTCATTCCCATATTTCTTGGTGGAGCAGCACTAACGTATTCAACTAAATCGTCTGCTGCGCTTATATCTTTTCCAGGAATATTTCCAACCAACCATGTAAGAATGTCCCTCATATAAGGGTTCTGTCGGGATGGTCCATCTGGATCAACAACCATTAGGGTATAGTAAGTATTATTATCAGCATTCCAATCTACAATAATGGGTTGGTTCTTTGTTTCTGTTGGTGTGATATTCTTGCCTAAATCCAAAAATGCACCATTATCGAAGACAACCTAAAATTATTTAAAGCCTTCGTATATGTAGGCATGATTTGAAATAAATTAAAAACTTTAACAAACCTTTATAACTTCTGGAGAACCAACAATAATGCCCGGAAAGGCCTCATTTATTTCTAAAATTGCCTTAATATAATCTGAACCGGCAACAAAACTTAATGCAGCAGCTAATAACCCTAATATAACAAAGGATCTCATGATCTTTTAACTTTTTTTTTGAGTATCAGTGAAATGTTCTGTGATCAGCTCCAAATGAGAACTAAAATATATTTATGCAACTACTGAAAAATTGAACGTAAGCGAACTCTTTTGAATAAAGTTAGTTAAACATCAGTGTTAGGTAAACATTTGTGTGCTTTAAATCGCATGTTTTGGATAAGAGTTTGACGTTGAACTTATTTAAAAAATTTTTATTTATGAGAAGGTACATATACATATATCTAACGTTGGTTAGTAAATAAAAGACTCGAATCAAGAATAAAAAAAAAAGTAATACAAAAAAAAAAAAATAAATATGAAAATATTAATGGGTAAAACCTGACAGCTTAGCAATGTTAATTATGACTTTCGAAAACCTGGCTACCTAAACTATGTATGTACATATGTATTAAAGCTCTTGAAATTCAATGCAGTAATCTTAAAAGCTGCTTGGTAAACTGTCTTAACTCTAATGTGCTTTTTCAATTTGAATTAACTTTGTCAGAAACAACAATAAGTTGAGAAAAAATAATAAAGCGCGTTGAAGACGTTATAAGATAATTTACCAACTTGTGTTTAAGATAAGATGAAACAGTGATTATAGGTTTTTCGAAAAAATAAAACAAAGAAGCGGAGAGGGGCATTAAATCGAATGTCGATTTTGTAGAACTCAAATCAAAAATTCGAAAATGTGATATCGGTATCGGACAGATAGTGAAATTAAAAAAAAAAAATATTGAATTTTCAAAAAATTGTTTTGAAATTTTTTTTAAAACCAAAAAAAAATGGTTCTATAAGCTCCCATAAACATTTTAATCAAAATCGTAGGAGTCGTTTTTGATAAAAATGAGATTTTTAAACACCTGAATGGGTGTTATTTTTGGTTATAAGAATATTTTTTATTTGAAATATGAAAGCAACAAAAAAAATTTTAAATTTTGGTATACAATTCTTATAAAACTTTTTTAAACATTCTCATACAGAAATTGATTAATATTAGTAGAACCCGTGACCCGTGTCAAATCTTTCATACAATCTCCCTCCTTATATGTTCAACGAATTGTTGACTTATAAATCGAGTACGGAGAAAAAAGAAAGAAACCGAATGTACAACAACAACTTGTGTGTGGCTATAGTAAAAATGCTGGTTTCAAATGCAATTGTCAAAAACAAGAAAACTTAAAATTGGACCGACTTGATCAAGTGACCTCGGTGGCGCAATGCGTATGCACATGGCTCGGAGGGAGCTTGGTCCGAGTTCGAGTCCTACCTGGGCATAGAAAGTTTTTTCAATTAAAATTGAACAAAGACCAAGCACCACTTAAAGGAGTCTGATGATCGGCGTGGCAGTCGTGAAATAGCTATAACTCCAGCCTATAAAAAACTTGGTGGTAGCTCACTCAAGAGTTGTTCTTCATTCAAACCTTCAAAATTAGTAGAACCGTTTTTAAGAAAATCGAAAATTAAAAAAATGGTTGTATAGGAGCTACCATTTATGTCCATTTTTCGGACAAAAAACTATTTTATAAAATTGTAGCTTTTCAGTAACAAAAATTACGAATTTCTTTTTTAAGTTGTTGGTAGATTTTTGATGAAAATAAGATTTTAATTTTTTGTTAAAAAACAATTTGTACGGCAGGTAACGTTATTTTTGGTAAAAAAAAAAATACCTGTCGGGGGAATGTCTAAAAAACGCTATGTACCAATTTTAAAGAAAATCCACCCACCCTTTTAGGCTGCAGCTGAAAGGACAGACAGAATGACGGACAGAATTGCGAGACTCACTTTTTTCGACTTCGTAAACTTCGTAATGTCAAGTTCGATTTTTTACAAATCCATATATCGCAAGTAATAATGGTTTTAAGTATAATTCTTTGACGTCAAAATGCCGTTAAATTCTGTCCCAAAGTTGTCAAGGCTTGTGATCGTCAACACAGAATACTGCTTATGCGTTGAAGGCTGAGTGGACATAAATTTTAGGGCCAATCAACCAGTCAAGGCAGTTAGGATATATTTACAGAATGCTCTTTAGGGCTTTGACTGTATTTCAAAGTTGACACAGCACAATGTTTGACCTCGTCGACGCAGTTTCCGTTTACTTTCATCTTGATTTCAAAATTTTTTGATTTTGTAGAGGTTTTTTAATCCGTCGAAATTGAAATCCATTTTACAATGAAATTGAACAGTTTATGGCTTGACAGATGAGCAACAAACTATATTCTGATGTAGGTATATTGAATATTTCCATCAAATTGTCATCCAAAAGCCTTAAAACGTCTTTTTTGGGAGCAAAAGATTCGGATTTTTAAGACGTTTTTTAATACAATTTTGTAATTTGACAGTCAATACTCGTGTTATCGTCAACTCAGAAAATTGTTGACTTTTGCTCTTGTCAATTCCGCGCCAACGGTCAAAGAGTTCGGATGTGGTCAAGTAAGTCGTGTGATCGTCATAGTTTAACTTGTCAACTGTTTGACACTTCGAAAGTAATAAAAATCGCATTGACACAGATAATATATGTTAACGCATTTTGGGAGAGTGTGTCGCTGGTTTGATCGTCAAAGTTTCATGTGTTGACACATTCTACGTTGACTTTGACAGAAATTGATGATATTATTAGTGACGTCAAGGAGTCAACGCATCGACCATTTACGTTAAACGTCTAATCGTAGCTTGCTTCATTGTAAAAATTCTTAAAATTTAAGGGTTTTTATGAAAATTTAACTCATACTTCGAATTTTTGGTAAAGTTAAATTTTTCGCATTTTTTCCAATCCCTAATATGCTTAACAAAATTTTGCCTACCATGAAAATTGTAGAACTAAAAATTTGAAGCTTTTAATATAATTTTTGAAGATGATGCAATATCGCAGTCTAAAAGTTATACAACTCTGAAAAGTCGGTCTCCTAATTGGATTAAATAAATCCCAATAAAAACAAATCCGACGCACCGCATTGTGGGAACTTTTTGCAAAAGTGCTTGGGATATCAATTTTTGCGCGTGTCTATAATATGTAAAAAAAAAATTGTTTGAACCTCAAGAAATTGAAAAAAAAATTATTAAGTTTGGGCAGTTTCTCCATAACTTGATTTAAAATATAGCTACAACTGAAATAATTATTTGCACTCTAATGTGCAGTAAAATAAAAAAGGCTTTTGATGCACCTGCAAAAATATTTACTAAATTTATTGTTTGTACAGTTTTATGTACCACTGTGGCTTTGTTTTTTTGACACCATCAGCTGTATCTATTACATTTTCTTAAAACGTCTCTTAAAGAGGACATTTAGATAAGTTTGCTTAAATATTTAAATTTCCTTAAAATGACGTTTCTTTAATTCTTATCTATAATCGTTTTCCTATTGATACTTAACTACACAACGATTGTGTCACGTATTATACAAATTGCATACTTTTTGGCTGTTTTTGAAAGCTTCGAAAAAAAATAAAAACAAAAAACAAGCTCATTAGCAAATAAGAGAGAAAGAGAAGCAACTAGAAGTACAGTCAAAAGTAATGAAATGAAACCAGAATTTAAGTTAAGAGGCCTTTAAGTAACCTTGATTAAATGTGAAAATTGATTATAGATACCGATTTCGTACTTAAGAGCTATTTAGAAGTTATTTAAAGTTACGATGGGTTTAAAATTTCTTTATAGATGGATGTTTTTACTTCAGTTATTTACTTTTGACAATTTTTGCGGTAAAATATTGAGTCAATTTCCATATGAGAAGAAAGTCGTATTTCAGCAAAAGATTCTGAAACACGTCTCTGTAAATATTTTTTCTTAACATTCATAAACTTTATAGCCTTGGAAATTTCCTTCAAGCGGAGAAAAAATATCTTTATTCGTTTAAGAGCTATGATTTTTGCAACCAACAAAACTCAATTTGCTCCACAAATCAGTACCCATCTAGATCACCACTCTGTCATTATAACGTCGTGTTCGTCGCTAGGTTCAGCTGAAAATCGTTTTGGAAGAGGGAAAAGGGCCATTTTCAAGTAGCTTTTCATATTGTCCGATACACTTTGAATGAAAATATTTCAAGAACTAAATCTTGAACGAGGTTTTCGCTTAGAGGGGCGGATATATTATGTAGTTTTAAAAGACCTTAATTTTTTTTCGGAAACATTTTTGAAAAAATTATTTTTTAGAACAAAGACTATTTATAAGATAATCTATTTCTTAATGTGTATGCTACAAATAAATAAATACAAAAATAAATAAAACTTTTTTGTAAGTCAGCAAAAGCCTGTTATTAAGAAGTGTTGAAATTTGTACATATGCGGAAAGGTGGGTGAAGTTTCGACTTAGTACTGAAAAACGCGCAATCTCTTACGAGGCTTGGTTGCGGAAATATCACCATCCAAACAATTTTGTTTGAACAACTTTATTTGAATTGGGTCAAAATAAAGTACATAATATCACTTTGGATGGATAATTCGATAAACAGAGCACGTAGATTTTTTTTTCATTTTTAGAAAGATCTGCCATCCTTATAATTTATTGAGTTTAGTTTTTTGGGTTGGTTGGACAATGTTTAGCAAAAAACAACTGTTTGATGATTATAGATAAGCAGTCACTCAAAATTAAAAAAAAAAAAAAAAATTAAAATGTATTGGAGGTGTTTCTCCCCGTTGCGTTGTAAATAAGCTAAAAAAACAAAAATTAGAATCCTTTCCAGACAAATGCTCTTATACTTCATTTTAAGTAAATCCACTCATCCATTTCAATTGTATATAGATGGGATGGGACGCACAGATGTAGGGCAGTATGAAGAAACCGACTATTTTGGGTATCTCCATGATAATCGTTATACATTATTATGGATTTGATTAAAATTTCGAAAATTAATAACCCCTTGACTCTTACTCTGGATGCTTCAAGTTGCAAAGACGTTTGTATAGAATTGTTTTCTATAATTATATAAATGTGTTTTTGAATGTCTTCAGATTATGGGGCTAAATCTGCCCTACATCTCTTGGTGGTTATAAATTTTCTCTTGCCAAATTCTATAATATTTTGATCACATGAATAGAGGTTCGTTTTGTATATATGTATGAAACCCACTTTAATCCTGACCAATCGAGTATATACGAATATGTATCGAGGAATTACATACTTTACTTTGATATGCGGCAAGAAAAAGACCAGGTGATGGTATAATAATATAAATAAATCGGGTGTAGATTTTCTGAAACGTGACTAACTGATTTTCGTAAATAAAATTGAACAGAATCCCAGATGTTTATGTACAACTTATGCAGAAGTAAATGTATGTTAAATGTGTACGTGAGTCTTTATTAAGATTGAGCCACACGCAAAAGGGTCATATCACATAGTATAAATTTTATGGAATAAGAGAGTATATATTATATATTGACGTCTGTACTGTACATATTATATAGAGTTAAACCAGAGTTTTAACGACCCTAATATTATATATGGAACCAGTGAATAAAGGATGTTATATTTATGACATCAGAGTATATATGGCACTTGAGTAGATTTTAGTGTTAATCGAATTAGAATAACCTTTTCTTTGTGTTCAATTAGAAATCTAAAACAGGAAATGGTATTTAGGATAAATGAAATGATACAATTGAAGATAAGGATTGAATATCAAATAAAGTTCATATTGTACTGCAGTATATAATGATTTCTTTACACACTAGTTGCATTGTCTTTATAGAACTATGTATATTTTTGTTAGATTGTATGGAAAGTTATTGAAAAGACAGCTATAGAAACGAGATAAGATTGCCTACAATTATTTTAATAAACGTCGATACCATTTCCAGCTTTCAAACAACGTAATCACTCATTCCTATCACAGCTTTCTTGCAGGCCAAAATGGCCATTCAGCATTAGTTTGTAATAATAGTTTGACCTAATCGACATTTTCAAAAAGACAAAATCATTCAAATAAATTAGGGGTTTATGCATACATGTTAATGAAAATTAATTCATGAAACAGTTTTACAGTGGAGGATAATCTTTGTCTCCATGAGTGGAATTTTCATTCGGTATATTATTGATTGTCAAAAAAAAGAAGAGGTATTGGGACTTGGCAGCCATATTCAGATTTAATTTAAATTTACAAAAAACAAAATATTGCAGGAGAAATGGTTTTCAAATCCAACGGAAACAGAAATATTCCCAATTGTGTCTCGTTTTAACTTGAAAATAATATGTAGTTATGGGTATGGTTTGTTTCACCTTTTTCATCTCGTTTTGTGGTTGTATTAATTATACACTTTTTAATAAATAAAACATTAAAGACGCAAAATATTTACTTATTAATTATTCATTAATTCCTTCTCAGCATCAGTCAAAAAAAAAATAATTTCAGTTGATCGAGAATTATTAACTCGTTATGTAGCCCAGTTTTTAAAATTCTGTTCAAAAACATAATTCAGGAGTTAGCTTGAGTGAAAAACTGGGACTGGGATATTTTAACAACTTTAAGCTAAAGATTACATTTATAAATATATAAAGTAAATTTTAAAAATACTTACGATTCAATTACATAAAAGTTATCGCCATCATTTCCTTGTCGAATAATGTATTCTTCAGGTTGAACTCTTTTCTCAAACATAGCGTCCAGCACTTGGTTCATCTAAAAAACAAAAAAATAAAACAATAATTCACAATAGTATTCACAAATAATCAATACACCAACAGATAGATAAAATATCTTAAGAAACTATAAACAACCTAATACATTTCATTTATATGTAGCAGTAACCTAAAAATGTCTGGAACATCATAATTTATTTAATCTTTCAGCAGATATTTTTGTTGTTTGTACTTTTGTACTTTTGTAATTTCTTTTTTGTTTAAACCTCTTCAGTCGTAAATGTTGTGAGCAAAGTTTTATCCATTAAAATCCCATTTTTAACACTATCTACTTCTGAACAAAAACAGACAAAAAAAATATAAACAGAAAAACAAAAAAGTTTCTAATTGGGAATTAAGAGTAAAAACATTTTTGTTTAAGTTTTGAGGAAGGCATAATAAAAAAGACCAAAAATTTATAACTTTTCTACTTAATGAAGGAGGAAGAAAATTTCATCCCTTCCATCAAGGAAGAGCTATTTTTTTTATCTTTATTTCTTTTTATCTATTGCTACAGGTTGTTTTCTCTTGGTAATTCTAGGTTATAAAGATTAAACATAAAGTTATGCAATTTTGATTTGAAAAAAGATTTTCAGAATTACAAAAAAGTCAAAAAAAAACTTCAAACAAATATCAATTAGAAATTTATTGAGGAAATGGTTTATGCAAAAAGGAGAAACCACAATTTTGATTACGTGAACATTTTGAACGAAAATAAAGCCAAACTCAATTGATGTTTTGACATAAGGGCCATAAATATGAGTGTTTGTCATTATGACACTTTAAGAAAGTTGCATAACGCCAAATTTGAGCATTTGACCTTTTGTATTTTCCGCAAAGTGACAAGTCGCACATCAGTTTCGGTTATTTTCATTTCGATGCTCTCAAAATATTTATTTATAATATTATTTATTGAATACAGTACATTAGAATTGTATTCACAGAGTCAGAGGGGGGTGTTCAAAAACCACATTTTAATTTTACAATCGCCTGAAGAATATCATAAAATAAATGTTATTGCCAGTAAAATACAACTAGCCAGTTCTCGTTTCTGAGATCTCATAGATTTTTCTCCTTAGCGTTTTTGCGTCAGTTCGACTCAGCGTTGCCGTAGTGTGGCACGATCGTGCTTTTTTGACACGAAAATTTCATCGTGGCACGGTTGCACGAAAAAATTCAATATTGCAAGTTTTTCTTATTTCCATTTTTTACTTCAAATAAAGCGAATTTTGAAAAACTCGACTGAGAAGGAGGACAATTCTGAACAAGAATTCTCCGCAAAAAAGCAAAAGCACTCTTCATTTCTTTTTCATTAATTGATCAACTGCGACATAATTATGAGCATTCGAAGAAAAATCTATGTCTCAGCTTTATTGACAACAAAAGTGCGGAATTTTTGCTGAGTAATTGCATTCAACGACAAGTCTGTAATGAAAATTTGTTTTAATATTAAAGAAGAGATTTCTGGCTTTCAGTAACATGGCATTGTTATTTTTACCGTTGTTTTTAAATATTTTTTTTTCTTTTTTAAACGGGGGGAAATACGATTTTTTTTCTTCTCTTAACCCAACCTGCTCGCTCTTGATTTTTGGTGCACCTTATACTGATCACCCTGTATAACTAACATTATTATTTTCTTCCTAATTGTTGCCTCTTGCTTGCTTATCCTTGTCTCAAAATCAACCATGTTCAGCGGCTGATGAAAAGCACAAAATACAGACAAAAAATACAAATTCGTTCGGAAACGGTAGAAAATTGTAGGTCCCCTCCATTCCTGGCAATAGTACGAACACAGGAATTGTTGGGGTTTTAAGTTACTATATTTTAAATTACTATAGGCTTAAAACCAGCTAAACGAGCTATCACGGTCGCGACCTTCCTTTTCTTTTTAAATAACCCGAAAATGGTAGTTTATTGATTATGCCTAGGTACATTCCTTCTTCTACAGAATTGTTATAGAAGATTTTCTCGAAAGTGGTTCGCAACTCATTTTGATCATATTTTTTATGCTTCTGGAAATTAAAAATAGTATCCATACCTACTAATAGTATTTAATATTTGGAAAACGATAGGTCGATTTTTCTGAAAGCTTACTCGCAGAGGTTCTTTACACTATCTTTAAGAAAATTTTGTTTTTAGAACCAAAAGTAAAGGGACCATACAAATACGAAAATCAATAAGAAAATTTGGTTTTTAGTTTTCGAAAAGTTGACTTTTGTAGTTTGCACTTAAGAAAGAGCATCATTGTAATAGAAAGGAAAAGGAAAAAGTAATGTTATAAATTGGAACTTCAAAATCTCCACCTTTTCCCGAACTTTAGGTGAACGATTGCTTCTCGTCCTGCTGGAACCAATAATCCTAAAATTTTTTGTTTGCCCGGAATTTTAAAAGCTATTGTGAGTTTCACTCGAACGAAATTTCGTTTGCCTATACTTTAAATAAGTGAAAATTTTTACTGTCAAAGACATTACATTCCACCCGAAATGAATATTCATAATAAGGGTAATTTTTCGAACATGAAATTTCGGGTAGACACAAAACAGGGCCCGTTCATTTTTTCAAATTGTTCATCTTTTCGAGCAGCAACATTTGGTTGAAGATGTATGGTTATAAATAAAAACATTAAATATAATTAAATAAAAAAAAAAAAACAAGTCAAAACAAGCCTGAAAGTACCTGAATAAAGTAACTTAAATATAATACGGGCAACTACAGCTATGCGGATTCATTTAGCATCAACCTCGATTTTTTGTCCTATCGCCTTTGGATTTGATACCATCGAATCGAAGTTGTTTTAGCAAGGTTAACAAATTTTGTTCGTCCAAAATATGAAAAAAATTTAGATTATTTATCATCTGAAATTATAGTAGAGGGTGTTTGTTTTTTTTTAAATAAAACAGAAAACAATATTTTTAATATTCATGAAATTGGCTTTATTTGACAGATAATTTTATGGCATTCATTTTTGATTAGCGTGCTGGCGTAATTTCAAGGTTTAATTTTTAGACATTCTTCGTAGTAAATCAGCCTGTATTTTGGCAATAATGCGTCGAATGTTGGCTTACGAGTTCTCAATTCCCTTCTGATTTATCGGCGTAGACATTGGATTTTAAATATTCCAAGAGAAAATATATCTTCGGTATCAAATCGAACGAAGGAGGTGGCCAGCAAAAAGGTCAATTTAGTATGAAATTAAACGTTCATCAAATATTTTTTTTTTGTAAATTCTTTTGCATTTATGGAGGGAAATGACAATGCAAAGAAAGAAAAGAATGCATAAATTCCCAAAAGATTGCATTCAACTGATTGTTGTAAAATTAATGGGAAACAAAATTATTGCAATCTTTTTGATTCAAATGAATGGTGATTTCATAATTTGAAGTTTCAAAGTAAAGTAAATGAATTCAATCTTTTAATTGAATTCAATAAATGATTTTTAAAGACTGCATTCACAAATTACTGCATTTTTTTACAAGCATATTGTGGATTATCCTCTCTCGAAAATGCAACAATTCTATTTATTGACATAGCCATTTAACCAAAAGTATGTGATTCAGCAACAAAATCTTCAATTTTTTTAAATTGAAACATGTTTTTCAAAATAAATTTAAAAAATTTGCAAACGTTACTCCAGTGTGAGTCTGTTCATGATGAATTGCCAAAGCAAACTAACCTAAAAACAAAAAACCTAGAACTGTCAAATCGGTGGTCACAGAAAACAGTGTTGCCAATTTTAAGATCTACACCTCTAAAAAAAACCCCTTTATTTGTAAATTAAGAATCATTCTATGGTTCATCATTCCGTCTCTGGATCCGCGACTGGTGGAAGGTGCAATTTATAAAACTGAACAATTTATTTTGGTATATAATCTAAAAATATGGCACATGGCTCTGAGTTATTTTTTAAATTTTGTATCAAATAAAATAAAACCAAGAACATTTTACTAATTGAATACAAAACAAATACGAGTTAGTACGAATAAATAACTGTAATGATGTTTTTTTTATTATTTAATTTTTAAGTCAACTTAACATATGATATGCAATTTTCTGATTACAATTCACTCTCTAATAATAAAACTAATTTAGTTAAATGACCATGAATAAGACAATGTTCAGTTCATAATGCAATTTTTTTTATTATTTTTTTTTTATTGCAAACAACTATCTCTATAGCTACCTACTTATTTTAATTTCCATACGCAAAACTAGTTCGTGTAGCCGAGTGGAATAATAATTTTTGTATGTATAACTCGTATAGTATAACCCGCTGTGTTATTCTGACGTCATCACTCGTCCCTCAGAGAAATATTGAAAATTATTTTAACCAGGTTCATATATAGGTAGCTATATACACATATTACTTGATGCAGCTTGATGGAGCCGCTCTGCTCTCTAATTAATTTAATTTCCTCAATCTTCATCCAGATTTATTTATGCTCCCATGGTTGATGTTTTAATTGTAAACATCATTAGGTACATCTAACTCTTGATGATTCGAAAGGGATGTTCTGTATAGGAAGGTATAACACTACGTTACGCACGTTTGTCTTAATTGACTTTTCAAAACTTCAACCTAACAACATAAATAAATAAAAAAATAAAAACAACAACAGCAAATATAAAACTACGGTGATGTCTGTTATCATATACAGGGAAACCATCAGAGATGAACTATACCTACAGGAAAGGGCCCTTATTTTTCATCGACTTTATCGGCTTAGGGTGGGGGTGGTGGAGTTGCATGTATAGGGGAGAGCAGGTGCAGGGTTTTTATTGGATAATATAGTCAATCTATCCTGCATAGATATTACTTTTCACAAATAGGTTGAATGGCGCCTGGCGGTGAACCTATATATACATGAACACACTGCGAGTCATTTGATTGAGACAGCCATATATTAAAATTAATTTTTTCGAGGTATTAACCTATTTCGTATTTTTTTTTAACTTTACGTAGAGATTTGTTAAGTAAAAAGCAAACAGCTTGTGCAGAAATCAGGAACTAGTGGCTTAAAACACTCTATTGATGCAGTGTTTCTAATTTACGGAAATGGAGGGAAAATAAAAAGCGGATTTAAAGTTAAAAATTCATTTTTTGTGAAGAAGACTGCAAAAGACAGTCATTGTTTATTTTTGATATTTTAACAGCATAACAGAATTTCATTACTTTTTAAAAGTTCCTTTTTTTTATGAAAAAAAATAGAAATTATATTTTATCCATTTGTAAAGCAGTTCCAACATTTTAAAACAAAATCCCAAGAGTAAAATTAGACCATTTTTATAAAACATGTCGAAAAATAAATTAAAAAAATATTCAACCTCAATCAAGTGACATGGAAAAATGTATATAAAGTACAATAGAGTAAAATTTGAACGGAAGTTACCTCTCTTAGAATTGTCATCAAAACTCCGGTGTTTTTGGTCGGACTATTCAAACAATTGCTTACTGGCCACCTGACCACAAAATTGATTGGGATATTGTTTATTTTGTGAATTTATTTTGAATAAAAAAGGTTTCGATTGGTTTCAATATCTCAGCAACTAGCTAGTGGGTACAAGCTGCACAGTAAATTTTAGGGCAGTTTCAAAAATTTGATTAAAATCAGGGGCCTATTTCACAGAATATACATCACAGAAATGTATGTGACATAAAATAGGCCCCATATGAGTGGGCGTAAATTTAAATTTTTTTTAAATTATGCGTTTTCTAAGTTGACGCATAGTTTTTCTAAAAATTCAAAATTTACAATGAACCAAATTTGGCGACTACTTTAAGGTTCATACATTCTTACAATGTATGTGATGTATATTCCGTGAAATAGGCCCCAGGTTTTATTCGGTGAGCCCTGAAGTCACCCTGGGTCCACCTTAAAAGGTTTTTCACCATGACAATCAAATTCTGTGTTTTTTGAAACCTAGGGTCGCCCTAACCTCAAAGAGTAAAATGCCAAGTTTACATGAGTTATGCGAGGCAATTATTTTGTTTGTGATTCGCTTGTTGGAGGTAATTGCTTATTTTTGAAATAGAAATTAAAAGAAAAATTGAAAAATAATAAATAGAAATAAGTTTTATATTTTAGGTATCCACATGAGCACAGAACTCCTTGAATCGTGCGTTAAATTTTTGAAAACCAAAAAAAGGTTTTTTGACAATTCTTAGGGTTGTCAAGAAAACCTGGGTCAACCCAGGGTAAAGTTCAACGAATGAAACTTTAATGTCAAAACAAATGTTTACAATAATCATTTTAGTAATGGTTTTTATGGTCTTTTATAGTAAATGTTTAGCTTTATAAATGTAGATGGAAATTTACTGTGCAAGTACCCTGCTCGGAAATTTTAAACCAATTTTCACCCGCTATTTATTTTAATGATTTCTATGCTTGAAAAAAATTTTCTAGTAAGAATAGTTCAAACTTGAAGCTTTAACATGCTTTTTTTGCCCGGTGGGCCACTGGGAGAACGAAAAAGAGCATGAAAGTTTCGGCATACTTACATGTTCTTTTAAAAGAAAACTTTCTCATAACAATTGATTTCTAAGGGGCTTACATTGTTAAAAATTTTGTATATGGAAACAAAATTGTTATATCGTCGGCCTCATAAGCAAACCTCGTAACTCACACATTTAAAAATTTTCAGGAGAGACGAAAATGTCTCACAGAGTAGTATTAGTAGTGAAGTTGTGTGTAATGCAAAATTTAAATTTAAGTTTATTTAGAGTTTTAAGAGTGATACGAAATTTTCTGGATTGTTGCACTGACGAATTTTCTATGGCCTCATAAGCAGACCTCGTAACTCACACATTTAAAAATTTTCAGGAGAGACGAAAATGTCTCACAGAGTAGTAGTAGTAGTGGAATTATGTGTTATGCAAAATTTTAATTTAAGTTTATTTAGAATTTTAAGAGGGATACGAAATTTTCTAGGTTGTTGCACTGACGAATTTTCTATAAAATAGCATTTATTTCGAGTTTTATTTTTTAAATTTTGAGTTTGAAAATAATTTCATTTAAAAACATAATTAAAGAATGTTTTTTTGGTTTCAAAAAATAGCTATAACATAATACTGTAAGTTTTGCCGTTGTCTTTCAATATTCATTTTCTATTTTAGATAATTCTTTTCTTTATTATGGGCGGACATATAAAGTGGCCCAATATCTTAAATATACCAAAAATGAAAAAAATTATGTGTTTTTATCACAAAATGCACAATTTTTCAAGTAACCCGCTCCACCATATAGAAAATTAAAACCCTTAACTCTGCTGATTGGTTTATTTTGAAAATGGTAATTTTTATTACTTTTTAATTTTTATTAAATATTTTTTATTATTTTTATTATTTTAAGAACAGTAAATATGTACATGTTTTTTTGTAGGAAATTATCTAAGCTACAAAAAACTAGTATTTAACATTTTTTCTGTACACTAACTGAAAAACCTTTAACCCCTCGTAAAATTGTTAGCGGCGCTCATATCGATGGGGATTTTTGGCAGTTTCTTAAGAACACCATGAGGAGGATTTATAATAAAATTCAGCTTTCCGGCGATGTTTTCCGAGTCAAATGCTTTAATGACTGGACTACTAGCCCTTAAGTGGTCCTCGAAACACGTCCTCTAAATATAACCTTAAAGTTTGAGTATAAGTGAATTCCAAACTTTGTGTTCAGTATTTTGACAACAAAATTTCATCTAACTGAGACCTCAGTATAGCGGGTCCTGCTTTTAAGCATATGTGTGTGTGTTTTTTTTACAATCCTGGAGGTAACTGGTTAAACAAAAAACGACATCGGGGATTAGCGACGCCATCACAGAAGAAAATGGAGTTTCGATAACAAGTTTGTAGTTGACGTCGGTAAAACAGTTTTTATTCGCGCTTAAGTTAAGCGCCGAAAAATCTCTGGGTAAAATTATTACAAGCAAAATGGACAGTAATAATAAAATAAAATAAAATAAAATATATTCTTTTTATACATATATTAATCTAGAAAAAGTTATCTTATAGGTACAAAAAATAGTCTTGCATAGAGCAATCTTTTTATCTATGGACGTTCGATGAACCACTTCTGAGTTTCACTTTTCGTATCACATGTGGACACTTGAACAGAATTGGCACTCTCCAGATCCCGATAATCCAGACAGAGTCCAGTTTTTAAATGAACGAATTTATTGTTGGCATACTCCCAATGTTCATTAAAGTCTGATTTATCGAAACATGGTATCATAACCACTCTGAAAGGATGAGAATCACTTCGCTGAACAGTTGCACAACTTAATTCGTTGCGCAGCACACCATCATTGGTTATCGAGAAAAATTGGGATTGAGACATGGGAGTTCCGCACTTGAAAACGCTGAGATTGTAGGGCTTCTTGCTGTATAGTTGCAAATCTTCAAGGCATAAATTGGCATTTACTGCTCTTACTTTTCCATAAGAGATTACATTTTTAGTGGGAATAAACTTTTCGGGGAAAACATGCTTAAGGTACCACTCGAAATTCTTGCAGTGCAATTTTCTGCGCAGCATAATTCGGTTAGTTACATCGCCGATATGAGGACTGTTCTTCAAATCTGGACGATTCATGTAGAATAAATTTATGTATTCATCCATCCAGACAAGAGCCATTCGGGCGGTGTTGATGCCATGAGTATCACGGTCATTAGGGAAGGCATAAGGAGTGAAATCCCTGAAGATATGTCCAACTCGAGAACACGGAATAGTTTCTATTGTACCACCGCACTGCCAGATTCTGAAGGACATCTCTAGGTTCTCACCACCCCATCCATCCATCTGTTCGTCGTAGCTTCCCATTTCCCAGAAATATTGTCGATCAATAGCGAATAATCCACCGGCCATGGTCGGACTATATGTAGGACAAACTTCTAAGGGTTTGTCACATTCTTTTTGAATACGCGCATGTTCACGTTGAGGAATATGAATCCAACTAAACTGTCCATTCCATTTAAAACCACCAACTTGGAATTTTTTATAACCGGTCGGAGCATATCTGAAGTTTTTGGAGTCGATGATATCGATAATAGGAAGTAGCACCGATGTCGGGGATTCTTTTATTCGGGCAAGTAATGGTTCTATCCAACCCGTGATGCCTTCGCAATGGGCATCAAGGAAAATCAAAGTATCGCCCGTGGCAATTCGAGCTCCTTCTAATCGGGCACGAATAAGACCAAGTCTTTTTTTCAAGCGCAGCACATGAACAACTCCTTTGGGAAGGCGAGTTGTCACATAGTAATCCAGTTTGCCACCCAGCTCCTTGTTGGTGCTTCCGTCATCGACTATAATAATTTCTTTGAGGATCCGAGAATCACCAGTATTGAGAACACTGTGGATAGTCCTCAGCAAAACCGAAAACGGTTCATTGAAGAAAATGATGATCACACTGCTGGTCGGAAGTTCGTTCAGGTCATATTTGATGCTCGCACATATGGGCGATCTTGAATTCGGAATTGTCCGATTGTAGGAGAGTTTTTCACTAACAACCTCATTGATGGCGATTTTTGTATAGATCTCATCTCCCCGAATCTTTTCATCTCCAACAAGGAGTACAGCTCGCCCTTCATTGCCCAGACCAGGTACTTGCTTGACTTGATCATCCTGGATCTGCTTTTCATAGATATTCTCTTCCGGGAGGTAGATAAACGGCGGCGAGGTGTTTTCACTAAGAACTTTATTGAGGGTGATTTTCTTATAGATCTCATCTCCCCGACTCTTTTCATCTCCATCAAGAATTCCAGCTCGTCCTACATCGCCCAGACCAGGTACTTGCTTGGCTTGATCATCCTGGATCTTCTTTTCATAGATATTCTCCTCCGGGAGGTAGATAAACGGCGGCGAGGTTTTTTCACTAAGAACTTTATTGAGGGTGATTTTCTTATAGATCTCATCTCCCCGACTCTTTTCATCTCCATCAAGAATTCCAGCTCGTCCTTCATCACCCAGACCAGGTACTTGCTTGGCTAGGTCACCCCGGATCTGCTTTTCATAGATAAACGGCGGCTTCACGATGGAGTTGTCTTCCTCCACCTTATCGGAATTCTGTAGAGCTGCCGGAGTAGCTAGGAGAAGTTTATTGGGGGCTTTTATTTCATCTTCAGCCATACTCAGACTGATGACTTTGAAGTTGAGGTAGAGCAGGAAGCAGGATACCAAGACTATCAAGATGATCAGTTTTCCGTAAAACGAACGTCGGAATCTTGGAAGCATTTTCGAGCTCTCACTTACACACACACACTTTCTACTTAAAAACTAAATTAAGAGCGTCCACGATGAGATGGAAATAGGAAGTTATATATTATTAAATGTTCAGTAGTTGTTGCCTTGATTAAAGATTAGGGATTAGGGCCGCAATGGCTGTTTGTTTACCACTAGTCCACATACACACTACACTTGGATAAGCTTGACTGATGGAGAAGCAGCACTTTACGGCACAGAGTGTTTACGTAAAGAAATGCAAGTTAACCGCAGCGACGACGCACAGCTGATGATTGTGGTAGCTTGTTAACGTGAGTCTGATGTGGCTTTCGCGTTGACAATGATCAACAGTAGCAGCGGGCTTAATATTCAACTTATAATCATTTCATTGAACATATTTTCGCTTTTTTCTCGTCGTCGGTCGTTGGTTTGTATAATTTCTTAGCTATTTTTGGTTTATGGTTATTTGAAACGTAGGGCGACGAGGTACGTCAACAAATCGTCTTATTTGAACAAATGGTATTGGAATATATTTTAAAATTACTTATCTAACCACCTATAGTTAAGTCTCCGATATTTCGAAGGTTTTTTTTATATAAAAAAGAGCAAAAAATTGTTGATTGAAGTTTGGAAGTTATTTTTTTATGTTTTTTTTTTGTTGGTTGTTGATGTAATGATAAACACGTAAATTATTTAGCCTTGAAACGCTTATTTTTTCATCCAATTATGTACTTTAGGACAAAAAACGCTATTGAGTCAAAATTTCATATCAATCGGTAAAGAACATTCGGAGATTTAAGATTAGGAACAGACGAAGATTTACATTTTTATTTATATACATACATATACAAAGATAAAGTTTGAAATAAAGCCGAGCATAGAAAATTCAGAAGTTCTACATTAGTTTTAACATTTTTTGGAAATGAAAGCGATTCAACACCATTTCTACTATATTTCAGGCACTTAAAATGTTTCATCCAAAAAAAATTCTCCTCATCTCAAATAATTTGTTTTGAAATGAAAAAAGTGTTTTAATTTTTTATTTGAAGAAAATAATTAATTAAAATAAAAAATCCGTCCACGCTACACAGTGTGGTTTGTATGCGATATCGGAAAAAAGTTTGTTAAATCTGAACGGATTTCAATGAAATTTGGCATAAAATTTGACATAAATTTAAAAAAGTTACATTATGACTTTCTCCAAAGACCTTTTTCCGGGCTCGGTTGGGGGAGGGTCTTTTTTCCTCCGTTTAGGCGGGAGGGGTAATTTAATAAAAAAAAATCGACTTGAACCGACAAAAAAAAATTAAAAATCTACCTCAACTCTTAACCTTCCGATCACAACATATTTAAAATTACATAGACCACAACAGGGGTGATATAACACCCCAGCAAGGATTTAATACAAAAAAAAAATACTTCAAGGATAACAAAAAAGATTTAGTAGAGCGTAACACTTTATAGACTTTAATAAAAACAGAAAACAGAAAATTCATAAAAAAATAAATTATGTAAGGAAATACATAGATACATATGATACCTTTTCGGCAAAGTTATCAAAAACGTAATGTGAATTTTCCTGGAAACATTTCAAATTTCAAAATGTCCGCTTTAATAAACTTAAAATAGACAGAATATGAAATTTCATATTTCTAACTTCACTGCAACTGGAAGCCACCGAAAATGAATAATATAATAAATGAAAAACGTCTTACAATTTTATAAAACCCTTTTGCGTTTTTTTGAGTTATTTGTCACCAAGAACTCTTTATTTTGATATAAAATAAATATGTTCATATAGAATAACTAAGCTAGGTTTTATATTCATTCTGGAAGTTTGCATTTTATTTTTCCTCAAAGTCTAGAAATTCAACATAAAAAAAAAGTTGACATTTCACCCCAACTGGAGCGCTTCCCTGTTTTCTTTTTAAATAAATTTACATATTTAAATTCCTTTTGATCAGAGAGAGAAAAAAATTTAGGCGAACAAAATTTTCAGCTTTCAATTATGAACATTTGTTGCCATAAATCCGTATATCTTTTTAGGCAATAATTATACAGAGTCAAATAAAAAACAATGAAAAATGTATAAAAATTCCAAGCTGCATATTTGTTGCTAACATACTTTTCTCTCCGACTAATAAAGATTTATTAAAATAAACCGATTTGAAAAATGAAAGGAGCAAAATGAAGGCGAATCGTTATAGTGGGAAATGACAAAACTAATGTTTTATTCTTTAGGCTTTGAAGAACAATTAAATGAAAAGTCCAGTCTGTTACAAATTATTGTGATTTACCCCCATTGTTTGTCTAGATCAACTGTACACATACATGGATGTATTTAAGTAAATAATATGCAACCCAATAGGATTTGCTTAAATGAGTTTTTATTTTTTTAATAAATTAAAATACAATTCTTTCAAACTCTACTGTGAAAGTTTTTGTTATTTGAATCAAGGAAAATTATTGCCCTCATACTTCTTGGAAGCTGTTTTTTCTTTTGCTTTTAATTGTTTAGGGTAAATCTTAAGTGGGTTTCTTTATTACGATAACCCTTTTCAAATTATGTTCACTTAAAACAAATATCAGTTTTTTGGCTTACCGTTAAAAATAAAAAATAACAATCTTCTTTTCAGTTCTGAGAAAGATGCGAGTACTGTGGGTTTTATTTAAATTGAAAGGTTTTTATTGAGGTTTGAATATCTGTTATTATTACAGAATCCTTAAATTCATATAAACATATTTATTTTACGTCTGCCCAATTCTCTATAGTTAAAACTTTAATCAATTAGATTAAATAATATCGGCCACTGTCATTATTATAACATAACATCCAAATTGGCTATAGAAGGCAAAAAAGTGACCAAAAATTGTAGTAATTGTGTTAAAAAGTGTCAAAAATTAATATTGGAAAATCGGTTCTGGAAGGCATAGTATGAGGACCAAGAATTCCAGTCAATGTATCCAAAGATACAGTGGCTCATAGTGAAAATGACCCACTTAAAAAAATCTGTTTCGTAAAACAATTATATTGAATGAAATTAAGCAAAATAAAAAGGGAAATTCCAATTTTCAAAAACATTCAATATTTTCATCCCACAGTGAAAATGGCCCAACTGTATTTTGTTAGTAAAAAGTTTGGTAAAAACATGTTGAAATAAAGTTTAATATTTTGCAGGGAATCCTTTGTGTCTAGTTACCGTTTTTGATTTCAGACATTTCGGAACTGATTGTACAAGTTTTTTGGTATAATCGGGGATTATTTTATCACTTTTCTACCTTAAATCTTCTTTAAATCACTTTGATTAGAAATCCCATGTTTCCGAGTTTCAATTTCCAATTTTTGTCATAAAGTTTAAATTATTTTCAAATCAGGATATTGTGGAGGGGTCTTGATCACTCTTGGACAATTGTCGAGCAGCCATTCCTTAACAATTTTAGCCGAGTGTTTTGGATCATTGTCTTGGTAGAAATTAATATCATTTTCAATTCTAAAATTCTCAGCACTATTTTGCAAATTATTTTTCAAAATATCTAAATACTGATATCTAGCCATAATACAGGGTGGGTCAAAAGTTTCTTCCTAATTTGAATACGAAGGGAAAACGCTTTAGAAAGAGCCCGTCTCTGTGAGCATAAATTATTAATAAAAAATTAAATCCATAGTAATTATAATTAGCGAGTCACTTTTGACCCACCTTCAATAAAATTTATGTTACCAACCCCAGAAGGTAAGCACGCATCCTAAACCATTAAATGGCCACCACTATATTTAACCGTGGTACGCAAGTGCTTTGAATTCATCTCTTCATTTGGTTTTCTCCAAACGTTGAACCAACCATCTGACCCTAAAAGATTGGACTTATTTTCATCCGTAAATATAAAATTTGTGATTCGAATAGTTGAAGAATGAACAGATGAATCCAAAGCACTTGCGTCCCAAGTGGGTCATTTTCACTGTGAGCCACTGTAATGAACGATCGGCTCTGGAAGGCAAAGTAGTGGACCAATATTTCCAGTCAATGATCAAAAACTCCATTCTATGTCTCCAATGATATGTAATTAATAAGGGTACATTGGGGTAAAATTTCAGAGTTAATTTTCAAAGATGAAAAAAAGAACAATTTTTCAAAAAGTAATATTGGAAAATCGGAAAGGCAACTAAGTGGACTAAAAATTCTAGTTTATGTCTCCAAAGATAGTTAATTAATAGAGCTAGAGGTAAAATGTCAGTGTTGTCACTTTTCTATAAATATTTTTATTTTTATTGTCAAAGATGAAAAATATAATTTGTCAAAACGTAATATTAATGAATGATGAAGACTGCCGTTAATTACAAGAATATTGTTGAGCATCAATCAAAAATTTTTCATTGATTGAATAAATTTTAATATTTATCAATAATCAAAATTGATAATTTACAATCATAAAAGGGATGTTTCAATATGTTAATCAATTATCAATCGTAATTTGAGTGTAAACTAAAACTAAGCACCCCACAAAAAAAGGAAAGCTCGTGTAGAACCGGAGCTATACGAAATTATAGGCTATACACACCGAATCAAAATCTAGATTTTGAGCAAAAGGCACAAAATCTCAACAAAATCAACAAGATTTCCCATAAATTTTCAGATTTCGTAATCTAGTAAATTACTGCAAAATCTCCTCAAAATCTTCTTGGAACGGTCTGAACGTGAAACAAACACACTTAATTACTCAATTTTCTCTTCTGTATAACAGTTCAGTCATAAAAAAGAGATGATGAAAAGAGAGTTTACTACATTTATTGAGTGTAGTGTACTCAGATAGTGGGATTTCATTCCGTTTTGCGCATATTTTCAACAGAAAGCGAGAGAAAAAAAGGAAATGTGTGTACTTGTTTTGGGAATTTTTTTTTTGAGTTTCTATCGACACTGAAATTTGTTTGAAATCTCAAACAAAATCTAGTTTGTGTGTCATGTGAACGATTCGACGAGATTTGGAAATCTTGTTGCCGAAATCCGAGATTTTGGTTCGGTGTGAAAACCGTTTTACGTTCTCAATCATTCCTCCAGCTTATAGATTAAAGACACTCCATTGCAAGACGTGGTACCAATGAAAAAATATTTTAAGATAGAATAGCTTGGATTCCACCCTTTAAAGCTTTCGACTCGTACTTTTTTTTTTTTAAGAGGATGAATTTTTGAAAGAATATTCTGCGATAGTAAGATTCTTCTACTCTTTTTACGTTCATTTCTGGGAAACACTAAGAATTTTAAGAGTACCTACGGAGAAAGTTTTGTAGTTTTGCTAAAAATTCGTGAAATCCGCGAAATTATTTTACCACCATACTAAAAATGAATGTATTGAAAGATTATAATATAATTAACTTACTTGTTCCTTATCTAACGAACGGAATAATAGAATATTTTTAACGGCATCGATCAATCGTGATCGCTGTTCATCTGTTTTTGGGAAAATTGCGGTGGCACCTTCATCTTCATCTGCATCATTTTCAGGGTCATACGCTTCGGCGAACACAGATTTGCGTCTTCCAGAAAATCTTTGTACAACGGGTTCTAAAAAAAAAATAAACAAACATTTAAATTATTAGTTAATGGAATTTTGGATTAATACAAAGAAAGATATTTTTAATATTTTTTTAATTAAAAAATATGTACATACTTTCAATCGCGATTAATTGTTTACCCTTTTTATAATTTAATCCAAATTCAATTGATTTTTCCTACCAATTTGGCAAAACTTTTTGCCTTTGAAGAAAATACAAAAAAAAAAAAGTCCAAACATTTTCTTAAAAATAAATTATTGTTTTCCATGTCTTAAACATAGAAATATAATTAACTCATTATTATTATTTGGAAAAGCGTCCGAATTTGAATTTAAATTTATTGCATATTCAAGTGTTTTTCCATTAAAAATCAAATTATTTCTTACAACATCATCAACAAGAATGCTCTATTGGCATCATATCTTTACTCCTAGTTATAGCTCAGACGCATTATTATATTTTTAATTTTAACTCATAACGAGTGATGTAAAATCGTGAAGGCCGACCGTAAGTCAAGGCACACAATCACAATCAATTTGTTTATAGCATCAAAGGTGCACAGCACACCCGGAGAAAAACTAATTCTGCACTCGAGCAAGGATAAATAAAACAAAATATCTCATTCGCAAAATATCCAATGGATTATTTTAAGCGTTATTATACTGTTTGCGTATACAAAAAAACATATAACGGGACCGTTGCGAGTCCGGGGAATCGTTTCCATTACACAGAGCCTGAGAATCTGAAACTAAACCTATATACGTAGTACGTACAATGTACATCACAAGATATGTACATAGATTCAATTTAATTTTGTGTTCACCCATAATCGGATTGATGATGATTGAATGCTGAAATTGGAATACTACAAGTTATTTCTGGGGTATAAAAGAAGAAGCCTCCTTCAGCTTTAGAAAAATATATATAAATCTAATAAATCATACCCTATAAGTACATATATATGTATAGTTTGTGAGGTAGCGTTGGGAATGCAAAAGTCTGGAACTTGGTATCAGTTGAATTGTAAATCATTAAATTGTCATTACACTTGTCACAAATAAGACAAATCAGATTTGGGAAAAGCCGTTATTTTTGGTCTCTTTGTAACTATCATTCACGTCTCTTTTTGGCAAGGTCTTTGAAACGTTAATTTATCATTAGGTAAAGAAATGTTTAGAACGAAAGCTCCTTAATGACCGTTAGTATGGCAATAGGTCAGTTGGTGATTTAGTCGTATATGTCACAGAGTATTAGAACGAATCCTTATTTCGTTTTGAAGAAAGTAAGATTAATGCCCTTCATATTTCATAGTTTCAATAGCATAGATTTTGGCATCAAGCTTTCCTATACATGCATTTGATATCAATGAATCTCTTCTTGGTTGGATTAGAAATTACTTTTCTGATTGCTCAATCTTAGTTATTTTGGAGGGTTTCAAGTCTAGCTTAGCAAAACTAATATTAATGTACCCCAGGGCTCCATTTTGTCTTCAAATTACTTTTTTGTAGGTCGTTATTTTACCGCTACTTCTATATTCCAGTATTCCAATGGAAAAGATAGTTTAATCAACCTAACCGTAACGCTTCAGTTTACTTCCGAATTCTTATTTCTGACGTTTTGTACCTAAAGTATAGAGAGATTCTTTCTTTAACCGCACAACACGAATGTAGAATGCTTTTCCTTTACTCTGTTTTTCCCTCTCATTATGATATCTATTCAGAAAATCAAATTCAATATGTCGACTTCTCTCTTCAAACACGTTTCTATATTTCTAACGCTCGTATTGTATTTTTCAAGTCAAGGGTTTTTATAACCCCTTATAATTATAAAAAAAAGAAGTCATTTATAATTCTTTTTACATTTTTTTAACACTTTTGGATATTTTTCTGAAGTTTTATGTAAAAGAGAAGCTTTATATATCGAAACTCCCCGTAGTCCATTGGAATAGCTAATAGTATGCCTGATGAAATGTGTATTTTTAGAGTAAAGGTCTAATGACTGAGGTAACTGTATAACAGATGGATGATCTGGGGCACAACTAACCCCCGAAAGGGGAAGAATTATATGCTTAGGACCCAGGTGACGCTTCTTGGTTGAGGACCACGTGGTCAGACCAATTATCAAATAATAGCGCAACAGGTCGTGGATAACCAGAGCCTATTAATATGTTTAACAAAAATTGGCACTAACATTAAAGATAGGAGCTTTAGTACCTCTTGTTGTTCGGCAGCTAGTTTAAAACAGGTTCAGACTGCCAGATTTAGTCATTTTTGATGCGAAGCCGTTTCACAAGTCAAAAATTTCTTGCTATTTCTAGGAAAAGAGAACACAAAAGAGAGTAAAACTTTTCTCCTTCTTGCCAGTTTTAATTCGAAGCAGCGTTGCCGAAGTGGCACGATCGTGCTTTTTTGACACGAACATTACATGGTGGCACGGTGGCACGCAAAAATTCAATATGTCACGCTTTTCTCATTTGCATTTTGTACATAATTTTGATGAAATTTCATGAAAATTGCTCCGAATGTAGTAAAAACTGCCAAAAATTCTTATGATGATTCAAATGATTTCTTCTAATTTTTGTTTGTATTTCACCCCATAATTGAATTATATTTTTTTATGTAAGAATTTGGGTTTTTTTTAGATAAAATAATGCGGTAATTTTTTTGGGCGGCAAAGCTGGTTCGAAGAATATCTTCTGACTATTTCTGAACGAACTATTTATTGGCGCAAAATCAACATTTTAACGCGGGTCTAAATCTACTTTAAAATGGGAGTCGGCTCTAAATAATAACTTTAAAATGAGAGTCGGCTCTTTTAAATTTTAAACGACATAAAGTATACTTTAACGTTAAAGAGGTCTTCTAACTTTAAAACCAGCAAAACACTTCTTAATCTTTTTAAAGTATGCTTTATCTGTGGGAAATTATCACTCTGTTATTTGTTTTCTTATAGAAGAGGAAATAGTGGAACGGGCATATCGAGGAAAAAGTAAGGCTTTTTTCAAAATAGTGTGAGTTACACAAACACAAATGCATCCAGACAGGGAAGGAGTGTAGTTAGACAGCTAAATGCTGGGGCGCCCGAAGGATTTGTTTTTTTTGAGGAGTGTGTTTTGAGATTTTAATTCGTTAAAAATGTAAAAAAGCTGAGTAAATTAAAGAAACAAGTGATAAAAAAAATCCAATACTTCATTGACAAAAAAAATAGGAAACTACAAGCAGTGCTACTTTAAATGCTGTAAAAATACGTATAACAAGCAGTGTAATTTTTGTTCATTTCACAGGTAAGCTGTGTCTCATATTCCACATAAAAACTAATGCAACCCTGGACGAGAATTTCAATTTCCACAGATCGGGTTCAGCTAATTTCCGTGATTGAAGTGTTTTATTTTCAGACAATTTGCAAAATACTACGAAATATCAATTGAAAGGTATTCTCAGATAATGTATTTACCTAAAAAACATCACTTCACATAACTTTATGTGGAATATGAGACACAATCAGCTCGTGAAAAGAAAAAAATTGAAAACTCCATATTATAAGTGTTTTTACACGATTTAACGCAGCACCGCATGTTGTTTTATGTTTTTTTTTTAATAAACTATTGCAAATATTCACTATATTAACTTTGGTTTCACTTTTTATTTATTATTTTCACTATTTTAACGTTTTAAAATTTCGGCAAAATGACAGATTGAGTTCTTTTTGTTTTTTTAAATTTTTCGTTCTGTTGAATTTATTCAGCTGTCAATTAGGCGTGTTTCACAAAAGTTTGCTGACGTTTTGTTAAACAGATTCTCTATGTTAGAAGATTTGTTTAAAATTAAGACAAATTTAAACAAGAATTTTTAAATAAAGGACTGCTTTAACTATAGAGTCGGGTTTATTGCTTAAACGAGAACTGTTTAAAATTTTGCACCATTGTCTTTTAATATGAAGGACCGGTTTTTGGAAGGTGGGCACACGGCAGAAGTATTTGAAAAAATGAACCGTTGTACTGTCAGATTTTAGCTGAAATTGCATACCCGTTTACAATTTCATAGAGAAACTAGTGACTTGATTGAAACAAATTTATCTTACTTTAAAGGTATTCAAAATCATAGTTCAGTATAATTCCGAAATTATATTGGTTTCAAAAACAGTAAAAAAAACTGTACAAACACAGTTTTTCAACTCGTTTTTCTTTATATGTATTTACATTTAGGTTAAGAGCTCTTAATTCAACTTTCTGAAATTTCGGTGAACATAATTTTGGTCTGTTAATTTTATTTATAATTTAGAGAGAAATATTTGTGTCAAATAATGTTAAAATGACAAAAAATATGGAAAGATTCGCCTCCGTTTCGAATTCTAACGTTTTAAATAAAGGATAGGTTAGGTTATACACATCCAAATGAGAAATGAAAACATTTCATTTAAATTTGCACAAAATAAAGTGAATACCAAACGAACACATCCAATATGTCAAACGTCAAAATTCGATGCATGAAAAACAAAAAAAAAAAAAAAACAAATCATGTTAGTCGATGTAGAAAATTAGCAAATTTTAGATGAAAGGACTTTTTGTGTAATATTGACGCTAAGCAAAACTTAATTTAAATTGCTAATCAATAATGCTTATAAGCAAGAAATCGTAATTCAAGATACAAAGTAGTAAGTTTACCCCTACTCTATTGCATTTCAACTTATTGTATTTTCTTTGACAAAACTTAAATCCAAAAGGCAAGTCTACCTTCTGGTTTATATTAATTGAGTTTTACGAATTTTTTGGGCGTCACCAACATCAAATATTGCAATACCTCAAATAGCCTCCATGCAAACGCCACCCGCCTTAAGTGTATTTGATCTGCCGAATATACTTTATTTCCAAGAATACCTTTGCACAATTCATTGCACATTATCCCGTTATTAAAACAAACAAAAATCCAAAGAAAAAAATTTATGTGGGTACATTTGAGCATCAGATCTGCAGATGTATTTTTTTTAACTTGTTGAAATCATCTACTGCTGTTGCATTCGAAAAAGTAAAACTATACTACGTCAATGCCATCGAGGCTGGGCCTCGTTTTTCATAAAAAAAATTAAAATTATTTGTTTATTTATTTTTGAGGACATAATATAGGATATCATCACAGATACAAATAAAACTCGAGGTCGAGCCAGGAAAAAGGACGCTTGAAAACGATTCAAATGCCTCAGGAGCAGATCTGTAATTCGATTTTCAGTTTTTCCTTCCATTTTCTGAAATCATTTTTTTTTTGTTTTATTTATTTTTTTTTATTCCGTTGGCGTTGCCACGGAAATGGGTCAGTTACCTGAATACGGTAACAGCTATATCTCAGTATGTGCTACCATATGTATGTTTATGTATGTGAGAGAATCTGATGATAATTAAATAACCATGGCTACTGGAGAATAAATTACTATGGGGCTGGGGGTTTAAACGAACGGAAATTCCTCGCATCCTCAAGAGGTCATGGTTGAAAGTTATTGATATGACATTGGACGGAAGCTGCTCAAATTTTAATACTGAACAAATTTTTTGAGATTAAGGTGCGATGGGAAAGAAGTAAGAATTCGTTGTATTTGGATGTTTTCATTTAAATTTTCACTTTTGTTTTTAATATTTGACATGAATTTATTTTATTGAACCAAATAAGAAAATTTGACATGGATTGTTTGATTTTTGGAATTTTCATATTGATGTTATGCTGTAATTTTATTATGGTTAGTGGGAAAGAAATAAAGTTTTGATTGTGATGGACTTCTTCAATCAAATTTATAAAGTTTTGTATAAGACAAGTTAATTTAATTAAACACACTTTGCTGTTTTCCTTTGAATAAATTGATGATAGAATATAAGATTGTTCTATGTTATGGCTGCCATTTCTGATTTAAGTAATAATTCTCCTCTTATATAAGCAATCAAAATAAGTTGAATTATTGGGCCGCACGTGTTTGTTGTTTCAATACTAAAATGTGTTTCAGCATTGAAAATGTAAGGAACAAAATTACACTGGTCTACAAAATGTAATCATTTTTTTTTTATTTTCCTGAACTCTAATTCCATCGTGGAATTGCTTAGTTAGCTCTGGTTTTTGAATATTTTCCAATAAAAAGTCAAAAAACATCTTTCATCCATCTTTATTAAACTTGACACTCAGCAGGCACAATCCAAGTGCCAAGTGCGGAGTGTTAAATCCGAAATGTCAAGTGCGGAATGTCAAGTGCGGAGTGCCAAGTGTGTTGTGCCAAGTGGGGAGTGTCAAGTTCGGAGTGTTAAGTGCAGTGTCAAGTCCGGAATATCAAATGTGGAATGTCAAATGCGGAGTGCCAAGTGTGGAGTGCCAAGTGGGGAGTGTCAAGTGCGGAGTGTCAAGTGCGGAGTGCCAAGTGTGGAGTGCCAAGTGGGGAGTGTCAAGTGCGGATAGTCAAGTGCGGAGTGTCAAGTGCGGAGTGTCAAGTGCGAAGCGTCAAATGCAGAGTGTTCCAGATAAATGTCGTGCGGAATGTCAAGTGCGGAGTGCCAAGTGCGGAATGTTAAGTATGGAGTGCCAAGTGTGGAGTGCCGCGTGCGGAGTGTCAAGAGCGAAGTGCAGAGTATCAAGTGCGAAGTCTTAAGTGCGGAGTGTCAAGTGTGGAGTCCCAAGTGCGGAGTGTCAAGTGCGAAGCGTCAAATGCGGAGTGTCCCAGATAAATTGATTACTATTATCAAGCCTAATAAATAAGGATCCAAATTTCACGGGTTTAATCAGGGCTGTATACTGTCATCGATACTGTTTCTATTGATGATAAGTGATGTGCTGCATGCAGTTTTGTCGAATGGAAATGGACTCTACAATCACACTTCAAACATCTGGAATACGCGGACGACGTACATATTATGTTTACTCTCTCATAGTATCATGGATATCTATAAAATTACAACAAGGGTGGATAGAGAAGCTGAAATCGTGGGGCTAAAGATTAATACGGCAATAACTAAAAGGATCATCCTTGGAACTTCTTCATCAATCCAAGTAGATATTTTGGGGCAACCAATTGAAATGGTAGTAAAATACTGACGGCGAAACTGAACAGCCCAATCGGGAAAGCAACGGCTGCATTCAGTTGTCCAAAGTATGGAGAAACAACTATTTTAGCTTAAAGACCAAGCTACGACTGTTCCGCTCCAATGTTGAATCCTTGCTGCTTTATATGAGTACAGTACTCGGAAAGTCACATCCGTAATTACAAAAAAGCTGCAAACGTTCATGAATAGATGTATTCGAAACATCTTCTGGATTTTCTGGTTCAACCGTTTCTCCCATGATGAACTTCACGCAAGAACAGGGGGTCTAGCACGCAACTTTGATACAATCGAGGATAGGCAGTTTCTTAATTAACTCGGTCGACTGTTTTCGATTCGATTGAACAAAATTAGGAACTGCTATACGAAGACGCAAGTGACAATGCATTGGCCATACGCTTCGATTAGATGAAGCGTGCATTGCGAGTCAAGCGATGCAATTGAAACCGCTCACACACACATGCAGGCAGACAAGTGGGCCGACCTAGAAGTACTTGGCGAAGAACGGTTGAAGAGGAATCAGCATAACTGGGGAAGAGTTGGAGAGAGCTGAGATACATCTCCAGAAAACGTACACGATGGCGTATAGGAGTACTGGAGGCCTTATGCCCCGCAAGGAGAACCTCATGGACGTAATAAGTAAGTAAGTAGTAAATAGGACTTTGTCCAGTACCTTGATCGCAGGTAAAACTAAGCAGAAAAGATTCAATTTAGGATCGTAATGTTATGAACCTATCGTCATTTTGTTTTAAGTTTGATTTAAGCCAAACGCTTGGGTGACAGTAATTTAACCCTTACTATACGTCATGGGATCCATTTGGACCCCAGAGCATGTTTAAACACTCAAGTGAACAAAATTAAAATTTTGTATACATTTTTTATGTTCACTTGAAATTTTACAGAATTTTTTCTGGATATAGTCCATACCTCTGAGATGGGGTCCATTTGGACCGCACTACTGAAATTTTAACAAAAATTATATTTTTTCTAATAGTTAAGTATTTTATTTCAATAAGAAAATAGTAATACTAATTTAGCTCTTGAAGTTGTTGGCAGTTCCGGGAGACATTTACGCATCCGTTATTTGTGTGGCGAAGGCAACAATATCTACCACAACAAACGCAATTGTCTTCCGTTCTTTGGCAAAAATCATCATTTTTTTTATGACTTTTCTAGTTAAATTTCAACTTGACTGTTTTGTTAGAAAAATTATATGTAATTAAATTTAAGAATTTAAAAATGAAGAAGAATTTAAGATTTAAATCAAATACGGTTTCCAGATTATTGATTCTTATTTCTGAATTTTATTCTAAAGACATATGTGAGTCATAAGCAAAAACAAAAACGATCGTGCATTTTCATATTTAAATCATTACAACATACCTACATATATGTGGGTAGGTAATTATTGTACTAATTTATTTTTGACACTTTTTTGTATTATTCAAGTACACATAATAATAATAATAAACATCAACGTGTGTGGCAAATAAATAAATTTAATGTTTTTTTTTTTAAGTCAATAACTTACCAATCAATAAGGCAATCGAAGGTTGTAAAGTCATCTTATCCAATTTAATTTTTTTGTTTATGATGTTAATTTATTAAAAATTCTTCGCACGTTCTATTGACACTATTTAATAATAATAATAATATAAACTGAAGTTGTGTATTTTTGTGCTTTTGTTGTGAGTTAAAAAAAAAAAGTATTTTGAATAATATGCTTCACAAAGCAGCGGCATCTTGAAAAATAAAAATAAACGAACTCCTTAATTGCAATTTTAAAGTAGGTACTTTGTAAAAGTCAACAATAAAAACAGCCAAAAGAGCATATACGTATATAAAAAAAAAGTTCCTATACGCCAACCTTACCTTACCCTATTTTATTCTAACAAACAATGCATTTTAAGTAGCTAAACCCCTAGAGACAAACTTGCACACCCACAATGAAGCTTAACTTTACTTATAGCAAAACAAAACAAAAAAAATAAAACCTACTTTTATAACTCATTTACATGACAAGCAAATGCTTAATTAAAATTAGATTATATTAACAAAAGGATGAAATTAAAAAAAGAAAATATGTTCTAGGTATATGTACATACTCTCCTCCTATACATTATGTTATTACACATATGTATGTTTAATGTGTTTTGTTTAAATGCATAAAATTAATTCCAACAAAACGATAGACTTATATTTTGGCCTGAGGGGATGGGGATGGGGATGCTGGGGATAATTCCCTTTTTGTATTGAAATTTCATATATACAGTATGCACTCAGGAAAAAACAACTTACTAACTTAACGGAATCCGCTTTTCATGAAAAACCTATAAATCAAAAAATGCAAATTTCTTCATATTTTTTTGGCTAAACAAAAGTTTTTGATAAAAACTCTGAAACCATACTTGCAATTCGGAGATGAACTAAACAAACACACCTTTTAAAACATTCAGCGCTCAATCAAAAGTCAAAAATCAAGCTGACTGGATGCTGTCAAGAACAATTAATTGGCGTGTTCACAAAAATGAGATCTCAGAGGATTTTTTCACACAAAAGGTGAACAAGCGAATCCAAGATTTGTTTGGCTGAGAAATTTCGCTGTTCAGGAGGCAACTGAGATTTCTGATATCTCCGCGAGATTTCATTTTCCTGAACATGCTTTATATTACATATTTTCAATTGGATTTTCCAACTGTTCTACTTCTTTTTGATTCCAATCGAATATGAACAAATCGACGTACCGAATGTCGCCATTTTTAATAAAATGGGTTCTTCAAGCGTTATCACTTTTGACAATTTTGTTCGTGTTTCTAATAATTATGCTATTTTTTGGTATGCTATTTTAATAAATTGTTTACGATACGGTGTTACCAACTCAGCAATTTTCAAAAATTTTCATTTTTTCTCAGTGCAGTAGTTGTGTGAATTGCATTGGATATTACCAACCAACACAAAATGTAAAATACAAATAACAGCATTTTCTATCTGTAAAATTTTAGGTAGGTACCTACACAACATACAAACATATACCTATTCGGATATTATTCATTTCCTTTAAATTGCGTGGGAGTTGCGCGTGGAATTAAAAAGTTTATTCGGGTTGACTTGACGATGGGTTTTTTTTTCAATTTTTTTTTCTGTTCAATTCATGGATGGAGGAAAGGATAAAGTTTTCATACAAAAAAACTTGCATTGATTTTTTTCTATGAAATTGACTTACAACAAAGTGGGGCTTTTGCGAAATTAACTTCATGTGTCAACAATTCATTCATTTTCAATCAGTATACAAAAATTAAAAAAAAAAAAACGCAAGTTGTTTTCTACTTAAAGCTGATTATACGTCAATGAATTTTAAATAAACATGTATGTTAATAAATTTTTATTCATTTTTTTTAATATAAATTTACAATCAACTATAGAAAGTTTGTTGATTTTTTATCTCATATTCAGCTAAGCCTTCAGCAAAAAAAAATAAATTATAGATATTTATCAAATTAAAATTATAAAAAATGATTTTAAATAATTTATTTTTTTGCTATAAAGTTTATAAATCTCTGACATCAGGCAAAAGAGACTTACTAGGAAATGAGATTTAAATTTTACTCTAATAAAAAATTTTGTGTGGTATAAAAAGTTTGACATTGCTTGAGGGTTTATTTAAAAGAATTTCTCCCTCATTGGTATTTTTCTATTGCACTTGATTGCTTAACTAATGACGCCCCAGAAAGACAAATTAAAGATACTAAAGTACTACTGCAGTGTTAGCGCGAACATTGGTTAATGTTAACACCTGGAAACGTGAGCACTTTTTTTATATTACCTTTAAAACGTGAAAGTAGAAAAAAATATGCTTAATGTTTTATAGCGCTCGTGAAAATATTTGTACGATGCAAGCAATATTCTCGTTGATGGAAGTTTTTGTGTTTGTTTAAATTTTTCGTGACAAAATTTGGGGTAACATATTTGTATAAAATTTTACAATTCTACCATATCGCCAACGTAGTGAAATATTTTATAAACTCGTTTTGAATTTTAATAGTTCAATTTATTGCAAGTGTACTGTTATTGATTTTGTCTCTTTTAATATAATAAAAATAAAAGCAACGCCATCTGTTTTATACCTCTAAAGCATGCTAAATGGTTTCGCCAGAAAAATTATTAGTTAAATTTTTAGAGCTTCTAGATTTAAGGTTTTTTCCAAAAAAAAAACCGCTCCGAATCGAAGAAACGATACTGAAATTTTCCGATTCTAGCGAGACCGCTATGAGATTTAAAAAAAGTCTCGTCTTGACCTCTGGTTATGTGGGTAGCGGAACATTTTTGTTTTCTCTGCGGAATCCAGATAACCGAAAAAGGTGGACAAAATTTAGGTACCTAATAATTTAATAAGGTAAAGATTATATTATGTAAACAAATATTGTATCAATTTCACCGAATGTGTTAGGTTTTTTGTTAAAGATCTTACAACTTTTTTTTTTTTTAATTTCTATTAATATTGTTCCACATACGCCCCAGTGACCCTCCATCTCTTTTTTTTTTTTTCGATTCATACAGATTTGCATAAGATTCGATAAAAAAACTAAAGCGTTTTGGGGAGGGATGGGTTGATACTTATATAGGGATGTATTTTAGTTTTTGGAAAAAAAATAAAATACCAACAACAATTTTTTTTAGAGTTTTTAATTTTTTCAAATAAAAAAATGTATCAAATTTTCAACTCTCTGCTTCTTGGTCTTCGACTAAAAGTTGTTAATATCATTGAATGCTACAGCAGGATTAACCATACTTACGCCCAATTTCTTCACAAAAATACAAAAAATACTCGGTCATAACGAAAAGATAGTACCTAGGTATAGCATTTCTTAAATTTACTAGCATCGGATCTATGTTCGCATATTATTAAATAATATAGAGATTACAAGCATAGTCCTGGTGAAGATGCTGGGGAATAAATATTCATCTCTCAGCATATCGAGGCAGACGACAGACTTGTTTTTGTGGCAGCCAAACAGCCAGTAGCTGCCGAAAATGAGTTTTTTGGACGTTTTTACTCTTTTTAGAAACTACTTGAAATTGATCGCATCCGAAAGCTCTCGACTGCTAATACGAACATGACAGACGTTCAAGTGGGCGTGGAACCCTAACAGACACCGACATCTTGACTTTTTTGAAGTTTTTGGTGACGACTTGAAATATGTATTCACATATGTATATCTATATAAAATGTCTTGAACCCGTTTTCAGAGAAAAAAAATATTTCTACATAGGTAAGGTTAGCCACCATATAAGGTGTATTATTGTTGTATCAGTTATTTAAAAATCCTTATAACACTTTGACTCTTATCGCATCTAAGAGTGCAGTGGTTTGGTGACCACTTACAGTACGTCTGGCTAAGTCGCATGAACTTGGACTTTTTTTCAAAATAACGACGTCACTATTCAAATGTATGGCAATAGTTCAAGAATGGATAATATTGACACAAAAAAATTGAGTGAAAATTAATAAAATCAACAAAATACGAATTAATTAATTATTAAAAAAACAGTACCTTATAAAAACAATCATTATTGAACAACATTCTCTTGTATTTCAAATGTTTACTTTGCTTAATTATAGATTTTTAGGTCTTAGCTTATATCGATTCCTAACCAATACTCGGTACCAATTCTACTGGACTTGGGGTTAGTACTTCTTTGAAATATAACTTGATTTGAGTACTAACTAACTGGTTTAATAACCAAGTAGTAAGTACTGCAGATTAGGAGGAGCTAGCTAGTACCGAGTACTATAACTATTACTCGATACTGTAACTATTACTCGGTATACCAAATTGACAGGTATTGGGCTTAGAACTTGTGTGAAGAAATAAGTTGATGCTGAAGTACTAACTTTGCAGGGACCAGTACCTACCGGTATTAGCGTTAGCATAACTCTGTGAAGAAATCAGCTGTTAGTTACAATTTTTGTTTACTTTTATTTGTGTTCAAAAATATTACTTTAAAAAAATGTCTTAATTTATTAACAACAAAAAAATTATTTTTTAATGTTTCTATTTTTATTTTTTAAGTTTTTGCACCTTAAATTGCCTTAACGGGCCCATAGCCGAAATCTTCGTATGACCTACTACGAAATGTTAGCATTCGTGTGTGTTAAGCACAAAATTTTTGCTTTTGAGAGGTTCATATCCCCCTACCCCCATCGAGTTAATACCTTTTTCATTAAAAAAAAGTATGTAAAAATATGTTTAGAACAAAAAAGTAATTTTTTAAAGGAAAAATAAACACATCTTCCTATATCTACAACAACAGCCGATGCAAATACAAAAAAATAAAAAACTTTTCATGCGTTTTTTTTTTTTTCACTTGGTCCAGTCTAAATTACACGACCTACCTTTTTTAAAACTCAACTAAAATCACCCTGTTTTAAAATATATTGTATTGTAAGCCCCTAATTGATCCAAAATCAGTACCAGTAAATAAATAGTTTTAAAACTCGCGCAAATTAATTTTTATTTAGGAAATTTGTTTTGCAACTACGCTTTGCACAAAATTTAAAACTTTTTTTCTGAAATAATGCATTCGACGGCAATGAATTGCAGCTTGTTATTTAAGCAGCAGAGTCTCTAGTAGTCTGGAATATTGAATCTAGAATTTTTGTATGTGGCTGACTTTTACCATTAGGTCCAGTCAATAAAGCATTTGACTCGGAAAAAATCGCCGGATATCTGAATTTTGGTATATAGCTTCCTTATGGCGTTCTTAAGAGCGCCTCTAATAATTTTACTTGGGGTTTTCCAGAAATAAATCGCAAATGGTAAGTTGTACAGAAAAAATGTCAACAACTAATTTGTAGCTTATAAAATTTCCTCCAAAAAAGATTAACATAGTCTTTTTCATAAAAATAACCGTTTTCGAAACAAACCAATCGGAAGAGTTAAGGGTTTTACTTTTCTATATATACTGGGGCTGCTTAGTTCAAAAAATGAGCATTTTCTGATAAAAGCATCCATTTTTTTGTGTTGTTGGTATATAATATGAACATTATTATAAGATGTTGGCCCACTTTATTTGGACACCCCTTTAAGTGGGAGGGGTAAATTAAAAAATTAAATATTGAAAATAGCAAATGATTATAAAAACACAACGGCAACGGCACAAAGCCAGTAATTCATTCTTCAGTTATAATTTTTAAATAAGTTATTTTAGTGCTTAGTTTTTGAATAAACGATTTATTAAACTTTTTATTTTTCCAATTTTATTCTCAAAATCGTCGGCCTCATAAGCAGATTTCGTAACTCCACCTTTTAGCGAAAATGAGTTTTGAATGCTATTTTATAGAAAATTCGTCAGCGCAGCTACCTAGAACATTCCGTATCCCTCTTAAAACTCTAAATAAACTTAAATTAAAATTTTGCATAGCACGTAACTCCACTACTACTCTGTGTCTGGCAGACATTTTCGTCTCTCCTGAAAAATTTGAAATTTGTGAGTTACGAGGTTTGCTTATGAGGCCGACACAATTGTAAAGTTTAAAAATCATTTATTCAAAAACTAAGCACTTACATTTGATTGAAATTTTCAAAAAAAAAAAAAAAAAAAAAAAAAAAAAAAAAAAAAAAAAAAAAAAAAAAACTTCAATTACAACACACTTCTGTAATGTGCTCTGCACATGTTTCAAAACTCTCAAAAAACCACACAATAAAGTCTAATAAAAAATTCTATCTCTAAATATAAAATATTCGATTTTTTGTGCGACGCTATAACATATAATTTTAACTCATACTTACTAGGAGTATATGAGTAAAAATTATTTCATGGAAAATTAAGCATGAAAAACTTATTTTATATGCTTCTGAATTCTTTGGCAATTTCTTAGAAAAAGAAAATAAATAACAAAAAAAAAATTCACTCGAAATCAAGAAAATTAGATTTAATTTATTTTTGTTTTATGTGTCGAAAACACCATATTTAAAAGAACAAAAAAACACAACATCAACCTGTCAAAAAAGTTCACTTTTCACAACAACAAAAATGAAAAAACTTCATTTATTAACTGAAAACGCCCACATCTTGTCCTGACACTTAACACAACTCAAATAATACTAAGTGTCGATCTAAAAAATGTTTTCTATACCTCAGGAAACTAACATTATCTAATTGAAAAGTTTGAATTTGCCGCATGTGTGTGTTTGAAGTCAATTAAAAAAAAAAACAAAAATGAAAAGGAAAAATATTTAGCAGGGTAGGCACATAACAACCTGTAAAAACAAAATACAAAAAAAAAGACCACCCACCTACATAATAATATATTCTGAACAAAAATTTAGTTTAAACATCAACGCCTTCCTACATTATGTAGTTGCCGCAAAAGGAGTTCGTTTATATTATTTCATCAAAATAATAAAACTTCTAAAAGCTCAAATGTGAAATTAATTATTATAATCGCGATGAGGTAGTTAGTGTGTGACCCAATCCGTTTCTAGCACCCAGTGCGTGCAGATATACACAGGCACACTGCTCGTCGGTTGATTGAGGTCATGATTTAGAAAAGCACTTTTCACTGGTTATTAATATATGTATAGGAGATAGGTAACGATTTTGTAAGTGAAAATGTAAAAAGTTGGCTCCGAAATTAGATTTTTGTGTCTAAACTTCTGAAGCGATAACTTTTCAAACACGATGGATTGCCTGGAAGGAATATATTGAAGTTTTTTTCTAGCTGTATAGCTGTAAGGTTGAGCCCAAGTTGAAGGAAGCTGAATTGAACAAAATAAAAACACACGAAATGAAACAAAGCCAAAATTAAAAACTTTGGTTTCACTTGATTTATTTGGTAAGAAGTAAATTAGATAGTTTTATTTTTTTTTCTCATTAAAGAAAACTAGTCTTACAAAAATACCAATATTTTTTTTTTTTAAACTGCAAATTAAACTAGAAAAATAATGCTTTAACTTCTCGAATATTCGGAAAAACTTGGAATTCAATGTAAAGTTTGTTTTAACTTCTTAAAAGTCTCCAAAAATATAACCTACACTGAGAGAAAAAGTGCATTTTTAAATCTAAATTGTGCAAAACGAAAGTGTTTCATGATAAAAAAAATCCCTATGTAAAAAGGAAGTGTTTTTTGTTTTAAAACGTTTAACTTTAAATTAAGAGAAATTACTTTTAATAAGCATAACAACTTTGAATATAATATGAAAACATTTAATTTTATAATTTAAAGATTTAAAATTAAAAGGATATCATTTAACTTAAAAAAATACATTTATTTGAAGGCGTTCTTAAATTTGACATTCAAATATAAAATCCATTGAATTGAAAATCCAACAATCAATTTTAAAGTTTTAACTTTTAATTATTATGAGTTTTGTTTCAATTTAAATGACTTTTGATACAACTTTGAAAAGAAAAATTAACGCCGTGATTTGAAAGTGAACTTTTTGATTTAAAAGTGAAACATTTTGAATCTCTCTTTTTTTAGAAATGACAAATTAGGCATTTGAAAATATATGTTATTACGTTTTAAATTTTATACTGAACATTTCCAAATGGATTTTTAAAGTGTATCATTTTTAATTTTAAAGTTACTATTTTAAAACGGTTTTTAAAAGTTTTTCCTTTAATAACACTTAAAATTTTACATTGAACACTTTTAAATGTTTTTTAAACTGTCATTTTCAAATTAAAAGTGTTCCCTTTTAGTCTTAATATAAACACTTTTAATGTTTTTTAAAGCATTTGTCATTAAATTAAGTGTTTAAGCTTAAAATTGCGAAACTTTAAATTTAACCGGTTTCATTATTAAATTTAAAGTGATTCGCGTTGAAACTATAACTTTCCAATTGAATACGTTTCAATATGGTTGTCTTTCATAAATGTTAACTTTTAATTTTAAAGTTGTTTGTTCAGAATTTAAGGTTTTTTTTTTCCTCGGTGTACATTTGAAAAGGACAAAATTAAAAAATAAATGAAAGAAATCTCGAAAACCATCAGGGTTTTTCGAGGAAATGACAAGATAAAATTAATGTTGTTAATAAAGTTCACACAAGAAAGATTAATATTTGTTGGAATTTGTAAAATAAATTGTTAACGTCTAGGGAAAGAGAACCAGTTCAGTTCAGAAGTTAACAGTGTTCTCTATTTCTGATCTAAATTATTTTCTGTCGTAAAAACCTTCTAACAAAAATTATCCTAGGAATAAATTAAGAAGGTTAATTTCTTCTGAACAAAAATTTGGTATTGATTTTTTAAGGTTTTGACCACATTTAGGAATTTTGGTTATACAGAATTTTTTAAAGCCAGAAAATTTACACGCTTTCAGTTTTCTTTGACGTTTATAATTTTAATTTGGACATGAATTCGCACCTTGGTAGGACTATAAATAAAAATAGTTGCACAGTCATTATATCCATAGGCTTATACGTGCTTACCCTTATTATTGGTAACATTACCCAAACAGCCTTGTTTTTTTTTTTTAAGAAAAACTATGAAAACTAAAAAGTTTATGTATATGCAGGAGGGGTAATTTTCTTGGATAAAAATTACATAAAATTAAAAAAAAAACATTTAGGTACAATATTATCATAGATAATATAATTCCATAAATATTTGCACGGAAAGGAATAAAAATGTTCACTTTCAATCGTGGGACGCAATAATACATCCCATTTTGATTAAATTGTGTGGAAAATAAACTATTAAAATGATGTTAGGTGTTTTAACCCAAAACCATAACGCCCAAATCGAAAAAAGTCGTAACGAGCTAAAATGCACACTGAACCCTCCTGAAACTCCCTCTACATACACGGTGATTATACGCGATTCAACAACAATTCACTGTATGAAAAATGAAAATATGTATCAAGAAAAACTTTTTCGTCAGTTGGCCTTGCATTTATTTTCTAATTATTTAAATGGGCATATCAGATTGGCAAGAATATTTCTGCAATTTGATCTTATTGTGTGATTCTGTGTCTTACATTACTATTATTTATTGGTTCTTTCTAGTCTCCGCAGACGCGAATTCGGTATACGCGGTGTTTTCTTGGAACGCATCCCTCGCGTATACCGGGGGATTGCTGTATTCCAAAACTCAACAAAAAAGTTCCAAAAAACCTAAATTGCTTTTCAAAAAATTTTAAAACGTGCGTCGTAGCACTCTAAACAAAAGTTGCATCAATGCCAAAAATTTTGAAACATAAGACATTTTATGGGTATTATGATTTTTGAAAATTGTTTTTGGTACTTACATCGATTTTTGGCTTTTTTGGAGAAGTTTTTGATCGATATGTCCATTTTTGGACGCTATGACATTTTGATTGTTTGGGCTATACATTTGGCAATAAGCTCAAACGGTGATTTCAAATCAAAACCTAAAAAAATGCCATACTGTCCAAGGCCTCGGTTATATAGCGCTCAAATCCACAGCCGCTATGACATTTTTAATTTGGGCGTTATGGTTTTGGGGCTATAAAACCAAACACCAAAAAATGTAGATACGTGATAATCTCTTGAACTCCACTTTTGAAAGCATTTCAGATGAATACAATTTTTGAATTCTGGCATTTTCACTTACTGAGCTTTTTAAATCTGATCATTTGATATGAGCACTTGCTCCTTGTTTTTTATAGCATTTCATATTTCAACCAATATTTCCTTCATCCAAGCTGTTTTTAATTGAGCATCAAATTTGAAATTAAACGCTTCAGAGATTTGGGCTGTAGATCAAAGTTTAGACCAAAAACAAACTATTAAGGAATTTTAATCAATATTTTTCTAAAATCTTCATCTTAATGTTACATTCCGTTAAAGACTGAAGTTTTGTTAAAGAAAACTTGCGTCTATTCTACCTTCAATGCAAGTAAAATAACAGGTTATTTCTTTCAAGAGATATTTGAAATTATGGATAATTTATTTTACGAAGACATTTTTTTTTTTGTTTCGACATTTTTGTAATTTTTTTCAATTCACTTAATTTTTTGTATTTAATTACAATTTAAATAAAATAACATTTTTATTAACACACAAACACAAATTTATTTTTTTTGGCTCATATTACGTTATTTTAGAAAAAAGTCCATGAAAGAGGATGTTATACTCGTAAAGAATTCAATTTTAAAAATTTCAATACAAAATACAATTCAGATTAAATTAATTGAAAGCCACAATATGTTCTTCCTTTTTTTTTTTTTTTTAACACTAAACTTTGCAAGAACACAAAAAGTCCAATTTGCAAAATATCACAATTACAAATTATATTCTAGTTAAATTTGTTGATTCTTTTCGACAAAGTATTTACAAATACAAAAAATCGATTAAGTAAACTAACATTGTTGACCTCAATCAAGTGACGCTGAGTGTCTATTTAATTTACTACAAAAAATTAAAAAAAAAAACACACACACAACTTTTCAATTTACGAATTAATTATGCAAAAATTCCAAAAAAAAAAAAAAAAAACCAATAGATACACTTCAGAAGTTTGTTCTAAAAAGCTGTCAAATTTTAATTGTTGACATAACTATGGCTAAGTCAAATTAATAAATAAATTACCGGCGAAAAACAAGAACACACGAAGTCAAATCTATTCGAGAGAGAAGATCTTAACTGACTGACATACCTTGTTAGTGTGGCGCTTTTAATTACAAAAAAAATCACCAATACTACTTGATGGGAATGACACAGCCAGAAGCCACAGCCACCACTTGGTAGGTATAGTATAGGTAAATATATGTATGTACATAATATATTCGTCCTCGTTTTTTCTCGTGGCTATATAGCTCTATTATCATCGGTAGAATCTAGCATCCTCTCATCATATTGACTACACTTCTACACATCCCCAAGGGTCGGTCGGTCGGCGGCTACGACGGCGACAAAATTGACAACGACAACACCGACAAAGATCTCTAGCATTCAAGGTATGCCTGGACCACTTTCTTTCTCTCATCACTGAACATCAAGGATATAGAGGTACACATTCATACAGGGCCGCACTAAGTCATCATTCTTGGCAATACTTTATTCTAGGCCACATTTTCGTAAATAAACAAGACATAACTCAGATATTGGGGATATATTTTTCATGATAGGCGAGATATGCTTTGAGGTCTTGAGAACAAAAAATAAAGTTTTGAAATTGTTGAAATTCTTTCCCGCTGACAAGCTTTAATATATGGCTTTGGGAGAGATATTTACTTTCAATTTCATACTGAGCAATTTATTGCATCCGAACCTGTTCCACTGCCAACACAACACCATTCTTGGAATGACTTGATTATTAATATTGAACCTTTATAATCCAATATAAAGAATGCTTCTGCCAACAAATACACTAAAACACTCAAACGGCACAATGAAGCATGGAGAGTATGGAGAGTTGAGGGACCTAACGGAGATATACAGAGATGTAAGATAATATTGGAACAAAGGCCGCATATACAACCTACGGCACATATCCTTGATGAATTCAAAGGAGAGAAAGGGTTTTTTTTTCTGCTCAATAATCCACACAGGCACGTGTGGGGATGGACATTAGTAAAGAGTCCATTTTAGAAAAAAAAAACAATATGACATCCTTTCCCTCGAATTTCAACAACATGAGGAGAGAGGTGGTAAGGGTACCACCTTTTTTCAATTTTGGTAGGAAGTTGGCAAAAAATCCCCCCCCCCCCCCCCCCCCCCCCCCCGTCACAACTCCACCGTCACCCCACCCGGTTTGGTTCGTTGGATTGGTTGTTGAGTGTTAAGTATCTATCCACAGCAGCAGCAATGATGGCGGCGGCGTGGTGGCAGACTAGTTTGAATAGGTAAATCCTTTTATTTATTGAAAATAGAATTTTGGTGAATAGGTTTAATGCAGTTTACAGGATATCTGGGTTTTGGATCAAAATTCCGGAAAGAGTCTTTTGTCTTATTAGCTTTTCAACATGTTGACCTAATCGGGTTGTGAGTTGGGTACGGGTTAAGATACGAGTATATAGAGAGTGGGAATTTTAGAGATTTGAATAAATAGAAAACGATGATTGGAGGAAATGATTTTGCATCGAACATGGCTTATTTTACCCTTTTACACAAATAATGCGTACTAAGGACAAACTTTAATTTGACATTTCTTCTTCGTTTTGTTTTTTTTGGTTTGTCGATTTTTATATATGATTTTCAATTTTGGGGTTTTTTCATTAAGTATGAAAATTAAGTTCATTTGAATATTTAAGATTTTTTTTTTCTGTCAGGGACGTGTCTAGAATTAGTTAAAAAAAAATTGAATATCAAATTCATTTTAAATAAAAACAGGATTATTTTTCAAATATTTAAAATTATACCTTCCAAGTTCTCAAATAGTGGGGTTTATCACGAATAATAATTCCCACTGTGGGTGTTTCGCTATATTTTGAAAATTGAGAATGGAAATGAAGCTCTAAAATTTTCCTCGAATTTTATTGGTATAGGCCATAGGGATTAAATTGTTTCAAGGGAATTTAAAAATTTAAGGGTTATTTCATTGGTTTTTTTTTCGAGGAATTTATTCTGAGGAGGAGTCATGGTAGAAGATAAATTTCGGGTGAAACTATTCGTTTTGGGGACCAACGTTGAATACTGCAGGAAATGTAATCTTCTTTTCTTTGTAAATCCTTCTTTGTTTTTTGCGTGGGCAATATCGACGATTTAATTATTTTTTTTTTTTTTTTACTTTTTCGTGGTATGGTATTTGTAAATTGTAGAGTGCTGAATTTTCATTATTTTGACAATTTTTATGAAGATGTTTTGTGATATCGCAATCCAAAATTGCATCTTTTTAAGGGTAAGCACTTTATATAAATATTCCACTACACCAATTAAGTCGATATGAGTATTTTTAAAAAGCTGATGAGGCATCTTTAAGTTTTTAATGTAATTTTCCTTTATTCGATTCAAAAGTTATTTAGATTATTGTCTTAATGTAATTTAGAAATTTTCTCGGCTTCACTTGATTTCTAAACAAATATAAAGGGACATTTTTACTATATAGGTACTGAAGGGACAACAATACTGCATAAAGTTTCAGCACATCAATAATATTAAAACAAAAACAACGCCGTCTGCTTAGATTTTTTAAAGAGACAAAATTTCGGAAAAATCTAAATTCTTCATTCCCGACCAAGGCAATTATAGCCAGGGGCCCTACTATGTAACTTGCTTGTACTTTCAAATCTATTCGAAAGATGTTTTTAATGCTTATTTTAAGTGGTAATATGTATGAAAGTGGGATCAAATTTTGGTGCTTTCGACTTTTTGCCACAGAATCTTCAACTAGCGCTGTTCTACTTCCGTTTATAAGAGTTTGTTAATGAATTAGCGAGCTGAGATTTTCCGAATTCGAACATTTTTATTGTAGAATCGAGTTACATAGTTGGGCCCCTGGATAGTCCCAAACTGTTCTGGACACTGGCCAATCGGCGAGCATGCTGCGAATCCTCTACAATCTCTACATCCTCTATAATTCCCTCTGTCGTAGCTATGGGGAATAGGAAAAGGAAATAGTCATTAATTTCCTCTGTAAATGTTCCGCTTTGGCCAGAATTTGGTAAGGCAATTTATAACCTAAATCCGTTGAATTCACTCTAAAGATGAGGTCTCCTTTCATGGACAGATATAGGCATTGTGCGGGTTCAATAAAAATAGCTTAACATCTGAATTTTCAGATTTCTGAATTTATGTAGTTGAACACAAAAAAAATCTGAAATTTCTGTCGAAAGTCATTGTTACAAATTCCTACATTTACCTGTAGGATTTACATTTAAGCGAAATAAAATAGAACTTTAAACGGCCTACAAAAATGATAGAAAAACTTTCCAAAGATCAATATAAAAAGTTGTTGATTTAAAAATTAACTAAACAATAAACAAAAAGTTCGTTCATTCAAATAAGTATTGAATTTTAATGGGAATTAATTTTCATGACGAAAACTAAAAAAATCAACTACCAACAAGACGAAAATTATCAAGTTCAGTTTTTATATGTAGTGCTTCAGCTGATTTGGCACTTCCCCACCACAAACAACTTTCATATGAATTTTCAGATGAGAATTTCTTGTATGAAAATTCAGATAAAACGTAACTAAACGTAACTAAAAGTCATCTGACTTTTTATGAGAGCTGGCCAATCAGAAGCTCTAAAAATTCAGAATTCTGAAAATTCAGATGTAAAACGTAATGCATTGAACGTACCCATTCTTTTAAAACCATGCAGAGAGATCAGATGAAGGGCTCATGAATGGTACACGACAAATCATGTATAAGCGGACAATCCTCCTAAGGGATCAAATCTGAACCAGCCTACAAATTGTCTAGCTTGGCATAGTGCTGTAGAACTCAGAGCGCTTATGTTGGTCCACAAGTGGAAACATCTACAAATCTCTCTTTACAAACGAGTAAAGGTAGAACCGCACTAGGCGGAACTGCACTTCAGCGACACCGTGCGCACTTTCGCACCAAACTGAACGAAACTTCACATAGTGTCGCGCCGTGAAGTGTAGTTGTCGCTTAGTGCGATATAGCTCATACAATTTCCTACAAAAAAGTCGTGAAGTTCAGTTCCGCTGAAGTGCAGTTCCGCCGAGTGCGGTCCTAGCTTAAAGAGAGAAAGGAATTGAAAATGACATTGCAAAAACTATCGACGTTGAATCAATCGCATATCGATTTTCATATTTAAAAGCATGCCGTAAAAATATATTATAAAAAAGACTGATACTTTTCCTTTATTTTTTTTATTTTTCTTGAGAAATTTAAAGGTATGTAATAATTAAAACAATTATATGGTTGCTTCGGCACTTGGCAACATACAATTTTAGGGAAGGCAGAAAAAAAAATGTTCATTAATTAATAATATTATTTGTTTACTGACAGATAACTTTAACCATTTTTTTTTATGGAAAAATAGCTGTTCCGATCGAAATATTTTTATCAATTTTAATTTATAAGGGCTTCAAACAACTTTTTATACCATGAACTTTTGGCACGCTCAAATGATTAATTATATACAAATGTAGCAGTGAAAGTTTCACGCCGTCTGTTGGCGATACCATTTTTGTGAGGAATAAAATAAGCCAAAATTGATAAATTTCGAAGTATGTATTTGTAATTCCTTGGAATCACTCCTGAAAGTATGCAGGACTTTACGATTTTACTACTTTTCCAATTTTTGGAATTTTTCAATTGAATTTTGTTCCAATTCACACAAGTATCCAAATGAAACAATTGCTCTTTGTCAATTGTGTAGTATAACTGTAGGTGTGCTTTTTTTCCCATCCCGGAGAAAACTGGTTGAAAAAACAACATCGTGGATTAGCGACACCATTACACAAAATACATGGAGTTTTCATACAAACTATCGATAACAAGTATGTAATTCATCCCGGTAACACAGTTTTTCTACGCGCTTAAGTTGAGCCCCGAAAATTATCTGGGTTTAGCTAAGCCCATTGGGGATTAGCTGTTGTTGCAATTAACACGCAAATTATCTAGCCCCGAATGGTTTTTTTTTTTCATGCACTTCCCTCTGGGCTTAGAAAAAATACGCCTTGTGTTACACTTTTTGATTGAAAAAGTATTATTTTTATTGAGAAATTAGTAACTAGCCCGGAATAGTGCTAAATCAGAAAACTAAAAAAAATTATTTTAGACTAGCAGTATCTACCTTATGATTGGTTTAGTTATCTAACTTTGAATTTGGAAATTCGGAAGGATTGGAGTGGTCCATAATATTTAGTTTAAGGTCTAAAATATACAAGATTGAATGCGCGTTCATCTTCCAAATAATGATAATAATAAAAGTCAAAAAAAGTAGATAAAATCTTCTTTCGATTCATAACAACAAACATTCACCAGTATGATTTTTTCAATAAACAACTAAATTGTAAGAAGATGGCTTTCATAATATAATTAAATAATAATAATTTAAATAGTTGTCTTAAAGTTTGGTTTACCTTAAGTGAACTTTACAGTAATTTTTAAAAACGAAGATAAATCCAATATTAATAATTACCGGGGTAATTCAGTATTATCGGCTATAACCAAATTATTAGAAAAACTTGTCACTAACATGTTGACTCCCTAAATGAAGTCAGTCATAAATGAGCATGAACATGGTTTCTTCAGGGGTTACTAACATTGCAGATTATACCACCGTCTCTATGTCAGGTTTTTTGCTATAATTTCTCGTAAAATTTATGCCACCTCTGGGATACCTCAAGGTAGTTATCTTGGTCCCCTCTTACTTCTAATATTTATAAGTTTCATGTCTTTTTTGTTAAAATGATGCAGAAATCTTTTATATGTATGTAAATGACGAAGTTGTTTAAAAATTCCAATAATGCAAATGAAGGCTTATATCATTGCAGCAATGTTAAACTGGATAGTATTGTGGTGCAAAACAAACGGTATCATTAATAACGGAAAAAATAATATTTATTTATTTACATTTAAATTTTTTTAAAATTTTTGTAATTTATAAAAAACAAATTGAAAGCCTATTTTCGCCAAAGCAAACTGCATAAACTGAACAGTGAACAGTAAGGTTCGCTTAAAAAGTCAATATTATCTTCAATTTCAATAATAATTAGGACAAAAATTCAGAATTCTATTTTGGATTGTTGTCAAACACAATTAAATAGTATATTAATTTTTTTAAAGATTTTTGGAAGAGTACCACGTTACGCACTTTCCAAGTTTAAAAAAACTGCTGCCTTAAGGTTGTCCATTCGTGGAGGACACTGGACAGGCGGTCCCCACTATAGTACACAGTTCCACCAAAACTGTACATGTTAAAACTGCAATTTAAATTCTTTTAAAATAACCAATCATATTAAATTAAAAGTGTTAACGACTTAATAATAAAAACGCCTAGTTAAAAATTCACAGTTGGCCCTTCTGTCAAGAATTTAAAAAAATCTAAAATAGAAATTTGATGTTTTTAACTTAAATGGATGAGGTTTAAAATAAAGCTGAACTTTTCAATTCGAATAGAGTTGACCTCCTCCTAAAGTTAATTCATGGGTATATTACATGGTGTATGGAAGATAATGATGAATATGTAGGTATTTTAAAAACTTTATACTGACAAAATACGAGTACACATTGAAATTCAGAACTCACTTAAATTTCATGGATTATTCAATTATAAAACAAAAGTTAACTACTTTTATCATTTTTGATAAAAGTTAATGTTAGCTTTTCAAATTCATATTGAAATTATGCAACTTAAATGCAAATCGGATCGGAAAGTTTTGTTGATTTAGTTTTCCTGTCTATCTCTCTATCTCTATAAAAACCTTGAATTCCATTTGAAAATGGTAAAGGTAACCTACTTGAAAAAGATTTTATTTTCTGGACAAATGTATGATGAGTATCTATCTCAAGAAACAAGATAAATTTGTCAAGGTGGGTGCTTGGAAAATCTGTAAAGTATACACATCAAAACATATACATAACATTTCCAAGAAGATATAAATTCAAATGAAAAAAAAAAAAAAACACAAAGTACAAAGAAAAATTCTTTAGTGAAAATGTCCAGTCCAGGACCCATCATCTAGAAGTATCGTTGAGTTGAGTTGAATTGAGTTGACTTTTACTGAAGTTCATTATAAACAAACATGTCAAATAGAGGAAATGTCCTTGTTTAGAGTTATTTTTTTTAGTTGCTGTCTGATTTAATTATAATCAAAGGGTAAAAGTTGATTTATTTTTAAGTTATTAAGAGAGAGATTTTGGTTTTGTGAATTAAAAAACAAAAAAAAACAATTTGTAGACAAAAAAGTAAAAAGATTTTAAGGATATTTTTCAGTACTATAGCTATAGAGGCAAAATATGGATTCATGCAAAAAATTATGATATTTTTGGCTTTGTAATCAAAACTAAGATTCAGTTATTGATTTTAGAGTACTTCTTTCATTGTGAAATAAGTCTCCAAATAAAATTAAAAAAAAAAACAAATCGGGTGGGGCGACAGCTCATGTAGAACCAGGGCCTAGTGACATACAACTCTCAACAATTCCTGGGTGCGTGTTATTGGCAGAAATGGACTAAAACGCAACTAATAAATAAATCTCCGAATTTGGAGACTTATTTTATTTTTTCTATTTTTCAACGATTTTTAACTTTCTTGGCCTTGGCTCTGCTTAGCGTATGTTCAGTCGGTAGACAGGCGCGCCTATGTCAACGATTTTCTTGAACAACAGAACAGTAATTTAAGAACTTATCTCACTCTGAGACATATTTCATGGAGATCTAGTACCTACTACTCAGTCACATTTTTCTTCGAAGTCCATTCATGAACGAAATAATAAAATATAAAAACGTTTATTTCCCAGAAATTTGAGTTCAAGTTATTTTTAGATTTTTCAAGCTGATGGTTAAAAAAATATAGAACATTTTTAAAGGAGGAGTCTCATTGTGAAGAATCGAAGCAATACATGTATTGTATGTATTGTATTTCAATCATTTTTTTAAATAAAATACGGAGAGGATAATGATTTCTGAAAATAAACGAATATAGGTTGGTATTTGTTCTTTAAAGAGAAAAGATTATAACTTTTAATACATATTTATATACAAATATTAAATAGAAATCAAGAAAAATCCTTTCTAATCCTTTCGAATATCGAATTCAATGCAGTGAAAAATTAGAAAAATAATTTGCTCATATCTTACATATACTTGCAAGCTCAGAAGTTTAATAATATTCCTTCAAAGAATTTTTGTTTGTTATTTTTAACTTTTTTTCCAAGGAAAAATAACGTACTTGTTTAAATTAATAAGTATGAGAGTGTAAAACTGGTTCATTTCAATTTTTTTAATTACCTAAAAGACATTTAAGAATCTGAATTTTAGTGTTTAACAACTTCTCGCACAATGTTGCTGAAAGCTCATTTTATGTCTCTGCAATCCGTTTGTGGAATAGACTTCCGCATGAATTGCAACGAACCAATACATCTTGCGATTTTAAGAGAAAACTATTTTTAAACTTTGCTACTCAATATTAAGTATTATCTCTTTTTAAGCTTATAAATTATTATCTTTGGATTATAATCTTCTTTTACTTAAGTAATATTGAATTTGGGATGTTATTTTTTAGCATTTAATGCTTGGCTTAACTTTTTAACTTTTCTTTTTCTTTTTTAATTTAAATAAATTAATTAATTTTTAGTTATTGAATATTATTAGTAATTTAAGTCATTAGATACTACAAAAGATTTAAATCTTGTGTGTCATTGTTATTCATATTTTAAAATAAATAAATAAAAGAATATACAAAAAAAAAAGAATAATAAAGAATAAAAATCAAAATAAAATTTGAAACAAGAGGTTTAAAAAATTTTTTTCTTTCAATTTGTTTAGTTTGAAAACTAATTTTTCATAAACTATTAATTAAAACAATTAGATTGATTAAAAAAAATTGAAAATTAATTACTGGCTTTAAAAATTGTATAGCATGACATTGTGAGTGCTGCCGTTGTTGTTGTTTTTTTTTTTTTTTTACAAAATTGACATACCCAACAAAACAAGACGAAATAATACCATTAATGTTTGTCTGTATGAGGCTTATAGACTTGAAAACAACTGAACCAATTTGCTGACATTTTAAAATTTAAATGGCTTCAGTTAAATCACACCCACTGCTACGCCCACTTTTATCATTTTTTAGTTTCCTCATTATAGAATGTCTTTAGAACGTTAAAATTTTGTATAATTAAGCTCTCTTCAACCTAAAGCATGATATGTTTTTTTTTTTGTCCCATCCACTACCATATCCACTTTTCTTATGTCTGAGATTTCTCCTGCTTTACAATTACATCCCCGCATAAACTTAAAATTTTTAAATTTAAAACTATTGAACTAAAAGCATGATATGTGCAATTTATTTTTAAATCCACCAACTTTCTTATATATTTGAGTTCTTTTTTTTTTTTTTTAAGTTTAAATTTTATAGTTTGAAAAATGTATCAATAGATGGCGCTGCGAGAATGGGATCAACTCGCCAATAAATTAAAAACAAAAATGTTCAATTTTTAAAAAATCTTAATCTGCGAAAGTTCGTGCCCGATTACTTTGAAATTTTGAGACAAAATTGCATTCAAATTACGCAATTAGTGTTTTTATATACTTTTTGAAAAAAAAAAACCGTGAAAACTATTGGAAACACCCTAAAGTGAGATCTCAGCAATCGCTGTTGAAAGAACAGGATTCCTCAAAATTTAGGTATTCTTAGGGTAAAATTGAGTAAAACCTTTTTTTTGTATGAAAGGCTTTATTTCAAGGATATTAAGAGGACGAACTCAGAGTATCACTGAATTTCAAAATTGTTCTTTTTGCAGGCTGAATCTGATGTCGTTTTCCATTGGTTTCCCTCAGGAATTAACTCATTCTGAAATCCAATGGAACAAAGTTAGCATTCTTCCACTCAACTTAGAAATTTTTTCATTAATTGGTGAATCATCGTGAACATTTCATGTATCGAACAGGCATACAATCAAACAGAGTTTGATGTTTACTTTTGACATTTGAGTGAGTTTGTTTTGAAATTATAGCTTAAATGTATTAGTGCTTCTTGAGTAGAATCTGATTTCAAATCGAGAAGCGAAATTATCTTCTGAGAAGCGTCAGCGAGTTCTTTTTGATTCTGGATGCTTCCAATGGAAAACGACATGAGTAAAAAAGAAAAAAACAATCAAAATAGCATCCGATATTATAAATTCTTACTTCTTCTATTTTGTGAGGAGTATGGACCTCGAGGATCACTTAAACGCCCAATATTTTTTAGAACTTAACTATTCATAGAGTAAATTTGGTTTAATACAAAAAAAAGGAAATATATGTATTGTCAAAGTGAAATGATTAGAAAATATAAAAAGGTTCCACAATTGAAAAATTTCAGATTTCAGCAAATTTTTTCGTTGTATGGACTAGGCTATACCTACAGCATACGTTTAATAATACAAGAAAGGGGTAACTCTTTTATAAATATGTATGATGAAATTTCGACTTCAATGTTATTGACGGTGCAGTGCAATAAGACCAGCGGAAATAAAACCCGATAAATCGATAAAATACGATTTGATTTATATTTACTATTACAATGAGAGGGTATACCATATTATTAAGTGAAATACATAATCGCTTATATCAAATATTAAATGATCAACTCAGATCAAATATAATACCTACATAGTTTCATATAACAATAAACATCATAGTAAGCGAGGTGTGTCAAAAGTATCTTTTACAAATTGTTTGCACAAATCTTCCAGGAAACACCTTTTTGCAAAACGCAAGGTCGTTTTATTTTACACTTTATTTGGCATTTTAATTATAATTTCTTTTTGAGTGTTTCAGACTTGAACTGAAATTATATATAGAAGAAAAAACAACCTCTCTCAAAGGTATTTCGTTCTTATTATTTTTTTTTGTTATTTTCAAATGAAGCAATATTGTGTTTTTTTTTGTATATTTATATCCATGTGACTTACGCCCGACATAGTATATGCAACCCACTCTAAATAATGTCATTAAAATGATTATTTTTAAGACTAAGGAGAGCAAGTGTGTCTGTATACCTGTGTATATATTGTGCTGTTCTGTTCTGTGCATCCACTTTGTCCAGCCAAAGGTCATAATCAACTAAAGTCTAATTAACTGAGGCACCAGCAAACAACGTAGGTTGATAAGATACACCCGGACCGGGTTCTGTACTAAATGTCTCTATAATATTATACACCTCCCTCTTATACTTTCTAATTCTTTGCTCTCATTTTCTGAAGCACAAATTCAATTGTAAATAAAGTGCATGGCTGAGTCGAATGAATGTGCTCAAATAAATGATGATCTTCCGATATGCATTGGGATGGTATTAAATCAGGTAGAAAAACAAAATCGAAAATTCAAGCTGCATTTTTTATCCACAAGATCTGATCTGGATCAGGTAAAAAAATAATAAAAAAAATAATAAAACAAACAGGATCACATTGACAGGCAAGTAATACATAACCGTCTCATTTCTCATGTGTTTGTTGTTCACTACCTTACCATAGTAATAATAAATAAAAAGTACTAGTTTTTAGATCATTGAAATAGGTCCAGATATTTACGTGTTAAAATTTGATCCGGAGAAGATCATTTGGATAATAAAATGCAGTTAAAAAAAAATGAACATGATGAAAACCCGAAATTGCATACTTTCAGGGTGGATTATTGCGATATATCGGTGAATCTCTGCCAACTGTGATTTAAAAAAGATAAAATTAAAAATCATTGAAAATTAATTTTTTTTATTTTATTTGTCATAGTATTAAATCTATAAGAGCATTTTACTACGACTTTTAAGGAGCAAAAAATATCGTAAAAAGTACTAAATTTCGAAGACATGGTGCCGACACTGATTTTTTATTTTTGAATTTTTATACGTTCTAACTCTTTTTGGCAATATCTTTGGTGAGTTTCTAAATTCTCTCTTACGTTTTGACGTTTTTATTAATTTTGAAAGCCAATGTTTTATTCATTTTAAGCTAGGTAATAACTCAACATTTACTGCACGGATTTGTTTTAATATGTTTTGTCCGAGGTATTGGTACCATTCTTAGAAAATAAATAAAAAGATTTTTAGCGAAATTGCTTGAAATCATTTAATTTAAGTTCATTATAAATAAATATAACACGGTACTGACATTTAGGTTTTAATATATTCTCATATCTCAAAGCTTCTGAGAAAAATAAAATCTGTTAAAATTTTAACTTATAATGACTTTAAAAGAAATACAATATTCTAAAAATCACCCCAACAAATTTCATAACACGCTTGGATAACACTACCACGGTACTGACAGGTAATTTTGTGACACACGATTTTAGAATAAAAACACTTCACTCTTACAACAAAATTACGTTAGTAAAATAAATTGACTTTTGTTAACAATAAATAAATAGTGCCTCTTTCAAACGGTACCACACAAATGTCATAAAACTGAAAACAAAATGGCGGTTCAGCGCGAAATCTTTTGAATTCAAAAATAAAATGAAATCCGTGGACAATATTCAATTATTATTATTTAATTCGAGAACAAATATTTTGACTCGATATTCTCAAAATTTAATCAAGCAACTATTGTACTCAAACTTCTCTGAGAACAAAATTTTTATTCAATGATGTATTTTTTAATAAAAAATAGTAGATTTAATTGGAAAAAAACAAGGATGGGACATGCCACGGTACTGACATTTTGCGTATAACTTTTCAAGTCAAGGGGAAAGGGGAGCAAATTTTTAAACAATCTGTAATGTAAATTGTAGTACCAACTTATTTCGACAATTCAAACCAGAAATTCATAAGAAATTTTTACATTAAGTTACAAATAAATCCCTGGACACAAACAGTCTTATTTATAAACCCAAAATCGTAATTATAATCAAATGAATTTGTCTAACGTAGACACTAAAATTGGGTCCAAACTTAGAATAGGTAGTATGTGGGTATGTTCAATGAACAAAAACTGAAAATTAGATGAAAAGTTCATTGAACGAAGCCAAATTTTCACGAAATTGACAGATTCCAGAGATGTCGGTGAGTGTTTGAGAATATATTTAGACAACTATTGGAATGCGTTTATAAATAAGGATATGTCCAACTATTTAGACACTGTCCAGCGCTGGACGACTGTCCAGGAGTGTTCTAAGGAAGTTTTATAAATACGACTGAAAGAATCACAGTTGGCAGAGAATCACCCATATCTGAAAATACCATTTTGTATGGGAAGGAGAAAATATTGATTCTAAGGAATAACAAACACTACGGAACAGACAATCGGCTTATTTCGTTTCTCGCACGAAAATGGGATCACCAACAGATGGCGTTACGCTCTTAGACTGCGTTTAAAAATCATTGGAGAATGCCAAAAAACCATTGCAAAGCCTTGTTTAAAGCCCCTAAAAATTTTATATGCTAAAATTGATGAAGAATTTCGTGCGAAACCGGGCGGACAAGCTAATTGAAAATATATATATATATAAATATGAGTCAAATCTAATAATCATCATCATTGAAACTAGAAATGGAGACAAACCGGGGTCTATATCGGAAAAAATTTTCAAATTTGTTTCGCAATTCATTGCGTTTTTGTTGCATTGTCAGTGGAAATGTAGTATAAGATTCTGTCGCTTGGGCAAAATGCATATCTTGTGATATCGACAAAGTTTTGAAGAAAAAAAAAAGACACGTGAAAAATCTCCCAACTTTTCTTGGTCGTCCGACCTGTGGAATTGGCTTTATATTCTCGGAGAGTGATCCGAAATCCAATAATTATATTTAATGAATTTTCATAAAACCTTTACAATAACATTTTTAGATATTTTTGTTTTTTTTTTTTTTTTTTTAATACAACTCGTGATTCAGTGAACAGCTTATTTAACTTCAAGGAACCGTTCATAATGAAAGAGTCAGAGGAGTGTTTTCTTCATATTTTCCATCATTTTAGTATAATTTTATTATAAAATTTCCAAGCTCGATTTATTTTTAAAGAATCCTTAATTTACCTTAATATTATCCATTTAGGAAAAGCAACATATAGAATGTTTCAGAAAAGAGCTTACTTTCCATATATACCTACCATAACCACAGTTATGGAGCTGATTTAAAAAAAAAGAAAAACAAAACACTTTGACGATGCATAGGGCGACTTGATTAAAAAAAGCTTTTACACCGGTTGCATATGGCTTGGTGTTTTCTTTGTATAACTTTAGATGTACGAGCTGAGAAAGCAAAAAGGGTCATCTACATACATATATACAAAGGTATACCTATATGGCTGTATCTATACAAATAGATATCTGTAACAAAAGAGCTTCAGAAATAAAAACAAAAATGTTATGATGAAACAAAATGCAATTTGCAATGACATCATTTAGATGAGAAATATAATGGAACATGATAATTTTTAAAAAATGTTTGCTACATATAATATATAAAGAAGATAACAATGTTTACGTGTTTTTTTTTGCGTAGGCAAATGTACATATATCCGAGTTCGTGTAGCTTCCATTAAGAGTTTAAATTTATATGGATTGGAAAAAATTCTTATTTGAAAGTATTTGCTTAGGTAATATTTCAAAGGAAATTTACTTGAGGAAGAAGTCCAGTCAACAACAGAATAGCTGCAGTAGACAGACCCCGGAAATTATCATTTTTTTTATAGTTATAGCCCTGCTAGTGATCTAAGGGCGATTCTGGAAATTGCACTAACCCCGTTGAACAACTTGAACTTTTCTAAAGTGAATGTCTGGAGGACTTAATAAATCATCTAGACCAGACATGATTTCCAACTAAATCATAACAAAGTTCCCCCAAGTTATGGTGCTGTTTCTTGCGATCCTGTTCAACTACTGCGTCAACAATTGATATTTACCTGAGCCATGGAAGACATCTTAAATTGTATTTATACGAAAAAAAAGTGATAGAAGTACAATACAGTAAAACCCGCTTAAGGGAAACTGTAAAATGTTGCAGTCTTTCTTTCACTTAAGCGGGTTTTACACTTAAACGAACCGCGCTTGAGTGAACAAAAATTTCACTTGAGCGGAGTTCGGATAAGTGAAACAAAATTGCATTTAAGCGGATTTAAACTACCAGCAAAATCCAGGATTTATTTTTCCGGAGACTTAAAATGTGGTGCATAACATCAATAAAATCATCCCCAACATGCATTTCGGATTTCGGGAAAACCATTCTTATCCTTCATTATCTTCAAACATGGTGGCCCGGAAATTACAAGAACAAGTGAAACGTGTTTGGGAACATTTCGAAAGATGGAGCATCAAAGTCAATTCAGCCTAATTGTGAACTGGCTTGCTTCAGAATACCCGAAGAATGTGGAGATACACTCTCAGCTACAAGTTACCGAAGCATTATTCCCAAATCTACCCGATGGATCATATTAGCCCCTGGCGAAATGGTAAGTGTGAAGGACTGTTATGCCGAAGGTCTTGGATTTGATTGCCACCTAAAAACAGTTTTTCACTGCCTCTTGCGAGGAATTGACAATCCCCCGAAAGTATCTCCTGCCAAGAAAAAGTGCTTCTCACCTTAGCCGTTCGGATTCGGCAGAAAATTGAAGGGCCCCTCCATTCCTGCCAATAACACACACAAGAATGGTTGAGAGTTGTAAATCACTATGGTCCTGGTTCTATACGAGCCGTCGCGCCCCCCAATTTAATTTAATTTAACCCGATGGATCACAACTGACAACAAAACCAACTATCTATAGTAGGATGGCTATCAACTTCGAGGAAACATTACGTGCAAGGTTAGATTGTGTACGTGAAGTGTAGGTACAGTGTAGGTATATTTAGGATAATTTCCTACCACCCACTTCAGTTTAGAAAATATGCAAAAAAAAACATATCCTTTGATAGATCGATATTTAAATCATGAAACTCTCAATCAAATGAAACGACTTATAAGTGAAATGCAAAATCACTTGAGCTTCTTTGAATTCAATGTCATAGACAGCCTTGCAAATGGAATATACAAATGCTTTTACCAATCAGAAATATTACAAAACTGCATTCAAATAAAATAGAAAAAAGCTCAACGTTTGACCCACATATCCAAACAAATTCTTATATATGTATGTAGGTATACTTGCTGACTAAAAGCATGAAAAATCTAAATCAAATTCAGAAAAAATAAAACATAGATATACCTACTATAAGGTTTTCATTAGAATTAAACTAGCTTATGCAAAAATTCCAAAGTCAAACATAAAAAACACCTCTTCAAATGCATTCTTAATTTTCAACTTGAATTTAAGGCATAAAATTCAATGCGCTATACGCTGTACCCAAATATTCACCAATTAATTATACTTGACCAAAACCTATGAGTCGTATCACAATCTACTTTATGTCTATACGTAGGTCAAAGATAGAGATACAGACATACACACTACAAGCCATTAGATTGATGACTTATTTTTATTTATTTTTCGTAATCTGTGGAATTTTTTTTGTTGAATTCGTATTGAAGCAGGTTAACACGCTATGGAGCCGAAAATTGGAAATGTCAACCAAAAAAATTGGATACTTTAAGGGGTGGATGGTTGGGTATCTGAAATTTTTATTTTGTATGGGAAGGAAAAAATATTGATTCTAAGGAACACTACGGAATCAGCAGTCGGTTAATTTTGTCCCTCGCACGAAAATGGGATCACCAACAGATGGCGTTACGCTCTCAGACTGCCAAATTTGTGTATAATAATTGGAAAGTGCCAAAAAATCCATTGTAAAGTGTTGTTTGAAACCTCAATACATTTTGAAGGTTTGAATGAACAACAACACTTGAGTGAGCTACCACCAAGTTTTTATAGGCTGGAGTTGAAACCTTCGAAAAACGGACAATAAAGACAAAGTTTTTAATCAAAATATCACTTGTTCCGCCTTCTTATTTAATTTATGAATTTGCACAAGTTGTTGATCTAATCTACGGAGGTATCAACCCAACGTTGGGCAAAAACATTGGGTTGATTGGGTTGAGCTACTTCACGACTGCCACGCCGATCATCAGACTCTTTTGTGGTGCTTGGTCATTTGTTTAATTTTATTTAGAAATTTTTTTTGCCACGACTGGGAGGCGAACCAGACCAAGCTCCCTTCATAGCCATATGCACTACGCACTGCGCTTCCGAAGGTCACGTGATCGGTCCATCCCAATTTAGGTTTTATTGTTTGACAAATACATTTGAATCAACTAGCATTTTTATTAGCCACACACAAGTTGTTGTTGTACATTCGGTTTCTTTTTATTTTCTCCGTACTCGATTTATAAGTCAACAATTCGTTGAACATATAAGGAGGGAGATTTGTATTAAAGATTTGACGCAGGTCAAGAATTTAATTCAAATTAAAAGGGGTTTTTGTATAGGGGTTTTGGTGTGAAAACACACTTGCAGTTAGGCTGCTAAGCTTTTCGCACAATGGCAGTCTAACTGCAAGTGTGTTATCACACAAAAACCCCTATACATTTTATTTTCACTTTTTAAAATACTTAAATTTATGAAAAATTTCTTTTGAAACCACTTGACGGACTGCGGCAAGTTTATTATAAAAGATTTATTGCAATTTCAACTGCTGAGCTGGACAAAATTAAAGGAACGATTTTTTTTTCTTTAACTTACGGGCTTTTTTATGTTTTGAAACTTTTTTTTTATTATTTGCAGAATTTTGTAAAACGATTTTTGAAAAGTAAAATTTTGAAGAAAAAAAAAATATAAATTTGACCCAGTAGAATTTTTAAATAAACAGAATTTGACTAAGGAAGAATTTTGTCACAGGTAGGATTTTGACCCAGATAGAATTTTGACACCGGCAGAATTTTGACACAGGCATAATTTTGACACAGGTGGAATTTTGACAGCAAAATTTCGACCTCTAGATAGAAGACGGTTTAACGAGACGGTCGCCATCGCTTCATTCTGTTTTCTTTTATGTATGCTATTTGGATGAGATGGATTTGACGAATGTAAAAACCCCTCACATTCTATTGAAAGTCATGAATGAAAAAAATTACTGTTTAATGTGTGAACAACTAGCAGACAATATGTTTGATTAATTACTATTATTGTTCAGCTAACACACTAAAATGTCTCTCGGTAAAGAACAAGAAAACCAAGTGTTAAAAAGCAGCAATAAAAGTGAATAAAAAAGTTAACATATCGCACCCTTAGAATGAAAGTGACCTAACTAAAAAATTCGGCATCTATTTTACAACCTGGTTTTAGACTTCATTTCGCTTTTAAAGGTCAGTTTATTGAAAAATCAGAAGTTACAGAAATTTTGAGTTTGGTCACTTTCATTCTAAAGGTGCGATATATTGTTGAAATTTTGAAGATGAAGATGGCGTTAAATGCAATTGTTGATCCGCAAATTTTAGATCCGTAACAGTATTGTAAAGGTTGCCCCACACCAATGCGAAATTGTCGCAGTGACGACGAAAACAAATTCGCGTTGGTGGGGGGGAACCTTTGAATTCTGTGATCAGTCCAAAGCAAAAACCAAGCTCAAAAAAGCAGAATAGAAGACTCACAAGAGAGTGAAAAACACTTTTGATATCTGTTATTTTCTGCACCAGAAATTTCTGTTGTAAAAAATTTAAATTTCAACAAAATGTCAGTATCAGATTAACAGAAGGAAGACAACATCGTGTCGAAATAGTAAGAGTGTGTGATGAAATGCCGTACTTTTTCGAAGTTCGAAATTTTTGAGAGAATTTCAATATCACTCGTCAAATAAGTAAAGAGTCAGAACTATTAATTAGATACTTAAACCTTAAATATCGGTAACATTAATAAAAACAAATCATTAGATATCAGAGAAGAAAAATGGAGATGAATACTATCAGCCCAATTCTAAAAAAACCCCTGGGAGACGAGTTTTCACGGGAGTAGAATACTCTTATTCAGATTTCCCCTGTAAAATATTTCTTCCTTCGAAAGCGGGAATGACAGCTTTAAATGTTTGAAACAACTGTTTTGCAGTATTCGAAATATAGAGCAAATTGTAGACAAAAATAAATTATTCACGGGGGAACAGAAGTCATTACAAATTTTGTTGAACAAAAATTCCTCATGTTAAATAATAATCTCGAAATTTTGAAAACCTGATAGATGCATCAATTTCAAGGATCTTTAAATCGGGATCAAGGAGGAAATAAAATGATTATTATGTAAGATCTCAGTTCTTTAAAAAATATTTGAGAAATTCATTTGAAACAGAACTGTTTAGAAACTTAATATATGTTTCTTTACACTATTTTATGGCAGGTAAATCAAATAAATCAACAGCGAAAAATTTAATATGAAAAAAAAAAGAAATTGTTGCTAACGGATATTATTTATAGAGATTTTACCAAATCTTTTGACAGCATAAATCGTCTTCGTTCTATGAAAACTCCCTAAGTTAATTTTTTTTTTAAACTGAGATAATTCTCCTAAATACGTCATATTTGAATCAAAAGTAAAGATTTCTGTTCTGTAATTCTTAAGTTGCTTTAATTCTAAATACAAAATTACTTGAGTAAAAAAAATCCATAAAAAATCAAATGTTTTAAAATTAAAAAAAAAAAAAAAAACAACGACGAAGAAATCATCATTTTTCACTTTATAAATCATATTTGATGCGTAGATTTCAAAAAGTAAATATTGACAATAATTTCTTAGACAGAAGTTCTGCTCCATCAGAAGTCACCTACAAGGAAGTCATTTAGGGCCATTACTATTTTTGTTATTTGTCAATGGCATAGCAGATATTTTTAATGATTAAAGTTGCCTTCACTTTTTATGGATGACCTCAACCACTGTCGGAAGAAGAAACAGTAAGATCAAGGAGTAACACTTGGGAGTTTAAATTGAAACTTCACTAGATATACTTTTTTCAAGTTGAATTGGAGTATATGAATTTATTTTATTGTAACAAATTTTAAATCCTGAAAAAAAAAGTTTATAAATTCAATCAAGTAATACGTAGTGTCTAAACTCTGTATATATTTATGATCGATATTTAATCGATTTGGTCTTGTCCTAAATTTCTGAAATTCTTTGCAATAGGAATTTCTTTGATATACTAGAACTCTACTCTTGGGGTAGGTTGGTTCAACGGATATACTCGTACGAGATGAAAAAGTTCATAATAAGTCAGGAGAAATAGATAAATATTGAGAGTTGTTGTATCTATGAGATAAACTATGTATGTACTCATAAATATTTATCGAACTTGGGTATATATCGGTTTACAAGTAGAGAGAGCTGTACATAAATAAATACATATATCAAAAGCCTACACGCACAATCGTTGTCGTTTTCTCATTTTCATCTCTATATCTGTATAGACGCACTTAAGTTAAAAAAAACACGTCCACCTTCTTTTTCGAAGACGTACATTTATTTCCAAACTTTGAAGGTAAACTAACTGTTTTGTGATACATATTTTTGTTCAATTTTATATTTATTTTTATTTTAAAAAAGGGATTAAGAAATGGTTTTTAGGTTTAATTTTGATTGTGTTATAAATCTGTCATAAAAAGTGGTAAGATCTGAAAGAACTGCAAGCCTTATATTTGGAAAATCTTATTAAATATAATACTTCCTACCTACATACTTGATTGTGAGTCAAGCATACTGAAAAAAAAAAAATAAAAAAATGTGGGCGGTCAAATTTGCACCTAAATATAAATACATACATCATCGACTGGGAAGAATTTTTCGATAACAGGCCGCATATTCAATTTGAAAATATAAGAAGATTAAACTTAAATTCTAATGGGAATACCCTGCAGAGTTTCAGAGTCACACAATGAATGTTCGAAAGAAATTCATTTTCAATTTTTATTATTTTTTGTTATTTACGATTCGATAAAACAATTTAATGAAACGAGTTCCTTTCTACACTCTGTATGTGTAAGGGTGAGTGTAAAGGATTCTTAAAAAGTAAGAAAAGAATCATTTCTGTTTCGATTGGTAGCATCCTAGTTTTATGACCTTTATTCTGGGGGTAATATAAAATAAATATAAAATAAATATCTGAGAAAAAAAAACACGTTGGGTCATATTTAATAGTTCGTTTCAGGTGGGCCATCTGTTGGCTTCTTTTTGAAACATTTATTTGTTATTTTGACACTGAGGGGTTCAAAAAATTGACAGAAATTCTGTATTATAAATATTTCAGCGGTACAAAATGGTTTCATTTACGCTTGAACAACGTTGAAAAATATTAAAAAAGGTTACTTCTAAAGTGGATTTTGGGTTAGTGCGAAACAGTGTAAAGTTTGGACAGAAATTTCTGTCAAAATAGTGCATCACCTGGAATAGTTGCTAGTCGTAATTTTGTGAAGATATTTCATGATTTTCTGATTGATAACGGAACTAATTCAAGTGTTTGTCAGTCTGTGGGCTCAACGGAGTCTTCTCTTAGTTTTTTGTAGTAAATATGGCTCTATATAATTTTATGTAGATATTGATAAAAGATCTTAATAAACTCTTTTTGTTTGGAATTCATGTTTTATTTCTGTTCGCAGGCCAGTCACTAGCAATTTATATTCGCTTATTTTTGACCTCAAAGGTGCGTCGCTTGACGAATGTTCGCTTATTGTAATAGCAAATAGATTTATTTGCCAGCATTTTATTTGGCTAACGATATTAATAGGACAAATTTTGTGGACAGAAATTCAGAGTTCAGAAGAATGTCATGTAAAGATCAGCCAAAGATCGAATAGTGCTTGTTCTTCACATTAAGTAATTATGTAGAAAAAAAAAAATTGAATTTTTAATTCCGTACTTTTTCGCAGTTTTACATTTTTGCACGCTCATACGATTTATAAGCTAACCCAACGAAGAATTTCTTGTGACAAAGTTGTCAATTTTATTTTCTGGGCGGACTTTCAATTATTTTTGTGGAAATAATTTATTTATTAAATATATAATAAGCATGCCACATACTGTCCATGGATTTCTGCTAATATAATTATATTCAGTTTTTATTAATGTTGTTTTTTTAATATTAGATAAGAATCATCGATTACAAAAGTAATGACAAAATATTAAACGTAAATGTAGGCTAAATGAATTTAAAGTAATTTTAAGTTATGTTATTTGATGACCAGTGTTTATGATTCCCACAAATTTGTGTGTTCAGCGCCATCTATCGGAAAACATGTAAGCTTTTAGTTTACATTTACTTCTAACTTCATAATACAAATGTTGAAGCCAGATCGAAAGTTTTATTTTTTTTGAGTTTTATGATTATTTTGATATTTTGTGTTCAGAGACATTTATCGGGAAATTTGAAAACTAATGGTTTATGTGATTGAAAATACTTGACGTTTGGAATTAATTTGATATTGTTCTGATTTATGTAATTTTCTTCAAAATTTTTTTTACAGATTTCGAAATAAAAAAAGGTTTAAGTATTGGCTAACGTTAAATTCAGAAAATTTTTTTTTAATCCGTGGGAAATCAATTCTGTTTACAATTTTATTTGATTCGGAACGGAAATCAAAAAAGGAGTGAATTGTAAAGGTTGCAGTTCAATGGAATTATTAGTTTAAAATTTTTTTTTGATGGATTTTGCTCAGCGCCATCCAGCGGTAAAACTTGAAAATATTTCAATTAAGGTGTATATATCACTCTATTATAAATACATTGTGCTATTTTTAGCGTAATATAATGTTTGAATTTTGAGTTTTAAGAGCATAAACGAACATCGTATTTTTTAATACAGATTTTGAACTTTGCAGATTGATTAAAATATTTTGGACAAACCCACATTTTTTTTTTTTTTTTATATAAATTGAAATACTTTTTATTCAAAATAGAATTAAATAACGATTTTCAAAATATGATATTAAATTTGTTTCCAGAGTCAATCATTTAATTTAATGGTATTTCATTTATTTTCGGTAAAAATCGAAGAAGAAGATCGAAAGGCTGAGAGTTTAGATAGCGCATACCTAGAGCAAGTTTACACGACCAAAATTTAAGCTTTATTTGTTATTATTTTTCACCAGAGAATCTGTGTCCGTTCAAAGTTTTATAGTTGAGAATCGATGTTTTTTTTTTGTTGTTTTAATATGTATTTTCGCTTGGTCACACTTAAGGGGTGTTTGTTGAATACAAATTGATAATAAAGAACGCTTCTGTGCATCCGTAACACAATAAAATAAACAACAGCAAAACAAAAAAAAAATAACGAAAACAAATAAAAACACCTCGAAACAAATAAAATCAATTGTGCGATAGATAATAATATACAACACTGGGGCAACGAGGGGACTAACAATTATCATTGTCTCGATTATCCAATGCTCAATGTTGCACACGTTTCGGAAATCAAGCTCTCGAGATAGAACAAACATCATAGTGAGAGAGTGAGAGTGAGAGTGAGTTTCAGCTCGAAGGAGACCGAGACAGAGACGCACGGGATTTCATAGTCGTACGTATAGTGTATGTAGTGTGTCCTTAACCCGTTTTTCTTGCATTTAGCTGAAGCTTGTTATTTGTTTATTCGACTATGATTATTGAGTGCTTTAAATAGATTACGGTATGTGAAGCGGTATATATACATATGTATAGTGGCGCTCCCCATCATCAGTGCTTTTATACCTCCTCATTCATATATATCTACATCAGGGTATAAGTTGAGACGTAATTTATGCAAACAACTTGCATTGTCACGAGACAATAACCACATAATGTACTTTATATTCAACAGGAATTCTAATAAGTTGCCCTGCTCATAGTGGTGTTCATGATGTTGGGAGTCTGAAGGGCGTGGGCGCTTTCGATGCGTATATATGTAGGTACCCATGGAGAAGTGCGAACGTGCAGAAGGGTGACCGACCAAACCAACCAACCAATTGATATGTATCTTGAGAACTTGAGATAATAGCTTTTCTACCATTTGCATGCGATGATTATGAATTTATTTCATTTTGGAGATTTCGGTCGTGTCGTTCACGCAAAATGTGTTTATTTATCGGCCTACTTATGTACATTATTTTGTATAACAAAAGGTCTTTGAATAATTTCTAGTACGAGGACAAATCGTATATTTACATAATATGGAATTTCAAACATATTGCCCCGCAGTAGTCACCTCAAAATATTTGGGGGCTTTAAATTTGGCATATTTTTAGGGTAAAAGATTTGTAGATATTTTTTTTTTTTTTAAGAATTCGAGACTGTTTTCGTCAACAAACTTGATAAGGAAAACAAATTGTGATAAATCGTATGTATATATTGTTTTTTTTTTTTTTTTTTTCATTATTATTCAAGGGGTTATGACTAAACTGCATTCTACAAGGTCGAAAACAAATTTGAACACTAAACAATGCACGATTGGATTGCACAAAGTTGCCCTTGTGGTACGATTTTTGACATTTTCAAACAACTGATTTTTCAAAGAATTGTTTAAATGGATTTCAATTGGACCAAACCTTCTTTCGAAATGACTAATTTCAAGCAAATTTGGATGAAGTTAGGTTGGAAATTACATGAAATCCGAACAAACACCACCCCAATTGGAATTAATTCAAAAAAGTTTTGTTTAAAATTAAAAAATAAAAAGACATTCTGTTCGTTTACTTCCAAAAATTTGCCAATTTCTACCAATTTTAGCACAGTATTTGGCGCGTTCAGAAAAAATAAGACCTTTATTTTCTCACTCAAAAAGAGAGCAGGCGAATTTAAGATTTTTTCTTCAGAATTTTGAAAGCAAAGCTTAGAAATTTTGCTGAGGAATGCTATTCATGTAACTGAGATTGCTGAGATCTCCAGGATCTCAATTTGCTGAACATGCCTACTAATTTTTTTTATTAGAACTTTGACAGAGCTTGCACTAAAAATTGAAGAAAATGGAAGTTTTGGGAAGTGAACGAAAAAAGGTAAAGAAAACATCACAAAGAACCAAAATGAGATATGGAACACAACATACAATAGAAATGGAGAAACAATAAAAAACAAAATTGAAAATAGAAAATCATCAAGTGTCGAAGTAAATTCGAATGGAAAATCAAATTAGAAATCTTTATAAGGTGAAATACATTTTCTGGGAATATGGAAGTAAACTACCAGTTTCTAAGAAATATATAGTACAAAATATTGCTTTGTGTGTACTTTATTAAAGGATTTTTTTTCCTGGAAATGTTGTTTAATAACCCATTTCTTTTTATGGCCTACAGCCTACAAGTTCCAAATGAAATATAATAAGCTGTCTATTTATTAGAAATAAATTTAGAAAAGCTTCTATAGTTTCTCGGAAAACACACATTGTGTTTTTGCTTCGTTCGTTCGTCGAAAGAGGTATCGAAAATTCTGGTATATATATTTTCTCCATATATTGGAATTTCTATCCAATTTCATTTGAATATTTCAAAATCAGTGAAATAATTTCAAAGCGAAGCAAAGAGTAACACAACCATCTACTTCAATAACTACTTCCCTTTACTTTGTTCTTTATTCGTTGAACCGAATCGCTGGGCCATTCTTCAAAAACATGATGAATATTCTAAGCGACTTGCTTTGAAAAATTTATCCAATATACGGTGGTCAAGCCAGAGCAAAAGCGAATTCATGCCTCACAGAATTTATCAGAAATTTATGATTCTTTGATTGAAATTACAGAATGTTCGGAATTCAAGTTTTAAAGTAACTGAACATGGTGAAGGCGTATACACATATTCCAGTTTATTTATTTGTATTATCAACAGTAATTTGGAACGAGTTTTTATGCAATTGTTTATCCTTTCGAAAATGGCTTCAACCAAAATCAATAGACTTTTTAACTGTTTGTGGCATTTATATAAATTAAGATAGTACTTTCAGATAAGCCCTTCTAAGGAATCTTTGTTTGAAACATTGCCACAGAAATGAATTGTGTCCGATTCAATGAGCCTTTATAGCCGCCGTTATCAATCTGAACATTGAACAATCTCTTCAAACCATCAATCCGAAATTGAAATTTAAAGCTGGTTACTTTTTTGACGTTATCGATGAACGCTTTGCTCAGAATCAATTTTTTCAGCCAAAATTTCGGATTCTTGCGATATTGGAGTTAAAAGACTGCGAACAACTTGAAGTTATATTAATAGCATTAATTGACAACGAAGTTAAAAAGGATAACATAGCTAAATATCTCTTGAATTAAATTAATACCAAACTTTTGCTGTTGTTAATTTCAAATTATTTAGCTTCACACTTATTAATACAATTAACGTTTCCTGAAAGTGTTGCATCAGGTAAAGTTAGCTTCTCGAAAAATAAGCTTATAAAAACCTATTTTCGGTGATTAATTGGTCGGCGATTAATCGGTCTTGCAACTATTTCAATTGAAGAAGAAAAATTCGCTATAAGATTTGTTAAAATGAAATTGCGCAGAACATAGCATTTTTGTTTCAAATTTTTATAAACATGTAGTTTGTCGAAAGCCTTTTTTATTGATTGAAAATAGCTTTTAACGGCCTTAAAGTCCTACAAAAATTGGCGTTTCGTCCCGGCGATCTCACTTGGACTCATCAGTTGATTAGTGAGGACCTTTGTCAATACGCAATTTTTGCTAAGTTCAGTTCATCTTACATAGATTTCGTGACGAATATCTAGTGTGAACTATATCCAACCAAGCTTTTTTTTACTTATATTAAATAAAACCCTATGCAAATGTTTTCGTTATCTGCTTTATTTTATTTTAGGCGGCAAATCAACAATTTGCCTATAGGGCAGCAAATTTCCAGGTTCGGCACCGATTGTACCTTATCCTTTATAGGCGTGGTTTTTTTGCAAGCCCGGGGGAAATTGGGTGAAAAAAACGACGTCGGTGCTTCAAAATTTACATTTAAAATGCAACAACAACTGTCGCCTGCGGGCTTAGCTAATCCCAGAGAATTCTCGGGGCTTAACTTAAGCGCACAGAAAAACTGTGATAGTTTGTATGAAAACTCCATGATTTTTTCTGTGATGGCGTGGCTAATCCCCGTTATCGTCAACTAACACCGGACAACAAAATTAGAAAAATTGCTATTTTTAAACCCCGCCTTATTTTACTTAAACCTATACAGTTTTGTATCCAATATCAAGACTCATATATGTAGATACCCATAGAACCTTACTTATATTTAATATTACGTTTTCACCGAAAGTTAATCTCGTTGAGATTTAGTAAATCCTTTTCCCACATAAAAAGAAAGTAGATAAAACTCCGACAGTTCCTTTCAAAATGCAAATGCTGTTTCATTTTAACTTCTAAAGGGGAAGTGAGATAGATAGTTCGACGATGAAACAAATATTAGATTCTCGAAAATGTTCTCTCGATTCTCGAATATTGTACTCAGTGCAAGAGAGAAATAGGTGTGTTTGATTTGTTCAACTATTGGCCCTATGAAGATTTAACAAGATTAATTTCTAATCTACTTTGAGGATTAAATTTGTATCTTTGAGATTTGATAAGGATTTAGGGTAAATATACTTAAATCCCGGATTAGCGGTTTGTGAAAACGTAGCATAAGTTATAAATAAGTTATACATATGTACATCAACTCCCAAACCCCTTTTTATTCGCAAATACAATGAACTCAAGCTGTTTGCATCTATTGAAAAATAATTTTTAATGATGCTAGTGTAAAAGTAAACGAGTAGGACGAACAAGATGCTACATAGAAAAGATTTAAATCAATAAAAATAAATATGCCTACATATATTATACTTATACATTCAAGAATAATTATTATAGGTACCTAAAAGGAACAAAGTCTATTTAGGTCAATGTACCTACTCCACCGATTATGGGCCAACATGTGATGGGTGTATTAAAGTCAGAACTCAGAACCATAAAGGACCGAATAAGTGAAAACACAACCTTCTTAACCCCATTTATTTTAATTGAAAACGTAACAAAGGAAAGTTTTTTTGAATTTTTGTTTTTTTTTCCTCAGTTCAATATGTTAATCTACAACGCGAACAACCGTGCTTTGTAGTTTAACCTCAAATACTATATATAGGTTTATCAATAATATATACCTGAAAGTAAAATCAGCTAACAGCAGTACGACCGGATACATCTTGTGTACATATAAACAATAGTACAGCAGAACTAGGATTTAAATTTTGACAGATAATACTTTAACGTAAAATATTCCGGCAAACATTTTAGGCAAATATTTTTGCATATACATACAAATGTATTTAAATGCGAAATAAAATGCGCGCCACCGTCAGTTTTCCGGTTTGCCGATTTGACACTTTGTCGATATATCGCTTTGCCAATTTGTCGCTTTGCAGATTTGTCGCTTTGCCGATTTGTCGCTTTGCCGATTTTCCGTCGATTTTACAATTTGCCGATTTGTCGCGTTGTCGATCTGTCGCTTTGTCGGTTAATAATTTAATAATTCAAAACCATTTCTTTTTATTTTTATTTGCAATTCTATTTGTACTCAAAACCTCCTGGAGCACTAAAATTTCAATCGAAATTGGTTAAGTCGAAAATTACCAAAAAAAAAAATGTTTTACACTTATCATTATTAACAGTTTTTGGTTACATTTGTTTTACTTAAATACAGTATTTGTACACACATTTTGTTACCAACATCGCTAGAGCCGTTTCTGCGATGAAAAAACCTCTTTTATAACAGTTATATGACACATACTGATATTTTTGGACCTACATTTTTATTACTTTTTTTTTTTTTTTCACTTCCAACCTTAAGTTCAAAATTTTAACAAAATCGCTAAGTGTTTTAAGTCTCGGTCACATATTAAGAAACACGCACTATAAGCAACAATTATTGCGATAAACTTCACTTGGTTTAAAACAAAATTAACCTTTTTTTCCTCAAAATTAAGTTCATAGTTAAATTTAGGTATAATTTTTTACTCAAAAAGTAAAGTGCCGCCTTAAGTCGATTTTAAACATTTTGGAAAAACAATTTTAATCTTCAAAAAATTATCCCCAGAAGATTATTTTGAACAGGAGGCTAAAACTTCAACCAAATGTCAATTATATTAATCACAAGCCGATTAAACAGAATTGTAGCTAATTTGCCATTTATTTTAAATATTAAAAAAAAAACTTTTTTGGCTTAAGTCGACTTAAGTCACTTTACCTTTTGAGTAAAGAATTTTAAGATTTTTATTAAATTCTTATAAATTTTTTTTTAGTTTGGAGCATAATTTCTTCAGTACCTACCTAAATTTTCATATACATATTTTATTTAGTTCTTATAAAATAAAAATATCACTTACCTTCATCTTGGGACATAACACTTTCATCAGGTGATGGAAGATCAGATTGTTTTAATAATAAAGCTGCTCCCGAATTTCGGGTTTCTTGCAATTTAGTGAAATATTCAACAGCATAATTAACAACATCACCAGGCTGTTCTATAAGATATGCTATAGAGAATTCCAAAAGGACTTCTCTCAATGCATCTGGAACTTGAATTCTTTGCTTTTGTGTCACAGACATTTTGTAAACAATTCTGAAAAGAAATACATAATACAAAAATTTTATAATTTTGATTTAATCAATGGAATTTCATTCAAAATATTTTATTATGTGAATTTTTTTTTTCAAGTAAATATTATTCAAGGTAGTATATTTAGGGTTTGTTTCACAAAGTCTGATAAAAGTTCCAATTAAGATACATGGAACTTAAATAATTAACAACCTCATTTACGTTTCACAATCTCTGAATACGCCTAATTGGCAATTATAGTTCTAAGTATTTTACTGGCCAGATGAAGAGCCGATTAGCAAATTAAACTGCCAATTAAAACATTCAAATCTGTCACTGATCAAACACACCTCGATTCAACACACTTCGCTTCAACGCACTTATTTGTCATTATCCAGAGCTCTTGGAATCAATCCTCTCGACACTTTTAAGACGTACAATAAGACGACCGACACTGCAAAATTAACTTTTTGATTTAATAAATAATTTTTCTTTAATATTTGACATTAGTCGAATTTAATTTGTGTGGAAAACTGGAATAACGAAGGAATAGCTAATTGATCATTGTAAAACGCAGTTTTTTAATGGGAGGATTTAATTTTAGGATAAATTAAATGTCGGATAACTAATTAGAACTTTACTCAGACATTGTGAAACAAACCCTTACAGCCAAATTAATAAAAAAACACTTATTCCACCTTTATTCCACGACTTAACTAAACCAGGGAATAAGAGTTAAGCTATGGGTTAAAAATTTCCATGAATAAAACCAAAATGTTCGTGGAATAGTAAGTTGACGTCTACCAGAAATCCCTTAAGAAAATCTACTACAATAAATAAGATGCCTGTTTGGTAATTTGAAATTTTCCCCAAGTTGGGTATTTTTCGTATGGGTTCTGACAGCAAATTGTGATAATTTGTAAAAAAAAAGCTCAAGTTACCAAACAAACCTAAGAATTCTCTTGTTAATATATTTCTGTCAAAATTGTTATCATTTTTCAATTGCTTGTGTTGTGTTCATGTGTTGTGTCTGTTGTCGGTTTTGTTTTGAAATATTAAAATGGAAAATATAAATAAAAACCGACAGGAATGTGTCCACCTCTTGGGTCCCCATTTAAGTCATCTCCAACAATAATTGCAATGAGTTTCTTCATATTTTCTTTGCAAAATCTATATCTTCCTAAAATTCTCCTCACTTAGCACTTCCATTGGATCATACCTATTTTTATATATTTTTCTTTTTCTGGTGGTTGATGGCCGGTTGTCCAATAATTGGAAATGGGTTAAAAATTCGTTAAATCTAGCAGACATTATTATTTTTATTCAAAATTAAATTGGCAATCTTCACTTAGGTATTTTTTTTTATTTCAGAATAAATTTGACACATCTGGTTCTTATTCCTTCGCTAAACCACCTTCTCCGGTGGTTTAACTTAGTCCACGTCACTTTTTAGAAATTTTCTTTTTTTCATAACATTTTGCACTTAGTCCACGGAATAAGACCTAACCTTTCGCTATTCCATTATTAATTAACAAGTAAAAAAGTTGCAATACTAATACAGATTTTTGAGCTTAAGCTACCATGACTTCCAACTTGAGGAGTAGATTTAAAATCCACAAACTAGGGGCCGAATTACGGCATCAGTGACTGAACGACACGTGAGGGAAATTTCATACAAAATATCGAATATCATCGATATTTTGTATGAAATTTCCCTCACGTGTCGTTTAGTCACTGATGCCGTAATTCGGCCCCAGCCTTTTAATTTTCCCTTTATTTTACTTCTGTTATAAATGCGTATCGTCATCAGTCATCCTCATCACAATCATAATATTGGTAACCTTCACCTTGATTTTGATAAACTAGTTTTTGTGAAATTTGATGCAAAATTTCAATATTAAATTTATTTTGAAATTATGAAAATAGCATCGATTCGCACTTGTGCACAATTTCTATAGAATAATGCAGTTTTGAAAAACAAAGCATTAGATATACATGTACGTACTGATATACAAAATATATATATACATAATACATATGTATATGTTGTGCATTTGTATGATAAATTCGGACAATGTTTTCTTGCCCAAAGGCTTAGATTTGTTTTGTTTTTGAACAGAATATTTTTGTTTTCGGGAACATTTCTATTGTTCGCTATTTATTGAAATTGGAAAGTCTTTTTTTGTTTGTTCGAATTTATAATCAATCTCTCAAATGTAAAGGTTAATTAAAAACATCAATAAAGAGTGAACATGGTATATAATATATGTACATATTAGGGTGTCCCTTATTTAAATTTTTTTTTTTTTTGCAACGCATACCCCTCATTTTTTTTAGTACCTCTCAGACCTGATCATATGCAAAATATTAGTTTCGTAGACCTATAGGAACCCAACCCGACTTGACAAAGATAAAAAGGAAAATTAATATACAGTAAAACCCGGATAAGTGCCTATCGCATAAGTGCCTAACCCGCATAAGTACTTTTTTTTTTTTTGAGAACCAAAATTTTGAGAATTTGTTCATATAAAACTCATCTAATAAGTACCTTTCGCTTAACTACCTTCCCCGCTTAATTGCCTTTTATTTTGTATACTATTTAAATTTACCTGAAAAAAATTCTTTTAAGTACACATTTTAAATCAGCAGAAAACTAAGTGGGTAGCTGTCACTTTCAAAATTTAAACTGTCAAAGTAATTTTATTTCGTTGTTAAGGTAAAATGCCTGAAAAACTGACTTCACTTTCAATTAAACAAAAAACTACAAATCCTGGTTAAAAAACAAAACAAAATCAAGAAAGGAAATTCCTAAACAATTAAAATGCGATGTTTCTACAATAAATCGAGTAGCATAAAACAAAACAAAGCTGGAAGAAGCTGCGCAAACAAACCAAAACAATAAACGAAAACGATTAAAATCAGATTAAGCAACGCAACACAAACCAAAATAACTGATTAGGTACTAATCAGTTGAGGTACCTAATGTATTTTCTTTTTTTTAAATAACATTTAATGTTTTTTTACTGCAAATTTTGTTTGTATTTCTGTAAATATAGAGATTAGTGCTTATATGCACTTAAGCAGGTTTTTTATAACTGCCTAACCCGCATAAGTACCTCTCAAAACGAGGCATTTATGGTGAGGCACTTATCCGGGTTTTACTGTAAACCATTTTGAAGTGTTTGATGAACTTTTTTTTCTTTCAATTTGTTCCAAGAGCAATACAAATCAATAAATATCAATATTCAATAAAACCTTATCAAACATGTAATAATTAAAGAAGATGTTTCCTTTTCAATGTTTCCTTTTTACAGTCAGAATACGATTACCTATATGCTTCTACACACATTGTAAGTGTAACTGCTTTTATTCTTCCTTTGCTGCGATAAGTCCATGAAAGTTTCGAACCATCTTAACTGCACTTTCTACTGTATCATTCACAACTCTTAGTTGTATGAACTATTTACTTCCCATTCATGAGGCCACATTTCAAGGAGTGATTAATTTATTATTAAGCGAGAATACAAATTTTTATTATGGACGGTCACGAATTCATCTAGTCTAGAGAATTATCTAGAATAATATTAAAATTTTGTTGAAAATAAATAATAAATGCAGAAGTTTAAAAACAAAGGAACCGTATAATGAAAATCGAATTTCATCCTTTGAAGGAACAAATCGGTTGGCGCTATTTAAACAACTATCTTTCGCGTTAGATTGTTTGCCATCCTTGTTTTTGTTTTGACGTCAACAATATTATCATCGAAAATGGAGAATTACCGCTTTTTCGGTATAAATGCTTCGGCAACATTTATTTAAGACTGTACTTGAAAATTGAAAAATCTATACGTTCGTAGTGTTGATAGGACGAATATACAGCCAAATTACATTGAAGCCATGGTCTAATGTAAGTCTTAGCAAAGAAACATTTTCAAGACCTCGTCTTTCTTGTTTGTTTAATTTAAGCTGGGACAGCGGTAAGTATATTCGACACCAAAAAATATCCGTTTCAAATCTCTGTTCCAAAAGCACATACATCCGATTTTAGATTTATTGTGTCACAGCACATTATGTGTACATACTTTCATTTAATGCTCGAAAAACAGCTGCAGATTGTTGTTTTCCTGAAGAATTTTCAAGCTTAGGCACAGAAAGAAGTTGTTTCTTACTATCAAACGTTAAAACAACAGGAAGTCCTCCTTCTTTGGAACTTCTTACGGTAAGTCCATGTAGTAATTTTACATTGCAATGCACATTCCAACATAATTTTGAAAATCTGTTTTTATAGATCCAGCTCTTTTTTTTTTCATCGCGTCCGAACACGTTGAATTGAGGATTTTATTGATAGCAAAATGGTGCAATTTTAGTTCGAGTGTTTCTACTGTAGCCTGAAGAATATTGTTTATATTCTTCAGTCTACAGTGTTGAATCTCCAATGCTTAATTGACATCTATCTACAGCAGCTACTAACTTAGCAGCCAAAAATTCTTTTCTTCCTCGTTTTTTTTTCAAGCTTTAAGAATATTATAAAATAAAACTTTTAAGACTTGCTGTTTTAAAGGAAGTTAAGCCCGTGTTATTTGGTGGTTTATATTTTCCACTTGAAAAATAGATTTAGAACTTCCTAATGACATCTTCAAAAAATAAAATAAACTATATATAAATTGCATAGCATACTTTTATTGATAGTCGGATCTAGTAAATGAAGTTTAAATGACACCAAATTTGTTTTGCAACGGTTTTAAGCTATAACAAACAAAAATTAAGCCGTATGCGTAAAAAATCAACAAATTTTGAAAAATAAGGGACACCCTAATACATATGAGTGAAATACGTTCTTTCTAAACAATAAATAGATAAGATATCTTACAAAAGCAAAAGAACAGATGGAGTAATTAAAATCACTTAGCCGGGTAGTCGAAAAAATTGATTTGGCTGTTTGTTTGATTGGTTTTACTTTCGGGGATCATCTTAGAAACAAAGGTCTGATTTTATTTATTTTTTTTTTGAAAGGTTATGCTTTAGGGAAACATAAGCTGAAAAAAGTTTTGAAGTGGTCCAAGTTTGAATGCAGTATTTATTGGGATAGAATGTGGTATAAATGTTGAGTCAAGATAATAGTATTGGAGGGAGGGTATATTTCCCCCTCGTTCAGGCGGGAGGGCCAATTAAAAAAAATAACTTTAAATAGGAAATAATATAAATTGCAACAAATCTCTTTCTTTCATAAAAAGTAGCACAAACAGAGAAAGACGGAAACAAAACAAAATATCTGATTTTCAATACAACGGGAACCCCATAAATCCGAATCAGCAAACTCCGATTTATACTCAAAATCAACTCCTCTACAATACTGCATTCAAACTTAAACCACTTCAAAACTTTTTTCAGATTTATATGACTCCCCATTGCCTGTACTATTTAGAGAAGAGCTTAATATTTTTAAAAGGCATAGGGTAAAAAAAAAGGGGCTACAAAATTTTTTTCGATTTTCAAACGATTTTTTGTGGATTGCTTTATCACCCAGTCAATAAAGCCATAAAAACAACCCAATTAGGATATAATCGCCGAAAAGCTGGATTTTGCTATATAGCCTCCTCTTGGCGTTCTTAAGAAACTGTCAAATTCCTCATCGATATGACCGCCGCTAACAATTTTGCGGGGGGTTGTAGGTTCCCCAAAATGCTTTTTCAGGAATACCTAACTCTCAAATGGTAAGTTGTACAAAAAAAAAGTGAAAAACTAATGTGTAGCTTGAAAAATTTTCTACAAAAAAGATTAACACACTTTTTTTCATAAAAGTAACCGTTTTCGAAATAGACCAATCGGAATAGTTAAGGGTTTTACTTTTCTATATATAGTTGGGCGACTTAGTTAAAAAATTGTGCATTTTGTGATAAAAGCATCAATTTTTATTTTGTTTTTGATACGTTGTAATGAACATGATTTAAACCCGCCATTGGTGACGCGAATTTGACTTACATCAATGGTGACGCCGGTCTCACGCACCGGGTTTTTCAATTGAAGATTTTTCAAAACGTGTTACTAATAGTTCGTGTTTTTTCTTAAATATGTGATCCTTGGCAATAAAACAAAGATATTTAATTAACATAAGCTCTTTTATTTCAATTTAAAAATTCACAAAATTTAAAATACCAAGTTTTTTAATAGTGCATTTTTTTAAATTTAAGTAATAAATAAAAAATAACATATTTACTAATGAAAATCACGTTTTTTGCTCTCTCGACATTAGGAACTTTAATAAAATAAACAAAAATTGGTATCCATCCAAACAAAAAATTAAAAAAAAATACATCTAGAAAAACTAAATTTCTTCAACCAAGCTGCTGCAATACGGCACCACGTGTTCAAGACACAAATAATTTCGGGATTTTTGGCAAAAGTATTTCGTTTTCCTATTTTTTTTCCCATCCGCACTCATAGCACCGGCCATTTCTTGAAGGACCCGATGTCCCAGGTCCACCAACTTCATGTAAAATCTCAGATTATTTGGCTTACATCAATGTAACGCACGGTCTCACAGACCGGGGTAGTAAATATAATACACAACGTGTGCTCAATTCGAAGTTTCGACGTCAACTGATGGTGGGGGACGTGCAATGCGGCAGCTACTCGAAACGGCAACAAAAACAGTAACGGACAATAAAGTTATTCACATTTTTTAGTACACCCGGTCTCACAGACAAGTACGTCACCATTGGCGGGTTAAGATATATCGGCACACTCTATGTGCCCACCCCTTTAGGTGGGAGGATCAAATTTAAAAAAAAAAATAGAAAATTAATATAAAAACACGAAGGCAGCACTTACAATGTCATGTTATACATTTTTTTTTAATCTAGAGACCCATCCATTAACTCTATTTTTAAATTGAATTGTTTTAGTTAATAGTATTGGAAAAAATTCTTTTCAAACTCAAAATTTTGAAGAAAAAAAAAAATGGACTGACTTCTTCAAATCAAATCTCTTTACCACAGCAACTTTATACAGTTGAATTTTTGGGACAATGTGAACAAATATTTTAAGATTTTTTCCCGTTTAAGTTGAAGGCGGGAATTTGCGAAGTTTTTTTTTTTTTTGTAACTCAATTTAAAGTTGAAAGTGTGTCTAAAGTGGTGTTTCAAAAAACATTAAATTAAAAGGTTTTAAAATAAAAAAATTATAGATATGTATGTAGGTAATAGGTATGTATGTTCATTTAATTTTTGCTCAAATCACGAGTGCTTCAAAAGTTCAAATCAGCAAAGTCTGCACATCGACGAGTACATCACTTCGTAAGTCGAAAAATTCAATAAAAATATTTTATACGCAAAATACTCAGAAAAAACAGAGACACCTTCTATGGCAATTTCAGTCTGACAAAGTTGTCTTTAACATTTTACAGAAAAAGGCATGAGTTCAAAGCCTTTTACTATATGGATCGCCATACAAAACTTGGCAGCCTACATATATAATGATTTCTGAAAAACATGAGGTTCTAGTAGTGTCCGTGAAGTTAGCATATCAAGTGTTAGCATATCAATTTTTTTTTGGAGTTCTCATCGCATGCAACATAGTTCTATAGTTCCTCATACTTTTCCGAAATAGTTCTGTTCAATTTCACCGTAAAAACGGATTTCAAAAAATGAGATGCTAACTTCCCGTAGCATATCAATTATTGAAATGTCAAATGAAAATATTTTTTTTAGATGTAAGAAACATTCCTTAAGAGTTCCTCATACCTTAAAATAATTGTTCCGTTATATTCAGACCTAGAAAAAAATAAAACTAAAAAAATTATTCTAATAAAAAAACTAAAAATGGTATGGAAAAATCAACTGAATTTCACAAATAAAAGAAAATTCAATATCATCAATGATCTAAATGCATAGACTTTATGCATATACAATATAATCCAGTAAATTTTTATTTCTAATACTTTTCTAACGTACATATATTACGATTTTTTTAAATTGTTATAATATGTAATTTTCACAATTATTGCCAACGACCTTGATATGCTGGCATTTTTTTACGAGTTCCAACTCAATTATCATTTTATTCAGATAGATCTAACGTGTTTACAATATAAACCGAAGCGTTCCCGTTTCTAACATTTTTCTAACAAAAGTTATGATTTTTTTTAAATTAAGGCGATTTGCCATGAATTTTGGAAGTAGACCTTGATTTGACCTTGATATGCTGGCATTTTTTTACGAGTTCCAACGCAATTATCATTTTATTCAGATAGATCTAACGTGTTTACAATATAAACCGAAGAGTTCCCGTTTCTAACATTTTTCTAACAAAAGCTATGATTTTTTTAAAATTAAGGCGATTTGCCATGAATTTTGGAAGTAGACCTTGATTTGACCTTGATATGCTGGCATTTTTTTACGAGTTCCAACTCAATTATCATTTTATTCAGATAGATCTAATGTGTTTACAATATAAACCGAAGAGTTCCCGTTTCTAACATTTTTCTAACAAAAGTTATGATTTTTTAAAAATTAAGGCGAATTGCCATGAATTTTGGAAGTAGACCTTGATTTGACCTTGATATGCTGGCATTTTTTTACGAGTTCCAACTCAATTATCATTTTATTCAGATAGATCTAACGTGTTTACAATATAAACCGAAGCGTTCCCGTTTCTAACATTTTTCTAACAAAAGTTATGATTTTTTTTAAATTAAGGCGAATTGCCATGAATTTTGGAAGTAGACCTTGATTTGACCTTGATATGCTGGCATTTTTTTACGAGTTCCAACTCAATTATCATTTTATTCAGATAGATCTAACGTGTTTACAATATAAACCGAAGCGTTCCCGTTTCTAACATTTTTCTAACAAAAGTTATGATTTTTTTTAAATTAAGGCGATTTGCCATGAATTTTGGAAGTAGACCTTGATTTGACCTTGATATGCTGGCATTTTTTTACGAGTTCCAACGCAATTATCATTTTATTCAGATAGATCTAACGTGTTTACAATATAAACCGAAGAGTTCCCGTTTCTAACATTTTTCTAACAAAAGCTATGATTTTTTTAAAATTAAGGCGATTTGCCATGAATTTTGGAAGTAGACCTTGATTTGACCTTGATATGCTGGCATTTTTTTACGAGTTCCAACTCAATTATCATTTTATTCAGATAGATCTAACGTGTTTACAATATAAACCGAAGCGTTCCCGTTTCTAACATTTTTCTAACAAAAGTTATGATTTTTTTTAAATTAAGGCGATTTGCCATGAATTTTGGAAGTAGACCTTGATTTGACCTTGATATGCTGGCATTTTTTTACGAGTTCCAACTCAATTATCATTTTATTCAGATAGATCTAACGTGTTTACAATATAAACCGAAGAGTTCCCGTTTCTAACATTTTTCTAACAAAAGCTATGATTTTTTTAAAATTAAGGCGATTTGCCATGAATTTTGGAAGTAGACCTTGATTTGACCTTGATATGCTGGCATTTTTTTACGAGTTCCAACTCAATTATCATTTTATTCAGATAGATCTAATGTGTTTACAATATAAACCGAAGAGTTCCCGTTTCTAACATTTTTCTAACAAAAGTTATGATTTTTTAAAAATTAAGGCGATTTGCCATGAATTTTGGAAGTAGACCTTGATTTGACCTTGATATGCTGGCATTTTTTTACGAGTTCCAACGCAATTATCATTTTATTCAGATAGATCTAACGTGTTTACAATATAAACCGAAGAGTTCCCGTTTCTAACATTTTTCTAACAAAAGCTATGATTTTTTTAAAATTAAGGCGATTTGCCATGAATTTTGGAAGTAGACCTTGATTTGACCTTGATATGCTGGCATTTTTTTACGAGTTCCAACTCAATTATCATTTTATTCAGATAGATCTAATGTGTTTACAATATAAACCGAAGAGTTCCCGTTTCTAACATTTTTCTAACAAAAGTTATGATTTTTTAAAAATTAAGGCGAATTGCCATGAATTTTGGAAGTAGACCTTGATTTGACCTTGATATGCTGGCATTTTTTTACGAGTTCCAACTCAATTATCATTTTATTCAGATAGATCTAACGTGTTTACAATATAAACCGAAGCGTTCCCGTTTCTAACATTTTTCTAACAAAAGTTATGATTTTTTTTAAATTAAGGCGATTTGCCATGAATTTTGGAAGTAGACCTTGATTTGACCTTGATATGCTGGCATTTTTTTACGAGTTCCAACGCAATTATCATTTTATTCAGATAGATCTAACGTGTTTACAATATAAACCGAAGAGTTCCCGTTTCTAACATTTTTCTAACAAAAGCTATGATTTTTTTAAAATTAAGGCGATTTGCCATGAATTTTGGAAGTAGACCTTGATTTGACCTTGATATGCTGGCATTTTTTTACGAGTTCCAACTCAATTATCATTTTATTCAGATAGATCTAATGTGTTTACAATATAAACCGAAGAGTTCCCGTTTCTAACATTTTTCTAACAAAAGTTATGATTTTTTAAAAATTAAGGCGAATTGCCATGAATTTTGGAAGTAGACCTTGATTTGACCTTGATATGCTGGCATTTTTTTACGAGTTCCAACTCAATTATCATTTTATTCAGATAGATCTAACGTGTTTACAATATAAACCGAAGCGTTCCCGTTTCTAACATTTTTCTAACAAAAGTTATGATTTTTTTAAAATGTTAGAAACGGGAACTCTTCGGTTTATATTGTAAACACGTTAGATCTATCTGAATAAAATGATAATTGAGTTGGAACTCGTAAAAAAATGCCAGCATATCAAGGTCAAATCAAGGTCTACTTCCAAAATTCATGGCAAATCGCCTTAATTTTAAAAAAATCATAGCTTTTGTTAGAAAAATGTTAGAAACGGGAACTCTTCGGTTTATATTGTAAACACGTTAGATCTATCTGAATAAAATGATAATTGCGTTGGAACTCGTAAAAAAATGCCAGCATATCAAGGTCAAATCAAGGTCTACTTCCAAAATTCATGGCAAATCGCCTTAATTTAAAAAAAATCATAACTTTTGTTAGAAAAATGTTAGAAACGGGAACGCTTCGGTTTATATTGTAAACACGTTAGATCTATCTGAATAAAATGATAATTGAGTTGGAACTCGTAAAAAAATGCCAGCATATCAAGGTCGTTGGCAATAATTGTGAAAATTACATATTATAACAATTTAAAAAAATCGTAATATATGTACGTTAGAAAAGTATTAGAAATAAAAATTTACTGGATTATATTGTATATGCATAAAGTCTATGCATTTAGATCATTGATGATATTGAATTTTCTTTTATTTGTGAAATTCAGTTGATTTTTCCATACCATTTTTAGTTTTTTTATTAGAATAATTTTTTTAGTTTTATTTTTTTCTAGGTCTGAATATAACGGAACAATTATTTTAAGGTATGAGGAACTCTTAAGGAATGTTTCTTACATCTAAAAAAAATATTTTCATTTGACATTTCAATAATTGATATGCTACGGAAAGTTAGCATCTCATTTTTTGAAATCCGTTTTTACGGTGAAATTGAACAGAACTATTTCGGAAAAGTATGAGGAACTATAGAACTATGTTGCATGCGATGAGAACTCCAAAAAAAAATTGATATGCTAACACTTGATATGCTGACACTTGATATGCTAACTTCAAGGACACGTTCTAGTACACTTTAAACGTCAATATATTCTGAATTCACAAAAATTAAAAATTATATATTGCATATTATAATTATAGTTATGCATATTCGAATTTTTGATTAGTTTGTAACCCATAAATTGGTAAACCAACTTTTTTTTACTTATTACTCGCAAATTTGCGAGTTTAAAAAGATAAATTTAGATTTGATACAAGATATGAATCTCACCAAAAGATTCAGGTGATGAACTTTAATGGCCAAACCACAACCACGCTTCGGACGCTTTTGACAGGCTTTTCATCGACTTAACGATATTTTACGATATCATGTGTCATAAAGCGCGACCTTAGGAATTTGCAAAACGTAATGTAGCTTCAAACCTCGGGCGTTGAGATATAAGAGAATAAAAGTTCTGTTTCCTTAAAATATCACTGCACAGATTCTTCACAGATAATAGGGAACCAAAAATGTCCCTGTTTTTATGGTTTCAATAAGGTACTAACAACAATTGAAATAAGTAGCTTTGCTAATTAAAGTATTTTTTTTTTCATGTTTTGGGAGTGATTTCAATTAATAACCCCGAATGTTATTGGATTTTATATTAAACTGAATTTAATAAAATGAATTAAAATTGAATTAAATGTACATTTATTGAAAGATTAATTATAGATTATATATGATTAATGATACATTTATTGTTAATTTAGTTATATGCAAATCCACTATTATATGGTTTTCACAAAATCTTGGATTTCGGCAACAAGATCACGAAATCCGTTCACACCACACATAAACTAGATTTTGTTTGACATTTCGAACAAATTTCATTATTGAAAAAAACTATCGAAAAATATATGCATAATAGTTAGGTAAAAGTCCCATAACAATTTAATTTTGTTTTCTTTCTTTTCCTATTGAAAAATTCACAAAACGGAATGAAATGCCACTGCCTGTGAACACTTCACTCAAAACTGTAATACGAAGAGAAAAAAACAACAATCCCAGTGACAACGTTGTTATATACCTATATCTATTTTTTCTATTTGTTTGTTTTATTTGTATATGTACTCGTATCTGTGTCTTTACACTACTGGTGCCATTTTGCAAATTAAAACAGTCATCTACCCCTAAAAGTCGGATCTTGTGTTGTTTTTTCCTAACACACAAAATAAGACCAGTGAGAATACGGCATTACAGGTACAAAAAGCAGAGAAAATTCACTCTCCGGAACCAGACAAAAATTGTCTAAATCAAACAAGTCCAACTAAACAAGGGTAGGTACTTCCAAATTCCAAAACAGCTCTTGAGCATCAAAACAATTGTTTGTAGGTATTTTAGAATGAAATAAATAAAACACAGACAGGTTTCAGTTTAAATTTGATTTATTTGAATGTTTTTTATTTTATTCAATAAATAAAATCGTATCTACATAGGTTTATGTATCTACAGGAATAATAAAATAAACAAATTAATTTCCAAGAATCCATAATACAATCCTGTATGTTGAACCACAACTTAACAAACCACACGTACAAACATACAAACATTAATTTTTAATACAGCAATTGTTGCATCGGTCGTCGCGCTCAGGCTTACGATATTTACGATCTAAAGCGAACGCGAAGCGTGAGTTAACATTTCAGATTGCTTCATAAGAGCCCATTGTTTCTATTCAATATGTCAAAGCCAGAGCGACCTGACGCGTGGTTGTGGTTTGGCTATAAAAGATTCGAGCTGAAAAAGATGCGCGTTTTCTGGAGACAGGAGAATCGTCCGAATCCTGAAGTTGAAAGTATGGAAGATTGATTTCGTACGACGCGATGGAAATCAATTTCTGTACTTCTATATCATGAATCTTGGAGAGAGATTTACTTATGAATGAAAATATGTATATTAGAATGTCGGAGTTTTTCAAGCGTGCTTCATCGAAACTGATAAAACAGCTGATAAATTTATTAAAACTGTTGAGTTTTGTCAAACATTTTTTGCTGCATCCATCTGTTACTCTCGTCGAGTTGAAAACTTGGAAGATATATTTACTCCGTATAGAGATGATTTCAAGCCTAAAAATTCAATTAAAACGTTAGATTGTCCAGAAGAAAATTTTACGAACATCAATAAGTTGCTAAGTATATTCACTAAACTGTCGGTATCAATGTCTGCTTCCGAAAGAATGTATTCCAGTTTAAAAAGATAAAAACGAATCAAAGGGACAGGACAAAATAAGAATTGAGTTCCCTCCTGATCATCTTACTTAAATGGCGAAATAGAAAACATAAGTTTGGTCTTTTTTTGTTGTTATGTTAGAACCTCTTGTGGTTTGGCAGCTTTGAAAATGCATCGTGACATCGAAATCGCAGCGGAAGAAGTTTTATATAAATTAACCAAAATACTATTTTGATTCATTCAAAAAACCAAAAACATTCAACATTTTGGGAAGGACGAAAATTTACTTTATTAGTTTTAAGCTAGAATTTTAATTAAAAAAATGATTGAAGAACTGTGTATAAGATATGGGGCGTTCTTCTTAATTGAGCAAAAGTTTAAAGGAACTATCAATATGCCCCAATGTCTCTATACCGAGCGAGGAACTATACTAGCTGAAGGAAGAAAGGGAAAGAAGCAAGTCTTTCGTTCGAAGTGCTTTCAGCTACAAAAAAAAAAGTTACGGCTGCATCACTCAAACATCGTCGATTCAGTGCTGATATACCGAGGCATGTGTCACAATAGGAATCTACAAACGTCTCTTAAATAAGGAGTGATGTCTCCGAAACAACTTAAATTATTCTCTTGCAAAAAAAAAAAAAAAATTACATCCGGTTAGATATGTGATTTCGCAATTTCGTTAACAAGATTACATTTTCTATGAGATAGATAGAAGCACATGTAGGTATTACATTTTATATCGTATATGCGGATTGTATATATGGATGTTATTCCTTTGGTACAACACAATGTGATTTAAATGTATGTATTTAATGGGGTTTTGTGACAAAGTGTAATTCAGTTGAAACAATTTGGAGACACAAAACACGTGTTAAGTTTTACCGACCGATTTGTGGTTGATCCTCGCACTCGCATGCTTCCCCATCCTTTTTATATGTTTTTATTACATTGAGTTAGCTTTATTCTTTATATACGTACGTCGTACATATGTACATATGTATGTATATTGCGAAACGTGTAATTTATTTTTATTGATGTTAGGCAGAGTCATTAAACTCAATCACCCGTAAGCTAATAAATTGCTTGTACAAATTTAAAAAAGATTTATATGTAGGTAACATTCTTTTTTGAAAAAAATAATTTTGAAGTTAATATATCTACAGAGGTGGAGAATGCAATAATTGCAAATACATATTTAAATTGATTATTTCACACATTTTTTACACCAGCATTCTGGGATAGCAAGGATCTACAAAGTTTACAGATTTCACTCATAGAGTATTTGAAAATAACTTGTGTTAGCGCGATAAAATAAAAACGTGACTAATCTTGGTGATTTCTAATTTGTATCCTATAGTTGCATAAAAATTTCTGAAGCTGTCTTAAAAACCATTCTACAGTCTGAAATTACAATATATAGATATTTTTAATGCCAGTTGGCGGTTAAATTAATGTTGTTCAGTTCAGTTTATTTAATCAATTTTCAAATATTTGCTCAAATTGATTAACAAGTCTCTCAACTTATTGAACTATTTATATAAGCAAGTTATTTGCAGTGCTGAGTGCGGAGTGCAGAGTGCAGAGTGCAGAGTGCAGAGTGCAGAGTGCAGAGTGCAGAGTGCAGAGTGCAGAGTGCAGAGTGCAGAGTGCAGAGTGCAGAGTGCAGAGTGCAGAGTGCAGAGTGCAGAGTGCAGAGTGCAGAGTGCAGAGTGCAGAGTGCAGAGTGCAGAGTGCAGAGTGCAGAGTGCAGAGTGCAGAGTGCAGAGTGCAGAGTGCAGAGTGCAGAGTGCAGAGTGCAGAGTGCAGAGTGCAGAGTGCAGAGTGCAGAGTGCAGAGTGCAGAGTGCAGAGTGCAGAGTGCAGAGTGCAGAGTGCAGAGTGCAGAGTGCAGAGTGCAGAGTGCAGAGTGCAGAGTGCAGAGTGCAGAGTGCAGAGTGCAGAGTGCAGAGTGCAGAGTGCAGAGTGCAGAGTGCAGAGTGCAGAGTGCAGAGTGCAGAGTGCAGAGTGCAGAGTGCAGAGTGCGGAGTGCGGAGTGCGGAGTGCGGAGTGCGGAGTGCGTTGTGCAGAGTGCGGAGTGAGGAGTATGGACTACGGAGTGTGGAGTGCGGAGTGCAGAATGCAGAGTGCAGAGTGCAGAGTGCAGAGTGCAGAGTGCAGAATGCAGAATGCAGAGTGCAGAGTGCAGAGTGCAGAGTGCAGAGTGCAGAGTGCAGAGTGCAGAGTGCAGAGTGCAGAGTGCAGAGTGCAGAGTGCAGAGTGCAGAGTGCAGAGTGCAGAGTGCAGAGTGCAGAGTGCAGAGTGCAGAGTGCAGAGTGCAGAGTGCAGAGTGCAGAGTGCAGAGTGCAGAGTGCAGAGTGCAGAGTGCAGAGTGCAGAGTGCAGAGTGCAGAGTGCAGAGTGCAGAGTGCAGAGTGCAGAGTGCAGAGTGCAGAGTGCAGAGTGCGGAGTGCGGAGTTCATTTTGGAAAAAATATGAACATTTTGAAGTTACGTTATTTTTTTTAATTTTAAATCTGTTCTTTTGGCCCTCTATTTTACAAAATCTATTTATTCGATAACTGTGGGTGGTCAAAAATGGTCATTTAAGTGGTCATCTTTTACAAAAAAAAAAAAAATCGGACACTTTTTGGGGCCAAGTTAACACAGGTACATATATTTTGGCAAAAAAAAAAACTATTTTTATTGCATAATTAATTGTTTATTAATTTTCAAAACGTTGTTGAAAATCGAGTTCAACTTATCTATAAATTTACTCGCTACACATCCAATTTCAAGTGTTTTCTTTAATGCCTCATAATATTCTGTTCCACCCAACAATCCATTTTTTTTTTTGTCAATTTTCATCCAAAATGAAGACATAATACACTCATGCATAAATAATAATCTTTCAGCTTCAAGTACCCCTATACGAAAAAAAAAATGCTGCCTCTGTCAGGACATTCTACCTACTCTCCTATTTCCTTTTTATACAAAGTGTAACTCAAAGACTAATGATGAGGACATAACCAAAGGCGTTTATTAAGCCATTCTCCGCTTTTTGATTCAAGGGGACGAGAAAATGGGGGCGAATTCTCCACGAAACCCTTAAGGAGTTAGTATAGTATAGTACGATTATATACATACAGACATACAACCATAAAAAGGGAAATGAGCAGCAAATGAAAATATAATAAATTATGTCACACATCCTTTGCTTTAAAGAGTCTGAATGGAGTTTGTATTCTGTAAGTGCGAGTTTAGGTACCTATACTATACATCTGGTAAGGAAAAAGTTTGTATTTTTTTTTTTATACTTGTTGGACGCTATACCATTGCGAAGTCACGAGAGATCTAGGATAACGACTTGATTGATATTCATGGATAATATAAAAAAAAAAAACTTCGAGTCAGTTGAGTGATTTTATTTCCAGACAGCAAAGAAGACTTGTCTATGTTAAAAGTTATCCTTTACAGTTTGGAAACAATGACATTTCAATTTTTTTTTATTTTTATTATTTTGTCTCAAGACTTTTTGTAGCCCCATTTAAGTTAATCTTTGTGGCCAATGATTGTTTAAAACTGTCGATTTTATTGTTATGGTAAAAGCTTTTGACAATCTACACACAAATTTTTAAACCAAAAAAAAGTAAGTAAGCTTAAGTCTTATATCTCGTAACCAACTATGTATAAGATAATTTTTTGTTGGTTTGGATGGATATCGATTAAGTTCTGAATTTTTATAATGGTTAATAGGCATTTTAGGGTTGATTTCCAACATTAAGAAAGACCTTCTGCGTGCTGTGCAACATATATGTCAATATTGTAAAAACACGAGCTAACTGTGTTGGCACTTAATGAAACTAAAGTGGAAGAAAATTCCGATCATCATTTATTTACTTGTACTTGTTTTAGGGTGAGGCTTAGTTTAGCAATATACATATATAAATTTATTTTATCACTCCCTCGTCCATTACATTGAGCAAGCAAAAAAATTGAATTAAATTTTATTGAAATCAACCAACATAAGTACAGGGTTGCAAAAACTTAAGTCACTTCTTAGCTTAAGCTTGGCTTTAATTCACAAGCTAATAGGTGACTTATGAATAAAAAACTAGTAACTCATAAGCTATTTATAAATTTATAAAAAAATTATTTATGGGCTGCATTTACTCCAAAAGGTGTCAAAATAATTGTTTTTTTTTTTTTTGTGAACGATGCCCAATTTCACCACAAGTTAGTATATAAGTTGTTTGATAAGAGAGCAATTTGAAAGGATGGTCAATTTAAAAAATTGTTTTTTGCATAATTCTCATCTGTTTGGTGCTAGTTATAGCTTTCATTGCAAACGATCATTGAAAATTTTAATTGTTAATTTTCAGACGTTTTGAAAGAAAAATCAATAATTATTTTGATGCAAATATAAAGCTTATGGCTTAATACTTTTTTTTATGCAAATCAAATTTTCATTTCGGCCCAATCTTTCACATACAATCACTGAATTCAATTATAAATAGTAAGGTACTTCAATCGTTGAAAAAAAAATTATTTTATGCGGAATCTCGGGCAAAAATTAATTTTTTGTTTTGCTAAATTTAATAATTGAGTCAAAATCAACAATTTGGCATATAAAGAAATAATTATTGCTTTCTAAAGGGTTCAAAATTAATTATTCATATTTTACATGATCGTTTCCAATGAAAGCTATAACTGGCACCATTATTTTTAAATTTTAAAATAAAATAAAAATGAAACAGAAACAGAAAAAAAAAGGAAAAATAAAAAATAAAAAAATAAAAAATAGAAAAAGGGAAAAATAAAATAAGAATAAGAGAAAAGAGGAAAAATAAAATAAATAAAATTAATACAAAAAATAAAGAAAAAAGGAATCGTGGGCGATATTTTTTGCGCTTCAAGAACAAATGGCACCCTAAGACTCAAAATTCCTGAAAATTCTGATTTTTTTAAGGTCAGTTATTCCAAATCAGAAGTCACAAGAATTTTGAGTTAGGTGACTTTCATTCCTGTAACTTCGAATTTTGCAATAAACTGACCTTAAAAAGCTTTTTTAAGGTCAGTTTATTGCAAAATCAGAAGTTGCCGGAATTTTGAGTTAAGTCACTTTCATTCTAAGGGTGCGAAATATATGATTTTGTGGCTGAACCTGGATTCGATCCAGAGCCAGAATTTGAGGAGTATGAGCCAAAATACTTTTTAAGCCTATTCAATTTTCGCCAATTTCTTTCAAGCTAAAAAAAACTTTAAATCCACCTGCTCATGCGCTCATTTAGCAAGTTAGCAAGCTACCTCTCTTGAAAAGTTAAATTCTGTTTCCAAATCACCTGCCTCGATTTCGTTGCCAAAAATATCGATTCCAATGTTTTCGTGTGATGACTATAAAGATTGATCAATTTTCAAGGACATGTTTACGGGTTCGGTGGATTCTAATATCTCGTTAACATCAACAGACAAGTTTTACCTGCTTAAATCGTTTTTAAGTGGAAACGCGAGCAAGCTCTTGAATGGTATCGCAATTTCGGAAGATAACTATTTTGAAGCGTGGGAAAAATTGGAACAACGGTTTTTTTTTTATTCAAACCTTTCTATCGTTTCCTTCGATTAACTCGTCAAATGTAAATTTTCTTCGGAAACTAACTGACGCGTGCCAAAGATGTTATTCGCGCATTGAATGCAATTAATTCAAATGAGAGAGATCCTTCGCTTATATACATTTGCTTGTTGCTAAACTTGACCAAGAGTAAAAGCAGTCCTGGGCTGAGGAAATAGGTTCAAAATCGGATTCCACTATTAGCGAATTTTAGGATTTTCTATAAAATCGATGTCTTTGTTTAGAATCAGTTTCGTCTTCTTCGCGTTCGATACAAAGGGCTAAGGTTCAGCCTGTAATTCGTTCTCATCAAGTGGAGTCTAAAAAACAATTGGAATGTCCTTGTAGCAAGGAAGAGCACCAGCTCACGAACTACAGACAAATTTCTTTCTCTTACTGTCGATTGTCGCCATAGTTTTCTCAAGGAGCAATCTCTGAGCTTCAATTGTCTTCGAGAGGGTCATTCCTCTCATAGATGCAAATGACTTTAGATTTAGATTTATTTATTTGTAATTCTTTACTCAGTAAGATACAATATCTTATAAATAAGAGCAAACATAAGTACCTTAATACTATAGGTGTATTCAATATGTAATTGCATAAGAATTGCATAAGTAGATTTATAAAAAAAAATCTGATTGCATAAGAATTGCATAAGTAGATTTATAAAAAAAAATCTGACAGGCGCTGTAGAAAATGTCACTCTCGGCATAATTCCATTGTTTACTTACCATCGTCGTCGTCAAACTCTACGGATCAGGTTCATTTTAACACCTCTAATAATTTACCGTCTACTTCAAATCAACTAAAAGCAACAAATTTACCCTTTCGCTTTGCTCTTCTATGAACGCATGAAGCTAACTCGTCGTTTTCAAGTCATTTTTCTCAAACATATATTATCTACTGTCATCGGACGTATTCAAAATAACCAATGGTAGATCCAAAGCATTCGTTTGTTGCTTGGTTCAGGAATCATGATCCCAGGTTTCCTTTATTACCGAACAAACTGTTCAGAAGTTAGGTTTAGTTAAAGGAAGAAGGCACGTATACCGGTGTTAGGTGTTGGATCCGCTGCAGCAGGCGTCACAAATAAAATTGTTACACTTCAACTTTTCTCTCGTTTTTCAGAAGCTTCGATAGAGATAAAATGTTATATTATTTCAAAATTGACGTCCGTTGTACCTGCTTCTGAAATATCAATTCCTGATCAGAAATTTTTTGATTCGTATTCGTTAGCAGACCCTTACTTCAATGTGCCAGGCCACATTGACGTTTTCGTCAGTGACAATGTTTTTAGCATTTTCAATAGATCAGCTGTGCAAGGATAAATCTTGATTCCAACAATATTTGGTAGGGTGATTTGTGGAAGCATGGATTCGGTTACGTGTCGTTCAGATGGATATTAAACAAAACAGCCTTAAATATTCAGATCCCAGAAATTAAAAAAAAAAGCTGGACAAGCCCATAGAATTTTTCAATCAAACAGAGATCAAAAAATCAAACGAATTATCAAACAAAAATTTAAATAGCTGTTTTTGAATAAGAAAATTAAAGAATCAAACAAAAAATATCGGAGTTTCAATTTATGCCATAGCTTTTGGTATTTCGTATTGATATTTAAGTGAACTCGCCCTGCTTTCAAATTTGTTTTAATTCCTTATTCAAACCTGAGCAACAAAGTACTATATTTTCAAAGCGATCGTTACCTATAGCAGTGGAATTTTCGCAAGCCAGCTGCTCAAGACTATTCTGACTCTATAAAAAGCTGTGGTTATCGCGTAAACTTGTCGCTTATTCTTTTGTCGCTTTATGTTGCATTTTTCTTTTAAGGATTCGCGCGATTAAAGCACACAAAAAACTGCCACACTTAAATTTCTCTAAAGCCCTAAATCTAGACCATAAATAATTAATAAAATACAAAAATAAGAACTATCCAGACTGAAATTTAAGTATACAAAAGTTTACTTACCTACTTAAAAACTTCAAGTAGAAAATGTGCATTTTTATAAGAAAGCATTTTTTTAGCTTCGATAAAACATATGTAATAATAAATTATAAAAAAAAATAAAAAAACAAAAATCGTGACAGCACCAACTTATTGACGCATTGACTTTCATAATAATATTGTTTGTACAAATATTGCGGTACGTTTAACTCATTTGTATTTTATTTTTACTAACAAAACAATATCGCTGTCAATTCAATAACTTTTGAATAATGGTGTTTGGGAAAATGGTTGATGATTATACATATTATACCAACAAATGTCTCATTGACATGAGTTTAATTAAATGTTTGTTCAAGTGTGTAGAATCAGATGTCATTGGAATAATAATAAATGTAGGTATTAACAGAAAAAACTATAGAACAAAAGTATATAGAACAAAAATTCTTAATTTAATTTTAAGTCTATTGAAAATTATTACAACACATTTTTTTTTTTTTGTTTTTCTTAAGAATGATTTATTAGAGGTTTATAGTAAAGGCTTGATTAAAAAAAACTAACAAATAGGTTTTTTAACGAAAATTATTAAGCAGTTAGCTGTTCAGTTTAAATTGACAAATGAACTTTCATTGTTTTCGTATTTACTCCATTTTAACATCATTTGATATTCGATCAACAAAAAAGAGAAAGAAAACAAATAATTTTTTTTTTGTTTTAATAAGCATGACATCACTTCTAAATACATAAATACATGTCTTAAATAAAACAAACGCTATAGTCTTGTTTTTCTTTCCGTATAGTCTCAGCTGTATTTAATTCAGTCAGGAATTTAAAGCTTGAGTCTAATTCTCGTATCCGGGGAGAAGCTCTTATAAGGATGCATGTAGATTTAAGAGTAAAAATGCTACTCAGGCGCTTGTTGAACTATTTTAGAGACCTGTCAACGAATTAGAGACGACGCATGATCTACAAATTACACATAGTTTAACCCTACCATATTTGGTTAATTCGTTAACATTACATTTTACATTTTCTCTGAAATACAGTTTTTTTTATTGAAAATTGCATTTTGACTTTTTTCATGGATATCTCAGAAAAAAATGATCATGCAGTAAAAAGGAGATTTTTAGAAACTTGAATAAATCCTCTATTAGAGCCTTTTAGAGATTTATATCTTAATATTGGTTATAGCAAAGTACAAAATAAATAACTTCCGGCTTTTTTTTGATAATTTACGTACCACAATCGTTGTAAAAAACCTACTCTCGTTGTAAAAAACCTACTCATTCTAGATGAGCTTAAACAATAATTGGAAATTCTCCTCTAGTAAATCACATAAAAATTCCCTGATCAACAACAAACGGGTTATAGGCTATAGCTCTAATTACAGTGGACCCACAGACGGAAACAATATTTTCCCTTTAAAGTAAAACAGAAGATTGTGATTAATAATCATGTAAAATTGGGATGGAAAAAAAATTTGTCGCGTTTGTTTTTATTTTTAAATACAAATTTTATTTCTTCATGACTAAACTAAAACTGTCGTAAATTTGTTGTAAAATTTACGACAATTTTACGACAAATTTAAGGCACATTTCTGAAAAATTTGCGGAAAATGTCTGACAAATTTAATGCCAATTTCCGACAAATTTACGGAAAATTTACGACAAATCTACTGCAAATTACGACGAATCTACTGCAAATTTACGACAAACTACTGCAAATTTACGACAAATTACTGCAATTTTACGACAGATTACTACTAATTTACGACAAATTACTGCAAATTTACGACAAACTACTGCAAATTTACGACAAATTACTGCAAATTTACGACAAATTACTACAAATCTACGAAAAATTTACGGTAATTTTAATGCAAATTTACGGTAATTTTAATGCAAATTTACGGTAATTTTAATGCAAATTTACGGTAATTTTAATGCAAATTCACGGCAAATCTACGACAAATTCACGGCAAATTTACGACAAATTCACGACAAATAATATCAAATTATTAATTTTTTTTATTATTTGGCGGACACAAAATAGAAATTATTGCCCCAGCTACAATAATTCATTGACATTATTATTAGGAGTGTTCCTTTACTTTGAGACTCAGTGCATTTGTGTGAATTTGTACACAAATTCTGTCAAAGTTTATATTTTAATATAAATTATTTACCGAATTCTTTTTTTCGTGCATCGTTGTTGCAGTTGTGGTCTCTGTTAATTAAAAAATAAAATAACTCCTCAAATAGGGGAGAACTAACTCCCCAAAGTAGGAAATAAGTCCCCAAATAAGAAGGATCAAAGAAGAAACTTAAAATCTTTTGAACCCGGAAAAGCGGTCCACCCAAGGAAGTCAAAAATCATTGAAAAATAAAAAATATATCAAACGAGTCAATGAATTTGGGCATCTATTTCGTAGTTGGTGTTTGGGTATTTATTTAATTCTGAAATAACTCCCAAATAAAAAACTGTTTGTTTGGGGGGTTATTTAATTGGGGAGTTATCTAACGGAGCTATACAGTTGTTTTGTTGCAATATTTATATCTTTTTTCTCCCGTGTTTGGTTAATCGTTTTGTTTTGACAGTTCATATTATATTAATTCAATCTTATCTCCCGCGTGTGCCGGTTGCACAATTTCAATAATTAATTTGCTTCTTAGATTTAGTATTAAATAATTGGATTCTTATCAAGTATTCGCCATCCTAATCTTCCTATATAATCAACATAAATTTGGGGTAAATATATTGCAACGAGCTTATCTTTTCTTGAGTCACTGAACATTTCTGTTATTAATGTAGTCACACAGAAAACCAAACCGTTCATCAGGTTTTTTTTTTGTCGTGATTTTTTCAAAAGTTTATAGGCATAACAGCAAATATAACAAATTTAACATTCGAAATGTAAATATCAATTTGTTTCTACAAAATTTCGGTCGGAAGAAGTATTTTCAATCTCGGTCACAAAATGTTTTATTACTACGCCACTGTATAAGAAAGCAAAGAAAAAAACATTTCCTTATATAGAAATATCGATGGAAAATAAAATTACTGTCTCCCCACAATAATAGATTTTTTGCGACTTAAAATGTAATAATACTTTTCGATCGCCATCTGGTTTTATTTAAAAAAAAATAAAGAAAAGAGTCAATTTCATCAAAATGCACACAATAATAAACACATTGAAGAGCGTGTAAAGCGACATGATATCAATTTATGTAATGTCAAGCAGAAGGTGCCCCAGTCCTCACACAGCAAACGAAAAACTTGGATGTCATCCAAAATAAAGAAACTTCTCAGAAAACTTGTCTACCAAAATATCTAACCATGTCGAGTCGCATAAGAAAAAGAATGCAGTATATTATTCTTGGGAAATGGGGCATTGCAGACGACATTATTATACTAAAGTTTTTTTTCTTTTAATTTTATTTTACGAAAAATCGATAAAAGAAGAATTTTCTTGTGTTTGAACTTTTTTAAGTTTGTATATAATGATGTAAGAAAAATATGTGAATTCCAGTTCCAGCAATATGATTAGATTTTAATTTTTAGACAATTTTTTTTGTTTTTTAATAAATTTTTTTTATTTAAAATTCAATTGAAAAACTAGACCTTACAGCCTACGTCAATTGGTAAACAAAATGATAAAAACATCCAGACGAAACGCTTTTGTGTGGACAAAAAAAATGCATAGAGCTATTTTGGATAATAAGTTTGGTGCCGCCGAAGTTGGGCCCTAGAGTTAACTGCGACAATCCCAATAAAATTAGACCTTCTCCTTAAAAAAAATTACGATAAAGAAGGATTTTTAGGAGATCTTTATTTTTATATTTATTTTCGAAAAATGACCCTAAATTTCGACAGGGGCTTTTGATTTTGTGGATTAAAAGGTGCAAAAAAGCATTTTGTATAGAGGAAATGACAAAAATTGTAGATTATGGAATTTTAAACAAAAAAAATTCTCTAACTTTTTTTTTTTTTTGTCACCGCCCTTAAGTGGAAAAAAAGAACATTACAACACAAGATCTAAGCTTGCGAACGTGCGCGTTTTTCTGAACTTTGTCCTTTCAACCCACAAAATAAAAAGCAGTGATTTAAGTTAAGAATACCTATTAGGATGTGCTTATAGCAAAATCGGAACAAAGCTCTCTCCTAAAATTCAGATTTATAGGAATTATTTCGAAGTCAAAGTAAAATTTTACTGCCTTACATCCTTGGATTGAATTAATTTAGTTTTTTTTTTAAGATTTTCTAACGTGCATTAAGCCTACTCCAGTGGAACGGTGGTGTTGTGGGAAATTGTTCATTAAAACACAAAAATATGCTATAAAACTGATGGATTTGAGATATTTATACATAAAACTAAACTTCATCCCATTAAACAACGTTTGTCCTGTTAAAATTTAAAACTACTTTATATGAAATGCTAGGTCGTGTGATCTAGTCGAGCATTTTATTTATTTTGTGTATATAGTTTGAAATCTTATTCAAACAAAAATTAAGTTAATTGGCGAGTAATCAAGGCACCTTCGCTAGTCGAACGTTCGACACAAGTCAATAAACATTTAGGAAATCCAATATATATCGGGATATTATTACGAATAGCGCAATGCGTCGTTCTAATAGTGAGACATCACAATTCGACGATTTTTTTACATTTAAGGCAAACGTGATAAGGTGATCTGCAAACCAGTAATGCAAGTAATAAAAGGTGCATTAGTTAAAAATGTTTTTCAACAACTAGAGATAAAAGAAAATAAACGTTAGTGACACTTGCTTATTTACAAATTTTAAATGAAAGAAAATAACTATTACGTGAGAAAGTAAGTTTGTTTCAATCATGAATTTTTACCAAACATTTACCATACCTTACAATTTCTGTCCAAGAAATGACTTTGGCCAGAAATCTACAATTTTTTGTTCTGTCAAAAAATATCTATTTAAATTAAAATTTAAAAAATGGGAGGGGGGTCTATCTCGCCTCTTTTAGGAGGTAAGGGCAATTTAAGAAAAAAATTACTTAAAATGAAAAAAAAAAATTATAAAATAACAAAGGCAACACTTACAATGAAGTACTATACCGGTTTGAAAGCCAGAAATCTGTTATTGAATCCTAAATTTAGATTAAATTATTTACGTCACCGGTTTTTGAAAAATTCGCATGCAAACTCAAAATTTTGATTAAAAAAAATTTAAAAAAGTTTAAACCAAAATTGTGAAATGAAGTGAATCGAACACAAAAAGCAAATGGTTTTATGTTTTCTAGTTTTTGAAAAAATTGAAAATTACTATTACTACTTTTTTATAAGATTGGTATAGTACTTCATTGTAAGTGTTGCCGTTGTTTTTTAGTATTTTTTTCCTTTTCAAGTTATTTTTCTAAAATTTCTCCTACCTGCTAAACGGGGCGAGATAGACCCCTCCCATAGTAAAAAATGATTGTTATCTATTTTTGGCGCTAAAGTTATCGTACTCGTGCCTCAACTTCAAAAATGATTTTATTGGCATGGTCAATTGTATAAAAAAGCAATACATAATTTTTTTTTATCTCATTGCAATTTGTACGGACTCGGATTGATTTTACGATAATATATTTGGAAATTTTGTAATGCGATTTTTTTTTTTGTGCGACCTTTTCAAATTCCTTAGCGGCAACACTGTCTATATTTAATTTTATTACGTTCCAAAATATATAATAAATTTGGATTGCATTGCAGTAGATTTTCGTTTAGATTTCGCAGTTCGCATTAATCGTGAATAACCGGTTTATTTTGTTTATTTATATGAAATTTAAAATTCTTCAATTAACTTTTGATCAACGTTTTAGTTAATTTGTGAATTACAAGATAATTAAGAATTTTTATTAGAACGGGGTACGTATAAATATTTTAAATATGCTCATCTACATATATACGAGTATATAGGTACATAATTATGTATATATAGCAAAAATATGCATGGAAACCATTGTTTTGGAAACTAACCTCACTGAAGGTTGTATTGTTGATTTTTCTTTCTTTTTTTTAATCTCTCGTTGCCACAGAGATACTTGAGAAAAGTGCTAAATGAATTAAAAAAAAAAAGAAGTAATTCACACCTACGCCTACGCCGCCGCCGGCCAAACTTATCTAAAATATACCTAGGCACCAAATCTTCATGTTTTATTATTTATTATTTTTTTTATTTTTTATTTATTTTTTGTTTGCTTACGTGAAAAATATTCAAGGAACGAACGACCAAGAAATTCAATATTTCCTGTGAGTCTTTTTTTTTTAATCTTCGAATTTTTATACAGATCTTATGCGAAAAAATCATATTTTGCTATTTGATACATTTTTCGCTTCTGCAAATTTCTGAAGATGAAATAGAAAAAAAAAAATAAAAATAAAAAAACATGTTCCTCCTCAAAACGAAGTAGGTATCTATGTGTCTATAAAATATTTATTATGATATCTAATACTCATTGTATGGTATCTTATTTGGGCGATTTTTTTTTTTGGTTTCGTCGTGTTCTCGACCTAGTTTTTTTTCCAGCATATTAATCAGGTGCGGATCTAGGGTGATTACTGATTACTCATGGGAAATTTTTTTTTTTTTGTGAACTAAATTATGAATCTGAACTTATTAGTCAGGTATATTTAACGTCATATTATTCACTTAATTAATCTAAATTAAATATGGGTGTAAATTAATTCGGTTAATTTGGACATCCATCCAAGTTATAAATAAACATTTTTAGTTGATGTTTAAAGTTATCAAACCGAGACAACGGACTCGGTTGTCTAAACCTTGGCTAATTTAACGTTTTATTTAATTAAATAAAGCAAATTTCCAACTATTTCGGACTATCAAGACAAACAGTGTCTTGATAGTCCGAAATAGTTACTATACTATATCGTCAAGATATAATCTAATAAATTAATAAACATCCGGATCTACGATCGAGTGAATAATATGACGGTTAGTCAAGATTTCTATTGGAATTTAATATTGGGGAATTCATTTTTGTTTTTATATCGTAGAAGTACCTACCTTATAAGGAGCTTAAATCCCAGTTTTCGCGAAAAACCAACGTTACTTTAATCCAAGATAACCTTAAATCTAAAAGAGCTTGATGGTCGAAAAAATTGGATTTAAGCTTTCGGATTTCAGCATCATATATTTTACCCTAAAGAACTAAAAACAAAATGTCTTCCCCAATGAAATGTAAAAAAAAAAACTAAATATACTAGACTATTATCCAATATTAGTGTAGAATGAACAAAATATGTGTACAAATTACATACTTCATATAATATTTTATTGAATTTGCATGTGATTGTTTCATTTATTTCTCTCGGAAGTTAAATGCACTTTATATGGAAATACATATAAAAAAGGAATTTAATAAACTTAATAATAAATCCCATTTAGATTTTAATCTTTTATATTTCGTGACTCCGAGGATTAAGGATATTTTTTTTTGTATTCCTTTCAAAGTGAAAGTGAAACCATTATGATTCACTTTTCTTTTTTTTTTTTCATTGAACTGAAATCAGGTTAATTCAATAATAAAATCATAATTTTCATTTACTCGATTTCGTTTTATTTTTATTCTAGCAATGTTTTGTGAAGCAGTTGTAAATTCGGTATTAGAAGCAATACCTACTAATAAACTCTGTTCACTCTCTCTGACAAACAAAAATTTCAATTAGATACTTTTTTTTAGATAAGGTAAATTTTTTTAAAAATTGGATTTAATTTGAAATACGATTATGTGAAACTTGATTATTTGGGTTAAACACATTTTTCTCTTTGATGTAGATTGAGATAGGGGTGATTCCATTACCATGAGTGCAACATTTAGACGGTTTAAGATTTCTTACTGATACAGTAAGAAGTATTTTTTTTAATTTTTAATGAAATTATTCTTTGTAACCCCCACATTTCAATCTGTTCTTTTTTGATCTATAAAAATTTAAATGAAATGTATAAATAGCCACGAGGGAGGTTTAATGTGCTATCTTGGGTGCAACAAAATTAGACCACCTTTCCAGATCAAAGGTTCCTGGTGTAAGATTGTGAAAAATTTAGGTAATATACAGGGGGTGATTTGCAAAAAAAAAACATCAAAGTGATAGAACGTTTATAGGTTGGGTTGAAACAACGAAAAAAATTGTATCAGAGGGGGAGATTTGTTTACTCATAGTTAGGCAACAATTTTCTAAAAAAAAAAAAACACTAAAAAAAACAAAACATTTAGAAAATAATGTTAAAACATTTTTTTTTAAGCCATATCTGTTTTATAATTTTATTTTAAATTAATTTTTATACTAAAAAGGAATAGACCTTTGTATACAAATATTTTGCTTTGGATGTCTACAATGTGATTCCTTTTTTCTCGATTGAAAATCAAGTGAGCCCGCTACCTTATCAGGTAGAGAGCAGCAGTGTTGGTGGTTTTACCAAAATCAGTTTTGCAGGAAAAAATTCATGTTGGAAAAATATTCCATACGGTTTTTTTTATATTTTAACCATAATTTACTATACTTTGATATCTATCTACCTATTTTCTTCCAATTTTGTTTTCTAACCTTACATTTTAACACAAAAAAAAATATTTGGCCACGCGATTTTTTATAATCACAAAACAAATATAACAAACATCTTTAAATGAGAATGAACGCATTTGCTATAACACAAATAAATTAGCAAAGTTTAAAAAAAATATTTGTTTTGTCGATTAAAAGAATCGCACTTGCGATTTCAATCGCGCGACTATTTAGTCGCAAAAATAGAAGATAATATAACAAGACTGTTATTTGAATCATAAGTGCGTTCAGCCTCATTTGTTTTCGCATTTGATCTATTTAATTTTGAATTTTGCGACCAAAAAACACTCAAAAAGAAGAATTTGTTTCATTATTTTAATAGTTGCGGTTTTTAATCACATGAACATATTATGTACCTACATAATATGTGTGAAACAAATTTCAGTTTTTTAAGCGCCACAATTTTTTGGTATCATGAGCGGTAATTATGGTGGTTTTTTTTTAGTCCAGTACAGGAATGGTGGGTTTTTTTTCGAATCCGGTGGGATTTTTTAAATCTCATCTGGCATCACTGGTGAGTAGTATCGGTAGAAATCTGATTCCACCTCAAGGCTTGTCTACAGGGTGATTTGCATAAGGTGTAACAAAAAGCTAGAGCGTGTAGGTTGGACTTAGACAAGAAAAAAATAGTATAGGAGGGTGGGTCTGTTTCCCCCCGTTTTCAAAAAAAGGAAAAAAAATATTAAAAAATAACGGTAATACCTACAGAGTCATGCTATAGCATTTTGAAAAGCCAGAAATCCATTCTTTAACTTTATTTTTAAATTAAGTTGTGAATAGTTTTTGAAAAATTAATTTTCAGTCAAAATTTTGAAAAAAAAAATATATATTTTTTTTTCAACAATTTTTTCTAAATTTTACGTATTAAGTGATTTTTTTTTAAATTGACCGCCTAAACGGGGGGAAATAGACCCTTAAGTCCAACCTACACGCCTAGCTTTTTTTAACACCTTAAGCAAATCACCGATTATTTCCTATATAATTTGTTATTTCCCTATTAATTGAGATATAATTGAGATGTTTTCATGGCTTTATTTACTGGGATGTAAGTCCTCTGATAAATTTGATGCTTTGGCACAGTGTGAACTTTAAGACGACGAAATAATTATAATAATAGGTGTGTTTTATTCATTGCTGCATAGCCAGCGCAGCAAAATTTCCCTTGGCAAACAAAAACAATTTGATTGCTGGCGAAAAAGAAGTCAGTAAAAAAAAAGATGGCTGTGCTGGCGATAGAGCTTTCAATTATTGAAATGAACGTATAGAGTGAGTCATCGTTTTATTCAGACTTGTGCTGCGCTAGCTATGCAGCAATAAATAAAACTGCAATGGCAGTTCGGTTGGCGGTCGATATAGTTAAATTCAATTTTGGTAATGGGTTGTGTATTAGATGGGTGCGGGCGGAAATTCTAAAGCTTCGTTACAAAAACTTAATTTAAAATTCATAAATCGTTTAAAAAAACAAAAAAACCCAAATGGAGTTGGGATCGTAATTTTCAATTTTCTTAAAAAAAAAAATAAAACTTATACAACTCATGAAATTTAATTCTGGTTTTCAGCATTCGGCTATAAAAAAAAAAATTGTTTTCAAAACTTTAAATTTTTAAAATTAAGTTTTGAAAGAACAAATTTTCTAAACCAAATTGATTCAAAAATTAAATTATTAAAATAGATTTCTGATTTTTGTAAGAGTTGCGCCTTTGATTTTGATATTTTTTCTATTTAAAGTAATTTTCTTAAGAAAACTGCCCCTCCCGTCTACAAAAGATTTTTTTCCTGTCTAAGCCCAACCTTTGAATTATTGTTTTGATGAACCTTATATGCTAATCATCTTGTATGCCGAAAATTCTATTCGGTAAGGTAAAATTTATTTTGCACAAGTGTTGCCGATAACGATTTCCAGTTTTCACCAAATTGTTTAAACAATTTTTTTTATCAAAATCGTTTAAGCCATTTCGAGATAATTAACCTCTTTCATAACGGTTGTTTTCTAAATTCCGTTATTTTTGGAGCTAAGAAAAGAATTCAATTTCGTCAAGGAATCATTTGAAAACTCTCGTGAATTTGTTATCTACTACCTACTACATTTTGCACAAATTTTAAAACATTACCTTTAATACTATAGATACTATTTGATGGCACTGGCACAATAGAGTGCTACGTGCAAATTACAATTTTATGTATTATTATATAAAATATTTTTATATTGGACACCAAAACTATAGAAAACTGGAATAATTATTATTTCTATATGTTTTCGATGCCCATTATAGCCCCCTTCATATCCGCCCCTGTATCCAATTTTATTATAAACTCATAAAAGAGTCAGTGTATTATTTTTGTTGTATCCTATGACAACAGGTGGTCCACAAGGTTATAAAAAAGATCTAGATACCGTTTGCTTATTATTTTTCAATGAAGTGTTATATTGTATTATAAAACTTTGATATTATCTTCTCATAGATAACGGTTCTTTGTGCAAAGCATTTATCTTTCAGTGCGTAAACACATAAAGGAACTTCTTAGAAAATATGGTCGATGAAACATGTTTAAGCTATATCACATTTAGGAACATATACATACATACATTTAAGTGTTTCTTGAAGAGTCTTTATTTCAAAAATGACACCAAACTGGGTAGCGATATGTTCTAACCAACCAAACAAACCTAGCGGAAGATATTGCTTTCTGAAACACACATACTTACACCCATTTTATAAAATATCACGTACGCACGCACAGTGTTGTGTGATATGAAGTCATTATAATGCCAAGAGGGTAAAAATGATCAAAAAGGATGAATTAAATTTGCATTTTTAGGCCCGCCACAAAAATGAAAGGCTTTATAAACAATTTTTTGGTGAAACTTGCCATATCGCTATGGAAATGACGTAAATCTTTTCTTTATACTATTATGATGGGAGTGTATTATGAAACATGACATATACATATACATATACCTACCTACTCATTCACTTTGGGAAGGTTTAATATTTACAGTTATAGTTTTTTTTGTAAGGATATAGAAAATAAGCTTATGACAAAAGATTTTTTTTTGTACTCGTATGAGGTTCAAGTTTTGTGTTTCTGTTCCGCTACATTTTCATTCAAGCCCATCATAAGGAATCAAGTTGTTCTTCAGGGACAAAATTTATCGCATCAGTAAGCATGGAAATACGTTACTGAATTATATGTGAGTTTAATATTTGTGGCTTTGATTGTAGCATACAGTCAAACCTATTTAAATGAAACGACACAAAAACTGTATTACAGTTTCAGTTATTTATAAGTATGGGTTTTTTCAAAAACCAAACCTTAGATAGCTGACAAAAAAAAGTTTCAGTTAAGCGGGTTTTTAGTTGAAAACAAAAGTCGGTTAAGCGGGGAACACAAAAAGTTGGAAAAAATGTTCATCAGAACGAATTTTTTGTATAGATATTGTCACCAGATTTTTAGTGCTTTGAGCCTCGAATTCTGATAAAATCTGTATTTAGAAAAATTAATGTTATTCTGTATGAGGCTTATAAACTCCAAAACTACTGAAATAATTTCGTTGAAATTTTAAAAGTTTTTACTTCATCCAACAAAAATAGGCAGTGTAGGCAATATAGGACGTTTGCCTCTCATTATTCGATCGAGGAAAACAAATATTGCCGGTTTTGGTACTTATTTATCTTTAAATTGCAACTTTTGAGTCGTAATTTGAAACTGATTATTCGGCAATTTGCAGTTTTAAAGATTAATCTACTTTCCATTTTCAAGCAATCCTGTCGAGATTCAAGAACAATTTTTCGTTGAGATAACAATCTTCGTCAGTGATTTACAACTGATACCTATGGATTTGCTGCAAATGAAAAACTGCAAATTAAGTGAAAATAATTTCCGACTTAGCTATATACAAAGCCTGATGAGGTAGTGAAATTGCAAAATACATACCTCAATTTATAAGTTCGAGTGACCTTAACTCCAAAGATTGTGTTTTGGCCAGGTACGACAGTTGGGCTCATCAGTCACATGCTGTCGTACCCTTTACTTAGACGCGAATTATGGTCGATGCTTACCGATTCTTATAAAACTCTCAGCATGAATGCACTGTGAATTCTATATTTCTAAGAGAATTTGATTAAACTCAAACACTTAGAAAAAAATAGTAGCCCGTGGTCTGGTTTTAGCATCGAGAGCATGCAAATCACCATATAAATGTTCAAATTATTCCCCTGAAGATAGTAGATTGCGACTAAAAAGTTGTAATTTACTGTTTATAGTTTTGATCTTAAATCAGCAAATAGGTATTTCATAAATTACGATCGTGTGGGCTCAATATTTATATATCGTGATTACATTTTATTAATTTGAGCATTGAGAAAATAAAAATCACCGTATACATTTCTCAAAACAAGACAAATAATTTGTAAAATTAAATTATTCGCCAGAAGTAGTAGATTGCGACTCAAAAGTTGTAATATGCTTTGAAGTCAACAAGCTCGAATTATGACTTTTGATAATAAATACCAAATTATAAAATTTTGTATTTTACGAAGATTTGAATGCTAAATTACAATTTTTTCAATCATTTTTAAATAAAAGCGTCTTGATTTACTAAAAAAAAGAGTTTCGTAAATTAAAACCTAAAGTGTGACACAATTTGATTATAAGTTTCTTTATTGAATATTCTTTAACGACTACTCGACATCATCGATGTTGACTTAAATTACTTAATTACTTACAAACCAAATGCTGATCAATCAGAAATAATTTATATTTTATTTTAAATTATTGCTGATTGATCGGTTTGACAAAAAGTTAAACAAATTTGCAAATAATCCCTGAGAATAACCTAGGGTTACTGCACTTATTAGTTATTACTGGTGGAGTTCACCATACAAATATGTAACTCGCGCTACGAAAATCTACGCAAATAATGTTTTTCTTCAAAGAAAACAGCTTAGCTTTTGTAACTGCATTTTAACGTACCACACATTAAAAGAAATGCAAAAGATGAAAACACTTCACGATAACACTCATCATTAAAAACTTTTTTTTAAAGCTTTAAAATCCAAAGCACCTCAACAAAAACTCGAGGAAAAAAAACTGAACGAGTTACCAAATGGACACGGGTTACTCTGAATGCACATCAATATTTAATGGGGGTTGAATAGCAGCAGCCATATGGCCACAGCAATTCAGTGCGCACTCGGATGTGCGCTCAATAGGACGTCGGGTTTGTGCAGATGCAATCGGAAATTTACGGGCGGGCAAACACTTTTTAATGGAGGAGTTCTTTCAATTTAGTAATGGTGCAAAAATATGGCAAGCTACTAATTTTCCCATAAGACGTGTACTGCCTATTTATGTTGGATAAACTGTAGATGGTTTGGAAAGTGGTTTGAGTGAAATACGCCCATTACTACGCCCACTTTTATTATATTTAAGTTTTCTATACCTAGTTATTGATCTCCCTTAGAACGTTAAATTTTTTTAATTAAGCTCTTAATCTAAAGCATGATTCGTATATCATTTGCCCCGCCTACTAACACGCCCCACTGTCTTTTAACGTTCTTAGAAGGATGAAAATTTATAATAAATCTCTCTTAAGCCAAAATCATGACATTTAGTTTTTCTTCTTTTTTTTTTTGTTGTTAATATGCCTACTACCACGCCCAAATTTCTTATATCTGCGATTCCTTCTTACTATAAATCCATAGAAAATTGAAATTTAGTAATTAAAATCTCTTAGACATATATAGTATGACGTGTGTAATTTTGTTTAAAGTTCACCTACTGCCACACCTACTTTTTTATAATCCTTCAACATATTTTTTTTAAATTTCTTTAGATGTGGAAATTGTCTAGTATGACAATTGTTCAATAGGTGGCGCTACCAAGTGTTGCAGGATTACGAGTATATATTTTCTCTCCTGGGACATTAAAATTTGTAGCAATTAGTTTTTAGATCTATTTTAAGAAAAACATAAAATATGTCATAAGAATTTATACACCTCTAATTTTACAAAGTGTATTTATAAGTGCTGAAGAGAATATTAAAAAAAATGTATACAAAAATGAATACATTCAAATCCTATTCATTATTTTTAGTTTTGTTTTATTTTTTTTTTTTCGTATTCAGCTAAGCGGGTTTAACTGTATTGATATATTCACAATTTATCATATTTTGATTTGAGCATGATTCTTAAAATTTGAATAAAACCCTTTTATATGGTTATAAGAAAATTATACAATGATAAGATCATGTAATTGTCCCGGTTGCCCTAGAGACTTGCAGTCGTATTTATTAGATTTTTGTCTACTTAGACACCGTCTAACTATTTTCAAATTGGTGGAATTATGCTTTTTTAAATAAAAATAAATATCACATTATTCACGGTTAAGACAATCTAATCTTGTGTCTAAGTTAGGTAGCTTTAAGACAACAATAAACAAGGTTTTTGAACACATTTTCGAAAGCTGGACAGTTGTCTAAAGTTAGACATCGTTTATAAATAAGACCTCCAATGATTTTTAATAATTTACAGTTAAAAATCATGTCATTGGTTTTAAAACTGGAAAATTGGAAAAGATTTAAAAACGAAGTACCTATACCGATGCACGCATAAGTTTCGATGTTTTGAACACAAATTTAAATTGAAGGAAATAACAGACTAAAAGTAAAACAGTCTACATTCGTGGAGTACAACAAAGAAACGATCACATTTTTTGATTTTTTGGCTTTGATTAACACTACGTCGGAAGTTGGAGTAAAAAATAAAACGATGTGATCAACACTACGTCGGAAGTTGGAGTAAAAAAATAAAACCATGTGGATCATTCCTAGAAAAGTGTGAGTGTTACGGTGGAATTATTTAGGGTGAGGAATGCAACTGGCCATTTCACTAAAACAATGTTAAGTCGAATAATAGGAGTGTTTTTTTAGCAAGTCCGTATGGAATTGATGTAAGAAAAAAAAACGACATCGGGACTTATAAAATTCATCACAGCAAACAAGCCCACCACTGTTATAAAATGCCATCACTACTTTTTCAGCTTTGAGGCAAGCATGCCAAACAAAGATTTAGCAACCATGAAACATTAAAATAAAAAGAAAACACATATTAAAATTATACCGCTTAACGAAATAAAATTAAATAATAACAAAACACTTGATTTCAAGTTATACAAACCAACCAACTAAAATTCATGAAAATGATTGCCATATTGTTTTCATAAAAAAAATTGTTTCATTCGATGCCTCAAATAATTTGACGTTTTCATTAAACTATCGATAGAAAAATGATAACTAGTGCCGGTAATAAGTTTTTATCAGGAAAAAATTATCTGGACTTATAGCTAAGTCAATATGGACTTAAGTTTTTGTTGTATTTACGTTTAAATCGCTTAGTTCTGAAGTCCTTTTTTCGTCCAATTTTATATGGACTTGCAAAAAATTTACGCCTAATGATACAACAAAATTATAGACAAGAAATATGTATTACGTGCTTGTTCTATAGAGATTCAAAACTTTATCGCTTTTTATTTTTAAATTCTATCCAAGAGACGTATTTTATACGATCACAGGTGAGATAAAAAAAAAAAATGTACTCAAGATTTGGCTTTATAAATTACAGCATTTACGTAGATCAGAAGTGGAGATATACAAATCTTGCATCTTCGAAGAAAGACTATAAACGTTTCGCTGTGACACCGAATAGAATTATGCTTGACCTATGACTTAAGAACAACATCCACAAATTGATGCAACTCGAAGAGTTGGCGGTTGTATATTCTACTACATTTCACCTCCTCGCACACAAAATCAATTTCGAAGGAACACAGTGTTATAGGTTTACATTGCTGGAAAAATCATTTGATAAAATGTAACATTCGAAATAAAATAATTCCCTTATATTTTCAATAATAATTTATTTCAGTAATTAAATTTGTTAAATTAATCTTTCCTTATAAAAGATAATTGTTGGACTCTGCACAAATATTACTGATTATGCATTGTGATGTCTCTGGGAACACATTATTCCCTTTAATCCCACCCCAGAGATTTCTATTTAATATCAAATCCCCACAATTGACAACTTTGATTAATTCTTTATCTAAAATCTGCTCTTCATTGTTTGTTATGCATATGTCTATACAAATGTAATTTACATTTGAAGCCATAAAACTAAACCTTAGCGCTGAACGCAACATCCTGAGGGCAAATTTCAAATTGCTCTTGCTTGCTGTATACGCCAAAAATCATTAACCTATTCGCCAAAAGCGTTTGTAACAACGACGATTTGTTTCATTCCCTATATATTCGCTGTGCCATGATGTACATATATAGTTTGTGTGACTAAATACAACGTTGTTGGACTACTAAAGCATAGCAATGCCCATGGGCGATACAAATTGCACCCGACACACAAAACCATAAAACGTATTTTGTTGCTGCTACTGGTACTACTGCTGCATCACAAAAGTCGACTTTACCGGCGAATGATTGAACAAAAAAAAAATAAACAAACAGACTAACAGAAGCTAATTAACAGCCTCAAGTCTTTCCAAGCCTTTTTGAGAAAAAAAAATGTTCCTTAATAAGAATATAAAAGAGACGAACTACGTGCAAAGCGAAACAAATTGTAATAAAAAAAAAAAAAAAAAAAAAAAACCACCATAAGAGAACAAATGAAACGTTGCGAATTACTTTACTTTTTACAAGCTCCTTCCATTTATAATAGTTCGACATTTATAGCGAATTATCAACTTTTAAAGGTGATTCCAACAGCTAATTGAAATGTACACTTTTTGCTCAAGATGATTTAAGATGTGGCAAAAAACATTTTAGAGAAACCGGCACCATTATATACGAACCAAATATATTGAATGAATAAATCAGAAAAAGTAAAAAACAAAAATAATTACAAAAAATAAAAGCCTATATACAAAGTTAAACCTATAATGAATAAGAATTCATATATTTATGAAAAATTAGTTGGAACTGGAAATATCCAAATGGGAAATATTCTTTTCACGTGGTGTAATTATTGCATAAAGCATATATTTCATTCTTTTACAAATTTAGTTAAAAAATGAGAAAATGAGCCCAAAATTTTGTTACGGGTGCGGGAAGTTATTGTTACGGAATTTTTCTATCGCTAATAATCCAAATAGATCAACCCAGGAGTCAGGACTGATCATTATAGGTGTGTTTTTTTTTGCAATCCCGGGAGCAATTGGTTGAAAAATAAGACAACTGGGATTAGCGAAGCCATCACAGAAAAACAAAATGGAGTTTTCATACAAACTATCGATAACATGTATGGAATTCATGCCGGTAACACAGTTTTTCTGTGCGCTTAAGTTAAGCCCCGAGAATTCTCTGGGATTAGCTAAGCCCGCAGGGGATTAGTTGTCACCTTATATCAGGAGTGTTGTATACCCAACTCTTTTTTCTTTACTTACTTATATAAGGTTATATGCTAGTCCGTAATTGACCACAGTCTCAACAAACAAGCTTCTTCCACCAGCAAGCTCGGTTCCTAACTAGCTGTCTCCAGTTTCGCCTATTCCTATTTCACTTGCATGTGCCACATGAGTCTCAATACTCAAATAAAAGTATTAAGTTTTGTAATTGCAGATCGTTACGGGTGTGACACAAACTTTAAAATATAAATTCGGGCTTTTCAATTAAATTTTATCTGACGTTAAATCATAATATTCTTAATACTTCCCCAGTTAGTTTTGTGTCAGGTTGTTAACTTGTTTATGTTTAGTAAGTTTATGTTTTTAGTAATAAAAAATTAATTACACTTGAGACACTAACGATTTTATAAATAACTTGTGCGGCGCAGGGTTATTAATCCACAGGCCAAAAATCCACTTTTGACCCACTTGGGTGGGTTACAAGTCCACAGATCAATATAGTGAACTTATAACCCAACCCGGATGAGCCAGAAGTCAACAAAAAAAGTGGGTCGATATTCCCCAATTTTAGAAAGGAAGTGGGTCAAAGTCCACAAATATTTTCTGTAATTTTTTTAAATTATCCAAGGTACTGTTGAAAACTGTTGACATTGACACCTGCCTGACGACTGAACATAACCCCCTAAGCAGAGCAGGGAAGTTGCGTGAGCGTTACCAAGGACCAAAAAAAGGAATTTAAATCCTTTGAACCCAAGTAGCTCGCCGTCCGATGTCGGGCACATCACTTACGGCTCGCGTATACCTAACCCGTCATCGGCCGAAGTATGCTTGGACGTGTCGGCGGGACTCGGCCGATCGATCCAAACGTATGTTAAAGAAAGAGAGTGCGTACACTACTCCAACGACATCGTCCGATACCGTACGGGTATTACCGATCAACCGACGAATCCAAAATTGTTTGGATTTGTCGTCCGTTTGCTGGTAACTTTTGCCCTGAAACATACAAAAATAATGGATACCTACTGAAAAATTGACTACAAAATCAAGACTGTCATCGTACGAAAACGGCTGCAGTATATGCAGGCGAACGTCAGATACAGTCGTCACAATAGCTCCGACCCGAAATCGGCCGATGATTCGGTTTCAGTGTACGCGAACCGTTAGAGCGGATGTCTGGGATTCAAGCAAAAAAAAATTATCTGATATTGAGCCCTTAAAACGCATCTTATAAGCTTAAAAAATTCAGAATAAATGTTGTTGTTTTTTGTCACCAATAATAAACTGAATATTTTTGAAATCACCAAAGTAAGTCAGAAATCCAAAATCGATTGAACAGGAGGCCACAAGAATCTCCTGTGGACTTCTGGATCACCAAGGTGGGTTAAAAGTCCACAATTAATCCACCTGAGTGGGTCAAAAATTCATTATGGACTTTTTGCCTTTGGACTTATCGACATGCAGCAATTTGTGCATACACTAAGTTAGTACAAGATATCTACTGAATAACCAAATAACATTAAAACGTTGAGATATATGTACGCTTATAGAGAGTTGGGATCAGAATACCGAAAACCAAAATCATTAAAGCCCAAAATCTCGAAAACTTAAAATCCAAGAAAAAACAACACTCAAAATAAAAAAAAAAAACAAAATCAGGGAAAACTCAATTTCCCAATATCGAAATCCCAAAAAAATATTCAAAATCTAATTTTTCCGGATTTTGATTTGGAGAAAAAAATTCAAATCTAAACGAGTAAACAAAAAAAAAACGCTACCTTAAAGAGTCACTTGTCACTAATAACGAGCTTCTTGCTCTCAAACTCAATGAATTAGCTGCAAATGAGGTGGAATTTAGCTCTAAATGTGCTTCTAGAGCTCATTATTAAAAATTCTAACTTCAAGATTATAGCTCTGGAAGCGCTGTTAAGAACTAAAATGTTTCTTAGGAAAAAAAAACGTTTAGTGGGGTTCCAAACTGCGAAGTAAGTAAATACATAATACAAAATTCAATCAATGATATTTCCGATTTAGAAGCTATGAACATTTTATTTTGTTTCCCAATGTTTGAGCGAAGTTCTGATAAGTTAATCGGTACCAACAAAAAAAATATATGATTTATAGCCTATTCAGGAGGATCAAAAGTTGTCTGGTAATTTTTTTTGTTTTCTGTAATTGTAAAAGAACTTTAGTTATACTTTTTGAAACATATTTTTTGTTCGGTCGGATTAAACTCTGTGTAACTGATCGTTGAAATATTGGATGAGTAATTTTTTTGTGAAATAAATCACATCTCCATATAAATCTGCTCCAGAGTATCTATACTCTAGCCGAAATTCTTTTACTTTACTACACTTTTAGCGTAGAATTTTGTATGAATCCATACAACATTTACATAAAACTATAGCAAATATTAAAAACCCTTGAGTTCCCTTCTTCCTTCTGATAACCGATCCAATTTATTTACATTATAAATTGTGCTGAATTTGAAAAGTTTTGCGTTGGTTATGGCTTCGAGTGAAAATTAAAAAAAAAGGAAAAGAAAAGTTTTTAGAAAACTGTTCATAGGCCACTGTGGTCTGTGAATATAAATAACACTGAACAACCCAAGAGTATAAAGTTGGTGATGACTTGTTAGTGGTTTACAATATTGGAATACAAAACATTGTAGTGTGTCTATTTTTACATATGTAACGGGTGATTTTTTAAGAGGTTTAGAACTTTTTTAAAAAAAAAAACACAAAAAATTCGAAAAAATGAATGAAATATTTATTTGAATCGATAGTTTAAACCTTGCAATTTAATGTTTAAAGATAATTTCATGCAAATGTTGACCGCGGCTGCGTCTCAGGTAGCCCATCCGCTGAGTCCAATTTTGGCATACTCTTTCACACATATCGGCCGGTATCTCACGAATGAATGCATGGATGTTGACTTCCAGTGCGTCAATCGAAGCGGGCTTGTCCCTATAGACATTAGCCTTGACATACCCCCACAAAAAATAGTCTAATGGTGTCAAATCGCACGATCTAGGCGGCCAATTGACCGGCCCGAAACGTGAAATTAACTGTTCACCAAACTCGCCTCGCAATTGCGCCATTGTTTCGCGTGCTGTGTGGCATGTGGCACCGTCTTGTTGAAACCACATATCATGCAAGTCAAGAACTTCCATTTCGGGCAAAAAAAAGTTTGTTATCATCGCTCGGTAGCGTTCACCATTGACAGTAACGCTGCGATTCGCATCATCTTTGAAGAAATATGGCCCAATAATGCCGCCGGCCCATAAACCGCACCAAACAGTGGCTTTTTCGGGATGCATTGGTAGCTGTTGCAATGCTTCTGGCTGATCTTCACTCCAAATGCGGCAATTGTGCTTATTTACGTACCCATTCAACCAAAAATGAGCCTCATCGCTGAACACAATTTTTCGATAAAAAAGCGGATCCTCGGCCAGCTTTCCAAGAGCCTATTCACCAAAAATTCGGCGTTGTGGTAGGTCGGCTGGCTTTAGTTCTTGCACCAGCTGTATCTTAAAAGGCTTTACGCCCAAATCCTTCCGCAAAATTTTCCACGTAGTGCTGTAACAAAGGCCTAACTGCTGGGAACGGCGCCGAATCGACATTTCGCGGTCTTCTGTCACACTAGCTGATACGGCCGCAATATTTTCTTCACTACGCACAGTACGTAAACGTGTTGGTGGTTTAATGTCCAACAAAGTAAATTTGGTGCGAAATTTGGTCACAATCTTCCGAATAGACTGCTCAGAAGGTCGAGAATGCCGACCATAAAATGGAAGCAGCGCGCGATGAACATTTCGAACCGAGCACGAATTTTGATAGTAAAATTCAATAATTTGCAAGCGTTGTTCATTTGTAAGACGATCCATGGTTAAATTGCAAACCAAACTGAAGCTGTTTGACAGTGACACAAGGTACTAAACACACGTCAGCTGTCAAAACCAGTGTTGCCAAAACCAAACCAGCTAAAAAATCACCCGTTATATACTGTGCCTTTTTTAGTTGAAGTATCTTTGTGGGTTAAACATTTTATTCAGGACCTCTTCACCCTTCACCTCACACACATTATACAATATAAGGGAATAATATACATACATATATATAGAACCGAGAAAACTCAATTAGATTTTAGGGTTTTTGCTCGTAAAATGAAAAGAAGCCATTAAAATGGTCTCGGTTCTATAATTTTACTTGCTGCAGGTAAAATGGGATTCGATTTAAGTATTCGTCAATATGATGTAACTATTTCCTAGATTCACAAACACATGCACGCACACAATCTTACATTAAGCAGAAGGATTTTCAAAGTACATTATATATTTAAATAACTGGCTATATAGGATACAATATTACATATTATTAGAGCCCATAGCTTTTATAAGTAAAAATACACATTACCACGTCCATGCGGGTTCCGTGTCGATTGAAATGGATACATTTTTGGTTTATAGGTATTGAAAAAAAAAATAACGAAACAAAACAAATGCCATATACATATACATAAATATAGTTTTCAATTCCTTCATATGAGTATATAGGTTTATCTGTCAAAAGAAAATCTAGAAAAAAGTAATCGGTGAACCAGAAGTTCATTTAAAGTTCATAAATATAACAAGGATCCCATTTGACACCATTTGACGGTCTTTAGTACCACCCAGCTCCAGCCCCTTAAACGCTAAAAATTTTTGTAAACCCCTCGTTGCCTTATTGGCAAGAGACATGCAAGCAAGTTGAAAATAGGTTTTTTGTAACACATTTACCTAACAATTATTAAATACATAAACTGATTATATAATAAAAATATAATAATAGTAGTTTTTGGTTGATAAGTGTAAGGGCAGCGCAACAAAATATTACACAGTGAATAACAACGCCTCTTTACGGATACTGCCTCTGCATCCTAAAAAGGTACCTCCCTTCCTGAACCGCTCAGATTCGACAGAATTTTGTAGGTCCTTACATTCCTGCCGATAACACGGATACAGAAATCGTGAGAAGTTGCAAGCGCTGCGCCTCCATATTCTGCAAATTTACTAACTGAAAATTTTAGTACTTTTGACTTAAAATACTTAGGACCAGTTTGTTCACAGGTGGTCATCTTTAATCAAGGATTATTGCAACTGGTAATAAATCGAATGTGCATAATTATCAAATTTATTTTCAAGGAATAAATAATTTAAGTTGTTAATCATAGAAATCGCTAATCAGCCGATTTTGGTTGTTTAGTGCCATTTAGTTAGAAGCTGTGAAAGTCATCGTTCAGATTTAACCCACTGTGAACAAACTAGCACTTAATGTAGTTCACAGTGCACATATCAAAGGTAATATCATTAGCGTTTTCAATTTTGTTTAGTTCTACGCATCTGTCAAAATCGGGGTATTATGGTTGAAAAATGGTTGATCCAGTGCCTCTATACTTGTCTAATTTCAATATTTTGCTGTTGTTTCTAATGATGAGTGTTGAGTTCCTGTGGGCACTCGAACAGCCATTTTAAATTTTTTGACACTTTCAACTTAGACAACCCGCGCATTTGTGTACTGTAAATGTAGCTCTATTTTAGTCGTTTAACCACAAGAGCAGGATCGTGCGATTCAGTAAAATAAAGAACACTGGATAAATAATTCATTCACTTCGTGGTTTCAAGTTGGTAGCGCTGGCATTTGACACCTTTCAAACTCAGCTATCATTTGAAATGTCATAATATTAGTTGAATGTTTGCCATTTACGATAATGGATCGCTTAACAACGCGTTAAAATTATTAAAACTTACTACAAAAGTGATGATTCAAACGTAGCCACTTTTCGCGCATATTTCGAACAACATTTTCTTCAGCGCATTTCTCACTCGGTGGTTATGTAAACAAACAAAATTGCCGCATATATGGGGCTCAGAAAACACACAAGTGATCGAAAAGGTGCAGTTGCATCCTGACAAAGTGATTGTTTGGTGTGCTCTATGTTCGAAAGGTGTCATTGATCCGTATTTCTTCGAAGATGCCAATGGGCAGACGGTTACAGTCAATTCGGAGCGATATACTCGAATGATAACCGATTTTTTTTTTGGCCGGCGATTGAAGATCATGACTTGGACGATATGTGGTTCCAACAAGACGGGGCAACAAGCCACACAACACGACCAGTTATGGCTTTTTGGTGTGAGAAGTTTCCTGGTAGGGTAATTTCACGTTTTGGCGACGTCAATTCGCCACCAAGATCATGCGATTTGACACCGTTAAATTTTTTTCAGTGGTGCTACGCAAATGACCGTGTTTACGCGAATAATCCCCGAATCGCATTAAAAACCAACATTACCTAAGTTATGGCCGAGGTACCGCCCCAAATGTAAAAAGTTGTTAAAAATTACCTCAAAAGAATCGCATCCTGCGAATCTTCCCAGAAGCAAAGTCCATACTTTATAATGAAATAAAATTTTCATCAAAAATGTTAGCTGTGTATGTTTTATTTAGCATTACTTTCGAAACCGAAAAATTAATGACCCTTTACTCACTCCAAACTTGACAATTAAAAATGTAAAAATGATATGTTAGCTTACAGGGCTATTCTGGCGTTGTGAGGGCTCACAACTCACAAGTCACAAGCCTTTGTGAGGTTGAATTCTTGTGAGGTTCTCAAAAGGAGATCACAATTTCGATAGTTTTTGTGAGGCTAACAGTTGTGAGGGTACGAAAACCTCACAAAATCGATTTAACCTTTCCTTGTGAGGTTGTTGTGACTTGTGAGGTATCAGTGAGGTTTGCCAGAATAGGGCTGTTAATTGATTGCACAGCACAAACTGTCATTTTTTAGGCGTGTTTAGCTAAAGTTTATTGAGAAAATAGTCTGATACTAGTAAAAAAAATTGTTTAAAACTAAGAACATTTAAGTAAAAAGCTTTACAGTTAGTAAATTATTAAGCAGTATCAGGCTAATACCTTAAAAAAAGGAGCCTTAGATTTTTGATTTTTTTTTAAATCCACGCTTTTTTCGCACTAATAAAGATCATTTTTTGACCGCCATCTTGATTTTTAGTTTTCATTAAATATCTCGGTTCCTTTTAGACTTTTAAGAAAAATTGGGAAACAAACATTTTGGAGACATGAATTTCCCATTTTTTGTGCTAAAAATAATTTTTCGATATAATAAATATTTAAAAAATTGCAGGCCGCACCAAAGATAAAGAATTAAAAATCGTTAAAGTATTTTTTGAAAATGTAGCACATTCGTTATTTAAATTTAAAAAAAAAACTTCCTATTTAAGGTGATTATTATTATTTTTGTGTATTAAATTCAATAAATAAAATAGAACTAACAGGAACCGAGGAATTCAATAAAACCATAAAATCCAAGATGAAAACCAAAATGTGAATTTCACGAGTTGTTAAAACCGGGGATATAATCTTCGCGATATACTCGCCTTCGAATGAGTGAAAAAATGGAGGCGGTACAGATTGCCTGGTCAGTGGTCACCCACGTAGAATTTTTTTTAAATGCACTGGACTAAGAGAGTTTAGACCATCAAAAGTTAATGGATAAAAGACTTAATGACAATAAAATTATGTTAATGTAATTTCTTTTAGCGATGTGATTGTAAGAGGGTTTTACTGTACTTTTTTTTAATTCTTAACAAAATTAGCGTTCATTGACTTATGAATATAGATTTTGGGAAACAAAGTTTTTTAATTGATATTCTTTTAAACAAACTAGGTTATAACAAAGGAAAATAGCAAATTCTAAGCCCTTTTTTAATTCAACAAAGTAGAATATTATATGTTTTAGCAAATTAATATTCAGCATATTAACTGCGTAACTATTTAGGTTAATTATGTATATACGAACATTTTTATTAACCATTTGCTTTATTAGAGTAATTTATTTATGGAGATAATTTGTGAAGAGTAAACAACAACAAAAAATACAAATATTTTAAATTGTATCAAGAGCAATAAGTAATAAAACAGAAAAATTATGTATAAACACATTACACAAAAAAAACTAAGTGCTTTGTCTTCTTGAAAACGTGGAAACTTAAATCGATAAGATAGATCCATTTTTTTTTTAAATTGCCATTATTTTTAAAATATTTAAGCACTCTATAACTTTGTAATATTTAAGTCATAAAATCTGATTATAAAATTTCAAAGTAGGAAAAACTGGATGATTTTGATGTGTACAGGTCCGAGATTGTTATATTTGAACTTTTTTACGAAAAACTTTGGGCAATCGCTATAAGATTATAGAAAATGATCGAGTGTTGAAGTTAAATTCTATATGCCATTATTGAGTATCTCCGAAATATCTTGCAAAAATGGCAAGCTTATGTCAAATTTAGGCAAGGTCCTGGAAAGTTTTCAGTATTGAAAATCTAGACAAAGAAAACTTGTCAAATACTTTTAGCTAGTAAAAACTTGTTGGACAAATTTTGTTATCAGAAATCTCCGTAGGTATACATATAACAAAAACTTTATTATAATATCACAATACAATTGAATGAACAATTTAAGTTAAGTTGTACTTCAATCGAATCTCAAATAAAATAAATAGTTTTTTTTTTTGTTTTGTGTGGCAAAATGCCTGGACCTAGAAAATTGCGATAGTTATATCTTTTCATTCGCCTTGTTAATATTTTAGTAAAACTTTCTGGGGCCTCATTAAAAACTTGATTGTTTTTTGCGAAGGACATTGCTTATGTTTTGTGTTCTAGATGGACTTGAAGAAATTACTGATCATATAGTTGTCGAGGGGTATTATTCCTGAATTCTGATGCCTCGTATAGAGTCGCTTGTTGTTGAAATGTTGATGAAACTACTGTAAAAGTTTAAATTTACTCCTGATACTAACTTGATAGTTTTTTTTCTTTTCAGGTACCTATACTAATAAAACTCTAAAAATGTTTTCTAAATATACCTACCTAATTTAACTTGGTATAAATTATTGTGATTAAAAAGTGAATTTGTATCCTTTTGATCGCGTTTATTCATATTTCACTTAATTAGGTCAATTTTTGTCATCATACGAATTTTCGATAAGAGTTAATTAATAATTTCATGGCAACGACAACGCACGGCGACACTATATTATCAGTTTTTTTTTTTTTCTGGGATAGCATACGTAAAATGAGTTTTTACCAAACGATAAATAAAATCATACCTTGATTGTAAAAAAAAAAAAATAATAAAATATCAAGCATTTGTTTACGGATAAGATAGTTAGTTGAGATAGGACAGTTTTATTAAAAAAAAAAATATGTACATACGTATATCTTAAAAGCAACTTCAACTTCATATTATTATTATTTATTTTATTTGTCAGAATATGATTATTATATTATATGATGATGCTTGAGACGAAAATAACTTGAGATAAGCAAAAGAAAAAATATAAAATATGACTTATTCGACATTATTATTGAGATATATTGAAAGTTTTGACAAAATTAAAAATTGAAAATATGTTGATTTAAGTCGATAAAGTACATAATTATTTTTATAATATATAGCATGTACTTATTTTATTTGTACATATTTTAACCTAGGCATCACAGCCTTTAAAATAAAGAAAATCAATACTCCAGTCATTAAAGCCATTGACTCCGCTGGAAAGTAATTTTTGAACAAAAAAAATAATCGGTTTTGACTTTTTTATCTATAAAATTAGTCCAATCAATAGATCAATATTAAATAACACCATTATTTAGAACTACCCGGCCATTTATAGAATAAAAAGTCCCTACTGATTGGACTAATTTAAAAAAAAGAAAAGTTTCCGAAGAACTAAAAGACTTACAGCCATCTGGCATTCGATTAACAATAATTGATTGGAGTATCAAAAATCATAACCCAAAGTAATTACATACAATTTTGAAAACAAATTATCATAAGTAAGTTTTTTTTTCGAATTTTATTTTCAAAATTTTGAGTTTGACAATTTTGTATTCAAAAACTAAGCGCTGATATAATTTCAATTAAAAACATAATTAGAAATGAGTTCCTGGCTTTTAAAGAGCTATAAAATAATATTACAAGTGTTGCTGTTGTGTTTTAATATTTATTACATATTTTATTTTTTTTTACCCTCCCATCATAAGGGGTGGACATATAAAGGGTCAAATTACAAAAATAAAAATTTGATGCTTTTATCACAAAATGCACAATTTTTGAACTAAGTTGCCCCACTATATAGAAAAATAAAACCTTCAACTCTACCGAGTGGTTTATTTCGAGAACGGTTATTTTTATGACGAAAGGTGTATTTATGTTTTTTGTAGGAAATTTTCTAAGCTACAAATTAGTTCTTAACAATTTTTCTGTACAACTAACTATTGAGGAGATATTCCTGATAAACCATTTTGGGTTACCTTTAAGCGGAATCGACGGGGAATTTTGACAGTTTCTTAAGAACACCATGAATAGGCTATAACCAAAATGCAGGTTTCCGTCTAATATTTCCTTATTTATTTTAAAATCCGTTAAATACTAGTAAAAATTTTCTTACAATTATTCTACTGCGCAAAAAAAATTATATTTTAAATGATTAAAAATGCTTATCTTGCTATGCGCAAGATATCACAAAGTTTTTTCTCAAATTCAATTTCAAAATGTTCTGTCAAGCTAAACGTCTGGTAAATTTTCAAATAACCCCCGGACTTTTACTTACGCGTCGTCAAAAGTTTACTTCGCATAAATTCACAATCGAATCGCTTCTTCGTGTCAGCCATCTTTTACAGTTTGAGAAGAACTAAAACAATCAAAAATGACATTTCAAAAATGAAATTTTTGTTGTCAACTAAAAATATCAAAAAAAAAAAAAAAAATAGGAGAATGCTATGACGTCATTTCATGTCCAAACTGTAAGAAAATTCAGACCATATGCATGAAAAATTCAGAATAGTTCAGAGTGTATTTACAATTTTCTTGTTTGTTGTTTCCGCTCACGTCTATACTTACACGGATAAGAAATAAAAATGTAAAAAACAAAACATAATGTATAAACAAAGGTTCTTGGGGGACAAAAAAGATTAGATAAGCGGAATTCTCTTTGAATTAAACTGTTTACATATGATCAAATAAAAACATCAAATGATTTGATATTTACAAAATAAAAAAAAAAAAAAATTGGGTGGCGTAACAGCTTTTGTAGAACCAGGGTCTAGACTCTACACACTTACAACTCTCAACCATTCCTGTGTTATTGGCATAAATGGAGGGGACCTTCAATTTTCTGCCCCATCCTAACAGCCCAATTAGGAAATTATCACCGGAGAGATGGATTTTGGTATACAGCCTTCTTATTGTGTTCGTAATAAACTGCCAAAAGTCCCCATCGATATGAGCGCCGCTAAAAAACTTTACGAGGGTTAAAGGCCCCACAAAATGGTTTTTCAGGAATATCTCCGAATTGGTTAGGTTATAGGTTAGGTTTATGTGGTTGTCAGCAGATACGCTAGACACGCTTACACCAGGGGTTGGCCCATTGTGATACCATAGCAATCTAGGAAGCTTTCTTTCTACTCGTTGAGCCATTTAGAGCTTCTCATACGAAGCGCGCGAGACTACTGGTATCATGATTTGCCAGATCACTAGAATAACTGTAGTAGAATTCTCCTAAGTAAAGCCTACATCAACCAATTGGTTAGTTGTATGCAGAAAAAATGTGAAAGACTAAATTGTAGCTTAGGAAACTTTCAAAAAATATTAACATACTTTTTTTTTAAAAAAACTACCTACCGTTTTCGAAATAAACCAATCAGTATAAGTGTTAAGAGTTAACATTTTTACTTTTTTATATGGTGGAGTGGCCTAGTTAAAAAAAATGTTTCTGACAAAAAAGTAGTTTTCGTAATTTTCAATTTTCTTAAAAACTAAAAAAACTTTCAGCCATCTGATTTTTAGCATTCAATTAAAAATTAATAAGAGTATCGAAAATTATAACCAAAATTAGTACTAAATAACGTAAAATGTTGAAACAAAATTATTACCAAAATCCAGCTTTCCAGCGATTGACTGAACTATTACCAAATACAACTTATTGTGTGTATACCTACCAGAAAAAATATTCGAGTCTAACACAACTTTTGAAATTTGGCCTGGACTTACCTGCAAAAAAAAGGAAACATTTGTTATTATTTAATTACTAAGAGAACAAATAAATTTAATATTATGTATAATTATTGCAAATAAAAAAATAAAAGTCTTATTTATTATAATTTAACTGTTTAAGAAAATAAAAGTTACCCGAAAGCTAAACTCTTGGCCTCGGCGCAAGCTTCGCGAGATGCTAATATTCAATTTTGGTTGATCATGGAATAAATGAAAATAAACAAAATAGAGTAACACCATCTAAATAAGTGTTAATTAGGTACACATAGGCTCTGACATCAAAACTATAATGCATTCTATATATATACACCCGTACTTGGTTGTACAACACACGTTTGATCTTTATTTGTTCAACTTCTTAGTTCTTATCTAGGTATTCTTTATTTGTTTGATTATTTTTTAGCAACATATAACAAGAAAATTAAATAAAGCAAGAAGTATAAGCACTGGGCGTAGCCCATTCTAAGTACAAAATTCAAATAAATTCAACTTAAGTTTCAGGAAATTATTAATAGGAGTCTTTTCTTCAAAGAAAGTGTTTAGAGACAAAAATTAAGACAAAAATTAAGAAAAAAATTAAGACAAAAATTAATAAAAAAAAACTTAACTCCTCTTAAAGTTGATTTTAATTTGTTGCTTAAATATTGGGGGGGGGGGGGCGACAATTTATTATTTGTTTCAGGCACAAAATTTTCTAGCTACTCCACAGCTTAGATATTTACCTAAAGTGTAATAATATAAACTTTAAAATTTCAAACGCCTTAGAATTAAAAAAAAATAAATACCTTTAACATATTTCATTATTCAAGGCAACTTCTCAATCATATTTAAAACATTCCTCTTTATATACACCATAGTATAATTTAACTATATCCCGTCCAATATCAATTCCTTAAAAAAAAACCCTCTCCAGCAAAAAAAATGTATGCACATCAACAAGCATTTTCTTCTCCCCAAAGTGAACACTTAATCAAGAAATTCTTTTTAATATAGACAGCTTTTCCAATATAACCCCATTTTTTATTTATTGGCTGACATTTCAAGGTTTTTTTTTTATATCCTAAAACTGCAGAGTTTGACCTTTTTAAAGAAAACTCATTTCCATATCGTACCTCTATACTAAGAGTATATTGTGTGACATATTTGCTCTCCGTCCTTTTGAAAAATTCTCTTAAACTAAAATCTGTCAAGACCTACATGATTTCTCACTTTTCTTTAAAAAAAAAATAAAATAAATCTAAAAACTGGAATCTATTTTAAAATATAGCTTCATTTATATCATATCATATAAAGAGCGTCCAGATTATAGAAAATAAAGCGACATGAAACTGAAAAGAAATAGATTATCGAAATTGAAGCATTTTGTAGAAAGTAATTTATTACTTCCAATAACTTTTTTTTATACTTATACGACGATATATTAAGAACCCTGATATGTTTTTTTATTTTAAATCGATTTCAAGATTTGATAAAACAAGGATAGAGAACCCCCGAAGTGGCATTTCCATTGATTGTTTTTTTTTTTATAAATTCTTCTGCCCTTAACAGCTTGACGAATTAATTTCAATCTTGGATTGTGTGGGGTCTTTGGGGGTAATCTTTAGTGTCACAAGTCTACACAGGGTGGCTGCAAAGTAAGTTAGGTTACGTGGGGCAAGCCGCATCACTTCTCTCGGATCTGTATGGGTTTATTGTGCTTCCCAAAATAAGTATGTAAGCATTTCAATATGCATTTTAGTGTAAAGATTAAGAACTTTTAATTTCACTTTTTCAAGGAAAATATTTAGGCACACAAACAAGAAAACCAACCACAACCTTGATGATTAAGGACAACATTCGAAAAAAATTGTCGAAATAAAAGCCTGAAGTCTGCGAAATTGTTATAAAAAATGTGCTTAAAAGAGTTCGCCTTTGAGCCACAGGAGGCCCACTTGACAACAGACATCATATTCCATGTTCGATCAATAAAATATAAATTATAAAATTATATTTCATTTAAAATTAAATTAAAAAAAACATAAACCTGGACCATAAAAAGCACCATGAATACTGTATGTATAAGACCAAAAATGACACTTAAATTAATTACTAGTTTTAATTTTATTTTATTTTATTATTTTTGTTTAAATCGGTTTTTTGTGTATAATGACTAATTTTTTCTGTTTGTCATACGAGGTTTGGACATAAAGCCGACATAATACATACATTTCCTTTTTTTTGTTGTTTATCTTCATTTTCTTAATTAGTTAAAATTAAAAATAAACAGCAGCACCTCATTTTTATAAATGGTACTTTTCGAAATATGTAGGTATAAAATTTAAGCACGCAGAATTTAGCACATCCAAAAATTCGAGGGTTTCGGGGAATTACTTCAGGTTTTGTTTGTCTACAAAGTTCATACAAAATTCAGATATCTGTCAAGTAAGCATTACCCATTCAAAATTTTAAAATTCTAATAATTGGATTAACTGTCGTGTATTTGTCGTGAAAGAAAAAAAATTCTCGTAATCATTTTTAACCTCTAAAAAATCTTTGACATTGCATTTCAACATCAAAGAATCCAGCATTAAATCAAAAACAAAAGAACGTGATTAACTATCGTGAATTTGTCGTAAAATGTAAGTAAAATTATCGCAAAATTATGGTAAAATTATCGAAAAATTATTGTAAAATTATTGTAAAATTCTCGTTAAATTTTCGTCAATTCTCAATTCTCGTAAAATTATAGTTCGTAACGTTAAAATTATCGTAAAATCATCGTAAAATAATCGTCAAATTAATAATTAATAATTGTAAATTCGTCGTAAAATTATCGTAAGTGTCGTAAAATTATCGTAAGTGTCGTAAAATTATCGTAAGTGTCGTAAAATTATCGTAAGTGTCGTAAAATTATCGTTAGTGTCTTAAAATTATCGTAAGTGTCGTAAAATTATCGTAAAATTATTGTAAAATTGTCGCAAAATCATCGTTACTCTGTCGGGCAATTATCGTTAAACTGACGTAAAATTATCGTAAAATTATCGTAAAATTCTCGTTAAATTTTCGTCAAATAAATAATTAATAATTGTAAATTTGTCGTAAAATTATCGTAAAATTGTCGTACAATTATCGTAAAATTGTCGTAAAATTATCGTAAAATTGTCGTAAAATCATCGTTACTCTGTCGTGAAATTATCGTTAAACTGACATAAAATTATCGTAAAATTATCGTAAAATTTGTTGAAAAATTGTGAACTGTCGAAAAATTGTCGTTAAATCATTCACCTATTTTTAACAACAAAAAAAATTAAAATATCAATGAGTCTTTTGAAAATGTAGTTTCTATTTTTCATAAATTACCAAAGACAATTTAAGTTATTTTCGTTAAACTTTCGTAAAATTATAGTTCATGTGTCGGATAAATTATCGTAAGATCGTCGTAAAATTATCGTCAAATTAATAATTAATAATTGTAAATGTGTCGTAAAATTATCATAAAATTGTCGTAAAATCATACTAAAATTGTCGTAAAATCATCGTTACTCGGTCGTGAAATTATCGTTAAACTGCCGTAAAATTATCGTTAAATTTTCGAAAATTTGTTGAAAAATTATCAACTGTCGAAAAAATTTCAACTGTCGAAAAATCGTCAACTGTCGAAAAATTGTCATAAAATCATTCACCTATTTTTAACAAAAAAAAAATTAAAATTTCAATGAGTTATTTAAAAATGTAGTTTCTGTTTTTCATAAAATGCACACCATAAGTTTTTTGACACAAAAAACGTAATGATTCACTTAAAGAAGTCTCAAAACATCTTCTCAGCCAAAATTTAATAATTTTGTATCGTTTTTAATCTTTAATCCTTAGCAATAGCTGTTTCGCAAATAGTTATAGCTCAGAAACCTGACTGACAAGAGGCTAGAAAACTGTGTTGGACAAGATAATTATTCATTAGATTTGCATGAATTTTTTTTTTTGAAAGACATATCGTCGGCTAAATACGTAAAACTGCTAAGTGCACTTTGGCAAATTTTACAGGAGAGCGAAAAAACAAAAATAATTTACATAAGGCTCCATATAAAAACTGATTTTCTCTTTAGGATTCTGTAACAACTACGATACATGGACAAAAGTAATAAATCCAATTTGTGGAGAATGTGTTTTTGAAGAAAATGGCATCAAAATCCCATTTTCGACCAAAAGCTTTACATATTTAGCCGACGGTATGGCAAAAGTCTTATCTAGAAAATACATGATTTTTGATTTGAAGTTATGGCCCAAGAGAATACCTTGATAGCCAATTTCCGCCTTTCAATATTGTAAGTAAGAAAAACTATAGAATGGTACGAAAATCCATCAATCAGAAAAACATTCGGGTCAGAAACAAAAATGAATTCGAGAAAATTCATATCCCACATTCATTTTCAAGCTTCGATTTAAAAAACTATACCAAAACTTGAATGTCATTTGATTTTTTTACAAATTTGAATAAAAATTTTGGGTTTTAAACAACGATCAATATTTTTGAACAAGCTGCATTATAATCATTTTTTGTCTAATTTCATATAACATCACTGGTTTTCATAACTATATAACGTTCTTTTTGCAGGAACCACTTTTTATCACGATGGAAATTAACAAAAAAATAAAAAAAAAGCTACGTGCTTTGCATATAATCCATGGCTATTTCCGAAACATCAAACAAAAAATAAAAAAAATTATAAACAAAAATGAAAAAGAAAAAAAAAAAAAAGTTATTATACTTAACCCATACCTACTACCCGACCAAGTGACGCATTTTGAAAGATAAAAATTTGCATAATGGTTTATAATATACGACTATAATATAGTATCTACATTCTACATGCTTTAAAAGCAGGCATGGCACGTAGAATAGGTCAATGTTTTCACCTCAACTTAAACTAGTGGGGTTTTTTTTGGCCCCGTACATTTTTATAACAATAGCTAAGTTATAACCAAAATAACCATAGATACGCGATAGGAATTTGAAAAACGCTCCACATTTATACAAATTAAATGCCGTACTTTATGCTCAAAAAAAAACATCAGACTAGTTTGATTTAAAGTAGGTTACACCGCCGGATACGCCGCCATGCCATGGTTGTTTCTATTAATATATACGAGTATCGTTCTCTTCTTTTTGCTCAGACAATGTATACATTGTCATTCATTAGAAATGCGATTATATGTAACTAGGTTCTAGGAGATTGAGGCATAGATAGATACACAAAAGTTTATACCTATATGTGTATATATTTGCAGGAAAGGAACTAACTTTATTGTTGGCAAATAGTCGAAACCAAGTAGGTACATAGGTAACTGAAGTTTGTGAGGTTTTTTTTTGTCAGGAGTAAAATGAAAGGAGTGTGTCACAAAGTCTTGATCTTACAGTTCTAGCGGCTTAGAATTTTAAAGATTTTAAGTCGTATTTATTGACTTTCCTTAGAAAACTCTTTAACTCTTCAACAGTATTCTAAAAATGTCTTCATAAACTCACTGACATCACTGAAATCTGTCAATTTCAATGAACATTTGATTAATTTCAAGATAATTTTCAATTTTCTGTTAATTATGGACGTACCAACTTTAGAATAGTGGACAACCAAATACAGTGTCCAATCGATTGTTGAAGCTACATCTGTCGAATTGGCTGTCATTTATTTAGTCTGATTTGCCAAATCACTATAGACGGATATCGTGTTAATTGTCCAACAAAAAGTGCAAAACGTTCCGCTTGCTTCGCCTATTTTACGTTCGCCATAATCGTCCTACCGAGAGGATGGTTAATTTGAGTCAACTGGTTCAGTAAACGATCGACCAACACCGTCCTGTACGTCGACGAATCACAAGATCAGCCGAAAACATCGCTGCTGTCCGTGAGAGTGTGCAGGAGAATCCGAGGCATTCGATTTCACGTCGCTCACAAGAACTTGGCCTTTCGCAGACTAGAACTTGCTGAATTTTGCGTCGTGCCTTGGGCCTGCACCCGTACAAAATTCAACTGACTCAAGAGCTGAAGGTAAACGACCAAAGACAACGACGTGTGTTCGCTGAATTGGCTCTGGAGCAGTTTGAATCTGACCCTAATTTTCATCGAAAAATCGCATCTTCAGCGATGAGGCCCGTTTCTGGATGAATGGGTACGTCAATAAACAAAATTGTCGAATTTGGGACGATACCAATTCACATGAAATCCAAGAGCGTCTAATGCATCCCGAAAAAGTCAGTGTTTGGTATGGATTTAGGGGGCGGCTTCATCGGTCCATATTTCATTGATAATGACGTTGGCCAGGCCATCACCATCAACGTCGAACGCTGAAGATCGATGATTACCAACTTCTTTTGGACTGAATTGGATGACATGGACACCAACGACATGTGGTATCAACAGGACGACGCGCGCTACGTTCCATCACATTGGAAATTCTGTACGAGCGATTTGAGGGCATTGGCATCTCACGTCGAGGTGATTTGAACTGGCTACCGAAATCGTACGTTTTGACCCCGTTAAGACTTTTTCTTGTGGGATTTTCTGAAGAAACAGGTCTATGTGAATAAGCCACAAACCACATCGATCAAATTCAGCCTGATTTATGCGCCAGAGTCTGAGTAAATTGGACATTTCGGAAGCTCGTCACAGTTGGCTGAGCGCGGAAAAAAAGTCTTTGGAGAAATTCCTATGTAGCAATTTTATGTTTATGCCTAAGTACTCTTTTATAACACAAGCGTATGATTTTGAAGTATTTTTTTAATATACAGGGTGTCTCTAAATCACCACCTCAGAAGAAAACCATGAGTCCCTGAGGTCATTTTAAGTCGAAAAACTAATTAATTAATTAATTTTTTCGTTTTCGATTCGTTTTCGCTTCGTTTTCGACTTATAACGGTTTTTATGATTTTTCTTTTTCTTTCTTTGAATGACTCTAACTTTGCCAAACTACAACCGATTTTTGAAACTTTTTTTTATTTAAACAAGAACAATTAGAAATGTGTACCTACTTTTTTCTGTGTGGCTAACGGTTTTCCCGCAATTTATTATCGAACACTTTTTTGTGTTCTTATAAATATTTAACATTTTTTTCCCTAAAAATACATTTAAAATTATTAAAAAATAAAAAACAAAAATAAAACGTAAATCAAGAAAATATGAATATTTGAATAAAAACGAAATAAATATGATAGAGCTTAATAAAAGATAAATAAAAGGATTAAGGATAATTCTACACTGTTTTTTAATTTCACGCAAAAAGTACAATAAGGTAAAAATAAAAAAGGGGCTCTTTTTCTGATTTTTCTGATTTGTGACTGAATTTTAGAAAAATGTGAGTACCTGACTTTTTTTCTAACAAATTTTTCTTAAACAAATTTTGACCAAATATATATTAGATTAATCTTAATATGTTTGTCAAATTTCATTAAAATCCGTTAAAAATTTCAGATTTAGATTCTTTTTGAGTAACTAAATTATGAGTGATCATGACCTGTCCTATCACCAGTATCAGTTTGGACCATACGGGACACCCTCTATTTATAACTCAAATAGTGGATAAAAATTAAACAAACCAAAAGTATACAGGGTGTTTTGCATAAAACAAAAAAAGGCTAGAGCGTATGGGAGGGGGTCTATTTCTACCCGTTTAGGTAGGGTAGCAATTTTATAAAAAATCGACTTGAATAAGAAACAAAAATATTAAAAATGACAACACTCAAAATATTAGTTTATAACTTTATTTTAAAGCCAGAATTTTTTTTAATTAATTTTGTTTAGTAAATAGTTTTCGAAAAATTAATTTTCAAACTCAAAATTTTGAAAAAAAAAAAAAAAATGGAATGAATTTTTCATTAATTAAATCTCTCTACTACAGCTCTATGCAACTTTACGCAGCTGAATTTTTGGGATTATCCGAACAAATATACAAATTTAGGACGTGAATTTGCCCAGTTTTTTCTTTAGCCAATTTAAAGTCGAAAAAGTGCGCGCAAAGTAGTGTTTCAAACAACATTTAATTGAATAGTTTTAAAATTTAAAAAACAAGTTTTATTTCATTTTTTATTTTAATAATAAATAAAGCAAAAAAAACAAAGGTTTTTACGCACTCTCCCCAGTTTCTACACTCAAAATTAAAACATATTGTTTTTGTTTCCATTCATATGATGTTTCTACTTTGACTAGCTACAGAAGCAAAACAATTCATCCAAACTAATTTTTTTTATATTATGGCTTTAAACATTTGTTAATTCAGTGAACTTAATCACCCTTATTGCGTTAGGCGTTTTAACAAAACGCCAGTAAAACGACGGTGCTTCAAAAGCATTAATCGGCGTTTAAGTAAAACTAAACCTTAACCGTTCTATTCTTTCTTCACCCCTGTAACCATTAAAACAATAGTCGTTTTACTAAAACTCAAACTGTCGCTTCTAGAGCCTTGTCGTTTTACTTGCGTTTTACTAAAACCTCTAACGCAATAAGGGTGAATAGTTGTGCATTATAGACCGCATCCGAAAAATGATTATTGCCACCACTTTTGCATAAACGGGCCAATGTGCCCAGTAAAATAACACTGGGGGGGGGGGGGGTGGGGTAATGGTGTGGGAAGCGATTTCGTACTATAGTGCTTTCGGATTGGTCTTTGTTTCCAACAAAATGACATAAGTATCATATTACAAAGCTCTCTTGCAATCAGCTTTTCCCGCAATAAAAGAACTGTTTATACCTCTCCAGGGGATTTTTCAACAAGATAATGCACGGATCCACAACCCCCGATAATGTAAAAGCTTTTCTTGCAGGTGAAGTTGTTGCCGTGACCGCCATATACACCCGATCTCAACATAATTGAGATTGTTTGGGGATGGTTTACCCAACAAATATACGAGAGAGGCACTATGAAACCTGTGAGGAGCTGATTGCGGCAATAAAAGAAGCCTGGACGAAGATTTCTTTGGATTACCGTAAAAATGTGTACGCTTCTCTAAAAATTTGAATTTTTGATGAAATTTTATATCATGTAGGTTGTTTTAAGTACCTAATGAAAATATAAGAAATTAAAGTAAACACAAAAATAAAATAAAAAAAAATTTAAAAATATGTAATAATAAATTTAAAAAAAACCTTTATTATATTTTTTCGAACATTTTGCAGGTCCGTCTAACAAAATTTTATTGTTTTAACATGACCGAGAAAAAAAGGAGACAAAATACCGTTAACTGTTTTTCGCAAACCATGTATTTATAGTTTTTTTCATTGAAAATTTAACCTGACTCATAAATGCAATGTTTTGATAATTTATACCAATGCGAAAATTAATAAAAATTATTAAACAAACATAGAAGCTCCCTGTACATACTTTATTACGCGGGGTGTGACACCTACCACTTTATGACATAAATGCGAATAAATTTATGTTACAAAACTTATTTTACCTGATATTTGTATTTATTTAAGATTTATTATTAAAAATTACAAAAAATCAGATACTAGATTTCGACTGTTTGACGTAAAAATATTCGACTTTAAGCTGAACCACCAAAGTTGGTTAAATTTGTGTATACCTACATAATATATATGTGTATTGTATATACGTATCGTAAGGCAGCACTTAAGAAATACTTTGTTAGACATTATTTCTGCTTTCCAGGCCAGGCCACCACCGTAAGACTTCGTCCTTTTGTATACACTTTGTATAAAGGTACGTTATTGCTTTATACACACTACACACGTCCTCGATCTCATGGACGAGAAAATTAAAAGGCAAAATGGTGTTTCCTCAACTTTATGTTTATATACATGTATACATTTATTTGACAAGGACGATGTGATGGGTATAAATAACACACACATAGTAGAGGTAGGTATATGTTGTCAGTAGGTATAGATGCGGTGCGCGTCTCGCAGTTTTCCAGCAAATTTCACAGCTTTAAACTAAACCGTTGCAGAATACATCACAGTGGGGATGGATGAGTTCAAATTCAAGTTAAAATTAAAAACAATAAAATATCAATTAAAGAAGCTTCAACATGTTTCATTTCTAAAAAAGCGTAAACAATATTTAGTATAAGAATCTGTTATAACTTAGGTATTTCTTAGTTTTTTAGTATATAAACCAAGTAAAAAACGTCGAAAATTTGAAAATTTTAAACTAAAATGTTGAAATGCATTACAAGTTTAATAATTTTTGACAAAAAGTGCGGACTTTGTTGACAAAAGTCCAAAACTTTTAGTTTCGAATTGACTTCAGAAAATATACAAATTGACTGCATAAAGAGATTTTGTTTTCTTTTTCGCCAACTTTGTTGAAATTCTACCCTACTGTGTGCAACACTCTATTTCCATATACATCTAGGAAAACTTGTACGTCACGAAACGTAAAATTTATGAGACTCCGACGACAACGACGATGTCAGTTTATATTTGTTTTTCGCTGGCATTTGCATGCAGCAGTAGCGCAGGAACAAAAAAAATGACTTCGGGCTGTAAGCGTGTGGGTGGTACGACGACGACGACGCCGCACCGGCTCCGCCAATATAATGGTTTTAAAAACCCAAGTAGGTACATATGATATGTGCATGAGAAAAATTCAGCACCCACAATGCCGGTGAAATGTTTGAACGCTTATATATATGTATAGCGTGTCGTTTTGTGTATATAGAACTTCTGAATCACCGAACATATCTCTACGCCCCTACTGCGCCTTCTCGCATATATCGTTCGTAATGAATACCCGTTATCCTTTTGAATTGGGTTTCAGTGTATTTTTTTTAAGCCTTGCAATGATGTTCATTCAAAGCCGGCATAAGTAAATTGAAAATAAAAATAAATGATACGTGTAATAAAGTCGTTGGCGTTGACCCACAGCCGGCCGCGCCTCCTCTTGTCTGTTTGACAAATAATATAGTGTTGGCTATTCTGGGTATTTTGAACCGCGCATAATAAGTGGGAAAACCCATTCAAGTGAATTCAACAAACTGCTGCTGCTCATGTTTTTGAGCAAAAATTAAAACACCTGAATAAAAGTGGGAGATGACATACATACATACATATATAAAAATGGTTTCCCTGAATGTAATATTGTGGATAATAATTTAAGCGAATGCAATTTGGTTATTGAAGTCCTTTGTAATGAATATAATGATCCTGCACATGTACACATGTAGGAAGATTTGAGAGAAGTGCAAAGGACTTATTAACATTTTGCTAAATTAATATATTTATTCGAATTGTATTGAAAACATTTTCCTCAATTTGATTTTGCTATAGAAAAATAGATAAATGCTTTTAGAAATAACGTTAGTTTTTGGCCAAATGTTGATGATATGTTCATCATTAATTTACGCAGAAAATATTGTCAGATAAAAGTTAATCTCTTGTTAAGTTGACAAGTTTTAAAAACCCAAGTCTTTTGTAATGGCTAATGAATATAAATTTGCCGAAAACTTTTCAATATCATTAATAAATTCATGGTTAGATTAACATGGGCACTATTTCTCACAATATCGTACATAGTTGATCTAAGGAGATACCATGTTATTTTAAGATGAAGTTCTTGTAAATATAAAAAAAAAATGTGAGCAAGATTTTAACATGAACGAAGTGTTAATTTATACCATTTCAACACTTGTAAATTTCAATTTAACTACAAAGCCTGTTGGCTTTACTTTTCTAATAGAAATTTTGTTCAACTTATGAATTTAACTCGGTCTTCTGTTAACTTCATGCAATGTCTGTTCACTTAAAAATATGTTAATAAAAATATTAATGTTTTTAATTTTTAATTGATTGTCTCCATAGTCCATATGGAACATTTGAAGCAATTCAGGCAATTTGTTGCCTGAATCGACATTTCATTGCCAGGCAATTTCAGTTGTCAAATTTCTTTCAAAAAACTGTCACTATTTTGAACAATAAACAAAATTTGAATTTACTAATTTTCGCATATTTTCAAGTTTAATTTCAAAAGAAAGCGAAAGTCAAAAATCGAAAAGAAACCATTTTTAAAAAGGTAAAACGTAAAAATTTATTGCCTCGGCGCACTGTGGAACCTTTTGTCATTTTTTTCACATTAAAAAAAAAATTGTTTGTTTACATTTTTTTTTGTTTAAGAACAACGATGGAAATATATCGATAAGATATTTTGCAGAACCAGATGTAACAGCTCGTATAACTGGAGTCAATACGGAGATGATAATTAATACTTAACATTCTAAATTGCAGACAAAAAATGTTAACGATGCTAAGGTTAGAGACTATGCAAGGGAAACAACAAATTTATTGAAAGAAAAGTATTCCGAAAGCAACTTAAACCTACTCCTTATAAAATTTTGCCTCATGTTCAAAGTATAATCGAATATCTGTCCTTACCCATCGAAGAATTGTCAGAAGAAGCTCAGGAATCCAAAAATAAAGACTACAAGAAATATAGGTACTGAAATACGAGCAATACCCCGGACTTAGACGAAATGTTGCAAGAAATCTATTTTTTTTGTTATTTATTTATTAATTTTTTTTATTAATATTTATTAATTTTGAATTACTCTACCATTACTTTGAGTTTTATTTTAATATAAAATACTCTTTTTATCGCTTTGGACAAAATTTTTTTTTAACATTAAATGCTGGAACATTAAACCATCTACATACTTTCTCCATAGCTTGACATAAAATGTACCATTGAAATAGTATATTCGCACTCTAATGTGCATCAAAATAAAAAAAAATATGTTTTGGTTACATCTTCAAAAATATTTAAAAAATATACTGCTCGCTTAATTTTAAGCACCACTGTCAAAGTCGTATTTCAGCAGAATATTCCGAACAATGCAATTATTTTTTTTCATAAAATTCACAAAATGTATAGCCTTGAAAATTTCCTTTAAGCAAAAAATACTGCCCCGATATCTTTATTTTTTTAAGATCTTTGAATTTTGCAACCAAAAAAGTCAAGATGAGGAAAACAATAGTTACATTTTATCATAAATATTACCATTGCCAGCGCATGCTTAGCCAATTGGCATTATTCAAGGCCATGCAAATTTTTCCCCTAAAATTCCAATGGAGCCACTGTAAGTGTGAGAAAATTTACAGTAAATATGATATGAAAATTCATATTACCTAGAGTGTTGATTTTACAGTATATCTTTTCATTTCAACACAGGTAAACAGATAAACCTATTAAGTTATAAAATTAAATATATTATTTGAATTTTTATTCCAAAACTAGAACAAGCTTTCAGAAGCAAAAAATGTTATTGAGTAATACGATATTTATACAGGGTGCTACTTCAAACGTTTCAAGTACAAATTAATTTTGACCACCATTTAGGGCTACTCGATGAAGGTCATGAAAAATAATTCTTTATAAAATGTTAGTCAAACTATTAAGCAGTGTCAGTAAAAAAAAATGTTAAAAAATAAAAATCAATTTCGGACAGGGTGACCCAAAAATTAAATTAAAGTAGAGGTTTTTCTAAATTAAAAAAAAATGTGATAACTCAAAAACCGTTAGGATTTAGTATTAAAATATTACAGGTTATGAAATTCAAAAGAAAATAATTTGAAAAAAAAATGCACCCTGTACAATATGATATGAGTTTTTCTACACCACGGTGGTAGTGTTTTTTTTTTTAAATATTGTTTGAATAATTTTAAGCAAGAAATTATCGTTGGGGCAGGTTCCTTGTCATTGAAATGCGTTTTCGGTTTAACTAGACGTAATTTGAAGCCAACACCAAGTCCCAGATCCCTGGCACACTTTCATTTTATTTATGAACAAAAAAAGCTATAAAAAAAGTATTTCAAAAAGATATTCAGAAATTACATAAAATTACGAATAATCCCTGAAAATTTCATGCTTTTAGCACTAAAACTCGAAAAGTTATGCAGCTTTTAACATGTGAGAACAATTCCGATTTTCAAAGACTTTCAAGCAAAATTATTGAAAAAAGGCTAAATGGTGTTCGATTTTAAATTGGTTGGTCTTAATTTTTTTGTTTCAATTTAAGCTTCATAATTTCGACCGGTTCCGGTTGAATTTTGAGAAAGGTGTTTTTTTTTAATCACCCTAATATATAGCCATATGATCATGACGGATTTAGCCAGGGTAATGGCATCACGCAAAACCTGGACTTAAACTTTTTTTTAATTACTTTCTTTCATGTATCGAATAATCAGCCATCCTATATTTCGTTCAACATTGTGTGTGCATGACTAAGGGCCAGTTGTACAAATATTTAAACCGTGGTTCAGCAATTTGTATCCACCGATTTCGGCGGATTAATTGAGTTTCAACTGTGGTTTATTGTTCAAGTGTGTTATAATAACCAATTACATACTTGAACCAGCGTTGAAAGTTAGTTAATCCGCCGAAGTCGGTGAGTTAAGATCTTGAACCGAGGCTGAACCAATATTGTACAACTGGCCCTAAGTGTCCAATATAAAATTAAAACAATTTTGACGGCGGGTTTCAGCGCAGTTGGAAAAAACATTTTTATTAAATGAAAGTATCATTTAAAAACAATACGAGACTTCACTTGTCATGTCAACGCCGCGCCGCGCCGTTAACAGTTTATCGACATTAAAAGTGGATGTCCATTAAATCACTTGGCACGAATTGAAAGAAAACTTTTGGTACCCGAAATATGATGTCCGTCAAGTTAGCAGTTTAAGAATCTAATAATTTGAATAATGTCGTGAATTTGACGTGAATGAAAACAAAATGTTTGCGTTTGTTTTTAATAACTCCTTGTAATGCTAACTTGGTCGTCAAGTTATAGCATTGCCAGGGGTTATTCTCAAAAAAACAAGCGCGACAAAATTTTGTTCTTTCACGACAATTATTCAAAATACATATTAGAATCCTAAAATTTTGAAATGGTAATGCTTACTTGACGGACATCTAAATATGACAATATGGCAATTTACATACCAGTCTTTAAGTTTTCAATATTCTTTTGTGCAACAAAATAAAAAAAAGGTTTTTGATACATCTTTTAAAATATTAAAGTAATATACTGCGCTCGCTTAATTTCAAGCACTAGTGTCAAAGTCATATTTCAGCAGAAGATTCCAAAACACCCTCCAAATATTTTTTTCTTAAAATTCACAAAATTTATAACCTTGGAAATTTCCTTAAAGCAAAAAAATATTATCACGATATCTTTATTTCTTTAAGACCTAAGGGGACATCAGCCCTACTTTTTACGTAGGCCAAGGTAAAAACGGATATATACAAACGAATTTTGAACTCGTCCCATAAGCACCTAAATATACAATACATACGTATAAAGCAAGTTAAATGTAAAGTGCAAATATTTATTTATGTTATGTACTTCTAATTTGGTATAATTATTTATTTTCTTTAATAATGAGTTTAACTTTCTCTCACCCTCTCTATTTTTAATTTAAATAGAAGCTAAACCCAACAAAAGTCATCAATCACTTCAAATTTCATCAGCCCCTAGATTATGTCAACATTTCAACAACAATTATACTGTCAAATTGAGATAGAAAATTAGATGATTTAATTGTGAGTTGATATTTATTATAGAAGGGATGTTTAAAGTGTCTAAAATTGAGAAAAGTAAGAGATGGGTTCATGTGGCTAAATGAATTTACTGCCAAGAATTAAGGTATCTACCTGGGTATTTTTGCTTAAACGAATGCTGTGTATAAATTGTTGTGTCATAGTTCTTAAATTTAAATTCAACTTCTTGTAGGTAGGTATAGTGTTCTTTTTTTTCATTTAAATTCTATCTGTTTTCCCACTCCGGGAGATCCTGGAGCAAACCCAAAAAGTACAAACCAATATCCACCATCTTAAAACCCATACCATTTATAAAGCTTTAGAGGTCCATGTCTAATTTTAGGATTTCTGCCAATCTTGTTCCTCTGTCTAGAATGGCAATTCAGAATGCTCGCTGCTTAATCAAGGTCGTTAGCAAATTCACCAAGACAATGTGTCATTAAAAAAAATTTGCATTACCAGGGGTTATTTTTAAAAAAGAAATCGTGAAAAATGTTTTTCTTTTACGACAAAATTCAAGAAAATAAATCCAATTATTGGACCCTTTGAATTTTGAAGTGGTAATGCGAACTTGACAGACAAACCTGTGAACTTCGTTTCAATCTTTTTCAACACGAATAACGGAGACCATCGAATAAAATTGGTCAGAGTTTCAACTTTAACATTTTTCTCCATAAACTTAACTAAACTAAACTTTTATTCGGTGACGTGAAATAAGGCCCAATGAAATAAAGCCAAAATTTCAAAAAAGGCCAGTTTGGCTTTATTACGTTTTAATGTTTTTTTTCCTTTCCAAAAATGTGCAGAACATTTCTTCATCACCCGCATTACGGCGTATAAACAGTGAGGTATGTATGAGCCACACTATAGGATTTGGGGTAGGTGCGAGGTTGGGTGTAGTTAAAGTGTTGGACAAAAACATTTGGCTTTATTTCCAAGTCAAACTTGGCCTTATTTCGTTTTCGAAATGGAAATAAAGCCAATAAGGCCAAATTTGAGATTTGGTCTTATTTCGTTGGGCCTTATTTCACGTCACCCTTATATTCTAACCCACTAAAAGGAATCGATATTCAGTCAAACACCCTCTTACTCGATTTTTTCGCCATATTTTTGCATTCCTCTCAATTTGCCATACAAAGACCATCCTCTAAGTCGAAATTCCTTTAATTCAAAATTTTAGTGCTTTCGATTCTTGGCCTACTCTTAATCCCTCTTAGTTTTAGTAAATTTTTCTTATTTTTAAATTCAATAATGGCCAGTTGCACCAAAAGCTTTTAAATATTTACTGCTTCGTTAAATTTTAAAATGGCATTTATCGGTTGCACCAACCAATTTTAGTTTTAAAAGGCCAATAAACAAGCCAATAAACTAAAATGCCATTTTCCTCCAGTTAAATTTTAAAAGCGAAAATATCTTCAAAAAAAATATTTCACTTTTGATAGGACATTTGAAAGTTGCAATTAAAAAAAAATATTCACAGATAAATAGATCGTTGGAGATTTAAAATAAATAAAAACAAAAATGAACAGGTAAAATCCATTATTTTTCTTTTTAATTATTTCCTATTCAAGCCTAGTACATACATATACAGTAAATTAATTTCAAAAAAAAAAAATGGTGGTGATTTTTTTCCGTAAGAAAAATGTCTGTGGTGAAACAAAATAGGATAGGACTCTTCTTCAGCTACAATACATGTTTCAAAAGGGTAATCACTCACTTCCATTTTAAACCAGGTGTCATCTCTCATATTGCTATCTTTCTTAAACTAGTGAAACTTTTTCGTTCAGTTAAAAAATTAGCTGACAAAATCCAGGGATGGCTCGCAACAGTTGATTTTTTTTTTGCCGTCGATAAATCTTAATAATAATTATTAATTTAATACAAGAAAGTCGTACATACAAAAGAAAATTTTATAAAATCTAAAACTCGAGATAAAAACGTTTGAAAGCAAAAAAAATTGAAAAACAGACGTTGGAGAAAAAAATCATTTAAAATCAGGGTAATTTTTTCTAGAAATAAATTTTATATTTTTGAGAAGCAAATAAGAAATTAAAAGACCCGTATTTGCTAGGTGAATTTTTGAACATTACACATTTCTTTTATCAATATTTGTTGGATTTTGATTTTGTTCCTTTTTACACTAATTGGTATTTTCATTGAAAACAACACCAACATAAAGAGAATTCTAATACGAGTACGATGGTACTATGTTGTTTCCAAAAACATTGTCCACACTCGGGGTTTTCGAACTTTTAATTATCGATATTTTGAAATTTCTCAAAGCGTTAATGAAAACAATTCTAATGGTCTCAGATAGATGACAGCAAATTTGGGTATTGAAAGTATAAACCAAAATATGTGGCGGGATCTTCGACTGTCTCTTTGTGCTTATGTAGTTTGATTGTAGAAGTAACAAATTCGAACTTCTCGACTAGGGAATTGCAAAAAATTGTTCTGAAACGAATTTTGAATTTTGAAATGTATCAACACGAGTTCGGTGTAAACACGTTGACATGTACAACGTTGACGTTTATATACGTCAAAATATAGTTCTTATCTTATCTGTCAAATCATAAACTGTTAAAATGTCAACAGATAAAAAAATCTCATATAAATCCGAAATCTGTAAATTTTCAGTAAGAGTAATTGCTCCAGAAACTTAACTCGAAAGTGACATTTGGAACAAAATATTTAATATATTATGTACGTCAAAAAATTTATTGTCCTTTAATATCAAGCCATAAAACAGTGATGGAAATCGACTTTTTTCGATTGTACTGAACGCTGAAACAAAATAGTACTGAAAAAGAACAAATAGTACTGGGCTCTTTTAAATGGATAAAAACTAGCAAACACACAAATTCAAAAATAAAATTGATTTATTAACAAGTACAAAAATTCATTTGTTATAAATATTAAGGTAACATAGTAAAGGAACTTCATTATTATAGCTAAATAAATAACGGACGGATCCCGTATCACAGTAAGGTTTCATTAAATCTCATCATTGAATATTTAAATTTTTAGCTTTGAGGTTTTTAAAATCCTAAATGATTATTAAACTGTCAGGTTTATTTTGCCATTAAAATAATCACTGATTTTGCTTCCTAATCATTTGAAAATTAAAAATAGAATTTTCATTGATTATTACGTATAACTGGTTCCTAAGATAAGAAAATAATAGTAAGTTAGGTGATTAACATTTTTTTTTGCTCTAAAAGTTCTTCTTTTTGAAGAGGATTGTTTGTCACGTTTTTATTCACAACATCTTTATTAATTACAAAACTGTGACAACATTCCTTTTTTAAAAGATTATTGGTTTCTATCAGCATTAATTTTTCAAAAACCAAATTTTTGCCCAAAATTCCGATACAGATACATTTCTCAGTTTCTTAATATATTCACAGTCAGCTAGAGCTTTATATTCGTTGCTTACAGTTTCAATATTTTTGTGTTCATTAGGAAAAAACTTTAAAACAAATTGAACGATGGAGTTAACTTGACCATCCAATACTGCGCTTTGTGAGAAATTTTGAAGTGCGTTTAAGAAAACGTCATCGAAATCCAATCTTCCTCTAATATCTTAGCAGAAATGTTATGTAAAACATTTTAGCATGATTTTGGAAGCCCTGTATAACTTTTTCACTGAACTTTTTAAAAGTGTATAAGATTTCACATTCGGTGACGCAATATATCTCCATAACTGGTAGGTGATTTTGCAAAAGCCAATAAAGGCTTTTCATCAAGAGATTCCCTTAGGCCTTACCATAAAATTTCTACATAATCGTTAATAAATTAATTTCATTGTTGAAAGCAAAATAGTAACGTAGATGAAGATAATTAGAAAACTACTTCTGTTTAAGTGGAGCGATTGAATATATGATGAGCCCAACTGTCGTACCTGGGCGAAACGCAACTTTTAGAGTTGAGGTCACTTGAACTTAAAAATTGGAAGCTAAATATGTCCTCTTACATATTCAGTTCAGTATTTAAAAGCAAATGAGCTGATGGTTTTGATATTGGGTAATTGGGCTTTGAGTATGTTCGCATCGCACATAGATTTTTTTTTAGATAAGAGAAAATTATAAATTTTGTACAAATAATTCAAAATTGTACTGAAAATGGCAAAGATGTACTTACGTACCGATAAAATCAAATTGTACTGAATTCAGTACAATAGTAAGGCTTTTTCCATCAGTGCCATAAAATTTGAAATTCCAAGGAAGATCGGCTACGATGTCAATTGAATAAAAATCCTTTAAAAAAACCAATTATATTTTATTTTTAGCTCCGGTTTTTGAAAACATCAAATGTCAAATGATCTTCATTTTTTGATGCAGATATTGCTATCGTCAAATATGCAATGGCCCTGTTTAACGTTAACGAACACGTTCAACTAGATTTTTTACTCGACTTGCGTCGACAATGATGATATCGAACATTTAGCTAAATGCGCTACCGAAAATAATGCTTCTTGCATAAAAATTTCGTTTTGAGTTTTCAAACATTTGACTTTTGTAGTTTGCGTTTAAGAACATCTTGCAATTGCATTTTTGACAAGAATGACATTTTCGAGAACACCCAAAGGAAATTTCAGAAGGTAATTTCCGTTGACAATTGAAACTACTGTCATTTTCGATTGGTCATTCAATCCGTCAAGGCACTGGCGATTAGTCTGAAAACGTGTTCCAACTGCGTTGCCAGGGTTGCACAGTCAGTGAATAAATATAATTTAATCAACGTGCGTCGTATCTTTGCGGGTGTTAAAGAAACTGTCAACACTTCCGATCACGCTTGACGATCACACCTCTTCAAAACTTTGGGACAGCGTAAAATTAATTTGATGCAAGAGAATCAACGCGCTGACCATTTGCGTTGAAGGTGTAATCGTAACCTTACACTTGTTAAACCTACCTATTTCTACCATTTTTAGCTCAAAAGACTATTAAAGTTCTTATAAAAAAAAAAAAAACTGGTAGAATCTGGAAGTTTCAGGCTAAGTAAGGGAACAGACCTGATATTCTGCTAAATTCAAACGACTAAGATGAATGTTACTTTATCATCAAAAATGATAAGTGAAAGTCTTGCAGAATTTGTCACTTTCTGGCTATAGAAACACATTTTAGGTAAAAAAGGCTGGATTCAACCTCAGTCAGTATAGATATTAAAGTCTCTGCATGCTGTCATAATAAATATTTAATAAAATTAAACTAATAACTATAAATTTCCAATCTTTTTCGCCCAAACAATTGATATTGCTTTGCTTAATGGATTCTTTTCTTCACTCCCCATATAAAATTGTTTATCAAATGCATGCACCTTGCAATTGATATAGCACATAAATATAGCAAGTATTTTAATTTTGTCATATTATACAATTCGATTACACTTGCAACTTGATTTGCTATAATAAAACCTATATAAATAGAGGGGGCTAAGGTAAGTCACATACATACATATACCTACACTTAGACTATGTGCCAAGCAAAGGCTTAATTATGCGATTATCATAGCGCCAGTCGGGCTGACAATCAGAAACTCGGTCAGCCATCAAAGAGCAGAAATTTAAGAATGTATGTGCTTGGCATAGTAGCTTTTAGAATATAAAATCTCCTCCCAATTGACAGAACCAATGTAACGATATAGTTCGGGAAAATATGTTAAATTTTAAGAGAATTTTTCTTTCAATCGATGAGTTTCGAAGGTTTCGAAGAACTTAATTTTTGGACTTTAATGTATTTTAAAGAATGCAATAAACTATTAAAAGAATATAGACTACATTTAAATATGTGTTTTCAATAACCATTCTTTAAATAATTATCAAGATTTGGTATTTATTGAACTTTTATTGTTGTACTCGTAGTAAAATCGAATAATCGCTTTTGCACTTTCCCGGCATTGAACTTTATTTCATATGTTCTTGGCAGCTTAAAGCCCGCATCACACGACGCTTGTTTTCCTGCTAGAAATGCTTGCTGGCTTTCGTGCTGGCCATTGAGCTGGAAAATGGTGTCACTGCTGGCTCTCTTGATAGAAGCGCTGCTAGATTTCAATGTTAGAACCGGTGCTATTTTTCTTGCTTGTTTTGCTGCTGGATTTTAGCAGACGTCAAAAGGTAGATGTATATTTTCAAATGTCATTTTTTCTATTTCGTTTTTATTTATTTTTTAATTGTTTTTTCAACTTTAAACAAAATTAAATGTGATTTCATTAATTTGTATATTTAGTTCTATCAGATGTATGCATTTTTTGTGAAAATTTGTTTAGAAAAATATTGTGTAATCAAGAGAACATGATTTAGCAAACATCAAGAAATGTCAAAAAACCATCAGCGAATCCAGCTCCAAAACAATCATCGAGTGAAGCCAACAAATTCAAACTAGCAAAACATCCAGCACCACACCATGCAACAAAACCAGCACGAAAGCCAGCAAGCACTTCTAGCAGGAAAACAAGCGTCGTGTGATGCGGGCTTAAGCTTAAAATTTCTTAACGAAATTTTTAATAATAAACCACAAAGTGAAATTTGCAACTCCACCTGTCGGAATATCACAATATACCTAATACCTATACGAAACAATATATAAATAGGTTTATAATATTTGCTATACTACCTCCCAGAAAGTGAAAACTGTTTGCGCTAAGTTTTCTATCTGCCTTTGTAGTATAGACGACGACGACGATGTTGTCGCTTAATTTATTGCATCGAATTGAGTTTATTTAGTTAGATAGACATGCCGACGACAACGCTTTATATAAAAAAAAAAACTAACCAAACCAACCAACAACAATAACATTGACCGGCATTGCTTTTATATCAATTTCAAGACTCTTTTCTCGAGCATCATAGCAAGAGATATGAGACGAAAAAAAAGTAATAAATATCCAAACGAAACTAAATTGCTGGCAGCGAATTGTATCTTGATTTATTATATGGCTTGATTATCCTCTTGCCGCAGATTAATTAGGTAACAACAATGTACAGACATACATACATATCTATACACATAAAACAAATACAAAACTAGAAATATGATTGGGTGTATAAAAGCGTATCTATAGTTGGATACATTTTTGTTGACTTTAATTTTAAGCAAATAATAAATAAACATTGAAGGTCCTTGAAACTTTAAGCTGCACAGAAAAAAAAGAGTGAAAGATAGAAAAATAGAAAAATAGAAAGCGAGAGAATTCAAAGTATGATGATTGAACTGAATGAAGTCATGACGTAAGATAAACACTCTATAGACTTGCCAGACCTTTTACAGAAAAAGGAGAATTCAATAAAAGCCGCGTTTAATTTTTTTTTTTTAAGTGAATAGTCAGAACTCAGCAATATTTTACACGCAAACAATAACAAAAATATAAAATTATAAAATACATCCCAGTTTCGATAAAAATGGTCTTAGGGAGTTTTCATACATAACGACGACAAAAAAAATCATACATTTATTAAAATGATATAAAATTTGCAGAGATATTTATTCGTGGTTCGGAACGCTTTGGCTAGGTTCTTGGTTTTACTGAGCAGCAACATCAGCAATACTTATAAAGGCGAGTTTTTCAGTACGACGTAACCACAGTTTCGGAGTTAAACCTGAATTAAACCTAAGTTAAACCCGAGTTTCCAAGTTAAACCATAGTTCAACCCGATTCAAACCAGAGTTTAACTTGAGTTTAACTTGAGATTAAATTAAGTTTAACCAGATTTTAATCAGAGTTTAACCAGAGTTTGGCTTTGGCTAGGTTCTTGGTTTTACTGAGCAGCAACATCAGCAATTCTAATAAAGCCGAGTTTTTCAGTACGACATAACCACAATTTCGGAGTTAAACCTGAATTAAACCTAAGTTAAACCCGAGTTTCCAATTTAAAACAGAGTTTAAACCGATTCAAACCACAGTTTAACTAGAGATTAAATTAAATTTAACCAGAGTTTAAGCAGAGTTTAACCAGAGTTTAAGCAGAGTTTAACCACAGTTTAAGCAGAGTTTAACCAGAGTTTAATCAGAGTCTAACCAGAGTTAAACCAGAGTTTAATCTGAGTTTAATCTAAGTTAACCAGAGTTTAACCTGAATTAAACACGAGATAACTCTTGAAAAACGTTTCTAAATCAATTGAGATCCCGAGTTAACTCATCGAATTTGGTTAACTATGGATTAACTGAAAAGATATTTCTGACAGATGGATGTCAAAATGCTTTTGAAATAAGAAAGGCGATAATATTAAAATCACCCTTTCCAAAGCTGTAACCGAATGTACAACAACAACTTGTGTGTGGCTAATAAAAATGCTGGTTTCAAATGCAATTGTCAAAAACAAGAAAACTTAAAATTGGATCGACTTGATCAAGTTACCTCGGTGGCGCAATGCGTATGCATATGGCTCGGAGGGAGCTTGGTCCGAGTTCGGGTCCTACCTGGGCATAGAAAGTTTTTTCAATTAAAATTGAACAAGACCAAGCCCCACTTAAAGGAGTCTGATGATCGGCGTGGCAGTCGTGAAATAGCTATAACTCCAGCCTATAAAAACTTGGTGGTAGCTCACTCAAGTGTTGTTGTTCATTCAAACCTTTTATTTAGTTTTTACTCTGGCGGGTAGATGGCTATTGAGTATGTCGTTCATAGTGTAAAGAAAAGAAACAACATATGAAAAATAAATTTCGGTTGTAATTGTCATTTTCCTATGTCAAACCACTGACAGATTTGAGACCTTTGAAACGCCATAAATGGTAAAAAAAAATGATATCTTTTAAGTCGTGTGAATACAAAATTACTTATGAAAAAAACTTAAAAGATTTGTTTCCTTGTGCGGAAAGGAGTCTAATATACCAATTAAATATAAAATATAAGTTAGGGATTTTTTTTCATCCTTAGCAGGGAATTTTATTTATTTCATATACCTACTATCCCTGCATACATTTCAATTATTTTAATAAAAAAAAAAACACCTGAAGTTCGCAACCAGCTAATGATGCAGCACCCTCTTTCTTTGGTATTTCTAATTCAATTACAAGGAAGTCGAAATTCCTTGGCCGTAACACAATCGCAGTAGGCGTACAGTGATTTTCTTCATCGTTTGTAAAATGACCACCATCGGTTGTATGGGAATTTTTGACAGAACCAGTAGAGAATAAACCAAATCGGTCGATAAGGAGAAAAAAGAAAGAACATGAGCACGAAATTATTAACTATATAGAGATAGTTATCGAATTTTAATAATAATTTTATTTAAATAAAAACTTCTAAATAAATTTACGAAGTTTATGAAAATTTCAAAATTAAGATTTGATAAAACCAATTTACTTTGGTGTTTTATTTACGTGTAAATTCTTCTTGAATTCGGAATATGAGTATTTTATCCCAAACCATAAACTATCGTATGCGGAATTTTAAGGCCGATTTTATTCACTCGAAGTTGAACACAACTTGAGGATTTTTATTTTCAACTTGTGAATTTCTTTTTATTCACTCAAAGTTTGCGTTTTCAACTTTCGATTTTAAACTCTAGAGTTGATCAACTTGAGGTTTGTCAACTCCTGGAAATAGTAGAAGTTGACCGAGCAAACATTTTTCTTCGGGCACATTAAAGTTTTTTTTTGTCTGCCATTAATAATTTGTATTCACACTTTAGCACAATTTGACACAATTGTAATGTATTGACACAAAAAAACACAATTTAACACAATTAAACACATAAAAACAGTCAAATATGATTGACAAATTCAAATTAATTTTAAAAATGACAGTTTTTGTTTTATATTTCACAAATATCCCAGGGATATTTTTCAAACGTTGAGTTGGACAACTTTAGATCTTCAACTGGAGAGTTGAGAAAATAATTAGTGAATAAAAAGAAATTTCAACTTGCGTTTCAACTTTCGAGTTATAGTCAACTCTCAAGTTGACCAACTCGAGAGTTTGCCTCAAGTTGAGCAATAGTGAAAAAAATGGCCCTAAGTCTCCCACAATGATCGATTTTTTAGTTGAAAATTAAACGTCATAAATCCATCATAGGCCACTTTGACATTTAAAAATGTCAAAAAGGTATGTTTGCTTATTTTTTTTGCACGAACTCTCGAACCCTTGACTGAATCATTTACATTACATCCTAATTACGTTCTAATTTAGAGTTTTTTTTTTTTACAGAAGTTACAGTTGTAAAGAAAGCAATTATTGACCTGAAGTTCACTGAAGGAAAATAAGATTTCAACTATTTACCTACATAGGTTATGTAGTTTTATGTCCCTGACATACACAACACAAACCCAGCCCAAATGCCCTCCAATGACAATGACGACAGCGACGGCGGCGGTGGTAGCAATGTGTTGACAGTGGGTCTATTGTCCTCGCTTGACAAATTTGCTGTCGGTTTTCTTTCACGCACCAAAGGACTTTTCATTTGTACAAGGCCGAGGCAAAAGTGTGAAGTGTAAAAGCACTGAGTTATAGTGATGTGTGTGTTTTTTTTATGGACATCACTTGTTGGAGGTTATATTCGGCTACGATACTAAATGGACTTACGTGACCTAAGCTAAGCAAACTGCATGCAGAACATTTGCCTTGATTAATGACTTTTACTGGACTTGAGAAGTAATTGCGTGTAATTATTATATTATACAAGATCCAGTAAATAAAAGATTATTTAACTCTATTTCGTTGTCGTTGTCGTCGTCGTCGTTTTCGTTCAATGGACATTTTGAGACATTTACATTTGCTATGAATATTTTACTAATAAAAATTTGAAAATGTATGATTTTTCATATAGATATAGCTACATTAGATTTGGAGATCTTTTACAGAAATTGGAATTTGGATTTTGATATTTTAATAAACATGGCGTATTTACGAGAGGAAGATATCTCAATTTAGAATAAAAATTTAGGGAGTTTCCATCGAACAGCATAACTTGTAATGTAAATTCAGTAGGAAAAATGTGTATTTATATAAATATAACTTTTGATCTCTGCATTTTTTAATTAGCGTTTTGCTTAGTTTAGAAAATATTGTTGATATATTAAAAGATTTAAAACTTGCATTAAACAATTAGGAAGTTTTTAATTTATAAATTTTACTTCTTACCAACTTTGTATATTACTCTTTTAAGGCGACTTACCTGAAAAAAAAGAATAAAATTATTGAATAAAATAATATAAGCTACAATTGTAAATATTATTTTAATTACAAGAATGTTCTAAATATGATTTAATATGTAATTACATCTAAAGACAGGGATTTTTTTTAACAGGTACTGCTTTTTGCGAGGAATTGACAAATCTTCATGTCCGTCATGTTAGCATTACCATTTCAAAATTTTAATATTCTAATAATTGGATTAATTGTCGTCTATTATTGAAAATATTAAACAGTTTAAACATTTTATTTAAAGGAGAAAATCGTTCTTAATTACTTCGATAGTTTGGAATAAGAATGGAATCAGACAAATTCCTGAATCTTCTTTGGGGAATATAAAAGTTAATACGTGAAAAAAGGTGTCTATATTCCCATTTATAAATTTTACAATTAATACAAATGATAAATACGAACGTCTGCTCTCAAGACAAGGCATGTCAATAAGTTTTAGTATGTTGCTGTAAGGAGGGAGTTCAAAAGAATTTTTCTGGTGTAAGCTCCTGACTGAAAACCTTCAAGAATCTTTTATGCACTTTTTCTAATCTGGTTTTATGACAATCATAATGGGGTGACCAGATTTGATCAGCATATTCGAGAATGAGTCGAACAAATGTTTTGATTCTTTTCTAATCCAATTCTATGAATTATATTTTTTGATCAAACAAGGCACAAACGACAGTCATATCGCTTACTCGTGATACTATTACACCAGTTACAGACAATTCTCTTGTAAACTTATCGTCCTGAAAGAAAAAAAATCGGAGTTTTTTTGTTTTGCTCCAAAAAATCTCTAACATTGCATTGCATCAATGAATACAGCATTACCACAGCTTTGACTGGCTTTATGTTTTGTCCTACAAGTTTTCATGAAGTGTAATTTGTTTAAATAAATGTCGCTTGACGTCCCTAAATAAGTTGTGTCAAAAAAATCACCTAAATATGACGAAATACCCCAAAATTACATTCTTCAATGAATCGTCACAACTTTGATTAGCTGTTGTTTTGTATCTATAAGAGACAATAGGGTTAGTTTAAACGATTGTTTGCAACAAAAAAAATTTATTGATAAAAACCAATGGACCGCGTTTCAGTAACAATTCTGAAGCTTCAAATATCAAATGTTCAAGATTAAATTTAAAATTTAAATACTCACTAAGGCAGGAATGCAATTTATTAAAAAAAATTAAAGTACAATAATTCCTGTTTTTTGTAAATCGACCTAATTAATATCTGAAAACAGTGTTAAAATATAAAAAGCATCAACTGGATCGCATGAACTTTCTCTTTCATTTGAGTTTGGTTTTAAGCCTGAATCACAAGATCTATGTTTTAGTCAAAAATGATCTATCTTACTTATCCCATGCGACGGGCTCCGTTAAAAATCTTTCCAATGAAATAACCCCCAAACCAAAAAATTAAATAACACTCCATGCGGGGGATTATTTCATTATGAAATATAAGTCTCCAAATACAGCTTAGAAATATTTCTCCAAATTTGGAGACTTTTATTTAATTTTATTTTCCATTTTTTTAATTATGATTTAACTTTCTTCTCAGGTCCTTTATCCCGCTCACGGAATTGTGTTGCTCCAGGTACATTGATTTGGGGGGGTTTGGGGACTTAATTCAAAATGCAAAAAATCTCCGATTTGGTGAGTTATTCAATTTTTTTAGTTTTTCCACGTAGACGGACTTTGTTACCACATGCCATTTGTTGAGCTTGGGTAGATCTATATCTACATTAAAATTTCTAACCTATTGAGCTAAGTGGAATAAAAACCAGTTAAAAAATGTTTCAAAATGTCGGCTATTAAAAATAGTCAATAAAAAAAATGTCGACATTTAAAAAATGTTTAGTTTAAAAATCAAAAAAAGGTATCAAACGGCAAAGTTCTCATTCCATGTGTTAAAAGAAATGTGTTTTAAAAGCAAATATCATTTTTCACTTTATATACCTACATAAATGGCTGTTTTAAAAAATTCGATTTTCTCCTAAACGAAAAAAGCTTAAAATCACGCCTCCGCATATGCTATAACTTTGACTTTTTCAATCGCAAGTAAAATTTTCTGTCAGTAACTTATCATATAATTAAAATGTACATCAGTATCAAATTCAAGTGTCAGAAATTTAATTAATCTCTCTGTGCATATATATGTACATACATACATAGATACTTTTAATTTGATGTTCCTATCCTAAATAGAAAGGATTTTTGAAGAAGATTTCATAGCCAACAAAAGAACTTGGAATAACTTAAGAAACAGTATATTATACACTGTATACATAAACACATACACAAAATGTCTGTCTGTTCAATTTCAGGACTTACCCACCTACGTATGTTCACGTATATATATGCCTTGAGGAATAATGTAATTTGGAGATCATCACCATACCTTCAAGTTATATATACAGAGCTTAAGATATTCTTTTAATTGTTATATTTTGTAAGCAGCTTATTTGCCATTTTTCGTTTACTTGGAAAAACAAGAGTTAATATTGTGATAATCATCCAATCTTGTACCTACCTATATATATATATTTCTGTTAAATAGGCAGGTACACTCTCAGAAGGTACTTATCGTTAAGAAAAGAAAAAACAAACAAATAAAAAGCTTTAAAAGAATTTAAAAGCCCCCTCATTTTCGAATATCTTAAATCACAATATAGGTAATAAGTTCAAATATAAGTACGAGTATAAGCTCAACCACATGCACAGAAATGTTTTGATTTTTGTTTTGTTTTGTTTTGTCTCTGAACTTTAGCGAAAATGGCTTCAAAATTTTTAAAAAGGAAATAAAAACAATAACATGACATTTTTAAATCCGGAAACAAAGTTTTTTTTTGTTGTCTGGCTTAATAAATGTAAATAAAAATATTTTTTTTCTCATCGCCTATGTAGGTGTGGTTTCTAAAATGTAAACAAGCATAATGTTTTTTTTTTGTTTTTAATGAAATTCAATTTGCTGAATTTTCAAAGAAATCGACTTTTTTTTTCTTGTGAATTTTTCTGTTTTCTTGCAGCTTAATTTTATTTTATTTGTTGTTGTTGTTTTGGTGAGATATTAAGATTATTTTGATCCTTGAATTTTCTTAAAAATTTAATATCTATATTGTTTAGTGTTGAAAACATTTAAAATATATTAAAGTTTTCTTTATATGTGTACGGTGTATGCCCTAGAGGTATTACGCAAAGGTAAACGAAAAGAACAATCCTCATGTTATTCTCAAAAGAGACTTCAAATCCTTATCCTTTTTTTTTTTTTTTTTTTGTATATAGGTATAACAAAAGAAAATCTTCATCCATAACTTAAGCATTGTATTTTATATATGTAAAGCTGTCGGTGTATATGTATATGGAAGAAAAAATAAATTTAAATAAAATATTTCAAAGATAAATCCGGTTATATACATATATTTCCTTTTATATGGCATGCAATGGACCATGAAGATTTCCTCACCTCGAGCAGATATAGGTAGAACATAAATGAAATTTTTCTTTTGTATATTTCGTTCTTTTTTTCTTAAAGAATTGCATCCTTAAAATCCTTTTAAAGTTGAAGATTTTCTTATGTAGATATTTAATAAAAAAAAAAAAGACAAACGATATATGTATGTACCTATGCATTATAAAAAGTGAAGTTTTTTGAATGAAAATCAAGATACATATTGATAAAAAAAAGAATACATAGCCCCGAGTCATAAGGATTTTCTTATAACTCGTGTTACATGGTGCTCCTGTAAACACACGGAAAAAGAAGTATACCCGGAGCTGCTTTTTATGTGGATTCTTTAACTTTCCTTAACGTGGGTGAGATTTCAGAGACTTCCTCGATATTCCACCAATTAGGAAGTATTTATAATGCCTATATTATATACCTATACTTATTATAATATTTTGGTAAAGCACAAAAATGAGCTTAAACATTGAACGTAAGAAACCTATACATTATGCTTGAAAAACTACGGTCTACGTTTTCCCTTAATTAATTAAACATACGTAATTGTTCGCTACATTTTTTTTTTGTGCTAACTTTTATATTTTTTTGTTTTTATTTTGTGTTTTATGCTTTGTGTTTGTAATTTTTCTATAAGAAAAGTTTTACTAAAATTATCGGAAATATATTACAGACACATTTTTATCAAAAATCGACAGCTTTTTAAAATATGCTATTTATGGAAAACTTCATCAAACGACTCGTTACAAAAACCAAAATGGTGAACGCCTATTAGAGGATATCATTTTTCATTACATGTATTTTTTTTTTAATATCACCTACAAATTGACTTGAAGTTTTTTTTTTTATTTTTTTATTTGTCAACCTTATATGTACATATGTACATATTAACTTTTCACAAAAAAAAATTAACTTTTTTAAAAATCCAAAATAAAAACCTAAACTTTTTAAAATAATAACCATGAAAAATCTCATCAAAAAAAAGTTGGAACCGTTTTTAAGAAAATAGAAAATTCAAAAAATACCTGCAAATGAAGATGGTGCCATTAAAGACCATTTTTGGATTATTTTTTTTGTATACTAAAAAGTATCTTATCTGTTAATAAAATCATTGAATTTTTTAAAGAAAAATAACGGTAATCGTTTTTAAGAAAAATTACTTTTTAAGAAAAAGGAAGTTTTTTAAAAAAAAAAATGAAGTTTTAAAGAAAAATAACGTTTAAAAAAAAAAAAAAGATTTTTGTCATTTGCTAAAAAAATGTAAATGACACTTGACAAAATTTTGATCGGCTTCAATTTTTTTACAAATCATTATATTGTTACTTATCGCAAGTAAGAATGAATGATTTGTCACAAAACCCAAATTTAAATTTTTACGGATCTTTTTGAGTGATTAAAAGTTTATTTATTTTTTTCAAAAATGTAGGCAAGCATTTTAGCCGAGTAGTATATATAGCTCCAGGTAAAAAAAAATCAAATCAATATTGTATTGTATTGTAGGTATTGTATTGTGTCCCCTAAGGGTTACAACTCTCTTATCCCTCTCGCCTTACTCCTTCTCGCAACCTCTAGTGCCTTTATCCACTCTTCCCCCCTCCCTCCTTCGGCCATTATATCACTCATCTTCTCCCCTATTGACATCCCTTCATCACCACCTGACCTGCATCTTTCTATCACATGTTCCCACGTCTCAGATTCACCTTCACACACTCTGCACATTCTTTCTTCTTCTTGCTTCCAGTACCACTTTTCTCTCACCTCATTCCCTAGCCTGACTCTCGCTATTCTCCTTGTTCTGCCTGCCTTCCATCCCGCTTTCAAATTTTGTGGGATCCCCTCGGTCATTACTTCCTTATACCACCTATTATATCTGGATTCCAATATTAGTTCCAGTCTTTCCTTCTCCTGCTCTCTTCTGTCTTCCCATTCTACTCTCTCGTACCCTGTCATACTGTCTTCTCTTCCTTCCCTTCTTCTCTTTCCCATTCTCCCTTGTTCCCATCGGGATACTCTCTCGCTTCCTTCCCTCTCTCTCTCCCTCATCTCCTCTAAACATTCCCTCGCTATTTCACTTCCTTTCCCACCTGTTAATTTCTCTTCATAATTCCATGCCCTTCTCCCTGCCCTTATCATTATCTTATCTCTTTTGGTTTCCTCTCTCACCATGTATCCTGGAGTTTGCCATTCTACTCCTAGTGTCCATTAATCAAATCAAATCAATATTTGGGAACAAACGAAAACAAAATGAATCCATTTTATTTGATCAAAGTCGCCTGAATTAATGAAAATAAAATTCTTTAAAATGGTTGAATATAATTTTTTCTCATGACATAGAATAGTTATTTTCTTTTACATATTCTCAATTTCGCAACAAAAAGTGGGAGCTAATAATAAGCGAGATCTGTATACTAGGTTTAAATACAAGAAGATTTATATTTTAAGATATAAACTAATTGGAATGTTCGAAATTTATGTTCCTCCTACAAATTTGGAAAAAATGAAAAAAAAGTTATTTTCGGGATTTGGTTTAGTACAACCAAGGTTCAAAGAGCGATAAAATATGATTCGTTCTCGTGATAAATTTATATTTTTGATTCGATCGCGAATCTTATTTTTTTAGTTCCTTTAAAATAAAATTCGTTTTCACGATCGAATCAAATCTGTTGGGATCTGTAAAATACGGTCCGAATTTATCACGTGGGAACTATTGAAGATCCATTCTCGAACCGTTCAAATAAGAAAAAAAATATCAATGTGACTTTTTTCATTTTTTTTTATTTTTCTTAAAATTATTGCCTTTTCTCAAATTTTTTCACTTATTTCAAAATTTTTCATTTCTTTCATATTTTTTGACTTTTTACTTTTCAAAAAATGTTTGCGTGTTTTTTCAAAAGTTTTCATTTTTCTCGAAGTTTTTGACTTACCTCAAAATTTTTCACTTCTTCAAAATTTTTGAGTTTTTTCAACATTTCTGGGTTTTTTCAAAGTTTTTGACTTTTCTCAATTTTTTTTTAATTTTCTCAAAAATTTTCAATTTTTCAAAATTTTTGATTTATTGCAAAATTTTTCACTTTTTTCAAAACTTTTCACTTTTAAAAAAAATTTCACTTCACAACCGAATTGAATGGATTGGATACTTGATGAAGAATGATTTGTTTTAAGGATCTTTCCGGATCCTTATTGCAAAGAACCTTATTCTACGTGAATTTTATCATTCCGATCTCTCACGAACGAGAGATACCTACAGAAAAAAAAATGAATTTATTTCGTTCGTGATAAAACTATAAATTTGTATAGATCGAAATCTTTACCTTTGGCGAACTTCATTTTTTATAGTTCGTGAGAAAATTTATAAAGATTCATAAAGATACATACTTTATGATTCGCGATATTTTACGAACTCCAAGTACAACAGAGTTAGGGCCAGTTTCACAGTGCGCACTTAACAAAATAAGTGGCACTTAATTTTCCCATTTTGGCATTTTAGCCGCAGTTTTACTACCTGAGTAAGGGGAATTTAAGTGGCCAACATGGGAGACTTAAGTGTCACTTATTCCGATAAGTTTACACTGTGAAATTGGGAATTAGTTTTCCATATTTGGCACTTAAGTGTCACTTACTTCACTGTGAAACTGGCCCTTATACTTGCTCTCTTACTCTTTTGTGAAAAAACTGCGATTTTTTTAAGTACGGGAATTGTAGTAAAATTCAGAAACATAAACAAATCACAGAATTTGAATAGGTATGTTTCTTTGGACCTTGCAAAGTACTTTTTAGTACTTCGCAGTAGATGATGAATGGAACGCTTTAATTTTTGCCAAAAGAAAAATCTAACCTCAATGTAGACTAAAGCTTTGTTGTTTGTATTTGTATTTTATTTTAAATTATAGAAAACATCAACAACAATAATTTAATATGTAATTTCTGGTACTGAAGGTATCGCTTTCTTGAGTGGATTTATTTCGTTACTACATTATTGAAGTGCTTTAAACTACTTTGACCATAGAATAGAAGTAGTTGAAAGCAGCCAGAAGTACTTGGCAGTAGATGCTGCAGCCCAAAGGAACACGCCTAATATAACTTCCTTTTTCATAACGAACCCATCTCATAACATTATTTTTATTTTATATTTTTCATTCAGTTTATTTTTATATTCAGGACTATCACAGAATCCATATCGTGGAAAAACAACCGAACCTAGAAAAAAAAGGATTCACAAAATCCGAATGGAATCGTAAAAAGCAATGCCTCATTCAAAGAATTAATTCTGAATTTCCAAATAAGCTGTCCTATCACCAATACTATTTGTATTAAGTATGGCTACACACTTTTTATTAATAATGTGATATTTGTTTATTTATTCAATGTTTTAGCATATTTTCCCAAGGAAATAGATTTAACATAAAAATAAATTAAAGTTATAAAGATAAAGTGGTTTCAAATGTACTAAAGAACTAATTTTAGTTCGGCTTATTTTTAAAGTGCTCTTTTATTTCGTCGTTTTTTCTTAAGCGCATAGTTTTGTTTTGACTTCCTTTGTGTTTCTTACTGAATTTTTAACAAAATAAAAATTGATTAATTTTTGTTTGCAACCATTGCAAATTCTAGAGTTTGTAAAAAAAAAAAAAACTTTTTTTTTGCTGAAACACAATCGTTTTCCACTTGGCTACGACAAGAATCAATTGTCGTAGAAAGGGACGTCATATTTCCGTTTCATTCGGAATTTGTGATAGCGAATTCCCCGCATTTATTTCGCTTGCTACCTTTAAAACTAAAGTTGAAGTGTTGCCGTGCGTCAAGTTTTTTTGTTCAATCGCAACCAAGTTTGCAAAAATACACACTATAAACACCTTATACATAACTTTTTATGTCAAAAGGAAATTTCCATTGTATCAGAATATTTGTTCACCCAATAAAACTGACTCTTCATTTCCATAGAGTATTTCTACTTAAACAAAAAACAAAAATGTTTTGAAGACATATACAATATTATTGAAGCTCATTTACTTTATATCTGCAGTAGATATATGTATGTATAGCAAAAGAAATAAACTGAAGAACTTTCAACCGAATCTAAAGTAAAATTACGTAAGGAAAAATCTTCTTTTCTTGTCTTTTTTTTGCCACTTGAAATGGAATACACTCATATATTTATATACAAGTACATATATCGTTGAGTTTAACAATAATAATTAATTAAAGAAGAAGAAGAAGAAAAAAAAAACTTATTTACTTCTAGCACACACATCTATAAAAAGTTTTTGTTTATATTCATTAAAAAAATCTATTTTTAACAGGTACTTAACTTTCATTAAATTGAAAATGATTTTTTTTTCTTTTATCTGAATCTAAAATAATATATTTATTAACGTTTTACGATAACTGTCTGATGATAAGTGTTATTTAAAAAAAAAACTCAACCATTTCAGATATGAATTTTCTATACATTTGAATTTTGTTCATGTTTTGCAAAAATTAATGAACTCTTCAAGGCGACACATGATTTTTTTAAGTCTGATGCGAATATTTACATATGTTTTATATTAAAGAGCGTATGGCGTATGTGGAACATTTTTTTTTATATTTTTTTCAGATAGACACATCATGTGGGTTTCATACAATCTCTAAAGTCTAAACTCTAATTGAATTTTTGGAAATTTCGTTTCTGCCTTGGAGATAGCGAGAGAGAGTATCTGTTAATTTTATTTTCCAGCTTTCATTAGCATTTGGGGGGTTTTAATTTTATCGACTGATTGATGTTAGCCTGATTTTCTTATACATACTCGACACTTGTAAATAGATTATTTTCTTGAGATTTTTGTTCGCAATTTTAATTAGACTGGGTGTTTTTTTTTTTGTTTCTTTAACCACACAGAAATGAGACAGTGAATTTAAACGAGTCTTTTATTTAGAGTGCTTTAACAAAAAAACAAAGTATTTTCAGTTTTTATAATATATTTGTATTTAAGATGCTAAATTTAAACAAATATTGCCAACTTATTAAATTTAGCGCTAATACTTATTCCATAGATTAACCTTTGTCCAAGAAAACGCGTTCGGCATTGTATGGGATTTAAACTAACAAAAATTATTCTCTATAATGAAACGCATCTAAAGTTTTAAAATATATAAATCCACATATTTAGGGTAGAGGGGGGCACCTTTGAACCACATTTTGTAATGGAATTATTGGCCTGTAAGTTATCGACACTTTCAGAAATGTATTTAAAGTTTAATTTAAACCCATTTATGATCAAATTTAATAAAAGTTTATTTTTATAATACAAAATATGTCCTTATGTTCAAAGGTACCCCACTTGCGGGGCAGGTTTAAATTTACCTATTTACCTGGGGCACTTTTAAACGGAAGTATTTATAATGATTTTTAACAGAAAATAATGTGAGTATAAGAGCATATTATCTATTGCAAGAAACAATAAACAGTATGAATAAGTTAATTATGTAGAAACTGAATAAAGTTTGTATACACACAAATTTAATTTGATATAAAATCTTTTTAAAGGTGTAAATAAAAGTAGACTTTGGAAAATAAATAGATTAAAACAAAATTTTGAAAACAAAAAGTTTTCGTTGAAGCTTTAATTTTTGTGATAAGAGTGCATATTATTTATCTTTATTTTTCAGGCGCTACTTCAAAATCAAATAAATCTACGTGGCAGATTTTGTCTGGACTATACCTAAAATATTTTTTAATTTATTTTTAACAATATCCTCTAAATTATCTTCGTTTCAGATCTAGTCCATTGAAATGTTACAAAAATTTTCCCGAACCTCGCATTTGGTATAGGACAAGGGTTTTTTTTTTAATGTATAGGGTGCATCAGTGTGAGTATACGAAATGATTTTCGGGGCTGTAACCCCACCCCCCATTTGGCCGCCATATTGAAAAGGGGGAAATAAATCCATTTTCACAATATCTTGAGAAATATAGGTCTGACAAAAAAAATTGTAGACCAATTTTGTAGAAAATTTGATTCTCTACAATTTTGATTAAAATGAAAATAAAAAAGATATAGCCAATAATCGACGAACATTTTCAAAAAAAAATTACTTTAAAGGGTTATAACTTTTTTTCTAGCAATGTTATTGAAAAAACACTTCAGATGGTTTTTGTAGATCATTTTACTGCGAAAAATTTGGTATACCCAGTTTTAAAATCCCATCATTCTACAATGGGTGCACACCAAGAATTAACAATTTTTTTTATTGTTTTTGTTTTTTTTTTTATACAGAGTGATCGGTATAAGGTGCACCAAAAAGCTAGAGCAAGTAGATTGGGTTAAGACAAGACAAAAATCGTATAGGAGGGGTTCTATTCCCCCCATTTAGGCGGGAGGGGCAATTTTCTAAAAATTTTACTTAAAACGGAAAAAAAAAATTATTTAAAAACAAGGGTTAAACTTACAATGTCATTTTGAAAAGCCAGAAATCTTTTTTTTAATTTTCATTTTAAATTTAGTTGTGTTAGTGAATAGTTTTTGAAAAATCAATTTTTTTCAAATTTTTTTTTTAATTTTATTTTAATTTTTTTCTAAATTTTTTTCTAAATTTTTTTCTAATTTTTTTTTTTTTTATTTTTTTTTATTTTTTTTTTTTTTTTTTTTTTATTTTTTTTTTTTTTTTTTTATTTTTTTTTATTTTTTTTTTTATTTTTTTTTTATTTTTTTTTTTTTTTTTTTGAGTTTACTTAAAATTTTTTAAGATTCTATAATTATAATTGAAATTATCCTGAATTTTTCGTAAAACTACCTAATTTGTGACGCTTGTTTCTTTTTTTAAATAACCTTGGTCGTAAATTTGTTGTGAATTTGTCGTAAATTAGTCGTAACTTTGTCGTTATTTTATCGTTAATTTGTCGTACATTTGTTGCTTTTCCTCGTATTTTGTTTAGTTATTTTTTTAAGTTGGTAATGCAATTGACTGTCAAATTAGCATTAACGAAGATCTGATTCTTTCATGACAATTTAACGACAAATTCACGACTATTTATCCAATTTATTAGACTCTTAAAATTTTCAAGTAGCAATGCTTAGTAATTTTAATTTTGATTTAAATCTAATGAAGCAAGTAAAGTTTTAGTATAAAATAAAATTCAAAACGCCTTTGCTTTGTTTTCTAGTAACATGAATTATAATAAGTTTTAGCTAAAGTAATCTTGCATAGACCTAAGTAAGTCGAACGTATGAATAAAAAAAATGAAAACTAAAAATAAGCTATGCAGCGTAATCTTTTTTGTTAAAAACAAAACTCAAGCTAGAATTGTCCAGCTTTTTCTACTAGTAAAAGCTTAAACTAACTAGTTTTATCATCTTCCAAAAAAAAGTTTTAACTTTTTTTTAATTTACAACAGATTTAGATAAAACAAAAAATAAATATATAGGTAGGTACATAAATGTAATTAAATGCCACATTTAATTCCAAGAGAAACAATTTTAAAATTTTTCCTGCACCCAGTTCTGTTTAAACAACTTTCCCACACCACACCAACTACCTATATATTTCCCTTCGATAATTTTTTGTCTAGTATAATTTGATTTAACACGATGGAACTTAATTAAAATTCAACTAACTTTTTATGACAGCTGGAAATCAGGGCCATATGGAAAAAGTTACAGTTGATTAAATAACTATCTAAATTATATTGAACATCCCAATTGAGTTTAAATAAATTTCGAATGCATTAAGCAAATTTTTCGCTATATTATTTTATTAAAAATTTACAAAATTAACTTCCAAACATTTTACGAACAGATTAAAAATCATCAAAATTTAATCAAGTTAAAAGGTGTTTTATATGCATCTATGTATTTAAATCATATTTTATTACAACTCAAGGCAAACAAAAAAAAAAACAGTAACTTCCGGTGATATATTTTATTTATGTTCACCCCCATAAAAATTAACGGTTAACAAATAAAAAAAAATAAATGTGTATGTATATGTATATAGGTACTGTGAAGATTAGCCATTAGTCAGTAAAAGTAAAATGAAGGTTGATGATAAATGAAGGTTCTACTTAAACCTTTAGCTTAAAAATTCTAACAAAATAAACAGAATAATTATCCTGGACATTAAAGTTGTAAGAAAAAAATAACATTAGTAAAGGAATTTATAGATTTGTTACTGTAAACATCGAAGCGGGAAAGTGAAGTTTTTATATAACCTCCTTAGTCCATATCCATATGTATACCTATATACCTGCATTTCATGTGAAGGGATATTTAGGTATCTTAATCAATAAAATCAAAAGACCTATAAAAATGTTGGCTAAGTTATAGTAAAATCCTTTCGAATCACCAATAAAAGGATATTCCACCATGACATGTTTTTTGATTTTTTTTTTCTTTGCTCAAGGAATCTTATTTTTTTGGAGGGCGAAAAGAGAGTCCTAAATGTAACAAAGCTTAATTAAATTGTATATCTACAGCTTTGAAGTTTTACATAGAAAAAAAAATTTCCATGGGTGGTCTTTAATCTCTGTTAAATGGTTTAATAGATTAAGTTTAAATATAAAAAATGCTATTAAAAAATATCAAAAGTAATTAAGAACCTATTGCAGTAAATCAAGAAGGTAATTTCAAAAGATATCTATAAGACGTTTATTTTAAGGTTTTATTTTAACTTTCCTAACCAATCTCTCTTAACAATTTATGAGTGTAATATTTAATCATAAAATATTTTACTAAAAAAATATAATGATTAGGTACTTTTTTATATCGATTCAAAATAGCTTTTAGGGGCCTTTAAGTCCGACAAAAATTGGCGTTTCATCCCGGCGATCCCACTTGGACTCTTCAGTTGCAGGGACGAAACGTCAATTTTTGTAGGACTTAAAGGCCTTTAAAAGCTTTTTTGAATCAATAATTCAACAAAGTCCAAATAAAATAGTGCTTAGACTTCTACTTGGCTGATGTATTTCAGTAGAATATAGAATTTGTATTATTAAAAAATTCTTCTTATACTTTTTAAATCATTCAAAGGATCGTGTGTTGGAATAAAAATTGTTTTGAATTACTATCATCATGTTTAAAAAGATAAGGTATTTGAAGATGGCATAAATGTCAACGAATTTCAGAACAACAAATAATGATGATTACCTACACCAATAAAAAAAAAGTTAAATGTATGTAGTTTGAATAAAGCGGCGAAAAGATTATACGCTATCTTTTATGATCAAAAGAAACTCCATCACCATCCGAAGGGAATATCCAACTGCAAAAGAAGACAAAAATGTCCTTGAAAATTTTGAAATTTATTCCAACTCATTCCCGCAGAACGTGAACTGAACACATATCGTTTATTTTTACTTTACTTGCTATTTATTTGAATTCCCTGAACCCCCAAGTACCAATTTAGGTGTATAACCAACTCCCATTTTTCTTTGCTATTTTATTTGTCCCATACATATTGGCAAACAACGATTTGTTTTTTTTTTTTTTTTTGAATTTTTCTCTCTCAGTCGTCGCCCATATTTGTTTCGTTTTTTTCCTTTCTATATAATCTTTTTAGTGTCCCTGAAATAAATTCAACAGGATTTGTCATCCCCTTCTTTTGCAAAAACCATCCCTCTTCCTTCGCCATCTCCTCCCTCTTCTATTGATGATGATGATGACGATGAAGAGAATGAGTATGATGGTGATGGGATTCGAGTAGCTCAGACGTACGTAAGTGAAAAATGATGAAGACTGGCACTGGATATCGATGTGATATAGATATATGTACGTTTATATATATGTTGCTCTATGTGTGTCGTAGTTGTGTCTGGTAATCACTTTTCCATCAAATGAATCAAAAACTCAGGCTTATGCTTGGGGATGTTTTCCTACCGTATTACACGATTATTTTTTTGGCTTGAAATAGCTAGCCCCCAATCACACGCATATATACATCATATACCCTCACACAGGAATACCGCCCCACCACCATCGCGCCGTTGTTCGTGTAGGTATTGACACGCACCACTCCCTTGTGTTTCGTTACGTGTGTCACTCACTACTACTAATCCAATCATGCCAATCGTTCTATACTTAGATTGGGATTTGGAGATTTACGAACGTCATTTTTTTTTTATATTTTCTATGCTCTCTTTCGTCCTTCTATCTTATAAGACTTTTATTTTTCATCCATCCTCTCTATACGCACTTCGGAATTACTTCCTCTCTGTTCCTGATAGTCGTCAAGGGTATACCTTTATGTGTTTGTTGTACACCTAAACAAGGACTTTAATATAGAGATGGAGATCCTTTACCCAAACATATACCCAATACCAGTGTCGGATTGTTTCATATAAGGAAAAGAAGGCAACTGATGCCTAAGCCTATATAAATTCGTGTCTCTAAGGGGCTCCAGTATTTGTACGTGATACGAACAAGCTTTTAACTTTGTTTTGTTTCAAGGCTAAATAAACTTGGTGTACATAATAGAACAGCGAATAAGTAGAATGAAGTATTTTTTTTTTTTTTGACTAGATAGATAAATAAGGTAACTTTTTAGTGACGAAAAAGAAATCAAGTTTGGTTTGGTTTGATGCTTCGAAAATAAACTGAGGTGGTATAGTAAAATTGAGGAATTGTCCTTGGGCTACCAATCTTATTCTATTCGCCTATTTATTTTTTGGTGTTTGTCTTTGGAAATGTTTTTTTTTTTATTATTGAGCTATCATGGAAAATTTCCAGCAGCTGCTAAAAAGAGTGAGTAATAGGGCAAAAAGAGAACCCGTCTCAGGTACCCGAAGAATCAGTTCCACCAGAGAAAAGGTACAGAAGTTCTACATTTAGCTTTAAAAAAAAGTACCGAGGGTTCCGATACGGAGGATTTGTTGATAGGGCGCATGTATCAAGTCAGTGACCAGGATATGGGTGGAAGAAAATATACCCGATGGCAAGACAATCAGCTTCATATGTCTAATACATACAAAAAAGGCAATCTTACGTCTTGAAAGAACTATCGAGGCATATTCCTGCTATAGACGTCACATACCGTACTTTGATGAGCTTTCTTAAACTATTTTGTAACACTGAAATCGGCAAGTAACAGTGTGGTTTCCGGCCGAGCAGATCAACCATAGACCAAATCTCCACACTAAAGAAAATCCAAATTTCAAGTCGCGACCAACGATTATTTCCATAGACTTTAAAGCCGCACTGATCATCCGGGAGCTATAGATATCTGATGATGGGAAAATTCGGGATCCCGGGAAACCTGATTCAGTTCTGTCATATGCAATGTACAGAAGCTCTTCTCAGCCATTTCAATAATATTCGGGTTGTCGAAAATGCTCCTTTATGTTATGCCTTAAATATCATTTTTTGAACTGTAGAAGAAATAAGGTAGGGTAATCGTAAAGACGAAATGCACATAGTCATCATCAAAACATATCAGTCGCTACCAACGTGTTGTTATTGAGGCGATTAATCAACAACCAAGCTAATATCGTATCTATCCTATGACACCGAAAATCCAGACAACTCATAATCCCGAAAACCCAAAATCCAGAAAACTTAAAATCACAAAAATTCATGGTCCCAAAAACCTAAAATCCAGAAAGCCCAGAATCCAGAAAATCGAAAATTTTCTAAATACAAATTCCCAAAAACCCAAAATCCAGTAATTGAAACTGAAATACATTTTTTTCAGATCAAAAATCTAGAAAACCCAAAAATCCATAATCCTCGAAACACCAAAATCCGGAAAACCCAGAATCTAGAAAACCCGAAATCAAGAAAATCCAAAATCCCGAAAATCCAAAATCCCGAAAATCCAAAATCCCATAATTAAAACTAAAAATAAGCAGAAAAAGGGCCACGTTTCGAGCAAATAGATAACAACGTTCCAGCCAAGGCTTGTCTTCGCAACGCAGCTATCCAAGTTCAAGGCGTCTAGAAAAATCTCAGTTTTAAAGACCTAGCAGTGTTCCCAGATTGGTGGTTTTTCCAACCAAATTGTTAGAAAAAAGTCAGTTTGGTGGAAATACTGGTGGGAAAATATTCCAAATGCTTTTTTATGAGGTGGAAATAATATTTCTACCATAATAGCAACTTACTATACTTAGGTACCTACCTAACTATTTTCCTCCAATTTTATTTTCTTAGAGAAAAATTCAAGTTTTCTGTTCACTAAAGTGCAACAGCAATATTCCTTCTTGGTTTATTTTCCTCCAATTTTATTTTCTTAGAGAAAAATTCAAGTTTTCTGTTCACTAAAGTGCAACAGCAATATTCCTTCTTGGTTTATTTTCCTCCAATTTTATTTTCTTAGAGAAAAATTCAAGTTTTCTGTTCACTAAAGTGCAACAGCAATATTCCTTCTTGGTTTGCATTTACCTAAAACAATTAACTTACCAAGAGAAAAAACATTTTGTATTGATAAAGTCTGACCCTAAAACAAAGCAACCCATTCACATGTAAAATCTTGTGAAACAATCGGTAAAAACCTTTCTTACACTAACAACTTGTACCATCAGTGTTTTGATTTCTTCAGGAACTTTGGCTAGGAACACAATTGCGATGTTTATTCGTTGGAATAAAAAAATCGCGATTGCAACTTATTTTGTCTAGGTTTTGAGTCACGCTATTTTTTAATCGCAAACAAAACGACATTTAAAAAAACTATCTGTTGACAATTTATGATTTATGACGAATAATAAGTCCGAAACTACGTTGCGATTTCAATCTCGCGACTTTTTAGTCCTAAAAATAGAAGAAGATATAGCAAGACTTTTATTAGAAACGCAAGTGCCTGCAGCCTTTTTACATTTGATCTTCATACTTTATTTTGTGGCTAAAATACCTTCTAAAGGAAGAATCCGTTTCATTTTAGTTTCTGCAATTTAAAGTCTCATGTATATATATGCATGTGCGAAAAAAATTTCAGTCTTTAAAGCGTCACCACTTTATGGTGGAATTTTTTTTTTTCAAATCCGATGGAATTTTTAAAATCTCATCTGGCATCATTGACCTAGCCATCGTCGAAGTCAGAGTACTTGGTCTGGACGACTGGAAGGAGAGTGCTCGGGATCATGGAAGATTGATATCTGTCGTGTTTCAGACTTAAAACCTTCACGGCACGGGAGCCCACTTGTTGGGGTTTTCCTTTTATTGTTGAATTAAGATGGAAAGACTAAACTAATTTTGAAGACACGCCCATTTAACACTAGAAAAATTATGCACGAAAAATTATATTGCTCTTGTGGTTAGTAATTTAATTAAGCTCAATATAAAAGAAGAATGTCGAGATTATGGTACAATAATCTAATAATATAATTAACGAACAAAATTGTAAAAGGAGTCAAAAAATACTAAAAAATGACTTGTTTGTGTGATTATTTTCAAAACTTTTAAATGCAATATTGTTGGAATAGATTGTAGAATTATAACAAAATCATTCAAGTCATTATAAATTTAACTCAAAGTTAGAGCAATTTTCTCAACAACTAAAAAAACATCAAAAACCTGTTTTCGTAATTCGAATTTGTGGGCAAAAATCTGAAATGCAGTTTTCTTACAATTACGAAGTTTAATTAAAATCGTTAGAGCCGTTTTCGAGAATATTTGAAAAATATAATATAAATCTAATATTCAAATTTCTCCTATCATAGGTGATCACGCCAAATTTGAAGAAAAATCCTCAATTCGTTTAGTAGATATCTAACACAATATATTATAAAAGTAGATGTTTGTTGCTTGGAATGCAAACTCTTGAGTCAAGGCGAAGAATGTTTTAGTGTTTTGTTCGGTCGTGATATTCTTTATAGTGATATCGATTGTTGCGATTTAGTTGCATCAAAAATATCTACGCACCAAGTAGATCTTTAAAAATGAGTCAGCTTATTTTTGAAATAGCTCATTCTATGAATTATGGACAGCGTGTTGTACATTATTCAATATGTATTATGACAATTTGGATTTGTTCATGTCTAGATATCAATTCAAAACATATGTTTTAAATTTTCTTCAAAATTCTTTGTAACTTTATTTTTATATTTTCTTTTTAATTAGATATATATTTTTGAATTCAATACATAGGTATATTATTATAAATTCTTATCAATATATTATAGCAATAAGCAAAATCTGTGGATTAATTATCGTAATCGTAGATTTGAATAAATAAAAAATAAAAAATAAAAAAAAAAAATAAAAAAAAAAATAAAAAAAAAAATAAATAAATAAATAAATATAGCTCAAATTACACCGAGACGTTCGGACAAACACATGCACAAACGCAAAAACCTTAATATTATCATTACAACTATACGATTGTATTCAAAAATAATGAATTAACCATTTATAATCGCAATATAAAGTTGCCAACAAAAAATTATTTTTTCAATATTTTTTTTTGCAAAAAAGTAAATTAATTAATTTGGAGTAATGCACATGGTTCAAGAAAAAATGATTCAGCTAAAAATTAAATTTCTCAAGGGTAGATAAATTGATAAATATTATTTTATTGCGTCAACAAAGAGAATAAATATTCTAAAAATAAAACACTAAAAAAATAATTTTCCTATTCCTGGCGAAATTATCAAACATTGATCTTTATCATCGGCAAAACAATGTTTTTTTTTTAATAGATTCTTATCGAAACAAATTTGATCATTTTTTTCAGAGTTAACAAATCGTGACGTAGGTATATAATTTTAATCAAAATTTGTGTAATTTTTTAAAAATTATGTAACCACAACGTGTATGTAGCAGCTAAGTGTAATTTAAATTTAAAAATCAAAGCAAATGGCAATCAAATATTGATTCTAGTGTTCTGACGCAGCTAAAAATATTTTTTTTTTATTTCATTTTATTTTAAGAAGCTGTAAACAAAATCAAACAAACTATCGTTAAAATTTCTTTAAGAGTCATACCAAAAATGAATTACTAACAAATAGTCTAGTCGTATTTCAAAATTAGAAGAAAAGGGAAAACTTATAAGGACATTGTGTCTTGCGCATTTTTTGGCAAAAATTTTACAAACTATGGGAAAATTTGAAAATTATAGTTATAAAACAATAATTAAATCTACTTAAAATCAAAACTTTTCTTCTTGGTAGTTTTTGCCCGTCTTTGCACCACTGTGCTGCATCGCAGCATGTATGTAGAGGCGGTCTAAAATCTATAAAACCTGAGCCATTCAACTGATGTTTATGAAATTTGTATACATGGTAAAGGATAACATAATGTATAATTAAAGCAAATTTCCACCCACTGACACGCCCACTTTTTTAAAAAAAGGTCATCTAATCGTCAAAATTGATGAAAATGGTGGTTGTGTTCTTCAGAAAAGTTGAGGATAATAATTGTATTGTATAATATTGGATAATAATATATTATTCTTAAGAATTCTTTTTGCTCAAAACTTTATGCCATGCCTATTTTTTTCAAGGAGTTTTTTTACTAAAATGTTTGTATTTATATCAATTTCTATGTAAATAAAATGAATTTTCTCAACAACATATAAAAACCAAAAGAATTGTACTAAATGTATCCCATCCCCACTTTTTGGGCGCATTATTGAATTATTTAAAAAAATTCATTTTGTAAAAAAAATCCTGATCTTTTTGGTTCAACTATTACTTTATAAAATTCCAATGCCAAGAATCTTAATATTTAGCTATTTAGCATTTAATAAAATGATTCTTTTCCTCCCACGAACTAGTGCGGCAGAAAAAAAAAATCGAAAATTATGATTTTTGCAAAGAAATAAGTCAAGTTGTACCACAGTGTGGCGCGAACACAATGTCGAGCATGAAAACCGTTATCGATTCAAAATCCAAGAAAATCTACATACATATATGTATGTATCTTGAAATTAAATTAAAAAAAAAGCGAAAAAAAGGCGCATCAGGGTGTCTAATATGAATGTAGTTCATTCCAGCCCTGTTCGCTCAAAACAACCCCAATCTACTCCCATCACCATAACATGTTCGGTTTGCTGGCAACTCGGTTCAATATAGGATGGGAGCGGATGTTCCACTGTAAATTGAAGACTTGAGATTGGAGATATACATCTCTTTTTTTATATGTATTTTTTTTTTATTAGTTGAATACCAAAGCTTACGCTTCAAGGAATATCTACAAAAATATAAAAAGACGAGAAATGACATACCTGGTGGGGAATTGAAAACCGTTGCGTTGATTGACATCTCGCATTTCTTTTATATTTTATTTCTTTTGTTGATGCTCTTGCTTCGAACGGAACTTGAAAATGCAAATATTATAATTTTATAGAAGAAGAGCTTGATTTTCCAATTTGATAATTTGATTGCGGTCAGCAAGAGTATCGATGTGTATATACATATACAGATACACATATAGTATAGTGCGGTGTACGAGAATATATATATGTACATATAGCAATTGAAAAAGCAGCCACAAACTTTGATCAGTTTAAGAAAATCAATCAATTTTGTGATTGAAATTGGTTACGCTCAACCTAATAAAATTACTTATATCTATGGAGTGAGATGCACTTATACAATGTTTGATGATAAAAATAATGTAGCGGTAGATATAAATGTATTGTTGTACATAAATACATATAAAGATTATCTTTAAATACCTTTTCAATTGTTGTTATTTTTGTAAATGAAAACACTTTCGTGATGTTGTATAGTTGCCATCGTTTTTGGGGGAGTTTTAATAATATTCAAAAAGGATCAAAAGTTGGTAATTGTAACTAAATATCCTTTTAGCCTGCGGCAGCATGCGTCATGAATATCAAATAACACGGAAATTATACCATTATGTCTTATCTTTATTGGAACATGTGTGACCTAGAATTATGTATGCGATTTATATCTATATGTGTCATTTTGACAGAGATATACATTTTCATTTCAAAAATGTATTAAGTACATATATGTATGTGCTGGGTGATATGACATAAATAAAGACACATAAATGTATCTAAAATTGATATTACCTCCATTAGGCTAGCCAGTTGTTAAAAAATATTGAAAAAAAACATGTATTGGTGAATTGCATAATTTGTGTTTTTTTACTTTTTTTTTCAACTGTAGATACCTTCTGTGTTGGACACATAAATAAAGCAAATTTAAAGGATATACATACATAAAGCCGAACCTACACGACATATAGAATAAAGCTGTTTTAAACAAACCAATTTTTTTTTCTATATTTTAAAATTCACTCTTTTAAATGGGTTACAGCCCACGTGGCCAGATCTTACAATGTGAAACTAAAACACATAAAGAAACATTTTCAAAGCAACCCACATTGATATAGACAGAAAATATATATCAATAAAACTTTATAGTTGGAATCGGCGCTATGTTGTCAATGAGTATTATAAAAAAAATTGAGCAGCTGTAAACTTCGTGCTCAGTATCATTTTGTTAACCAATATGTCGATAACAGACCATTCTATATAAAAAACCATATGAATCTAAATGACCTTTCTTTTGCTTATAAAGGGTCTTCCAATAGTTGATAGAGGCCATATTATTGAAGCTACATCTGTCAAATTGCAATATGAGTGCAACTGCTTCGGTTATGAAAATGAATCAAAATCTTTCGTTTTCGAGAAAATTTAGCAAGTAGCTATTCGGGAGTACATAAAAATGTTCTGTACTAGGTTTGAATCAAATCCGTTTGTACTCTATCTCAATGTAAATATGGACTCACATATACAAACAGTAAGAAATCACTTTTTTGGACTTCTCATCATCTTCATCATAATGTTAGATTTAATTAGTTATATATATAATAAAAGGTGTTTTTTTTAGACGTGTGGTTTTCAAGAAGAAATAAAACGCATATAATTTAATGTTATGGCCAAGAATTTAGCTTTATTATAAAGATAAGGGTTTGCCATTATGTTTTAAAAATGATTTCGGGGAAGTGGCCGCCACGGCTGGCTCGAATAAATTCCAGCCGAGAGGCCCAAGAGGCCACAGCTCCAATTTATGCGCGCGATGGCGGATGGACTCATTCGGGCCCAGCAATAGCGTCTTCGGTGCGCACTGTGCGGCGTCTCTGAGGATGCGCATTATCCACTAGAGTAAACGTGGTGCGAAACCGATCCATGGTTGCTCGAATCTGCTCTGCTGGGCGATTATGCCGACCGAATATTGGACGCAGCGCGCGATGCGTCGTGCGAACCGAACCATTATTTTGGTAATAAATTTGCACAATTTGCAAACGTTTTTCAAGAGTAAGTCTATTCATTATGAAATGTCAAACCAAACTGAGCATAAATTAAGTAACAGCTGTCAAAAAGACCAACTCCGAAGAAAGTATTGCCAGATTGAAAACCACACGTCTAAAAAAAACACCCTTTATAATACCAACTAACTTTCATATTCTGTCATAGCGAGGTATCCGTAGAATGCATACTCCGTCGAAGGTTAAAATTATTTTCGAGGTGCTCGTCTTCGGAAAAGAATAATGAACAAAATTTTTTCAAAACTTCACAGCAAATCGTAAACAAATTCCGAGAAAATTGATTATTGATAGCTGACAATAGTAATAAGAGCGATATATATAGGGACGTACCACTACGTCCCAGTGATCATTTTTAATTGCGATGTATAGGTATAAAGTTATTGATTCGTAAAAAAAATCGAACTCGAGATTTTGGTCAAACTTGACATTACAATGATAGCGAAGATGAAAAAAGGGGATCTCGCAATTCTTTCGAATGTCTGTCTGTACTTTCGGCTGCAGTTAATCGGGTGGGCCGATTTTCTTCCCCCCGACACGTTTTTGTCATTTTTTTTGGGACCAAAAATAACGGTACCTGCCGTACAATTTTGTTAGCAAAAAATAATGAAAATCTTATTTTTCTCAATAAAGTGCCCACACCTTTAAAAAAAATTAGTACATACCTAATGTTTTTTACAAAAAAGCTCACATTTTTTAAAACAAAATTTTCCGAAAAATGTTAATAAATGGTACCATAGAAATTGTTTTTTTAAATTTTCACATAAGAACATGTTCGTGCGACTCAGTCGTGCGTTTTATTTAAGTCTGAATCAGTATAAGACTAAAAATTACTTTATATTTATGATAAAAATTACCTACACGAAGTAAAAAACGTTAAAAAAAAAATGGAAGATTTAATGGCAAAGTAAATCTGGTATAACTCGTGACAAAGTTTTATTCCAGTAGCCTTATGCGTAGGTATAAATTGTATTCGTATTTGCTCTTCCTCAGAAATGATTTTTTTATGAATGAAAACTTGTTTCTTTTTCAACGAGTATAAGTTCTAGGTATTGAAAGAAACTTTGGTGGCAGCATTTGTTTATAAATAATGTAGGTAGTAACCACAGTTACCACTTCTACGATTTTTTATGAAGTTACGTCGCATCGTATTATTTATGTTTATTTTATTTTTTCCATTCCCCGGCACAACTTTTTGTATTTCATTGCAGCAAAAGTTTACAGTGAAAAATTTTAAAGCAATAGTTTAGCTCAAAGTGGTTAATATAGTTACGATGCTGTGGCGGCGAGATCCATAGTTATATAAGAGTATAATTGTATCCCCTTGGAAACAAATCCTAAAACCTACCTTTTCATTTCTCGATAAATTGAACAAGTTTTCCATCGATTTTTCATCGTCTTTGGCTTAAAAAAAAAACATCATCCAGCACAACTTTCATTTCTGGAAACTACCTCCTATAGTAGGTACCTATATCCTATGACGAAACCACAAAAAGTTTATGATAGTTTTATTCATGTTTCCAACTTTTTCTTCCCCACTAGTTCCTCATTAATAACTTTATTTCTCTGTCATCTAAATTGATGTATATTTTTTTTTTTTTGCAAGAGTTATGGATATCTAGATTGTATAGATACATTTTTAAATGTAATAGTTTCAATCGAATCAATTTTACATGTGTGTACTTGAACACGTTTTAACGAACTCTCGCATCTACAATCTACATACATACGTAGGTATACATATTTATAATGGCGGTTTGCAAAAAAAAAACTTTTTTTATGGTCGACAAACAATAACTTGTCGCTCAATTAAATCGAAGACCTTTTGTGTCAGACCTATGCCCCAAATGATCGTTATATTGTCGTACTGATTATACTTTCGCCGGGCCGGCTTGTCGAACGACAGCTTCGTGTGGGTACATCTAAATAAGTTTTTTATTTATCATTATGATTTCTTTTGAATAACTTGTCACGTTTTTTGAAAATATTTTCATTCAATTTTATTTTGTGAAATTACTTTTATCTCTTTTTTCATGTCATATACCTATAGCAAACCAGTTGGGTTGTAAAAAAATGTTATTTAGGGAAGTAAACGTCATTATTGTGATGTTAAAAAGATTAGGTTAATGACAGATTAGTAAAGGATTGTTTATTATAAACCCATCGTAACAACAGAAGCTAAGGAAGAAAACATTAGTCCGTATATTCATAAACAAAAATATACCTACCTACAATCTACATATCTACAGAAAAATTATAGCAAATCTAGAAACTGGTTTATTGGGGTAGGAAATACGTATGACGCTACGTTAGTATAAGTTAAATTCGACGATGAGCTATTTAAAAGCCGCCCGGTAACCAGGTTTGTATTAATGTAGCTGTTTATAAATAAAATTTACTTTTATAAACAAATGCTAAGTTTCTCACCACTCCATCGCTTGGCTATTTCCAAATATAAAACTTTATCGATCGCAAATTGAAATGCGTGACATAAAATATTAAATTCATGGCACAAACACATTCTTCCCCTTCTATAGGATATGGAGCCCGTTTCGAAATAGAAGAATTTTATAGGAGAATTCAATTTCTGTTAGCATATTTTGAAACAATTTTAAATAATAGCAAAATTATTACTCAAATAAAAAAAAATAAATTTGTTACCAAACATGTGTTGTTTTCTGTGCAAAATATTGTGTTAATCTTTATTTTTTGTTCAAATAATTTTTTTTTGGAAAAAAAATTGATTTGATAACCAATACAAACGATACCTACCATTTTTCTGATTTTCTAATTTCTCACAATCGACTGTACAGATTTATTTCAGTTATGTGTGTATGTATATATATTGTATATTTAAAAATACTACATAGGTAGTATTATAAAAAATTTTCAAAAAATCGTATTTCGTATTTTTAAAAACAATTTCAAAATATTTTTTTTTTGAAAATTCGAGACGACTTTTTGTTATTTAATTTGTAACTGCACGTTAATTATAACTGAAAATTGGCATACCAAAAATTTGTAAACTAAATTAGGTAATTTTTAAAAGAACCTCTCTAACGATTTATAAATTTTATCATGGGAAATTTCAACTGCTCGATGGCATGTGTTAACGTTAACCGATTTTAATAAAATTACCCACTTAGAAAAATGCAAGTTTTAATAAGTTTAGTCAAGACCTTGTAAATATTTCAGTAGAAAAAATCCAAAGGAAGAACATTTTTCAAATTCTCGTAAGGCCCTTGGTAGTAAACACTTGTCGGGTAAGTTTTGATGTTCCATCATTAATTTTCAACATTTAACTTTTGTATTGTGAATTAGCCCAGTTGTTACCTTATCGGACCGATAAGCGCAAAGTCCCTGGAAGGAATCTCAAGTAAATCAACTTTTGTTTCTCTCGAGAATAATTTTCATTGCTACCATTCTTAGACTTTCGTTAGTAGGGGAGAACAAAAGTAATTCAATTCACATAATGTATAATAAACATAGCTAAGTAACAAAAATACGCCCGCTAATAAGGGCTCTCATCGCGTAAATTTAAAAACGATCATTTATTCTGCAACAACCCGCAAAAAATGACCGTAGAGCACCTGTTAAACTCTTGCCCTAACTTTCAGCCAGCTAATCATACAATCAACCGTACAGATAAAAGAAATTAAAATTTTTGGTGTTCTTATAATGTTTTGTAATTTTTTCATTTTTTAACACCGTGGGGAACCACGTACCACCCAGCTTAATTGTATTGAAAATTGAAATGCTTTGCTGCCTACGCACACATTTCAAGACCAATTCCTTTTTTTTTTAAGTATATCCAACATTATAATAGGTTTGTTCGATATTCTCTGCCCAGGGGGATCTGGGGAATATCAATCAACGGTTTATTTTATATCAAATGCCTCAGTCCTTCAATATTCAACAGCCAGCTGTTTGACATTTCTTTAGTTCATTTCTCTTTTTCATAGACTAGTTTTTATTTAAGCATTTCGTTTACAATTATATGAAGTAAATAAAAGACACACCTTTTGTCCCAACAAAAGACACACCTAACACAAAATATTTAGTAAAATCATTCACTAGGGGTATTCATGCAATGTCGTAAAATATGCCTCTTTAACCTAGTTTACTGCGTAAGTTTACCACATCGTAAATCAGATTTCAAAAATAAAATTAACTAAAATTCGAAAACAGTTGAGATTAGGTACACAGATTATTTTATAACTATAAGTTCATGTGAAGCATAAATTTACGCAGATACGAAGTTGGTAAATTTATATCAGTACATGAATACCCCTGCAACACCTCCCAAAATTCCAAAAACAACTGATTTGAATTTAACCAACTCCGAATTTTTAACACGAGTAAAAACCAGGGTTTGTGAGTCATTAAAAGTTTGCCCCGAACATACATCGAACACAGTGCAAATAACCTAGAAAGAAAAAAGTGCTAAAAAAAAAAAAACACTTCAGAGGGCATTCGGGGCGGCACAGACCACCCCATTGCATCGAACAAAACTAATAGTTTCTATCTAGGTATGGATCTTGCTGATAAGAAATTCGATTTTCAATAGTGCCGTAAAGTTTTAAATTTGTTTCCTAAAAAAATACATTTCGGGTTTTAGTACCTATGTATATAGGGGCTGACTGATTTCTTCAAGTATGAATAAGCTTTATATCTTTCGTTACTAATATCAACTCGATATTTATCAGTTATTAAACTAACCTTTACATCGTTCAACACGTTAAATTTTTTGATCCACATCATCATAATTATTTTTTTTAATTGAAAACGTACAAAATTATCAAAAGTCCATTTTAAAAAGGTAATTTTTAATATAAAATTTTCCCTGCAAAAATATATGTATGTATGTATGTATAAGTATATATATACATTTTTTATCAATGTTTTTGTTTGTGAAGCATGATTTATAATCACAGGCAATTGTTTTGATGCCTCTTATCACTTACTTATTTTTAATGATGATATTATTATATATATACATACATATATGTAATAAACAAGTCAAGGGTGATGCAGTATAATAATGTTTGGGATTAATTGCTACCGATTAACCTGCATTCATAATTAATTAGCTTGCCTTTAAATTAATTTCTTATCTTTCAGCACATATAGGTACTCACTGATATACCTACTTATTAAAGGAATTGACATTATCACATTCATATGTATACATTAAGTATTTAAATTTAATGAGAAATATGTACATAATGTAGGTATAAGAATGATAATGATTCATTTTGCAATTGAATTAAAAAAAGGGTTACATATTATAATTTATTAAGTTCAATTCGTCGCTACAATGCAGAACTAGTCTAAGTTGAAAAGCTTTTTTTTACATCATAAGGAAACCTGTTGTGTTCCGCGCATTTCGGTATTATACCATATTCTTACGCACAGTAGTTCTTTAAGAATTTTATTAATGTCATCATGTCGAAAGTCAGTATTTTACAGACTGTGCGCAATTAACCTATGTCCAAAAATCACCAGAAATAATAAATTTGTTAAATATAACTATAGACCTTATCATTCAGCTTAAAAAAATAATATACAGGGTGATTGGTATAAGGTGCACCAAAAAGTCAGAGTGAGTAGGTTGGGTTAAGACAAGAAAAAAAAAAGAGATTTTTAGCCCCTCCCGCCTAAACGGACTAAATAGACCCCCCCTCTCATACGATTTTTTTCTTGTCTTAAACCAACCTACTCACTCTGACTTTTTGGTGCACCTTATACCAATCACCCTGTATAGGTAGGTTTTTTATGCTAATGCATTTCATTTATGAATTGTCGGAGTTAAACGTTTTTAAGTTTAAAAACGCTCTCCTGAAAAATTTTGTAAATGTGATTTAGACTAGTTCTGCTTTGTAGCGACGAATTCTTTTAGTAATTATACAGTGTTGACGAAATTGGTGGTTCAAAATAATGTATCTTCTTAATTTTCACACTGTCTTAAGTGTAAACACCGTGCGGGAGGCTCTTTAAGATGCCAAGAGATACTCTTCGAGAATTTGTCTATTCCTCTCAAGAGTAAGAAATGGTTGACCCTACGAGTTGTCGCGTCAACAATTGTTTTTATTTATTTTTTTAACACTTTTTGGATAATTATATAGGAAGGCGTCTAGAGTATGTTCGTACGTCTCCACTAAAACTATTCTTCCACAAGGGACATTTTTCTCCCTCTTCGATAGGTATTTAAGAACAATTTATATAAATTAACAGTCATAAAGCATAAAATAATATACACCTACCTACCTATACAACCCGATTATGCTTGTCTCTAGTTTGTTCAAACTTTATTGGTTAATTTGAGGCGAGACAAAATATAAAAACATAAAAAAAAAATATATTTCAAATAAAGCGATAAATAAAAATGAGTGAACAAGTGGTTAATTTATATTTTGTTTATTTTTTTTTTGTCTTCGTCATCATAATGATGCGAGATACATTTTTGTCCTTCAGTTGTTGAAGATTTTTCGGAATTGTAGATTTAATATTAATGTATGAACATATAGCCAAAGGCTTAAATATCAATGTTAAATATTTGTATAAATTTCCAAGAAAAACCTACAGGTACCCAAAGGGGATTCAGGTATGAATATCAGTTATTTTGGGGAATCCGTGTAGGTATCTAAATACTATGACTCGAAAATATTTTGTTTTTATGTTTTGCCTTATGCCGGGGTGTGATATGTTTATTTCTCTAAAAAAAAAAACTAAAAAAAGGCAATACATAATTGGCGAAAACTTTGTAATAGAATATCAATTTTTGTCTATAACATAAAACAGGCTATATGTATTTTTCGAAAGTTTTTTGAGGTGCTGAATCTGAATTTACATAATAATGGATAATGGGGGCCCGTAATAGTTTTTACCGGGGCTTATCCCAATACAAATATCATCAACATGTTTTTTTATCATAAGAACAATTCCGGGTTTTGAGTGTAAATCTATCAGATTTTAATGAAAATGCTATAAGAGCAGAGAAGGCCTCGAGCATTATTTTTCCTTTCAGGATTGCATTTTAATATGTATGTATGAAACACATTGAAGTACTACCTATAGAATATAGAGACATTTTCTTTAGATTAGAAGCTGTTAGATAGGTTCTCTAGATTCTAATTTTCTTTGTGTCTATATGTTTTGTTTTTATTTCCAAACGTGTTCTGACCTTATTTCTCAATTTCATTGTGCCTTTCCTGTGTTGTTATCATTTTCAGCCCATTTCCCTTTATAAAAATATGAAATTCACTGCACTCGGCTTTTTACTCAGACTTCTTAAAAAGTTTCATGCGAGCTCATAGAACGCGCTTTGAACATGCTCTATTTATGCACTGAATGAAAAAAGCAAATTCAAAGTTCTGATCCAAAAAATAAACCCAAATTTTAGTTTAACATCTGCGGTTTTGCTGTGAAACTTAAAAATGAGTTTTGAACATCCTCTACTTTGCCGTGAAATAAAAAATTAAAACGTCTAGGCTAGTTATCGCAAGGTCAAATCTGTACATTATTGTCTTTAACTGAATTTAAATTTAAGATTTAAATTTCTATGAGCGTATAATAATTCTGTCAACCTGTCACTTTTAATAAGAAGAAAATACTCGTAAAGCCAATTCAAATTTCACTCATCTGATTTTGACTTATGCGCAATAGTTATACTTAATATCTTTGATGTTTGCGCTGTGGAGATCTCAACGCTATGAACAGGCTAAATTATATCAAAACACAAAAAATTCACAACGAATGTTGGTTTAATGGCAACTAGGTGGAAGAATACCAAGGTTAATTTCTTACTCATATCCAATTTGCAATTTGCGCGCCCAAATTGAATTAAATATTTCACTACCTCCTTAAAATATAAACAAAACACAAAATGCATCATAGCAAATTTTAATTTGAACTCATTTTTTTATCCAGCTTTAAATCGATATTATTCCAGGAAAACTAAATGAGTTCTGGTTAGAAAAAAAAATTGTTATTTTAAAACTGAACATATTTGTTAAGATTGTGGTTAATTTCAGGTGCAAGTTTTAACACAATGTTATTCTAAGAAAAATGAACATGAGTTTTGCTTTTCGAAAAAGCAAATAAGATCTATTTAAAAAGCGGATATATTTGCTCATATTTCACTTATTTTTCCTCGAATCAACCTTGAAATTGAATTTCTAGTTACAAACTTAAATTCAATCGCTAAACGTCAATTTGCCCAACAAAAAACATAACACAAACTTAATAACTCCGAACAGCAAGAATGTTCTATGCAGGTACATGGCCTACATATCCATCTATTTATCTATCAAGAGTAAACTATAAAAGTCAACTCTAGTGATGAATTTATAAACCAAACTCAAACAAGCTCCCCGTCATGTGCAAATCTACTTAAAAACACAGTTTTCGATCTGTCCTTCCATTCCCCTTGCTGCTCAGACGCACAAAACTTCTTGTAGGTTGTGAGAAATCTGAGAGGAGGCAAAGATGGAAGAAGGCTGGCAATCTGGCAGGCAGTCAGGTGAATACGAAGCAAGCAAGCGAGTTACCTTACACATCAAACAGATACAAATCGAGCAGCAGATAAAAGCCCCACGGGGTGGTAGATAATTTGTGTGTGTATATTATTCAGAGGTACCTACAACCCACATTCAACAATTCACCAAAAAAGCATGAAATTCAGAGTAAAAATAATGGGGTAAAAAAAGAATCATTTGACTGTGAGGAATGAGGAATAATTTGAACAACTTACGTTTATGTTTCTCTTCAAAGATTTTTCGAGACAGAAGTTTTTTCTAATCAATCAACAGCAAGCAAGCACCAACAACAACACCAGGCACCAGAAGAGAACCGAGTGTACTTTCCAATCAAAAATAAAAACCCGAACCGAATCGAATCGAACCAAACTAGGAAACTTGCTCTCAGCCGTAGCACGGACGGAGCTCGAAAGATGCAATTTATTTTGTGTGACACTTAGGATGCACGGTGTACACGCACTGGGACACCTTTTACGCGACAGCGGGAGTTTGTCCGTCCGTCCAACTCTGCCAACACGGAAAATCAAAAATGGAAAACTCACGTAAAAGACGCAAGGAGGCGACACAGCAGGCACTGGCAGAGCGTTTCGTTTCGACAGCCAAATCCAACACACTTTTCACTTTTTTTTTTTTTGCTTATTTAATTCCAAACCTCGTCGTTGGAGTTCATCGAGGTAGTCGGTTTGTAGTCGTCGTGCTCGGCGATGATGATGATAACTGGAAAATTCATGTATCGATTAAGCCAGGAGAAGCAAAAGAAGAGGAATACCTATTTTGAAAAACCTCGATCCGGGGGAGTTAGAGTCACGCGGCGACGAGGGTGATAGTTGGTTTCTTTTTGGGGGGGTTGGGCGAATTCAATTTCTATTTTTTTTTCCACTTTTTGGAGACTGAGACTGCAGTAGGCAGGAGCAGGAGCAGCAGTAGAAATGATATAACTTTTTATCGATTCACAGGAAACGACGATCTTTTTTTTTGTTGACACAATTGAATGTAATAGAGATTTTTCGAATCAAGAGTTTGATTTTATTAATTGATCAAGTGATTTATGATTTTTCTTTGAGAAATTTAATTAATTTTTTTCACTTTCACAAAAAAACGAACAGACGACGTGAAGTACAAATGCGGCCGCTCTCTCGCTCGGTATCTTCTCTACAATAAAACAACATGGCGCCCCAGATGATAATTTTCCCATCATATGTGTGGAAAAAGGGGGATGTCAAAAAATCTTATTGGAAAATGGAATGTTTTGTTTTTATTGGAAATTTGGTTGGTTAGACTGATTTGATGACAGCTATTCATTGTTTGAGGGAATGTGGTGTAAAGGTTTGTGCATAAGATGGTTGTGTTATGTCGAATTCCTTTCAAAAAAAGAATCGATTTTTTTTCCAAAAGAATCGAATTTTTTCTGTCAAAACGAATCTTGCTACACTAGAAAAATTCGTTTTGACAGAAAAAATTCGATTCTTTTGGAAAAAAATTCGATTTTTTTTTTAAAGGAATTCGACATTAGAATTTGATACTTTATGGTGAGCTTACATGTACCAACATTTCATTTCAACACAAAAAGTTCGTAAAGCGGTACGGTGCGTCGGTGAATGTGGACACTTATATGTAGTGATTTTGAAAAAGTACAGATACATATGTCATAACATGATTGTTGTTTTGATTTGTGTTTATGATATAAGTGTTCTCTTTCTTACAAATAGTAAAATAGCTGTTTTGACATTTGAGTATTTTTCTCATTTCATGTACACATCGTGGTATGGCGCAATCGAAACAGAAGCGACACCTTCACAACACACCACTCCACAAGACAACATGCTTCACAAATGACCGCCGTATAGTTAGCAGCACTATGTCGGGAATTTCAAAAATTTGGAAAAAAAATTGAACACTATTTTTCTGTTGCAATAGGGGTATTCCCGATCCGATGCAATCTGGTCTTGCATCATTGCAAAAGTGCAGAGTTTTTTTTTACAATGGGGTTAGGGTATAGAAATTTTACACTTTTGCATTTTTGCAATGATACAAGATCAGTTGCATCGGATCGTGAATACCCCTATTATTTTAAAAAGTTAAAAAAAATTTTATACATTCATTGAAACCCGCCCAACGCCAAATTTAATTACGTTACATTACGTAGTGTGCAAATTGCAATTGTTTATAGAACTGTCAATTTTTATATAATTTGGTTAATTATTTAGGGCCAGTTGTACAAATATTTAAACCGGGTTCAGAAACTTTTGCCCACCGATTTCAGCGGATTAATTGAGTTTCAACAGTGGTTTACTGTTCAAGTGTGTGGTAATAACATATTACATACTTGAACCAGAGTTGAAGATTAGTTAATCCGCCGAAATCGGTGAGTTAAAATCTTGAACCGAGGCTGAACCACTGTTGTACAACTGGCCATTAATAAACTATACTTTTCTATATTCAAAAAATGGTTTTCCAAATTTTTCCAAATGTTTTCCAAATTCTAGAAACCAACAAAATTGAAATTCCCGACATAGTTCTGCTAACTATACGGTGCGGTGTTTGTTAAACAGGTTCTTTAGTTATAAGAGTTGTTTAAGAAAAATTTAAACAAGAATTTTTAAATAAATGACTGCTTTAACATTTCGTTTAATATGCAACACTGTATTTATGTAAGCAAGCAAACAAAAATTTTGAGAGATTTTTATATGCGAGATTTTGATTGAAATTTGCGAGATTTTTCGATGCGAGATGTAATTGCGAGTTTATAAAAAGCGAGATTTTGTTATTGCGAGATTATGAAAGCAGAGTTTTGTAATTGCGAGATTTTGTTTTTCGATATTTTAAAAAAAAGTGCGAGATTTCTTGCTTCGAGATTTTTATTTGCGAGATTTCGTAGCCATCCCGACTGAAACTGACCATATGCATTTTCAGTTTTTCCTACTATAGTTCGAGTGTGAGCAGAGACCTACAAAAAATGACTTATGACTAAAAAATAATTTTCTTGGCATCACTTACGCATCAATTCAGCAGGCAAATCCAGAAAGCACCTGTCAAACTACCATCAGCGGTTTCAGACGAAAAAATTCGCCTTTGTCGCTTGTGTCAACTTTCACAAAGTCCTCCAGAAGTAAATATGAAAAGGCATCGATACTTTTTTTGTTAATTATTATTAATTAAGTGAGCCAATTTCTTTTCGAACAAAAAATCCTAAAAAAACCAAGATACAAAACCTTAACACAACATATCCCCTCCAAGAAATACAAAAATAGAAAAACCAAATGGGTAACTACGACAGGAAGAAGAGCACACCTTGCACCGATTGCATGCGTTGCCTCAAGTGGATTCCAGTAATATTTATAGTGGCGATCATCGTCTGGTCTTACTACGCCTATGTTGTCCAATTATGCCTACGTATGTGATCGTTTTACTTGAAGATCCTCTCAATTAAATTGTACTTTGATTCATTAATTTTGTAAACTCTTCTACTTTTTCAGTTTCAATCGATAGCACTGTACAGAAGATTATTTTCATTGCATTGTATCATATTGTTTGTGTGCTCTTCTTCTGGTCCTACTGGAATACAATTTTCACTCCTGTTGGCACAGTTCCTCATAAAGTGAGTATCAAATTACAATAAGTAATAATAATCTAAAAAGATAGCCTTTCTTATCTTTTATCAGTTTTGTTTCAATGTATTTGTGAATCACTTATTCACTGTCGGAAATCATGAGAACCTTATGAATGTTCACGAATTGGAATGTTTTCATTTCATACCAACGATAAGATTAAAGGTCTTTTAACCTCCAAACTTTTTTTTGTTGAAGTTTGGTGGTGTTTATTTTTGTTTTTGATTACTAACAAGTCTGTTTTATTATTATTATATTTTAATTCTATTGAAGCCGATTACGTTATGATATTTTAGACCAAACTATTGGTGTATAAGTGTGCAGGACAACAAAATTTTGTCATATTGAATTCCACTTCATATATATTGTTGAATTGTTTTAATTGTTCATTGATATACAAGTATATACATACATTCAAACATATGTACGAATGTATAGAGTTTAAGAATAAAAATAAATATGAATATGTAATGGAAAACTAAAAGAATATTTGCAATTCAAGGAAGAACTAAAATCCATTGCGGGTTTCCTGAAAGTTTTCAAACAAACACTGGTAGTTTTGGAAATGTGCGATTTTCACTAGGTTAAGTTGAAGTGATTAAAAAGAAAAAACAAAGCACACTTTACACAGATTAAAGTATATACATATAGCAGATTCCTTATAATGGATCTGAATTTTTAAAATCAATAGGGTCTTCATATGGTAACTCGCCCAGAATATGTCACGGTTTTACGAGACAGCGAGCATGTTGAAGAAGAATAAGTTAAATTGAATTGAATTAGAAAAAAAAATGTGCAGAGAAGATGGATTAAATTTTTGTGACAGAAGAAGTTTTAGACCTTCTCCACACGAAGCGTCTCGTCATAGACGCGTACTTCAATTAATTGTGACTTGTATCCAGATTGTATATAGCTCACGTACTAAACAAAAAATATCCACACACAAGTTTGGTGTTGTACATTCCGTTTCTTTCTTATTTCTGTCTATTTTGACTTACCAATTTTCCAAAGATAAGTCAGGAGGTAGTGGCTATTCCTGTGCTAAATGAATAGAGATATAGATAGATAGATAGATAGATATAGATAGATATAAGTCTCTGTACTTGTGCTATGCTGAAATGGCTTAGTGCAAGTGCTGGTATTTATTAACCATTTAAATAGTGTGGCAATACAGATGTACTGAGCTACATTTTACACAATTAATAGTAATTTTTCGGCGCTAGCTACCAGGACTTCCTGCCGATAAGGGTAGTTTACTTAAATAAGATTTTCGAGTTTTATCTAATTTAATATTTTAAAAACATCCATAATGTTTTGCTCAGAAGGAACACTTAAAAGATTTAACATAGGGGTTGTTGAATTAATTTTTTCGGATATGAGTTTGACATGCTCGCAATCGATGGTGAGGTAATTCATGGTCAGGGGATTGTAGTTGCTACAGAGGTGGAAGAATGGTTGTTGATATTTTGTTATATAGTGGCTGTGAGTGATGTTGCAGTGGCCTACTCGGATTCTTATATAGCATCTGTGTATATTTGGGGATGTATTTGTCGGGTACATAGTTTTCTGAGCTTGAGGGTTGATTCGACCATTTAAAAAGTGTGGCAATACAGTACTTAGATACAGATCAATTTTAATACATTTTATCTTATACATTCAATATTTAAAATGTCAGGAAAGAAACAACTTATTTCACCGAAAATGTTTCATACATTAACTTTTATTTGCTATACAACTAAAACTAAATTTCAATATTTTTTTTTATTTTGCTGAATCCATTTTGTCATTTATTCCATTTCATGCACAATTTATCTTTTATATAAATATATTGTCTGTATTTCAGTGGCGTATTCCTGAAAGTGAAATTGATCGATTGTTTCGTGCAGAAAATCAAGAACAACAAAAAAGAGTTTTAGAAAATTTTGCTAAGGACCTGCCAGTTTCTAATCGGTATGTATTTAGAATTTTTTTTAATTTTATTTAAATTACGAATATTCCTGGAAAAAAGGACTCTTCATGGCGCTGTAAGATTTTGTGAAAAATGTCAAATTATAAAACCAGACCGAGCACATCACTGCAGCGTTTGCGGTACATGTGTTCTAAAAATGGACCACCACTGTCCCTGGGTTAACAATTGTGTGAACTTTAAGAACTACAAATTCTTTGTTCTGTTCCTGGGATATGCCTTGCTTTACTGTTTATATGTAGCGCTAACATCACTAGAGTACTTTATAAAGTTCTGGCGGGTAAGCACTGTATGATTTTCGTATACCATCTTAAGTCCTTCTTATGTTCACTGCATGTTTATTTTTTTTGTTTTGCAGGGTGAGCTTAACGGTGGAATGGGACGATTCCATATACTATTCCTATTTTTTGTATCTCTAATGTTTGCGATAAGCTTAGTCAGTTTGTTTGGCTATCATATATATTTAGTTCTAGTCAACAGAACGACTTTAGGTAAAACAATTTCGCGCATCATGTCGATCTCTTTTAAGTTGTTTGTTAAGATTATTATCATTTTTTTATTTATTTTTGTAGAAGCATTTAGGGCACCCGTATTTCGTATGGGTGGACCTGACAAAAATGGATTTAACTTAGGAAGATATGCAAATTTCCAAGAAGTCTTTGGTGATAACTGGAAGCTCTGGTTGGTTCCAGTGTATACTAGGTAAGATTTGTCCTGTTTTTTTTCTTTTTGTATTTGTGCACCTATTCATTTTCAATAACACATGTGTTTTGACGCCTTTGTTATACCTGGCATAACAGACAAAAAAAAAACAAAAATGCCTTAACCTGATATTTTGGCATATTTGGCAAATTAAAAACATTAAGATTCTATGTATATTTAAGTTTAAATTTACTAACAATATTGTGTGTTTGAGCATTAATCAAACTTTTTGGAGAGCTATTTAGTTTCATTTGAAAAATTTGTTGAACTCATTAACTTGATTAACTCTTTGTTGAAGTGTAATAGGAATAGTCATGGGTATGTGTTTGGGTTTTTTTTACTTCAGTATGGTTAGTAACCCTTAACTAACATCAAATGTGTTTTTCTGTATGATTCATTTTAACTTTGTGACGAAATGAAACTATACATATCGTCCCCCCAAGCAGAAGCATGAAAGCGGCAAAAATAAAAATTTTCGATTAATTTCCTAACTAATACTTTTTAAATATTATAAATATTATGTTTACTTCGATGTACGTTAATTAACAATATGACATTGAATACCGAATGATTTATCAAATTAAATAATTAAAAATAATTACATTCATGCTTCTGGCATTAGGGAGGCTATATGTACACATTTAAATATCACTGAAAAAAATTGCTATTGTTATGATTTTCTTTTTTAACTCTAAAGTACTTTTAAACAATCAAAAGTATAGGAAAATCTCTGTACTGATTTACAAAATTTTTGCTAAAATGACAAAACAGACGCAATTCAACCAGCAATAAAAAACATTTTTCCTAAAGAAATATAGTTGATTCAATGAAAAAGAATTCAAAATCAAAAAGAGATTATTCAGATTTATTTTATTTGGGTATTAGAATCCAAAATACCTGAACAAGTCCTCACAAGAAGTCTTGTAATTCAGTGAAAAGAGATTTTATGAACATAATCATGATACATGTGACATTCTGCTCAGATACTAAAATCGACTTGAACCAAAATCGATGCAAATCTGAGACGAAATTCGAACCTAAAAAATTTAAATTTTAAGTTTGAAAAAGGAATTAAATCCAAGATTTTTGAATCGTTATTTATCTAGGTACTAGTAACCTGTAGAAACAAAATCTAATGTACATAAAAGAAAACTTTATTTGGTCTATAGGACATCATTTAATAAACGTAACTGCGTTCTATGTTTTTTTGTTTTTCTCTTAATAATTGTGATAGTTAATCCGTGGGCCAAGCCGAAATGCAAATATTGATTGATTGTGGATTGATTTGGGCTGTAAGAAATTTAGATTAACCTAACATGTTCGAAGGGTAAACATAGTAAATACAAAAATGTTTATATTGGTGACACACAAAAATTTGTCCTCGAACCAAACTAAAATCAACTCGAATATAGTACTCGAACGAGGAACAATCGCATTATGTTCGAATGTTTACAGAGCCCTTCAGGGCAAGGGCTCATATTCTGTAACTATCGCATCGTTCTATTTTTCAACTATTCTCGACAAATTTCATCGTTGCAATAGACTTTTTCTTTGCTGGAAGTTCTTTATAAATTCTTTAGAAATTGTAACTTGAGAATGCACAATTTACCCGCAGGTATGGTCAACATTTGAATTAAATAATCAAATCGATTATGGAAACCGAATTACTGGATCCGCAATGATTCGTAGTGCAGTGCTCTCTTTTCTCTTTACCTATCTGTCGTAAAAAGAAAACACTGTACTGAAAATCACTGCGGATCCAGTGTTGCGTATACCATAATCGATAGAATCTTTAAAAAAATAAATGTTAAGAATGGTTATTTTAAATCAACCATTATAATATGTACATAAATTGTATAAACTATAAACTGTATTCAATTCCTAATGAGTAAATTACATTTATGTAATACGTAGACCAGTAGTAATTTGTTTGTAAGCAAACGATCCAAAACATTTCAACATTAATTTTAAAATACATAACAAAAACTTTTACATGTGAGCTTTGGCTATTCCTCTTTAACCCTACCTTTTCTACAACAAAATAACTCTTTCTTTTCTTCCTTTTTATAACACAAATGTTTTTATTCTTTTCATTGATTTATTTTTAATGAGTTCAACTAATTTTTTTTTACTACTAGAAGACGTTTTTCCTATGCTAAAACTATTAGGTTTTCTCTGAAGTCCCAAGTACGTACTAAAGCCTATGAAAAAAAAACACCCGTGTTTATTTATTTTAAAAACTAACAAACATCAAAGTTTTATTTACTACACTCATTATTATCAAAAAAAAAAAAACAAATACCAACATTTTGTTTCTAGTTTGGGTGATGGTTTAATATACCCAACACAAGGCCACCATCAGAGTTCCTCATACGAATCCATGGGAGACACCCAGACAAGGTTAGACCAACCAACTGATACATTTTTAAATCAACCGATAGACAATTTGCCATCATTAAATAATGCGTATGGTAATGCGAATGCCAATGCTAGCTTATCATCAACAAACGCTGCCAATATCGCTAATGGTAATGTTATCATAGATATGAAGAGTAGTAATTATAGCGATCACACTGATCCTCATGTTTTTGTTGTGAATGGATTTGATGATGCTAGCGTGTTAAATAAAAATCAATTGACAAATTTAGATGAGAAAAGTGAGCCAGCAAAAGTGGCTGTGCCGTTAACGGTAATGACAATGACACCAGCGGATGTGGCAGACGAACAAAATTGTGCTAGCATTATTAATATTTGATTGAACCTGATTTATAAACCATCATTGATGTTTGATTGTTTATTAGTTCACACTTTTTTGGAATAAGTTTACTTATTTTTTTTACAATGATATAATTATTTAATTTTTTTTACAAATAAATAATGTATTATATTATAAATATATAAAAAAAAATATTTTTGATATGTTAAAATATATTTTTGGGTATTTTTGTATGTTTATTTTCTTTTTTTTGTCAATGTTAAGTTGTTCTGTAAAAATTGAAAGTACAGTTCAAAATGCATTTGATTGTTATAGAAATAGAGTTATATTTCGCTTTTTTTATATATTTTTTTAGCTTTAAGATTGTTCTTAACCCTTTGATATAAGCCATTATTACAATGCTAACTAACTTACAAAAGTGCCTTCATCTTATTATTAAACAAAAATCGAATAAAGAAGATTAAATTCTACCCTTAGAAATTATAATAAATTTTTCATATTTAAAATGAATGCATTTACATTAATTCGGCAAACCTTTGGCATGGCGATTCAATTCAGTATGCTAGATTTTTTTTTTTTTGTCTTGTACAAATGTTTGATGTTTATTTTAAATTGTTCTATATTGCTAAACAAAATATAATTTTTTATTGATTGTTGTTGATGTGTATGTATGTTTTGGAAATTGTAATGTCTTGATACGATTCGAGAACTTTTTCCCATGTTTATGAGCTATAGCGAACGATTCCTAAAGGTATCAACGTCCTTGTACTGTACTTTTACAATACTTTTTAAAACTTAAAATGTGCGGATTCCCATTTTAAAAGTGTCTACCTTTTTTTTTTTAATCATATTCCTAATCCGGGAAGGCTAAAAAAGACATTCTACAATAAATACTTAAACGGATGATTTTTCATAAAATTTCACTGCCACTTTCGACGTTGTTTAATATTCCCAGCCGATCGGGAATCGATTAGTTTTTTTGTAAATTTTTCTCAGGGCTGAAACAGAAGAAAGTTGTTGCTTTAATTGCGTCAAAAGCTTTTGCAAATCATGTGTCTAATGATATTATTTATATTAATAAGTAATCATTTGGATTAGTTATAAAACAGATATGGCATTTTACAACCACGATGGAAACTGTCATAATTTCATACCCTGTTTATAAATTTATAAAAGAAATGAGATGTATGTAGTTAGAGTTCTTTTGACTTCTAGGGTAGAAAAATTGTTCAGTTTTCTCCTGTTTAGTTAAACAGATAGAGATTGTTCCGTGGGATATTAGACACGTGAAATTGCTTAACTTGGAATTAAGGCCGAGAGCTAGCATTTATTTCTATTTTGAAACTTTATTCTTTTGTAGTTGATACCTAAGGCTGATTGTGACTTTTAATCGTCCTCAATTAGATTGGAACCTTAGAATGTTTTTATCTCCAAAAATAAAAAAAAATCAAGCTATATTATGGTATTTAAATTGCTACAATGAATTATAATTGGATGTTTTCCCGGTAGATGACGCCACTATATAATTTCTACACCAATGAAACAAATGTGTTTTGCTGTTTAAAAAAAAAAAGTAAAGTTTTATACTTAAGCCGAATAAAACAATAAAACGTTCCTTAACCAACACGGTTTCTTAATGAATCTTTTAGAAAAATAGTTTCTTGAAATTTATAAAAGTATTTATTTTAACAAATCTCGAGATTTTGAAGAACTTGGTCGAATATGATACCTGCAAACAGTAAAAGCCATAGTCGTAAGAGAAAACGATTTTCCTGTATATAGCCTGATTCAAAATTATTTTTTAAATTAACCATAAGTAAATATGTGAATAATGTAATGCTTGCTGAATTACTTTATCATTCACATAGGTCGCGTTGTATCGATAGTTAAGTTTACATTCATCCGATATATCGTCGTCATTCTTTCAAAACCTCCAAATTTTATAAAAATCTGCACCATGATTAAATCATTTTTTGTCCCTTCAAAAATGAAATTAAGATTTTCGTCTTACGAGGTTTTGAAAGAAAAAGCGACTGACTCATGTCATGCTGATTGAATTCATCAATTTATTCTCTCAATATTTTTGGGGTTCATTTCACGCTTGCACATTAAAAAAAAAAAAAACACTCATAATATTCTGTATTTTAGTATTTTCAAAAATCTTAAACTTTGTTACTTGTAACTGTTTGCTTAGATACATTCATCCATACTAGTTCAAATGTTGCGATTTTTTCTTTTTGTAATACAGAATGTACAATTTTTTTCAAATGAATCAATAAATTTATAAATAATATATAAATAATGTTGTTTTTATTTGTCTATTGAATTTTTTACTAATTGTTGTTATGTAGCGACAATTATTTTTTTTATTATTTGGTTATGCTATGCTCAGTGGATTCCTATTTAAATAAGTTATTGATGTTAAAAGTTATATGATTGAAAGCAGAAAATGAAGATAAATGTTTTTAATTTGCCAAATAATATAAACAAAATGTAGAAAAATATTGCGTGTTTGCATATTCATGTTTTTAAAAATTTATTTTTACGATAAGTTACTTATGAATTCAAGTTATCATTCAGAAAGACTCATATGATAATGACGGGTCAATGGGCCTTACCAATTACAAAAGACGACTTAATTATTCAAGTAAAATGAACTATAATGGTATGGACCATAAATAGTTAATGAACCATACATCAGATGTTTCATATTTAAGAGTCTGTACCATGTAATAATCATTATTTAGGGTTTACTAAAATATTTAAGTCATACCATGTTTGGTTTGTTATACAGAATATATACCATTTTGGGCCATTTTACTTATATTTAAGTCGTCTCTAAATTTCGTTATTGGTAGGGCCCAATTGGAGAATGGAGTTTGAATTGTGATGGAAATTGCTTTCATACGTGTTATTTGTCACGCCGAAGTTCTGGGAATCTAATTCCAGTATTTTTCACGTAAAAACAGACATTTGTTTTTGTATGGTTACTGCCGCTTCCGAGGAATTGACAAACCCCTTGTCATAAAAAAAAAGCCTCCCACCTAAGCCGTTCGGATTCGGCAGGAAATTGTAAATCCCCCATTCCTACTGATAAAACGGAAACAGGAATGGTTGAGAGTTGTAAGTCGCTAGACCTTGGTTCTCGACGAGCTGTCACCAAATTTATTACATAACTAGCTCGCAAATTTTATAACTTCACTATTCACAAAATGATGTAACTCCAACAGTTGAATTATTTGCAAAATAGTTTCTCTGTGGTTGAATGCTGCTATAAAATACCTAATCATTGAAGAAATAATGTTGATTAAGGCACCAATGACGTTAGAAGTAATCGTTTTCGAAAAAACCAAAATCTTTAAAAAATGTTATGTTCCAAATAAGAATAGACTCTAGCTCAATGAACAGATGGACGCACAGACCGACTGATGGTATAACCACTCAAATGTTTGCACAAAACCAATACTTGCTCTATAGTCTATGGAGTTCATTTTAGTTGCCGAAGTGACATACTGCAATTCTCTGAACCATAAGTCCATAATATCCCTTTAGATATACCTAATTATAGGTCAAGATGATGGTTTTACGGGGCTGCAATAATTTGTTTTCTACATTTTTTTCTTTCGATATTCAAAGCAAGACTCGAGGGATCTAAAAAAAAATTGCTCTTAAGCAGGCAAAGAAAAATGTATAATCATTAAATTCGATGTTTTTTTTTAATTTAAAGATTTAACTGAATATGCAAACACTTAAACAAACATGCAAACTCATTGAAATATTGCACTCCCCAAGTAAATTTTCTTTATTTTCATTTTCAAAATATTCATCCAACCATATATTTAGCTTTGGCGATGGATTTAGTTATCCAATCCGACATCTGGATGAAGATGCCGAATCACTACTGGGAAGTGAAACACGAATTGATATCGAAGGAGACCTCTACAATGATACCAATTTTCTAGACACGACCATTCAATAGAATTTAATTTATTTTCCAAAGATTGCAGCAAATGAAAACGTTACTTAGTTAAGTTAGTTTTTAAATTAAACAAAATGTACTTTTGCAAAACAAAAAAGACAAAATAATACATTCATTGAATGTATAGACCTAGGTATTTATAAAGCAGAGTACAAACTAGAAAGGCAGTTCTAGTTTTAGAAATTAAAAAAAAATATATATTTACCATTGAAAACAAAAAAATACACCAAGTTAATGCTTGAAAACAATTTAGCAGTTGCGTGTGACTGATTTTTTAATAAAAAAAATAAAAAACTATTTTTGTTTGCATTATGTCTAAAAAAAATCATTGTAGATACTTTAAGAATTCTATTAATAAAAAAAACTACATATTTTATAGGTTCAAGAAAATCGTAGTTGAATTATTGTACATACGAGAAAATTCAAAATTAAATTTATATTTTAACCGAATGTGCAAGCTATTGAAAAAAAAAAAAATAACGGAAAAGGCAGAAACCGTATTTTGTATAAATGAGACGTAAAAATTAGAATAGTGTAGGTGTTATGAGTGTAAAAACTATAGTGTAAGTAACCCACAATTTTGTTAAAATATATATATAACAAATTATATATGAAATAAAACGGACTTGTGTATATGTATGTATGAATTTATGATTGCTGTTGTTTTTCTTTTAATGTAATATCATAAACAAAAATACAAAAGATGTTTTTTCAGTGATTAGCTCACAATAAATGGATTAATTTCGGATTTTGTATTTTTTTTGATTGAACTCTTTGAAATTTGATTGATTTATACCAAAATACTGAAGCTTGTACTATTTCCAAGTCATTGACTATTTTTTTAGAATAATGAGGAAGAATGTAATCAATTAATGAGGAAGAATGTAATCAATTAAATACAATACAAAATAATGAACTCCTTGATTTCAAGTCTCTTACATTTATTTCCTGACAACCATACCAATCGTTGGCGCGGTTGGACTTTTTTAAGTTCTTTTAATCTTTGCAAATTTACTTAAAAGCTAGAATAGTAAGGCCAGTATTTACTATCCTGACTTTCTCTGATTAAAACTAGTTAACTTAGACTTATGTATACTGGCCAAAACACAAAGGCACGTCTAGCACGTAACTTTGATAAAATCGAGTTAATTGGTACAATCGAGTTACATGCTGGCACCCCTGAAACCTTAAAAAATCTATTTTTGTATTTCCTCCGCTCAAAGGTAAAGGTACTTGTGAGAATACAAACAAAATTTATTTTTAAATCTAGCTCTTAAAGGATTAACAAAACCACACCAAAATCTTATTCACTGAAATCCACAGAAAGTAAATAAAATAATGTGGAGTATTTTTTTACTTTTTTATTCCTTGTATCTTGGGCAAGACATGGAATGTAAGTCAACTTTAAAATAATAGCAGGAATTTCGATTTTCAAACACCAAATGGTAAACTTGTGACCTGAAATATAATTTGTCAAAAAGTGATCTATCCTTTTGTAGTAGATTCTTAGGGCCAGTTTTTAAGTGCGAAAGGTCACCCGAAGTTCGAGCTTAACCTCGAGTTAATTCTTAAATAATCAGCCTTATTGTGAGTTTCGCCCGGAAAATTTGATATTTCACTTTTCTCCTATTGCGAGTTTCACCCGAAATTTTGTATTAAAAAATTCCCCTTATTATTCATTTCGGGTGGAATATAATGTTATTGACAGCTTAAATGTTCACCTATTTTTAGTAGGCGAACGAAATTTCCTTCGAGCGAAACTCACAATAGCCTTTAAAATTCCGGGAGAACAAAAAATTTTAAGTTGAAATATTTTTCGGGTGAAACTCACAAAAAGGCTGAATGCTTTTTTTCAGTTAATTTAAATCTCAAGTTAACTTTGGTTAAATGAATTGTTTTTTGGCTGGCCCCAATGAAATGCTTTTAAAAATTATATACATAATTTAAATAATATAAAAATATTGATTAAACTGTTTCTTCTATTAATTCAAGTTTCTTTGAGGCTTTTTCTATTCTGCATGTCCCTTTGTTTTTTGCTTTTTACTCAAAACACGTTGAAATTACTTTTAGCCCTTCTGCACACGAATCGTCTTGTCGTAGACGCGTACAAGATTCTCCATGCAGCAGCATTCCACTAAGGCCAGCCTTATGCACACGAAGCGCCACTTTTACTATTCTCAGCAGGGAGTCGCTGAATTTTTCTAGTTTTTATTTTTGATACAAGTTTGAAAAAGTAAACACGTTACACAAAAAATGATACTTGTTTGATGCATTTACGAACATTTGAATAAAGTGGTTGTAAATTATTCTGCCAGGGACGTGCTTCTTGCATCGAGTTTTGTTATTATATATTTTTTTTAATTTAAAATATGTACTTGCTTATCAGCCAAGTAGAAAACTAATGTACTAATTGAAAATTGAATTTATAAGTTTTGATTGCATAATAATATTTATCGGCATTTCAACAGCAGTATGGACTCAGTAACCCGGCTATATGAATTCCTGATGATACAAACTTATTTGTATTGTTACCTGTGATTTAAATAATAAATAAACTTTTATCGCACATTTCAACCTAGACAAAAATGTTTACTTGATTTTTTCTTCAAAAAATTTATATTTACAATATCTAATTACGTTTTAATCGACAAAGTTACTGTGTTGTTTTACATAAAACAGTAGCACAAATTAAAGCCTTCTATGTATAATATTATGGGAACTATTTTTCACAACATCATACAAAATACTTCATTCCAAAGCTACTTCTCCGAATTTAGTGTAGTCTTATATAGTTAATATTCCCGTTGCAATGTAAAATCCATTTGTTCCAGTAGTATGCATTTGTGATAAATGAACTTCTCTCACAGTGAATGTTCCAAAATTAAAATCAGCATATTTCTTCAAAATTAACCTTGCGTCAAAAGTTTCCATGCTTGCCGGATCCTTTTGAATGCGCCCGCGAACGTTCATTAGGGTCATGTGTAGTTTTGTATTGTTTCGAAATTCATCGTTGTTTAGATGAGCTTCCTTAAACTTTTGCAACATTTTATCAGCAAGTACTTGAAGATCAGGAGAATCGATGCGAGCATATAAAACAGCAACTGAGCTGGGGTCATCGTTCATTATTTCCAAACCACGTATGTTTACTTCAATAGGAGGTATATTCGCCAAAAATTCTCTATTGAAAAAAAAAACAAATTTAAAAGAATCATAAATCTGCATCTGAAAATCCTTACTTGCAGTCATTAAATATTTGTGCGGCTTTTACACGTTCTTCATCATCAAGAAGTTTACATGAAGCAAAAGTTATGTGTAATTTTTCTGAGCTCAAAAAAAGATTCTCATCAATACCGGGGATATTATCGTAAAGAATGGAATCCTGTGAAAATAGAAATGATATTTTTCAAACCCAATATAATTTACGATAACTGTATCGAGTTTCATTCATGAAAATTTCCAGGTGGCACAAAATCGAAGGGGAACAAAGTATTTGCTATTATTTGCATACAACTTTTAAAAGTCAAAAAGCGAGAAATAATGTTAACATTCAATCAAATTGTCTTTTCTTAAAACGACATTATCGAAATCGAATGTAAAAGTTGCAAGGAAGTTGTGAAAGTTGTTGATAATTCGATCGGATCGCAGAATAGGTCTCTGTCCGTGAAACGATCCAGATGCGTATGCATTGTGCAGTACGATACAGGAATAAAATGGCTCGCTGTCCCATTTTCCACAAATCAGTTAGATATATGGGTACTCACTCAGTTGGCTTGTCAGCAGTACTTGAGCGACGTACATTGTGCCAGCCTTGCTTTAAATCAGTTCCAATGCAACAATATGACCGTTCTGCTAAAATGTACAAGGCACTCTTTATTCAAGACATACATACCTTAAAATTGTTGAATGCTTTTTTGATTGCATCTGTGCAGGCAGGTACACAAGTAAAGTGCGTTGGTTGGGCTTTCTTTCGTAAAGATTCAGAAACTAATTCAAGACGTCTTCGTGCAGCACAAACGTCTTTTCTGGATTTTCCTAGTGATAAATAAAAATTGTTTCATGTGATGTTTATTTAAAAATACATAATTAACAAGAGCTCTTATTGAGACTGACCTCTTATTGACACCAAAGATTCCCGAGTATCTCTAACACCTGGGATGAAAATCTCAGTTTTTGTTTCCGCTTCAATACGTTTTTTAGTCATTCCTTTCTGTCCAATAATTCCTCCATAAAATACTCTGAATATAAATTAATATTTCAATCGAGCACGGTTGATAAAAATTCTTTTGATATTTTACCTAGGAACATGAAATGATGTTCGAAATATAGAATTTTCAAGCTCTTCAACTTCATATGCATCTTCGTCATCTTCGCCAAATAAATCTACAATAAAATTTAATTCTGATAACCTTTTACTTTTTAAATAGGTACTTAAATTCGGTTAACCTTCTTCCTGATATTCGGGCTTTGAGAAAAGTGGTCCTCCATAACCATCGTGAATTGCATGAACTCGGTAACGACGTTTCCCCATTACCACAATATGCGGTGATAAAATGTCTCGGCTCATTTTTAGTGATAATTATTTAGTATTTCGACTCAATTATAATATGTATGAACTTTCAAAAATAAGGATTTACGTGGCTTTTGTTTTAAATTTAGCTATTTGGGGTTTCAAAGTTGTTAATATGGATGTAAATATTAAATAAACACCATTCCCAAATCCCAAGTAGAACGTAGAAGGAGAAGCAGTAAAATAAGAGGTTTTTTGCACTGATTTGTCCGTTGTAACGCAACGTAAAGCGTTAAGTTAATACTTGATACAAATTCCCGTTTATTCAACAGGGTGATGCTGCGATGTGCCGTGTGTTCCATTGGACTGCAGCATCTAATGCGAGAGTGCCAAGTACTTCTGGCTGCAGTAAACTTGGAATATCCGCATGTCAGTGTCAAAAAAAAGGAAACAGCTGGTATGAACTGAATAAAAGGTAAACAAACGCCAAATATTTTAACAATAAAAACGTATAAAACGGTGGTTATAACGCCAATTAAACAAATCAATTTCAATAACTTATCAAGCTTATTTGTATAAAAAATCAACGAAAAGAGCACTTGTTTACAATTTATCAAGTTCGATTTCACATGTATTATTTTTGTTGTTTTGAAATGTCAAAATTAAAAAGCGAAAAGATAAAGATAATTTTTGGAAAAGCCCAATTTTTCGTGTTCAGAAAAATGAAATTTTTCTCACTCAAAGACGCTTATTACACGACTCATTTTTCAGTCGTTTCTTCATTCGTCTTTTTGAAAGCTTGGGTGAGGGGTGTAGAAATGTAGCGAAAGCATACATTTCTACAAGCTGTCAAAAAGACGAAAGACAAAACGACCGAAAAAAAGACTCGTATATAATGAGTTGGTAATCATGGAAATCGCTAATTAACCGATTTTCATTTATTAGAACCAACTAATTAGAACCTGTTAAAGTGGTGGTGCAGATTCAACCCACTGTGAACAAACTGGCCCTAAAAATTCATTGCGTTCGGTGATCTATCAAATAGGCTATTAACCTATCCCAAAAAATTTCAGATATGTATACCCAACTAACAATTTTGCCGCTGATTTCCGAAATTTAAGAGTTCTTCGTTTCTTTAAGTTCATTTAACGCTTTTGACGGGAAGTCAAATCTTTATAGAGTTTAAAACTCATATAATTGTCATACGAAAAATATCATCTAGAGCACTTTTTGCTAGCGTTATAGGCGCAACGAGACAATTTATTATAATCTTCCTATACTCATATTGAAAATGGCGGAGCTGAGTTTTTACTCCTATAGTCACCCTATTAAACAGTTTTTCAACCTATAACATTGTTGTCAGGGTGTTATATAGTGACTCAAATTACTTGTACTACTATAACAATGACCGTTTTTCATTCATTTATAGAGCGGAACTTTTCTTTTTTATTTCTATAGTACTACCCAACTAACATTTCAGCTTCTTTTAGCTTAGAAATATTGATATTCCGCAGGCTTTACCTTATATAAGCGCTCTATACGGCCTTCTGTGGAAAAAAATTTCTTATAGATGTCATGAATACGATAACAAACTCTGTTAAGCCGTTTGGAAATAAAAAAAAGAAGAGTAACAGAGGTTAAGAGCTGACACTCTGATAAGGCTCTATAAATGATATAATAGAGGAATAAAGTAGCTGCCACTTTATAAAAGCTCCATAGGTGTTTTTATAGAGCTTGCTGGCAAAAGGTATTAATAAGGGTTCTATAAAAATTTTATTGAGGCTTAATCGAGTACTTCGGTGAAACCTGACAGGTTTTTCTTATCGAATCTTTAAAGAAAATATCATGTGAGTTAGGCACCAAATAAAAAAAAACAAACAAAATGGTGCATAGGTAAGGTATCTGTCATTTTGCCGATCTAAGGAAAAATGTTTAGAGATTTTCAAACGCTAAAATAGTGAAAAAAGATAATTCATCTATATAAAAAAATAAAAGTGGGAATAGTGAAAACACACAATACTTTATTAAAAAAAATATAAAACAGCATGTGGTGCTTGTGTTAAATTGTGTAAAAACACCTACAGCCTTATTTATTAGATTTCACTAATACTCGTTTAAACCTCGGAATAGTTAAACCGAGTCGAAGCACTTACTCCGTCTTTACGCCACGTCAAACAAATTCTTATTTATAAAATATTTTCTTGGCAGTTTTAGCTACACCGTCCTAATGTCAAATATATTACCAAAAAAATGACCAATCTAAAACTCTGGTTATTACAAACGTAAACAAACCCCACATTTCCACAATTATTCATTTTAAGAAATTATTATTGATGGTTTTTCTTACGAAATAAATGGATAAACAAAATAAAAGAAAACGGCCTGAAAACTGGAATGGTTCTCAAAAGCTAAACGAATAAATAATTTGCAGATTACGATAAAAACAAATATATTTGCTTAAATGTTCATAGATACTTCATCATCATTTAGGGAAGGCCGAACTATGGCTATTAATTGTTTCACATTTTCCCATTTTTCTCAGTGCCATGAGATTAAAACGAGTTTTGTACTGCTTATATAGTCTTATTCTTGCTGCAGCAAAAACGTTTAAAGAATTTAAATTTATTATAAATGCAAAATCCATTTTGTCTAACAATTAGTAACAAACAAATTAAAAAAATTCTTCTACACTCCTTTTTAGTTTCTAAATGTCAGGTCAAATTGACATTTAGATACTAAAACGACTTTACTACGGCTTTATTCCTACTATGTACCAGTTTTAGCTTACTCCTCCTCTAATACTCGTTTATTTTTTTTTATAAATAGGTTTTTTAGGATTAGAGGCGTTGTAAAGTCGGAGTAAATTTACTCCGTCGATAAAATGAGTTAATAAATAAGGCTGCTATAATATTATGGAGTTTACAGTTTTTTCGGGCTGATTCTTTCTCAAATTCCATATAAACTAATGTGAAGTGATGTTTTTTTATATACATAAATACATTATCGTAGAATACTTGAAATTGATATTTCATATCATTTTGCTGTAAAAAAGGCAAATTGATTGAAACAAGATAATATGTCTGGTATCTACATACGTATTTGCCAAAATTGAAATTCTCGTCTAGGGTCGAATTAGTTTTCGTTGGTGCTGGCAAGGCACTCAAATGCATTGAGCGCCCGTATCGCAGAGTAATTTGACTTACTTTATGTGGAATATGAGACACAGCTTACCTGTGAAATGAACAAAAATTACACTGCTTTTTTACTGTTTGTACTGGATTTAACGCAGCGCTGCATGTTGTTTTGTTTTTTTTTCATTGAAGTGTTCTGTATATTCACTTTACTTACTTTTATTTCAATGGTTTATTTAATTAACTATAACGCCCATATTATTCACTCGATACATCCAGATTGAAACTTAAATCCGTATGTATTTACATTAGGGGTATTCCCGATCCGATGCAACTGGTCTTGTATCATTGCAAAAATGCAAAAGTGTAAAATTTCTATACCCTAACCCCATTGTAAAAAAAAACTTTGCACTTTTGCAATGATACAAGACCAGTTTGCATCGGATCGGGAATACCCCTATTGAATTTGTATACTTTACATCTGGATTTAAGTTTTAATCTGGATGTATCAAGTGAATAATATGGGCGTAAGTAAAATTTAAAAGCAATCCGGATTGGTTAGTGTTTTTGTTATCCTATAGGAAAAACCAGCAGTTTTCCAAAATAAATCTGAAAGGTATCCTAAGGGCCAGTTGTTCAAATATTTAATCCGTGGTTCAGCAATTTTTACCCATCGATTCCGGCGAATTAATTGAGTTTCAACAGTGGTTTACTGTTCAAGTGTGTGATAATAACCAATTACATACTTGAACCAGCGTTGATCCTTAGTTAATCCGCCGAAATCGGTTAGTTAAAATCTTGAACCGAGGCTGAACCACTATTGTACAACTGGCCCTGGATTTTTGTGAAAAAAACAGCTGACATCTGAAATACGTTTCAGCTGTTTTCAGCTGCCTAGTCTCTCACTTTCTGTGGCAATGGATTAAAGAACACGCGGGATTTATAGTTTGTGGTTTTTTTTTTCACAGATTTTCATTTTTACCGAAATATGCATATGTATTTTTTCAATTGAGGAACTGTATACTAGGCTTAGATTAGCAAAATGTATTTATGTTTTTTTTATAAAAAAAACTCGAATTCGTTTAGAAAAAAATCTATAAAGTTGAAAGAAAGTCCAAATTAGAAAATGATGGGTTTTCGATTGGTAAATTTAGTTCAATCTAAAAATTTATTTTTTTTTGCCCATAATTTAACACTTTTCAGATTGATTTATTTTTTTTTTAATTTATTGGGCTTATTAAATGAAGCTTTTTGAAGTACTCAAAAGGAAAAGTTGATCAAGTTCTTGCATCTTCCAAAATATATCTAAGATAGCGCAGTGGCTAAGGTAATGTGTTTTTACACAGGAGGTTCCGGTTCAATCCCCAAGAGGTAAGAAAAATGTTTGTGTTTTAAAATTATTTCCAATACATTAATTAATAAATAATCTCATGTGATATATACTTTCAGATAAAAAATAGATTAAATACAGGAAAAAAAACTTCAAAAAATTGGAAATAACATATATAATTTTTATTTTATTTTTTACTTCCTCGGTAAGAGCTGTATTATCTGCCTTCGATAAGACGTCATATAGATCTAACAAACACTTCTTATAGAATCTCAAAATTTTAAAAGAACTGCTCATGGTACCTGTACGAAGATGTACCGAAGTCACTTTAGAAGTTTAAAAAAGGTTCTTTGAGTTTCTATAATGTTCTCCTTTTTATGTTTAACGAGGTTTTACAGATTTCTTACAGAAGTTAGAAAGCATTTTCAGTTAAATCTAATCGAAGCTGAAATGTTAGTTGGGCTAGAATCTTTCAATTTCGTGAACATTTGGCTTCATTCAACGAACGTTTTTAATTTCCAATTTTTGGTCATTGAACATACCCACTTCAGAATAGGTTTGGACAACCAATTGCAGAGTCTAAGTTAGACACTCGATGAAACATTATAAATAAGGTTTTGGAGTTGAACAGCTGTCCAAAGCTAGACATACTTTGGAATGGGTTTATAAATAAGACTGTTAGTTTCAAGCAATTTTCAGTTTTTAGAAGGACAGGAAGTAAAAGTAGTAAACGAAATCTCGCCGGTCAACGATTTGAGATTTTTTTGACTTAACAGGCATGTTCAAGAAAATGAGATCTCGGAGATCTCAGCAATCTCAGTTACCTGAACAGGACCAATGTTCTGTAACTCGGCGATAACTTTTCGAGGCGATAAACGGCGAAAAATGGAACAAAACCCATAGGGTTCCTATAAGTTTTGTTCCATTTTTCGCCGTTTCTCACCACGAAAAGTTATCGCCGAGTTACAGAACATGGGTCCAGGATTCCTCAGCTTTGCTGTTAAAGCTCTGAGGAAAACAAATCTGGGATTCGCTTGCTCACTTTTTGAGTGAGAAACAGCTCTGAGATCTCATTTTTCTGAACGCGCTAAATTTTTCGGAAGTCTGGAACGCCCTTTCGCACATGGTTGATGATCCTACGCATGACAGATGTCATTCTTGAACTGTCATAACAAAAAATATTGCTATTTGCTACACATTTGCTTTTATCGTTGAATGATTTTAATCTATTTTAATTTAAAATGTCCTCAAAACCAGAACAAACTAAATCTTGGAAAAAAATAAATGAAGAAAGAAAAGCAATAAAAAAACAAAGAAAACAAGAGAATATCCTCAAGCAGCTGGAAAAGGCAAACAAACTAGAAGAGTTGGCAAAGTCAGCGCAATTGGAAAAGCCAGTCGAAGTTAAGAAGCCTTTATCAACTGTGAGTATTGCTGTTCCTGGTTCGATTCTTGAGAACGCCCAGTCTTCTGAACTACGGACATATGTTGCTGGACAAATCGCCAGGGCTGCTTGTATATTCCGTGTTAATGAAGTGATAGTGTTCGACGATATAGGAATCTCCACGGCAAAAGAAACTAAAAAAACCACCGGCGATGATGGCCAAGAGCAGACGGTGAGAGGTAGTTCTCTGCAGCTGGCAAGAATCCTACAATACTTGGAGTGTCCGCAATACCTGCGGAAGTTTCTCTTTCCTTTACATAAGGATCTTAAGTATTCAGGCCTTTTGAATCCACTGGACGCGCCACATCACATGCGAATGCAAAATGTGTTCCTCTATCGTGAGGGTGTAGTATCCGACAAAAAGGCCAAAGATGGACATTGTTACGTTAATGTTGGACTTTTGAGTGATGTTATGGTGAACAAAGCAATCGCTCCTGGCGTTCGGGTTACAGTGCGAATGGATTCTCTGCATGGTAAGCAAATTCTTTCAATTTTCAAAATAGATTGGTACTTTATTTAACTCCTTCTATAGAAATCCAAGCGAAAAAAATGAAGGCGACTGTTGTGAGTCCAGATGAGCCTCGTCGAGAAACTGGTATCTATTGGGGCTACACAGTTCGTGTGGCACACTCATTTTCTGAAATCTTCACGAAGTCCCCTTATAAAGAAGGTTATGATCTTACGATAGGAACCTCTGATAAAGGAACCAACGTTGTTGATATTCAACCTAAATCACTGCATTACAATCATGTATTGATTGTATTTGGTGGTCTTAAAGGATTAGAAGCAGCCGTGGCTGATGATGATAAACTAAATGTCGAACCAAAGCTTCTATTCGATCATTATCTGAACGTTCTGCAATCGCAGGGATCGAGGACTATTCGTACCGAAGAGGCGATTCTAATTGCAATGGCAGCTTTGCATGAGAAATTTAATCCTGAAGTTCCTGATATCGACAGAGATTTCAAAGAATTTATACCACAGAGTGAGGAAACTTCTATGCAACAACAAGCAAACTGTGGCTCAACTGCAAATGTAGATTTAAGTAAATTTGACTAAAGGATTTTTTTATAAATAAAATTTAATTTTTGTTTAATACAAAACTACTCGCATTTATTTGATATAATTCAAAAATTAAATAATTAAACAAAATTCAAAGCACGTATCGTCGGTTGGAAGAAATCCGTCACAAGTAAAAAAGGAAACTGTTTGGGGTAGGGGTCATCTGACAGAATTGTATTGCTTATTTCATTTTGAAATTTGAAAAATATTTCCAAGGGAAGTAAAAACAGAAAAAGAAGAATTAATGTCCTGTGTACAGTGCATGGTTTAGAAAATAAAGAAATAAAATCCACGACTAGATAGCACAAAGTTGCTCTTGTGATTAAAAAATAAATACACATTGAAGTTGTGTTATATTATATATTCAAAAACAATTTTATTAAATATTATACATACATACATACATATTATGTGTATGTATTATTCTAATATATTTTTAATATATTTCCAACATTTTTCAACAAAAGTAAGTGGTTTTTCTTGATTATAGAAGGTTGATTTGAAAGACCAAAAGTAATTTAAGGCAATTCGACAAAATTCAGCAGGAATTTCCACATCCAGAATAATTGATGTAAGCCAGAATATTAAAATTACCATCAGAAGAAACGATAAAAATTTCCTCTGACTTTCTGAAATAAAAAAAAAAAACAGTGAAGTTCAACAGTGTCCATTCGTAAAGCAAATTTTGCAAAACTTTCACACAGTCAACATATTTTTCCTATAAATATCATCAATAAGGACTTTTCCCCAGAAAGGTGTAGCAGGATAATTCCTTGGGAAATCAAACAATCATATATAGATCGATTTGGGGAAAGACTTCAGGTACATTCTGCACTTTGGTCTTATATTCTGAACCAAAATAATTGGCTTCGAGATATTAGCTCCCTATACATATGTGGGATATTCTGAAAAAGTAAATATCGTCGTTGATACAGAAAAAAATCGTCAATGTCATGTTTCTCGGAAGTTTCTTATTTGAGTTTTATTTTTTATATTTTATTTATTTTAAGAAACGAGATATTCTTTTCGAATATTTTTTAGAATCTGCTGCTCATGCACCAAAAAATGCTCAAAAAATTAGAGAACCATTACTAATTTCCGCACAAAAAAGAGGTTGACATGTTAAAAAATAAAACTTATTAGGCAGTTTTTGAGATCTATATACTTTATACGAAAATACGAGAAGTCACGGTCGGGATTATAGCAATAACGAAATTGTTCAACTTGATTACCGCAATATCATCGGCTTGAAGATATTTTTAATTTCTTCAAGCAACTTCTTTTAACTTTTCTATACCGATCTTAAAATTTTTAGGTTTTGTAGATTAGTCACAATAAGTATAGTATTAAATTATTACTTTCGCAAAAAATAAAACCTTAGCAGCCTTATTTATTAGATTTCACTAATACTCGTTTCAACCTCGGAATAGTTAAACCAGTCGAAGCATTTACTCCGTCTTTACGCCACGTCAAACAAATTCTTATTTATTAAGTCGTTTTAGCGACGGAGTAAATTTACTCCGACTTTACTTCGCCTCTAATCCTGAAAAACTTATTAATAAAAAAATAAACGATGATTAGAGGCGGAGTAAGCTAAAACTGGTACATAGTAGGATTAAAGCCGTAGTAAAGACGTTTTAGTATCTAAATGACATGACATTTAGTAACTAAAAAGGAGTTTAGAAGAAGTTTTTTTTATCCATTTGTTACTAATTGTAAGGCAAAATGGATAGTTATTTTGCAATTATAAATGATTTAAATTCTTTAAAGGCTTTAGTTGCAGTACAAAACTCGTTTAATCCCATATTGTAATAACCAGAGAGATTGGTTTCTTTTGATAATATATTCGACATAAGGAGGGTGTAGCTAAAACCGTTTGACGTGGCGTTAAGACGGAGTAAGTGCTTCGACTCGGTTTAACTATTCCGAGGTTGAAACGAGTATTAGTGAAATCTAATAAATAAGGCTGTAGCTGTTTAATATGTAATTAAAACAATTACCGCCAATACACCCAGAATAAAACTTAAATCCCGATGTAAATCATAAAAATTCAATGTAAATATATCCGGATTAAAGTTTTAACCTAATTGTATCGAGTGCAAATAATATGGTCGTTAGAGATTTCTTATTAATACCTGATAGATACTGTATATTTTGTTGATTATCTGAATTGATGATTTCCATTGTTGTGGATGATGTCAAATCCATACAGCTTTGGCTAATTCTTCTACCATCTCCAATGCTTTCTGGAAAGCTAAACAAACTCATTGGTGGGTCCGTTTGTACTGCAGCAGCAGCACACTTTGCTCTCCGAGCGGTGATTAATGATTTTTGCGTTAAAATGATCTTGTCTACTTTTCTTCGATCTTTAGCTTGTATTTTTCGATGATTTTGATAACGAAATTTTCCATGTTTTAATGGTAATTTTTGAAATAAATTATCATCTAATTTAGTTTCATGAGGTAGACAATGTAAAAACGGGTTGGTTTCGTCTAAGGAATTTTCCAAACTTTCAAGAGAACATGTTATACGCTCACCACTAGGGGATACCGTCATAGCCGTTGGTATTCTATGTAATTCATTTGTGTTTGATGTGTTTGCAATCATTTTACTTCTTGGTGAAGCAGGATCTGTTGTAGAAGTCTTTTCTTCAACCAATGAAGAATATTGCCCATGTAGTTGCTCATAAGCAGAATGCGATCTTTATTAAAGTTAAAACAAATAAATATTTGAATGATAAAGGTAAAGCTTATTATCCTACCGGTAATTCATAGTTTTATATTATTTACTGAATTTTTAAACGAAATTAATAAATCATAGTTTTAAAGTAAAAAAATAATTGAAATCTAAAGCAAAGTTTCTTCAGGAAGTTTTGTAAGGATTTAAAAGTTCAATAATTCGTATTTGATGATTTGGTGTTGTAGGAACTGAGAAATGAATGGCTTTATTGAGATGTCCAGTTTTCTTGAAAGTAAATTAAATTATATTCTTAATTACCTAATCAAGCGTTGTTTATTAACTAACAGGTTGTAGGAATAGCCATAGAATTAAGCTAAAGTCTGCGCCGATTAGAAGGTAATTGATTATAAAATCTAAACAAATTACATATTTTGTATATGTATGTACGGTTTAAAAATAGTGGTAGATTTGACAAATCTAATAAAGTAACAACAAATTGATACAGAAGGACTCCTTTTGTGTTATCTATCATCGTAATCGGAGGTTTGATGATTAAAATCTCTAGTTCGATTTTTATTTAACGAATTCAAAACTAGTTCCTATATACAAATTTTTGATGGGTATACTGCTAGTTCTTTAGTTGCGAAACTAAAGAACTAGCAGTATACCCATCAAAAATTAAGCTCCCCCATACAAAACAAAAATGAACAAAATACGAAAGGTAATCAAAATGATTTTTATAAAAAAAAAATTATAAAAAGTAGAAAAATATCATGAGCACACAAATGAAGCATCCATTTCCTTTGCTCGAGCAGCATCCGGGGTGTTAAGTACGTACTCATATCATCGTTGTTGTTTGTGGAACGGTGGCATGATGGCGGCGCCCGCAGCGGAGTCAGCTGTGAGGTAAGTTGATATGGGGAACACACGTCTTTGGAACGTGTGCGGTGGACCTTATTAAATATAGCACTGCGTCTGGATCTGGAATCGGTGCTATACGCGGCAGGAAATTGCCTTTAAAAAAATGACAAATAAATAACAAAAAAACGCTGGCTGGTGGGTGAGAGAACTCATAAAATCGAATTCCAAAAAAGCCACAACATTTAAATGAAAGAAAGAGAGAAAGAAACAAAAAAAATAAACAGAAATCGATAAGAATGTTTATTTGCATAAACGGTAAGTGATGCTTTCCAAAATAAAGTACCGGCACTTAATTAATAACGCAAATTAATGGCTTTTGCGTTTCTTGTTTGAAAAATTAAATTGAGGAAGTTCTTTATTAATATAACAAAAAAATACGGTATGAATAACTACAGGTATATTCTACTTGCAAAAACATTGATTTTGTTTCTGTTATGAATTCTAGGATAAATTAAATATAATAAAATGTTATAAATCATTAGTCATTACCATACAAATTGTAATTGGTATTTTGTAATTGTGTCTTAATGCACAGTTTTTCAGTAGGTAATGAGAAAAATCTGAGTTAAATAAGACTGTGTTTACCTTGTATATATAAATTAATAATTAATTATTATTTAATAGTGAAATGCTGTTTGATCATACATACATATATTAACTGAACTTTAAAAATATTTTAATATTGGACTTGAATGATCAGTTTTTTTGGATGCAATTAATAAAACACTTATTCATCTTTGATTTACCCTACGTTCCGCCAGCTTTTTTTGTTGAAAATTATTTGAAATCTACTTTGTTATTAAAAACGGCCTAAATAATATTCAACAAAAAAATATGTAAAAATCCCCTGAGGAAGCTGAAAAAAAAACCGACGAAACGTAAACCAAAGACACATTAGTATTCTATTAATTGCATCAATTGAAACCGATCATTCAAGCCCAATATTATAAATAAAATATTAAAATTATTTAATAGGTTTACCTATGTACATATGCATGTATGTATATCAGGGTTGTAAACATTTCAATACAAAAAAAATGCATTTTGCATTAAAAAAAATGTATTGCAAGTTGAAAACGCTTAGCATAAACTATAGGCTTCCATTATAACTTATTTACTTCTTTTAAAATCAATAAAAAGGTTTAAAATATTCAGAATATAAAACCACGATGTAATAGTATATATGTAAATAACAGAAAGTTCGTATCACCCAGCCGTGCATTTTTTTAATTTTTTTAATGCATAAAATATTTGAAGTAAATTTGCAATTTTTGTCAATGCAAACAAATTTCGAATTAAAAATTTTTTTTAATGGACAAAATTTTTAACATGCATTAAAATTTTTTTTAATGTAAAAAAATTTAATTATTTTAATTAAAAAACTTATATAAAAATACAACAAATACAACTTAACAATCAATCTACTATATAGGCCGCATTGTCACCCTCATAATAAAAATTGAAAGAAAAATATATAAACAAAATAATTAACTAGAAATAGAGCGACGCAAAGGTTTGGAAAACAATTGTGGAACTTTTTGCACAATTTTGTAATTATTGAAGGTTGGAGAAGTTTTATTTTTGTACACTTAAACAGGGGTAACTATAAAGAATATACGATTATTCTAGTAGTTAGAATATTAAAAAAATAATTTTTTATAAATCTTTTGTTCAAGTCAAATATTTTTAATATTAACTTAGTTCAATAAACCAATAAATTGTCCAAAAAATTAGCAGCACATATTCTTTCGACGCACTTAAATATAATGTATGTTGATGGTGGTGTTCATCAACCTTACCACAATAAATGAACCATAATATACATATAGATATACTTTCTTTTCTTCCTGTATCACCATAATATTTTATGGCTCAACTTAATGTCGATACGGAACAACCATCAATATATAACATCGTGTTTTATTGGACTTTTGGAAATAGAACACAAAACGTGTTTAACATTTTATAACGAATTTAAGTTGTTACCCATAGTTGTTAACAGATTGAAGTTATTCCCAGACGATCAAGGGTCGTTGTTGATTGATAGCCTCTTAACGCACGAACAACAAAAACCAATCCAAAAATGTCTGCCTGGGTCTGGTTCAACTCTATTTTTATGGCTTATTCTATCTGGGTGTCTGGCTGGGCTTCACCATCAGTGCCGCATTATGCGAAAGGCAAAGTAGTCTAATGGCTATAGGCTCCGCGTTATTCACCCTTATTCTGTAAAGCGTTTTAGTAAAACGACAGGGCTCTAGAAGCGGCAATTAGAGTTGAAGTAAAACGACTGTTGTTTTAATGGTTAGAAGGTTGAAGAAAGAAGAGAACTGTAAAGTTTTAGTTTTAGGTAAACGCCAATTAACGCCTCTGGAGCCATGTCATTTACTGTCGTTTTCGTAAAACGCCTTACGGAATAAGGGTGAAAATCTTATATGTATAGAGGAAGTATAGGTAGGTATATAGGTATCTATACTGCTTCGATTCCGAATTGATAATAATTGATAAAAATAAGATTATAAACTGATTTGAAATCAGTTTAAAACTATGTAGTTCACATGTTTGTATTGTTCGTAGCTATATTTTTAGATTTAGGTATCTATGTATATTCATTTAATTAAAAAAATATTTCCGAAGTTTTTAAGTGCATTTTTATTTAAAATATTTAGAAGCACCATATCGCAAAATTATAACAAAATCGGTGAAATGGAAAATAGGGCGATTTTATCAAAAACGTCAGAACTCTATTTTCGTTATTTGATTTTAACAACAATTAACAAATCTAAAACACGGTTTTCTTACAATTTCTTTGGTATTTAACAGAAACATACAAAGTTTAATCAAACTCGTTAAAGCCGTTTTCGAGAAAATTTGAAAAATAACGGAAAAAAATAGATGAGCTAAAACAAAAATTTGAATTTCCACACTAGCGAATCACATAAAAATCGTCTGTAGCAAATTTGAAGCAAATCGTTTTATCTGTTTAGGCGTGCCTAGCTATAGAACTACCTATAGTGAACGCATAAACGCACATGCTGACCGACAGACGGTTCTCATTCTCATCTTTTCATTTACATAGCTTAACCTGTAATGGTGCAGTAACTTTGTCGTCTCACACGAGGGAGACCTTGCGTCAGATCCTTTGTTCTGATTTTTGGCTGAATTGTTAACGATATTGGCCTAGTGAATAAGTCAAGTTCTCGATCCGAGCGACGAACGCCAGATTGTTAAAAATAAAAAAAACGTGAAATTTTCGCGCTTTTTTTTAGTTATTGACGATTTAAACCCTAAAGGACTAGTTTTCGACAAGTTCGCTGTACGATTTAAAGATAACTACATTTTCTTTAATTAGAAAAAGAATCATAAAAAAATAACGGCACCATCTGCATCAAAATCCTATAGCTTTTCTTAAAGCCAGAAACCAATTCCTCCAGAATCTTCATTTAAAAAAAAATTATTTTAATAAACAGCTTTCGAAAAATTTACTTTCAAGCTCAAAATTTTGGAAACAAAATATTGCTTACAATAGCCGTTTTTTATTATGACCCATGATCCATATGGATCATCCTACCAAAATAAAACAACCTCACAGTGGCCAAAATCAGCACCCTGTTTTCGGATCAATGAAACGTGAACCCGGTTAAGAGCGGGTTCATATGTGCTGTTGTTTGTTGTTATGTTATGTTATTTGATGATCCATACAGATCAATTCTGATAATAAAAAACGGCTAATGTTCGAGTTCAGATAAAATCGATACATTTTGAAAAGCTGTATTTTTTTCAAACTCAAAAATATTGTCAACTGACAATCTTAAAAACTACTCTCTAATTGAACCCATCAACGAATTTCAAAAACATAACCACAAAAACTCAAAAATGCACTGCACACTTTTTTTATAAAGATGGGCTATTACTTATAAATTTGAGAAAGTTTTTTGACAAAAAAAAATTATGAGAAAAAATGAAAAAAACTATTTTATTATATTCTAATAAGCTAAAAAAAATTGAAAAAATTGATCATTTTTTATTTTTTACAAATATAAAAAGACGTCAGTCAATTTTGTCACCTTAATTTTGTTGACAACGTTTAAATTAATAAAAATTGAAAAAAAATATTCGGGGCAAAAGTCAAGCACATACGTATTTTTGTAATTGTGTTAAGGAAATATTCCTTAAGATTTTCGTTTAGCTTTTGTCCAAATAGAAGATATGGAATAAATCGTAGCGCGAAGCCTTAAAAAAATATCTTTTTTTGCATGCCGAATTTTGGAACACAAAGAAATACTTTTTTTCAATTTTTATAATTAATTTGTAAACATACATACATACATACATACCTTCACCTACATATGACATCTTCAATCTTATTTCTATCGATATTAATACCAAATATACGAACAAAATAAAACACAACCTTTTTTTACCACTTTTGAAATGATAGATTCGCGCACCTTTAATGCCAACTTTGCTAGCCCGACTAAACCTTCAATAAAAGACTTTAACAACGAAAAACACACTTATCCTAATATCTAATTTACCGTTTAGTTTAAGAGACCATACTTTATTTTTCCTTTGCTTTAGTTTTGCAAGGCGACCTTTTTATCATCGCACTATATGAAGCCGCCCCAGTTTTTCGGACTTCTCCATCATCGTAATTTTAATTTTGATGTTTTTTACATGATCTAGCTCAAGTTTTCTTTGGAGTTATTAAAAAAACATACATATACCTAATCGCAATAGAAGTGGATTCTTAAATTTGTTATTTCCCAGGGCCTCTACATGATTTCGTCCGGCCCCGAGAATCACACAAACACAATTAGCACCATTGTGAATCTGGTAAATCCATTTTCGAAGGCTAGACAATAAAAACCAGGATAACTCAGAATCAAAAATGATGCTGTGAGCCGAAGCCCAAATGACAGATACAAAGTGCTTAATATTCTTTTCCATCTATTAAAACAAAAAACGACATCTTCCAGTTCCAGAGTGCATTAGGCTGTCAATTTTTCTTGGATGCGACTTTGACTACAACCGAGTATAATATTTTAAATTTAATCCATATGGGGTTGGATAGCTACATACTTGTACATAGGTACTATCACTATGGGAGGGCACGAGGCAACAGAATTCAATGACAAGACAAGTCGAGGAGACATGAGCCACCCGGATGGGGTTGTATTTTAGTTGGGTTTTCTATATAAGTGCGCTTATTACGAGCTAAATGCGGCTTTCAGCACCGACGACGACGTCACCATAAAACACTGATTTATACGTTCCGTGGTCTGTGTTTATATTCGCCACGCAACAAATAATATAAAATTAAATTGAGAGATAAACGAATTGTGTGTCCCTCTGCCCGCCCCCCCTGTCTTACATGTTATAGCGACAGCAAAGACGCGCAGCAGCAGCATCATCACGCACATGATAATAACGAACGAAAGTCTTGATGAAATAGTATGCAATTCTATTCGTTATAGGACAAAATGTATATAGTACAGTGATCGTTAATAAATTGACTATAATTACAAACGACACTCTAGAGAAGCTATAGCCATTTGTCTGTTTTATGGATTTTGTTATGGTGCTGAATTTTCTTTTACTTTCGGAGTTTTTGGTAAATTATAGAAAGGATGATAAGTTTGATAAAACAATACAAATTATTGTTTTTTCTTCACTTTTTGAAAAAAAAACTTAGGCCATGGTGCCCACTATAGGCAACTGATATTTAGAAAAAAAAAAGTTGTGGCTTTAATTAAACAATGCAAAGTGTAGATGTAAACCATTATAATCAAACTACAGACACCCAAATGTTTTGACACTAGAAACGTAAACTATAAAAGATACAAATCATAAATTTTCACTGACCATGAGCCAGCAGAAATCTTTAAAACATTTTAAACAAAATGTATTGTCTATATCAGATCTCTCAATAATGCGCCGAGGTGTTAGAATAACAAACAACACGCGTCTGTCTTGAAGCTAATTAAAAATGTTTGAATATTTACGATTTTTGCAGATGCAATACAATTTAACGTCGGTCGGTCGTGATGTAGTAGAATATATAAAGTAAACAAAACAACGGTTATCTATGCCTTTAAAAGTTTGTATGTTGGCATTATTATATCAAAAAGTTATAAACAAGAAAAATGTGCTAATTGTTTATTACTTTATTAATGAAACAGATCAACGTTGTTGAGAAAATGTTTATGTGAAAGATTTTTGTTAATTTATTTAGGTACTCAACTCATATAGTTATAGAGAGAACGAATGTTTTACTCAAAATTATAAAATATACAAAGATGTATTCAATAGTGTACCTATTCAACTTTTTAATTGAATCAAATAGAACATTTTACTGAATACAATTATAGCTCGAAGGTACATTTAAGGGCGTAAAGGATAATTTAGAATAGGTATGTGAGCTCAATTAAATAAAAAAAAATAAGTTGAATTTTACATTTAATTGTATTTTGTAAACATATACAAAATATATAGATAATAATATAGCTATAATAATAAAAACAGTAAAACTTGTTTAGTTGAGAAAAAAACGCTTATTTAATTGCTAATTTATCGCCGCGTGTTTGATATTAAAAATTGTAACACTGGTTTATTTATATTTATTAATGAAAAATGCATGTTTGTATATCTATTTTAAAAATAAGGTAAACACAGTTAGGTGTGTGATTTTTAATAATATAATAAGTTTTTGGCATAATTTTATATTAAATCAGGGTTGCCACTGTAAGCTTACGTAAGAAATGCCTATAAATAAAAAGGATTTTATAATAAGGAAGCTTTGGCAGCTATTTTTAAGACTATGTTCAACAGTTTTAGCATATAAATTCATTTTATATACTTAAAGGGAAGACTGATCTTTGATTTTAAAGGCACAGTTTTTGTTTAGCAAATACATTATATTAACTTTTGTTTTTATCAAAAAAAAAAAACTAGTTGGAAACTGAAAATATTTTTATTAAAGATTTCAATTTTTTAAAGATTTCTACATATGTACTTACTTTTTTCTTACTCTCCTTTGATTTATGTAAAATACAGGGTGGCGCACCAATTGTGCTACAATAAGAAATTCAAATAACTTTTTTTTTAATCGATGTATTTCATTTATTTTTTTTTTATTGGTTAGAAAATTAAATTTTATTTTAAATAGTTAGTTGTTTTTAAAGATTATAGACCGCAAATGACCTCCACGCTGTCCCACGCATATGCGGCACCTGGTCAAAAAATTATTCATTGCGGCCTGAAGAGTTGAAGTTGGGATCGCCTCAATTATTGTCGTTATGGACTGCTTTAATTCAGTTAAATTCCTGGGCTTCGTTTTATACACCTCTTGCTTGACATAACCCCATAAAAAGAAGTCTGGTGCAGTCAGGTCAGGTGACCTTGGAGGCCAGCGAAGAGTGGAGTTCCTAGAAATTAATTTGTTTGCGAATTTTTTGTTTAGCTCCGCCATAACTGGTCTGGCTATATGTGCAGTTGCTCCATCTTGCTGAAACCAAACGCTGTTGAATGGTATACGTCTTCGGCGCAGTTCTGGGTAAAAAAAACTCCTTCAACATCTTTAAATAACGGTCCCCATTGATATCATTTTTTGGCAAAATTCCAGGCGAACAGGCAAATCCTGAGGGTTTAACTTGCTAGTAATTTGGACTTTGTACGGAAACAAGTTTAAATCGTCATGAAGTATCCGTTGTAATGACCGTCCGGATTGGCCTGTATTGCAGATGCTACTGCTGCGATTGTATCCTGAACCCGAACATTGGCATCTCGATGGTACGGCCTTCGTGCGATGCTTCCAGATTCGGCAAACATGTTTACAAACCTCATAATGGTCCATCTACTCGGGGGATTACCGCCAAACTCCCGCCTAAATTCCCTTTGGACGGAAATGACGGACTGCAAAGCATGGTACCGTTGCACTATCCAAATTCTTTTCTCCGTATCCCAAGCATCCATTTTTATAAATCTAAATAGTAACCTACAAAATAAAAAAAAATAAGCCGATTACTGACACAGAAAAAAAGTTATTACGTTTTATTTTTGTAGCACGATTCGTGCGCCACCCTGTATCAAACTCGACGAAAAAAACCATGCGACCAAAAATAGGGAACTCTACTATACATTCTTCAATCTAACTATGTAATGTATCTCCTTGCAGTGTCGTAGAGAGCTTTTTAAGATGGAGGGGGGGGGGGGGGGGGGGGCATGACGACTTAGTATTAAATTCCATATAATTTTTTTATAAAGTTATATTTTAACAAAAAAGTTTTCAGTTTTTTTTTTTTTTAAATTCATCTAAGACTCATTCCGTTGTTATTTCAATCTCTCAATGAGTTACCAGAGAATAGCCAAACCATTCAAACAGTCTTAAAATAACATTTGATTATAGAACAAGAAATACATTCGTTTTATATTCCGCACTAAAATCTAGAACAACTAAATTTTGCCCTGTTCCTTTGAATTGGATTTATCCGTTTAATATTAGAAAACATAAGTTTGACAGCAGGAGTTGAAGTGTAGCAAAAATCTTTAGGAACATATTAATGTTTGGGAAATTTTCTTCAGAATGATTGTCCATCTAGTGCTTCAATTGAATTTTATGCTTGATATCACCTCTACAGATCAAATAACTCTTCCGTATTTCAACTCGACGAGACCAGCAGTAAGAAATTTCTGATAAAATTCGAAAGTTTTAATAAATTTATCAGCTGCTTTGTCAATTTTGAATGAAGCATGCTTGAAGAGCACCGAAAATTCTTCTAGTATATTTTCATGATTTTTACAAATCCCAACAAGTTTCATGATATAGAAGTCCACAAATGGATTGAACAACGTCATATACGAATCTAATCTGCTGTGCCTTTAACTTCGGACCTTTAATTCGGACGATTTTTCTGTCGGTCCACTATTAATTTTTTTGTTCTGAAGTTTCCGGCATTTCTTCACTTCAAAAATGAAGCTTCAAAAATTAAAAAAAACGCATCTTCTTTTCGTGTCCTTTTATACACTCAACACGTAAATCTTTGGCGAGATTACCTTTTGAAATTCGCAACTTAAAGGCAACGAAAGTTGTAAACCCGTTGTTAATACTTATAAACATATTAAAAATTCGAAATATAGCGTTTTTAAAATTTTTGTCTTCACTTTTCGTGGTTTTTATTTCATTCAGATTTTTGTAATAACAAACGGGAATATTTCACGAAAATCTTCAACTGCTTCATACTTTACCACCTACCGAGTCAGATTTAATTTCTTCAAAGTTTTGTTCTTGAAGTTTAATTAGGTTAATCGATATTGTTTTTCAGAATCAAGCTTCTTTTCGTATATGAAGGGATGCATTTACCGTATTTGCTCTTCCTCGAAAAAATTCCAAATAATGCAGATAACCCAATTTATATCACAAATTCCTGAATCTGTGCATTACTTTCTATATCGTTGAAATTCTCGTACTTGCCGAGCAGGTAAAAAAGACAATGATTTGAGCATCCAAGTAATATATGAACATATTTGATGCCAAAAAGTATTTACGCTTTGCTATATGAGGAATTTGTTTCCTTTATGGTTAAGTTGAAGGCTCATGTATACGCCACTGTCTCTTTGAGTTTTACAGTTTGAGGGTTTTAACCTTGAATCCCATGAGCTAAGTTAGAGTCGAAATGCACCAGGATAAGAAAAGACCAATTTAAGCTACGCCATGTAACCAAAAATTTTAAGGCAGTTCATGTAAAAAAAATATTTTTAGTGTCTGAAAAAACTTTTGTTTTTTAAGTTTTGCTTGACATATCTTTTTGTTTATTATTAATATAAAAACAAATTATTTTTAATTTTTAAACTTTTTAATTCAATTTTAGGCATAATTTTTCAACTTCCATTAGTTACTTACTAAAAAATCTCGTAATATATATTTTGTTCACATAGTCCCAAAAATTCAGCTGCATTTTGCATATAGCTGTGGTAGAGAGATTTGAAAAAGTCAGTCCATTTTTTTTTCAAAATTTTGAGTTTAAAAATTAATTTTTCCAAAACTATTCACTAAAAAAATTAAATTTAAAAACGGAATTAATGGGTGGATTCAATGATTTTAAAAAAAAGTACCTATAACATGAAATTGTAAGTTTTGTCGTTTTTTATAAAATTGCCTCTTCCGCCTAAACGAGGGAAAATAGACCCATCCTTCTACAAGATTTTTTTCTTGTTTCGACCTACACGCTCTAGCCTTTTTTCGCATCTTATATGCAAAACGTATATTTTTGGTACGTTGAATTTTTTTTTCACTGTTTACTAGTAATCTATCATTTTTGATTTTTTTTTCCACTATTTGACTTGTAATCTATCAATAAAATATTTTTTTTATTTAATTCTTGCGAAAGACAAATTTCATTTTTGCCCGACCTTCCACAAAAATGATTTTTAAAATTTCAATGATCAGTGATAGTTCAGTCATTGAAATAATAAAAGTCATTTTATGTTCAATATTGGCTCAATAGAATTTTTTTTATCAAGAATTATTAATTAAGTCATAAAAGCTTTATATTGATATCAAAATAATCACAGATTTTTTTTCTTTCAAAATTAACCATGAAATTATCGTTTTCAAAGAAAGCTAAAATGTTGCTCTACCATAAGAATGAAGAATCAAGAAAAAGTTCACAAAAATATTTGTGTTGCAAGGGTGTTTTTTTTAAAGTGGAGTGGTAAAGGTTCATCAAAATGAAAAATATATTTTCGTACGTATGACACAATCATGATGACTCTTTTTATTTGGATGGATTTGTTTTTCTTATAGCTCAAAACAATGAGATCATTTCAAAATTAAATGCAAACGCTTTTCGATTTCATTTACATATACATATGTATATGTACCAACCAACTACCAACCTACATTTATATTGTACGTATGTAGGTATACACCTTTGCACATGTACCTACATCACATTGTTTATTTAAACTGTATAGATGTATGTACATAGGTGTAGATATAAATATTAAATATCATCGGATTTTTGTTCAAAACCTCGTTAATCTAAAAATAACATTTAAATGTTTTTAAGACCTTTAAACCTTACATATTTAAGATAATATAATTTTATTATTTATAAAACAAGTAGATGCATACTTACATACCTACCAGGGTTACCAACTCAGGAAAAACCCAGAACCGGAGGTTCTTCTAATACCATTTAGTCCTTCGTCTCAACCTCGAATTGCCGTGTTTTTGTGAGAATGAACAATGAGGAACAAATTGGGTAATAAAGCTATTTCTGTATGTGATTTTTTTCAAATTGTTTCAAAAAGTGGCAGTCATTTGTCTCTTTGCTGCAGAAGCTTTGACGTCTTGCCCCTTTGCTGCTTTGACGCATTGCCGTATTTGCTGCTTTTCCACTTTGACGCTTTGTTAAACAACACACCACTTTTTTAAACAAATTTTTCAAAACTGAGTTTTGAAAAAATCAGCTTAATAAACTTAAATACTAACAAAAATGACAGATCAAATTTATTGACACTCTATATTTGGTGTGTTTCGCAACTTGAAATTTCGTATAAGTTTTCAATTTGCTGTGAAAACTCGTTTAATTGGTGATGTTCGGAATTGTATCCAAAGCGGTCTGAATAGCTTTGTATTGATGTTATCCCTTGTAAAAAAAAACAGCTGATATCAGCTGATGCAAAAACAAATAAGATTTATCTCAAAAATTTTGAATTGCTATTTAATTTAGTCAATGGATACATATCTGAACGCAAGGAATGCTGGTAAATTGCAATTTGTATTGGTGGATTTTTGTTTGTGTTAAGGAATGGATGAAATAGAATTAATGAAATCTTAGGACCAGAGAAATTTTGGCTAAGCCCGGAGCCTTGAGGTTAGATCGAATTCCTGGAGTCTCCGGGCGAAAATACCCCTGTTGGTAAGGCTATTAAATACAGTTCGTTTTTTTGTGCTTATTGAATAATTTTTCATTTTACATAGATAAAAATGTTATAGGTATGGTATCTGAATCTTATCATTGTTCTCTTATTTAAAATTAAATTTGTTTTTTGTTATAGGACTTTAACTCCCTTGACACAAATCCAAACGTCAATCTAAATTTGATAATAAAAACCATAATTACACCACAAAAACAATTATAGGGCCTAGTTATTCAGTGGTGAGTTAAACCAGAGTATGATATAACTCTGGGTATAAATTTATTAATTATTAACTCAAGAAGCATTTTCATTTTCATTTCATTTATTTATAACAAGAACTACACAATATAAAGTACAATTTAATTGAAATGTTTAGTATTAAATGATTTATTGTAGAACTTTATAAGATTTTATTATCTAGTGTACATCTTATTATTAATAAATGAAATTTTTGTTAGTAGAGAATTCTTGCCGATATCGGCGTTACAAACTGCATACAACCTAATATATCACTAAGATAAAATTTCAAAAGCATCTGTTCATGCAGAAAATCAAAAGTTAACTCACCAAATTTGGTGAGTTAGCTCGAGTTCAAATTTAATCTCACACTGAACAACTGGGACTAAGTAACCCCCCCTTAATTCAACGAATATTTTGAGCATTTAACATTGTCTAAACTCTAGAGTATCTTTTTCTATAGATATAATAATAGTAATCTAACCACAGTTTATTGCTCTACTTCGAAATTATACATTATTTCAATATACATAAAATAAATTTGCAATTAAAATATCAGTAAACTATACGCATCCGCCGCGCTGCCGGTGAACAATTACGAAATTACAAATACGATTATCGGTGTGCACATTGTTTGTCCGTCTGTCCGTTTTGTCGTCGCGTCGGGCGGCCGGTAGTCTCTCTATATCCGCTTTAAATCGAAGCCGGATATTCTACTTTAGATTCTCATTTTTATACGTAAATTTTTCGTTTTGTTTATACCAGTGAGTAGGATGTACCTACAAAACAACGAAGATATATAGACGTAGGTATGTAGGTAGAAATTGGGAAGTTGGTATGTTGTGCATTTTCGAAACAAAACAAAACAAAACATAACCATCAAACAAAAATTTAAACCTAAAACGATCCAAAGCGAGTGAAAAGCGTTTTCCTCTTTTTTGTTCTCCTTCCTTGATTGTTATTTTTTTTTTTGTATTGCGACGTCATCAATAGCACTTCTACAACTCAGTGAATACACTGCGCTTCAACTGAATAGGTATTGAATGTTTTGTAAAATGTTTAGTAAGATTTTTGTCGATCTAGGTAAATGAGAATTAAGTTATTATGATCTTAATTAATCAACGTACATTGATTTGATATTGGAGATTTTTAACGTGTTTTTTCATGAAATAAGTGTTTTTAAGTTATTTAAAATAATATCTTTTATTTATTTCAACGTACATTATTATTTAATGATTAAGTCACAGGCACAATATTACATTTATGTATGTACAAATGTTTATGGTAAAATAGGAAGAACATTCACCAATCCAATTTTTGTTGTTTATTCGATGCGGGGCCAGTGATCTCCAAACCTGTTTTTCGCTTTCGTCGTCCTCTTTGTCGCCATCTTGAAAATATGAGTTATCAACATTTAGAAGCAAATCTATTTTTTTTCTCTATATTATGCGCGCACACAAGGGGTTATGAATACCCTTATAATGTTAAACACAGTGCGAGCAATTAGGAAAGTAGGATAGGATTAGAAAGGAGATACCGATGCACATTGGTTTTGAATGTCTGCACACTAAAATGAGTGGGAAACACTGAGCCGGGTAAAGCATTCCACATTCGTGTAGTGCGGCTAAAAAAAGAATCTCTGTACTTAACAGTACGTCCGAAATTGGGCTCAAGGGTAAACTGATGGGCATTCCTAGAAGTACGGGTATTACGGTTGAATAGTTTGAGGGGAGGAATGCAACTGGCTATTTCATTAGAGCACTGTTTATGAAAATAGCGGTAAAATAATGATAGACATGAAACATTGCGGCGGTGCTCTAGAGATACAAATGTTTCAGTTAGACTGCGGTCACCTATCATTTTTAGAGCTCTCTTTTGAATTCTGTCCAAGAGACTCAAGTGGGTTATTGGAGCACCTGCCCAAATATGAGAATTGTACTCGAGTTTCGGACGAATAAAGGCTTTATATATTACAGCCAGATCAAAAGGGGTAAGAAACGAAACAATTTAGTGGATAAGAAGTTGTAGACAAAAGATCATTTATGAATATAAGGAAGAGTGTCGGAGACAAAACAGAGCCCTGGGGCACACCAGCGTTTATCTTGTGGATATCAGATTTAAAAACCATCCAATACTACTTGTAGTGAATGGTCCGAAAGGTAATTTCTAATCCAACGAAGAAGAGATTCATCGATACCAAATGCACGCATTTTCGATAAGATATAGCTTGATGCCAAACTCTATCAAATACCTTTGAAATATCAAGTGCAATAATCTTACTTTCTCCAAAACGATGTAAAGATTTGTTCCACTGTTCGGTCAGATAAACCATTAGATCACCAGTGGACCTATTGCTACGAAAGCCATACTGCCGGTCATTAAGATGCTTTCGTTCCTCAAGATATTTCTTTAGCTGAAAATTGATCAGCGTTTCCATGACCTTGGAAAGAAGGGACGTAAGTGCAATTGAACGATGTTTTCCATCCACTCGGAAAGAGACCTGAAGGGTAGGACAGATGGCAAAGCTTACGCAGTCGTTTTGCCAGCGTTGAAGAACATCTCTTCAGAACAATCCGGTTTTCCTCAGTGGGGTTGGCTTTAAAAATCAAGCCTACGAGAAATTATTGTTTCCCTCTGAAGTTTAAAATTATTTTCCAATACTCGGGACAGAGGAAATAAATTCGGGGAAAGGACAAATTGCTGAGTCAAATTATAAAAGTCGTTTTCATACGAAAAGCGAAAGTACTCGAAATTTTTATTAAGCATAGGTATACCTATGTACATTAACTTAGACGAAAATATTTGTACTTGAAATGGTATTAATATTTTTATCTTTTTATTTATTGCAATACAGACAAAAAAAATTTAAAACCCAATAAAAGTAAATAACTAAAATATAAATAAAAAAATAAATTTAAAATTTAAAAATAAAAAACAAAGTTGTACCTACCTACCAGTATATGCTTATTTAGTTGGAACGTAGTGTAAACGAAGCATTGAGTTCCTACTGAACTCCCGCTACCATCACCGCAAACAACAGAACAACGAATTCCGGTTTAATTGTGTCAATCGTCAATAGCGATGAGCTTATGATGGCTGGGCTGCTTATTTATATTTTGTGTGTTATTTCTATCCGCATGTGCGGTGGAGAATTGTTTTTCTATTTGTAAACAAAATACTGTCTCTCATCCGGGCGCCATGCCATCGCCACCGCTGCCTGCTGCCGCTGTCGTTGACCAACCCCCTTTATTGGGGCAATCGCATCAGACCCACCGAAAAATTTGCATATATTAATTATCTAAACTATATGGTGTTCATTGTTCAACTTCAAGGTTATCTTTATCAACTTACTTCTACAGCCAGGCTAGGCAATAATATTTAAAAGGGGAGGTGTAAGTTGGGTATATATATTTTGTCATATCGGTCATTTTGCAATGACAAATCCGGAAATGCCTTCACCTTTTTTTGATGATAAATCAATAAAACTTGTATGGTCTTAATATTTTGACAACTTGTCGGCTTCTCTTTTAATTTTTGAACTCGAGTTTGATCGAACAGACGTTTTGATTTTTTTTTTAGGCCACCAGCGCTGCCGCACTAGTCATCACACAAGCTTGCGTTTTAGTTGAATTTTAGTGCAGACGTAAATATGTACTGGAATTAATCCGGAAGTATTTAAATGTACATATATTATAATGAAAGAGGAAGTGACTGTTGGACTTAAAGTCTCAGGTGGAAAGCGATGATAGTGATTCATAATGTGGTTTAATTCAAGTAATTACATTATACCTAATAAGTTGATGGAATATTGAATAAATTATAATCAGAATAAAACATATTGGCGCAAAATTTTAAACGATTTAGTAAAATGTTAAAGCCATTTTAGTAATTTACTAAGTTAAAAAGAAGATTTTGGTAATTTTAAACGATTTTAGCAATTTACTAACTATTAACATTTTACTAAAGTTAAAATCAGAAAATGGCTACTTTAAATTTTAGTAATTTGCTAAATCCATATGAAATCTGTCATTGTCCTCGAAAATAATTTCTTGGCAATTTTATTTGAAAGATTTAAATTGTGTTTTTTTTTTCGTGTGCTAATTCTTTTCAAAGTAAATTTCCATGTGTATTCACTTATTTAACCAACTTTTCCACACTGTTTTGAACTAAAGATCTCCATGTTGGCATCTTTAAATGGTTAGCTGCATGGCTATAGTCAACCTATTAAATTTTTAAGTTATATTAAATGATTTCTTTGTTTTGACTATGAAACTTTACAATATCTTACTTTATCATTACCACTTGCAGAATCGATTGCTGTGGCCAAAACTTAAAATTCGTTTTAATAAATCCTCAGACATTCTTTCTTCCCGTGAGTTTAAACTAAAAAAAAACTATTAAATCTTCCGAACGATGGGAAAAGCATATAAACAAAATAAAATAAGAAAATAGTTTTCACAAATAAAAAAATAACAAAATAAATTGTAGGTTGTCACTTTGACTGCTGACATTCCAAATATTAGGTCGGTTCCCTAAGTTTTTGTTTGCTTTGTTTTTCTTTATGAACAAACAATGGACGTGTTTAGATGCCCCTATTTTAATAAAAGGGAATTAGTAATTTACTAGTTAGTAAAACGAAAAAAAGGATTAAAATTTTGGAAGAGCTAATAAATTACTAAATAATTTAGCAATTTGCTAACTAGTAAAATGTTAAGCCCTTAACAATAGGTTGTTTAAAATTTTGCGCCAATGAAAATTATTTCGATGCTCTAAAATACTTTAAAATACTGAATTTAAATTAGTGTAGCTGTTTTGTTGTAATATGTTTTGATACTGGGTGATTTACAAAAGCCTACAAAGGAAGTTTGGGTTTGGTTGTGTTGCTATAACAGACAAAAAAATCACATGAAAAATGGAGTTGACTACCCCTGACTAATTTATATTTGAAATACTAGGAAGAGATTAAAGAAAACGTTCAGCAAAAACGTTCATATAGGTATACCTATTTGCTTTGTTTCTATAAATTTTATCATATACAAAAACTCTTTTAGAAAGTGAAAAAAAGGTAAATGTTTTGTCAGTGGTGAGTTAATTTTGAGTTAATTAGGAATTATGTTGGAGCCTGTTGTACAAAATGGTTTGGTATCAAGATTTAAACTCACCGATTTCGGTGTATTTTTACTGATGTTTAACGCTGGTTCAAGCATGGATATAATAACATACTTTAACTATGAACCTCAGTTAATCTCCCGAATCGATGGGTTAGAATTGGTTTAAATATTTATAAAACTTGCACTTAACCCATGCAAATAAATTATCTACTGAAAAACTACTTGTTTAGTTAAGTGTAAATAAATTTATATCCAGATTTAATTAACTCTGGTTTTAACTGACCACCGAAACAATGGTTTTTAGTTCTTATGGACTTATTTCAATGAACCTTGACCATGAAAAATTCATTGGTTTTTTGAAAGCAAAAATGACCCTTTTGCAATTTATTTCTTTTGACAGAATGAAAAGAAAAATATTTGTTTTAAAAGACAGAAAGGTAAGGGGCTAATTCCAAGAATTTTAACCGACAATATTAATGTTTACAGAATTAAATTAAAATGTGAAATTTATCGCAACTTATTATTAAATGAACTCCTCTTTGACCGAAAAAAAAAATTACGCAAAGGAATTTAGGGTGTTAAAATTAAAAATTCGATAAAAGGAAAATCAATTTTCTTACTACAAATTGCTCTTTTATTGTTCAAATTTTTACAAAAATTATTCCTGTTTGGGTGGCTCCACGGATTAGTAAACGTAATTCATGTTTGATTTGAGTTTATAAATAGAGGTGAGTCAGTCCATTAATTTAAATCTAGACAAATAACGAAATTGAGGAGCTTAACCCGTTTCGAGCAAACAATTCAAAAAAAATTATCTAACTTAAAAGAAAAACCAAGTTGTAGGTGTGAGAAAATAGATACTTTTTGTAGGTACAGTCTGCTGTAAGATTCCTAAGCTATTTACTTTGCCTATAAAATCCGTTCGTGGGCGATATACATATAGGTAATACTTTATTGTCATCGATAGTCTAACCACTATTAAATTGATTAAATACACCGCGGAAACTTACAAAACACACTCTTCTCCTATGTCTCACACTTCAAACGACCCGATTAGAGTTATCAGATCTTTACTACATTGGGGAATAAAAAAAAAACACACACAAGGAAAACAGGAAAGAAACTTGTCAATTAAGTGTGTTCAATACTCCCACGGTATTTCTTTGTTTGACAGACAGAATAAAAAAAAATCCTCCCTCGCGGACTCGTTTTCCACGCATGAAAAAGATACTCCCATATTATTCAACTATATAGTCACATAGGGTTAATTAAATTCAGATAAAGCCCCATCAGGCTCAGTTTTTCGTTCGAATTTTAATTGGGAAATTCTGTCCTCCTCGCATATAAGATAAATGGCGTCTTATAAAGAAGATGACACTCGCTGTATCCCTTTTTAGAAGAATGATACGACTATACGCGCCCTTCTCAATTAAGATTCTTCCATTAAACAACACGACTTTTTATATATAAAGCAATTGTTACACGACATCAGCATAGTAGATATACCCATGACGATCTTATGAAAGACTGATATTTATAGTTTTATTACGCAATCAAAAAAATGCTGTTAACATTTTTGGACTTGATGCATGAGGGCATAAGTTCTACATTTCTATAAATAAAATGAAACCGAAATTTAAAAATTCGTTAAGATGATGATGTATGACTGTAGAAGATAAAAAATAGTTCCAAATTAGGTTTTTCTGTATGAACTTGATGTGTGAAAACTAAATGAATAGTCTAAGGGAGTGGAAGAAAAAATTTGCAAACTAGTCTTCAAAGATAACGCGTGAAATGACGTTAGAGTATTAATTTATTAAATAAACAATTTCAATGAAACATTTTAAGTCAAAAAGTGAAGGAAAAAAGAAAATAGACAAAAATAGTGCTAAGTCATCTGCTTGGCAGATGTATCTGAGTTTTTTTTTAGTATTATTAAAAAAAAACTTCTTAAAAAAATTCATGCTTTTGACACATGATTTGACATAAACAAAATGTCTAGAAAAAATAAAATGCACGATTGGTTCTCACGAACATGGAAAAAAAATTGTTACGCAATTTTGTAGCATTTATTTGTTGTTAGTTAAAAATTGATTTAAAAAAAAAAAATCATCTATACCAATTTTCAAAATATTGAATTTTCAAAAAAGTAATTTTGACATTTGCAAGAATTTTTTTTTGAAAATTTTAACATATTGCATAACAAAGTTATTAGAAGCTCATGTCTAAAAAATAATTCATAAAAATCGGTTCAACAAATAATGAGATAGTTAAAAACCAAAATAATAATTCTATGACAGATACCGTTAATTATCGATAGATTAAAAAAATTTGTTACAATAATATGGTAGATCTTACTGACATTAGCTCACATAAAATTTTTCATTAAAATCATAGAAGTCGTTTTTGGGAAAAATTAGATTTTCTTTCCCGGTTTTTAAACACACGTATGGGAGGTACCGTTATTTTTATTAATAAGAGTAATTTTTATTTAAATTCTGATAGATAGTTGTTTAATAAAAACTGCAGATTCCCAAGTTTAATAAAAATCGGCTGAGTCGTTTTCGAATTAATTCTCAAAACAAAATTTTGAAACATTTTATAAATTTATAAAAATCCAAATAAAGAAATTTTTGAAAATTTTGGTATAAAATACTTTTAAAACTTTTTAAAACATTCTCTACAAAAACAAAATTGATCAAAATAAGATTTTTGGTAAAATAGTAGCGCCCTTTTGTAAAAAAAACGTTTTTGAGAAACATTAAAATTAATTAAAATTTTCATTATTTGATAAAAAAAATTGCACGGAACTAAATATAAATTTAAAAAACATGTCGGTGAAATACGCAAAAAACGCTATAGGTACCAAGTTTTATGAAATTCGATCCAAAAGTTTAGGCTGCAGCCGAAATAGTTAAAAGATCCCGCCATATGACGGCCTACCCTCATCGAGTTACCAGATAAGGAGTATACAGTTTTTAGATACTGTCCTAACTAACATTTTGCGCATGGGTTGTCTGGCGCAATTGGGTCAAAGCATAGGGTTGCCACACTTTAAAGGTGAAATTTTAGGTTTTTTTCGATTATCTGATCCAACTCATATGGAAGGGTTTAGTGTTATAAACAAAATATTACGTAAAAGAAAACTTTATTTAAAAATTTCAAAAAACGTGATTTTTTAAAAATCGGAATATCAGTTGGGTAAATTAGGGTATAAACAATGCAAAAAGTACAGATTCTATTATCTAAACAAAAAATGATAGAGAGTTGAATTTTGCAGTCGATAGATGTTTTTAATACAAGAAAGTCGTATATAAAAAAGAAAATTTAAAAAAATCTAAAACCTTTAAAAGAAAAAAAATGAAAAATAGACGTTGGAGAAAAAAATCACCTAAAATCAGGGTAATATTTTCTAGAAATAAATTTTATATTATTAAAAAGCAGATAAAAAATTAAAAGACCCGTGTTTGCAAAACTTTCGATTTAAGCTTTTTTCTTGGCTAGGTTAATTTTTGAAAAATGTATATTTTTTTTTCTTCAATTTTTGTTGTACATATTTTGTTTTTACTCTCATTGGTATTTTCATTTAAAAAAACACCAACATAAAGAAAATTCTATTATGAGTGCGATGATAATATGTGGTTTCCAAAAACATTGTCCCCAATTGGAGTTTCCGAACTTTAAACTTTTGAAATTTTCAAATTTTTCAGTGCGTTAAAGAAAACAATTTTAATAGCCTCAGAGAGGTGCCGGAAAATTTGGAGAACGAAATTATAACCAAAATGTGAATAAGTGGGTTTAAAGGTACAATTGTCATGATTTAAAATTCCAAAATCTGTTTTTTTTTTCAGATGAGAATAAGGTGAAAAAATTGCACATCGTCATTCCGCCCAGAAGTCTGTACGTAGGTGTGTCATGTAAGTGCATTGTATGGCTATGTGAAAAAGACTTTTATCAGTTGTACTTATAACAAGTTTTTTTTTTATGTAATAAAAAGACCTTAACCAAAACGTTAGGACTTATACCAGAAACTACCAATTCTACTAAAAAAGTTGTCATAAATTTAAATACAAATTTATCCCTTCTTATATTTATTTTATTTTCTTTCTCATTAGTCAATATAGTCATAGGCTTGAGTTTTATTCCGCTTATATAAGGTAAGCTTAGAAATAAACAATATGTATTGCAATAATAGTCGTTTTTTTTGAAAATATGCGAGTTATTTTATAAAAAAAATTCATAAAATTCAAAATGGCGCCCAACGAAAACTGACTAGAATCCGTACGCGTTTGATTATACTAAAATTTATTAAACTCCTAGATTTGCGGGTGATGCAACTCCCTTGTGTTCTCTTTAACTAGACTATAATTTATTTTAACTTTGACACTTAAGGCTTCAATTTATTTACAGCGAAAATCTAGTGTGTTGGTATAAATAACATTATGATACCTACGTGATTAAAAAAGATTATCAAACTACTCCTATAAGACAATTCGACCCCGCAGATTGTAATTTGTTATTAATCAAAAGAATACGTGTTGCTATATAAGATAATGTATAACCTGTAACTCAATAAGTGAAAAAATAATTATTATAAAACAAAAATATAATAAACTAAAGTATATACATACCTATAATAATTGTTGTTTTTAATAACTTATCGATTTAAAAAAAAAACATTGAAATTACCTCAAAACAATGATGCAACACTTAGCTACATACATTATAATGAAAATACCGCAACCAATCGTGTGTTATACGAAGCTGTACATATTTGAAACTTAATTATTTTTATTTTTTTTAACGTCAAAGTCAAACCGGATATAAATTACAAACTTGGCTTCAATGGCTGAATTAGTTTCTATGACAAAAGGTCAGGTGTTTTGTAATTAAATTAAATTGAAAAATAAAAAACAAATAAAACAGTATATGTAGTGTAGGTATAATATTATAAGTGACACATTTTGCAAAACCTGATATGGTGGTGGAGTTCAATTTAATTTAATGTTCACTTGACCTTATTGTCGGATTTTAATATGATGGCTGTGAGTTAAAGGATAGTGTGCCGGTGTGTTGTTATTTTAAATTCAAGTCTATACCATCAGCACCAAATTGGCAACAATTTTATTTTTTTCACCATAAACTAGGCAATGCGCATTCTTAAAAAAAAAATAATTTCCAATTTTGAAAATTTGCATCGCGCTTCCATATATGTATATACGAAGTTCAAAGACACCAAGAACACTCATTTGTTTTTAAAATGGAAATCAACAAAAAGTAAATAGTAATGAACCAGACACAATTTCCTGTATGTATACTTAAAAATAGATAAACATTGATTTATTAAATGGATTTTTGTTTATAACCTTAAGCTACATATGTACATATAATATGTTAAGTGGTTATGCAGTCTGTTGACAGAAGATGAATTATATATATTTTTTTTTCAATTTAATTTTCGTATATGAGGAAGAATTGAAATGATTATAAGGAAATATTTAAACAAGATATTTGCTTTCAATGTTAAAAGAAGCGATAAGGGAAAATGGCAGGAACGTATCATTCGTCTATGAACATTTAATTCATAGATCGACATAGAAGTTATTTAATGTTGTTTTAGGTTTATATAGATTCATTCGTTAAAGTGCAGCCAATTTTTGTTTGTGAACTACATTCCGGAGAATAAAGTAATGTTGCAAAGAAGATTGATTTCTTTTTTTAAGGCGTAGACCGTAGATTATAAGAAATCTCCCAGTCCAGTCTCCAAGTCTAAATGTGTGATGAATGGAACTTTAATTAAAACAGTCTACTTCCAGTAGATCGAACTAATGTACATAAATATTGATCTTATGATTCTAGAAATCGAAATTATATTTTTACAATTAGATATTATTAAATGAAAAAAAAAAAAAAAAAAAATACAAGTTGTGAAAATATTAAAAAAATAGGTACCTACCTGCAGTTTAAAATTGGAAAATGTTGGTTTTATTGGAAATATTCTTAGCCAATTGAACCACAAGAAGACCAAATTCAAGGTACTATACGGCAAGTTATGGCTTCGTAAAACAAATTTTGATCAAACTTGACATTACGATGATAGCGAAGTTGAAAGAAGTGCGTCTAGCAATTCTGTTTGTCTGTCTGTTTGTTCTGTACTTTTGGTTGCAGCATAAGCGGGTGGGTCGATTTTCGTTAAACTTGGTATTTGCGTTTTTGGGTATCACCCCGACGTTTTTACGGTTCAACTAATTTTGATCCAAATTTCTATCGAGAATGTTTAAAAAAAATTGAAAAGAATTGTGTAACAAAATTTTCAAAATTGACTTAATATTTCAAAAGCGACTCGGTCGATTTTTATTAAATTTAGCACCAAGTAGTTTTTAAATATTATCTAGCGAACTTTTTAATAAAAACTATTTTTATAACCAAAAACAAGGGTACCTACAAACCTCCCATACAAGTTTTTAAAAACCGGTAAGGGTCATTATTCTCAAAAACGACTCCTACGATTTTGATTAAAATTTTGATGTGAGCTAATATCAGTACGATCTACCACACTATTGGAAAACAAATTATCTATAGATTGAAAACGGTATATCTCTCACAAAACCATTTTTTTTTTCGACTTTCTCATTACGTGCTTAACCGATTTTAATAAAAAAATTTACACAAGAGCTTCTAACAAGTTTTAATAATATTGCGTATCAAAATTTTCAAAAGCATACATTTTGAATTTAAAATTCTGCATTAATAAACACTTAAAAATGGCTTACCAATTTTTGTTATTAAAAATGTTTACAAAATTTTCTATATAAAATATTAATTTTTTAAAAAACCGCTTCAACGATTTTCAATTTTTTTTTCTCATAAATTGAGATTTATTTAAGAAATCAGATAGTGTTCATGAAGTGTTTGTAAAATTAATTTCTGAGGCTTTTAAATCAATTTATTTATTTTTAACTATTTTTGAGTCTAAACTGTAATTTACATGGATGTTTACAACACGGTGCCATATTGTTCATTGTTTGTACTCACATAATACTACCTTTAACTAAACTACAATTTGGCAGAGGGTATACAATATGGGTTCCCATAACTAATTTATTTCTTTTATCAGATGAATAGTTTGTAATGTATTTAGACTTTAAAACCACAGTGTGATTGTACATAACTGCAAGTTCGTGCGACCCATAATTTGTGCATTTTATTCAGAAAGGGTCCCGGCGCGCGTTCCGCTTGCACTGGGGAAAATCAACCCTCCTTATATACGAATTTTATCATCTAAAAAAATAAAAAAAATAAAATGCAAATACTCACCCGACTTACTATTTAAAAAAAAAATGTTCCACATACGCCACCCCACACCTTTCGTGAGTAAGTTTTACACAAATTATATTCCATGATTATAATTTTTGGGAGTACTTAAAGTGTGGCAATTTTTGAAGTTATACTATTTTACGTGCATTTAGGATAAACATTATCGAAGAGAGACATATTATGATGAAGTAAGCTGCACTTCGAAAACAATAAAATATAAGATAGAATGAAGTTAGCTTCGAGGTGAATTTTTTGATTCAACTTTAGCAGGCGTTGATTATCAGATTTTTGACTAGTTAGACATATCCAGGCGTATTTATAAGATTTTTAACTAGTTAGACAGTGTCTATAGATAGTACAAAATAGTTTGAAATTTGATTTATTTGATTAAATGAAATGTTACATTAGCCAAGGTTTAGACAACCGAATGCGTTGTCTAAGTTATACTCTGTTCAATTTATATTTGCAGTACAGGCCTTATGGGCCTCTCAAAAACACTGGTGCCCGCTGCTGCTTACACGGCACCTTAACTTAAGAAATTGCCACTGAAATAAGAAACAGAATCACTGAGTTACATTTAAATTGTTTGTGTAATCTTCTTTGAGCTCACGTACATCCCTCCATGACCTGTCTGCTCCCCGGGTGAAAGGAGACTGATCCAGTGACGCCATGATCGTGGGATTTATCCCTTTTTGTGGGAATTTCACGTCTAAAATAAGCTAAAAGGGAAAAAGGGATTTTAAGAATCTCATAGTACAAAAAAAGGGATTTTAGGGTTTGCTTAATTTTTTTTCTTAAATTGCTCTGGTCGAATAAAATGATGTCATGCATATAACGAACTCATTCTAAATATCTGAATCTGTTCATTTAGATTTTTGCATTTGATCTACTAAAATTTGGTAAGCTACAGATGCGAAGCGAAATTTTTGTTACCATAGACGAAAACTGTCGTTCTAGTTTTTGTTCTGCAAAACTATGCTCGATGAGCGAAATTGATAATACAAGCACAATATTTGGAAAAGTATGTTCTCTTTTTTTGAGCATGAATAATTAAGTGACACTTGAGTTTTTTGCTTTTTTTGTTGTTCATATTAGCTGTGTTTTATTTTCCCCCAGATCTAATCCAGATCATGAAAATAAAACAACCCATGATCTCAGTGACAACTTGATATATACCCAACTCTTTTTTCATTTTGTTTTTTTTATTTGTATACACCCGTTGTCTTTTTCTTTACACTACTGGCGACATTTACAAATTAAGGGTGTTTGTTCAAAATGGATTTGGAAATCAAAATCCAAAAGAAAGTTGGATCTTGTGTTGTTTTTGTAATACATGTATTTTCGTAAGCAAATCCAATCTGGTTCGGATCTGAGGGAAAATAAAACACAGCTATTAATTTCTGTGATTTTATTTTTGTTTTTTTTTTTCCAAAAGGTTAAACTTATGCATTCAATGTAAATTTTTAACGTTTCTGCCAATGCGGCATGAAAATTTGTTTATAAATTACAAAGAAATATAGATTTTTTTAAATTTTTCGACAAGGGATAATTTTGGGATATTTATCAGAAAGACGTGGGATAAAAGGGAATTCTTGAGTATCAATGTGGGCAAACCTGCTCCCAAAGTCTGGCATCACTGAACTGATCGCAAATTTGCAACCAACCTTGTTGACATTAGGTGTGTTTTATTCATTGCTGCATAGCCAGCGCAGCAAAATTTCCCTTGGCAAACAAAAACAATTTGATTGCTGGCGAAAAAGAAGTCAGTAAAAGTAAAGATGGCTGTGCTGGCGATAGAGCTTTCAATTATTGAAATGAACGTATAGAGTGAGCTTTCGTTTTATTCAGACTTGTGCTGCGCTGGCTATGCAGCAATGAATAAAACACACCTACTGTTTTTACTAAAAAAAAAAAACTTTGAATCAGAGTTACCATTGCCCAGTTGATGGAAATTCATATGGCATATTCTTATTTCTACTTTAGAGAAAAAAGTGTTGACGCTTGGTGTTTTTCTCTTTTCATGTTTTAGGTTTTCCTTTTAAGTATGGAAAAACAGTTAAAAATTAAAATGCAGTTATACAAATTGTTGGCTATTGTCTTTCAGAGAGGTGTGGAAAAAGATAGATTAAATTTATTTAGGATATCATTGTTTTTGATTATAAAATGTGCGTATATTAATAAATAGCTGGTAACTCTATCGATATTTTTGTGAGATTTGAGGAAATTTTAAAAGCTCACTACTGAAACCCTGTAAGAGCTTTAAAATGAAGATAGCTTATTGAATTCCATAATGGTGAGACTGAAAGGTAAATATCCTATCTTCCCTGTACTGCAAATATAAATTGAACAGAGTATAGATAGCTCTTAACATCAAATAAAAATGGACGGCTGTATATAGTTAAACAACATTTTTTATCATGCCATTTTTGTGATATGCTGTCAAAAACTCTTCCAGTAGTGTTTCTTTTTTGTGTTTCCACCCTGAGCGATGAGGAGCTGACATTTTATGTTAAGTATAGATAGTGTTGTTTGGAAGGAATTTGAAAAGGTCGAACAAAAAAGGGTCACGAAGAAAAAAAGTTGCATAAGGAAAATTTCATAATAAATAGCAAAATGAAAAAATATCAAAAGCTTTTTTTATTAAAAAAAATTGACCATGCCAATAAAATCATTTTCTCAATTTTTTTTAATCAGTTGACAGTAAAGGTAACGTTAAAGAAACTCAAGTTAAACTAATTTGAAAATAAATTGTAAATTACCTTGCATTCTGGGCAGGATAAAATTTTTTTGATTGTGTAGGGGTTGAAAGCCTCCCTATTTGGCTGCCTCTTTGGAAAAGGGGGTGCAAAAAGTTTTCCGCAAAAGGCAAAACTAATTAACAGTAAACAAATACAAAAAACTCGGGATCACAGAAGAACATCTGGGCTCTGAAATTCCCCTATACCAGCCCCAATATTAATGTTTCATTAAATTTTAAACTAAATCGAAGTAGATTTCTCATACGGAAGAACAACTAAAAAAATGTTCAAAAGTATACCTTAAATAAACGCTTATCAATTTTAACTCGCATTTGATAACAAATTTGAAGAAACATTGAAATATGTACATATTTTCCAAACAGGAAGCTGCAGTTTGACATTTATTTTATTTATAATAAATATTTTCATAAACTTCTGTTGGTTTGACCTACAAAACTAATCGCCAAGTGGCGCTAATTATTTAAGTTTATTGCGATAAGAGTTTTGACCTTATGTCAACTTCTCTTCCTTCTCATTATCTCAACAAAATCGTGAATTGGTATTCTATGGCAAATATATTATAATATTGGTATTTAATTTGTGTTTCAAGAATAATTCTTAGTAAAAAATTCTTTTTATGCGTACATGGTGTTTGTTGGGAAGATCTTCAAATTATATTTTTTGTTTATCAAAAATAAATTAAAAAAGTAAATACATTTGGCGACATGGAGAACTATGGCTTAGTGCGCAAAAGTGACAAAATGTCTTTATTTCCGCCGATTTATTCAAATTGTGTTTCATAATCTTGTTTTATGACAAACAATTGGTATAAAATGACATTATAGAACTCTCAATTCTTTTTCTGGTTTTTCAAGTTGGTTTTGTTACGCCGTAATATATGTCACGATAATAAGCCGTAACCACTCCCTCCCCCCCTAATACCTTCCCAGAATCGATTGAAAGTGTTATAGAAAACATTATCAAGTTGAGGCAAGAGGAAAACTTCAATTGTAATGAATAAAAGAAAGTCTATCTATACCTAATTATTATAGAATGTTTTCTTCATACAGAACTTCAAACCATGGAAATGCTTGTCTACCACACTAGATAAGTAATGTGTTTCATTTAATCTTTCTTAACTCACAATTTCCTATATAACATATCGTGACCAAAGTCACATAACGTCTCGGTCTTAAAAAAGTTTTTTTTTAATCAACCACACTGTCTTGGAGTTATATTATGAATTATCAAACATTCCCTTCGATAGTTAATTAACTTGCGTGCGTCAGATTCCAGGGAGCCCACTTCAAAATTAAAAGACAATAATTTAAATATTATATATGCGCATATACCAACTTAGATACAAATCTTGCCGCTTCTGCTCCATCATCGTGATCACTTAAAAAAATGAACCATATCATCAAAAACAGCGGGTGATAAAACATTGATGATGTCACACATAACCTTAAAAAAAAAAAAAACACACATTCCTTTAACAATCATAACATAGAGCCCCAAGCAAAGCAAGCTTGAAAACGTGTGCATATAACCCAACCAATTAAAACAATATATATGTAATATATTTTACTTTCATTTAAGACAAAAAGGCTTTAATAAGAAACGATTGATTTATGGCAATCAATTTTGTTTCATTAAAAGAAATCAAACTCAATTGAGATCCAGAAAGTATCACATCCCTGGGTTATGAAGAAGTGACTGTCGACTGTGGTGCTGGTTGTAATAAAGGCTCTTTTTTATTTTGATTAGAGACCTAAAAAAAAACCGAGGATAACAATAACAAATTACGAACTAAAGGCCCCCACCAATCAATAGATCACGGAATTCATTTTTGTATTATTTCTGTATCTTTAACATAAAAAAGATACACAATATTCTTCTATGTCGATCTATCGTTCTGTTAATTTCATTTAATTTCGATGGCGATAAAAATTGACAGCCATATGGCTTACAAGTTGTAATTTAAAAATAATTTATAACCCGAACTGAAGAAAGATGAAAAACTCAAACCAAACAAACATCATCATACTGGTGCGTGGCACATCAGGTTCTTGCCTCCTCTCGAAACTTTTAGACAATATTCTCATATGATGATGGAATATTGGTTCGTTTGGGCTAAAGAGCGTATTTAGAAGAAGGGGCATTGGGTGCGATAGGTCATATCCTAATCAAACGTAAGATAAATTCCTGTTTCAAGATATTTTTAAATAAAATAATCGTTTATAATTATTATTATTAACCCAAAACTAATCAAACTGAAAGTATTGGACAGATGGTTTTAAAGAAGTGTAAAAGTCAGGCATCGTCACTCTGAAGTTATGTCCACTGGATAACTGAAATGTCCTTACAGAGAGAAAGCCGAAACTACCAAAGAATGTTTCAACGACCTTCATACCACATTATTAAAATTTGTCAAGTGAAGGGTCACCGGATCCACCATTTTCCTCAATTTTGATAGAACTGAAGAAAAATTTAAAAAACTGCTGGATTTGATGAACCGTTGACTGACGTTCATGAAAAAAAAGTTCGGCAACACTGCCACATTCAAGAACCATTTCTACAGACAAAATATTGACCGTGAAAAATGTTCTTAAATGTTTTAGAAGTGGTTGACTTTTTCTCTCAACAGTAAAAGCAAATTTTACCCAAAAATTAATTAAATAGTAACAATTTGCTTGCAGTTGTTTTCATTGTGATTCAGCATTCAGCAAGACAACAAAATTTTTTACTGCGTTAAGGTAGCCTTCATCTAAATTTCAAACATTCGGATTTTGTATGGGTTTTTAAATCTAGAAGTAGTTTACTGTAGCCCAAAGTACGTGGCAGTAGATATTGCAGTCCAAAGTTACAAGCTTGACAGATAGGCAACAAACTATATTTTGAATATTTATAACCTACAATTTAGAATTTATTTCACAACTCATGTTTCTATAGCTCAAATGAAAAGGGCTTGTTTACCACGATTGAGACATTGGACCGCCATGAAAATTTATATTTTTGAATATATCTAAAAGCCCTAAAAATGCCGGTTTCCGAAACAAGGTTATTTAATTCATCAACATCATATGACATCCTTCAACGGATCAAAGGACGTTTTAAATCTTGACAGTCTATATACATATATTAGGTCTGTTTGGTATCTAAGAAAAAAGTGTAAAACCTGTCAAAATTTGAAAGAAGGAGAAAATACACACAGAGAGGGAGAACTTGTCCAAAAGTTAACAAACGCACTGAACACCTTTTTGTATAAAATGTCACTTTTGTGTACAAGACGTAAAACATTGACAAATCACTTTAAACCCTGTAGGGTAAAGGTGTCAACAGTGAATCAGGGTACACAGTGAATCACTTGCTCTCACAATGTATTTTTTGATTTTTTAATAGATTTGAAAAAGAGAAAAGAACATTTCTTAACATCCCTTCGCATCAATCCATTAGTCTGCGTGATCCCTTGATCGAAGTCGGTGGTCCTCGTCTGTTTGTGTTTTCTGCATTGGTAAGTAATTTTTGTATTCTATTTTGTTTTTCGTCTTATTAAAAAAGTGCGCGTCGTTACTTCATTTGAGTGTAATATTTATATTTTTGATTACATAGACTTAATAATTTTTGTCAATTTGTTTACTTTAGTGAAATATCATATACTATTTTAATGTGTTTTTGTTAAAATGACAACATGGTACACAGTGAATCAATTGAAAGTGGTACACAGTGAATCACTGATTCACTGGATGTTCGCTAAAAGCTTATATATATATTGTGATCAACAGTTTTAGTTTTATTTTTCTTTTTTTCTTTTATGTTTCTTTATTTTAAACAATGGATGGAAATGTTAAGTTTTTTTATTTATTTACACATGAAGAGCATTTATTTTATTTTAGTTTTTTTTTTTTATCTTTAAATAAAATGTGGAAAAATAAACATAAATATACCAAATATAAAACAAAAAACAAATGGTTTTACTCAATAAACTGATTTTAAGTCCCTGATTCACGGTGTACCATACACTATTTCACTGTGTACACCCAGGGTTCACAGTGGATCAGATGGTAAGATTAATTAAAAATATTTTTTTTTTACTTTCTCAAAATTAAAAAGTTTGGAAACTTTATGCTTAAATTAAAGAAAAAATAGTGAAAAAGCAGTAGTAAAAAAAATTTCATGGCTACTATTATAGATGTGAGCTTAACAGCGCGAGACGTAAAAAGTGATTCACTGTTGACACCTTTACCCTAATTTTTAAATTATTGTAAAATAATTTTTATATTGAAAAATATCGAACGAAAATGTAACACCAGTTTTGATAGACTTATCTGAATCTTCATCAAGTGAATGAAGACAATCTGAATCAAGATTTTGTAAATTCCTAGCCGAAGTCAAGTAACAGATACTGACAGCTATGTATTTGACAGTTTTTACACTCCTTGCACACAGAAATTTGGGTAGCAGAAAATTGCCAGTTATCCAATGGAGGGGAAATAATTTGCTCTCTCATTTTGCTCTCTCGTTGCAACTTTTTTGAGTTAACAAACAGGAATTTGTGACAATTTGTGAAAATTTGTGCAATTTTACGAGAAATTTCACGTTACCAAACACAGCTATTATCCATATTGATGTAACATTTTACGTCATGTGATCGTCAACGCGGAAAATTATTGATTTGACATATAATATGCCAATGCAATTTGGGACAACATTGACCGACTGGTGGCGCTCGTGTGATTGTCAACGTTTCATGCGTTGACGCAGTCTACGTTGCCAATATATTGATGATATTATAGTTATGAGTGACATTAAGGAGTCAAAGCATTGACCATTTATGTTGACCGTCTAATCGTAACTTTAGCAATTTGAATTACTTTGACCACGGAGTAGAAATAGTTGACTGCAGCCAGAAGAACTTGGCAGTAGATGCTGCAGCCCAAAGGAAAACGCCTAATGGCTCTATATGTAATATTCATCTGTCAGATCACTTTTGTGCCTAATAGCCTTTTCGATTGGTAATCCGGAACAACACTTCAATACGTGTGAACTCATCTGATTTCGATTTTAATAATAAATTAAAAAGCATTCTCTCTTCTTTTCTGAACGAGCGACGCACGCACGCAAAACTCGTCGTGTAATTGCAAACTTTTAAAAACTTCTAGATATTGTTATAAGAATTTTATTTTATAATTTTTTTAAATTAGTTTTTGCGTCTCTTTTAAATTGTGATGTTTTGAACAATTTTATCAATAACTTTAACTAGGGCCCTTATCGAAAGCGTATTTTAACGTTCAATACGATAAAAGTCGTTCAAATTGCTATCGAACACTATCTGATTATAGCTTTGTTATCCTAATCCCTTATGAAAATTTAGCTGATGACAAATCTGATACAATATTTATCTAAGATAAATTGAATTCGCTGATTGCCGACTTTCGAAAAAAAGTCGTTTATCGGTAAGTTAAAAAAGTATAAGCTGATCCTTTTCAAGACCAAAGGATGCTACATATGTCCATGTAATCAATGATAAATTAAACAACCTTTATCAACCAGACGTTTCCAAATAAAAGACAAAAAAATTTTCGTTAAAAAATTATTTACACATTTATTTTAGTTTTGTATCTTTTTTTCGTATTTTCTTTTCTGTTTTGTTTTTTTTTTCTCATCTAATTCCATATAAATAACAAAAAATATTTAAATTATTATACTTAAAAACTAATAGGAAAAAATATTTAAGCAAAACAATAATATATAATATAATACCTATAGTTAAAATTATAAAAAAAAAATATTTCATAATTATTATGGATACAAAAATTAAACTCACATTAAACATATACATACATAATATTAATTAATACACATATTTTATTTTTTTTAAACTAACAAAGGTCTAAATACATTAATTACATATTTTGTAATATTTTTTTTATGTTGTTTTGCATATTTATGCATAGATAAATCTACAAAGTGAATATATTATCTAACTACATACGAGTATAACCATTTAACCCTAATATATATATTTATTATTCAATTATGATAACACTGCCATCGCTCGTGCTAATCGCACTCTAAAATCACGATACAGCATTTTACCACCCACAGGAACTCGACTTAGATACATATCCAGACTCATTAGGCATAACGCCTTACCATTCATGGGGAATTTTTGTGCCAATTCGGGGGTTACTTCGAGACCTTCAGAAACAGCCATATTGATAAGCCATTTCCAGACATCCGCCCTCGACCAATCTCGTGGATCTATGGGCAGACCATCGGTACCAAATTGAACTTCTTGTCGGCTAATATGGTGATGATGATGTTGATGATGATGGCTGATGGGGTATGATGGGTGTTTTTTGCCATTAACTGAATTACCACCTGGTGTTGATTTATTCCACAGGTGGAGGTCAGTCTCATTGCGACAACTACTATTGACATTGGATAAATCTAGAGGTGGTACTCGACCAGCATACTTGGTGAAACTTGATTCGACCTGCATTTTGTTGGTTTTCTGCAAATAAAAGAGAAAAAAAATTACAGTTAGTCAAATTGCAATTGATGGTTGATTGAATGATTAAAATAAAATAAAATAAAATAATTTATAAAATAAAATAAAATAAAATAAAATAAAATAATATAAAATAAAATAAAATAAAATAATTAACATTGTGCTGCATTGAGTAAAAATCGATTCTAGTGGATGTTTTGGTTCTGTTATAAAATCGATTCTAGTGGACGTTTTGGTTCTGTTCATGATTTTATGGTTTTTTGTACCTATATAATTTCCTTCCATACAAAATACGGATCATTAGTAAAACACCGAACTTTGATAACTCGTTATACACTGATGATGCTGATAATTCGGTTACAATAAATCACTACCCTTCTGAACGAATATTTAGCTCCGTACCTGAATGCATTATGATCTCTAGACTTCCTCCTAAATGCGCTCATGTTCTAGTAGATATTAAAATGTCCGAAAAACCATCTAAAAAAAGAGCGTGGGGCACAATATCTATCTCATCGCTCACAAAAACTATCAAGACAACCGAACCGACCGACGCGACGCGATGGACGACCACCCGAGCTAAATCTTTTTCCTATAGATATACATATGATTGTCTATAAAAGAATCTCCTTGGTCTTGTTTTTCATTACTTATAGAGCAAAGATCGTCTGGTTTTATAAATTTTACCGCCTTAACCGAGACAAAAACAGATTACAGATACACAAAGATACTCTCAAGTCGAACATCAACCAACAAAACAAAAAAAGAACAACAAAGATGAATATGCCTCGTGTTTAATATTGATGGCTTATGGTATCCGGTCACTTATGGGTTGACGCAACTACAATGCTCTATCGATATAGGAATTCTTAGATATTTTATATACACAAATGGTAAGTCGTTGAATTTTTATGACCGCCTAATATCACTGTATCTGAGGAGGGCTGTGAAATTTACGACTTTTAGTTTTTTCCATTAAATGCTAATGATAACTTCTTTTCAAAAAAAAAACAACAAAATTCTTTGCTCGATCAGCAAGCTATATCTATAGAACCTCAAAGTCCCAAGAATGTCTTCTCTTATACCTATACCACCTAAGTTCTTGATCTAATTTATATGCAAATTTTTTTAGAAAAAAAAAAAAAATACTACAAGATTCTTTTCCGTCAACATGAACCCTTGCATTATTAATCTATCATCTATAGTGTTTTTACATTATACGAAATTGAATTTTGTGTATAATATGTATGTATGTATGTATATATCTAGAATTTATTTTCAAAAGCCTTCACATAATTTGTCTCAAAAGCAAAGAATTCGACAGCAGCTTTTGGGGAGGAATGACAAATTTAGATTATAAACAAGTAAAAGGCTTGTCATTCTTGTCAAGACAAGTGATCACGTATGAGAATAAAAATTAAAAAAAAAGACACAAGAAGATACTTTCTTGAAAGACTTTTATAGATATACTTATTTGATTATATAGGAGCGGGGGAGTTGATCGTTTTTTCTTTTTTAATTCCCAGACAAAAATTGAAATTTAAAAACATATGTGTGGTTTTTTTTCGAGTGCGTGGGAAAGATATTAGGAACATCCAAAAACGATTTAGATATTATTAAAAGTCCTAAAATGTACACAAGACCGCATACAGTTTTGGGTGGGAAGAAATTATTTATTTTGCTTATCGGTAGATAGAAATAATTATGGTGTCATATGGGAAAAAAAATACAAAAAATAATCCAGTGATTCAGATAATAATAATTGTTGATTACATCAATGATTTTATTGAGGAAGTTTCTTATAGAAATTTTACATCCTACATTTATATGCCCCTTTATGGATTTATAATAATATACAAGTTCAAGTTTTAACTGTTCTAACCAAGTAAAATTATAGTCTGAGTCAGTGTTGTAAATGTCGGATAATGATTTTTAACATGATCGATGTGTATATACTCTTCTTTAACCGAAAGATTACATGCAGCTTATAGGGAAGATAGGTACATAATACATATACATAAATATTCCATTTACGATGGATAATTTGTCAGTTTGATGTCAGGTATACATGACTAACTAATGCTGGATTTACGCGTCGGAAAAATGGCCATAATGTACGTCCAAGTTAAATCCTGAAACATTTATTTGTCAGTCAATTTAGGCCCCGCATTAACTCAACGTTGGTTAGTTAACTATGCAGGAATTAAACAGAAGAACAGAAAACTATATCATCCCTGTTAATAAACTTAAATTAAACCTGAATTATTATTGTACCTAATCAGTGAAATAAGCGCGAAATCAACAAAAAGTTAATTCATGTTAATTAGCTAATTCATCCAAGCAGGTGGTTTAACGATTAGTTAAGTTACAAATATATTAAGATATTGTTTCCAACGTCTATAGATACAAAACAAACAATATGCCAGTGACACATGTATGTATGTAGCTATAATGATGTTGTTTAATATGCTCTATATGGAAATAAAGCCCGTGGGTTTTATTTCCCAAAATAAAAGGAAATAACCCCCGTGGGATTCTTTTCCTTTGTGAAATGGAAACAAAAGCTGTGAATTTTCATTCCATTTTTTGAAGGTTTCAAATTTGAAAATTATAGGGAAATAAGTCCCGCGGGTATATTAATGCTCTTTTGTGGTGGATCTTATTGCCAATCCAAAAAGGAAAAAAGCACGCAAGTGTTTAATGAAGGATTTAATGAAGGAAATTGGGCTTAATGATCATTGAATTTAATACGCGCAGGTGTTAATTCCTTTTACTTTGGGAAATATGACCCACGCGGGCCACGGGCCACCCGCTTTATTTTCGTGGGTCTGCGGCTAGCATAGTTCTTCTGAATGTATTTAGTAGATTTTCGTTAAGATTTGCTATACTTAACGTGAATTAGTATTTTAATTTAGATTCATCAACATTTATAGTTTTAATATAAATATTTTAGTTTTAGTTAATTTGTGAATTAGAATATAATTAAGAATTTTTTTTCCAGTAATTATTAGGCCTTTATTGGCTAAAATAATGCAGAAATGTTGGCATTTCGTTATATACATATACATTTCTGAGTTCCACACAATTTAGTTCAATTCAGATCCGTATCCAGTGCATGAATTTAAATAGGTACCTACTTAATGAACTTCAAAGTCAAAATCTAATAACAAAGAATTTCTCTAACTATCTATATTTAACCTCACTTCAGGTTTTCTATATTCCAGACAACTTGAAATATACTTAAATTAAAAAAAATAAACGACAAAACAAAAATACTTGACATAAATAATATACCTTACCTACAATTTGACATGCATCAGAAATGAAAGCAATTGTAGAGAGAGGAATATAATGACATTTGACTTCAAGACAAACCATATCGAATTATACATACAATATATAAAAATGTCTTGTTCCAAATGAGAAAACATGCTGAGACAGGAACTTTCGTTTAGGATTACAAAGAAAGAAAAAGTTAAAAAAAATATACTTCAAAGAAAATTAAGATTAACACTTTATGAATTTGAAAATAAAGAAGAGAAAGAATAATAAAGTAACATTTTATCTTTTGTTCAACTGTGTAAGTTTCGAAATAACCTAAAAACAAACTAAATATATGACTTAACGACAATCATGTTTTTTTTGTTTATTTTAAGATGACGAAGTAGAAAATATTGTGCGAAGCACTAATCCATATGATGCTTCTTTTACTTGGGATTAATATATTGTCTGCCGCACTGCCACACCGAACACCGGTCCAGCACAGGCCCGACCAAACCAAACATATCAGAAAGCAAAGATCAAATTTCAATCTTTTGATGCAATACGATGCTGGAGCCCGGTTGTTCGCAATATACATACATATGAGAGATTGTTCTTGATGTTTGGTGCTATTGTTGTTGGCGAATCGGATCGGTGACTCAGCAAAGCAAATTTTCAATTTGCTCTATACCTAAACTGACGTGTTTACTGGCCTGCGCTACTGCCACCGCCGTTGCCGCCACGCCGCCGTCATTGGCTTGGCCGGTTGATTCAGCGACAACGACGCCATAGCACTACACCATGCAACACATTGTCCGTCATTCGAACTGTGGTATAACATTAACACAAATTTCGAATAAGTTTGAAAAACAAGAAAAAAAAAAATACAAAAATATGATTTTATAGAACTTAACCTAAAAAAATTATAATTTGTACTCGTTTTTATGAACTTATTCTTGAGAAGAGTCAATCTGGTAAAAAATTAGTTTCCCCTTAAAAAAATCAATTTCGATTTATAAACCGCGGATTCGATGCAGGGAACTAAAAATCGTAATGTGCACGAACAGGCCTAACTCCATATTTGATTGCCAGCACAGTTGAACACATCCCAATTTACCAGTACCTACTTCAAAATACCGGTTATTTGTGTCTTCAATAGTGGAGGCCATTTTAAATTAATTAGTCCCCTATCACACGAGGAAACTTAGTTTCCAGAAACTTTTAGTTTTTTAGGTCAGAAGGGCATCAAAAGTATGGAACGGTCTACGATTAGGGAAATTGGAAATCATGTGAAAGAGGACTTATATGCTCAAACTTTCCAATACTGTTTTTATTTTTTAATGGATTTTGACAGCAAAAATTGAATTTGCAAAAATAAATGTATCTGAAAAGGCCTTATTTCCATTATTTAATCATTACCAATAACTAAGCTGTTTTGTTCCACTGTTTTTCACTGTCGTCGTCGCCTTAAGGCTTTGCATTTCTCTTGATGGTGTCGTATGCGATTACAATGATTAACACCACAGTGCACATTTAAACATGGCATAGATACATTATAGTGTGTTTCTTTCCTATATCTACACTCTGGGTTGGTTAAGTATATAATTTTTTTTTAATTTTCTCATTCTATAAATTTTTCACAGTGATTTCTTCCTTATGTCTGCTTTGCTTATACATACATACATATATGTAGCTTCTACCTATTTTATCTGTCTGTCTGGTTGTCTATAAAACCGGGGTGGTTGGTTTGAAGGAAAAAGATATAAATCAGATATGTATCTATGGGAGATTTACTACAGACGTCAAATATCAAAAATGTGTGCAGCATTCTCATACCTATATGAAGTTGCAGTTCTCTTTTTTCCCTTTTTCGATCAAAAAGAGGTTTATCAAATCGTATAGGGTATGATTTGATATCTTGGGAATATCGATATTTTAGATTCAATAAGGTAGAAAATATCAAGGACTAGAAAAAATCTTGAATATTTGTATCAACTGAAAAGATACAAATTTATATGTCAATTATGACATAACTGTTAGGTCATTTCAGCAATGGGCTTTTTAAAATCTTGTGTCACATAACTTGTAAACAATTTTTTGTTATTTATTATTTCAGTAAGATATTATGCTTGTTCGTTTAATTGCCAAAACTGTCCATTTCTAAAAAATAAAACTTATAGAAACTGTCAGTTTTGTGCAAGTAAACGAACAGAACTTCTATTATTTAGTCCCCTTTCACACGTGGAAACAGAGTTTCCAACAACTTTTTGTTTTTGGTTGAGAAGGGCACCAAGTAAGGGAATTGAAAAGTCTATGATTGGTGGAAATTAAAAGAAAACGTCAACAAATCTCCAGCAACTTTTTTCGCTCGTGTTTAAGGGGACAAAGCCTTAAGCACAGATAAGTGACAGAGTTCTCTTGGATTTATATTTCAAGAAAACTTAATAAAACACTAAATAAAAACTCCAACTTTGTAATTTCAGGAAAGCTTGAAGCTTCTATTAAAATTTCTTATAGCCAAACTACAACCACGTGTTCGGTCACTCCTTATTTGACACATTGAATAGAAACAATGGACTCTTATGAGGCAATTTGAAATGTTACCTCAGATTTGGATCGTAAATATCATAATATACAGCTCAAAGCCCGAATAGATCTATTTTCTATTTAGGTGGTGCTTTGGCAGCTCACAATAATTCTAATAAATCAAAAGCGTTTAAATCGTATACGATCAACATATAGGGTAAATCACAAAACATGAATCCAGACAGATTACAGTTTCTCATTCTTTATTTACAAAATGATAAATTTTCCATCCTTTTATTTTTGAAAAATGATTTTTGTTTTTTATTGTTGGCGCCAAGAAGTTGGGCTGTATGGGTTGGGAGTTTTTATCAACAACAGCTCAGCGGTCTCATAAAGTAAATTCGCTTTGATTGATGTTTATCCTTCATGTCGCCAGTCCGGGAGTAATGTTGGAAACTGTCTTTAATTAACTTGAACACATTTCATTTATTTATGTATATAAACACATTCTCCTTTGCTCCAGACTAGGAAGTCAAGAATGAGATTTAAAAAAAAAAAAAAATCTTAGGTACCTATAGGAGTATATTATGAGCCATCTTTTCTTGCTTCTTTGTGAGTAGGAACAGTAGATGGAAGGTGACTTCTGACTTGACACGTGATTAATATTAAGGCTTTCACGGTGAAATTTTCGCAAAAAAAAAATAAAATTTGTGTATATTTTCTTTTAAAATTTGCTTTCATGCGAAGAAAATATAAATTCACACAGGATGTAGCCATGCACGTTGCCGCCATCACCACCGCTCCATCATCGCCATCATACCGAAGCAGCAAACAACGACGACACCACCACCGCCGCCGCCGTCATGTCAGCGACACCGACCATCATCATGTCTCACTTGAGTTCATATAGTTCGGAAAGCAATTGGAAATTCCAAAATTAACATGGCACGGGGTCTCCTTTGTGGGAGTGCAAAAATTGTATTTAAAAATAAGAAATAAAAAAAAAACATGCAAAACATTTTTTTGAGTTGCACAGCATCCGGTGGATTACATTTAAAAAAAAAAAACAAAAAAATGCTTTAAACTTCTGTTTGTAGGTAGCTACCTATGTCGTGTAGTCCACTTGTTTTCTATTTTAGATACTTTAGCTGTAAGATACGTAGCTGATACAGTCAGTATAGCCACTAGAATCACGGCAAACAAAAATGTTTATATCTTTTCGAGCGAAATTAATTCTATTTTTGGACTACGGAAAAGAACTAGATTCTCTTGCTAATGTGCAGCCTTCCGCCGCCGTCGCCTATGTGCCTGTGAGATATAGTGTTTAATCTTCTGAAGGAGCCAAATAAGGACCAATTTCCTAGAATGGATATTATAACTCACTATACGGAAGCTAGAAATCAATTGTAATTACTATACCTACTCATGATATAATAGTGTTTTTTATTTGTTAATTATAAACAAATCTTAATAAAACACAAACACACCTCCAGCGCCATCTATATTTTTGTTTATTTGTTTAGATTTTAAAGAAAAAAAAAATGTAAATGAAGGTGTGGAATGTTGTTTAAATTTAAAAACCTATAGATGTTTTTTTTCGAGACGGAAAATGTGCCATTATAAATAGAAAAAACAATCATAAGAATATAGAACTTCGAGACGTGAGTTATTTTGTTTTTGTTTCTTTTTTTTTAAATTTTTTTTAGCGCGGATGAAGAAAGACAAACTTTTATTTGTAAATAAAAAAAATAATTTATTAATAATTTGTTCTTTTAATTAGTTTAAAGACCTAAGTTATTTTATAGATGTTTTTTGTATGGGAATTTTTTGTTTCAACATTTTGAATACATTTTTTTTTAATTAACAGAAAGTTTTAGCATTTTTTTCAGAAAAAGAAACTAATAAAATACTTTGATAGCTTGTCGCAATTTATTGTGTCGTACTTTACAAATGTTAAGTTATTTGTATAAATTTATTGTTGTTTTTAATAGTTGTTTCGTATTAATTGTCGATTTTGAATTTGTCTTCAATATTGATAATTCAATGAAATACGGATGTTTTCCGGACATGTAGTCTTTATAGTAAGTGCGAGGAACGTTTTGAATATTTTTTCGTAATTATTTTGATTGTCTTTATTCTTAAAATAATTATTTAATGTTCTGAATTTATTTTATTTTTTTTAAATAAATTTTAAAATACAGAACCAGTAATTGGAAGTTTCTCAATCGTGAAAATAATGTAGGTCTGTTTAGTAATGTGGAATTTGTTGTGAATTTGCACAAATTTTCACAATTTGCTAACAAAACTCAGAGGAAAAAATCAAAGTTTTGGGAAATTTCGAAATTTCCCAGTTTTGGTAAATTTCGAATGAATTTGGCAAAAGGGATTTCTCTGCACTGAAGCAATCGATCAATACAATGCAATGGCCAGGTTCAACGCATGAAAGTTATTACATCTGAAAATTGAGATGTCTGAATTTTTCTGATTGGTCAGCAGTTAGAAAACTCTAAAAGTCATCTAACTTTTTATGACAGCCAGAAAAATTCAGAAATCTTAATTTTCAGATGTAAATTGTCGAATCCGGACGATGTTTTCGATTTTTTAACTGCCATTCGCCTATAATATGGTGTGAATACCTACTTCCGTCAGTATACTTCCGTTTCGGTCGGTATTTCTATGTTAACTCTCTTTCTCAGAGCCTGCATTAAGAAGGTTCACTTCAACTAGAAAACCTTGACTTTTGGGAAGATACAGCCCCATTTTGTTGTAAAAGACAAAGACATCACGAAAAGTTTTTCATTGACTCAAAACAGTATGATATCACATAGGTTTATGTATATGAAATTCAAATAGTTTCAGTCAAAATGTCAAAAGAATACGTACCTACCTACGAAAATAAAGTAACAAAACGTGACCTGATGATAAAAGAGCTATTAACTGAAAGAACCGAACTCGATCAAACTGAAAACCTCTTTCATTTCCGCTGGCCCCACTGGTGCTCCGCATTGCGGTCGTTGCAATAACGTCAACAACAAGACTACTATAATGACGACTATATATACGACGAATGAACGAATGTTGCGACGACGACTTGTGTTGATTGCTCTTTTGTTATAGTCGTCGGTCGGTTTCCTGACTTCAATATGGTTTATGAAGAATGTGAAATTACTTTGATTTGCAATTGTTGTTGTTGTTGTTGCGGCTGCTGCTGTCGCTGTTCAGTGTTCATACTTGCAACATGATACGTGAACGCGATTTCTTTAGTTTATTTCAGTTATTTTTTTTTTCTGTTTTTTGTTTTTGCGAAATCAGCACAAACAAGCGCAGCAGCAAGCCAATCTCCACAAAGCAGGAACTGCAAGTACCATATACCAGACCAGCACACTGGTTTTTGGTTTTGTGTTCAACCGCGGCAAGTTAACCTAAAATGCTTTAACGGCGATGACGACGACGATGGCGACGGCCGACAACCGACGACGACACGACGAGTGGTAAGGGGCAAAGGGGCACACGAAAAACAGAAAGAACTCGTTTCGGCGACATAAATATTGTTTCATCTCTCGCCACAGAGGAAAGCGCAGCGCCATAAATTACACGTCCAAGACCAAGAGTCACTTCACTCCGTGTGCTATGTTGTTGCTGCTGCCGCTGCTGTTACTGGTTGGTGCGCTGCTCCTGCTTCTGCTGGATTGTATATCTGCAACCTAAAGATACTTAAGAGTTCTGTTTTTTTCTTTCTTTTTTTTCGTTTTGTTTTTCTTTATTATTATTCTCCAGAACCGGCCAACTACTACAGAGCACACAATTACTCTGCTTAAGCGAACCGATCCAAGTTTGGAAAAGGTACTTCAGCTTCAGCAACACGAAGCAATAACAGCACCAGCAGTCAGTAACGGGTAATGACCTCCGAGCGAGCAACTTAAAAGTTGTTCCAAGTTGTTGGCCCCTGATGTATGTGCATTGGCAGAGTCAAGCACTCCAATGAATTTTGCTTTAAACGGAAAAATAATAATAATTTTTTTTTTGTTTTGTTATGTTATGTTTTTTTGGGAGCAGGCAAATATTTGCCTTTGTCTCAGCTCAGCTTAGCTTAGGAGGAATGAGTTCCAGAAGTGGAAGTACCCAAACAGATACCTATACAAAGTATCTGAGTAAACAGCTACAGCACACTCATTGTTGTTTTTCATGGCTTATACCTACATAGCAACCTACCAATACCTAACCTACCAACAACCATGGAACGAGTATCCGTATTTATATGGTGCAACTGAGTCAACAAGTTTTGCATTTTTACCTCGAAACGGACTGGCCAAGAATTTGTATTTCCAATTAACATTCCTGAGAAAAATCGACAACGACGAACAACGACGACGACGCGACGATTCTTTGGCATTTTAAAATTATATCTTTCAATTCTACTGCAACTATATACCTATACAACTTACTCTAACTCTGACTCTCTGTCGATTCTATATAAAGAGAGAATGGTGTTTATGTTTTTTTTTAATTTTTTTTAAGGAGATGTTTTACGAGATTAGGAAAGAGGTGTGGGTAATAAAGTAGGTTATGTGTGAAATATCACATCGTTTTGGTAGAAATCAACTTCACTGAATGTTAATTATACTTCAGAAAGGTTTTTTTTTCTTTTAAGTAGAAATCAAAACAAAATTTAATTATTTATGGTCATTTATTTTTTTTAAAACGTTTTGGTTGATTGAAATATGGTTATACCTACCTAGAGTGATTTACAGAAAGACTTGCTTTCCATAACAAATTGTTAACCATGCATTACCTAGGTATGTCTTTCTCAAGAAAGAAAAGATTTCCAATCGAATCTTACACTTTTAAAGTATACTTACATTTAAAATATGGCGCATAAGCTTATGGTGTAATCAATCTGGGCATAGGTATTGAGGTTTTTTTGAAGCATTAAGAGAAGAAATACTTGAAGTACCAAGGTATCTATTTAAGTTGGAGAGGCTTACGAGTAGCTAGGAATGTTTTGTAATATCGCTTCAATATGAATCCTGATTATCGAAAATTCGAACTAGTTTTTAATTAAAATTGAACTCAACTAACTTTTTGTTAATTTATAAGGAACCACTTAGTTTGTAAGATTATATCTATTAAGGTAGGCGAATTTAAAATAACATGTCTCATTGCAGTTTTAGAAAAAGTGGACACAGCAAATTGCAGTATTGAACACAATGCGTAAAGCAGTACGAACCTACTTGCGTTTTCGAACAAAAGACTTTTTCTATTAAGAATATTTTGCAAATGCAACACTACCTACATTTTTTCATCTAGATCATCATTTTCAAAAACGGAAAATTGAACTCAATTCAACCGGCAAATTATAGTTTACTTTATGATGCAGATTCGTCAAATTTAAGCATTTGCCGTATACCTATTCCAAAAAGATCTCGATTTTTTTACTTGACAGTTGCACTAAAGATGATGTGTTCGATTCGAACATTTGCGTTTTCGAACAATTTTAAGAACATTTTTTCAAATAAATTTTTGACGCAGATGACTTTTCCGAAAACGGGCTTAGGCGGGAACCACATTTATCTCGTTTTTAACCAAAAGAATGTACAGGTATCCACACCTACTTTTAAAAAGAAAAATAAAGGTATTGCTGTTGTTAAATTTAGACGAGGGATTTTTACGTTGTTAAAGTACACTTAAAGTCCAAAAAGTTAATTCTCGTTTTAAATTTAATTTTTCAATCTTATTTTAAAATTGATTAAGAGCTAGTTTATATTTTTTTTAAATTCTTACACCTGTGCCTAATTACATAAGATTTTTAATAAACAAAATTGATTTATTGACATTTGATTGTTCTAATTTATATTCAAATGTACCAACATAGGTATTTGAAAAATTATAACTTGTTCACTGATTTCTATTTATCTGATATGTAAATCAAAACTGGATTAAAACTGAATTCAATCTTATAGGTAGATACCTACTAAATTAATCTGCTCCAAATGAATAAACAATTTCAACATAAAACCTTCCGGATTTACAAAAAAATAGCCCATATCTACTCTCATAATCCATTATTTAAACCATGATCTTTTTATTATCATTATTATTTATGACGGTCATTGAAATTGCAATCGCGTCATACTTATTCATAAACAAAAGTATCTACCTACTCTTATACTTCCATAAAAAAAATATAACGATGATTGCTTTAATTCAAAAAAAAATTGTCATCAAACGAACAGGTAATCATTTACATATTTTGTTATTTCAAAAAAAAAAAAATAATACAAAAAACGAATAAGGTCACACAAGAGAGACACCGAGTCTACGACAAATTGAAATGCCACTTAAGTATGTTGTATGGTCGTATGAAGAAAAAAATGTGTAAGTAGATATGTTATTTAAAGTTCGAGACACAAATTAAAAAAAAAAAAAAAATATGAAAACTCGTTAAAAAAAACCTGCCGATCTTCAAGACTATTCATTACCAATAAATTTGTGTTGTCGTAGTCGAATTTGATGTAGATTTTTTTAAAGTGGCCTTATGTATGTAGGTATATTAGGGTGGTCGTTAAAAAAAAGTTCATCAATTGGACGGGTCTAAATCAGCTCCAAATAAAGAAAAAAGGAGGAGGTAGTACCCATATATCCCCCCGTTTAGACGGGAGGGGCATTTTTTTTTCTAAATAATAGCTTAACATTCAAATATTTGATTTTTTTTAAGTTAAGTTATTTTGATGAATAGTTTTTGCAAAAATTATTTTGAACTTTTTTTACCACCTACATTTAAGACCACCCCAATGTATATAGTCATGAGCTCTGAGTTGTTTGCGCTTTAATTCTATTGTGATTTTTGGTTTGCCAAAATTATTTTACTTTTTACTTATTACACTTCCTATAGCTTTTGTGAATAGTGCCACTAGTTTACCTACCAAATTATTTGTATCATCTTGACAAATACCTACCAATTTTTCTTTTTTTAATTTGCAACTTTAACCCCCTAACTATTATATTAAGCTGACCGTAGAGTTTTGGCATTTAACTTCAATTAACATTCCAAGCGTACAAACAGCAATGGTGACTTGGCCATAGTTCTCGTATAATGTATCCCGTTTGAATTTCCATATTTCTCCTTTCATTTTGATTTTGACCACAAAAAGATAAAGATTTTATAATTGAAAGAAACACCATTTAACCACGTCAAGTGAAAACAGACAAATCACACATGTTGCTTCTCTACATTCCTACATAGTTACATTATTTTATAGATATACATATTCGTATTATAACCAATATCTTTAATAAAATGTGTGCCTTTTGGTGGTAAGAGTAGGTAGGTACCTATCTATCTGCTTCGATTTTCTCTATACCGTCCTTTCTCTATAAAATGCCGCGAACTCTCGGGCATGACTCGAAACCAAACCGATCTTCGTGCAACACAGACATGATCCCAAGAAAGGCTTACTATACACGTTAAGTATTTAGGGAGAGGAACGGAGGTATTGGGAAGGCGCGAGACGTGCCGCTGAATGAGACGTAAGACGTGTTACTTGGGTCTGCCTGCCTGTGATGGTTGCGGTGGTGGTGTTTCGTATAAAGTGGTATAGAGTTGCTTGGCTTGGCTGCCTTGGGGCAACGTCAAGGTGAAATTCTTTAGAAATGTGAAACGTTGCATAAAATAAGCTCCACAATGGCTTTAATGGAAAAGATATATATCTACCAACCTATAGATATACATATATGTATGTATCTGCAATTATACATAAATACGTATGTATGAAGGCAAAAAAAAAAACGTATAATCAAAGTGGTGCCTCTTTTCCAACAAAATCCATTGCCATGGATTTCTTTCTTCTTTCCTTTTCTTTTTATGATTTTTTTTTTGTTATTGGTTCGCGAGACTTTGCTTATGAATTTATTCATTACCAACCACACTATAATATATGTATGTATACCCTCCCAGCAAATCTTTATTAAGGATGGAAAAAAAAGAGAGCGGAGAGCTTATATTTATATGTATAGCGATAAACCCCGTGAACCGAAAGAATGCAGACATTGGCATTCCAGGCAATTAATTACCCAAGTGTGCAAACTAACAGTCCACACACTCAACGTTTTTCCAACTTATTTTCAGTTGAAGAAACAAGTATGTAGGTATCTATAGATATGTAGGTTTAGACATTATAGCAAGCATATTGAAGAAATCGAAGCAAAAGAAGTGCATCAACATCCAGTAAAATAAAAAAAGATATACAAATGTATCTTGCACAGTACCTATAAGATATGCTGGTTGGTATCATGACTACAACTTCGCGGAATGTGTGTGATCATGATCGCAATCGCAATGGCAAATCCAGGCCCTGCTGAACAGAGCATTCTATTCTACTGTGCATATAAAAGATGACTCCGTAAAGGCTGCGGAAATTAAAATGATGATCATGTTGCAGCTTTATCAAGTCCGGATCAATAAAGAGGGGAATCACAAACCCAACACTGAAACTCATTAGATTTTTCTTCTACCCTCGATTTATATATTTTCATTCATTGGCAAAAAAAAAGTTTAAAAAAATTATTACAAAAAATCATAATTCCTGAATTTTGAATTCAAATCAAGTTTTTTTTTTTGGTTTCCCCTGTATAACTTCTATTCTTGAATTAAATCCTTTAAGAGCATTGAAAATTTTAAAGAGAAAGGGTTAAAACTGAGTTAACTTCTGAAATATGCTTTACAGCTAATTTATATCCCGAGTTATTTTCGAGCTATATCAACGGATTTGGTGAATTAACTCTGGATTAAACGAATAGCGATATTTCTGACGGATGCGTGCAGCGTTCTTCTGACATAGAGAGGGTGGCATTAGATAGATTTTTGACAATTGAAAGTTAATCCTACACTGAAAAAATGCTTCTGAATTAGCTTGGGTTAAATTTATTTACAAGACTAACTAACTTTGGTTTAACTCAAAATTAACTCAGGTACTGGAAAACTGGCCCTAATTGTTGTAAAACTGTGTTTAAATTTCTTTAATAAATTTTGACAGTTTAGTGAGTCATATTTTAAGAGTCAAACTTTAAAGTCAAAGACTTAATTTAAACGTATTTTAAGAAGGTATGCTTTCAGAGTAAAATAACCCCCTTCCCAAATCGTATATAAATATAGAGATATCCGCGCCTGATAGATATCAACGAACTTACATCTTATATACGAAAAAATGCACATCTTCATAGTTTTTTCTCAGTAATTATAACGGCCGCAGGAGTTTCTTTCAGATACAGATAGATATAGTATCGTTAACTTTACAAAAATAAAGTATCTTCTTTCAATTGAAGAAGCCTAAAAAGTGATTAGTCATTGCTATTTTATGAGACTCATTTGAAATATAAAAAAAAAAAAAAATAAGAAAAATCGCAAAGCGGCTGACTTGATGGCCATGGATATAATATATGTAACCCCTTTTTTAATTGGGAAAAATATTTAATGGCAAAGTTCAATTTAGATAATTGAGAGAAGAACTAATTGAACACCAAGAGCTATAGCTATACATTCTACTCGTATACATAAATTTATTATAAAGGCTGTAAGAGGGTGCCGAAGCAACAAAGCTAACGCGTGTAATCTTTTAACGCGTTGGCAATGCCTGCATCTTCACATTGATGTCTTTTTAATTAATATATATCTATATATTTATGTGCTATATAAAAGATACTCCTCTTATGTTCATGAAAGAAATTTTAATTGTTCTTTCAATTGAATTGAGGTTGCGAGTTTTTGAATTAATGAAAGTTTTTCGCCATCGTCATTGTCATTAGTAAAGATTAAACAATAAAAATTCCATTTATTCGGCTTTGTTTAACGAAACTTTAATGAAAATAAAATATAAATATTTCAGGGGTTTTAATAGAACAATGCTAAAATAATTATCTTCTAATTCACAAATCCTTTAAAAAAAATCTTATTAATAAACAATTATTATATACTGATTTAATTCACGAATAAAAGTATTTATTAATTTATTAATAAAAAATTAACTGCTAAATTTACATTAAGTAGCAAATCTTAACGAAAATCTACTACATTTAAAAAGAACAAGTCTGCACTCAAACAATTTCTCACACACACTTTCTCATTGCACAGTGGGTGTGCATATTTTACCACCTTATAGTTATGAGAAATTGTATGAGTACAAACTAAATATTTAATACTCTTTGGCGACAGTGTAGTTCTTGTTGATTTTGGCGACAGTCTAGTTCTTGTTGATTGTAGTAGATTTTCGTTAAGATTTGCTATTTAATGTGAATTAGCAATTAATTTTTTATTAATAAATATTTTAATTCATGAATTAGGTTTTTTTTTATCAAAATCTTAGTTGATTTGTGAATTATGAGATAACTATAAGCATAACTGCATTAACCTCAGTTTCCGATTAGCCAACAAAAGCCTTATTATTTGTTGTTTTATTGTAAACATGATAAAAACAAAACAATTTTTTCCCAATTGACCACAATAGCGCAGCGGGATATGAAGGTATGTATATAGATATGATGGTGTTACCAAAATGATCACTATTTTGCACGCATCAACCCACGACTTCCTTTCATCGACCATAATAGCAATACAATAGCATATAGCACATGCTCTGCAGTGCAGTCGACGGAAAAGGATGTATTTAGTGTTTATTTGTGGTTGCCCACATTCATCTTTCCGCTCCATCTAAATCCGAATCGAATATATACTCTCATGTATATGTATAGGTATATACCTTCTGTGGGAGTTGAATGGAGATTTGCTGATGTGCTGCTCTGATGCCGTATATGTACGTACCTATACTTAACACTGCAGCATTATAAAAGAAGAGTGTAATTTCATGATTTATGAGCCACGCAACTTGCTCTTGTTTACAACAAACAAATGCATCCTTTGTACGTTTTGGTGAATGTGAATTGCAGTTCTATAATCAACACAAAATCACCCTGGCAAATATGTACACATACATATTTCTATAATGCTTATTTTTCAGAAAAAGATTGCAAAACCTTTACAACAATTATAACAGAGCACCGACATTCCGATTTTATATTAACCACATCATTTCCGTTTTGATTATAAATACTTATATGAATGTGTGTACATAACCTAAGTTAAGTTGAGTTAAGTATAAACAGATTTAAATATCAAAAAATTAATAGAGGCTTTATATTTAATAAAAACCCATCATCAAACCAACCGCTAACTTCATACGAAAAAAAAATAATAATCACATCATTTTGACAGTTTCTCTATTTCAAAATGAGTCAAACCAAACAGATTACACTTGTGTCGATCAATATAATACTCGTATAAACAACACACCGATCATGATCATGATCATGCGATCATGCCCCACACATTCTTTCCTCTAAATGTCATCGAAATAAAATGTTTGACATCGTTGTATTCCTGTCACGTTTGACAAGACGTGGAATTTAAATTGTCATATATCGAACTGAATGGTGTCATTTATACATTTATATGTGATCGTTGTTGTTGTCGTTGTCAATTCAGTGGTCACACAAGGATGTGCTCCTTTTGTTTAATTTTTCATAAATATTTCTTTCTTTTTTTGTATATGTCCATATATTTAAATTCTTTTTCCAGGATGTAACGCCATCCATTTATTGTCGATTAAAATGACACCCACCATCATCATCATTGTTCTTCCATTTTACACAGGAAGCAATTTTTCCTGTTAAAAAAAAAAAAAAGTGATGGTAGCGGGCGGCGGTGGTTGTGGTCGTTTGCGGTACTTATTTGTCAATTTGAATGACAGTCGTGATAGTGGCAACGATTTCCTTTGTTGTCATTTCCTTTTTCTATTACAATTTTATTATTATTTTTTTTAAATTAAGTTCTTTTTTTTTGTTGCTGTTATTGTTGTTTTATTGACAAGCAATTACAATTGTTTTATATGTACGAGTATATGTATTTAGAAGAAGCACACTCAAAAACTGTTTCTACCTGGTGAATGCGGCGGCAGTGACATGATTTTGGCGGGTGAAGTAAAGTTAGAAAAATTAGGTAGATATATCGATTGGAATTTTATTTGCCATTTCGGGTAATTGGCAATGCTATCGATATAGTGGGTGGAATTTCATGTCGTGTAATTAAACATTTCCTCGGTGATAAAAATGTATATTTAGTGGAGAGCGTGCGAGGTGGCATATGAGTACAGACGTCATAATAATAAATCAAAATATATCTCGTCACTGGGTACCTACTGCCGTCAGAAGATACAGAAGATATATAATATTTATTTAGTTAATCTAGTACATTTAAAATATAAATTTTGTTAAATCTTTATAGGACCAATAATTTTACAAATCGAACTTAAGTATTTTATTCGGAAACCAATAATTTTAAAAATCGAACTTAAGTATTTCATTTGGAAATCAAATTTTGTTTGCTTCTTTTGACACATAGTACACAAACCTAAGACGGAGTTCACATTGGACTGCCTCTACCGACTTTTTTTTTTGACGTCTCTGTACTTTTTCTCACTTCCACTTCATGGCGAGAAAGAGATGCCCTAATTGGTCAGTTTTTTTCTAGCCATGGAGTGGGAGTGAGATAAGTATATACAGAGATGTCAACAAAAAGTCGTATTACTGGCTGAACACAATGCCCTGCTGCAACTGGAATCGGAGCTGCAGCTGCAACTGCTTTAAAAAAATGTCGTACGTCGTTTTTTTTTATCTGCCCACAGTGAGCTGTACAGCTTTTTATATATTTTAAAGGAAAAAAAACAACCACGAGTTTATTATTCACTTTTTTTATTTCCAATATTTTTCTTTTAATTAATATTTTTTTTCGCGACACAAATGAGCACTAAAAACTTCAATATTTTTTTCCGGCTCTTTTTTTCTTCATATAAATTGAAACGTCAGAATTGCTGCACGTGAAAAAGTTAAAAGCTGTTGGTGAACCTTTGCAGCACCGACTGCAGTTGCGTTGCGTTGTGTTCGTAACATTGAATTTGTGTGTATTCAATATTTTGACAGCTATTCAGTTGCAGCTTCCAGTTGCAGCTCCGTATCCATTGTGTTCAGCCAGTTAGGGAGTCCAATGTGAAAACCGTCTAAGGTATTTATACTGCATAGCTAGTTAAAGTTGAAAGTGTCAAAAAATTAAAAATGGCTGTTGGAGTGCCCACAGGAACTCAACACATATCATTAGAAACAACAACAAAATATTGCAATTAAACAAGTAAACGGGCACTGGATCCACCATTATCTCACCATTTTCGTCAATTTTGATATAGAGGCGCAGATTTAATCAAAAATGAAAACGCTAATGATATTACCCTTAATATGTGTACTGTGGTGCTTTTGGCATACATACCTTTACATGAAACTTTCTGAGTATGAATGAGTGATGGAAAAAATAAAATATTTATCCAGAGCCGAATGAAACACAATTGAATGAACTACTTCAAATAAATCATGACAATTTAAATCTAAAAATTTATATTTTTGAATTTTTCTGACTTCTGATTAGACAGCTGTCATAGAAAAATTAAATGAATTTAATAGTAATCTGATAGCTGACCAATCAGAAGCTCGAAAAATTCAGAAATCTGAATTTTCAGATGTAAATTTGCATATTGTGCTTAACCCGGCCATTATTATATTTTGAAATGTGTTGCCAAAGTTAATTCACTTTTATACCTGCTGTATAATCTGACTTCTTTATTATTTCTTTAAAGTTATCAAGTTAGTAATTGTAATCGCAGCTATAAGATTTTTCTTTTAAATTATAACACTTAGGTAGTTATCAGTAGGTACGATAGAAAAGTAAAATCTAAACCAGACGATATTTATGTGTTTGAATTTTGTATCTTTGAAAAAAAACAAGAGAACTATAAAATAATATAATAACTAAACCAGTTAAAATATACTTTTATAATTAAGTGGTATAGTTATTATTATCTCGCCTTTTGAATGATATGATCAGTTGTGTTCAGGTAGGTATAGACACTTGTAGCCCAATAGGGGGCCAGTTAAATTTGATATCAAACAAGAACTTTTGCAAGAATCTTTGTTATAAGATTATGTCACTTTTGATAGATTGGTTGAAAATTGTAGTTTTTTGCTTCTAAATGCAATTGATTTCATATAAAACAAAACCTACTTGACATTTTAAAAGTTTTATTCTCAGAATTCTCTATTGATGGGTAAGATTTTTAGGTTTCTGTTGCTTGATTCTAAAGTTTGGTTAATGTCTATATTTAAATATACCTGTCTATAACCTACAATGCTTTAAAAAAAAGTTCTTTATTTTTAGACGTCATAATCTCTTTTAAACTTATAGGTGGGAAGAATATAAAAACATACACAATATATGTACATAGGTATATATATCTATGTTACTTCCATCAATTTATTATAATTTAATGATTTTCTTAGAATAAGAAAATAAGTACTTGACACCTACACAGACTACAGTTTTACTTTTTCCACAAAGAAGTTTCTTTTTTTTCACACGAATTTTTTTTTATAGGTTTAGAGTTAGGTAGGTATGTACGATACCTATATTTGGCTTCTTGCCTATAGCTACAAAATGTAGGTAGTAAGTTGATATTCTTAGTTACCATAATAAAATAAACACCAAAGAATAATTATTCCTAGAGGAACACATTAAAAGTATTTTTAATTTAAATTATACAACCTAACCTGCCTATCCAGCTATTTTTTTGTTTTGTTTTTGTTTGAACACGAATAACAATGCCATTATTTAGTGTTTGGCGCACATACAACAAAAATAAATATAATCCTTTTGTTATTCTGCTATACCTACATTAAAAGCAAAGATTATAAAACTAAGAATTAAAAAAAAAAAAAGAAAAAAATAATACAAAAAGAAAAATATTAAACCGACATATAAGATTTAATGTCTTTCCACGAAATATTTTCAAAAGAATCAACCACACCACGTTCAACGTTGTTCACAAGGATGTGTTGCCAAAAGCAACATTTTCAGAAATTTCTCAATATAGTCTTCAGAATCCAGTGGCGGATTAACCATTAAGGGAAAATATAGGCATAAGCAACAGATTAAGCGCTTTCTATACCTCTAAGGCCCCACAGTGTTTCAGTGAGAGGTCATCCTGACTTCGGTTTTAAAAATTAAAACCGAGTTAACTCATGAAATATGATTTTTTTTTGTCAATTTAAATATTGATTTAATTCAAAAAAATTGTTGAATTTGCTCTCAGATCAATTGAGTGGGTAACTGAATTTGCTCTGAGATCAATTGAAAGGGTATTTCTGACAGTAACTGCAGTGTTTAATCTCGATTTAACTCTGATTAAACTCAACAAATTTGGTGAATTTGCTCTGAGATCAATTGAGTAGGTATTTCAACTGCATTGTAACTGCATTGGGTCAACAAAAACAAAAACAAAACTAGTGAAATAGAAGTGTTAAACTGTGATAAAAAGTTAAAATTAATTCTCTACTAAGAAACTATACTGCTTCATGAGTTAAGTCGTCATTTATTTATTAAATAGTCACTAAAACATCAGTTAGTATACTTATTCTCCAGATAAACCAATATTAGTTTCTATTTATTCTTCTGACAGTTAACTGAATTTTTACTGATGATTAAAAAATTGATTCTTACAAAATTTACTTATTCTCATTTAACTCCGAGTTAACTCAGCACTAAAAACTGACACTTGGTTAGGCGTGAAATCAATTGCATTTAGAAGTAAAAAAAGGGCAAATTTCAACCAATCTGTCAAAAGTGACATAATCTTAATAGAATCTTGCACAAGTTCTTGTTCGAAATAAAATTCAATGGCTGCATTATTGAGTTACAATTAGTGTCCTACCTATACCTGAACACAATTGATCTTATAATTCAAAAGATGAGATAGTGAATTATTAAAACTAAATGAAATGAAAGGAATAGCACTTAGCATTAACGAGTAATTAAGTTAAAAATAACTTAGATCAGACTAAATAATAGGTACTCCTTAGCAACAGCAGAGTTCTTGTTGGATGTATACTAGATTTTTGTTAAGATTTGCTACTTAATACTTTAATAAGCAGTTAATTGTTTATTATTAATAAATATTTGAACTCGTGAAGTATTTTTTGATCAACGGAGCAAAAAACTTGTGTTCGCTAAAAGTCAGGCTAGGCATCTGCATAAACTAGTTCGTCCCTGCTCAAAACATCAAATAACCAGAATAATATTATATCTACCATTTGCTGTATCTACTTTAACCTGTATTTCTTTCCTTGATAACAAAAGCAACAAAACCGAACTAATCCGAAAGAGGTAAAATGCGCAAAATAGTATAGTATCTAAATATTAAAGTAAGATTTAAAATGTTTTTGGCGATGAAAGGAAAGTGGTTAAAAAGGTTGGATGAGATGAAATAAAGACATTTTTCGGTAAGAACATTTCAACTTGAAGTGAAGGAATATCTTTTTAAAGCAAAAAAATGACATAACAAAGAGATAATATGCAATGATGCGATAAACCATGACATTCGAACATGCAATAGATTAGATACAGATAAAGATTAGGTACATATAACAGGGATTTAGATGTAGATACGGTGTGATCATCTTCAAAATGCATTTGTATTTTTTATCTTTTTTTTTACAAAGCTATACAGCACGCCAAAACTTAATTATTTCTTCTTTATGGTTATCTGATGATGATGTGGTATAAAGTATATTCTTCTCTTCAAGAGGGCATTGTATTTTTGTGGATTCCAATTTTAAAACCCAGGAAGTACACTCACGAAAAGATAAATTAAATTGTGTCGCATTCAGAACAAAGAACACAGACATCACAGCAGCATTCCTGGAAGCCAGGTGAAATAAAAATGTTTTTTTGTATTTTATATAAAAATCCATGCTCTTGCATTCATTAAACGGTTCGCCCCTATATATAGGTACCTACAGATATTGTATCTCTCTCTCTTTATAGATATATATATGTAGATGGTGGTCCTTCAAATGATCGATGTGCATCCAAATTATACACAAAAACTTCAAGATATTTTATGTTGGTTTGGTACTATAATACACAGACAGACATTTTATGTGAAAAGGTTGAGCATAAACATCTGCTCCTGTGTTATCCGGGCGAGATATAGGTATTTTATATAAAGGTGGATATAAGTATAGATACATTTTTTTTTTACCTTTTGCCGACGAAAACGTGAGCGATTATCAGTCGAACGCACTCGCACTCCAAAAAGGATGTTCGTTAAATTTTTCCGTTGAAAACGATACAAAAAGTCCTTTTGTTGGAATGAAATGAGTTTTTTTTTTGTATCTTTTTGTTCTGGTGCATTGGTCCTTTTCCTTTTGGACAAAAGATAAATGTGTGTAGGTATATAGGTAAAGGTATCGATAATAACACGCATTCTGTAAATTGTTGTCTTCCTGTGTTGTTTTGCTGCTGTTGATGCAGATGACGCAACAAAACTAACACGCACACGCAATCTGACAGCAGAAGTTACAACAGATGACGTATACCACGTACCTATCTATAGTTTTAATTTTTGCATTATTGCCATCGGCACATGCGATACGGGTGGTAAGGTAGGGTAATCTAACAAAATCCAAATACCTATACATTATTTCTTTAACACAAAAAATCACAACATTCACGATTATATTATATCTTCCTATAAAAAAGGCACCTATATCTAAAGATATTATGTAAGATCCTCCTTAAGGTTAACGGTTCCTGTTTTTAATTTAGCTACACATATGTGGGTACTTATTTTTTTTTTTTTATAATTTTCTGAAGTGTGTATTGATTTGATTTGGCATCAGATTACATGCAGAAGGAGTCCTGATGAAATTGATGGATAAGATAGTTTTCAAAGTTTAATTAAGTTGAAGTAAAAGGTTTCCCCGGTGTTGACCATCAAAAACAATAACAAAAAAAAAAAAGAAACCACAAAACAGAGATTAAAAAAATAAAAAAAAAAAAAATATAAATATGTAAACAAAAGTGCGCCAAAGCGATGTGGGAGGTTTATTGTTTACGTAATTTTTTGTTTTTTTTTATCTCGATGTGATTTATGTGGTAATAAAAATATAAATGACGTAAGAAATAAAAATTAGTTTTTTATGGTCTGCAAGGGTGACATTGGAATTTTGAAGCAAGATAATTAATATAGATATGTGTTTTCGTATAGTAACCAACAACGCTTTGACGGTGAACGGGTTGATTCTCCTATGTCATAATGACATTCAAATCTGCCCCAAACTTATCAAATATTATAGGTTTGTTTCTTTACTTCCCAAAATTGCCACTTTCTACCCATTTTTGCCTAAAGATCTGTCAAATGTCATATAAAAAATAAAATTCGACTAGAAGTGGTCTTGGCAGTTTTGGGAAGTAAAGAAACAGACCTATTGTGAATACAGAAATCTTTCAAAGTGTTGACATTTGTGTTGAAACTCATGTTGACCACGGTTTTCATGGTGTTTTTGATTGTTCGCCCAGAAGCTTTCTGAACCCCACAATATGACAGTTCTTCATCTTGATAGAGGAAAAAATGCTTGGATTTGAATTCAGAATCGAAGACAGAAGTACTTATACACGTCAGAATCGTTAAAACCGTGTCAACGCAGTTAGATATAAGTTGAAAGGCATGGCTCATCAGCACTCAGCATGTTGACTGTGTTTCAAAGGTGACACAGCAGAATTTCTTGTTGGTTGATAAGAAATATTAGGTGGAGCCTGTCATATTCTTCACAATGGATTTATTTTAAAGTTTAATTTTTAAATTTTTTGCTGTTAGTGTTTTGTCTTATTCTCGTGTTTTGGTTATGATTTTTTAAAAATGTTGATAGGTATTGATTTATCATATAGATCTATGGTAACTCTAGTCCATTCTTGATTTTGACGTTTAAAAAGTATTTAGCAGAAATGCTCGAGCCCAAATTGTTCCAGACATTTTTGACAGTTTATTTCTTTATGATTTACCTACTCAAAATTTGGCAGAAAGCCAATTTCTGCCAGAAAAAAATTGGAATAAATTAATAATAACAAAGCTAATTATACATAACCTAAATTTTATTGGTCTGTTTAATGGTTGACTTTTCTTAGGAGATAATGGGTTTGTTCGATATTGGCATTGGGGTGCCCTGAATTCGTTCTGATGTATTTTATGCAGCAATTTTTTTTATAATTTTATAATTTATTGACGGTAGTCACTAATGCCTCCGCTGACTTTATTGACGTCTCTGAAAAGTCGACAGAAAAGGGAAATTACCGAATTGAAAGTCTTTAGGTATTTGAAGTTTGAAAATGAATGTCAAATCGTTGATCAGGGCGATTTTATTTATTCTTTTTTCTTCGTGTCCTGTTCTCCTAAAAACTAAAAGTTGTTGAAAATAAAGTTTTATCGTTTAAAATGTCTCTTAGCAAAAATTCTAAGAAGTGACTGTTTGGCCGTGGATAAAAGGTAGGTAGGTACCTATATTGTCTATTTGGTAACGTGAAATTTCATGTGAATTTGCAAAACAAAATTCTCACAATTAGCTGCCAAAAACCGTAGGAAAATTGCTGAAAATTAAAGTTACCATGTACCTACCTACCTACCTAGCTAACAAACTTTACCCACTAAGCATGAGAAAATGAAAATGAGATATGTATGTATGTACCTACACGTCTTTTATATTAGATATGCTTATAGCAGGGCAGTTAATACAGCTTTATATCTTCCTCATAACATAACCTAGATTCTCTAACCACCCACAATAATTTTAAATTGTGAAGGTACTTTAACACACTCCTCTGTTCTCATAATAATAAATTTATTCTGTTGAATCCGCGCGGGCAACTTTACAACCCATTCATACATACCGCCGACAAAATAAAAAAGACTTTGTGCTCTGTGAATGTGTATATTCATTCACAATACACCAAATTACGCATTTCCGCAATAATTTTTTTTTTTTTTGTATTCTAGATTCTTTTTGAAATTCTTTTAGTAGAATTTTTCGCGTCATCATCTTCGTCGTCGCTGTTGTATGTAGTCGCGTCATCGCACCAAAAAGATATTCCTCACACTGGAAAGGAAATACGAATCTTTTCATTTTTTTTTGTTGTTTTGAAAATGTTTTTGTTTTTTTTTTTTACATTTTTATTTTATTTTTCCCAGTGAACCAAACCAAAAAAAAAAAACTCATTGAATGCGGGACATTAAATGGATCTACTACACAAGAGAGCAAAAGATCCCCTCTTGAGAAATGTACAAAAAAATGCCGTTGTTTTGTCATGGTGTAACAGGAAAACAGCGCTAAAGAGTCTCACTTTTATGCCGATCTAATCGGCATTTACAGTCGTTATAATTTTGCCAGTTTTTTTTTTTATTTTTTTTTTATTTTTTAATTCCTGGTTATTGTTGTTATACCTATAAACGCCCCGAAAAATAAATTGTAAAAACTATTAAAGGCGCTAATTTCACATCCTAAAACTAGAGAAGTAAGTGATATGTGTTTGTCATATCCTGTCTGTCTGCTGTGTTGTTCACTTTTCTTTTTTTTTTAAATATGGTTTTTTTTTTTCTCTGATCTTTTCTAATTAAATTATCATTTCCTGCCACGGTATATAAGATAAATAGGTAGAGGTATAGAGATAGTATAGGTACACCGAATAATACCGTCATCATTGTTAAAAGAGGGGGCTCTTAAGATTTCTTTTTATATTATTATTATTATTTTTAGGCATAAACGAGTGTGTTAATCAATTTAACACCAACTTACGAGTTATGCGCCAAACACATTTTGAATGTTTATTAAAGACATTAACGATTTTATGCTAAAAAAAATGAGTAAGAGCTTAAGAGTAGTTATGCATGGGTATATAAGAAAGAAATTAGTGTTGAGATCATTGTGGCAACACAGGAAATGTGAAATCCTGTCGGTAGCACTTATAATAAACATACATTAATTTATATATGTATATGAGGTCATATTAGTCAGTAATTTAAGACGCGGGAAACACTTTGCACATCGTTAGTCAGTTCTTGGGTGGTTGTTTATAGTTAAGTACAAGATTTAATTTTATTATTGTCAGATTAAAATTGTTCGTCACTGGAAGAATGTGAACTTCAAAGTGTAAACAGCCACTTAAGTTATGATATATAGGTATAAAACATCGAAACTAAATTTGTCTGATTCATTTAAAAAAAAAAACGACTGTAAAATATATCCGCCATTTAAACTTAATTATCTATACCTACAATGCTAAACTGGGTGCACGGAACTGCACACGATATACCTATGTATGTATGTACGTATCTACTTATGGTTTTCAAGTTTGAGGTTTTGTCGTTATAGTCTAAGGTTATTAACAAACTACTCAAATATGCATTATATTCAACTTTATGTTTTATTTAACCATATTAAGATAAAATAAAAAAAAAATAAAAAAAAAATGGCTTTATTAGTATTCAGTGTTTGATTTATTTATCAATATTGATAGACGACATTTATACCTATTTATATTAAACTCAAGTTAATTGAATTGCATGACCAAGCATTCAATCTTCGGAAATCCCCAATTGTCACCCAGTCACAATTATTAATATTAGAAGGTTTTTTAATAACACAATTATATCTGTCAACCTGATAAATATAATAAATAAAAAAACAGTAAGTTTAAAATTAACTTATTCAGAACTTATTTTATGTTATAACTTATAACACAACACAACTGTCATACACATTATCACAGTTGTGTTGTGATCTGTTTCGAAAATCTAATCTTGGGCGAATTTTTTTTTTCGTATAAATAAATCATATAAATAAGACATTTTTCTCTCCCTAAACATGCCCTTAACGCAGTTCATAATTTAGCACCACTTTTTGTTCACTGTACTCTGCTTATTGATTTTGACATTTCAAATCAACTGCAACATTCTTCACTTTTGTCGAATTCCTTTCAACTAAAGAATAGTTTTTTTTTTTTTCTTAAAAAAGAATCGAATTTTTTCGGTGGTTGAAAGGAATAGGTACGATCGCTATTGTGATTGTGTGTGTGGGACTTGACAGCAGCAATTTTGAAGTACCTAAAGCGTCAACAAAATATTCAATTTGGAAATTATGAGGAAGTCAATTATTTATTTGTTATTATTAACTGAAAAACAACGCACAAATATTTAATATAAAATTCACCGAAAATTCGTTGCAACTAGAAAGACAATTTGTTTTCTTAAAACACAGCAATATTCATTTTAGAAATATCATATCTAGCTAGTGTGTGTGCAAATCGCCTTAAAATCTTTCTTGAATCTTGCTTATGTCGATTTCCTTTCAACAAAAGAATCGAATTTTTTTCTAAAAGAATCGATTTTTTTTCTGACCAATTCGAATTTTGTCTGTCAAAACAAATCTTGCTGATTTTGCAAGATTCAAGAAAGATTTACACCGATTTGCACACACACTTGCAAGGTTTGAAATTTCTAAAATGTCAATATGAAAACAAATTATGTTTTTGGTTGCAACGAATTTTCGATGAATTTTATAGTAAATATTTGTGCGTTGTTTTTCAAATAATAATAATAATAATTTCCAAATTGAATATTTTCTGGAAATTTTACTTCAAAATTGCTGCTGTCTAGTGCCACACACACAATCACAAAAAGAAATCGATTCTTTTCGTCTTTTCGTATTCCTTTCAACGACAGAAAAAATTCGATTCTTTTTAGAAAAAAATTCGATTCTTTTGTTGAAAGGAATTCGACATTAATTACCAAGATTTTTTTTTGACACAAAAAATGCGTATCTTTGGTTGAAAGGAATTCGACATTAAATTTCATTTAGTTTCTATGTTGTTCCCAGACTTTACATTTTTATTTTTAAAAATAAATTGTGATTGAAGTTATGAGAACATTTTTTTTTATTGTTATTGGTCTACTTTTTCGGCTCCGATTTTGGGCTACAAACATTTTTAAATTGGGCTATCGAACTAGTTCGAGACATGGCAACCCTAATAATTGTGTTATGGATAATGAGAATTGGGTTATGGATTGACACAATTTGTCGCTACAATGCAGATTGCCGAACTAGTCTAAGTCCAAAATGAGTTTTTTAACGTCATCATCAGAGATTATGAAATGAATTATAAAGATTGGAATCTTTCGTACGTTCCATCCCCCAAAACCTATTTGTTTACATTGTTGTTTTTGTAATTTTATCTCGTGTCGATGAATAGATGTGAATTGCAACAACAATTTATGCAGTGGTGAATTCATATTTTTGCACTAGTGTGCGTTAAAACATGAACACTATTGCAAAAATATGAATTCACCACCATCCGCCATTTTGTTTAGCTTGTAGGACAGCCGAGGATTTCAATCTTTATAATTCATAATCTCTGGTCATCATAAGGAAATTTGTTGGGTTCCGGGCATTTCCTACATATTCCGCATATTCTTACGTGCAGTAGTTCTTTCAGGATTTAAATAATGGAATATAATCATAGTATTTTACGTACTTAGGGTCTTCTTGAAAAATGTTGTAAATGTGACTTAGATTAGTTCTGCATTGTAGCGACGAATTGTCATATGTGTAAATATACATACATACATATACCTATCTCCAGATGTAAAAAATAAATTTTCAGTTATAAAATTTAATTGTTAATGAAAATCATATTTCAAGTTTCTTTTAATCGACAATTTATTTAAAATGACTAACGTAAATTACAAAAGAATTATTTTATGGAAACAAAAAATTAAAAAAAAACAAAAAATATAAAAAATATGTATGCTCATGTCACCGGATATTGTTTTTGATTCAAATAATATCGAACCACTTTTTTATATGAATCATTTTCCTGAAGTTACCAGTTAATGGTAATGGGATATCATATAGCATTCATGCACAGAGTGCGTCACACTTAGACTTTATATCCATATATATGTTCATATTCCCATAATATCAGTTTCAATCGGCATTATCACGTCTTCAATAAATAAATTAAAGTTGATATAGTTTTGAGAAATATGTACAAGTGTTTGATATTTTGTAAAGCTTGATAAACTTTATTCGATAGTATATGTAAGTAGGTATAGGTAAGACCACAAAACATTTTTTTAACTAAGTAGGTACGCATTTATGTAGATACATAAAGCTATCTATATTTTGTGATAACAGAGTGAATGGCTTATTTTGTAATATTGAAAAATTAGGCCATGTTTACTTTAAAGGGCTTTGGAATATAATATATAGTTTACAAAGGGGGCCTTATATACAGATATGATAAAACACCCTTAAGTCATTTACCTTAAAGTTCTTATCTTTGTGTGGTTTGTGAAGTTGTACACTTGCTAGGGAACAATATTAAATATTATATGTAGGTACTTTATGTGGCTTTTCCACTGATAAGATATAAAATATATTATAAATGCATGTGGTATTTTATTGGATTTTAATTCTTCTTTTTTTGATTTATTTTTTCATTGCGAATGGATTACGATTTCATTTTTTACTGTATACTTGTACGTAAGTATGTAGGTGTATTCGGGTATGTGGAGCTGATATAGCTTTAAACCGATAGCTGTTAATTTGTCGATCCAGACTTGCAAAATTGACTTCTGATAAAAATAAATTATCAAAAGATCGAATTTGATTGTATTTAAATCAATGATGGAAAGCCCTATTTATAAAACAAAAAAGATTCATGTATTTTGCTCTCTGTCTGATGTTTGGAAAATATTGAATGCTTAATTTACCACGTTTCAAAGATAGAATCGAAATATTCTCTATTGAAGTGTAACTGAAAGGAATGTCCATTGTGCATGCGATATGCAGTTTTTGTATATCTTATTGTTTTTTTGTTACACTTAACAGTTGTCATTTATATTCTTTAATATTTATTGATTCATGGTGTATCTACATTGGGATAATTTGTATCGATTCAACTAGCAAAGTTGAATCAGATCGAGCAATCTCATTTCAATCTAATCCATCAGGTCTACACGGAATTGAATTTGGATACCATTTTCCAAGTACATAAATGGAGTAATAAAATATTATAATAATGGATTTAATTGATGGTTTTTATAAATTCTAATTAGATATCAGAAGCAAATATATCCGAGCCCAAAACTCCATGAAAAAAAAAACGAAGCCAGAAGTCAATTCTGTTGGATAAGATTATATGGGATATTTTTTATCACGTAAGAAACGAGGGTTGCAGGGTTACTTGCGCAGTTTCTTGAGTTTTAAACATGGCGCCCAATACGATTTAATTTAAAATTTAAAAATTCTCAAATTTTTTTTTTGGAGGGAAAGATGAACGCCATATCGTCGACTAAATGCGAAAACTGTTAAATCCACTTTGACAAAGTTTACAAGAGAGCAAAAAACAAAACAACATTACATTGGACAAATGTGACTAAACCAATTTGTAAAGAATGTGTGTCTAAAGAAAATTGAATCAAAGTGCCAAGTGCTATGTACGCCATATATTGGGTTCTATCAACTTTCCTCAAATATTTGTTCAAATTTCAGGAATTTGAATTTTGGGGAAAGATTTGTCAATTCAAAAAAGTTCAATGATTTCTCCAAGTTTATAATTGGAATCATGGGACTTAAGACCAATCACATAGAAACACATAGATATTAAACAGCAGAAATGGAAGTGTTGATTTTTGTCGAAAATACCAGAGCAGTGTTTCAATCCAAGTCAGCATAAAAATAGGATGTGAGGTATAGGTATGATGTATATTAAATAAATATTGATTGAAGCTTGATTTAAAGTTTTTTTTTGTCCATTAGTGGATGAAAAACAATTTAAAATGTTCATGTCCCATTATATGGGGCTCTCCCATGCTTCGCAAGGTTTGATTTACTGCAACGAATGGCGCCCAACGTGAGGTCTTTATTTTAATTGACCTGATATTTCCTACGAATGACAATTTCCAAGCAGTTCAGAATAAAGCTTACTTGATGCAATTTTAGCGTCTATTTTGTCTAAATTGAATGGATTAGAATTCAAAAATCGAAACAAAAAGTTCTAAAACTACATGAACCTTCTTTAAAAAATTTCAAACTCAATAAATCAAAAGATCAGAAATAGCTATAAATCTGTAAATTTATATTTTCTTCTTAAATACCATAATTATTTAAATTTAGTTATTAATATATTCAATAACTTCAGTTTTTAATTATTCAAACCATTGCAACTATGAAATATACATAAACTTAGGTAGATAGGTAGATACGTATAGTGAATAAGTATAGGCAAATTTTTAAGTTTGACCTTTCCAAGGTAGGAAGATGCTTGATTCATTACTCAAGAATATCTATATATTATGTACATACATATATATAATAAATAGGTAAGTACCGTAACAGCAAATACCTGTTTTAAATTGATAGATATAGGTATTAAGCTTATAGGTGGTAAAGGCATCATTTCTATACTTCTTCAATGCTTTTGTTGTTAAATCTTTAAAATTGATGTTGCACCAAGGTTAATTTTCAAGTCTTTGCCCTTTGTCAACAAAACTGGTCTCACATCAATCCATAAATAATACTCGAGAATCAACAAAACCTGTTTTAATCATCAAGATGCAAATATTTCCATATAAGCATATATGTACATCAATTCTTTAATGATTGGAATAATCTATAGGTACCTATCTAGTTGTTGACTTATAATTTATAAATTGTAAGATGAATTTAAAATTTCTATAAAGAAATGTAAAAGTTAAAATTACAACAATCATTATTTTTACCTCATGTCAAATAGCAGTGTTCCATAAAACCCTCCTACCATGACAATGGATAACTCAGCAAGAAATGAACATTAAACAAAGTATACCTACCTATATATCTACCTACTTAAAGAAAGTTACGCTAAGTACGTTTCGTTAAGTAAAAAAAATAATTTTCACCGACCCCAATTTCACCTCCCACTGCCCAGACCCCCGCTCAATGCTTTTGCCTTCAAAATCCTATTGTTCACGTAGGGTATCGCACTATCTGTAAATAATAATTGTTTGTTCGCGATAACTGCGTGTGCATGACTTTCTGACATGCGTATTACAGTTGAAGTCTTATAGGAATTAAACTTTGCTAAATAACCTGTGTGTATTCTTTATCTTATGTTTTATTAAAAACAACAAGAAAAAAAAACAACAAACTTTAATGTAACTTCCTATACTTGCTTCATTTGAATAATTGAGGTAATTAAAAATGGGCACACACAAAAATTGTAAGTACCTACCTACCAACAGAAAAAAAACAACATCGATAAAGAAAAAAAACTTATCCAGCTTTAAAAAAAATGAAGGTAGATTATAATAATAATTGTAAAATTTGGTAACAAAATGAACAATAATTAACTTACCGGTTGGGCAATTGTATTTTTTCGACAAAAAATTAAAAAAAAAGAAACCGCTGCACTCTTCTGCCGTTGATATTTTATTATAATTTTTATGTAGAAAACGAGAACGAAAAACGAAAGAAATCAGACAAAAATACAAAAAAAAAACAAAAAAGAAATTATTTTTGTATTTCTGAAGGACTTCCGGCGAGCGTCGCAACGTTTTGTGGCTGGCGCGCTATATAGTTAGTTGTTGTCGTTGTTGTTGGCGTTCGTCGATGATGTTGTTGTTGATATCGTTGTTGGTGATGATGGCGGGCGGTGGCGTTGCTATTTTGAATTTGCAGCCAGCAGCAGACTTCCGGCGTTAACTGTAGGTGTAGAGATAGAGAGGTTATCTGTGCTCTGATTTCACAATGTATCTCCGTTTAAATAGATGGATGTATCTCTCTCTATATTAGGTATATATCTGTGTGAAATATTATTGTTGATGCAGATGTTTTCTTGTGTATCCCTTTAATATTATTATGAATTGAAATAATCCGTTGGGTTTTTTATTCCTCTATTTGCACTTTATCTTTTATTTTTTTTTATTTAAAAAAAAAAATAACATTCACAATAATTGGGCATTAACTTCTTTTTTTTTCGTACAAAATTTTCTCAAAAAAATAATTATATCATAATAAAAGAAATTTTCTTTTGTTCACACAACACTAAAATGACAATGTATTTTTGCACATTTAATATAAACAGATAGATAGATAGACAGATAGTCTTACGGATGCGGCAAACACTTAAAAGGTATAGCTCTTATTTGTAGCCAGCTATTTAATTACAGCGGGAATTTTCGACCGATATAAAACGTATGGTATAAAGAACGTCACCGGACAAAATATTGTTAAAATGAAAATAGAAATTTTTTTTAAACAGAAACAAATTCCGTGGTACGTGTTAACAACTTGCCGTTTCTGTACAGAATGCGAGCAACGTTCCACGTGAATTTGTTAGGAAGGAGGAACTGATTGTTGGCAGATGGTTGCAGTTGTTTTTGTTTTGAATTTGAAAAAGTAAATCGAATCGAACATGAACATGTTTGAGTTAGAGTAAGTTTGAAGAAGGTTCGATGGTACAGTGGACCAGATTGTGGATACTCGTATACAAAATTATTTATTATTTTCAAATCATTTAAATTTATTTAACTTTTATGACTGCAAAGCAAAAATGTTGAATTTATTTGAAGTTTGGTAGTATACCTACCTACATATGTAGAGGATAGAGAAAATAAGGAATTTATTTTCCAATTTTACATTTGTTAAAAAATCAACCTTAAAGAATAGGTATATGCTCTTATGGAAGTAATTATGATTTTGTTATAAAATATTGTTTTAGAATTAAATACATTTACATAATTGATACAACATTTTGTATCTTGTATCATTAAAAATTTATTTTCAAAATCTCATTATGTTTAACCTTTTCTGTAATTGGTTAGGACTTAGGAGGACTGCCAAACTGTATGAGATCGGAATCGGGGTAGGATAGATACAGTGGAGGCTGGAGCGTGAAGATTTGTTTTGAAGGTGATGGACAGGGATGAGAATGTTGAACCCAAAAAAAAAATATGAAGGTACCTATACCAGTGAGGTTTGCATTAATTTGGAGTCTATGGACATTTTAAAGGTGTAGTTCACAGCTATCCCAGATCATGGGATTTATCGCTTTTTATGGAATTTCTGGTTTAAAATAAGCTAAAAGGGAAAAAGGTATTTCTCAAACCTGATTGCTGATTTTATTAAGAAGAAAATTGTTTTTAATTATGAACAAATAAAAATTATATGCCTAGAAAAAAATCGTTCTAAATATGTGGATGCGTTAATTTTCATTTTTACATTAAACTACTTAAGCCCTGTGTAAATTGGATTTAAATCGCGTTAAATATTTAATCAGAAGATTAATTCTTAACATTAATGGGGTGATTTTATACATGGAAATCTCAAAATTTAATCTCGGGCAAAATTTACACAAAATTGACACAATTAAGTCATAAACTCTCGAGTCTCATTCTGCTTTTCGTTCTGCAGTTTCTCGATAATAAATGTCATTTAAGTTTCATTGGTTTTTTTTTTCGTATTTATTTAAGTGCTTTTATTTTCGTCCTTTTTTTGTTTAAAATAGTTAAACTAATGCATTCTATGTAAATATTCAACTTTTAAATTTTTACCATATTTGATAATAAATTTTATTATGTAATCAAAACGTATAGGATGTTCATTATCTAATATACATAATGTACAAAACTGGATTACAATGAATTATTATATATTTATATAAATTTATTTTGTCGTGGGTAAAATGTGGGATATTTATAACAAAGGCGTGGGAAAAAAGGATTTTTTTGGTATCATCATGGGAAAATCTGCTCCCAAAGTCTGGCATCACTGGAAGGTCAGCCGTACAATAAAACTTCTCTTCAATTTTCTTATGGGTTGGATGCTATCTCGAGTGTTGTGAATTTTACAAGTGAAGTCAATATAAACTCGGTAAATGTTGATGGTTTTAATTAAACAAAAAAAGTGTTTTATTAAAATTGGCAAAGAGAATTTTCTTCAAATTTTGTTTTTAATTTGTATTTTCAGAAATAAAATAATTCTTTTGTTTAAAAACACAGTCACCAGTTGCAAAAAAAAACAAAATGCACGACAGGGTCGCACGAATTTGCACCATCGCACTCTCTGGTTTTAAAATCTTAATATTTTAATTTATTTTATGAACAAGTACATAAATATGATAAATATAGCAAAAGTATAGTTACATAGGGGGAGAGAAGCTACATTGATACAGTGGGTGCATTGTTGCAGTGCTTTATAAAAATTAAATAAAATTAAATAAAAAACTTAATCGTTTAAAGACTAAATTAAGAGTATTTTTTAAATGGTAAATTAAAAAAATTTTTGATCATTGATAAAATTTTAATTTTTTTTAAAGAATGTAGAATCGGCCTATAAAATAATTTAAGAAAACATCAATTCAAAACAAGAAGATAAATGGTAAGTATTGAAAATGGATCTATTACGTTGCCCTTAACTCAAGTGAAAATATAATCATTATAGAATGAAAATCGAATCTACTTGCCCTACCCTATTTTCGAAATATCAAATTTTCATACCAAAATTTTTGAGAAAATGAAAAATCCAAAAAATGGTTCTATGGGAGGGGCCGAAAAGCAGAGCAAAATTTTTGGTTTATGATTTAGTTGTGTCATTTTGAATGGGATTTTGCGTTTCGCATCAGAAGCGTATACTAGGATAATCTTTGAATCTTATTATTGTTAAAATACACGGTTAAAAATTTTGGTGTACATTTGAATATTTTTTGGGTTACATATATGACAACACCAAAAATGTATTAAAGTTTAATACATTGCAAATATTACATTTTTACTTTTAATACAAAAATTATTACATTTTATTATAGAACTTTATTAGAAAAAGAGAGGAAATAAATTGGGGAAATTTCTCACAAGGAAATTTCTCCCAAAGAAATTTCTCACAAGAAAATTTTCTATCAAAAGGAAATTTCTCTTGAGAATTAATGCAACAAAAGAAATATTATGAATACATTCTCGTAATTCGTAATAGCTATAATAATGAATGTGTATTTTTGCAAGAGTACCTATTTATCTTTGTATGTCAATTTATTATTCTTGTTATTTTTATTATAATAATAACATTCTTTTCTCCACCGTTTTTCACAAATGAGGACAGAAATGTTATTGCGATTGAAATTTTGTCTACTAATTAACATATTGTGCCTCGAAAAACTGCAAAGCGCCTTCAAAATAATGCATATTTAAATTTCTGTATTTTTATTTTTCTTGCTTTTTAATACAATATTAATAAATTTTAATCTTGGTTGTATTAAAAAGTGACGCAGTCTGTTCAATATGTTCATATTCAATATGGCTGACAAAAAAGAGCATCGAAGCAAAATAAGGGCGAGGAGGTATTAGAATGTAATCAAAAATGATTAGAAAAATTCTCATATTTGAAATGGCAACTGAGAGAGAAATTTTCCTTCTCTACAAAAGATATGTTTTATTCTTTTGGGTTAAGATCGATTCTTTTTTGTATTACAAATGATATTTTTATACGAAAATATTAGAATGTAATAAGAATTGATTAGAATTTTTTTTTAATATTTCCCTAGTATTAAAATGTAATATTTGCTGTATTGCATATGGTTGTAATACAAGAGCTGTATTAAAAAATACCCCAGAATTAACCGTGTACTTTTAAAAATTATATAAAGGAAAGAAAGTTTTTATTTTTGTGGAAGAAAGTGATCTTTGAATTATTTTAACTAACTAATTTTGTGTTCGAATTTCAATATTAAAATGTTTTTACTAGTTTAAATTTTCTATCCCTAACCTTCCAACAAAATACATTTATAAAAAAGATCACACAATATTTTCCACCAGAGTAAAGTGTGTTTGTTATAAAGGCGTTGTATTTAATGTATGATTTTTTTTGACAGGAACAGTATTTGTGTGTCTCCTGGAAAGTTAATTTAACCGTCGATAAGAAATTATTTTTTTTCTAAAAATCTAGAAAACAATTCACAAACAATCAAATTACTATATATACCTATATAAATTTTATAAATATTGTACCTATCATATACGACTTAACAATGTCTAACTATTACACTAAGCTCTATAAATCAATTAATTTTATTTAAGTATGTGCTATAGAGATCTCTTGATACAAGATTTACCTAAAGCTAATAGCTATTTTCTATACCTACCTACATATGTATGTACAATGTACATAGATAATAAAAAAAAGTGTGTTGTTTGAGAGTTATATTTTTTGTTTTATCACACTTTGAACTTTTATGGAATCAATGAATAAAACATTAATCATTTGATTTATATCGCAAAATGGAATGCAATGTCAAGAACAAGTTTTAAGTTATATGACTTTGTGGGCGTTGTATTGAAATAATATGAAGAACTTGTTTTTTTGCAATCCATTCAAAGAATATTAATAAAAATTGAAATTATAATATACATAGTTAACTAGAAATTGTTAGGTAATTATTACTGTCCATTGTATGTTTTTCTATATATGTATGATTATATCTATTTCATATTTGTTATTTGTTATTATTATCAATATATCTAATAGGTATATCAGATATCTATTAAAGCGTAGTATTTGGAACACACCCCACTCACTAAACAATAACAAAACATGACTAGCTACTACCTTAGGGCAAGGCATATAATAATAATATCTATAGGATCAAGTTTTAATAATAATCGCACATTATCATAAATGATACAATGAGTTATTCGTTAAAACAAAATCGTGTCTAGCATCGCAACAAAGGGTGATGCAGTCAATGTCGGTTATTATACAAAGCAGAAAGATATATGTACAAGCAATCTATCTTGTCTTGTAATAAATCGATGAGTAATATGTTCAACTTAATACCTATATTTAATCCACAAAAGCATTCCAGCGGCAGAAGAGATTTGTAATTTAATTTTTATAAAAGCAAAAGGCGCTTAGTCTTTCAAATCCGATAATTCTTGATTTTGATCTAATTTAAGAACAAACTTTATACACAATTAATGGATTAAAGATCAATTGAAGGCTTCTTGATCGGTTAAAGTTCTTAATACTTTAAGTAAAATTCTCATGAAAAAAATAAGATCTTTTTATTCTCTGGTTTCCTGCTTCGTCGATTTGAAAGATGCATTATTTAGGTATTTAACTAATCTGCTTTGCTATAGAGGTCATGATCTTCTCGTTGCGCTCGGTTTCAATGCCTTTAAATATGACTGTAATTATTGTAGGAATTACAAAAAAGTTTGCTCAATGCGATTATACCATTTTTGTCATTGTTGTGTAGGTTCAAAAAAAAAAAAGGTTTGTTAACATCCGATCGAAATTTGGTTTCCGGGAAATGTAAAATAATAGAAAACAGTAAAACAGTGTGTAAACAGTATCTAGTACCTATATCTACGCAATTTCCGCTTGACATGCAAACATGTGCTCGCATGTGTTGTTCACTTTTGTTTATAATTACTGTGAAGCATTATAGACTCAAAAATATTAAATTAGATGTGCTTTTTGACCTTGGGTTATCTGTATACAGGTACGATTTATTTAGTTGTGTTTTGAAATTGCATTTGACGATTATTTGAGTACGCATGTTCATGTTTGAACAGAAGTTATAACGAGTTATTTTGGCTTTATGTATATATGTACATACTTTCTTATTTGTCTGTTGAATTCATTACAAAATTATTTCAAACCGGTTGAGGTATACAATTAGGAAAAATTTTTTCTGTTTAGGTTTGAAATAAGTAAGGTACTTTAATTTTCATCCAGCAAAAAATTTATTTATATACCTTTTGGTCAATATTAAAAAAAAAATTATATTTTTGGATCCTTCACTTTTCGAAGGCACTAAAAACTATATCTGTGGCAATAAAACAGAGTAGCTTATGTCGACACAAACGATTTTTCGCTTCATTCGATATCATTACCCGTTGAAAAAGCTCCCTTATAATTCCTAAAACAAATAAACAGTAATTATACCATTACAGATTTTAGAAAAAAATGCGCTTTTTTCGAAAAAATTTTTTTAACCTTAAGCTACAGATATGTATATAATTACATCTCGACGGTTAAAGATTAACAGCCTTATTTATTAACTCGTTTTATCGACGGACTAAATTTACTCCGACTTTACAACGCCTTTAATCCTAAAAAACCTATTTATAAAAAAAATAAACGAGTATTAGAGGCGGAGTAAGCTAAAACTGGTACATAGTAGGAATAAAGCCGTAGTAAAGTCGTTTTAGTATCTAAATGTCAATTTGACCTGACATTTAGAAACTAAAAAGGAGTGTAGAAGAATTTTTTTAATTTGTTTGTTACTAATAGTTAGACAAAATGGATTTTGCATTTATAATAAATTTAAATTCTTTAAACGTTTTTGCTGCAGCAAGAATAAGACTATAAGCAGTACAAAACTCGTTTTAATCTCATGGCACTGAGAAAAATGGGAAAATGTGAAACAATTAATAGCCATAGTTCGGCCTTCCCTAAATGATGATGAAGTATCTATGAACATTTAAGCAAATATATTTGTTTTTATCGTAATCTGCAAATTATTTATTTGTTTAGCTTTTGAGAACCATTCCAGTTTTCAGGCCGTTTTCTTTTATTTTGTTTATCCATTTATTTCGTAAGAAAAACCATCAATAATAATTTCTTAAAATGAATAATTGTGGAAATGTGGGGTTTGTTTACGTTTGTAATAACCAGAGTTTTAGATTGGTCATTTTTTTGGTAATATATTTGACATTAGGACGGTGTAGCTAAAACTGCCAAGAAAATATTTTATAAATAAGAATTTGTTTGACGTGGCGTAAAGACGGAGTAAGTGCTCCGACTCGGTTTAACTATTCCGAGGTTTAAACGAGTATTAGTGAAATCTAATAAATAAGGCCTGTAAGTGTAGGACCTCGTAAGTCGAAAAATTCAAAAAAAATATTATTAATGCAAAAAAAATCAGAAGAATCAGAGCCACCTTTTGGCAATTTCAGCGTTACAATGTTGTTTTCAATATTTTACAGAAAAAGAACTATTGCTATAGATCTCCAAATAAATTATGGCAATTTTTGTGTGACTTAAAAAAAAAACATGCAAAAACGACCTACGAGGTTCTGCACTTTAACCGTGCGTCGCGAGGTCAATATCTTGGGGATAGTACGATAACTATGGCGCCAAGAATTGATAACGGTTTTTTGTAGAGGGGTCAAAACAAACATTGATAAAACAGTTTATTGGCGAAAATTGATTTAAAAAAATTGGTACCTACACGACTGGGTCGCACGAACTTGCTCTTATGTGCGAGTACACTGTGTTTTTAAAGTTTTAATATCCCAAAAACTATATATTTTATCTTATAAAAGAAATAAATTAGTTATGGGAGCCTATATTTTATACTATCTGCTTAAAACGTAGTTAAGTTGAAGGTAGTAATATGCGAGTAGGTATACATTTATTTATGAACAATATGTAGCACCGTGTTGCCAATATTTCATGGAACTTACAGTTAAGAATGAAAAATTGTAAAAAAAATATGTAATTAAACATAAATTGATTAAACAACCTCTGAAATTTTTTATATATAAAATTTTGAAAAAATAAAAAAAAAAAATAGTATGCAATTTTTTAGCCTTTATTAATGCGGAGTTAAAAAATTAATTAAATAAAATATCATTTACCCATTTTCGAAATATAGAATTTTCAAAAAATAATTTTGAAAATTTTATTAAAAATCAATAATTTATTTTTTTTGAAAATTTTGGTATACAATAAATAAATTCATTAAAATCAGTTCAACTGATGATGAGATAATCGAAAATCAAAAAAATGGTTTTATGAGAGATACCATTTTTAAACGATAGAAACATTTTTTTTCAATAATATGGTAGATCGTACAGAGAATAGTTCACACAAAAATTTTATTAAGATCGTAGGAGCGATTTTTAAGAAAAATGAAATTTTCAATTCCGGTTTTTAAACTACGGTACCGTTATTTTTGGTTATAAGAATAATTTTTATTTAAAATCTGCTAGATAATGTTAAAAAACTGCTGGGTGCCAAGTTTAATAAAAAATTTTCTCAAAAAAAATTTTGAAACTTTTTTCAAAAATCCGAAAAAAAATTTGTTTGAAATTTTTGGTTTAAAAATCTTTTAAAACTTTTTCAAACTTTCTATATAAAAAATTGATCAATATCAGTTGAAGTGTTTTTGAGAAAATCAAAATCAATGGGAGGTACCATTTTTAACCATTTTTCGGAAATTTTTTTATAAAATGGTAACCTTTTAGCAAAAAAAAATTACAGAATTAAAAAAAAAAAGTTTTGGGCACTTTTTTGAGAAAAATAAGATTTTCATTTGCTAAAAAAAACTGTACGGCGGCGGTAGGTACCTGCCGTTATTTTTCGTCCTAAAAAAAATGAAAAAAACGGGTGGGGGGACTGCCCAAAAAACGCTAGGTACTAACTTTGAAGAAAATCGACCGGGCTGCAGTCGAAAGGACAGACAGACAACAGACGGACAGAATTTCGAGACCCACTTTTTTCGACTTCCCTATCATCGTAATGTCAACTTTGATCAAAATCCCGAATCCCGAGTTCGATTTTTTTTTACGTATCCATAATTTGCTATATATGGTACCTATGTACCTATCTATGTATATCGCAAGTAAAAATTTACTGTCTCAATAAACTTTTTTATTTTATCTAGTACTTTTCGGTTCAATATGCACATCTTGTATTGTTAGCACCTATCGTTATTTTTAGTTATAAGAATAATATATTTTTTTAAATAAAATAAATAAATAGAAATAATAATAGATAATAAATATAAAATAATAATTTTTTTAAATCCTTCATGTTAAAAACCGCCTGGTGTTACAAAAAATGATTACTTTAGTCGTTTTTGAAATACCTTGATAACTATTAAGTTCTCAATACAAAAAATATTATCCTTTAATGCTGTAGCCAAATGGACAGGCAGACAGACACTACACTAACCCAGACAGGACCCACTTTTATTGCCTTCCCGATATCATTGTACTGCAAAGTTTGATCAAAATCTCGAGTTCAATTATAACGAGCCCATAACTTGGTATATATATGTACATATGTAGGGTACAACGTACATAGTTATATACCGCTATTAGAAATATCATCAACTTCAAAATTAATTCAAATAGGTACTTTTATTATCAAAATACCACCATCTTCATTGATTTTGCAACTTTGTAAACTTTTTTTCTAAACTAAAAATGCTAAGCTCACTTAATAGCTCAACGCTTGTATTGTTTGAAAACAAAATTCTTATTACATTTACTGATTTATTGTTAACTGTAGTGTCTAACAAAATTAGAAGCCAAATACCAAACACTGCACCCATATGTCCACAATGAGGCTATATAAATTCTTGTCTAATTACCAAAACGTGCGGAACGTGTATTTTTTTCGATTTTCCATTTTTCACAATCGAGGAAGTTTATTTAACGATAAATGAATTATCGAGGGTCTTTCTTAAAGAAAACACAATCAGTCCAGAGGCCAGGTATATGCCTTTAGTTTTTAAATCAAAGAAAACAAATAGGTATAGGTTAGGTATACTTTTTCTGAATAGTCGATTTAAAATAAACACAATTTTATCTGATAGCAATCAGCAGCGGACTAACAAAAATTCTATTGTTGCAATCACGATCGAATGCAAAAATTTGTCAATCAATTTGAAATACCTCATCAGACTCAAAAGGATCAGAAACTGAATATATCGAAATCAGAATGTCTATAATCCTAAACAAACATCCTTTGAAACAGGACGTTTTCATCCACAAAACTATATAAGGGTATAGAAAGACTATAGGTAGCTGATGCGGTACATATACATACAATGCTTATCGGACACATTTCCATATTTGTAAAAATGTTAAATCCTCACCTATTCAACAATCAAACAATAAAAACTATTTTCCATATGGATATGGCCAGGCCTTCATGGACGAATGAAAGTGAATCCTTTTAAGGAGCTTAGGCGAAGCATTCGATTACCACACACCGTTTGTTTTGAGGCAAACAGGAAATCGACTATTCGTGGGGCTTATAGGATACGAGTAACAAAGGAGCTATGAATACCTACCTACAGCTGCTATATGCAATTTAGGAACGGATTATAGAGCAATAAAAATTTGAATTTCAAATGATAAGAGTGCAATGTAAATAGAATTCATGGAATCTTCAGCTGCATGTATGGCATGTCCGTTTAAAGATTAACAATCTTGCAAGGTGTATCCTTGTTCAATTGGAAAATATTAATAGTTCTTCCTATTTCCATTAATATAAAAAAAAAAAAAAACTATAATCAGTTTCGAAGAAAAGTAATTCATCGTCAAGTGCATATCCTCGAGAACCTATACGAGTATAATTAAATATCTTATCATCGCCATGGAGGCACTAGGTATAGCGCAGGACAAATAGATAAAAGAAGAAATTATAAACTTGAAGGAAAACGCACAGCAGCTGCACACATCATATAATGACAACAACGGGCCGACCGGCGGGATGCATCCTGATCAGCGTTGCCAACTTAGAGAGATTAATGCGAAAATTCTTTAATTACGGATCTTAAATGGTGACTCTTCATCAAGACTGCTCTATTTTTCTTTCGAAAGAACGGGTACCATTGTCGAATTATCTGATAAATAATCAATTTAATCAAAATTGCTGGCGCCGTTTTCGAGAAATTTTTTTTTTAAATAATCGGAATCGCCGGTTTTGGATGAACTAGAACAAAAATTCGAATTTCAATTTATTTATTAATTTATATATTAAAAGAAATTTTTTTTTTAATTTATTTTGTGTAGGTATATAAAATTTTGTAAACATTTTTAAGAACAAAAATGAGGACAAGATAAAAAAAATAAGCAAATATGAAGAAATGATCTTTTTGATTTAATAATTTTGAAATTTGAAAGTTCAAGAACTACAATACAAACAAATAAAATCAACATTATGTAAAATTATTTTAATTTCGTTTCTGTTGCATATTTTCCAAAATATTAAAACAATTGTTTAAAAATTTATTTACACTAAACAAAATTGGGACATGTACAAGCGAATTTTCGAACGACATATCAGATGAATCAAACACTCTTTATTTGTCGCAAACATTTTGAAAAATTGAAATTTGGGTAAAAAAAAATCATTATAACTATAATATGCACAAACGATTGCATTTTTTCTAAAAAAAAATTATATGTAAAAAAAATTGTGACATGCAAAAACGATAAAAAAAAGAAAAGACAAACATGTACAAATGATTATCTATCGAACTTCATTCACAGATTTTTCGAGCAATAAAGTAGGTAGGCTCCGTTGTTTTTATGTCCCAAAATATTTGTAACAATTCATTTTAAAATAGAAATAAAAGAAAATTTATCTTAATATCTTAAATACAAAAAGTACAAACGATTGCATGGTTTTCAAAAATGATACAAAAAATTTGTTAAACAAAATTTGTGTGAAAAAAAAATTTGGGACATACTAAAAAAAACAAATTTGTACGAACGATTATCGATCGAACTGCATTTACAGAAGTGTCGAGCGCACAAGTTGGTGGACAAAACTCCGTTTCTGTGTTCCTAAATATTTTGAATAATTAATAGAATTAAAAAAAAAATTAAAAAAAAAACTAATTTCAGGGGAAATCTCTATAAAAAATTGCATGTTCTTCAAAAAGTTTATAAAATATTTGTGTACAAAAAATTTGGGACATGTAAAAACTAAAAAAAAAAAAAAAACCTGTACAAACGATTATCTCTCGCTGAACCAAACTCCGTTAATTTTTCTATAAAAGAAAACGGTGTGTTTACAAATTATTCTATAAGTAATTGTATACAAACGTGTTAAACTCATGTTAAAACGTGTCAGCTCAACTCAATTGTTGGTGGACCAACTACATGCAACCGTCTACTATACATATTTATTAATGTGGAGCTAAAAAATCAATTTCAAAAAAATTATCTACCTGTTTTTGAAATACATGTATCGAATTTTGAAATAAATAAATTTGATTTTTTTATACACTATTGTAAAAACTTATTAGAATCTCTCGTATAGAAAAATTTAATCAGAAGGTTTTTTTAATAATAAAAATTCTATATACTACTGAAATACATCAGCCAAGTAGAAGACTTAGCACTATTTTAATGGACTTTGTTGAATTATTGATTCAAAATTTAATCGTTTCTCAAATAATGAGTTTTATAAAAAAAAATTGTACCATTTTTATCGGAAGAGCAATAAATATTCAACAAATGTTTTTGTAAAAATTTACACACAATAATCGATATTTAAAAATAATAAAAAAAAAACAAAATTCAGTTACCTGCTCCAACTTTCTGCAGATATGTTCAAAAAGTCAAAAGAAAACTGTACCAAAATCCAACTTTATCCGATTTTTTTTAAAGTCATTCTAATTCTAATTTAACTGTGATATAGGGTTTGATATTTTTGAATTTCAGTTTTTTTTTAAGAATCTATAACGTGCGTATAATTAATATCCTATGGGTGGCAACGCGATTCCTGTTAAGTGATTAATATTGATTTTTCTAAAAACTATCTACACGCACTCATTATTGAATTTGTTACAGCTCTCAATATAGAATAACCAGCCTCAGTCTTGGCATTTCTTGTCCTTATTTCATGCGGTATCCTTTTTCTCTAGAAATTCAGAATCCACAAAAATGTGACACTGTCAAGAGGATAGTTTAGCAATTTTTCATTGCCTTTAGTTCTTAATTCATTGAAGCTGGATTTTCAGATGTAAGATAAAATCTAAATGTTCGCCTATAGATATAATATGTATGTATTTAGGTCTAAAGTAGTTTTGGGTCACATGCCAATCAGTCTTATATTATTTCGAACAAGAAAATTGTTTTTTTTTAACTGCATGGTAATTGAAATTGGTTTATATTTTGAAGTGTAGGTAGTGAGCATTCTTTGGTTTGAAAAGGATATACATGCGTATGTTTCTGTAACTGAACATTTTTGTTCACTAATTACGATATAATTAGCAGTTTAAAAATGAGGAAATGAGTGAGCAAATATAATAATGACAATTAAATACTTTATACATAGGTAATGCCCACAGTCAGTTATTTGGATTTAATTTTAAAAAGATTGTATCTGTTTCCGGATTGGTTCTTATATGTGATTTTTTTTTTGCAAGGATCCGACATGTCTTTATTAGATCTTAATCACTTGGGTTAATTGAAATCAATATGAAAGACCTGAGCAAACATAATAAGGTCAACTTAAATTAAACTTGCAGCCTTACAAATGAAATTTTGTTTACATTTCTGCACAAATTAAAATTTGATGAGAACGCTGATTAAGAAAATTTCAAATTGTGTCATAAGTTTTTTTTTCGTATTTTACCTAAAAAATAGTAAAATTTCGAATGCAACATTTTCCCCAATTTTACCCTATTTAGAGTAAACAATTCAATTTTTGCTGTCCTCCAATATTTTGACAGCAAAATTGAACAATTTTTTCTGAGAATTCGAGTTGTAAAGACTGCAGTTTTTTTGGTAGTGCAGTTAATTCAATAAAAAGACTAATTTCCTTAAGTCTTAACAAGTCGCTAAATCTTTACTTTCTATTTTCCGTACAAATCTTGTGGGCCAATTTTTTAAAATTTGTCTGTATACTAATATTGGTACGGTCTTTAAAATTAACAGGTTTTTCATAAACCCATTACCTCATACCCATAGCATACCTCTCATAGATCCTTTTTATATTTTCAACTATCTCATTATCTGTTTAACCGATTTAAATAATATTTTCTATCTTCTTCTAAGTTCAAAAATAAATTAAAAAAAAATTTCATAAAAAAATTTCATAAAAAAATTTCATAAAAAAATTTAGAAAATCAAATCGCGTTGGTATCAGAACATTTTCAGAAAAATAAAGTATAGACTCCCTTAACTAATTTATTTCTTTTAAAATCAGATGAATATGTTTACAGTACTCAGACTTTAAAACTAACTGCGTAATCGTTCATAAGAGCAAGTTCGTGCGAACCAGTCGAACAATTTATTTAAAGTTCTTAGGTAATAAATAATTAAAATATAAATAATATTTCAGCTGGTTAAAGTAGTATAGTTTTCATTTGTTAATCTTATCAGTATGACATTAACTGTATTACTGTATCAACTTTTCCCTTTATTAAATTACAATAATAAATGACTTAGGTAGGTATGATACCTACCTATATAATTATTATAGGTACTACTTATTTGTCGGCAATGGACATCTTATTTTGAATGACGTTAATAGGATTTATAATTGAGATTAAAGCTATCGTACTATATCATGTAACAGTTGGAAAACACACAAAATATTCGTGAACTTATCGACGAACGTATAGTTGTTAACCTTACATAGGCCTTAGTCAAGGCGATATATCAAAGAGAAAATTACTCAATTCAAAATCAGACTGAATTTTGATTTTTTTATGAAACGAAATGTCAAATTCAGTCTGATTCCCTCCACAGCTCATTTCTTGGATTATGTAATTGAAGTATAAATTTTTATTCGAACGCTGAAAACCAGATGCTGTATGTTTTTAATTTTTGAAAAAATAAATAAAAATAAATTTTGGAAGAAACCCGTTTTTGAGGTGGCATACGAAATTTTGCAGCACCTATAATGAAGAAATGAATATATGCTATCTGGGGCCTATTTTACCAAATACAATTTACAAACACAAAATTGTATTTGTAAACTACATTTAAGAATTTGTAAACAGATTTGCTATTTTACAAATTACATACATTTTTCCAACAAGTTTGTAACCAAGACAAAAAAAGTCGTACAAAATACAGTTGTAGTTTACAATCAAAAAAAAGATGCGTTTCATCAATTACACAACTCAACAAAAGAAAAAAAAATTCTTGCCCTAACATTCATTTTACGATTTTTATATTCAATATGTACCAAAATGAATAAATAATATTATACTCTGTTCAATTTATATTTCCAGTACAGGGAAGATAGGCTATTTGCCTTTCGGTCTCACCATTATGGAATATGGAATAAGCAATATTCATTTTAAAGCTCTTACAGGGTTGCAGTAGTGAGTATTTAAAATTGCCGCAAATCTCACAAAAATATCGATAGAGTTACCAACTATTTATTAATATATACGCATATTTTATAATCAAAAACAATGATATCCTAAATAAATTTAATCAATCTTTTTTCACACCTCTCTGATAGACAATAGCTAACAATTTGTATAACTGCATTTTAATTTTTAACTGTTTTTCCATACATAAAAGTAAATCCTAAAACATGAAAACAGAAAAACACCAAGCGTCAACACTTTTTTTCTCTAAAGTAGAAATATTTGCTACCAAAAGCTCTAAGAAAGCTTAAATCCTGAAAGTTACATTGCAAAAACCTAAGAATATGCCATATGAATTTCCATCAACTGGGCAATGGTAACTCTGATTCAAAGTGTTTTTTTTTAGTAAAAAAAATGTCAACAAGGGTTGGTTGCAAATTTGGGATCAGGGGCCCTACTATGTAACTCTCTTCTACCTTCGAATCCATTCGAAAGTTGTTTTCAATGCTTATTTTAAGTGGTAATATGTATGAAAGTGGGATCAAATGTTGGTGCTTTCGACTTTTTGTCACACAATCTTCAACTAGCGCTGCTCTATTTCCGTTTATTTGCGTTTGCTGAAGAATTAGCGAGCTGAGATTTTGCGAATTCGAACATTTTTATTGTAGAATCGATTTACATAGTTGGGCCCCAGTCTCCTAACTCCTTTCACCCGGTGAGCAGATAGGTCATGCTGGGATGTACGTGAGCTCAAAGAAGATTACACAAACAATTTAAATGTAACTCATTGATTCTGTTTCTTATTTCAGTGGCAATTTCTTAAGATAAGGTGCCGTGCAAGCAGCAGCAGGCACCAGTGTTTTTGAAAAAGCTCTCCCATAAGGCCTGTATTGCAAATATAAATTGAACAGAGTATAATATTCATTTAAAAGTTTGCTTTTGTGAACGTTTTCTTCACTATTGTTCACTTTTCTTTCACAATTCGTTAGAGGGGGTTATTAGGAGCATATGAGTAGTTTTTCGGGAAAATCGAACTGGAGCTTAAGCCACGATTTTGGAATTTTCTTAAAAAGACTTGAAATAGAGAACAAAATATTTAGAAACAACGGCAACACTTACAGTGTCATGTTATATCTTTTTTAAAAGTCAGAGATCCATTCTTTAATTATTCTGTTAAAACGTTATCCTGGCTACAAAAGCAAATTTTTTTATCAAATATTTTTGTTTTTCGGGTGACTATAGGTACAGCTTTATAAATTCAATACCCTTTTTTCAAAGACAAAATTTATGTTGACTTGTGTTATATGCCAGATTTGTAAACTAACATTTATTCTCGCAAAATTGTGAGAGTCTAATGTGTAAAATGAATATAGGGCAATAAATTTAAATGTGCAAAACAAAGTGTAAAGTTGTTAGAAACTTCAAAAAAGACTCATAAGTAATCTATAATCTGTTTATTATTATTTTGGGAGCGAGTAAAAAATTCTTCCTTTTTACATATAACTACATACACTGGTATTAATTTTAAAAAATATATCTACCTTTTATTTACTCAATTCTGCCTTTAAAAATTCTTGAAATTAATAAACAAAACACATTTTGCCCACACAGTTTACACGTTTTTACGTTTTAAAAGCAATTTTAATATAGAAATCACAATTCGTAGAAGAAATTATACACATCATTTATCTTCTGTAAGTTTTAACATTAGAAATGTTTAAGCGGATGCAAACCTACTAACAATGTGAAAAAATCAACAGAATTTCAAAAAAGTGTAACGCCGAGTAGAGAAAGAGGGCGAAACGTAGTTACTGAAACAATTTGTAGCAAACTTAGTTTCAAATATTAAATGAGCTGTCAGTTGTAACTTTGAAGCTTGAAATTTTATTATTTCTCTAAATTTACTTTGTATGTATATGAAAACGTAACAATTTGTAGAAAATAAGACGTGTAGTTTATTAAATTAACTACGCGTAGTTAATGATATAGAAAATGTAGTGTAGTTAATTAGGCCAACCCTGTTCGTAGGCTTTCCAGATTTGTATGTGAAGAAGAGCAAATTTAAAAAGGAATTTATTCAAAGTTTTAAAATACATAAATGCTTTTTTCATTTCTAATGTACCTCAACTATGCTGGAATGGCAAATCGGGTAAATTTTTTTCTACAATTCAACAAATTTTGTAAAATTCTTTTATTTGGTGAAACAGAAACTTACCAAAAAATCCGAGTCTTCACAAATATGTACTTGTAAACTTCAAACAAAAATTAGTCTTGGTGAAACGAAAATAAAGATATTCCCACAAATGTCCCTTTGTAAATTACAATGGCCGCGTTCAGGTTTCACTAGGATAGCTTATCTAAGGGCGTTTTTCTTTTTTAGTTCAGAGCAGAGCTCTGAACAGAGTCTGAACACTCCGAACATACTCTGAGCGATCTCTGAACAGAGCGTGCTCTGCTCTGAGAGTTCAGATTTATTTAAAGAAACACGCTTCAGCAGCTGTCACTTTTTTTTGTTCACAGTTTGTTATATTCTTTGTGTTCAGCTATTCAACTCTGTCTGCTCTATCAATTTAGTCTGAGCTCATAGAGCGCGCTCTGAACATGCTCTGAACGCATGCTCAGAGCGAAAAAAGAAACACAAAATTGGAGCTCTGAATGTTCAGAGCTAAAAAAGAAACACGATCTTTTGTTTGACAGTTCAGGCTCTGCTCTGAACTAAAAAAGAAAAACGCCCTAAGATACTCGAGTATCCAGTATGTTTCTGAACGCAAATCAGCTGTTGTTGACGTTTCTCATAAGATAGATAAGTATCCAAGAATTTTTAGGATAGCTTGAGATTAATTTTTTGGCAATAGCTGCTTTGACATCAGCTGTGATTTTACAAGGGATTACAACAACACAAAGCTATCCAGATCGCTTTGAATACAAACCTGAACGCGGCTAATTAATATACTTTTGTAATACAAACATTTTGTGAAACAGAATAAATCGATTTTTCAACAAATTTTGTCGAAATTCGCTTGTAAATTAAACAACCTCTGACATTATGTTGTGATGTATACCATATTTAATTTCTTAAACAAATCTCAATTTATGGGAAGAAAATTTTTAATATCGTTGGAGCGGTGTTTAAAAAAAATCATAAAAATATAGGTACATAAAATTTTGTTTACATTTTTAAGAAACAAAAATTGGTATGCAATTTTTTAGCATTTATTAATGTAAAGATAAAAATTAATTAAAAGAAAAAATCATTTAGGTCTACTCATTTTCGAAATGTTAAATTTTCAAAAATCAAAAATTTTGTAATTTTGTAATAAAGACTAAAGAGATAGTCGAAAACCAAAAAAAAAAATGGTGGAATAATAAAAAAATTATTCCAATTACATGGTAGATACTTTTGTTATTTATAGCTCACATAAAAATTTAATGAAAATCGTAAGAGTAATTTTTGAGAAAAATGAGATTTTCCTTAACGGGTTTTGAACACTTGTATGTTAAGTACGGCTTCCGGAAATTACGCCTGAATTTTTTTTTTGGAAAAAACGTCAAACTTATTTCAAAACAAATTTCTGGTTTTTTTCCTTGGGAAAAAAGCCAAACTTTTCTGGGAGACTTTCCAATTTTTTTTCTGGCTTTTTTCCATTCCTTAAAATGGAAAAAGGGCCTGAAAAAAAATTGCAAAAAAAAGCCAGAAACATAATTTCTGGTGTTTTTTCCTTTTCTTGTTTTGAAAAAAAGAGCCAGAAAACATTTCTGGTGTTTTTTTAATTCTCAATTAAGAACAAGAGCCAGAAAACGGTATTTTACTTAAATTGTTGTTAACAAACAACAGTGCGTCGCTTCTTCTGGTTATAATTGTTAGTTGCTTCATTGCTTCACTTTTTAGGTTTCTTGTTTAAATATACAAACAATACATTTTCTGGTCATTTTTCCAAAATAAAGTTTGGAAATAAGGCCAGATTTTTTTTTTCTGGCTTTATTTCCATTTCACTTTCTGGCTCTTTTTCCATTTGTATATCGGACACAATTTCCAAACAAAAATCTGGCTTTTTTTTCCAATTTTAAGCCAGAAAAAAATTCTGAAGTTTTTTCCAAAAAAATTCTGGCGTAAATTCAGGGAGTCTGTTAAGTACCGTTATTTTTGATTGTAGTAGTATTTAAAATTTTAAAAAACTAAAAATTTTTACGAAATGTTTCTTCTTCGCCTTTTTGAAAAAAAGTTTACTAATTTTTTTTTTAGTTTTGGGCATATGTTTTATAGAAAAATAAGATTTTCATTAATTGCTGAAAAAATTGTACTGTAGGTACCTAACAATATTTTTGGTCCCACAAAAATGCTCAAAAAAACGCAAGGTACCAATTTTAAAGAAAATGGATCCCACCGTTTAGACTGCAGCCGAACAGACAGACGGACAGAATTGCGTGAACCACTTTTTTCAACGTCGTTATCATCGTAATGTCAACTCTAATAAAAAAATAACAAAAATCCAGCCAATAAAGTGGTCCACATAGTAATTGATGATAGGCAAATGCTGAGCACTAGGTATTCTGCTATTCGATTTGAACGAATCTTTAATTCACCCATGAATCTTTCGTTCAATCAAATTTTTGAGTCTTTCGAGTTAAGTTCTTGTTTGTAATTTATATACATGCTATGATTTGCAGTAAGGCTCAAAATTTTTATTTTTTTTGCATTTCAATTTACGATATGCCTGGCCCCAGTTGGTTTTTAAGGTTTTTAATGCCAAGAATTTGAATCCCACCTCAGATATTATAGGTATGCTGTATCACGTCAGGTTTTACAAAGATAACTCTACATTTCCGTCTGAAAATTCAATATAAACAACGAAATCTTCATCTTCTATCATACATAAATTTAAAGGATAGATATCACCTGGGATTCATAGTACATAATGCTGTCTATCAAATAATCATCCAAAGGAGTGTTAATAAAAACATCGATACCTCTAACTCAACTCTATAGTTCCAGGGTTAAAAAAATAATCTAGAAAGTAAATATTATGTGCAGTACATATACCTACATGGGACCAATTCCGAAATTAGATATAGAACTACATTCTGAGTTGAATACACTTAACGATTAGAAAAAAAAAACGACTCAAATCTGACACACGTTGTCGTGTCGCGTGAAGTTTGAGTCAATGAACTCCTCCAAAAACCCAGGAAGGGAAAGTCATCGAGGATATATGGCGCGGTGCTATGGTGCTGTGCTGCGCATAATGCATGGTAATTTTAATGCATGTGTGTGTTCGAAAAATATTTCCCTTATGAAATGTCAGCCCCTAAAAGCGATTAACAGGATAAGAGTCGTCATATAGGTCACGTTGAATTCGTCAGAAATAACATCCGGCACACGCCCGTGTTTGTGAAATGTTTCAAATGACACTACGCGCCGCGACGACGACGAGTGCGACCGAAGCACGGTTCGGTTTGGAGTAAGCCAATGCAGCAGGCTGCTTATACATAATTTCGTTATGGATAGACAAACAAGGATACCAAATGTTAAATATCTTACGAGCCTTTAACGTATTCTTATATACATATATTATAATGCACCGTCATTGGTCTTAGCTGGTCACCCTCTAAAATTCTTTAAAAAAATCTATTTTTGTGTTAAAAATTAATGTTTATGAATTGGTTAAAGGATACGATGCGATACTTGCCTACAGCACATGTGAATGCATTCGCTGCCCTGCGCTGCACTGTGTCCGTGTCGAAAGTGTTCCGTGAAATTTGATACCAAAAGAAGGACAATCGGAGGTGGTGACTTTACTTTAACATATGCATGCATATATGCACTGTAGATCTTTGCAATAGTTTTCGAAATTCTTTTAAAGGTTCAATTCATTAATTCTGACAAATATTTGTTTTAGATGAATATATTCATCCGGTTTGGCAAGGTGTTAGCTGAAGCCCGTGTTATTAATCTAAGGAAATTTTACTACTACAGTTTTTCGTACCTATCGACACGATGGATGATGATATCTAGATATTTTTATTTTTACTATATAGGTAGGTACTTATCTGACGACCAACAGCTGGTACCTACCTATACGTGTAACGGTTATAAAGGTGCGATAATCTGGGCTTCAAAAATATCATTTATAATACGAATTGACTTACTATATATGGACTGCCAGGAGCCAACTTCACATTAACTTAAAGCGGGCCGCTAGCGCTAATAAAGGACAAGCGAAGAACACGGTAAAACATTTTGAGACTTTAGTTTTGTGCCGGTTTTTTTTTTCCTCATTGGGTATACGTTCAATGCATTACGTTTTAAATCTGAATATTCAGAATTCTGAATTATTAGAGCTTCTGGTTGGGCAGCTGTTATTAAAAGTTAGATGACTTAAACTTACGTTTATTAACGTTTTATCTGAATTTTCAGGCAAATAATTCTTATCTGAAAATTCAGATAAAAGTTGTTTGTGGGGAAGTGCCAAATCAGCTGAAATACTGCACATAAAAGCAGAACTTTATGAAATATACGAATGTAATTAAAGTTGTATTTTATTTCGCTTAAATGTAAATCCTATAGGTAAATGCAAGAATTTGACACAATGACTTTCGAGTTTCGACTGAAATTTCAGAATTTTTTTTGCGTTCAACGACATAAATTCAGAAATCTGAAAATTCAGATGTAAAGCGATTTTTATTAAACCGCCCATTCAGATAAAACATAACTAAATGTAACTAAAAGTCACTAAATGTCATCTAACTTTTTATGACAGCTGGCCAATCTAAAAATTCAGTGTCCTGAAAATTCAGATGTTAAACGAAATGTATTGAACGTACCCATTGACATTGGTTGAACCCACAGTACACATATTAAAGGTAATATATTGCGCAGGTTGTCAAAGTTGGAAATGTCAAAAAATTTAAAATGGCTGTCCGAGTGCCCACAGGAACTCAACGCGCATCATTAGAAACAACAACAAAATATTGAAATTAGACAAGGAAGGGGGCACTGAATCCACCATTTTACCACCATAATACCTCGATTTTGACAGATGTGCAGAATTGAACAAAAATGAAAACGCTAATGATATTACCTTTAATATGTGTACTGTGGGTTGAACCATGCATCGTGAAGCTGACTTCTGACAGTCCATAAATAACAAGCCAATATTACAACAGATGTCCGTAGTTTCTATGGTAAAAAATGCTTGCTCAGACAAAGTGGCAACAGATGGCACTGAAACTAGTTGCTTCTCTTTGCCGCGTGCCCTACATTAGCTCTCATGTCACAAAAGAGAGGTTAATGATAATACGGGTAACGAATACTAGTTTGGGAATAGTTTATACTTAGTTTAATTTTGGTTTATAAATTCCATATTATAATGGCTGCTATAATATTCATATTTGTAGGTAGAAACAAAATAAATTATGGATTTTGACACACAATTACCTACAAATCATTTTAAATTGTCTATATAAAAAGGTAATAATTTTGTTCGATGTCGCCCTGAACTCGCTCTGAAGTGTTTAGGGTAGCACTTTTTTCGACCTAGGTTTTTTTGCACTGTGTTCGATGTGTTCGGGGCAAGCTCTGAATGACTCTCACGAGACCCTGGGGTGGAATCGTGTAAGGTGATTTGCGATAAGTGAGACTCAGAATCAACCAATTTAGTCTGTGTAAGATGATATCACATATTTTGATAGCTAAAGAGCTATCAAAATCAAAAGTGGGATTGTCATTTTCCAAAAATTTTACGTATCTGTCGCTGTACCTCTAGATTTACCAGCAGCCTTCTAAAATTCTACAACTTTTTCAGAGTGTTTTTTTTACCATTCATACAAACAAAAATAAACATTCTTTTGTCCAAAAAAGTTTACTACATTTCGGAAGATGAAGAATTATATCGCAAAGACGTCATTTTCATACCATATTTTCGATCATAACAAACATTTGAAACATTCACTATGGCAACTATGTTTTTGACAAATGCTATTGGGAAGTATTCAATTGAATTGAATTGAATTGAGTTGAATCACCTTACCCAGACGGAAATCTCAATGACAATCACATGTGACCATGGTTGATGTGACAATCATTTACCACCTTAACCGATTCCACCCCTAGTTTATTCTTGGTGTACGAATTCAGAGCTGCCAAAATTCAAATCAGATGTTGGCATTCGGCAAAAACAAGTGTTTATGACAAATTTCTTGGTAAATATGAGATATTTTGTTGATTATTCAGTTGTTTATTTGTTTCATGTAATTATAATAGACGGAATATACCAAAATAAAAAAAAGATCTAATGAAAAAGGGAAATTAACAAAACAAAATTAGGATGGTGAAACTTATAGCACTGAAGCGTTCGATGTAAAGAAAAAACCCGAACAGCCGTGAGTTTTTTGACAATTGACTGCATTCCCCAGGAAGTTCTGGGGCAGGGAACATCGAACAAACCTAATACCTATATATTATTTAGGGCAGTTTTAAGATTATAGTTAAAAAATTGAACCCAAGATTTGAATCAAACATGAAATTACGATGATTTAATTTCTGCCAGTCTATCTATTTGTCTCTACTCTACTCTGCTCTACTCTAATTAGGTACTAATAATGTGACAGTCTATCGAATCGTTTTGTCACGTCTTCTTTCCTCTTATAATATGTCTGTTTGGTTACTCGAAACGTTTTACGATGTAGCACAATTTGCTGTCAAATCCCATAGAAAAATGACAAGTATAGCAACTAGTAACCAAAGTATCAAGTAGTATAGTAACCTAATTTTTGTCTGCAACTTAAAATTTGCAGCCTAAGCGTGCGCCAGTTACTGTGCTGTTATGCTAACTAGAAGATGAAATTAGCTCGGATGTTAAGTATTAATTTTTTTTTAGATGACCTCAATTAGATTTTCCATTTTCTTGAGCTGCATTATTTGCATTACTGCAAATTTCGAGCCCTACTGCAATTTTCTAGCTTATGGGGTTGCTGAGAAAATTGGACCTTCATGATAACTTTAAATTGAAGTCGCTGCGGTACAATATGAATTTTTTGATTTTTTTTTTTTTTTAATGAGATCTTCAAATTGTTGGTAAATTTGTAGCCCCATTTCAAATTGATAGCCTCTTTGAAAGTTAGCAGTACAGTATGAATTTTTTTAATTGATGACTTCAAATTTGTTTCTAATTTTTTTCTATAGAACTGCAAAAATAATTGTATAAATTTGAAGCCCTCCCTTCATAAAAGTGATGTAGGTATTCAATATACATGTATACATGTATACCCAAAATTGTGTGTAAAATTTTATTGAGATCGGTAAACGTTAACACACATACCTATACCACCTAGTATATAGTTGAAATTTAAAAGTGTTGGCAATATTAATCAATCGATTAATCCAGATGAAAACTTAAATAATAATTTAAATTTAATTAATTTACATCCGGATTTACGTTTTAATAAGGATTAATCTAATTAACAATATGGCAGTTAAAGTTGATGGAAAACCTTTAAAATTGGCACATTCCTTAAGTATTTTAATAAGTGTACAATAATGATTTCCAGTTTTTTCCCAAATAATATTTATAGCCTGTTAAAAGCAATAGCAATGATATTTTTAACTGGAAATAATTTTGTCAATTTTAAAAATTTATTTCACAGAGCTAGGTTGCTCGTTACCGCCTATACCTATGTATACCTACCAGTGCATTCATCATAATATAAAAGTCGCTTAATGCAATATGGATAATACGGACATTCCAGACTTTTGCCACTATTTCTCATAAGTCCTTGTTTAACCATCTGAACCTATAATTTTGGACCTCTCTAGCTAAAAGACCCCGCCATAGGATAACCCACCCTCATTGAATTATCATATGAGGAGATAAACAGTTTTTTAGATAGTGTCTAAACAAAAAATTTGCGCATGGGTTCCATGGCGAGATATAATTAAGGCATAAGTTTGCCACGCAGTGGCGGATCCAAGATTTGATTATGGGGGGGGTCCAACTACAAATATAAAAACTTAAAGATAAATAAAACTTGCGTGGGCTTTGTGCTTCATTTTTAATTATGTACGTGAAGTTAGCAATGTTTTCTAGAAATAAATTGTATACGTATATGTTTGAGAACCAGATAAGAAATTAAAAGACCCGTGTTTGCAAAATTTTTGATTTAAACTTTTTTCAGCTGGCTATATAGGTGAAATTTTGAACAATATATGCATAATAGGAAAAATTAAACCGAACTCTTCAAATTTTCCGATACCGGATTCTGTGACTACCTTAGTTTACCGTCCTTCCTAGAATGACTCACCAAGCGCAGATTCCTCTCGACATGCTCACTTATTTTAATTAAAACTCAACTCTCTTCTGTTAACACTCCTTTATTATTATTTACTCATTTTCTGTACACTTTTTTCTCTAACATGCATATTTGTTAATCAATTTTTGTTGGGTTTTGATTTATTCCTTTTTTTTCGTATTTTGTTCTATAAAATACCTATAATGTCTACCGTTTGAAAGTTTAATGCTTAAACGCGATGTTTTCAACATTTTCACTTTGAATAACTTTTTATGGAAGCTAGATTTGGCAAGGATTTTTTTTATCCAGAATTCCTTCTCACAAAATATAGATAGGTATGTATAATTGCGTTTTAAAATCTTCACTTGGATTTGTCTTTTTTGTAAATTTTTGTGGGCTTTTATATGGTTAAGATAATTTCAAATAAAATTTAATCCAATATGGCTTCCAATTTTGTTTCAACCCTTTTTCAATATCAGCTTTATATAATATGCATCAGTATAATCATCATTCTTGGATGTACATTATTTTATTTCTCCATTTCGATAGTCGTTGAAATTAAATTTCAACAATAATGACAATTTCAAAAATTTATCATGCATCTTGCATTTAATTATAGCCTTTCACCCTGCGGATGTTGCAGTCATTGTTTATCAAAAAAAAAATATTCCAAATATAATGTATACACCGTTTATATACATACATACTCCAAATTTTTCCAGGCGATGACTGTTAAAATGAATGATGATGATGATGTGTTAAAGTCTATAATGTTTTATAAGTAAGCAGCAACAGCGATCGGGGAACATTTAGTTTAATATACGAATTTATTTCCATCATGAAAGTGAAAAATTAATTAATGAATGATCATATATGGTAAGTGTAAGAAAAGGGGTTTATGGAGAATATTTCCAATAAACACACATACATATAAGACATATATAAACCATTATATGAGGGAAAGGTCAAATGTCATTCATCACACTGTGAGATAGATGATAGATGTAAGTATACCTACATATTGCATAATATATATACATTTATAACTTTCATTCGGTGTCGGAGACAACAATTTCAAAAACTATACGATGATACGAAATAAACATTCTATAAGATATTTCGTTTTTAATCATACCACCCTCAATTTAACGTCCCGTGCGTCGTATTAAATGTCAAAGGTCGTTGAACATTTATTTTCTCAATGATGTCAATGATAAAAGAGATGATATCATTGGGTGCGTTCAATGCATATTACGTTTTACATCTGAATTTTTAGAGCTTCTGATTGGCCAGCTGTCATAAAAAGTTCGATGACTTTTAGTTACGTTTAGTTACGTTTAATCTGAATTTTCAGACATGAATTTCTCATCTGAAAATTCAAAAAAAATTCCGTGGTGTATCCATACATTAGTGCTTCATGAAAATGCACACGAAAATGGACACAAACATAAATATCATAAGTATCCTTGTTAAATAATTTAATTTACTAAATGACGTAAATAAAAAGTTTTAAACTTTTTCGCGAAGCACAAAATTTTATGGCAGCACCTTCAATACTCAGTAGTGCAAACAGTACCAACACTGCTACAAGAGACAAAAGCTGCAGCTGTTGCGCCAAGTATAAGATTGAGAAAACAGATTCTTATATCCAGAGAAAAATTTATGAGTTCCAGCATTAAAAAGTTAATATTCTGCGGTAACGTATTTAAACTAAAGCTTATGAATTATATTGTTTTTCAAAATATTTTATCGAGAACCGCTTCTTCCTAAACTCCTTCAACGGGTCTTTGGACCATTGCTTGAATCAATAAGCTTCTTTCAGTTAGCTCCCTGAAAACTTGTCGCCAGATTGGCACGACATGTTGGCTTAGATTTTCTTCCCTTTGCGTGCGCCAACTGAGTCGCCATGTTCCTCTAAAACGCAGCCGTTTGTCGCTCGAGGTGGACTCAAGGATTTTCCGAATTTGTAATTGTATTTGGGTGCCATTAAACCCAGCGTTAGAATTGTTGTGAATATAACTGTTAAATTTTGGTCACATCCGAGAAATCTATGAAATTCTTAATCCTCCCAAATACCCAGATAATCCAAGCGACACTTAAATATAAAGGAAGTACCTATAAATCCACAAAGCTAGCTTCAGTAAACAAAAGATAGATTGCTTCGGCAATTTACCAAACCGGACGTTCGTCATTGTGTCAAACAACAAACAAAATTGTCGTCGGTATTTTACAAAGCTTTATAGACGTATGTACGCATGTATACGTACATATGTATGTAGGTTCAAAATCACACATCGTAAATTCACTTTCGATCCTTTTCAAATCCTCTTTTAATTGCCAACACGCTGTGAATGTTTAAGCTGCGTTTGCTATTTGCTTGTGTTTCTTAACAAAAATGCGCCCAGAACATGGTTCTGCAAACAAAACAAAAAAAATAAACAAAAAGGAAATGGAATCCTTTCTGTTTCTATGTAAGTACATACAAATGTAGCTCCTCAAACCAATATTGAAAACACGTACAATATTTTGAAGATTTCTTGACATTGATTTTTTTTCTCACTTGCTGTGATGTGCGGACTTCCTTTTTTCCCAATTTTTCCAATTCAACGATTCTATTCAGCATTTTTTTTTTGTTGTTGTTAAAGAATTATTGTTAATGTCATGTGGTGCACACGATGATGGTGAACATTGAATATATCTACAACTAACATGTTTCGATTCGATTGATCGAAAACTGTTTCCCGTGTTTCAGCAAAGACGAACAAAAATACCTAATAGAGGAAATGAGAAAATTGTAAAAATGCAAGGACGAACAATTTATTATTGTAACAGAGGGTAGGTTTAAATATTTGCTTTTGCAACTGATGGAGGCTGAGACTGAGGCTGCGGATTGCGGATGTGTATTGTACCTATATGTACGACGACGGACGTGGTGACTAATGAATAGAAATTGCCTACCATTGACTCCTTTGTGTAAGTTGACTGACTTCCTTTCTGGCCCTATAGACTATAGCTAGGTTAAGTGTAAATTATATCGTTGTGGAAGAAAAGGGATGTATATGAACAAACATAAGGGTGATTTACATTATTGTATTCCTATGCACCCAACCCGTTTTATAAATTTATGTTGGCAAACGGATGTGGCTTTTGTTTGATCAGCTATCGCATGTGTCGATTCTGCAGCATGTCCGATTAGTAAGTTATATTAGCTTTGAACTAATGGCGCTACATTCTTTATAATAGTCCATTCGCTATGTACAAAAAAAAGGCCTGACATGGAATAATTTTTACTGTAGACTTTTCTTTCACAATTCGTTAGAGGGGGTTATTAGGAGCATACCTAAAATGAATAGTTTTTTCGGGAAAAACGGGCTGAAGCTTAAGCCGCCATCTTAAAAAAAATTGATTTATGTTAATTATAAAAAAAAATAATACAAAAAACAATGCCAAAACTTACAAAGCCATATTATATATTTTTTAAAGGCAGAAAACCATTCTTCGATTCTGTTTTTAAAACAAATTATTTAAATAAATAGTTTTTGAAAAATTAATTTTCAAACTCAAAATTTGGAAACAAAAATTAATAAAAAAAACTTGAAATTATTTTTTTCTTAATTTAACGTTAATTAGTAGTATTTTTGTTTCTAATATTTAATAGGTACTCTTATCAGTTAAAAGTCAAACTCTAAAAACCATATGCTTAAATGTCTCCTAGTTTTTTAAGAAAATTGAAAACAATAGAATGTAGGTAGTTTAATACTTTTTTTTGTGGAAATAGGAATTCTAGAGCAATTTGAACAAAGTATTGAAAACAAATTAATGGAAACGTACCTACAGTTTTCTTTCACAATTCGTTAGATGGGGTTATTAAAAGCTTATTTGTGTTTTTTCGAGAAAAATAAAGTGGAACTGAAGTAGCCATCTTGGATTTTCTAAAAAAATTACTTAAAATAGAAATAAAAATGTTTAAAAATAACGACAACACTTACCTACAATGTATAGTGTCATATCTTTTTTTAAACCCAAAACACCAATCCGTTTCTAGTTAAAATTATTTAAGTGAATACTTTTTGGAAAATTAATTTTCGAACTCAAAATTTTGAAAAAAAAATTGGAAAAAATATGTTGAAACCAAAACTTTTTAAAATTTTTCATTATTAAGTAGTAGATACTTTTTTAGTATCAATTTTTAGTCAAACGCTAACAAGATGCAAAAATGTCTTTTAGTTTTTGAGAAATATCAGAATCCGTGGCGTGGTAATGAACAACGAGCACTGTAATGTTGATTTTTGATTGAATTTTGAAACTTTAAAGTTATTATAGGACTTCTATTGAAAAATCAAATTATTTGATATTTCTGGATATTTCTATGAGCAAGCAGTGTAGGAATTATCAAAATGCCAAGACGTTATTGAATATATATTTATTTATATTTTCTTGAGTAATTTTTTTTGGGAAACTAAGATTTTTCTATCCGTGCGATGCCAGGGTGGGCCAGCTAGTAACAAATAAATATATTAGGCATATTCATAGTCACTATTTAAGTTGTTTCTAAAAAAATTTATCCTATCTAATTTACATTGGATAAACTCCAGGCTAAGATAAACTGAGGTCTAAAAACGACTATGAATATGCGCCATTGTGTTAGTTTCAGCTCAATGAGTTGGTTAGTTTTTACCGCTTAAACAATTAACGAACAGGTTATATTAATATATTATATATTTTTATATATCGACGCGACGATCCTATATTAGGTACCTACCTACATCAGTACATATGTATATCAAGTTTAATTTAATATTAAAAATATTTAATTTTTTTTTTTCTAAAGTAATATGTAAATCAAATATTAAAAAAAAATTAAAAAAACTTTACAACGTACAAAATAAATAAATTAACTTAATTAGATATCTATATCAAGTTTTTTTTGTAACTTTATTAAGCTTGTATTTTTCATATTTTTATATTGGTTTGCTCCTCATTTTGGTACGATCAACTCTCCTTTCAGAAAGTGGTTGAAGTTTCTACTTCGTTATCTTTGGCAGAACAAAAATTGCAAATTTTGTAAAGTAAAGGAAATGATATTGATAAAAGTCATAAAGTATTTAAATAGATATTTATATTAAGAAAATTCCTCTCATCACATTAACATAATTTATAAGAAAAAGCAATCTGTGCAAAATTTCTTCTCAAAGCTCCAACTAAATTGGCAACATTGTTTCGAGTGACAGTAATTTTGACAGCTAAGGCCAAATGATGAAATAATGGCCCAATTTGTGAACAACGCTTCCAAACTCCGATGATAAAATGATCGAAAATTGGACTTCCAATTTGCGCTACATTCGATTCAGCTACAGACCCCATATGCCCAAAATAATTTTTGAACGCTAATGGCAGCATATAATTTTTTTTTCAATAAACCCAATACACTATGCCTATATTAACATGTTTTATTTCATCATTTTATAGTTTAAGATCTCATAAAAATATTGTAGGTAATTGGTACTATGTCATCCTATTATTTATGGAAATAATCTTTTACAGAACTTTGAGCTAAAATTGGAAGAAATTGGTAGTTTTGTGAAGTTAGCGAACAGTATAATGTGAATGTGCCATAATTTTGCATGCAAATTACGTCAAATTTCTAGAGAAAGATTTTAAACGAGTTGATTTGCCACAAGCTTCTAAATAGTGAATTGTTTCTCGAGCATTGTTGGTTCCATCAGGACGGAGCAACCGTTCACACAGCTCGGGCAAAGATTGTGATTTTGAAATACCAATTTATGACATAACATTTTGGGACATTATACTGGTGCCGTGTCATAAGGCCATGTGTCATAAGGCCATATTGAGAAATATGGCCTTATGACGCATTCGAAATGTGTCATAAGGGCATACTGAAACATATGGCCTATTGACACTTTACCAAGGTGTCATAGTGCCGTATTTTTTTGCGACTTAAGGCCATATCTAAATATGGCCTCATAATACTTGCGTTTAGTGAAAAAATATGATTTGTTTTTTAATCCAGAATCTTTAAATGCACCCCAAATCCTATATTGTGCCCAAGCAGGGGGGTTGCAGGGGGGCAGCATGCCCCCCCATACATACCTCACTGTTTATACGCCGTAACTGAATTACAATTAAAGTGTTGGACAAAAACATTTGGCCAGGTTTATTTATCAAACAAGGAAAGACGGTTGAAAGTGACATAAGGCCATATGGCCCTATGTCTTTTTATTAATGAGTCAAAAGGCCATAAGTTGGAATAAGGCCTTATGTCACTTTGTAAAAGCGTCATAAGGCCATATTTCTTAATATGGCCTTATGACGCATGGCCTTATGACACGGCACCCATTATACTTTTACTGAACCTGGTATAGGTACTAAAGCAGTCTGCAACAATTCTTAATTTGGACATTTGGCCTTGATTTGTCAATCGGTTTTCAAAATAACAGCCACCACATATAATAATACACTTTTTAATAATTTATTGTGAAATTTTACTAAGTTGTGAACATCATATATGTACCTATTTTTAATTATCGAAATTTACTCAATTCCAATTACTTGTACGTATACAACAACACACTATTTCTTATCTTAATGTACTTTCTTACGGTATCTAACGAAAATTAAGAGATTTTCATTTATCCCGGTGTCTTCTATAATTTAATTTCCGGTTCATGTAGGCAGTTTACGTGGTGAATTTTCATATTAAATAGAATGACTTGTGTTTTTGTTTGTTGTTGGTTTTGAACGTAGGTACCTACATTGATCATTACAAGTATCGGAAGTAGTTTCCCCCAAATCCCATGCACAGAATGCGATTATATTAATGCGGATGCGGAAGCATATTATTATTATTATTCTAACAATTACAACTTACAAGTTCACATATTGGTTCGGTACCTAATTTTCTCTTATATTGGTAAAAATAAAAACTCCCAGTAATCCACAACAACTTGAGTTGATTCGAGGCATTGAAATGAAGAAAGTACAACATTATCGGTTTATAACGATTATTTATTATGACACATGGTCATACTATTTAATCACTAGAATTTATGGAGCATATTGGGAAATTTTTCTCAATGACCGTTCGACCAAAGGAAGAGGGAAGGCATATGTTAAAATGCTGGATATAGCAAAGTATAAGGATTCCCTCTATGAAAATTTCCCCGGTCTAACAGTGGCCTTGGCGCAATGCTTCTGTGATAATTCATTGTACTATTAAACAGCCGGTGACATCTGTCAACACAAAAATAATGCACGGGTAAAACCATAACGTTTTGGCTTATGGATTCGCATCCGTTCGCTATACATGTGTTTTAACAATGAGGTGCGATAGGATATTCCTGTAAATTTTATCAACTTGTATCTATCTACCTGTTGCCTATCCAGGAAACGTACTAAGACATGCCTTCTTTCTTTTCCGTTCGTCCTTCCCATCCCACTATAAGAATTGTGTGATTATTTTTGTTTTCTAATTGTTTTGTAGTTTTTTTCTTTAGCCGAAGTCATGACAGATATCCTGGACTTGTGATTGAGGCGTAAAGAATAGGAAATTATTCTGTTTAATCGGTTTTGTGTATTGGCTGCGTTTCCGTTTTTAGTTTTGCCTTTATATGATGTGGGCTTAACAATGAAAAAGACGTGTGATATTTTTCGGTAGGCGCATAATCAAACAAAACCAAAAGGGATTTCCGTACAATTTTATGAGTAGGATCGACACATCATGTGTTTTAGACGTCAGAGCCTGGGAATAAAAAGATATACTGTTTTAGAGCAGGAAATTAAGTTTTTTGGGTGAGTTAATACTAGCAAAATTGGTACGAATTATTTTATAAAGTATTGATTACTTTGCGTTGTTTGTTATAAGACAGATTTGACAGTTGAGTGAATTTGAAAACTCCCAAAAAAGAATCTTGAACTATGACCTAATTATACGTTAAACAAAAACGATATCGTTTTGGTAATACCTATAGTGAGCAGTGACTGTCATTAATATGTGCTTCTCTTATTCGCAAGAACTCTATAGATTTGCGCCTTGGTATGGTTGAAACAACTTTGTTTGTATATTCTCGGCCTATTTTTTGCCATTCTTGCTGCAGACTTAATTTTAATGCATTTATATGGAAGATGGGGTATCTCCAGTTTTCATCTTAAAAAAAATTTAAACAGTGAAATAATAAATAATAAAACAGTGAAAAAATAATAAAGCATTTGTCGTCGTCACGCCGCGGCCGCACAGTGGTGCTGATTAGGAAAAAAATACCAAAAATTAAATTTGTATACATGTAGGTATATGGATTTGTTTCATATATTTTGTTGTTCTATGTTTTCCCAAAATGTGGGAAATTTATGTGAAGGAATATTCGAGATACAGCACTCTAAAGTTACCCTTTCTTTAAGTTTTGAAATTCGTTTATTTTCTTGCAATAACTTTTTGACACGAAAAGTAGCTGTTGTAACGTTTGTCAGAACATAATTTCTTTTACTAAATATTATGTTAATTAAGCTTCCAAAATAGCTGGGTTAGGACCGAGTATATATTCTTTCCCTGGAGCTACAGTTTTAGCTCCATTAAGCTACGTCTTGTGGTTACAATTTTTAGAAAGCTACAGTATTCAGCAAATTACTTTTGAAAGAATTGTATCCTCCTGATCCCACCTTGATCGCAGTGTACAAATTTCTTTCACTGCATCAGATTTAAAAAATACGGTTTTGACTTTGGTTATGTTACCAAAGTTATAATTTCTTTGCTAATAATGGTTGGAAAGAATGCCTACGTTCTGTAACTCTCGCATCATCAGCCTACGTTCTGTAACTCTCGCATCAATCAGTAACAATCAGTCGAGAAACGATGAAATTTGAAACAAATCATATGAGTTTTGTTCCATTTTCCACCGTATCACACAGGACTTTATTTTTGGAAGAAATATAAATCTTTCTTTAAAATATAAATATTAATCGATTGAAGGAGCTCTCAGATATTCATTTTAGCGCAAGCTCTTTATTTTCCAATTTTAAACTAACTTTTCTTAGATATATGTATGTGGTAAGCGTACCTATATTGTTTTATGGCGTTATTTTAATAAAATGTTAGTATGTATTCTTAAAAAAATAAGTACATAGGTAGGTAGGTACCTAAATATTTTAATTCAACAGTTTTTATTATGAAAAAAAGTAGAGATAGGTAATAATAAAAAAAATTACAATTTTGTATAGTTTTTACCTATACACGAATTTGTTTTTCTAATACCTCTCTAATACCGTTTTTTCTCCACAATAAAAAAAAAGCTACATTTAAGTTGTTGGTGTATTAACTTAATGGCTTTGTTATGATCGTAAAAAGATTTTGAAGTGTGCTGTTTAATATATAGTGAGATCTAAAAGTACGCCAAGTTTTTACTTTATCAAGGTTTAATATCAAATAGTTAAAGAGAAATTTATTATTTAATATTACTGATTAAAAGTTTGGTGGTTTACTGGTCAAGTTTTCGAAACGTTTTTAATTGTGAGTAATATTTTAATTAGTAATTTTAGTCAGTAAATAATAAATTGGCGGATACCACGCCCCTATAAATAAAAAACCTCAAATATTCTATTTTTTTATTTGTAAGTACACTTCAAGCTCTATACCGCTATATTAAAATTCATCATTCTACAGCAATCGGAGTGCATCTTTTAATTTATCGCAGTTTTGAGAAAGTAGGTGGATACCACGTCCCCTGAATGGAAAACTTCTATTGTTAATTTTTTTTTCCTTTGTATGCACTTCAAGCCCTACTGCTCCACCAAATTTCAGCATTCTAGAGCAAACAAAAGTGCTCATAATTCCCTACAATTCTGTAAAATGTCAATAACTTGTCTTCCATTAATTTTTTGCTAACCAAATTTTGTCGAAATGTGTGTAAGCCAAATCCAAACATGTGTGCAAATGTTCATTGCTCTCCGTTTCATAGCTTAGATTATAGATTTTTTTTACCTATATGTTTTTATTTAGGGAATAGGGATTACCTGCAGAGAGTTTGACCTGTAATACAAAATATTTCATATTTCAAGCATAACAAAATAAAGCGTTTTCCAATAAGAGGTTTCATTTTTATATTGAAAAAAATGAGTATTTTTTAAGAGAAATCAATCTATGTTTATTTCATTGTAAAGAGGAAGACGATATCAGCCAAATGGCTACCACGGCTACGGTTGCAGCACCATATTATACCATTTTCATGAAATTTTTCATGACTAATTCGCACATTTGCGGCTGTATGTCCATAATTTCACGAATTCCATATTTAAGGTCTTGAATCGATTGTGGAGCATTGGCATAGACCTTATCTTTCATGTGGCCCCAAAGAAAAAAGTCTAAACGTGTTAAATCACAAGATCTCTGTGGTCAATTGTGATCACCTCTGCGAGAAATAACACCGTCAGGAAACTTTTCTTTGAAAATTGCGATCGTTTCGTTGCTTGTGTGGCACGTTCACTATTTTTGTAGTGAATTTTAACAATTTAAATGCGTTGTTGAAGCGTGTATCGTTCCATTTTTGTTAAAGGCGTATAGTTTTTACTTGTCAAATGTCAAAAGATGACTGCCTCAGTAGTCACTATACTATTCAAAATGAAACTTCTTATTGGATAACCCTTTATAATAATTAATAACCTGCCGGTATATTTCATGCTTTAGACTTTTTATGAAAACAAATTTAAAACCAGAGGTTTTCAAATTGTTTCCATAAAAATTGACAATTTTAATTGGTCTGTTTGGTAACGTGAAATTTCTTGCGAATTTGCACAAAATTTCACAAATTGCTGCCAAAACTCATAGAAAAAAAAACTCAGTTTTTGAGAAATTTGTTGAAAAAAAGTTACCAAACAGGCATAATGTAAATATTTAATACCAAAAAAAAACTAATTTTTCTCAAAAATAATTGAATACTAAAAGTGCAACCAGTACTATACTTAAAGCTGGTGCGATACTTAAACATTTATTTTTAATTTGAACGTTTAAACCTTGTAACTGTATATCATCAGCTTTGGAGTTATATTCAGATTTTACTTTTTTTTTCAGCTCAATTATCAATGTTTATATTGTAGATCTTAAACAAAAATTGATATTATACATACACAGGCACCACATTTTTTTAATGCCAAAATACCTACCTACATGATACATATTATAACATACTTCCATAATACAAAACAAACTTCAGGAGCCAACCCATCCGCAATGCCCACTCCTATTATTGATTAAATTCCAGCCAGTATAATGAGTAGATATTCCGTAGGCTGCACGTATAGGTGTACGTATATGGACAGTAAGACTTTACGTATATCTAGTGACAAAAAATTCATTCAGCATCAGCTGCTTGAATTGAGCCCCTTATAAATTTTATATTTTATCCAGGCCCAGGAAGACTCTGACGTCATTAGTTTCTTAAAATATATTTCGGTAACGCATCACATTGATTTTTTTTTTTAATAAAAACATCAATGAACAACATAAAATAAAGTGTATATTAGTGGCCAAGTAAAAAAGAAATCATGAATGAGGCTGAGTTATAATGCACCTAATAATAGCTTCTGCTAAAAAAGATACACAGAACTTCCTCTTCCTGTTTTTTTTTTCTTTTGTTCACTACGGTAGTCTGTGTCTGCTCCAAAATGCCGGCCGAAACTTTTCCCACGTTAAATGATACCTTAGGTATACTGTATACAGCATCGTCGGCGGCGGCGGTGACTGCGTCACCTTTATACAAAGTCCATTTCACGCACAAGCTTCGAAATGATGATCACAATGCGCATGATTTTATCTGGAATATTAGAGCTCTCTTTTCATTCATGAAAAACAGGATTACAAACCCAGGAGCAGGACTATTTTTTCCAAGGTAGGTATAGGATGATGGGAGATGAGAAGCAAAATAACTGAGCGAAATCTTGCCGCGTCAGAAGTCAAGACTTCTTTCAGATCGTCGAGAGTGTCCTTTGTGCTTAAATGTCGACGAGGACGTCAGCAAAGCACGAACGGATATAGATATGTATGTATATGTCGCAATGACGTCACGTTTGGTAAGTGGCAACGAAGGTAGGTAGATATATGCCTTATTGTACATGCGTTTCCGGAAATCGTTGCTGATGGAGTGGAGGCTCCATTGAGAACAATGCTCCCCCTATATATAATGTTGCATTAATGGGGAGCTTGACGTATGGTGAATTTGAAGTATAGGCATCAAGTCCAAGTGGAAAGAAGGAAGTAACCGTGTAGTGCGTATGTTTTTTGTGAGCAAGAAGGGTGTTTTTCCAATCTTTGTTGTTTCCTATGATGATTGAAAGCGTCATAGAAAAATTTTAAAGGGTGTTTTTCCAATTGTTGTTTCCTATGATGATTGAAAGCGTCATAGAAAATTTTTTAAATTTAAGGAAACCAATCATAAATGTGAACACACACAAAAGGAAATGTTCGGCAATAAACAGAATAAAACTCTATTAAGGTTACTTTTACAAAATATGTGGTTCATCCACGGTTCAAGATTTTAACTCATCGATTGTAAGGATATAGGCGCACAAAATTTTAGATGAATAGTTTTGACATCACCTTAATCTTTTAATAAATCTACTGGTTTTATGCCTTGCAATATTTCCATTGGTGTATGTAGGTACGCAAATTATTTTTATCGCTTTATACCGAAATAAATAAACAAGCAAAATTTCAACGAAATCAGTTATTTAAAAGGCTTCTAATGGTATTCAAAGAAATTTGATAGAAATAAGACTAATTTAAATACAAAACCATAAATAAATAAAAAAAAATAGAATTTCATCGAAATCAGCCAAGTGGTTCTCAATATAAATGAAGTAAACAAGTTCAAGTAGGTATATACAAGATTTATATACCCTCAGCCCCAGAAAATTTCAGCTTATCGGAATCCATTGTACCTATATATGTATGTACAAATTACCATAGACTATTACAGACATTGGTTAAAACTGCCAATTGTCATGAATTGTCAAAATATTTCCTAACTCATGTTCCAAACTTCAGTAGGGTAGGGACTAAGGAGTAAAAAAATGACCCCTTTCTGAAAATCTGGGCCTATTTCTGCCTAATTTCTTAATCACTGCTTTTAGATGAGAGCAGTTTTTAATGAAAAGCAACATCTCTCCAAACTCTTTACTCTGCAATTCTTCAACCTAAGCAACTTTGTTTACCCCGGCCATCATATACGTCCCCGCCATCGTAAACGCCATCGGCAAACTGTTACTGTAAAACTCCGAAACATGAAAATTCTAAAATTTACCGATAAAACTTAAAATTTTTCAGCAACACTGGTAAAATTTCAAAATGTTTTGTTTTCATAATTCATTTTGGACTATTACCATACCACCCACCACCATGCATTTTGTAAACGGGTCACCCAACAGATTTTTGTCCACTATTTCTGGGCTGTATGCCAAATACCTGGTTGCCGTATGTAAGATGACGTAGTTTGTCAGTTGAGTACAAATCAGAGATTATGAATTATAAAGATTGGAATCCTCGACTCTCATTCTGGTTTGCCTACAAGCTAAACAAAATGGCGGATAGTGATAAATTCATATTTTTGCATTAGTGTCCATATTTAAACGCACACTAGTGCAAAAATATGAATTCACCACTGCATAAATTGTTGTTGCAATTCACATCTATTCATCGACACGAGATAAAATTATAAAAACAACAATGTAAACAAATCGGTTTTGGGGGATGGAACGTACGAAAGATTCCAATCTTTTTAATTCATAATCTCTGGTACATATATCAATGTAGGACAAGGGTTGCCCAAGTGTTAATTTTTTTTTTGATTTTAGTTTTGAAAGAAAAGCATATTTTTTATTATTTTATTAATCTTTTAACTAATCAACTAATTACAAAAAAATTTACGTCAATAAGCAAAACTATTTCTTAAAAGGAAAATTTAGAATTGATAATTGAGTATTTCTTATATAATACAGGGTGTTCCGAAATCACCGCCTCAGAAGAAAACCATGAGTTCCTGAGGTCATTTCAAGTCGAAAAACTTAAGAGGTAATCTTCTCGTTTTCGCTTCGATTGTAAGACATTTGGAATAGTTTTTTCACTGACAGATCTGACAATATTGTAAGATCTGACAATCGTCTGTACTTAGCTGAATTTAGTTCAATCTTGGACCAAAAAATGAAAATAATTTGTTGGCTTAATATAATAATTGAACCATAGCCTTCATTTTGGCATATCATTTTTTTTTCTAAATGCCTTAAATTTAACAACTTAAATTTTTAACGATCGTTTTCAATGAATGAATAAATGTTTGGAAAAATCTAAAATTCAGAGGTGAAAATGTAATTTTATATGAAATAAAATTAGTTTTTAAGTTAATTGTTTATTTATGGAAGAGCTAAGAGATGTTCTGGAAACCCTACCCTAAGCGGAACAACGAATTTGCGAGGACCCAAAGAGGTATATAAAATCATTTGGAATCCACGAAGCGATCCACTCAAGGTACAATGGTGTCAAAAAAAAAGACAAACGTCCAGTTGTGTGAAGCCAGAACCCCGAGCTCAAAATTTAGGGTCAGTAATTAAAACCAGACCTGCTCACTATTTCGAGAGAAACTGAAAAGGCTTTCCAGTGTGATTTTGATACAAAAATAATTTTTTTTGATTTATTAAAGCGTAAATTAATTTCAATAAATATTTCCTAAAATTATAAATAACATACAATAAACGTTATTTTTCATAAAAACGAAAAACTTCATAGCTTCCGGTACAAATTAGTTTTTTTTTGTAAATAAGAATTAAATCACTAATTCTGTTTGTTTATTTCTCAACTTTAAAATGATTTGCACTGCTTTTTCTTGTAAATGTTGTTAACGCATTGCTGCTGACATAATCTTGTTAAATATTGAAAACAAAAATGTGAGTTCACTATAACGAGATACCTTTTGTTCACTATTTAGAGTTATCTGTATAAAATTTTGTGTGTTCACTATACTGGATAGTTCACTCTACCGAGATTCACTATATCGAGCGTCTACTGTATATGTATTTCCATAAATCGACAAACGTTAAGTGGTCCTCTGTGCCCCGTCGTCCCTACTGAAGTGATGCGATTCTTTGAAGATCTTTCGTTCGTCGCATATTCTCTATGAATGGAGTCTAAATCGTTTTGGACTTTATTGTACTCTTTAAAGTGCAATAAAATCCAAACCAAATATAAGTTTTATTTGTTTTAAAAAAATAAAATATTTTGAATACCTACAAACTAGTTTTTTTTGCGAGCAAAAAAAAAAAAAAAAGAATAATTCCCTATCTTTAAAACAGTTATAAAGTGTGCTTTATTATAAGTTTTGTGTTGTTTTTTTTTTAAATTAACCTCACCACCTGAACGGGGGAGAAGACAGACCACTGTCTCTTCCATATCTCTATTTTGTTCCGCTAGCTAGAAGAATCCCTAGCTCCTAAATAACGTATGTAGGTAGTAGGTCCCTATCATCTTTGTAATGGAAAAATACTTGTTTAGGTTCCCTTTTGAAAAGCCAATCCTAAGCTACAGTGCGTTTACCAATAATAATTTATAATACAGATTGAGAAGTTTTCGTTATCCGCCTAAAAATATGCAGTTACAATGGAACTACTTCTCTTCAACTACCTCCTCCATTACGCCTTTGAATACTCAACAAAAAATCCAATAAACGCCTTAAAACATACTATGTATATTCCCCACGCAAACATAACATTCCCTGTCCTGTCACTATCTTATTCCGCAAATAAACGCAATTTCTGCACCATTCAAAGAAGTTTCCCAGAAGCCAGAATCTCTCATTCATTTTTCGTCGTTCTACGCACAGACACACCATTCTTCTCGGCATAAAAAAAAAACTTCCAACTTTAGCATCATTCAAAATGTACAAAATTTAATAATTTCCCCTTCTATGACGTCAAACAGAATGAGTGGTGCGCACAACACGAATATTACGGCGATGGCACCTTTTTCGCTAAGTTGTCAAGAGTGAAACAAAAAAAAAATAAAACAAAACAAAACAAAATTACTGACAATAATTCGCTCAGAGTGAAAAGTACAACCACTTGTTTGGAGATGTAAATTATATCATTTGGACTCAACCACACTGCATGGAAGAAAAGGGAAAAGCAGAGAAACGAGGTGCTGATTTAATAAATTTTATTCACTTCGTCGTTGTCGTTCGTTCCTTGTCGACTTGAGGACTTGTGCTGTGGTTGTCTCGTTGACGTCGTTCAAAATTGCCACTGAGCACCGAATTTTCCTCACACAGTGGTTTTTTGTCGCCCTAACTCACTCGCACTCGCAGTATCTCAGCGAAAAATTAAATTATTTTTTTTTTTTGACAAGGAAACGTGAAGTGACAAACAGTCGATGTCGAGTTGAGAAGAAATGAAAAAACGAATACCACTTCCAAGTTCCAATCAGATATTCAGATAATGTCGAAATTTCCTCCTGTATCGTGTGTGAAATTAAGTCGCTCTTACAAGTATTTTTCTTCTTGGGAAAATATGATTTTTGAAAAACCCACTGAAATAACAGTAAAATAAGAAAACCCCTCTTCAAGTGTTCGTCTCAATTGATTATTTGAGTTATACAAAAAGAAAGAAATTGAAGGACAGGTAGAAATTGATTGTAGCAAAAATTTAACAAAAAATTACGAAAAATACAGTTATTCATGTAAAATAAAAATAATACATGGAATACATCCGAAATAAAATGGAGAAAACAGTTGAAAACGACAAAAAAAGTTAAAAATTTGGATGAAAAATAAGAAAAACGAAAAAAAAATAATTAAAATAAAAAACGGGGGCGGTGAGGTGTACCCACAAACGGACGGACGACGTTCGGTCGGTTGGTGGTGGCAAATATAATTGTATCTGTCTTGTTTATTTTTTCTCTTACTATATTCGCAAGTCAAACAACTCACCTTGCAGCTTGCTCGAGCGGGTTGTGTTAAAAATCTTGTTTTGTCATTTTTTAGTTGTTTTTTCTTGTGTATTGTTGTTGTTGTTGGGGAGTTTTACCAAATTGTTAGCCGTGTGTCTCTAATTGGAAAAAGTGAAAAGAGAAAATTCTCCTCCTCTCCCCCGTGTGTCTAGTTGGAGTCTCATAAACATGAAATTTTGTTCAAAAATCTTCGCCTAATAATTAAATTTTATTAATTTTCCATAAAAACGATGTGAGTGCACGAAAAACACTAAGTACAAAACACGAAAAAAGAAGAAAAAACACTAAAAAGGAAGCATATAAAAGTAAAAGTTAGTATTCTCTGTTTTTTTTTCTTTCTTGTTGGTTCGTTTTTGCTTTTGCCTCGCAGTCGTAGTCGGTGTCGTCGTTGTCGAAGTCTTTACATCGTCTGTAGTACCCCCACATACAAAAATAACAAGGTCTCCCTTTGGTGCTCCTTCCTCCTTTGTATGAAATCTGAGATGGCGTTTCTTACCTTTCCTGTGTTAAGAAGTTAAACCAAAAAAATAAAACGACAAAACTGAATTAAAAAAGTTGTCCCTACATCCAAAGATATCCCTCCATTCCCTTACACTTTATTAAGAATAAAAGGTGTGTGTTGGCTTAATGCAGTTTGCCGGAGAAGTGGGAGAAGAAAAACACTGTTTGTCTTCTTCCCCGCAAAAGGTCTGAAACTCGCACCTACAACGAGGAGTTGATTCGGCGTGCCGCCTAAAACCGTAAATAGCATCAGGCAGCAGCAGCATCCAGAGAAAAACTCGTCCCTTTTCTTCACCGATTCAAACACTAGGATCAGCAACCACAGCATCATCATCATGTCGTCCACTGCAATGAACTACAAAGTTCCGTCTACGTCAAAAATCTCTGTGGATAAACTGCTCAGAGTCGGATACTATGAGCTGGAGAAGACAATTGGCAAAGGAAATTTTGCTGTAGTTAAATTAGCTTCGAATATTGTTACCAAGACGAAGGTAAGTTTTTTTTATTATTTTTTTTTTTTTTCAATTTTATTATTCTTTAACCGGTGAGCATAATATTTAGTTTACCTTTATGATTTTGTATTAAAAGAATTTGATGTTCAATCTTTTGGTATCTTCTCTCTATGAAAAAAAAAAAAAAAATGACCTTAATGTATTGATTGGTAATGGACGATGGTTTGGCCTTCAGATGGGGCATCTACACATGAATTTGAGTTCAGTGTCTGGCATGGCAAATGCGGGGATGAATTCCCTACCTCTAACTTTAGCTCTGGCTGATTATCGTTTTAGATTTTATGTTATGTATTATGAACTCGGAAATCAATTTTTGAATTGTTTTGTATTTATGTGACAGACAGAAAATTATTTAATAAATTAAATTTAAGTTGTACCCACTACGAGTTAAAACACCTCCATTACTCCTTTTCTTGGTTAATGTCTTTGAAGACGTTTAATTTCATCTAGCTTCTACAATTACCTACCTATCTAAAATAAATCTAGTAAAACCAAAAAAAAATTATTTGAAGAGTCGACATCAAATTTTTGAAGTGGATGTACATAATATTTAGGTATAACTAAAATGTGAGTATACGTGGGTACTGTAGCAGGTTTTTTGCTTAACTTGTAGTAGCGCTGATTGGTTAAAAATAGTAGTAATAGAATTATTCATTTAAAATAGGAAACGATTTCCCTTAGTCTAAAAACGTCAATCTTTATGTTCCGACTAAAAGAATTGATTGAATACCTACTTAATCGTAGATTATACTTCGAGATTTTTCATAAATATGAAAATATGAAAAAGACCGATTATGGCAGGTTAAAAAACTCTTTTTTAATTATATGAATTCAAGTGGTTATATGTATATTCAAGTGGTTGTTTTTCACGCCCCCCTCCACTCAGATTAAAAAAAAAAATTCTTAGAATTTTGTAATGTATTTTCGCTTTCGGTTTTCAACGGATACAATTAAGATTATTAGTTTCAGTAACTTTTTACAAGTCAGGTTATTTTTTTTGTGAGCAGATTCATCATGGGCAAATCTTATTTCAAAAGAACCTTTCAGCATTTCTTTTGTTAATTATTTTCCGACTTTATATACCTATGTAATAAAGGTAATAATACAACTGCTACGCTACCAAGTAGAAAAGAGCAATTTCTACTTTGTAAGATTAATCCAAATAATCAAATTTCTTAGACAAATAGGTTTGGAGCAAACCTTGTCCAGCTCTAGATGAGGCAAAATAGATCTTTAAATCGCAGGACAATAAACAAAAAGGACAAATAATAATATATTTTTGGGGTAGTTACGTTTCAAATTTTGGAAGGCATACGATGTCCTGCCTCTTTGGCGTTTAAAATCTGGATGAATCTTCAAGAATATCTTTTCCATTTTCTTCAATCAAATAATTCATTTCCGTTTAATTACTTGCTAATTATTAGGAGATTGAGAAAATGGGTTTGGTTTATAATGAGGAAAAGACCAAGTAGACCTATAAGCTTTCATAAAGAAAAGAATCTCAACATCGTCGAATCGGGCAATAGATACTCGTACTTTATGATAGATATAACTTCGAAGTTATCGAAGGCTTTCTCTATCTCGGATCCAATATTATTATTTTTATCATTTTACTATCGGGCACGTTACATGCGTTGGTATTGTAATTTATAAACTGTGGAATCATTCACAAATACAAAACTAATAAGAAACTAATGTGAATAACATCATGATTCAGAATTGAGTGTCTAATCTAACTGTATCAATATCGCAAAATTAACTCAACTGATTTTACCGTTGTTTATTTTTTTTTTTTTTCGAATTTATGTATTTTTTTAAGATAGATTGTATAGATAGATTATAGCTTTATTTATTCAATAAGATATTTCCTAAAATTAATTTAAGTACAGTAATTTAATAACATTTACATTAACGTGAGCATAAACTTTGCCAATACTTGTCCATCTAGTGCATCTCTATAGTAGATTGTATTATGTATATGCTACCCGTTCCCTCTAGCGTTTTGACCATCTTCCTACGCTTCATTGCCTTTTTATTTATTCATAGTTATAAGTATATTGGTTGGGTGATACGAACGATTAATGTGATTCCATCCATTGTTCTTTGACAAGATCATAGCTTTGTTTCCGTATTTCTTTCAACTTTTCGTAAGTGAGAACTAGGAGTATTCAATTTTGTATCTAAATATATCGCTGAAGGAAATTATTTGTCGAAGGTAGGTATATAATCCTCAACGTAGGTACTAGTATTTTAAGTCGAATTCTTATTTTAATTGATAAAACCATTTGACATAATTTTGAATTTTGTTACCGAATAATCACTAAAACCATCCTTCAAACAACCAACCCAGTCGTGCTGTGTGGTTGCTTTGACCCAAAATAACGTTAAAGCTGAAAGAGTACAACTTCTTCGTTCGGTTTGATAGTGTACCTCAAATGTTACTCGGACTTTCTAGCAAAGTATTATGTGAAAACCAGGATCTACATGTCAATATTGACTACAAGCTAAATTCATAGAAACTTATACCATTCCTTCAACATAGCTTTCAACGGCCTTTAGTCCACAAATACCATTCCCTTAATTCTAACAACTACTTCAAGTATGGACTTTCTGTGAAAGCCATTAGTAGAATTTTCAGAGCAAGGATGCAAATTCTGAATTTTAACTATATTTCTCATCGGTCAGGTCGAATTTTTTAAAATGTAAATTTGGATTTACGAAAACGACCAATAACTGGTTGTGGTGGTTTGTTTTTCAAACAGCGGGATTGTGTTCTATTTTACGAGGAACATACACGATCGAGACATTTGGTTCGGAACTAATTTTGCTGGTGGTTTTCTGATTTTCTGAAAATCTAAATGACTCGACCGAGCTCAATCACAAGACACAATAATCCTCTACTGAGCCATTTTGGCTTGTTCGTTTACCATATCGCTTTAGAAGTGCCGTCAACCGTTTTCGGACTTTGAGTTTGATGTACTTTCAACCGTAATTATTCTGTTTCAAGCTAATCAAATTAATTAATACTCGTTTAAAAAAAAACTTTGTTTGTTGTATGTATAAAAAAGAGTTAGAAATTATAGCATAAATAAAATTATCAAATGAATTTTGCAACCAAAAAGTTTCCTAAGCGCTTCTGTGTGGCGATGAAATTCTAGTTTATTCATGATGCCTTTATTTTGAAAAATAGTCTAATAGTTTTTAGTTAATTTTTACTTCTTTAGAATTGGTAAGAAATTTATAATCCAGAACTGGCACGTAAAAATATAATTAAAATAGAGTCACCTTATTTCAATTGGTTGGTACCTAGATACATCATACATACCTTTTAGCCAATTGTATGTGCCATAGGTATGATATATTGATAGGTCTTTGCATTCAGTTAATCTTATGTATAACCAGAAATTGATAATTATATAGGTATAAGACTTTGACGTCATACCTAAACTATTCATGGTTATGGTGTCTACATAAGAAATTCGTTAAACAAATATTTGAGAATGTGCGTCATGTTTTTTTATTTTTTGGTCATATCCTTTTAATCAGTGATGTAGTGTGAGCGATGGGCATGAAGAAAAACTCAGTTCTCGTTATGTCTATGGAATATTTGTACCTGCTTAAAGCATAGGTTATATATATTTTTTGTTGTTAATTTTCCATCAGATTACCTACAAGGTATCTAGTCAATTTGGATGACTGTGATGTTGTGATATATTGTTCTTTGTCAATTTAAATTCTTTAAACAAAATTTCAATTGTGTTTTTTTGTTTAATAAATGAACATTCATTATTAACCTTCATTTAGGCAAATTTGTAATTCGTGAATCAAAAGAAAACAAGATTACGCCACTTGTAACATGAGACAAAATTGAATCACATATCATTCAATGTGTATGAGTATGAGATTTAAGAGCACGAATACTTAAAGTTATTTGAATCGAAAATCTATTTTATTGCGAATCTAATTTATTCCGAATTTGTTTTATTCCGACTCTATTTTATTCCGAAATCTCTGAACTTTATTCGGATTTTAATTTAACGATTTTCCTTGGGGGTGGCAAATACTTACAAATACAAATACCTACTATATGTGTCATGAGGAGATGAAAACTATGTAGTGCTACCATAGAGTAGTTACCCACCAAAAAGAGGACATTTATGATTAAGTTAAGAGATTTTTCATGCATTTTTTTTTGTTTACAAATAATAACAAAAAAAAAATTGTGAGTCACATTGTGGACTCACGGTTAAGATGTTTAAACATCAATATTCGTCCAAGAGTTGTAGTTTTGTTATTGGACGTACCCAATTACAATGTAGGTAATATGTGACACGTAACGTATTACATTTAAGGCTCACGTTTCTAGTTTACTCTACAGCAAGAAAAGATAGATGTTTACACATCAAAAACAACTGAATCTATAATAACAAAACTAAAGAGTACACATAAAGAATACACATAAGGTGAGACTGCTTACCAGATTACTATCAAGATTCTGAATACAGACACTTTCTTATTTTTTTGTGATTATTTTAAGGAAAACAAGTCAAAAAACTGTCTGTGGAAATTTAGTCAAATGTAACATCATATTACAAAGAGGACGTTTATGAACCTTGTAAGTTGTACCTACTTATTACGACCTTATTGATTGCGAAAGGCAAGCATTTAAAATCGCATAAGAACAAACAAACAAAATTCGATTTTACTAACACGCAACCTTGATTTGACAACTTCGAAGAAATTATGTAAAATATAAAAAAGACACCTTTCATATCCAGAATATACTTCCGGTGTTTTTCCACTGCTTTTCATATCTGTACTACAATTTCCCACCCACAGCACTATCGTATTATGTATAATATAAGTTGGTTCTTAAAGGTTAAAAAAGAAATCCTATATTATATTAAAAAAATGACGTAAATCAATTTGCGGATATTTCTGGAATATTTTCCCTGAGGTACATACATACATACATAGTACATCCATAGGAATGAAAGTCTTATAAAATTGATGAATTTGAAATTTCATAATCAGACTTACTATATATTATATAGTATGATGTGACAATTTAACGAATGAAAACAAAGCAACTATTACGTCTGCAGAGGTAACTTCCGTATTTAATTTATATTATAGGTACATATTATTATAATATATTCTTGTAGGTTTTGAGCTTCAAAGGAACCCAACATTTTTGCTCGTATTAAAAACACTTTTCTATTTAACGGATGGACATACATAGTATATTACCGTCATAAGAAATTTTTTAAAGAAAACGTTTTTTTTTTTTTACAAATTATGTAATAAATGGAATGAAATTCAGCTTTTAGTTTTTGTATTAAAAAAACTTGTCTTATCTATTCACTATAAAGCCCGGATGATTTATTTTATTAACGGGACTATACCTACCTACCCAATTATTATCAGTTTCATTTTCCTCATAAATTTATTTATCATTGAACTAACTATTTTGGCAATGTTTGAGTTTGTGTATTTTGTTCCTTCAGGTGCAGAAATTTTGCGACAGTTTTGTAAGCCTATTACGCATTTATGTCATGCGGAAGGTTTTAAGATCGAATCCTAGTCTATGCCACCTAAAGCAATTAAGAAATCCTCCAAGAGTAGCCTTTCAAGTTAGCCGTTCGGATTCGTCAGTTAATCATAGGCCCATTCCTACTAACAACACGGACGTAGGAATGGTTGAGAGTTGTAAGTCGCTAGGCCCTGCTTCCTTCGAACTTACGCGCCACCATTTTTTTTTTTTTTTACATTTTTACATTTTAGCTCAATAAATTTTTTAGAAATTTTTTTTCCACAATACTAAATAAAACGAATTATATTCTACGACTAATAGAAGCAAAGAAAACAGAATTAAATCTTAATACCAAAAATGTTGGGACAACGCAGAAATGTTTTTGTTCAAACTTTGTGGATTTGGATTCTCCAATGGGTACAAACCTACCTAATTTCGATGCACCTGCATAATAATTTATTGAATTTATTGGGAAAATAAATTGTATTTGAATCTTAAAATTTTGTATCTTTCTTCAAACTGTCAATTCAATTTTTCTTGATCTTTTCTTTCATAAATTTGATATACCTAACTTATGATACATTTATTTCAACAATTCTTAATTGAACTGTTTCTATGTCTCTGCGGCATGTTTTTTTTGTAGCATCTTTATTTAAATTGTAAAGCTTCATTTAAACCTGAAATTCAATTTTGTTTGTCAAACACTTGGGAATAGCTGTTTTTTTCCCATTCATTTAAATACCCACAAAATTTGTTTTGACAATTTATTATTGTGATATGAACGAACAAAAAAAAAATAACGACAAACAATAACAAATTAACACCGGATACTTGTTTATCAAGCTCTAAGCATTGTAGAATATTATTGTCAAATATACCCGACTGATATAGTAAATGGTTTGTTTTTTATCAGCACACTTGTTCCCTTGGAAACATTATTATTGTTTGTTTTTATCTTTTGAAAAAATCTTATTAGGTCCGTGCAACACTGGATCTAACTAGATACAGATACAATGTGATGTTACGTTGAACCATCAGTAACAAGTTATAAATTAATATTAATAAATAATTTAAAAAAAATAGAAGAAAACAACAATAAGTATAGTTAAATTAGAAATTAAAAAAAAAAAGAAAAGATTAAGCCTAATCGAATAGTAATAATAATAATACAAAAAAAAACAACTGTTTATGATAAATTGTAAAATCGATGTTATTTTTTTTGTATGTACATACATATGTATGTACGTACATATCTTACCTATTGAAATGATTGCCTTATTGACGCAAAACACAAATAATTGAAATTTTCCATAATTTATTCGCGGCTGCATAGCATTAATTTGTTCTTTATTTTCTTTAACTTTATTACACGTGGATGTTATTTGGTTATACAGTTACTGCCGTAACTATTCGGACAGTATTTAATATTTGTAAAAAAGTACGAGAGTTGCATGATTGTTGAATACAGGCTGATTTTTTTAAGAGTCATTTGTTTTTCAAATCTATTTAAATAATAAAGCAAATAAATACATAGGTATCTGCTTTTATTTTATTGTTTTTAATAATCGCGGAGAGGCAATCTACTCCACTGGTGTCGAAAATTAAACAAGGGATTAAATTTAACACACTTTTTGCGCAATCGACGCATGGAATATTTAGCCATTTTCACTTTAAAAAAATCATTGTAAAAAAAAAAATAAATATATTTTAAACTATAAGAACATGAAAAGTGTTTGTGTTTGTAGTCAATACTTTCTTGTGATTAAGAAATAAAAATCGAAATTAAAAAAGATTTTATGTCTGCAAATTGCTGTGTTTCTTTGTAGGTGTTAAAATACTCATGAGTTTATGAAAATTATGAAGTGGTGAGGTATGAATTAAAAATATAGTTTAAAGAAAAATCTTTTTCTTACCTTCACTCAAAAAAAAAACTCAATTCATTGCAAACATTTTAAACGAATTTCCCATTTCGTTCATATTCTTCCAGCACGAATAGAATAAAGTCAACATACAACAACTATCCAATATAAATGTATCAAATAACATGTACCTACACATTGTGCCTACTACTCCCATATTCATATCTGAGTGTAAGAACTTTGAGCAAAGTTTGCTTGAATTCATTGGGTACGTTCAATGCATTACGTTTTACGTCTGAATTTTCAGAATTCTGAATTTTTAGAGCTTCTGATTGGCTAGCTGTCATAAAAAGTTAGGTGACTTTTAGTTACGTTTTATCTGAATTTTCAGACAAGAAATTCTCATCTGAAAATTCAGATGAAAGTTGTTTGTGGTGGGGGAAGTGTCAAATCAGTTGAAGCACTGCACATAAAAACAAAAAGACATTTTTTCACAATCATTTTAACTCAAAGAAAGTTAAGTTTTTTATGGTAATTAAAACTTTATTGTATTCTATTACAATTTTTGTTTGTAAATACATACATATATTAATGACTTGATGTTTTTGATTTATGTTTTATAAAACAAAAAATCTTTGATAATGCTTAAAATCCCACATTTTTAAAAGTTTTCTCTTAAGGTCTCATTTATTCTCAAAAAGACCATTTTTTTTTTTAATTCAGAGGGATTTCATAAATAATTTTGTCTGCGGTAACACTGGTTGCTAGTGGTGTTTGTTTTTGTTTCGATTTAAATTGAGTGCATGAAAGCGTTGCACGAGTTGAAAACTAAGAAACAGATTGAGAAATTAACTCAAATAGATATGTAAAACAATTTTGTGGGTGGGTAGGATACCGAGAATTTTTTAATATTTTTTAAGGAAAGTTAGCCGTTGATGAACGAAATGAACAATATGACGCCTCGCCACTGATTAAGATACACGCGCTAGAAGATGAGCAGAGAATATACTCTTCTTAAAATCACCAGAAAGCATCTGATTAATTTAATAGATTTTTACAAATGAAAACGTACTTTTAATGAAACTATCCGACCTTTCGTTATTAACTTTTGTTTTTTTTTTCACAATTTGTAGTTTAAGTTCCCCAATAAAAAATGCAACAGCCAATAGTCAATAGCAAAATAAATAATAAAATAAAAACAAGTGAACCTATAATAACAAAACTAAAGAGTATTAATAAGGTGAGACTGCCTACGAGACAAACCAATGGGAAATTTCTGAAAATTAAATGGTGAATAATCTGCTTTTTGCTTGAGGAAAGGAAGCTGCACCGGCCACTTTTGTGCCGAATCACTTGAAGAATTTAACATGGACATGTCACTTGGCAGTAAAGCGAGTGTCATTTTCACGATGTAAATTCAACAACGAAATCTCTACTTCGTTGGAAGTTGATTATTCGACAACTGAACTCCGATGAAAATAATGATGAATATTCAACGAAGAAATAACTAAATTATTGTAACATGCTTATTTATCAGCTTAATATTTTCGATGAAAATTAAGTAGGGAATTACAAAGCAAAGAATTACAAAGAAAGTACAAAGCAGACAATGTGATAAAAACCATGAACTGATGAAACGATGAAACTATGCATTACCTTACAGTAACTAAATCAATGCTTGCTGTTTCTTCTAAGAAGTGGCCTTTGAATTAAATGTTGAATTCAGCTTAATTTTTCAGCGAGGATGAAATTTCCTACTGGGAAGTGGGAACTAACAAAGGGAGAATCTACAAAAACTTTCTCATTTTATGTGAGTTTCTGTAAACATACGTGGAAAATCTAATAAATGAGAAAATAAGTGTAGAATTTCTCGATTATGTTGTTGGTGTAGAGATTCCACAGAATATGAACAAATGACTGTCATCTACAACTGTAATTAATCCTACTAAAAAATCCATTCCATGTGCGCGTCACTGAAAATTTCTAGCAAATTAGGTATGTACTTATGAATACATCGCCAGCTCGAAAGAAAGACGACTTATGACTTATGAGTATTGCTTGTAGGGAAAATCATTTGATGAAAATTCATTGAATGGCCTCGAGACGAAATCATAAGACTGTGAAAATACTGTAAAATAAAGTAAAAACTGTGCGGTCGGAGCGGCGCGGGCGTTGCATGAATTGCGTCAACGTGTATACTCTATTAAATACACACCTTCTTATGAAAAGCAACGCATGCGACGGGAGTGCCGGAGAAAGTAGCTGAACTTTAAACTTTCCCTCCGGAAGAATATCCGTTATCCATTGACATCATTTGTCAATAGGGGTTTTTAGTTTTTATTATTTATTTCATTCTGAGGTTTATATTATTGAAAATAATTCAAATTATAGTCAAAACAACGTACCTATTCGTTAGGTGAATCTTATCCCTTCCATCCGTCCACTTCAAGGAATTCTTTACAGCAATGCATTCAACGGATTCTATCAGTTGGGCCTTCCCTTTTGCCCAATAATAAATGTTTAACAATTGTGAAAACCTTAAAAAAAATCTATTAAAATGATTATCCGAATAATTGTGACAGTAACTGTACTAAGTAGGTATATATGTTATTTTACAAAAAAAAAAAATCTTATGTGGTTGCTTTGCAGACAATCAGACAGTTGTATTAACATACAAACCTTTTAAATACGTAAATTCAAGTATTTATGTATGTAAGGTATATTTGCATGTATATCATGATTCATCTTAAATATTTGGCCTAAAGACATTTTGTCGTGTGACCTTATGAGATATAATATGTATGTATAGAATTAAGTTTCACATCAATGCTATTTTTCTGTATTGGAATAATGTTAGACAAATATTATGTAGTAAATTGCTTGGTTTTTTTTTGTTTGTTTTTTTTTTTGGTTATAGTATCATTGCCCTTGTCACTGTCAATAATATGTCTTTCTATATGATTGCGATTATATTATAGATTATCAAAAATCAAGGTATGCATTGAAATTTGTATTCGAAAAGAAACATTATCCTATGTGTATATCAGATGATATATTAAAACTTAACTTGAACGAACCTATGTGTGTAATAAAATTTTAGAACTTACAATATCAAAAGTTTTTAAGTAAGACAAATGAGTTGTACTAATTTTAATAAAACCCAAATATTATTAAAGGATAGGTATTCAAAAAATATTCGAAGATAAGTACTGACTAAAAGTGATTGACAAAAATGACAAAAATGCAATGTATCAGATTTGGAAGGATATAATAAGCATTAGGAATGGGAATGAGTACAAAGTCAAATAAACACTTGATTTTCGTGTGGGGCTTGCAAATACATTAAGAAATACTTGTATAATCAGCGAAAATTCATTAGATTATACGTTTCTATCATAATAGAGTTTGATTTAAAGCCACAAACATTTCAAACAACCAAATTTTATTTTTGGAATATGTATGTATGTATGTACGGAGAAGTAAGTTACAACGTTGAAAAGAAATTTGTCATCGAGTCCATCAATTATTTGAACTAGTCAATTTTAAGTTTCATATGGTCATATACCTTTGTCTCCCTTTATTAAAGGAGCTAATATATTATTATAATCTTTTTTGCAACATATGTATCTACATATAACCTCATGTATTCTTTTGTTAATAGACACCTGTTTGAATAAGGTTAACTACTAATTTACGTGTAAAATTTAACAAATTAGTTGCTCAACATTTATTTTAAATAAAAAACCAAATTGTAAGTAAATCATTATTAATATAATCAACTATTGAATAATAATTGTTAAAACTTCTTTTAGAAAATAAAATTGAAAGACATCCTTTTGAATTTGGGATAAAAATCTTTATTTCTTGGTTAAACAAATTTGGTGCAGCAACAAATTAAATAATATATATTTTAAAAGGAAAATTTAATTTACGCTGTAAAAAGCCATTTTGAACACCTTTTTTTTTTAAACAGTAACCACAAAAATGTTTAAGATGTTTTATCAAATTTCATCCAAGTTCGTTTAAATGTAGTATATGTATGTATATGTAAAAAGAAATACATATTTTTTGCCAATTTCGACAACAATGAACCTCCCCCCAAAAACTTAAGAAAAGAAAATTCATAAAGCAAACAATGTAACGATTTTTTAGCTGGTTTGGTTTTGACAACACTGGTTTTGACAGCTGACGTGTGTTTAGTACCTTGTGTCACTGTCAAACAGCTTCAGTTTGGTTTGCAATTTAACCATGGATCGTCTTACAAATGAACAACGCTTGCAAATTATTGAATTTTACTATCAAAATTCGTGCTCGGTTCGAAATGTTCATCGCGCGCTGCTTCCATTTTATGGTCGGCATTCTCGACCTTCTGAGCAGTCTATTCGGAAGATTGTGACCAAATTTCGCACCAAATTTACTTTGTTGGACATTAAACCACCAACACGTTTGCGTACTGTGCGTAGTGAAGAAAATATTGCGGCCGTATCAGCTAGTGTGACAGAAGACCGCGAAATGTCGATTCGGCGCCGCGCCGTTCCCAGCAGTTAGGCCTTTGTTACAGCACTACGTGGAAAATTTTGCGGAAGGATTTGGGCGTAAAGCCTTTTAAGATACAGCTGGTGCAAGAACTAAAGCCAGCCGACCTACCACAACGCCGAATTTTTGGTGAATGGGCTCTTGGAAAGCTGGCCGAGGATCCGCTTTTTTATCGAAAAATTGTGTTCAGCGATGAGGCTCATTTTTGGTTGAATGGGTACGTAAATAAGCACAATTGCCGCATTTGGAGTGAAGATCAGCCAGAAGCATTGCAACAGCTACCAATGCATCCCGAAAAAGCCACTGTTTGGTGCGGTTTATGGGCCGGCGGCATTATTGGGCCATATTTCTTCAAAGATGATGCGAATCGCAGCGTTACTGTCAATGGTGAACGCTACCGAGCGATGATAACAAACTTTTTTTTGCCCGAAATGGAAGTTCTTGACTTGCATGATATGTGGTTTCAACAAGACGGTGCCACATGCCACACAGCACGCGAAACAATGGCGCAATTGCGAGGCGAGTTTGGTGAACAGTTAATTTCACGTTTCGGGCCGGTCAATTGGCCGCCTAGATCGTGCGATTTGACACCATTAGACTATTTTTTGTGGGGGTATGTCAAGGCTAATGTCTATAGGGACAAGCCCGCTTCGATTGACGCACTGGAAGCCAACATCCATGCATTCATTCGTGAGATACCGGCCGATATGTGTGAAAGAGTATGCCAAAATTGGACTCAGCGGATGGGCTACCTGAGACGCAGCCGCGGTCAACATTTGCATGAAATTATCTTTAAACATTAAATTGCAAGGTTCAAACTATCGATTCAAACAAATATTTCATTCATTTTTTCGAATTTTTTGTGTTTTTTTTTAAAAAAAAGTTCTAAACCTCTTAAAAAATCACCCGTTATATACAAACATCATATAAGCGATTATATTTTTATCACAAATCAGTGCAAATATTTTAATGAATAAAAATTTTCGCACCAAATTATTTGCGTTAAAAACTCGACATTGAATAAAATACATACATATATCAGTATTCAGAAAAATAAAACAGAAGAGCAAAGTATGATTGAAAACTACAGCAGCCTCCAACTTAGTGAAATAAATTCAAATTTCATTCTTTATTATTAAAAGTATTGGTTTTTTTGAAACTTCATGTAACAAAAAACTGGGTTTTACAAAATAATACTTAATTTTTTATTAGACGTACTTCTCGATTCAAACTTTAGCTAAGTTCGTTGTGTATTTTATTTTATTTTATATTATTTTATTTTATTTTATTTTATTTTATTTTATTTTATTTTATTTTATTTTATTTTATTTTATTTTATTTTATTTTATATTTGATTTGATTTGATTTGATTTGATTTTATTTTATTTTATATTATATTTTATTTAAATTTTGATTTGAGAAATTAGGGATGGCCGCCTAAGTGATTCGTCATTATCACGTTTCATAAAATTGTTCGGTTTTTCACTGATATGCAAGAAAATACAAATTTATCATAATTTTTTTATTTTTATTTCTCCCGGCAATTTGTGGTTTTATTTTATTCTTTTTTGTGAATTGTGCGAGAGATTGTATCTGAGCTTGAAAAAAAAAAAAAAAAAAAAACAAACAAACAAATCTTTTTTGATTAGACACACACACAAGTTGGTTGTGTTTTTTTTTTTATAATTGATTTATAAGTCAACAGAAAACTCGTTCCACATAATTATACAAGAGGGATTGTATAGGTGTTGAAAATTAAACGCATATCAACCCTGTTTTCTAATACATTTACGCCTTTATATATTATCCACAGGGCTATTTTTGACAATATGAAACACTTGATGCTACTGGTCAAACATTAATTTTAATTTGAAAGTGGTTTTGTGTGATAACATACTCGTAATAAAGTCTGAAAAACCTTTATGGAAAAATAAAATAACTCCAGCTAACACAAACAAAAACTTAGGACACGGTAGTGCCCAGCCAAGTTCTGGCGCTACTCCCTTATTACAGGAACAAACTCAGGCGAATTTTGACCCCCCTACAAATTCAGTAGGTACCAATGAAGTCAGGAACTTCAAATTCGGAATATTTTGTAGGCTAGCCAAGCACAGGCGCATCACCAAAGTAAGTGGTTACCAAGATATAGGCCTTCAAACATCGCGAAAACCGTAACTGACTGACTCATTCACTGACAGATCATCAAAATTATGGAGCAGTTCCAGACACCGCAGAATCTTGTAATTTCACTCAATGGTAGGTCTTGTAGAGCATACAAAGGGAAAAATTGAATATTTGAGGATTTCGATTCAGGGGGTGTGGTATCCGCCTACTTTCTCAGAAATGTGATAAATAAAATGGATGACTTTCGATTGCTCTAAAATGATGAAATTTGGAAGAGTCAAATTTTAGTCATTAAATAATAAATTTCTCTCATAACTTGGAGTTGTTTCAATATTACTCTACTTTAAATAGTTTATATTAAACCATCATAAAGTAAAAACTTGGCGTACTTTTAGATCTCACTGCTTTTCACGCCTGACTTGTTGCATGCAGGTTTTGCATAGAAGAACTAGGCTCTCTTTTTAACATTTATGGTTTTGGTCTGATAAAAATAATCCCGAATTGACTATATTTCCGTACAATATTCGAATTAAAGTCGATAAGTTCAATTTATGATTTTGGAAATCGACTTTATTTCTCAACTAAAAAATTAATTTTCGACATTATTGTCATACATTCATTCATAACATTCGATTCTTTTTCCTATAGAAATGCTATTTTAAATAAATTTACATACATAATTACATACAAAGGTTCATATCTTAAAATATACAAAAAGTTAAAAATAAATTCATAATTTCAAGTGGTCCAAGAAAACTGCCTGGAGACTTACTGGCTGAACACAATGCCCTGCTGCAATTGGAATCGGAGCTGCAGCTGCAACTGCTTTCAAAAAATGTCGTACGTCGTTTTTTTTATCTACCCACAATGAGCTGTACAGCTTTTTATATATTTTAAAGGAAAAAAAACAACGACGAGTTTATTATTCAATTTTTTTATTTCCAATACATATTTTTCTTTTAATTAATATTTTTTTTCGCGACACAAATGAGCACTAAAAACTTAAATTTTTTTTGCAGCTCTTTTTTTCTTCATATAAATTGAAACGTCAAATGTGCTGCACGTGAATAAGTTAAAAGTTGGTGAACCTTTGCAGCACCGACTGCAGTTGCGTTGCGTTGTGTTCGTAACATTGAATTTGTGTGTATTCAATATTTTGACAGCTATTCAGTTGCAGCTTCCAGTTGCAGCTCCGTATTCATTGTGTTCAGCCATGTTAACAGCACCGCATAAGCGGAGCAATATAGTTGCTTTAGCGTGACTTGACAAATCCAGAAAATTGTATAGGTCCCCTGCATTCCTGCAAATATAATATGCACACAGCAATTGTTTAGAATTGTAAGTCACTATATGCCCCGGTTCAACATGAGCTATCCTACCGCTTTATTTATATTTTAAGTCAAATTCTGCAGTGTCCAAAAAAAATACATTAATTTTTTATTGTAAATTGTAATAAATCATTTTGAATTCTTTAATGTAAACAAAAATATATTTTTATCAACTTACAAATATGATATTTTTCTTTATCAGAAGTTCTATTTATCAAAACAAAAAAAAAAAACCCTTAGCTCTCATAAAACTTCGCGCTATATAATATCAATAAAAGTAAAAGGTACCTATATTATTTAATACATATGTATAACGTAATATTCCCGTTAATAAATTTGTATTTGATTAATAATATCGTCTGTCTCAATTCGATGTTATTGTACTTTTAGCGGTAAAAATTAATTTTCGCAAACGCACATCTCGTAAATAAAAAAAAAACGATAGGTTGTTATTTTTTCCACAAATTCTGATAAGAAAAAAAAATACAAATAAAAAAAAAACAACGATAAGGTCGCATATGCAATTGAACTCTAACAAATTTAGAGGTACATAATATATACCAATCTACTTTTTTTTTAATTACAAAAATTCAATTTTATCGGGTAATTTTTATTTTATCATACATTAGAACTATATTCATTTATTTTTAAAGATTATATATTTTTGAAATGTTGGCGGTAGCTATAATATGGTCCTAATTGAAGTTCCAAGATCCCAGCATAAAAAGTTTTTCAGGTTTACATGCTGAAAATATCGTCTTTTTTAAATATAATTTTTTAACCGTAAACACTACCGGAAAATACTTCGTGCACAGCCCGTAGATTACATACATATGATTTTATTAAAAAAATGTTTTAACTCTTTTTTTTCTACTTTCTATTAAAATATATCATGGAATAGAAACACAGAGTGCGATAGATGGTTGATTAAATTTTCACAATATCAACTCAAAATATTTGCTCTTGAATTAAAAACACCATAATTTAACATTTTATGCGTATTTAATTTTATTTTTGAATTCAAAAGGTTTCCCGCTGATGCGCCATCTTTTATTTAGTTTGATGGCGCTTTGGAAGAGAAACTATTTATTTATAAAAATAACAAGTCAATTTATTTTATTAACGTTATAGTGCTGTAAGAGTGCAAAGTGTTTTTATTTTAAAAAAGTGTGTCACAAAGTTACTTGTCAGTTACCACGAATTTTATTTATCTCAGAAGCTTTGGAATATGAGGTTATATTTATGTCTAAGGGCCAGTTTCACAGTAAAGTAAGTGTCACTTAAGTGTCAGATATGGAAAACTTAAACTTATGTCCAATTTCAAAGTGTAAACTAATCGGAATGAGTGACACTTAATTCTCTCATATTGGCCACTTAAGTTCCACTTACTCCGACAGTAAAACAACGTCTAAAGTGCATAAATGGAAAATTTAAGTGCTACTTATTTTGTTTGTGCACTGCGAAACTGCCCTAAATGTCAGTACCGTGGGTGTCAGTACCGTTGTATAGGTATTAAATTATAATGAACTTAAATTAAATTATTTCAAACAACAGTGTTAAAAATCTTGTTATTTGTTCTATTTGAAATGGTACCAATACTTCGGGCAGAAAAAATAAAAACAATTCCGTGCAATAAATGTTAAGTAATAATCCAGCATAAAAATAAAGACTGAAACTTCAAAAACAAATTTCAAAAACTAAAAAAGTGACGAGTAAAATTTTTAAGACAAAATTGCCTTTCAAAGTTAAAAAAACGTTAAAAAACATAAGAAAGGATTAAGAAATTACCATATTAAGAATTAAGAAATTAGCATATTTTCAAAAAGAATAAAAACGTTAAAAAAAGAAAGAAAGAAACAGTTTCAGTAGATACCATGACTTCGAGTTCTAGTACAGGTAGGTACTTTTCACTATATTTTTTGTTCAATGAGTAATAATTTTAGTAAAATTTAGTTTTAAAAAGATCACAGAATAACCCTTATCATCATTTGGCAAAATGAATCAAAATTAAAAAAAAATACTCGTTTTTCGACATTTCCTTTTAAATGAAGAATTTATCGAAAAATAATTTATGCTCATTTTATAGATTATATAATAGCCGTGTTTTATTATCTACGAATCTGGATCAGGATCATCCCATGAAAATAAAACGATACGAATCGAATAGTGTTGTATGCTCAATGCTCATCTCTTTTTTTCTTATGTTTGTTTATTTTTCATGTAGATACTGTCTTCTTTCTTTACACTACAGTTTCTATTCCCTACCGACTGAAGAGCCGTCTACCCTCCCTCCGTTTGGGCGGGAGGGGCAATTTCATAAAAAAAGTACTAAAAAATTGAAAAAAATATTAAAAAACAACGGTAATACATACAACTAAGTATTATGCCTTTATTTAAAGCTAAATACTCTGCTCTATTGGCTAGTTTTTAAATCACATGATATCTATGAAATATGTTTTTGAAAAAAACTCAAAATAAAAAAAAAAAAAACAAAAAAAAGGTAAAAGTGTAATTTTTCAAAACTGTAAAATTATATATTATTTGTTTTCTGAAATTCGTTGCTCTAATTAATTCTTAATCAAAAATTGAAAACTCAATTGAAAAATACTATGAGATTGTTTTGCTTGCGAATGCATAAATACAGTGCGTATATAAACAATGATATGCTGCTCATAAAAAAGTAGTTTTACTAATTTTCAATTTTCTCAAAAACTAGAAGACATAAAACCATTCGGTGTTCTATTCAGAATTGATATAAGCATTGATCACAAAAAGCCAATTTAGAACTTCATTTCAGAATTTTGAATAAAAATTGGTTTAAACTTTTTTTATCATTTTTTTTTTTTTATCAAAATTTTGAGTTTGCATGCGAATTTTTCAAAAACTATTGACATAAATAATTAATTTAATTTAAATTTAGGATTAAAGATGGCTTTCAAAACCGGTGTAGTAGGTACTTTTTTGTAAGTGTTGCCGTTGTTTTTAATTTTTTCTTTTCATTTCAAGTAATTTTGTTCTAAAATTGCCCCTATCTCCTAAACGGGGTGAGACAGACTGTCCCTCCTATAGCAAAAAATGTTTATTTTTGACCCCTCTACAAAAAACCATTATCAATTTTTGGCGCCTAAGTTATCGTACCTTCCCCATGTTTTTTTTTAGTAGCTAACATTTCAATAACCTCCTTATTAAAAAAAATTGGTCAAAGTACAAAATACTGTTTTGTCCACTTTTCTCCTAAATAGCGGATTTCTCGAAAAATGTGTTTACTAGATAATAATAGTTACCATAAATAACATTAAAGTATCTTTTACGATATTTTCGACAATTGACAATGAATAACTTTTTATTCAAGGAAATAGACTTTTCAGTAGAGAGTATTTTTTATGCCGAAATGCATTTAAATGCGTTTCAAGATATGGACTTGGATTTTTTCCTGCAGATTGTCCCTATTTTTTTTTTTACATTTTTCATGGATTAATTTTCGAAAATTGGCCATTTTTTTGCCATATCTTGTGACTGATGCGTCATCTGAAAAAGAGTGTCATAATGTTTTTGCACTAAATATTAAAAATTAATAAATATTAAAGTAAGCATAAGTTATTTTTCGAAAAATCACCTTTTGAAAGTTAAAATCGAAAAACCGGTTTATGCGTTTATAAATCTTCACTAGAATTTTTTCCGCAGTAATGTATTCTCCTGGAACCACGACGCGACGCGGCGGACGTCCATTCAAGAACCAATTGAAAACATTGTCTAAAAGCCATCTGATGTGCTTGTTTATACACGGCTGCCACACTGAAATTTCAGGTTTGACGAAGAGTGACGCCAAGCACATGCAGATCTTAACAGGAGACATATAAAATGTGTTACATAAAAGAACCCAGAGCTTATATGTTATTTTCGCTTATTTCGGTAGATATACAAATTAAAGACGTGAAGATGGGCTTTTTAAAACTTTCAGACCTCTGTCGAAGAGAGCATCAACTTTCTCGGACAATCTTCAAATGCAGTATCGAAGAACGTATATAGCATTATATAAGAAGGGCCACAACTCAAATACAAATGAAAAGTCTCCCAACAAACTTGGACTTTTTCAAGAAAAAAAACATTTTTCACTTTCGTTTTTTACTCAGATTTTGTACTCTCATATTTCTCGTTTAAAATCTTTGCACTTTTTTTTCCAAAGATGAAAACGCGGGGCTTCTTAAATTGAAAGTTCTGTTGCTTTATGGCTCATTGAGTGGCCTTGCCATTAGCCAAGCTAACACAAAAAAATAATTAAAATTCTTCTCTAGAATTAAAAACAAAAAATTGAGATATAGATCGATTGATAGACTTAGATTAGCAATCATAAACTTCTCACAATATATTCAAATTGATTAAAATCTCAAATACGAGACCATGACTTGTCCGAATGACCAAGTTAAAAATGACAAAATGACATCTGTGCACTTTTTATAGGCTTCAATTTGAATTTATGACAACAATGTTGTTTTCAAGTAGTTCTGAGAAGTAAACAATGATAGGCCAGAAGCGGGAAGGGGTACATTATCGATAAATTCAAGCAATAGATTTATTTGAACTTTTATCGTCTTATATGCAAAAATTTATATTTTCTATTCCAATCACGAATTTTTATTTGTATAGAATTAAAATTCTATAACATTCACACGCCTGCGCCGCCCCACGCCGCCACTTCTAATCTAATTGGCTAGACGCTGCATATTTGTTATTATGAAGCTAAAAGATGATAAGTGTATTTTTTTTTAATTTAACGAAGAATTCCACTGCTGCATTTTGTTAAAACTTTTTTTTTTGCTCTACAATATTTAATAACAATGTTATAAATTAAATGCAAAGATTTTTAGTCAGTCGTGTGAAAGTAATTATGTTGTAAATTAATTTTGTTTGTATTTGTTCTTAAATAAAAAAAAATTAAATTGTTATCAACACACGTGTCTTCAACATTTTTGTATTTGATTTAAGAAAATAAACTTTACTATCACTCTTGCCATAAAACAAAGAAGTGGAGACAATTTTTTTTCTGGTTTTTGGGGTAGCATAAATTTATCTCTCTTGAAAATTTAAGATTTTATTTAAAATTTGACGTTTTATAAGTCATTTTGAAATATTCTGACAGCAGTGACAGGTCATACACTTAGATATAGACATACCCTTTTGGATACATGCAGGCCAATTCTTAATGAATATTCTCGGGGAAATGTTTCCCCGGGGACAAAGTCTTATGAAACGTTGGGAAAAATAATGGAATAAATATTGTTTTTATTCGCATTTCCATCATAAAGGCCAAAGCAGCCTAATCTGCAGTGACACATTTTTTTTTTTTTTTACAAATTGATTTATATTTCGAAAATACTGCGAAACAGCTGTTTCGAACATTCAGAACTCTCATTCTCGATTTCAAAGAGAAAAATATTCTACTGGGGAAATCAGAAGAGGTATATTCTACTCTTCTCCCGAGAAAACACGGGAATTTTTAGAATTTAAAATTTTTTGAGTGTGAAATTTAATTTAAGAAAAAAAATAACTATTTATCAAACAACTTAATTTGTAAATAAAATTGAAAATTGTTATTATTAAATTTAAAAAATAATTAAAGCATAAAAATGCAAAGTTTTTGCCAAGTTAAGTCAAGGCGCTGGAAAGGTAAAATTAAGACTTGTCTAAAGGCCTTGCTATAGTAAAAAGTTTTTGTGAACAAGTCTCTCGAGGCATCATGACTCATAATTGGTGAGAACCTAGGTAATTTTCTTTGTAACCCTAGCTTTCCAGAACTATCTAGGTCCTTATTAAAAAATAGATTATGTTTTTCTAGCCGGAATGTCCCGCCTAAACGGGGGGAAGGAAATACGAATTTCTTTATTTTCTTTGTCCCAACCTATAAGCTCTAGCATTTTGATGCATTTAATGCAAATCACCCTGTAAATAAACTAACAATTTTTCATTTTAAGTTTTTACATCTTTACATATAAAAACATATTAAAATTTGTTGGTATTTGTGGGGGTACTTTTAACCAGGGTTGCGAGTTTGTGAATTAAAAAAATCATTAAGTCATAAGTTAGTAGATGACTTGTGAATTAAAAAAATTTAATTCATAAGTTAGTTAGTTACTTATGAATTAAAAAAAATAATTCTATAGCTAGTTAGTGACTTATGATTTAAGAAAAGTTTAATTCATAAGTCAGTTGGTGACTTGTGAATTAAAACAATTTAAGTCATAAGCTAGTTGGTGACTTATGAATTAAAAAAAATTTAATTCACTACCTACTAAGTGACTTATGAATTAAAAAAAATTTAAGTCATGAGCAAGTTAGTGACTTATGAATTAAAAAATTGTAATTCATGAGCAAGTAAATGACTTATGAATTAAAAAAAATTTAATTCACAACCTAATAAGTGACTTATGAATTAAAAAAAATTTAATTCATAAGCTAGTTGGTATATTGGAAATTCTTAAGCTTGTTTTGACTACATAATTTTTTCATTATTAACGAAAGTAGTTTTCAAGCTATTTAAGAATTTTGTGTGAGTTTACGTCTATGCAGTCCCTATAACCCAATAGAATAAAAAAGCAATATCGATAAAATATTTGTGTTGAGCAAATGATGGGTTATCATTCTCTCTCTTGGAAGATTTTATGAAAATAATAGAAAAAACTATTTTAACTTACAAACATAAATCATTCACCCATCAATTGTTCAGTGACTAGTGATTAGTGCGCATTAAATTTATACATAATTGTGAAGTGAAAAAGTGAAAAAAGTGAATATTCAATATTAAAAAGTTTAAAAAATATACATATACGTTTATTAGTACGTTTTTTATAATCTTTTTACCTTTAGTATTTAAAAACATAATTTTTTTAATCAGAATTAATCCATTAGCTTATGAATTAAATTTTTTTAATTCATAAGTCACTTAGTAGGTAGTGAATTAAATTTTTTTTAATTCATAAGTCACTTAGTAAATAGTGAATTAAATTTTTTTTAATTCATAAGTCACTAACTTGCTCATGACTTAATTTTTTTTAATTCATAAGTCACTTATTAGGTTGTGAATTAAATTTTTTTAATTCACAAGTCATTTACTTGATCATGAATTACAATTTTTTAATTCATAAGTCACTAACTTGCTCATGACTTAAATTTTTTTTAATTCATAAGTCACTTAGTAGGAAGTGAATTAAATTTTTTTAATTCATAAGTCACATAGTAGGTAGTGAATTTAATTTTTTTTTAATTCATAAGTCACCTACTAGCTTATGACTTAAATTTTTTTAATTCACAAGTCACCAACTGACTTATGAATTAAATTTTTTTAATTCATAAGTCAGTAACTAGCTGCTGAATTACATTTTTTTTAATTCATAAGTCACCCACTAGCTTGTGAATTAAAGCCAAACTTAAGCTAGAAAGTGACTTAAGCTTTTGCAACCCTGCTTTTAACAAATCGATTATAGGGCAGTTTTTGCTTAACGCCTTTTTCTTTCATCTTTAGTTATTTTTTTGTAAAATTACGCTTTCAAAAATTATTTAATAGGCATTTCAGTCTAATGGAATGTTAATTGACCTCCTACACTTTTAATTAATATTGTTTGGTGTAATAGAAGAATTTAAAAAAAAAAACATTTTACTGCTCCGCTATATATATTGTTTATTTATTAAACAATAATTTGGAGATTTTAGCCTGATTGGCATAATTTATTGGTGAAAATTTTAATTTAAAATTTTTTATTTAATCTTGCGAAAAGTATTTAATTTTTGAAAAACAAAAACAGTAGATCGTGTTTATGTCCATTATGCGTTAAATACCCCAAGTATAGATAAAACAAATAGATAATAGTCCTGACGACTCTTGAAGAATAACATGACATTTTCTATAAGATATTATTACAAACAAATTAATATCAGTTTTAATTAAATTATTTAACCATAAGACGTGTTGACGCTTTGAAATGTTCACCCATTTTAATCATTCGTAACTTTACGCTCCATATACGATCCATTACACACTGATTGTAGCATTTATGGATGTACATTGTACATACATATGTATGCAGATTGTAAGTATGTAGAATTTTTATCATTTATTTGCACATTTTTATTCTATCTAAAATATTATATTGCTGTGTGTGTTTTGTTGTTTTATATATCTTTATAGTTTACCTACATATTGATATCAAAACGAAGCGATGTTATTTTTTTATCAGTTTCAGTTCAGTTAACAATTGCACGTGACTTTAATAAACCATCATAATATACTTACATACATCTACAATCAAACATCGCATCTCTCCCTCTTAACACATAGTCAATTATTGTGATCACAATAAATGGTGAACGGATAGCAGATATACATACATATCTATAGCTACAATGAAATCTGATTTTTGCTCTCATATTTACATACATATATGTATATACATTATATGTGTTTTGTTCTCTCTTTTTGCGCCCAGAATTCTTCGCTAATTAAGCTTAACCATTTCGACAAACAGTATGACGGTGATAAGAAGAAAATTGTAGCTATCGAATGTGGGCAGGTTTCCAGAGTTAACTCGATATCTTTCTGGTGTTTTCCTACATTGGATTAGGTTTTAAATTTCAAGGGCGGAATTTCGTCATCGTAAATAGGTATGCATATTGCATATATGTACATATGTAATGAAATATGTACATTATGTAAATTTGTACATATATGATCTATATAGAATTTTCATATACTTTTTTTTTCTTTTTTTTTAATTTCAACAACAGCAACAACAATACAAATGTTATCTTAAGAAATTTTGAAAAAAAAAAAACATAATCTTTGTATTTGTGTGAGTGAAAAAAAAAAATAACAATTTTTTGTCAGCTTTAAGCAGTTGTGTCAATAATATTTGTCTAGCTATTATTATTTTGTCTGGTGCGGCTGGTTTTATATGTATGTACAATGTACATTGTACATGCTTATCTTTAAAGTTGCGATAGCATAATGTTATGCACCAATATGGCAGAGATAATATAGAATTGATTGTCAACAGGGAAGAACTTACAGCAACTATATACAACTGATGTGTACTTAAGCAACAATTTGAGATAGCTATATAGGGCTTTAAATGAGGATTCAACTCTCATCAGTACATTTATCGCGAAAAGAATTACATTGTTGGCATGATGAATTGTATAAGGAAAAAGCTGAGTGAAGGGGGTAGTTGGGTCGCATGTTCTTGTAATATAATTAAATTGACTTAGAATTGCAAGTTATTTTCTAAATACATGTCGACGGTTAAAGTCTAGAACCTTTTAAGTCGAAAAATTAAAAAAAAAATTGTCTGGGTGCCGCGACTCAAGGTTAAGATGTGTAAACATCAATTACAATGTAAAGTGTGAGACGTAATTTTTGACACGGAACGTATTACTCGTAAGGTTCACGTGTTTAGTTTACCCTAACTCTAGCATAGATATATTAATGCTTACAAAAACTGGAAGGATCAAGGCCACCTTATTTGGCAAAAATACATGCAAAAACGACTTACGAGGTTCTGAACTTTAAACGTCGATATTCAGTTTCAGCATGTCTACTCCATTGAAATGTTACAAAAATTTGCCCGAACCTCGCATTTAGTATAGGACAAATGATCTACAAAAAATATCTGTAGTGTTTTTTCAATAAAACTTCTACAAAAAAGGTTACAACCCTTTAAAGTAATTTTTTGAAAATGTTCGTCGATTATTGGCTATATCTTTTTTATTTTCAATTTAACCAAAATTGTAGAGAATTAAATTTTCTACAAAAATGGTCTACAATTTTTTTTTGCCAGACTTATATTTCTCAAGATATTGTGAAAATGGGTTTCTTAGTGCCTTTTCAAGATGGCGACCAAATGGGGGGGGGTCCAGCCCCAAAAATCATTTCGTATACTCACAATGATGTACTCCACACATTAAAAAAACAAAACCTTGTCCTATAGTAAATGCGAAATCAATGTAACATTTCTATGGACTAGTCCGATGCACCTGAGAAGAACAAAAGCTTTATACTTCAAACAAAAAACAACAAAAGGTTAAAACTTCAAACTTGAAAAAAATTCTTAAAAATCACATTTCAAAACAAGCATATACGAAAAATGCAGGTTTTGCATTCTTATAAAAAAAAATCTCAACAATCAAATTTATCAAACATTAAAAAAATCTGGAACCAAAATATTATTGTTGGACTTATTTAATCAACTTATTTTTCTTAGAATTGGTTCGACCGGCGCACAGTGGGGCGACCTATGTGGAAGAGTCGAAATTAATTCAAACAATGAAACGAAACACATGAGTTTTATCTGTTGCTATTCCGTGATAAAATATTCCAATGCATCTAAACCGCGCTAATTTTATACTGTTACATGATTTCGCACTCCAAAGCTTACACTTGAAGTAACCACTTTAGTTCTCTTTCAATTGTGATTTGCAAAGTTGACAAAAAGTGTTGGTTTTTAAATAGCTGTGACTTTCTTAAAAATAAAGGTAAAATTAAGTTTGAACATGGAATCGACAGCGTCAGGTGTGTTATTCAATATTTAAATAAGAAATTAAAAAATCGTGGAAGTATTTTGTTCAATTTTATATCAAAAGTCGGGTATGTAAAATATATAAGTCCTAATTAAGTTCTTTTTAAAAGCTTAAGCTTAAAGTTAACTTCCACACGCTTCCACATCCAGATTTTGGTATTTTTATGTAATTTGACATATTGTCTACGTAGTTCCTAAAAGAACAGGTGCTCATATGTGCTCCATTTTTTATTATTATTATTTTTTTTTTTTTTACTACCACCAATCCATTAAAATGTTAAAAATTTTGCTCAAACCTCGCGTTTAGTAGAGGAAATTTTTCTTTCTTTGTTATGTGGAGTGTGCATCAGTTTGAGTATATGAAATGATTTTAGGGGTTGTAACCCTCCCCATTTGGCGGGTGGGGGGTGTAAAAAGGTATTCGCTATATCTAGAGAACCATTAGTCCCACAAACAAAATTTTACTTTGGTTTTGTAGAAAATTAAATTCTCTACAAATTTGGCATACAAACTTTTACCGAAAAATCGAAAATAAAAAAGTTATAGTTAAAAATATACAAACGTTTCGTCATTTAATCAATCAAAAAAGTTAAATGATATTTTTTTTGAAAACGATAGTCTATTTTTAGTTATATCTTTTCTTTTTGCGATTTCTCGGTAAAAATATGTATACCAAATTTGTAGAGAATTTAATTTTCTGCAAAACCGAAGGAAAATCTTGTTTGTGGGCTTTTGGTTCTCTAGATATGGCGAATACCCTTTTACACCCCCAACCCGCCAAATGGGTTGGGTTACAACCCCTAAAATCATTTCATATACTCATATTGATGCACACTCCACATAACAAAGAAAGAAAAATTTCTTTTACCTTACACTTTGCAACAAAAAAACACGTGTTATACTAAATGCGAGGCTTGGGCAAAATTTACATTTAACAATTTCGTCGAGAAGATAAATGGACATAATCGTGATTAAATAAGTATAATGATAAATATAGAAGTGGAAATATGTTTCTTCCAGTATTCGTAATCGGTTCTTAAATAAAAAAAAAATAATTCAGCTCTCACAATCCAACAAATGAATTAATTCCAGTTTTCGGGGTATCTTGCCCCATTGTGAGGCGTGGTAAATGAAATGTACGATTGGAACGCATGAACTAACTCCTGTAGTTGGAAGCCATAATGTAGATATAGCTACACATGAAAGATGAATGTTGAATGGTTCATTAATTTACTGATATCTTTAACAAGAAAATGATAAATTTAAAAATCGTTTTTATAATAAAATAAAAAAAATAAAAATATTTTTTTATAGATATTAAATACATACCTACATATGTACATACATACATACGCACATTATTTCTTTAACATAATATCTTTACAAAAAATCGTTTTTCAACCAAAGTATTAAAAATGTACAATTAAAAAAAACCTTTCTTCAAATTAATTCCTTTACCTCATTTCAAGATATTTAGGAACATACATATAGATTTGCAATATAAATAGAGTTGCCATTTCTTAAAATCTGTTTATTATTTGTATTTATTTAAAAGAAAGATGTTTTTAAATGTTAATTTATTTTCAGTTCATTGTTAATTTTTTTTAATGTAGAAGTAATTATGAAACTTAAAATCATTGACCAAGCAATTAAATAAATTTAACCCCTCAAGTTGTTGTTGCGTTCTTCCTGAGAAATATCTATTTTAGTCTAAGAGAGTGATAATACTTATAGACGTAAATAAATAAATAAATAAAAATAACAATCAAACGGAGGCTATAAAAATGAACCCGAAATTAACCATAAAAGCGAAAACATATAATTTCTAAAATATTAAAAATAATTGAATGCAGTAAATTTCGTTTATAAGTTTTTTTTATTAAATGATTTTTTCACCATCTGATAGATCTCTTTGATACGCAAGTTTTATCAAAATTTATACTTAAAAAAAAAATCCTTTAGCGCCGTTTTTTCATCATTCGAGTTTTCGAACCTTGGCCTCGATTTGTTTAGAATTAAACCCAAACACTTTTGGAATGCCTTTGAATTTCCTTCTTTGTCTCTGAAACACATTTTTATTTGATATAATATATGTAGGTAGTATATGACAAGTTATGGATTCGTAAAAAAAATGGGACTCGAGATTTTGATCAAACATGAAATTACGTAGCGAAGTTTTTTTTCATTTAGGCAGGTACCTGCGTACAAATTTTTTTAACTGTTAATAAAAATCTTATTTTTTTCAAAAACGTACCCACAAAAAAATCAGTAATTTTTTTTTTTAACATATCGTCGGCGAAATACGTAAAGCTGCCAAATCCACTTTTGGCAGAAATTGAGATTTTGATGCCATTTTCTTAAGAAACGCATTCTCACAAAATGGCTTACTCACTTCTGTCCAATGTATCTTAGATGTTGCAGAATCCTTAAGAGAAAACCAGTTTTATATGGAGCCTTATGTCATTTTTTTGTTTTTTCGCTCTCCTGAAAAATTTGCAAAAATAGCTTAGCAGTTTTACGTACATAGTATTTAGCCGACGTTATGTAAAAAAAAAACAAATTACTGATTTTTTTGTGGGAATATACATATCTTATATATGATGGATTTTTGTAAAAACAAATTTTCCGTAAAATGGTTGTAAATGGTATCTCCCAAAGAACCATTTTTTTTTTATTTTCGATTTTCTCAAAAACGGTCAACTGATTTTGATAATTTTCTTATAGAGATTAATTTAAAAAGTTTTAATAGTTTTGTAGGTACCAAAACTTTCCATATTTTTTTCGGATTAAAAAAAAAAAAACTTATAATAACTCGAAAACGACTTGGTCGATTTTTTATTAAAATACCAAATAAACCAAAAACGACGGTACCCACGATTTTGATTAAAATTTTTATTTTAGCCGCTTTTTATTATCTATACGGATCGGGATCATCCCATGAAATTTGAAAATAAAACGATACAGATCCTAATGACAACAGTGTTGTATGATCATCTCTTTTTTTTCTTATGTTTGTTTATTTTTCATGTAGATACTGTCTTTTTTCTTTACACTACAGTTTGTACTCCCTGCCGACTAAAGAGCCGTCTATCCGCCAGAGTTAGGGGCCAGTTATAGCTTTCATGGAAACTCATCATTGAAAATTTGAATTTTCATATTTGAGGCCCTAAAAAAGCGATATTAGTGATTATTTTGATGCTAATAAAAAGCTAATGACTCGATTATTATTTCTAGTCAAAAAAATATTTCATTTTGGCCCTACCTTTCACATAAAACGATTTCTAAGATTTCAATGATCAATGATAAAGGTAGTTCAATCATTGAAATAAAGAAATTCATTTCCTGCGACAGGCTGGGCCAAAATTAAATTTTTTTGACTAGAAATAATAATTGAGTTATCAGCTCTTTGTTTGCATTAAAATAATGACTTATTTAATTTCTCTCATAGAACCTTTTTTTTTTGGTTTTCGACTATCTTAGTATGGGGTTGGGATTACAAACAATATAAACCAATTTTTTAATTACTTTTCTTAAAAATTGAAAGAAATAAGGTCATAATACGATTTTTTTTTGCTTCTCCTGAAAAATAATGTTTTTTTTGTTAAAACTGTTACGTAATTCAACGTGCGATTAAATAAATTATGAATCAGCTGTTATTGGCGTCATTATAAGTAGATACCTACTGCCAATATTAAGTTTGGTAAAATACTTCATTTAATTTACCTCTTTTAAAAGTTTGGAGAGTCTAAGGGCCAGTTTCACAGTGCACACTTAACTAAATAAGTGACACTTACATAAGTCTCCCAAATTGTCCACTTAAGTACCACTTACTCAGGCAGTAAATATAGGCCTAAAGTGGCAAAATGGGAAAATTAAGTGTCACTTATTCCGACACTTATGTTATATTTGGCACTACTTCGATTGTGAAACTGGGCCTTAAGCTTATTTTCATTTGTTTTTTTTTTTTTTACGAATCCATAACTTACCCTCATTTTATATCACAAAAAAAAAAACCGGCAAATAGTGGGGGAATAGGGAAATGATGAGAGGCTGCTGGAGAGAGAGATGGATATACAACTGTCATCCAGTGCATACGAGTAATAGATTTAAATTTTCCTATATAGAGTAGTTAGACAGAAGATATTTGTTTATTAACAAAAATACACTAGTATAAATTTATGCATATTGTATAGGTACATATATGTGTGACAAAATAAAAAAAATTATGCACACATACATATGTCCGGTATTTTGCGGGTACGTACTTACTTATAATAAGTTAAGAGACTACTTAGTTCTTATTACAAAATGTATGTCTTGTCTATATAAAATACAACTACATTGGCCGTGGACGTTGATTAAGGAAAATTAGGCCCACAAATCAGATTTTCTAATTTAGCCGGATGATTAGTACCTATAATACCTATGTATATAGCATGATGTATGTATATATGAGTATTGTTTTGTGTGTGTGTTTTTTGTTTTTGTTCTCTGCTTGTCAGATTTTGAGAATTATTGTTTTGTATGCGCGACCGAGATGATGTTTTGCTTTATCAGTAAAAAAAAAAATTTGCAAATGTTCCGTTACGTCTTCTTGATTTAAGAGTGGGTCTTATAAAAAGTGTATTCACACGCATCTTTGACTATACTGTTAAATAGGTATAATTTAAGAGATGAAGAATATGACTGATTTAGCAGCATAAATGTATACAATACATACATATATGTATGCAAATACTGCAATCGGCGCGGTGGTAGAAATAAATATAGGGGTTTGTTACAAACTAAAGCCGTTCTGCTTGTAGGTATTCTACCCTTCGTGAATTATGTAGTACAATTGAAAAATTGCTTTAAAAATGTCTGAAATGTTTCTTTTTTCATCATTAGCTGGAGGATCCAAAAAAAATTTATATTTAATACCTAGATGTTGTCCTGTAATTTGTAAATGTGAGGCAAAAAAGACGAATTTTTACAAATCTCTTTGTCGTCTTTGTTTTTGTTTTTTTTTTTTTTTTTTTTTTTTACAAAAATCACCTTTGAGAATTAATCTATTTCCTGATCCTGTCAAAAAATCCTAGTACTTTTCTTAGTCGCAAGGCAAAATTCATTTTTACAAACGCAATAATATTAATTCAAGCATAAGGCATATTAGATAGAAAATCCATTGACAAATCTGGCTTGCAGAAAAAATGTCAAATTTCGAAAATATTGGGTTAAGCTAAAATTTATAAATTGATTAAAAATTTACTTTTACTTGCAGTATATGACATGGATTCGTAAAAAAAAAAAATCAAAATCGAGATATTGATCAAACTTGAAATTATGTTGATAGCGAAAAAGTGCAATGTCTCACAATTCTGTCGGTCTGTATTTTTTTCGGCTGGTGGGTCGATTTTCTTTAAACTTGGTACATAGCGTTTTTTGGGCATTCCACCCACACGTTTTTTAAATTTTTTGTATGATCAATAATAATAACAGTAGCTGCCATACAAATTTGTTTTAGCAAAAAATGAAAAACTTAAAAAAAATGAGTAATTTTTTTTTTACAAAACGGCTACCGTTTTATAAAACAAAATTTCAAAAAATTTTTCGATGTTCTGAAAAACGGTTCAACTAATTTTGATCAATTTTTTTATGGAGAATGTTTCAAAAAGTTTGAAAATTATTGTATACCAAAATACCAAAATTTAAAAAAAGAAAGAAGTTTTTTGGATTTTTAAAAAAAGTTTCAAAAATTTTTTTTTTTTTTTGAGAATTTAATTATTCGAAAACAACTTAATGGATTTTTATTAAACTTAGCACTCAGCAGTTTTTTTAATATTAGGTAGGTACCTATGTATCTTGCAGATTTTAGATAATTTTTAATACAAATTATAACCAAAAATAACGGTATGGTACCTCCCATAAAAGTGTTGAAAAACCGCTAAGGAAAATCTTATTTTTCGACTCCTACAATTTTGATAAAAAATATTCTTAGCTAATAAGGCAGTACCTACACGTAAAAGAAATCATTTCTGTTTTTACGTGGCGTATGCATATGCTGGGATTCTATACCTAGAAATTCGGTGTGACGGGTATTTTACCCACTCACTAATCATTACTCCACGGACTAATATACACAATGATTAATACCTGACCTTTTAACTTATATGAAACAGGATTAAATTACATTGCTTATATAGTTAAAATTGCATCAAATTCGACTAAAATATAATGGCGATTCTTGTTTTCCGAAAATGCTGATTTCCTCGGCGAGCGCCGGATCATAAGTCCACAGGCAGCCAAAAATTGCATCAAATTCGAGTAAAATAAAGTGTCTTCGGCTGATTTCGCCGGTGCAGTGTCATAAGTTCACGGCCAAAAGCCCAGACACGTCAATTTTGGACTTAAAATCCACCCTAATGACTAATGAGCAAGAAATCCACAATATAAAGTGGGTCTGCAATATTCCCTAATTTTAGAAAGGAAGTAGGTCATAAATCCACAAATTGATTGATTTTTTACCTCCATCGAATCGAAAACAATGTACTGAGTTAAATTAGGAACTGTCTATGTCCGATTATATCGAATGAACTCGATTGCCTCAAGTTACGAGCTATTTATTTCGAAAACTGTTGGCGCGGCTTCCTGGGGACTTAACCCTTTGCGGAGCAACGGAGTTGCGTGAATGAAACAGAGGACTCAAAAAGGGAGTTAAAAATATTGGAACCCGCGAAGCATCCCAGGCAGGCACTGTTGTTCAAGAAAACGTGTCGGGCACATCCAACCAACCAAGAGCAGTTGTATATGGAATTAAAAAACGCATCTTAAGTTTAAAAAAGGTGTAAATGTTTCTATACAATAATAGTAAACTGAATATTTTTGACATCACTTAAGTGATTCCGTAATCTACAATCGATGGGCCAGAAGCCCCCAAGAATTTCCTGTGGGTTAAAAATAAATTTGTGGACCCTTAATGACCCTGCGCCGATTTCGTCAGAGTCATTGGGGCGTCCTGATAACCCACTCTAAATTGTTTCTATTATTTCGATCCTGTACAACAGAGCCATCGGTAAAATAAGAGAGTTAAAATCTTACACATATAAATTGTATTTATTTAAAATTTGCATTTTTGACATTGTACTGCGGACAAAAAAAAATTCATATATGTAAATAACTTTTTGTTTTGTTTAACGAATTCCAAAGAAATATTTTAAGTTCGATAAAAAAAAATAACAGCGCTTAATTTTTTGATAAATAATAAAAATATGTAGCTATATGCATAGCGTCAAGCTTAACATGATATTCTCCATAACAATTATTGTTGTAGCCATTAGGCGAGTGAGTGAATTGCCTGCTATTATGGTTAATGATTTTTCTTTCTTTCATTGTTTTATTTTATTCTTATTTATTTAATTTTTGTTGTTGAAAAATAAAAAAAATATAAAAAAATAACAGACATATGTATGTATGTATGACGTATATTTAATGTACAATCATTGTGCGATATGCGTTGGTGCCACACTGATAGTATACATTTTTCATGCGTTTGTAAATCTTGCAAATGCGATCGGGTGTTCATATATATAAGGTGTAAGGCATAACTTGTCCCTATAGGGGGGAATTTTCTATTTAAATTTTTAGGTTTTTTTTTTTGTAGTGATCATGAGAGCGATAAATAAAATAAATTAGTTGATTATTGTTAAATCACGCAAAGCAAGTAAATGAGTAAATGAGTAAGTACTTATGTACATACATACATAAAAACCTACATTCTTTTTTATTTAGAAAAAAGTAAACGTCTTGCTAAGAATGAGTAAAACATTATGTAAGCGGCACCTTTACAACCTAAAGATGTCCTTTTTTTTATTTCATTAAAAAAAATGAAATCTCTTTATTCCACATAGGCGCCAAGAAACGTTTATAAATACTACACTCAAAAAAATGATCGGTTAAAAACAACGTAAAACTCGGTTAAGTAAAATAACAAAAATTATTAATATACAACCTGCAAACTCACTAGGTTAAATTATACGAGTCAACTCGATCAAACAAAATTATTTAAATCTGCACACTGACTCGGTTAAAGTGTACCTACTAAATTTTATTAAACTACTTCTGGATTAGTTTGCTCGGTTTCAATAACCAATTAAGTTAGTTGATGAAACATAATATGAAATCGCTCATAGTAACCAATCTGTAGAATGTAATGTAAAATGTACATTATATGTATATAGGCAAATAAAGCTTCTAATAATAATAATAATTGATAAGTAACCAATCTACTAACAGAGATGTGTGAAATTAACTAAATATAATCATTTGATTTAAGCAAGCTATACTCGTTTCACATAAACGATCTTTAAAATTGGGCATCGTAACCAAGTTTCTCCATTAATATAACCTTTTTTAGGTTTTTATTTTAAATAATTTATTTTAATCGAGTCGAATTTTTACACTGAAAAAAAAATATCAATAAACACCGTTTATTGACTGTTTTTCCATTGTCTCAATAAACTTTTTGTTGAAATTGCGAACATTTTTTGTTTTAAAAATTCCTATTCAATAAACGAGATTTGTTGGCTCAGTTAAACTCCGTTTATTGAAAATTAAAATTTAAAAATTAATAACCAGTTGCTAATATCAATAAACTTTTTTTTGACACAATAAACTCATACATGGCGCTAAGCAATTTTTTTTATAAAACTACTCTTTTTACTTTGATAAATTTATTGGCGCAGAAAATAAATCATTAAATGTCAATTAACATTTTAATTGATTTTAACATTTTTTTTATTATCGTAATAAATTGTCCCAATAAAGTGTTTAAGGGTAGCTATATACTTTATTTTTTCAAATTATAGTCGAATCTTATAAAATTCACAGTCTGTGCATGCTGTGATTTTTATAAGTCAGTAAGCATCAACCATAATTTGCATATTAGAAGGATGCGACAGTAAATTATGAAACGCATCAAATTCGAAATCCGTTTCGTTATAAACATTTACCCTTATAAACACTTTATTGGGTCAGTTAATAGTTTATTGGGCCAAATACAAAGTTTATTACATACTATGATAAAAACTGCTTTTATTTGCATCAATAAATGTTTATTGGGCCAATAAACTACTTTAATAAATCTCTTTTTGTTTCAATAAACCAGTTTATTGGACGAAAATTGATACAAAAATTTACTGTCCCAATCAACCTTTTTGGTTCAGTGTACCCTTGACTACGTAATATTTAACACAATTTTTTTTTTCACCGAAAAATGCCCTCGGTTAGTAATTATTTTTTCTGCATGTACACAGCAGATTCGGAGTCGGACGAACAGAAAATATAATTCTTTAGTTATAAAGTGTTTGAATTTTTTTTCAATTGTCAAATGTCAAGCCGTTGCTATATTTTCGGAAAAATAATATATGTATGTACAGTAGGTAGGTACTCTTGTTTGCTTTTCAAATCACTATTCTATTTTCGTTACCAAGGGTTTTCTATAATATGTAGTCAAATACCAATACCAAAATCATAAGGATAATCCATCGCTCCAAACATTAACTTAATTATTATACCTTATAGAACTATATTTGGGGCCATAGAACTGCCAAGGTAATAACTTCCTCGACAGTAAAATAGAGATTTAAAATCACTCTGAAACGCCCGAAAATAATGACACACCGTACCTATCTGCCATATATACCTTCCTATATAATCTATACATAGAGTCACCTAGTTCTTCTTATCCTCACTGAAAAAAACCCAATTCACAAAACTATTTCCTCCTTAGACTGGATAGACATCAAAAATCCATTTTAGCACTCATAAATGAAAATATCATTTTCTGTGTCCTCCAAGTCGCCCTTAAAATAAATGCATAAATGTATATATATTGAAATAGCTTTTGCAGACAAAGAAGGACAATCATAAAACCGTGTCCTCCACCAAAAAAAAAGAAGAAAAAAAAAAAAAACAAATAGTGCCTACCACGAAAATGCCTATATGTACACAGGTATGTCCTCACCCTCTGTTAGTATTCATTGCTTGTTCGACTTTTACAGTTCTACTTATACAAATTCTCATTTGCATCTCCTGGGTAGTTATTTGTTTGTCAGTATAAAAGCTGAAAGTGGATACTGGTTACCTACGAGTATACGTATATATAAACCGAACCAAAAAAATAAAATCAAGAGGACACCAAGAAGCACCACAGTGACTGTTCGGTGGTATATATTATAATATAGTAACTACCTTTTGCAACATAGCTCCTAGCTACATACATAAGTATATACCTACCTACACATTCCAAGGAGTATTGATTAAACGACTCCTGCGAGGACGACGACGTCAGTTCGACTTAGTAACACGTTTGATTACGTATAGTAAACAAGGGGCAAGTCGTAAAACAAGTCACCATCATTCTCCTTGAAACTCGAAGGACTTCGATTCCCTAGTGAGCGACGACAACGACGACATCTATACGACGATAAACACAAAACAAAGGACACACCAACCGAAACAGAAGCAGCATAACCTTAAAATTAAATAAATAAAAAAAAAAAAAAAAAAAAATGGAAGAGCACAAAGTTACAAATAAGAAATCCTGCACAACCATACTCTGTGAATTAACACGTTTGAAATCCCAACAAAAGTATCTCGAATGCAGCCAAGTCAAATTGAATCCCGACAATTTTGGTTCCGATGAAAATGATTGTAATGGTAATGATGATGATGAAGTTCGGTCTATTATACGTGAGATTGAAGACTTAAAGATCACGTTGGCCAGCGAGTTAGATGAACAAAAGATGTCGTCCAAACGTGAGGTCGAAAACATGTGGATTTTTATTAATGCAATACGAGATGATGTCTTAGATGGTGAACGTTTGAAACAATATTCTGTTCAGTCGATTAGAGATAGAATTCTTTCAATAAACTTAATGCTGGGAAAAATTATGGAAAATAATGAGAGGAATTTGAAAGAAGTTCAACAGAAGATTAGAGAAATCGAAAAGGATACGAAATTACTTTTGAAATGAATAATAATATTTTACTGCTATTTTTTGAAATTGATGTTTTATACTTTTTTTATAGTAAATAAAATGAAACAATAAAAAATGATAGATTTTCAAATTAAAGGTTTTTTTATATCCCATTAATTATGGCGTTTTCGATTGGTCGCCCAGAAGTGTTCTGAACCCCACAAAATGACACTTCTTCTTCTCGATAGAATAGAAAATGCTTCTGGATTTGAATTCAGAATCGAAAACAGAAGCACTTACACTTCAGAATCGGCATTTCTCTTCCAGATTACCAATCAAATACGCCATAAATAACTTCAGAAAATTATATCTGTCAAACCAATTGGTAGACTGCAAACTGTCAGTTTCATTATTCAGTTAATTTGAACTCATAATTACCTTGTTCGTTTTCTTTCCAAAACTTCCCATTTTTAGTCCAAAAGACTGTCAAAGTTCACATAAAAAAAAAACTTGTAGAATTTGGCAGAATTTGGGCAAAAAACAAATAGAGCTAATTTCATTTCATAAGTTCCTTTATTTTGTACGCAGAGACTTAAAAACTGACAAATTTTTGAAGAATGACACACACCATATGATGATTCGTTTTCATTCATTTCAGTATGAGAGATATTGACATTTTGTTGAACTGTGAATTTCTATACAAAGAAATTTCTTGGACTGAAGATTATAGGTACCTACCTAAGTGAAATTCCCTCGCGAGCGTTCTCTTTTGAGAAAAACTGCGAATTTTTTGAGTGACATTGAACATGAACTGTACAGAAAATCACTGAATTTTAAAGTAAAGGAACGCACCTTATGTTGGTTTCTTTTGTTGCTTTTGTCACTAACGTGTTTCCTTCGTGTTCTATCAATAACCTAGTTCGTTTACTTCCAAACCTACCCATTTCTACCATTTTTAGCACGAAATACTCAAAGTTCATACAAACAAAATTAATCTGGTAGAATCGGGCAGTTTCGGGCAAGTCTGCGAACAGACCTTATATGGATACCCGTGAAAATTCGCCAGAACTTCCTCTCGTGTACCAATTATGGGAGAGTACGTAATGGCCGCGGTCTGATGAGGTACTTATAATCGTACAAGGGTAGATTCGTCTTTTGGCCGAGTCCGTTCAGGCGTTCAGGGGGTGAGAATGAGGTAAAAGGGGAACTGTGCGAATTCGCAAGAAATATCACGTGTGTTTCTTATCACGTTACCAAACAGACCTAATAGCTAAACTGAATATAATCTTCTTCAATTGTTAATTGCACGTAAACAAAATTTATTTTTGTATTTTTTGAATTTCTCAAAACTCAAGACCCTGATCAACTATTAATTGATTACATATTCGGCCTTATCACAGGCCCCGTCGTAATAGATTCCTACTACGAATCCCAAAAAAAACGTATTAAACCTGCCGTAGTAACAGAAATATTTCCAAACCAATTCAGAGGTCGTGAAAAGTTATATCGATAGCCCACAAAATCGTGGGAATATTTTTCTGATGACGAAGCACGGTGCTATGATACTTTTTTCAAGATTCGTAGTACGAATCTATTACGACGGGGCCTGTGATAAGGGCGATTATCAATTTTTTTTTAAAGTTCTCTACGTTCTGCATCATGCATTATCAATTCGGTTGATAAATATATCAAATTTTATTACTCAATAGGAAAAAGTTAACTTTCTCTTAAGGATATAAAATTCTGCTTGAACTCTACTCCCGACTCTTCCATTATTGTAATAATACTATTAAATTGAATGATCCGCCTTTTTTCTCTAGATAACACTAATCTCCAAAACTAATTGTTTTGTTTTATTTTTGGTGCCCTATTCATTGAAAATATTGCTGGAATGAATACTTCCAAAACATATGAATAAAATAGCCCAGCAAGAATAAAAATGTGTGGTAATATGTTATGCGTAACGAATAACTTCAAGCCTTACGTAGTAAATTAAATATTCTTTTTTAACTTCTTTTATAAACGAAAAATAAATAACAGTGTTTGTCTGTCTAAATTTAACCTTAAACTCGTAAAATTGATTAAAATACATTAAAAATTTTAAAATACATACAAAATCTGTTTTAAAAGAAGTACGCAAATAATACCTGAAAATTTGCAACAGTCTGACGTATCAAAGTGAGTCAATTTGCTAACCTTAAACAAAAACAAAAACAAACATCTTAACACTGTCGTCACTGGTTTCTGCTTTAAGAATGCGAAACATTTTCATAAAATGTCTTTGACCTCCAATTAAACTAATACGATACTTTCTTTCGTCTTCCTGATAATTTATTTGAACTAATTTTCAGATGACACTTCATACGAATCCCCATAAGTTTGGTTCTTCCCCAAAGGTCACTGGCAATTTTATATATCAAATCGTTACAGCATCAGCATCTCAACGTCAGAAAGTTCTTACAATCTAAAAACCAGCTTAAGCCGGTTGCTTAAAAAAAACGTGAATCGAAAAGTAATAAAATTGTTTTGAAAATAAATTTACAAAAAAAATAAACAATAAAAAAAAACAAAGCGGTCCATTTTTATGAATATATTTTATTATAATTTTAAACTACCTCATTTTTATAATTGATATTACACGTGATAATATTTTAAAAATTTGCTTATATATTGTTTTTTTTTTAAATTTATTTTCCAGGTGGCAATAAAAATTATCGACAAAACATGCCTGAACGAGGAATATTTGGCGAAAACATTTCGAGAAATTGCAATACTCAAAGAAATGCATCATCCGAACATCACACGTTTGTACGAAGTTATGGAATCTCAGACGATGATCTATCTGGTGTTAGAACATGCGGCGGGAGGTGAAATTTTCGATCATTTAGTGGAAAAAGGTCGAATGAAGGAACCGGAAGCGGCAAGGGTATTTACCCAATTAGTGTCCGCTGTGCAATATTGCCATTCCAAAGGAGTGGTGCATCGTGATCTCAAAGCAGAGAATGTCCTGCTAGATAAAGACATGAACATAAAGGTAATATCTTTCATTACATACATACATATGTAAATATCTTGCGAGTTATTTTTTAATTAATACATTTTTATTTCAACAGCTTGCTGATTTTGGATTCAGTAATAATTATGATGAAGGAACACCACTGAAAACTTGGTGTGGTTCACCGCCGTATGCTGCCCCAGAAGTATTCCAGGGTCTTGAATATGATGGACCTAAGGCAGACATATGGAGTCTGGGAGTGGTGCTCTATGCTCTGGTATGTGGAGCATTGCCTTTCGATGGCAAAACACTACTAGATTTAAAGAGCAAAGTAGTTCTAGGAAAGTTCAGGATTCCATACTTTATGTCGCAAGGTAAGATTAAATATATTATGTCAGGTAAAAACACATGAATCATCAAACTATTTATTTATTATATTCTATATGAGGTCACTATAGGTTTAAAGAGTATTGCATTTTTTTAGAACTGACATCAGCTGACTGACAGGGGAGTAGTAAAAAAAAAACAATTAAAACACAGATATATTTATGTACATTGTACATATTAATTAAGGTTTGGAAATATACGGCAAACGCGATAGATACATTATTCCTTATGCAAGTTGAAACAAAATTGAATATTTTTCTCAATTTCGTTGAATTTTTGAACAATGAAATTAACGGAATAAAGAATGGTCAAGTCTAATAAACTGAGATTCTAGTATGAATAATACAATAAATAATAATAATGAATATTATTCTATTGACTATTAAATTTAAGATTACTCTGACCAACACAATCCAGCCTTTTTTTGTTTGTCCAAATCAGAATATGCTTTTACGAATGTTTTTGTTTAAAACTTGAATTGAACAAAATTCCCCAATTGATTTAGGTTTTTAATAATTCAAAAATTCAACTTTTCAGTGGATTTAAAAATATGAATTAAATGAAGAAAGCTTAAGGTATATTTAATGATTCCTAGCTGTGAATAAATAACAGAAAATTACAAGATTCAGTGTTCAATGAATAAAAACTTGAGCTCTCGATTTCAAGTGTGTTTTTAACTACACGTTGGTTCACGTGTACACATTTAACTTATTAAATAAAATTATCGTTATTATACATGTGGCTTTTTCATATATATTTAACCAACTATTTAATCTAAAACTCTTGATGGCATAAAATATAAATTTATTTTGATGTTTCTAAGGTTATTCTGGTGATTCAATTCGATTCATTGGTTGAGAATAGTGAAAAATTTAATTCTATTAAAAAATTTTGGCATGACATGACTTTAATCAACCGTCGCGACGTTTTATTTAAAGAAAAACTGAACTGTTAAGGTAACATTTCGCCACTAAACTCTTATCAACGTGAAAACAAATAAACATCTATTTCTGTCTGTGATTTGTCAGAATATTATGTTGTAACACTCCTCGTTCAATGTAATGAATTCTTTTTGTTAGAATTGGTTTGGGTCTCCACTAGTATGTAATAGTGAATGATAACCTTGGCATAAACTGTTCTACATTCTGTCACTTTATGCACCAAAAAGTTGTAATGTACAGCTCAGTTAAGAATAACAGTTTCGGGTTTTTTAGCTAGAGCTAGTTTGAAAAACATGTCCAAGAGTCAGCTAGTAAATTAGACTGGGTTCAGATGACTTTAAATTTATTTATTTATTTAAATTACGTACCTATTACGATTTTTCATGCAAATGACATTTGTTTAAAATGAAAACGCACTTTTAAGAAATCAACCGAAATTTTGTCATTAACTTTTTTTTACAATTTTTTTTTTGAATTCTTTGTTCAACTCTAGTATCATTTTCAATGAATTAAAAATGAGAACAAATGTTATGTCATACGGGCATTCAGTGCATAAGTATTCATGAGTACTTCGCCACCTCCAAAGGGAGACACGGCTGTTAGCGTCTAATAGGCAAAGTACGCGTTTGAGGCTTGGTATATTTTCAAATGATTATTACTGTACAAGCTGTATGTAAAAAGTTCATCGCCTTCTTTGCACATGTCCTTCTATATTTTTAAGACGTAGTTTCCATTAGGGAGATTTCTACTACAACGAAACGTAGTCTTGTAGGCTTCATAAGAAGCTGCAAGTGATTTTACGAGTGAGTAGGAAGAAGTTTGGTAGATTCCTTTGGTATCATAATATTCCAAAAATTTCTCAATGTTTTTTTTTTATCTTTCAACTTACGAATAAAATTTAGTAAAAATTTTTGCTGAAAGTTGTGCTCAAACCTGTATCTTATGAGAAAATAATTATTGTGTCAACCTTTTTAGACATATATTCCTATGGACTCAATCATGACATACATAATATGTATATAGTATAAAATATTCCCAGTAACAACATATGATTGCGCAATAGTTTACGATTGACATTAAGTTCGGACTTACCATTAGGTACAGAGTTTCTTTCTTCAGCCGGACAAAATGAATGTCTAATACTTAAATCTTAATTTTTCCTTCCAATTTCAATGTAGTGAATTTAAAGCTATCTCCTACTTAACCTTCTCCCTTCTTTTAAACACTTGAACTATGTTAATAATTAAAATTTTAAAAGTTGTCATAACCCCTTGACTTAACATTTCATATAATTTCCATGTTTAGCGAAAGTTATAAACAAAACTGGCACAAACTCTGTCTGAATTCTGAATCGTTTAGTTGGCCTATACAGTAACTGGTTTAAAAACGAAACGAAATTAGTCACACTTGGTTTGTTTCTTGAACTCTATGACAGTTAAATGAAAAAAAATCAGATAAATTGTTCTACAAATTACTTCAGAGAAATTTGATGTCATCTTAACTTTTTATGTGAATCAGGGCTTAAAAAGGTCTTAAAAAATGACTATGGTAATTTATCTAAGTTAAGACATGAGAATATTGTATTTAATAAATCGAATTCCTTTTTAAAAAGTCACGCAACAAAAATTAGGATTGTTGAGGTTTAGGAAGGAATACTAAAGCATAGCATTATTTTATACTCTCACTTCTTTTGATACACTACAGTACAGATCATATTATATTGCAGGTAACCGTATCATTACTATTACCGCTTTTGAAACAAAACAGGTTTAACGAAAATGTCCTTTAAAGACATTTAATGAAGTGTCAGCATGTTAGTTCTAATTTAAGCTGGAAATTCATAATCTCTCATGAATGACACTGACGATATGACTACTCTCATCAAAGACCAAGCCACCGGCAGTCAAAAAAAAAAAAAAAACACACACACACACACCGAAATTGTCATTCATGAGTGATTTTGGGTTCCCAGCTTAATAGGTCTTCAATGATAAACATTTATCACTCGATCTTAAAAATGAAATTTCTCCTTTGGAAGCTTTCTGCTTCAAATAATAAGTTTTAGGAAGTATTTGAAGAGAATACAAAGATGATAAAAGAATATACATATGTTTATTAATTTTATATTTTCCTTTGTATTGTATAAACTTTGTATACCTATTCAACCTTTAACCCATGTAGGTATAGTTAACAATAACCCCTGCTACATTTTTATTGTTTTTTGTACTTTAATTATTGTTTTGATCTACTTTCTTTATTTTTGTTTTTCGCTCACAATAAATAAAAACAAAAAACAAAATTAAAAACCATTTTTTTTTTTCTTTTGTTATGTTTTTAGATTGCGAAAGTCTTATACGTAACATGCTTGTCGTTGAACCAGATCGACGTTACACTCTCAAGCAAATTATCAAACACCGCTGGCTCAGTGAATGGTCTGGCAGCGTTGAGATAATCTCCACCGTTACCGCCACCCGCAATCAATCAGTCATCGAACCGACAAATCTCGATTCGGTGGTAATGACACACATGTTGCAATTGCCCGGCCTAACAGCTGACATGATTGCACAATCGGTACATGAGAATCGTTTTGATAAAATCTATGCCATATACAACCTCCTAAATGATAAACTCCAAGAGAAAAGAAGAGAACATCAAAGACTGCAACATCATGCCAGCTTGGCCTACTCTAGGTGAGTTTTTCGTTTTGTTTTTGTTTTTATACTGGGTCAGAGCACATCTTTCAGATCAGAATGATGTTATATTGTGTGTATACTGTTATGTTCGATAAAATGAGTTTGTCCAACAACAACAACTACAATTGTCCACAAAATATAGTCCAATGAACAGCAATAGCACCTAATTGTGTACCGCTGTTGGCTATTTCTAGTTTTGCCTGTTTCCATTGCCGCCGCCACGCCGTTGACCGGTTTGACACTATCTCTTCCGGTGACAAAACTATTGTTTTGCCCCAACAATGAAGAGAACATAATATGAGTGTCTTCTATGTGTGTGTTGCAGAAGAATAATATTGTAATAAGCCAAAGGTCATCTGTCATTGGAATAACTTTCAAAAGGGGTGCATTTTTAGTTAAAAATGGCTTACACTATTTAGCTTTGGGTATTGTTGCAGATGAATTGGCATTTTGTGTTGGCAATGAATGGTCACGCGCATAATTTTAAATGAACTTTTGCAAAATTAATTATTCAGTCCTTCACTTTTGTGTGGAATTACTTAAACATAGTAGTATATTGACCGGAAACAATGTGTCCCCTTTTATAGGTCGCGAAAAACAAGCATAACCACGGGCGTTGTGGACAGATCAGAGCCCATGAAACAAGAATCAGCTGATCGACTGAGCCCGCTTACAAATGCCTCATGTCCAGGTGCGGGTTTGTTGGGCTGGACTGATGTCTCAGTGGACTTGGAAAAGTTCGGTGATTTGGAATTAGAGTGTTTGGCACGTCCGAATGAGGTATGAACAATTTATAATTTTTTTTTTTAAATAATTTGACTACAAAATATATTTAAATTTCTTGTAGCAACAAGTAAACAATCAAAACCATTTGAACGCCAACAATTCGGCTGCAAACGGTGGTAATACAAGACGACATACTGTTGGCCCAGGTGATGTGGCCCACGAACAAGCTCTAGCCAATCCAAATCCCATTAATCCAATAAATTTCAAGTGTCAGGAAAATGAGGGTGGCCCGTATCTGCCAATGAATTTGCCTATGCTTCAAAATCAGCCACTGCACAACCTTACTATTAAGGATCAGCATTTATTAAAGCCACCCACAGTCATGGGTGCAAGTAAGTCTATTAAATATAAGATTTTGTTTTATGTATCTAACGAGGACATTCTTCAATCATGCATAGCTGGTGCATTTGGAAGAAGAGCTTCAGATGGTGGGGCTAATCTTCGAATATATTATCCTTCTTCAATGAATAATGTCCAGCAAACACAAACGCAGCCACAAATGGAAGGATATTATACGAATACAAGTATTGGCGGTGGAGTTTGTGGCTCAGGTGTCGACCCTGTGACTGGAAATCCAATTGTTTGTGATCAACAGCAACTGCAACAACAACAACAACAGCAACAACAAATGCAACAGCAACAAGCTCATTTGAATATGATGGGGGAAGCCATGATGGGACATTCCAATACACCTGAAGTCAACGAGGAATCAAGCGATGAAATTCAAAGGTAAGTTATATCAAAAAAACCTTAAATAACTGCGCTGACATAATAAACATTTACATAATTTTTTTTTAAAGGTATATGCAAGTTCGAGGTTGCACTAAGCGGCACACAGTGGGATGTACGGATGACATATCAGCGTCTCATCATTCAGAAGCAATTGGAATGGATCAGCCAAATTTATCACATTCACCAGCGCCTCAATCCGGTGGTGGACGTACAAGACGTACAGGACTTCTTACTGTTATGGACCGTCCGCCAGGTATGAATTTTTTTTTCAAACTTTTGCTAGCAAATACCTAATAAATAAGCATGATTTTGCACGATATTTTTCAACAAATTACCTAGGAAAAAAAAAATAAATATATTAATTGCACCTAGATGTTATGTACATACATATTTTTCTTTCTTATAATATTACCTATTTCTTTTAATTTATTCCTGTGTTTTCTAAAGTTTTTATTTTTTATTTTTGTTTATTTTTTTTCTTTTCGGTTTTTTATTACATTTGATTTTGTGCTTGGATGTGTGCCTTGTTGGTAACAAAACAAAACTGAAAATCGAATTAAATCCTACTCACCTGTATCCTTGTTTAAAAAAAAAAAAATATCACTTACGACTAACTTGATCCTACTTTTCCTACTCCTTATTGTGTCTATTTTAAATTCCTCTTTCGTATCGGCGTTATCAATGCCTTTACCTTAAATCCTTATCCATATTCCAAATACTATTTGTTCAATCACTCAGTGATTAGTCCGGACCTGATTAGAGAAGTTGAATCGCGCATGAATCGCGATTATCTTCCACCGGCTTTAAAAATGCAATGCTCGAGCGGTGGACTTAGTCAAAGTCCTCCGGCGGGCACTCAATGCAGCCCAAGTCCGTCTTGTTCCTCTGCAATAACAACAACGTCATCACCTGCAGGGGCAAGCCTGAGCAATAGACGCTTTGCTAGAGCTTGCAAATTACTACCCACAGTACAAGAAGTTGGTAAGTTTTATTTTTTATTTTATTGTTGTTTTTTTTTTTTTACTTTCAATTTTTTGTTTAACATTTGTTTCGTTTACTCATTTATGATTCTATTTGATTAGTTTCTTCTTTATTTAATTTAATGGTTTAGTTAGTTTTGTTGTTCAGCAAATTTAAAGTACTGTAATAACAGTAAATATTTGAAATTAATTAAATTATATGTTCCTTATTATAACAGTTGTAGATGTTGGGTACGTTCAATAAACTAAAGAAACTTTACGACGCATAGCTACTTTCAAGTCTCTGATTGCAAAGCAGTTAGAAAATTGATATTCATTTCAGTAAAATGTTAACTGGAATAATTCAAGAGCTCCCATTCTTTTAAGTCAAGATATTAGCTGATTGAACTTTATCGTTATATGCTTCCTTTTTTATTTGCGATATAATGTACATATTATGTAGGTTCTAAAGTATATGTTTTAGATTCATAAAAAACCGAATTCGAGATTTTAACTATTTTAACATGATTTTACGATGACAGAGCGCACGAAATAAAGTGGATTCCATAAAAATGTTTGTGTCTGCAAGTCTGTCTGTCCCTCAAGCTACAGCCTAAACCAATGAAGGGCTTTTCTTCAAATAAAGAAATAATTGTTCTTCCTTAAGGCGACATTAATTTTTCTTAGCTGCAAAAATAACGGTACTTACCATACAACCGTTATGAAATAGATTATTTATCTCGAAAGCGGCTTACGATTTTGTTAAAAAAATTTATCTTATTTTTGTAGGTAAGTTCTGCGTTTTGGTGAGCAAAATTTTTAACAAGAACTGTTATAAGCGGTATGATTTACGATTATTATTATTGATGAAAAGGCTCAGCTGAAGGGCACGGGGTATCAAATAAATTTGTTAATTTTTATATAAATAAATAAATTTGGGGGCGCAACAGCTCTCACAGAACCAAGTTCTAGTAACCAACAACTTACAACCATTCCTGTGTGTGCGTAATGCAGGAATGGAGGGGACCTATAATTTTCTACCCAATGCGAACGGCGTAGTTGAAAGACACTTTTAAATGACAAGAGATACTCTTGGAGGATTTGTCAATTACTCGTAAAGAGGCAACTTTTATATGAAAAGAAATGTTCAAAATTTCAACCTGAATATTCTGCCTAGGGTGAAATTAGGAATAATTACATACAAACTTCTTGATTTGCCCTCATTTTTTATTGACTTCGGCTTTACTTTTATGGTAATAAATTAAATTAGACAAAATTTCACATAATTTATGTGTTTTTTTTTTTTGTATGTAAGATAAAAAGTAAATTTTTTTTTAATTTTTTAAGTGGTTGTTTCACAATATCTATTTCAAATATGCAAGTTTTGTAGTCATTTTCCCCGTTCTTAATGTTGTCTGATTTATTAGTGAAAGATAAAACTAGAACATATTAACATTGCAAACGAAGTCTTTTGTTTTCCTTGAACCTACTCGTTGTTTACTGTTTACTACAGTAAACCTTATTTTCAAAGAGATCTTTTTATTGCTGTTTATTAACGGTCAGTTTCACAGTGTACACTTACTTGAAGTAGTATGAAACTGGGCATAAGTTCCAAAATGTAACTATAGCTTCCATGCTTTGAGCTTAATACTAAAGTTTTATCTAAAATCGTGAAAAAAATTCAGTTATGTAATGCCTTAATGTAATAAGCTAGTTATTCAATGTGTCAATGTTTAAAACGTCTTAGCATTTTTCACTTAATGTAAAACAAAAATCTGTTTCCAACCAAATCATAGATTAACAAATTATTTCGGTATGTTTTTTTCATTTTTTTTATTTACAGGTCGCTATAGTCCAGTTCGCCGAGCCTCGGAAGGATCTAAAGCACAATTCCAAGGACCATTACAAGAGTGTCAGTATCTACAAAAAGGTATAGCACAGCGCAACTTTTTAGTTGCTCCAAGTCCACCGCTTTTAGAGAACTCAATTAGCTTGCCTGGTAAGATTTGCGTAAAATGGGATGTATTTATTTTTATTTGTATGCTTTAAAAATATAAAGAAAATGCATGAATTGCTTAAATTAAGTTACGCTGAAGTTTATTATCGTATATATGGATTATGAATTTTTTTCTTCTAGAAAATTTTTCGAAATTAGTAAAAAAACTTATTTTTTTTTATTGCTCTTTTATTATTTCAAAGCACACATTCAAATGAGTTAGATATTTTATGTTCTTTGCCTGACTTATACGTCCATTTCTGGCTGCCCACATGCTGTCTTGGCCTTTGACTTTGTCAAAAATTTAAAATTTTACATAAAAGCAAATAAATTGTAACCGTTTTGCCAAGGAGCTTACAGGTGGTCACAGCTTAAAAGTACACTCGGTAAAACAACTCTCGAAGATGAATTTTGATGCACCCCTAAAGTTTTTCGATATCCATATTTTTTTGTGGAATCTTTCCTCCTATTTATGTATGTATGTAATTCCTAAAAAAATATCACACCAAATTTATGGAAAAATTGATCAAGTTTTCGTTCTCTACACCAGCAGAGGTATCCTATTCCTGGAAAACTTGATATGATCAACTATCTGCAAATAGACAAACACTCGAGTAAACCAAATTGTTTTATTATATTTAAAGTTAAATCTATATTTTGAAAAGCAAAAAAAAATAGAAGTAATAGTAGGAGTAAGTTTTGGAATTGAGTTCTTTCAATAAAAACGCCACACAACCCCTTCATCCCATTATTGTTTGTCATTTATTGAAATTTTTTTTTTTTTTGCTTTTATAGGCTCACCAATTCATGGCAGACCAATCATCAATGTTATACAGAATCGAGGGCAAAACATCGAAGTACCTCAAGATGCCATGATGAATCTAGTTCCCGCTCTGAATCGTCTTGTCAAAGAGCATCGCATCAGTGGTGAAATAGCTAATAACATCGTTTCATCGGGCTTGGTTCCATTGGAATTAGCGCAATATTTAGGTCTTATAGCACATTCCGGTCAACAATGTAATATACAACAACAAATGTACAGCTATAGTGTTAATCCACTATCTGCACCTTCAACAAGCAATACCAGTTGTGCCAATGCGGGTCAACTTGGTTCAGGCATACAGTTTTCAAAATATACGACGGGGTCGCTGAATCCAGCGCCGAACTTCTGCAATTTATCACAACACAATCCCAGTTTAATTGGACAGTTTAGCAATATCAATTTGACTGGTGGTGGATGTGGCCAAAATTCTGGATGTCAATCTCCAGTGCACAATAGCTTCAGTGGTTGTTCATCTCCTAACCCTTACATGTTTAATGCATCTGTTGCAGTTTCGCCAATGCATCAAATCACAAAAGGGTTCAGTGGGCTGACCACAAGTGGAGGCGGAGGTGGTGGTTCTATAACAAGAGGAACTTCTGCAGCTATTGAAAATGCCTCTAACCAGCCACTCGATTTATCAATGGATGTGTGCTCCTCGGAAGTGATGTCTTCAGATATGCTTCCCTGTCCATCTCAACAACAGCCGGGCGGAAGCTGGTTCATGCCTGTAAGCTATTTCGATTTAAAGCCATTGAATTTGTCACCCGCACAACCAGTTCGCATTGTTCCCACGCCACCCGCTTCGCCAAATCTTTGTATAATCCAAGAGGAGAATGCCAACGGCCACATAAGCCACACGATCTCAGCTGGTTTACCATACGGTGCTATGGGTTTTGCCAATGAAGAACTCTCAGCGTGTCAGCCATCACATCCACAAATCTGCCTGACTGATGTCCAAGGAAGTGAAATCACCCTAGTTGCACTCTCTTCAGAGAACAGTCGAGACAGCGACTGTGACTCATTAGAACCAAATATGCCATCACTGGCTTTACAAGGTCTCATCATTACCGAACCTTCGATTGATATGCCTTCGATCACACGAGGAGTCGGTCGCAAAGCAAGCCTTGAGAGTGAGAACAACTCCCGGCTAGACACAGAACCCTCATCTTCGGCTTGCGGTGCTACCAGTGGTTCAAATCGTCGAGGAAGTGACAAGTCACTAGGATTTAGTGACGACAGCCTAAGTAATGATTCTAACAACTTGTCACCATGCCAAGAACCTTCTGCAAGTTCCGGTTTCAAAAGTGATTCGCATTCAGAAATTGGTGATCAAACTGAGGGTCGCATGAGTCCTGATTCGATTTGTGATTCTCGAATGTCAGACGAGTGCTATGAGGTCCCCCTACCACACGAATGTTCTAATCTAGATTCCACACGAATTCTACAATTGGTAAAACAAACAATAGACTCAGCCATGCCACCCAAAGGTTCCGTTCTAAATAAAGCAAATGTAACTGATGGATACGAAGGGGTGAGTGCAAAATCAAGTACTTCTTCATCTGGAACAGGTATGAGTTTGAGTTCGTCCGGATCGGGAGATTCAGATGTACCAGTTGACATTTCTAATTTAAGCTTAGAATATTCTGGGGGTCTGCAAATTGAGCTACAAGTTTGTGAGGGTAGAAATAAAGATAACAAAGGAATCAAGCTCAGGAGAATATCGGGTGATCAGTTTGAATATGGTAAATTGTGTCAGCAGCTGATTAGCACTTTGAATGTGTAAATTGTAAAAAAATGTCTTTTTATGAGTTCGATATAACTCGGCTATATGAATAAGCAAATTTATTTTTTTTTTAATTTTGTGCGCTTTACAGTTTTCGAATTTAATTTTGACATGATGTGTAATTGTAGATTATACCATCAAAGCTTTATTATAATATGTACTAACCATTGAATGTTATGCACAGTGTAGAGCATAGAAATGTATATAAACTGTATATTGCAGATTATAGACTCGATATTATATTTAAACTGAAAAGTTTTCGAGAAAATCTGTTAATGAATGCATTCTCCTGTTAATTACACAGGAAAACCTTCCTTTACTTGCTGTTTTTCATGCAATAAGGTAAAAAATTGTAATTGCGTCAAATTATTAAACGCAAGAAAATCTACTAAGATCTAGATGCAGGTCAAAAATTATCTGTTTTAAAATTCCAAATTTAGTCGAAAAAAGTTTATTGTTTACGTTTCTGAGATTTCGCCTTACCAACTCATTTCTAAAAATTCACAAAAAAAAAAAAAATATTCGTAAAAACTCTGCCACAAGAGACTTCTCATGCATTCCTCGAAATAATAGTGTAGAGTGAAAGAGTACTTAACCTTGGTGAGCAAATGTATTCCAGAATACCGTAGTCATGACATTTTTAGCTGAAAGAATGAATTGGTCATTTATAGTAGGATGTAAACTGTGGAAGCTTTTGTTTTATGGATGAAAGCAACAACGCCATGATCGTTTGCCAAGGCTCGGTAGCAATCACTCTATCTTTCATTTACTAGCTGCATTTTATCTACCATCTGACCCGATTCAATATTGGATGAACATTCTCACTTATAGGGAATACAAACAAAAATATAAATTATATCATAAAAGTGGAACTTCTTCAAAGGAAGAATCAGTTTTTTTTTATTCCGATTACACCAATTATTGCAGTAATTACTTACATTACTTCTACTAAACTCAGCAATTTTTCTTTTCATCGTGTAAATGGTCTAAAATCTGCCAGTATTTTCGTCATTAAAAAAAATGATAAGTAATGTCGTCGGTTCTTTTTATTTACAGTACAATAGGTAACAGTCGATTTTAAATTCCTATAAAATGATGCAAGTTTTCAAAATGAAGTATTTCATTTTCTTAAACATCACATTGTAAAGTTTTGCGTATAAAATGGTTGTAAAATTCTTGCTAAACAACTTGCCATCAGGACTAGATTTGTTGAGTATGAGTTCCCGTCAGGTGGCACGAATAAATTGTCTGGGTCGCTATGGTTTACTTATTTTTTGTGAATATATCCGTTTTGACCTAAAAAGTTATATGAATTCCAAAAATGCGTGTTCGAATAGTTGCTCCTGGCTTCACATGTTTTTGGATAAAAGTTATTAGAAAGTCAGCACTCTATATGTTTATATCTATCTAATCTGAACAATTTTGATTGATCGTCATATTTGGACTCAGGGCAATAGTTAAACCAATCAGCTTATCATTGCTCTTTGAGATGAGTAGTTTGTTCTGGAGTGAAATGCTTTATTTTTGTTGCTCGTGTGCATATTTTTTGGCATACTATTATACAGAAAGTATAAAATTTTAAGTGTGGCTATTATCATGTGACTTCAATAACCCCTTCATATAAACTGAACAAACTTCATTAAAAAAAACACTTAACACCAAATTAATTAATAAGTGGTAATAAATTTTAACACAAATTAATTAATTAGTAGTTAGATAGTAAAATTAGAAAAAAGAATAAACTTTTTTCTGAGTATAAGTAGGAAGTCCTATTGCCGTTCCCGTAGATTTTGTTAAATTAAAAATCCAAACCAGATCAAATAGTTAAATAAAATGCAGCTATGATTTCTTAAATTTTTGAACTAATCAATCAATCATATTTTTGTTATCGTTGTTGTCGTATTTCCGTAGCTTCAAAAATATTATGTATATTATAAAAAAAAATATAATAACGAATTCAACTATAAATGTTATCACACAATTACATTATATACTGACTGAACATTTTGTACATTTAGTAGATTTAAATATAAAATTTACAATAAAATTAAAAAAAAACTCTCTGTCTTCACTAAAAGTAATTTTTTTTTATCTAATTCCGATGAACACAATACAAAATTATTAAGTTCATTCGAACTTAAATGAAATAATTCTATCATGTTTTCCTTTTCTAACTACTTGGTTTTGGTAAAATCTTCGAAAAAAATCAAGCAGTAAAAAAGAGAGCCAATGACATGATTAAAAAAAATAAAATTTCAACTAAGATTGGACGGCTTATAGATTTAGAAAATTAAAAGAAATTATAACAAGTAAAACGAATAAATATTTTTTTCTCTTACTATAAAAAAACACATAAAAAAGACAAAGCAAACGTAAAAACAACAAACACTCGATAAAAATACTTTATTTTTAGATAAAATATTTTAATGTAGATTAGTTTTAGTAAAATCCCTCTCTAAATTGAGTTAGTTCTACAAAACAACTCAACTTATCTTCCCGATTTTTGATTGTGTTTCTAAGAAGTAAAAAAGAAAACGGAAACTAATGAACATTCTGTTCAAGCAAACTTAGAGTATTCAATTTCCTATAAAATGATGTCCTCATAAATGTATCAATGTCCTTTTTTATCTTGTGATCGATATGATAAATGAAAATTTTATCTTGAATCAAATAAATTTATTATATTATTAGCGATTCTGAGATGCGATTCGATTAAATATATCGAATTTATTTTTATTCTTTTTCTCATTCCGGCTATTTATAAAAAAAATAATCTTTAAATTAAGAAAAATTACAAAACTCGTTTGTAAATCTGATTGTATTCATAAACATTAATCATTTTATCATTCCAAATAGAGAAAATATACTTCTTCGAGTATTTGTTAAGGTATAGGAAGTAATTTTCCAAATAAACTAATTAAAAAAAAAGGAAGAAGATTGCGCCAAAAAGGAAAAAAATAATATTACGAAGAGTTAAGCGTATAATGCACTGCAATGATGTTGTTTTTTTTTAATGTAATTTTCCTTAAATAATTCATAAAAAATTATGTATTTTTTAATGGCGCAGTAGTGTAAGATAATATTATTAAACACAAAAAAAAAAAAAAAACTATTTCATTGCAATAAAACTATCAACGAGTGTAAATTTTAAATACATTTTGTTAGATTTCACTTTAAGTCTAATGTTATTTTCAGTTTTATTGTTATTCTTAAATGAAATTTTATAAATAAAAGTAATTTCTAAAAGTTCAATTATAACAAAAACACATAATTAATATCACTTATGTTTTAAGTAAACAAATTTAAACAACAAATGTAAAAAAAATTAAAAAGACTGCTGTGATTTAAAAAATATAAATAAACATATTATACCAATATTAAACAAAACAAAAACTTTGTTTTTATAGTAACCTTTTTGTATAATATTATTACTTAAGATTTTGAAAAGTACCTTCAAAATATTTTGTAAAGGTGATTTAGAAGAAACAAATACCTGTGATAGGAATTAAGGTAAGTTTAATAATAAAATAAACCATTATTTACTATAACAAGCAAAAAAAGTAAAGCGGAACCCCTAAGACGGTTTGCCTCAAATTAAATTTCCCTAAGACGGTTTAGCTCAAATTAAATTTCCCTTAGAATGTTTCTCTTCTTCGAAAATGGGGAACATGAAGTGAATGTTTCTCTTTCTCTTGAAATTCATTAGTATCGGGAATAAATTTTCTGGGGAAATTTGGCTGTCATTTATTTGAATTTAATTTTGTTTGATTGGGATAAGACTTTCGATTGACTATGGCCGAGAACTTGAGAGTGGAATGAAAGCTGAGAACTTATGAATGTATGTGAGTGGATAGGGAATTATAAATATTCATAATAATGAATAGGTGTAAGAGATATTACCGTTCCTTGGGACAAAAGCGGATGTTTACACATCTTCCTGGTGCTCACAGTTTTTATTTATTCGGGGGTAATTCATCCCAGGATTATTTACAATAGCAGATAAATATTTCGGGAGGAATAAAATATTCCGGGGGAAATAAAATGTCCATCGTGCGATCGTTACGTGACCCTTTGATTACATATTATGTTCGATAAAGCAGTTTTTTCAAGTCAAATCCAACATATTACAAAAATGAAATGAAAAGAAAAATCGTTTCTGATAATGCACTGCGAAAGTTTTAATATAAAATCGCAAGCATATACACACACAAGTTCTATTGCGATCAGGATAAAAATATTATGCTATCTGAAAATCATTTTCACTTTAAATAATATATATTTTTAGTATCTTTTTTTAACAAACATTAAAATGAACATACGAAATTTCTTTAAACGACCGCGATTTAGAAGTTCAAAAGCCAAAAGGGTCGAAAGCATCTTCGTCGATGAACTATGAAAAGTCAAACCAGCCGAAGACATCTTTGTCGACAAACAGTGAAACTGAAACTACTATTATGGGACAATAATATACCATGAATATGATATTGGAAATTTCCTAAACCATTTGAAAGTATCCGATGATAAAATTTTGAAGGCCTTGATAGAACCATGGATTCCAGCAAAATCGTACGACTTACAAAATGACACAGATGGACCTCATACATTTCGACATCAGTGGCATACTGACTATTCATTTATTTCCTCTCTTCTGCCTATTAATAGATGTACTTTGCCGCAATTGTGTTCTCTTTAAGCCAAAAGTTGATCCCGGGCTTCAAGGTCGCTAAATTCTGAAAGAAGTTACAAGATACATGAACTTGTGGAACAGCATTTGAGATCAAGGTGTATATCTGAATCTACAAAAAAAGTTAACGCATTTCGCGAAGTTTCAGACAACAAGGCCAAATGAGTTGAGTATACCATAAAACAAATTAAATCAATTTTCAATGAAATGTAACATCGCCTTAATAATTTTATTGAAATATTTTGTTTGTCTGGGAAAAATCCTACGGAAGCCTATGCACCTAGTCCCCTACATAAACAACAAGAAACGTGGGCCGCATGAAATAAGGTAAAGTAAAGAGTGTAGAGAGTAGCTGTCGTTGAAAAACGAATCATCCGTTAATGCACTTTTCGGAAAATTCTACTCCCTTTTGTTTTCAAAGACAACACAGCTGCATTAAGGACCGGCCCGACCAATTAAATTAGAACCGCCCTCGCCGCACCAATATTTAGTTAAATCTCATTTCTCATTGCACCTGGAACCGCTGAATTTAAGACCGAGACCAAGAAACAACTGCAACAACAAAACTATGAGTGAACCCTTTTTTTCTCCTCAGCTGACGGTCTAGTCGGCAAAAAAAATTTTTCGTAAAGCAAAAATATTCTGATGTACGAATTGGTATTTAAAAAAGTGACTTTAAGTAGTATTCTTATGATATTTTTTAACCAATATCTCGAGAACGACTCATCACACTTAAAAGTTTTGACAGCCTTTTCCATATGAAATTGAATTATCTTTCTTTCGTAAAGAATTTTGTTCTTGTGACTTATACGTTTAGAGTTCAAGAGTTATGTGAACAATTTTTCAACATGAAATGAAAAATTGAATAAATTTGTATGATCAGTAAACGAATTTCATAGTCTACCAAGGTCCAGAGTCAGATGGGGGCCATCTATTGAATTGGGCGAAAAAAATTACCTATTAAAATTATCTATTAAGAATTGATAAAATATAATGTCATAGCTCATAGCCAGTGCCCCTCTTGTCCTCCACTGCGGGCGCAACTAGGTGATTAAATTTTTAATCGATTTTCAAAAATTTTGAGATTATGACAGAGGCAAATTTAGGGTTACCTAATTTGTATATTGGGAACAAATTTTACAATACAATTAATTTCAAACCAATTTATCAAAAAGTTTGAGACTTTCATACAAAATCGATTGCAAAATGTGTGTCCAACAGACAGAAAAAAAAGCGAGTAAATTAAGCCTGAAACATGACAAACTAAAAATCTCCTCACTGGCCACTTTAAGCTAAGAAGACACCTTTGCGAGCAGAACCACTAATCGTTGATTGTGCAAATTCTGTAATTCAAATAAAAACCTATTCAAAAGAAGACCGAATCGAATGTTATTTTAGTTCTTTGAAAATAAATAACATAAACAACATTTTTAAATAAGTTTATTCTAGTGTAATATTTTTGCTAAATTCAAGTTTTATAAAACAAAGAATAAAAATTAAATTTTAATATTTTATTTTTATATGTAAAGGTTTGAAATTATTAGTTGAATTTTAAGAAAATCCTAAAATAAAACAATGGTATACAAATTTATTTTAAACAAAACACTTAATTATTTATTTTTTTTATTTTGGTTTTTACTAAATTCATTTACAGTGCTTTTCCATTTAAATAATGTTGGAATTTCTTTAAAAATGCATTTTATCCAAGAACATTAATTAATTATTATAAAAAAACAGTATAATGTTGTATACCTTCTGTATAATTTGGTATGTATATTGTTTGATGACAGAATAAAGATGGTGCTGTTCTTTCTTTCCCTGATTGTTGTTTCTAATTTTTTATTTATAAATGGTTTAGGTATATTTTCGAAGAGAATTGAGCAAAATATAAAATGCTGGATGACATTATTGTTCGTACATCGAGTTTGTGAATAATAAGTTTTTAAATATCTGAAAAGAAAAAAAAAGAGGAAGAAAATTGTTAGTTATTTTTTTTTCTCAATGAATTGTTCAGGATTAATTAAAATCAGAACAAAAACATAAATGTTAAAAAATATATAAAAATATATAAAAATCTGTATGTACCTATGAACCCAACCGTGAAAAGTAATGAGATCTAAAAGTATGCCAAGTTCTAACTCTATGAAGGTTTAAAATAAAATATTTTAAGTAGAGTAATATTGCAACAACTCCAAGTTATAAGAGAAATTTATTATTTAATAATTACTAATTAAAATTTGGTGGGTTTACTTTGCAAGTTTTCTTTTTATTACGCACAATTCAAAACATTTTTAAAACTTGACAAGTGAAGTGTGAAACCACCAAATTTTAGTCAGTAATTATAAAATAATAGCCAAATAATGGCTTCCAAATATTCCGAATTTGTAGTTCCTGACTTTATGGGTACTGAAGTTAGTCGGGGGTCGAAAATCGCCTGAGTTTGTTCCTGTAAAAAGGGTGTAGTGCAAGAACTTGGCTAGAAACTACCGTGCCCTTTGATTTGAAGCATCTCATACTAAAGGTTTTTTTAATAGGTAGGGATAAAGCAATTTTGTATTTTAATACAAATATACCCTCAAACCTTATGTCTGTTTGATAATTGCAACTTGTTATATTTTACTACTTGTCCAAAATTTGTATAGGTTTTGACGGCAAATTAGGCAATGTCGTACGACGTTACCATTACCCGCGTTTAGGATGAGTTTCCCAGAATTTTTAGGATAGCTTGAGATTTATTTTTTGGCAACAGCTGCTTTGACATCAGCTGTGGTTTTACAAGGGATTACTACAACACAAAGATATCCAGATCGCTTTGGATACAAACCTGAACGCACCTATTTTTTTTTATGATCTGTCAATGTCAATGTCAAAACATATATATTTTTATAATGTCAAATTTGACGAATGAGCAAAGTTTGGAAATTATTAAGAATTACTACTAAAATCGATGTGTGTGGGCGAGCGCACGAATACCAGGATTTTTCTCAGGTTTAGCTGTTTAAATTCAAATCAGTGTTTGAGTTTTGGCAAAAAATGTAGCTTCAACAAGCATTGTGAATGTTGATGACAAATTTAGATGTTAAATATGAGATATTTCATTGGCCGCGTTTAGGTTGCACTAGGATAGCCTATCTAAGTTACTCGAGTATCCAGTATGTTTTTGAACGCAAATCAGCTGTTGACATTTCTCATAGGATAGATGAGTACCTAGCTACCTATCCCAGTATTTTTAGGATGACTTCAGATTTATTTTTCGCCAACAGCTGCTTTATAGGCTTTTCACACCGAACCCAAAACCGGGTTTTCGGCAAAAAGTTTTCAAAAACCCGAAAAGCGTTCACAATGAACATTTACAAGTTTTCGTTTGACATTTCACAAACACCAACTCATCTCCTGCAAAAAAAATCAATAACAAAACATCTCATTGACATAACGCACTCACAACTTATTTTGTCAGCAGAATTCAGCAGTTTTTGTTTACATTTGATTGAGCGCTGGATGTTTCGTAAGGTTTGTTTGTTTAGTTCAACTTTGAATTTCAACTAGTTTTCTTGAAGTTTTATATAAAACTTGTGGTTTACCAAAAATGTATGGTAAAACTTGAGTTTTCGATTAGGTTTTCCGCCAAAACCGATAATTTCGCGAAAACCGCGTTTTGGGCTTGGTGTGAAAAGGCTATAACCATCAGCTGTGATTTTACAAGGGATTACAACAACTCAAAGCTACCCAGATCGCTTTGGATACAAACCTGAACGCGGCCATTGATAATTTTGTTATATTTATTTGTTTTACGTAATTATAGATGAAAACATGCCAAATTTTTTATAATAAGGGTATTCATGCAACACTAAAGTGTTCGATGTAAAATAAAAATCCGAGGAGACCTGAGTTTTTGGAAAATTGATTGAAATTCCCAAGGTAGGCAACCCTGGGACAAAGAACATCGAAGAAACCTTAGAAAATCACAATTACGATAACCTACATTTTGTAATTAAATATATCTTATATCGGAACCGAATTTTTTTTTAAAGGAATGTATTAACTCTCAAAGAGAAACCAATCGAAATTAAACGTTAACTGTTATTTATGATATCTGGCTGTGCGTTCACAGAGAGTATTTTAAATCATGAAACCTAGTACGCAGATCGAGCAAAACCAAATTTTATGTCTAAATTTTTTTTTCCTCAGGACAAATTTTGAAGGTGTAGAGATAAAAATAAAATTCAAATGAGGACAACAACGTAGCTAAAAATATTTTTTGGAATTTTTTAAAATCTACATCTACAAAAAATCAGTACAAAAACGGATTTGGAGCCTTAACAGCGAGTTTATGTTGTTATTTAAAACTCACTTCTTTGAAAATTTAGTAGGTTTTCATACTTTAAAAAATGTTTCCGCACTATTATTTGGTCTCTTGAACTTTTTCGTATTAGCTACGCCACTGACTGAGTGAAAACAGTTGGTTTATATAATCTTTTCCCGTAACTTTTTTCTTGTTTTATTTTATATTTTTTTGATCATTATATACAAAATTCCTTTGAATATTGGAAATACTTAACGAAAATATTTTTTTTAGTTGATAAAAACCGTAATATTCATGAAACGTCAATATATTTTGTCTAGCAAAGTAATGCTTCGTACATTATTCGTCTTGGAAAAATTATGTGGAGACTTTTGCATGTACAGTTTGAAAAAAAAGTTTGGATTTAGCGTTTGAGCTGCGTTCTGCATAAGAAATATTCCACACAAAATTTGTCCTGAGAAAAAATTCAAGTTTTCCCGAACTGCGTATAAAAAATGACTTGAATAAAAAATGGCGAGGAAAAATAAACAGAGCAAGTATCTCATTAATAATTTGATCAATACAAATTTGAAAATTGATTGTGATAAAGGATAATATGACACTTTAACTGTGAAAAATTATTTAAAAGATGCTAGAAGTACATACCTATAAAAAATATATTTTATAAAAATAAATAATTACCAAACAAATTTTTTGCCCTTTTTAACATTTTTAAAAAATACTGTTTTTAAGAAGCGTACTATATTTTTTCATGTACTTAGTTAATTCTGTAAAGTTCTATAATCCATCGAAAAAATGTTGGGAACTCTAGACGAAACCCGCTTTTTCGGACTTCTTTATCATGGTTGTAAAAACAAATACATTTCGCTCTTAAAAAAGATCGTTGTTGTTATGCATTTTTATTAAAGCTAACTATGCCTTAAAAATTATATGGCTCGAAAACACAATCATAGCTTCAAAAAAAATGATAACCTATAGTTACTAATTAAAAAGTCTTTACCATGATGCGATAAGTAACTTTATTTTCTTTATACCTTTATAGCTAAGCCAATTATGGACACTTAAGGTATTTTGTTCATAAATTAAATTTTCCATCCTGAAAAACCTAATAGCTAGGCACTACTTAAATTTCCAGTTTAGCAAATGAGAGTTCATTTTTATTTGGAGTAGGTCAAATTACTACTTACTAGAGAAGCCTACAGAAAAACTACCCCAAATGAACTCAATTTTCCCACCATGCAGAATATAAGCTAGTGCATGGTCTTCCTATTTTTCTATTGTTTCTTGTGGGCAACTATTGAGGTGGGGTGATGCAAGCCCCGTCGTATTAATTGACGACAATACGCCGCCAAGCATTTGTTCATTCAAAATGTAGGTCGTAGTGGACTTAATAAAATTTATATCACCTGCGGTAGTAGGTAGAATCGAGGGGGTTAAGTTGACCCTTCACACTTACCAGCTTACTATTTCATTCTTTCGTCACGTATTCTGGAAGCCAAGTATAACGCCAAAACAATTCCAAGAATTTGTATAAATGCAATACCAAATCCTACACTAATAAGAACAACTGCATTATTATCGATGCGTTCCTTAAGTTTTCCCACACATCCATCCTGCAAATTAAAGAAGACGAATATTTACATTTTTAGGTATGTACATAAATTTCCGTTTGAAATTTCCTCAAGAAATTCCTTACCTGGAAGTATTTATCTTTCCCCAGAGGTAGAGCCTCAGCACAATTACCAACAGCTTGGTCTATGTATTCCGGTCGACAACAACTGGCTCTCAGGGTCTTATCCCTGCTAATAGCACGCCAATCAGAAGGATTATCAACACCGCAACACATTAGTTTTCGCTGGATGTTGTCCCAAGCTTTCAGATCATCATCGTTGGATCGTTTTATTGTATCCATCAGTGAGTTTTTGAGAATCATTTCAAGATCCGATCTATAGACTATTGCTGCAATGCCAACGGCTAGTTCGACGATGAAGACAATAAAAAGCAGGAAGGCATACTATACAAAAGAATAGGTAAATATGTTATCAAAAAAGGACCTCCTCTTTAAAAATTTCGATATATTATGTTGAAGGAATGGATGATTGATGGATTCTCTTTAATATAGCTACATACCAATGTCAGGAGTGACGGTGCTTCCTTAATGGCACCGAAACAGCCAAGTGATGCGATAAGGAAAATAATTGCTCCAGTAACAATAAGGACTATTGGTGGTGCTGTTATTTGTCCTTCAATGAAGTGGTTGAACTCATTGACGTTAGCTAGAACTAAAGCACCAGCAATCAAGATGCCTAGACCCGATAGCTGTGGAATGGAAATTATAATAAATTGAGTGATAAAAGAAATTTTATTGCTACAAAAAATTAATAATTTATGGAACAACAAAAATATAGTTGCTTAATGACCTGACCAGTCAGATTTTTTTACGTTCTTATAATTATTGGATAGAGTCTATATGACTCAACTTTTTTTTGGGTTATTTTGAAGCTTAATTATAGGAGATATTGATTTGAAGGTTATAAGTAGGTTAACCACTTGACCCTGTGAAAAAAAGCTTTGCTAAAAACGTCTCATTAAGTAGAACAAATTTATTTTCACTTGAAAATAAGAAAACACTTTAACTTGTTTTTGAGTGTAGTCATAAATTTTATTTAAAAAAAAGAAGAAAGAGTCGTACGTTTTTGTACACAATTGCGTTGCGTGTTAGATTTTGAAAAGGTCACCATTTTACCGTATAAGTTGTCGTGTTTTATATCAATAAATTAAGTATCATTAACTGTAGGTAACGTACTGGAACTTTATTAAAACCAAAGAAGGAGAAAAAGAAGTTTAAATACGGCTTACACACTTATGCCGTTTTTCATTGGACGTCCAGAATCAAAAAGAACTCTTCTGAAACCATTCCATTGGCAAAAAAAACGGTCAACCGACGCTTCTCAGAAGAAAATTTCGCTTCTCGATTTGAAATCAGAATCCACTCAAGAAGCACTAATACATTTCAGCTATAACTTCAAAACAAACTCACTCAAATTTCAAAAGTAAACATCGGACTCTGTTTGATTGTATGCCTGTTCGATACATGAAATGTTCACGATTATTCACCAATACAATGAAAAAAATTCTAAGTTGAGTAGAAGAATGCTAACTTTGTTCCATTGGATTTCAGAATGAGTTAATCCCTGAGTGAAACCAATGGAAAACGACATTAGTAGGTGTGTTTTATTCATTGCTGCATAGCCAGCGCAGCACAAGTCTGAATAAAACGAAATCTCACTCTATACGTTCATTTCAATAATTGAAAGCTCTATCGCCAGCACAGCCATCTTTATTTTTACTGACTTCTTTTTCGCCAGCAATCAAATTGTTTTTGTTTTCCAAGGAAAATTTTGCTGCGCTGGCTATGCAGCAATGAATAAAACACACCTAGTATAAAGTTATCAAAAAACTATATCGAAATCAAAGTGCTCTGCTATAGAAATCGCCAATCTTTGATTTCGATAGTTTTAGATACATTTAATAGCTATTAATCCAGAGTTAACTCATCAAGTTCGTTGAGTTACCTATTGGATTCTAAATTGACTATGAAATAAGTTCTAGAATTTAATTTAATCACTAAAATAAGAGAAATTGTAGAAAATAAGTTGGTCGTCGCGAACAGATTGCAATTGCATTCCCAATTTATTTTCTCAAATTTCTCTTATTTTTGTAATTAAAATGTAAAAGTATCCTTACATTAATTTGTATACAGCCCTATTCTGCTATTCATCGGGGGAATTTTTTCTAGAATTTTCACATCACTATTCTGCTATTCATTCGAAGTGAATCTGTATTAAAGTCGGTAACGTCGGTAATACTGCGCGGTATTCTGTTATTCACGTGAACGCATTCATTCTTTACAATTCAATGTAGCGGATTTTACATTGAATGCTTCGTCTGTCTGGTTGGTTGTTAGTAAAATGTAAGTAGAAACAAATTTGTTATGATAAATTTAGAATTCATGTTTGATTTCAAATAATAGATTATTAATATTTTTAGGAGTAGAACGACAAACAAAAACCAATTTACTGCAATAATTTCTGCAATGAAATTAATTGCAGATATTGCCAAAAATAATGCAAAAAGACAACCCGAGAACCTCCGAGAATTTTGGAATAGTTTAAAAGATAGGCTCAACCTCCATGGACTACCAACAAAAGAGGTGCTTGAGTGGAAAATTTTTTTTCTTGAAATCGAATCATTTCGCTGCGGAGGTTGAAGAGTCGATTTAACAATATTCAATACATACATAAATGCTCTTTTATTTAACCGAAAGTTTTTGATAAACCTATGATTTTGAAATAATTGGTTTATTATTTCAAAATGAAAATAAATGAACTTACGTTTCGTCCGGGAGTTCCATATTATTTTTTTTTTGATTTTCTAACATATCTCCGAAGCTCTCTGTTCGATGATTCTCTTATTCCTCTGCATACAATTGGGAAAAATAAAGTCCAATACTGTACATTTCCAAATTTAATTAAGACGATGAAACAAATTAAAAAATTACAGAGTGATTGGTCGCGTTAGGGGATCAATCCAAAGCTATCCGGATAGGTTCGTGTTGTTGTCCCTTGTGACAAAACAGCTGATGCAACAACAACCCAACGTATCTGAACATTTTTGGATAGGTAGATACTAGATAGCCTATCTGATAGTTTACCGAACGCAAGGATTGAATAAAAATTTTTATGAAACAATTTATCCAAGATTTTCACAGTGAACAGTTCAGGAAAATGAGATCTCGGAGATCTCAGCAATCTCAGTTACCTGAACAGGATTCCTCAGCAAAATTTCTCAGCTTTGCTGTCAAAAGTCTGAAGAAAAAAAATTTTGGATTCGCTTGATCACTTTTTGAGTGAGAAAATTCTCTGAGATCTCATTTATCTGAATACACCAAGTTGTTTACGAGAATGTCAAATTGGTTTGGGATAATGTAGTTTACCCGATGGATAGCAGAATTCGAAGGCAGTGTGAAAGGGAATCGAAAGGGTGAATTGAATATACGATCCATATGAATAGCAGAATAGGGCTGGTAAATCTCAACTCTGACTATTTACTTGTTGCGGTAAAATTCAGAGCAAGACTGTTAAACTTAAAAGTAATTAATTGGTCGCCTGGGGGCGGGGCCGATTCCGGTTCTGTGAAAAAATCACATTCGTTCTCATGCATTACTTTCATTTTTTCGATTCACTTGGTGCAAATAAGAAATTCTGATTCAGTGAATAAATTATAAAGTTTTCCCACGAACTATATTACCGTTCCCGAACCTCCATCATTTTCCTGAAGCGCATACGCAGTCAGCGCAATGCTCTCATTTTTCAAATTTTTTGAAGAGACAAGAGAAACGCATAAGATAGAAAGATTTTTTTCTTTATGAATTGGACAGAAAGGGAAATGTGGTTGAATTGAGCAGTATTTGTTGGTATTCACCCTTTCTATTCACAGATTCACTTCCAAATGCCGACGTAATAGCAAATTATTTATTATGAATGTTTTTGACATTTGGTTTTACATTTTCGCAGAACGAAAATCGGATTTTACGTGAAAGGGTGAAAAGTTATTCAATTCACTTTTTCACAGAACCAGAATCGGCATCCTGGTGTCTGGGAGCGAAAAATTCTCCGTTGCGCATTCACTAACCACGGACGCCAACAATCAGTGACCCAAGTATTGCAACGTCATCAAAGAGGCAACCGAAACTACCCTGGGCTTTCACCATCCATCTCAAAGAAAAAACCCGTGGTATGCTATACTGAACTTTGCCGAGAATAGGGTGACCAGTGCCTACGTTCTGTAACTCTCACATCGATAAAATTAGTCGAGAAACGATGAAAATTGAAACGAATCGTATGAGTTTTGTTCCATTTTTCACCGTTTCTCGACCAATTTTATCGATGCGAGAGTTACAGAACGTAGGCACAGATCTATCTTCATTGAAAAGAGGACATACGAAAAAATCTCAAACGAAAATTAAAAAAAAAAATTAATTTTATTCTGAGTATACGGAGCATGCTCCGAGCTAGCTCCGATGGAAAAAAGAAACACGACTTATGTGCTCTGATTTGTCTGAGGTAAAAAAGAAACATAGAATCTATTATTGACAGCTCAGCGAGGTAAAAAAGAAAAACACAAAAAAAAATGTTTTCTATCAAAATTACAACTTTTTTTCAACAAATTTCCCAAAATCTAATTTTTTTTCTATGGGTTTTGACAGGAAATTGTGAAATTTTGCAAGAAATTTCACGTTACCAAACAGACCAATAAATATATATATAGTTGTAAAAAAAGACATATGTATTTTTATTTGATTTAGTGAATTCAAAGTTTCCATTTTTTGTTTTGAAAATATTTTTAGGACCATTGTTCACACCAAAATAAATTTTATATTGTTGTTTTAATTTACGAAAAATATTAAAAATTTAAAAACCTAAAAAAAGAGGACAAATCGCTTATTTTTCAAAAAGATACCAGATAAAAGTTTATAAAAGTTTATAAGGCCAAAAGGAGGACTTGTCCTCCAAGGGTTTTTGTTTAATTCAAAAAAATAAATGGAATTAAAATGCATTTATTAAATATAAAACAAAAAAACTGTTTTGGATTTTTTTGCACTCTCAAAAGATTCTGTCAACTTTTTTCTTGGTCCAAAAGTTAATCGGGTGACACCCTTCGGTCACCAGACAGTCGTCAATGTGAACAGTTTTTTAGGACAACAGAATTATGAAAACAAAACATTTCGGGCTTTTGGGACTTGTCCTATTTTCGATGATAAAAATGAGACAAAAGTTCCAAAAAATATTTGGGACACTATGTTCCCCTCAAACGGGTCAAAGTTCCTTGTAGCTTTTGAAATTCTAGACAAAAAAACACTTTAGTACAATAGATTTTGAGAAAAACTTGGACAATCGTAAAAATATAATTTTTTTAATTTTTAATTTTTTTCTATTACCTAGATTGTTTTTCTAAGTCAAATAGTATAATTTTACTGTGCTTCAAGAAATTTCTAAATACCAAACAAATATGAGAAGGTTTTTTAATAATACAAATTCTATAAATACAGTAAAACCCGCGATGAACTGCAAAATGTTACAGTCTTTCTTTCACTTAAGCGGGTTTTTCACTTAAACGAACCCCGCTTAAGTGAACAAAAAATTTCACTTAAGCGGAGTCCGGATAAGTGAAAAAAAAAAAATTTTTCACTTAAGAGAGTTTTTTTTAATGAAAAATATTAAATTTAACTGAAAATATGTTGCAGGTATCTGGGTTTTTCACTTAAGCGAGTTTCGCTTAAGCGGATTGTTATAAAGGTAATTGGTCGACAAATACTCGGGGATGAAAAAAGTGTTTCAGATAAGCGGGGTTTTCTCTTAAGCAGGTTTCTCTTAAGCGGGTTTTACTGTACTACTGAAATACATCAGCCAAGTAGAAGATTTCGACACGAAATCTATGTAAGATGAACTGAACTTAGCAAAATTTGCTTATTGACAAAGCCCTCACTATATTCGAAAAGGTTGTTTTCTGATTTAAATTGGTAGAGATTATTTGCCATGCTTTAGTGTCTTAAATGTTCTAACGAAAATCGATCCAATATGGAGTTTTGATCGCCACTCTTTTAAGGATTAAAAAAAAAGAATATTAGATTAATCCAAATAACTCAAAAACCAAATTAAAGAGAAAGATTTATTAAATTCTTAACATATTTTTTTTTACTTGTAAGCTGGCACAGAAAGTAAAAATCATCAAAAAAGCTTTTAAACCGTGGAGTCTTATATACTTTTTATCACAAAACACTTGTATTTTAACCTATTTCAATAAATAAAAAATCTTAATATCAAATAATATGTACATATTTTTATTCTTTCCGTATTAAAAAAAATAACCCTAAAAACTCACGGCAAATATAACATTAAATAAAAAGAGGATATATTTCACGGTGGACATCCCACAATTTCTTATTTCAAAGTTCATTTTTATGATTAATTTTTTTAAACTTAACTACAGGTAAAACAAAATTATTTAAAAAGTAACTTCTTGACTAAAACTTCTTTAACAGTCCGTTCGAAATCGCGTCTCTTATTCGACTGGACACTGTTAAATTCTGTATACATTGTTTGGGCTTCATTCGGCAAGGCATAAGCGCTATAATGACCCCAAATGAGAGTAAAAAAAGAAAATTGTGGAAAGTCCACCACAAAACTCTAATATATTGGTCAGTTAAGGGGTTATATATATGTAAAAAAGAAAAATCGTATCTAAGGGTGGTAGTGGAGAGTTTTATTTTATTCAATGAATGGAAATTTAGTTTGAGTATGGAATTCGAGGTTAAGTATATGGGTGTAGGTACCTCCACCCTTTCTAGTATTTACACGCATATAGTACCTATCTACACACAGGTGAACTACTACAACATGAGTAACATTGGTAACTGAACATTTTCTCTGATTCAAAAAATAAAAGCATTATGAATTATGATAAATGAAAGTTCAATATTTACAAAAAAAACAGGTTTTCATTTAGTAGCTAGAGCACAGAAGCTTTCATAATTTATTAAAGGTATGTTCGTTTGGCAATCACTCAATTTTGAATAAGCATAACTAATTATTCATTTTATTGGGTCGGTCGGTTTGATTGGTACATAATACCTATAGTATCCCTCGAATCAATCGATTTGGAGAAGTCGTCAATTAAGAATGAAAAAAGCCCTGGGTCGCCCTAAACCGTTTTATTGAAAAACCTGACCTGAACTCTCCCTTAGGGGTCAGTTATAGCTTTCATTGAAACTCATCATTGTAAAATTTAATTTCTTATTTTTATAAACTTTTAAAGCAAAATCAGTGAATATTTTGATGCCAGTAAATAGCGATGACTCAATTATTATTTCTAGTCAAAAATATATTTCACTTTGGCCCAACCTTTCACATAAAATGACTTCTAAGATATCAATGATCAATGGTAAGGTAGTTCAATCATTGAAATAAAGAAATTAAAAGTAAACATATATGAAAGCAACCGTATTAAAACGAATTTAATTTTAAATTTACAATTAAATATTTTTTAACTTTAACGCGAATCACTATGAATTTAAAAGTGAAATTGCAGATTGAATTTAAATGCAAATAATAACTATTAATGGTGTGTGGAGTGTGGAGAGGAGGCGGTTGGCCGGAGGGGTGGAAAGAGGGAGTGATAGCGCCAATAATAAAGAAAGGGGCAGGAACAAAGTTGGAAGAATACAGAGGAGTAACGCTCATGCCATCGCTATATAAGATATATACGGCAGTTTTAGCGAAGAGGCTAGAGGAAGAAGTGGAGGAAAAAGGAATGATTCCACCAAATCAAACGGGTTTTAGAAGAGGAGTGGGAACGATAGGAGGTAACAAAGGAGAAGGGTAAGCTAGTGGCATTGTTTATAGATTTAAAAGCTGCATTTGACTCAGTGGATAGAAAAATCATGATGGAGGCATTGGTGGAAAGAGGAGTGAAAGAAGGGCTCAGGGAAAGAGTGGGGGAGGTCTACGAAGAAACGATGAGTAGAGTAAAAGCGGGAGGAGAGATGGGGGAAAGAAAGCTGCAAAAAAACAGATTTACTTTTAAATTCAAAATAAACAGATAAAATTTAATGACTCCAGCTTTAAAAAACATTAAAAGTGTTTGTATTAAGACTAAAAGGAAACACTTTTGATTTGAAAATGACATTTTTTTAATAGTCATTTGAAAGCATTGCATGTAAAATTTGAAAGGTTTTATTGGAAAAACTTTTGAAACAAGTTTTAAATTACTAACTATTAAATTAAAAATGATACACTTTTAGAATCCATTTGAAAACGTTCACTATAAAAATTAAAGTGCATTTAAAGCTAATATTTTCATATTTCTAATTTGTCATTTCTCAAAAATTTGCTGAAATATATAAGTACTTACTTTGCATCTAAACCATTGTTACATGTCTATAGCTTCATAAGCTGTAGGCCAAAATTTCACTTAATGCCCAGAAAAATTGGCGTTTCTTCCCGGCGATCTATCTCACTTGGACCCATCACCTGATTATTGAGGGCCTTTTCTACACGGATTTTTTGTTAAGTTCGGTTCATTTTTCATAGATTTCATTACGAATATCTAGTGTGAACTATATCCAACAACATTAGAATTCCTAATCATTAAAGCTGGAAGTTTTCGTTTTTGGTTTTTGCCCGTAGCTTGACATTATGCAGGCATACATATGTATATAAACAATTTTCAGAGATTCAAAATGTTTCTCCTCTAAAACACGGCGTTAATATTTTATTTTAAATTTTTGTATCAAAGATATTTATATTGAAACTAAACTCATTAATAATTAAAAGTAAACACTTTAAAATTGATTGTTGGAATTTTCAATTCAATGGATTTTATATTTAAATGCCAAATTTAAATGAACGCTTTCAAACAAAATGTATATTTTTTTTTTAAATTAAATGATATCCTTTCAAAATTTGAAGATTTCCCTTCGCCTATCCATTTTCTATATAGGGGAAAACAAAAAATACAAAAAAACTTTGGTTAGTACTGGGGAGGGCTTGGACTGGATTGGAAGTGGCTTAAAAGGCGCTAACTGGCGCTAGCCCCCTACCCTCTCCCCTGAATCGCAATTGCGTGTACGCCGTTGCTCAAAGTTATAGGTACAGAAAGTACTTACCTTGGACACTATGAAAAATTTGACTGGGTTAATATCGCACTCAAATTGTTTTCAAAGGAAATATAGTGAGGTCACTGTGGTTGTTTCCCTAAAAATATATGAAAGAAACGCCCACTGCCCTCCAATGTTAAGCAACTTGAAATCACGCAATTAATAAGTATTCAGTATAATAGACCACCGCGTCTTTACTATTTTTATTCTTTAGAGGTCAGACGTTAGGGCAATATACGAACGAAAAATCCCCCCAAAAAAAAACTTATGAATTCTCCGAAACTAATGATGGTTGTTTCTAAAGAAATTATTCTATGACCGGATTTCAAAATACATTTTCGTAACACCTCAAATAAAATTCGTATTTATATTAGATACGTACTTATAGATACCTAGTCACGAAAATAACGACACTATTTTATTTATTCTGATATCCCTTAAAATGTGGAGGTCTAGTTCTATGTCAGGTCAGATTTTCTACAGAGGTTATGGACTTCCTAAAGAGAGCTAAATAGTTAACCGTGTTATTGTTAAGTTTTCTACTGCATGGCTCTTACTTAGAAGGTGGTAAGTATTATATTATATGAATCGATAATTGTTTCCTTCACAACCATTGGTAGGTTGTGTTGTGCCACTTGGTCTTGAATGATTGAATCGAAAGTATAGTAAAGATCAAATGCTTCTTAAAGCTGATAATTTATAACAATAGAACTATATTTTTTTTGTTGTGTCATTTCTTTCCCTAGATTCTTAGAATAGGTATATATGGAGTGAGCTTGATTGCAAAACTTTCCATGAAGCAAATAAATAAAATTACGAACTGGATCGCATGTTGTAGGTACATATTCCTCCTCCGGTGGTCTTATTTCTTAAAATAAAGGTTACTGAATCTGACGAGGGATAATAATGCATTCACAAAATTAAGGATTTATTTAATCTTTTCTCCAAAAATTAAATAAAAAGTTCTATTAAAAATTTGTTAGTAACTCGTGGTATAGAAGTTAGAGCATAGAACTGTCACGCCAGAGATCTGGGGGATCGTATCCTGCAGTCTTCCATTTTTTAACTTAAAACAAAAATGTTGACATATCAATTATCGAAAAGGAATGGCAGTGGCAATTTTGCAAATCAACTTCTGGAGAAAATAATTCCTCCAATGTCTCAGTTTTTTTAACTTTCAACTCGAATAAACGTGCAAACATATTTTTTTTAATAATTCAGTCGTAGGTATCTATTAGATTTTCTTAAAACGTCTCTTAGACCTTTAAATGACGTTACTTCGATTCTTATCTATAATCGTTTTTGTTACTTATAATCCAGTCAATAAAGCCAAAAAAATAGCCCAGGTAGGAAATAATCACTGGAATTTTGGTATATAACCTCGCTTATGGTGTTCTTAAGAAACTATCAAATGTTCCCATCGATATGAGCACCGCTTACAATTTTACGGGGGGCTCACCGCTTCCCAAAATGGTTTTTCAGTAATACCTCCCAAATGGTAAGTTGCACAAAAAAAATGTTAAAGACTAATTTGTAGCTTGGAAAATTTCCTACAAAAAATATTAATATACTTCTTTTCATAAAAATAACCGTTTCCAAAATAAACCAATTGGAAGAGTAGGGGTCTTACTTTTCTAAATAGTTGGCCGGCTTAATTAAAAAATTGTGCATTTTGTCATAAATCCATCAAATTTTTTCGTTGTCGGTACATTATATGAGCATGATTTTAAGATATCGGCCCCTTTATTTGTCCACCCTTTTTGGTGGGAAACACCAAACAAACGGCAACACCTACACTATCATGTTATAACTTTTTTAAAGTCAGTAATTTTTTCTTTAGTTATGTTTTTAATTACGTTATTTTAGTGCTTAATTTTTGAATAAATGATTTTTAAAATCTTATATTTTTTCGAATAAAATTCAAATAAAATTCGAAAAATTAAGAGTTTAAAAATTATTTATTCAAAAACTAAACAGTAAAATAACGTAATTTAAAAACATAACTAAAAAAATGAATTACTGCGGCTGGTCGAATATATACCAAAGAAAGCGGCGATAAGTGTCCAAAAAAGTAAAGTAGTGTAATTAATGCTCCAAAATAGGTAAAGTAAATAAATTATTAAATAAAACATGTACCTATATACTATATAGGTACCGTTATTTTTGATTATAAGAATTATTTTCATTTAAAATCTGCTAGATAATGTTAAAAAACTACTGGGGCCAAGTTTAATAAAAATCGATTTTTTTTCGAAAACATTTTTGAGACTTAAAAAAAAAAAATAGAAAATTTTGGTACATAATTCTTTTAAAATTTTTTGAAATATTCTCCCTAAAATATTTATCACAATCAGTTGAACGGTTTTTGAGAAAATCGAAAATATGGTTTCACGGGAGATACCATTACCATTTTCAGAAAATTGTAGCGTTTTTTTTTTTTAAATTACTAAAAACAAGATTGTCATTAATTGCTTAAAAATTAAGTACGGCAGGTACCATTTTTTTGGTCCTAAAAAAATGAAAAATGGGAAGAATTCCCAAAAACGCAAAAATGCCCAAACGCAATCGAACTTGAGATTTTGATCAAGCTTGACATTATGATGATAAATAAGTCGAAAAAAGTGGGTCTTGCAATTCTGCCTGTCTTCTCTTTCAGCGGGTGCCAGGTGGTTTAATTTGTTTAAAGAAAATCGAACCACCTGGCACCCGCGTTTAGGGTGCAGCTAAAAGAACAGACAGGCAGAATTGCAAGGCACGCTTTTTTCGACTTCTTTATTATCAGAAAGAATGTCAAGCTTGATCAAAATCTCAAGTTCGATGTTTTATGAATCCATACATGCCAAATAGTATACAGTACCTAAATATCGCAAGTTAAAAAAAAACAGACTGATTTAAAATGTTTTCATACACATTTTTTACATTTTTTGCTGGTTGCATTTGCAAATAAACAGGGTGTCCCGAAATTACCGAAATTCGATATGATTTTTTTCGAAAAAACACGTTATTAAGTATAATTTTTTTCTTGTTATTATGAAAGTTCAATGTGTTTTCTTAAAAATACTTAACATTTTCTACCTAAAAATACATTTAAAATTATTTAAAAAATAGAAAACAAAAAATAAAGGAACATCAAGAAAGTATGAATACATATTTGATGAAAATGAATAAAAAACTACGGTGAGCGTTGAGTGTTGAATGTTAGAAAGGATTAAGTAAGAGTATAAAGACCGTTAAAAGTTTTTTATTCATTTTAATTCGTTTTTATTCAAATATTCATATTTTCTTGATTTTCCTTTATTTTTTTTAATAATTTTAAATGTATTTTTAGGTAAAAAATGTTAAGTATTTTTAAGAACACATATTGAACTTTCATAATAACAAGAAAAAAAATCATACTTAATAACGTGTTTTTTCGAAGAAAATCATATCGAAGTGACAAAAAAAACAATCTTAAAATACTTTAAAAAAAAGTGTTTGATAATAAATTGCGGGAAAACCGTTATCCACACAGAAAAAATTTGTATCGTAGATAGACATTTCTAACTGTTTTTGTTTAAAAAAAAAATTTCAAAAATCGGTTGTAGTTTGGCAAATTTAGAGCCAGTCATAGGAAAAAAGAATAAAAATCATAAAAACCGTTATAAGTCGAAAACGAAGCGAAAACGATAAAATTACCTCTTAAGTTTTTCAACTTGAAATGACCTAAGGAACTCATGGTTTTCTTCTGAGGCGGTGATTTCGGGACACCCTGTATATGCCATCATAAATTATTTATTTTTGGTTAAATATTCAAAAATTAAAAACCACAGTTTATCGTTCATTGCAAGTTCGTGCAATACAGTCGCGCATTTTATTTTAAGATATTCATGTCGATTATGGAATCCGCATTACGGGATTCGCATGTGATTCTCAGTACAGTGTTTTCTTTTCACGACAAAATGGATAAGAAGAAAAGAGTGCTCACTGAAAATCACTGCGGATCGAGAATTGCGGATTCTATAAACGACATGATTATACTTATAGTAATAATCGTTTAATGCTATTCTTTTATAAATTTAAATTATTATGTATTGGCTGACACATTCATTAAGTCCATAATTTACTCGTCATGATACTGGATCCCACTGTTGACCTAGTAGGAGCAGACAATAACATTGATGTTAAATTGTTTCATTCCAAACTAAAAACAATGCGTCTGTCGCATTCCAACCTATAGATGTTGTTAAAAATTTGCTATAGTTAATTGTCTTCAAATCAAAACGAGGTAGGTATATTATTTAACTTCAAGTCAAATCAGGTCTTAAGATGCCTTATGTTGGTAAGTTAATTTAAAAATACTGAATGAAACTAGATATGCAAATTTGTTTGCAAATAATATTATTCTATAAATTTTTTTCTAACAAAAAAAAATGTAGTCTTAACATTTTGAAATTAATAGAATTATACTGTAAAACAGTCATCAGTTTGTAAGAACACTTCAAAATAGAAGAAAGTGAAGAGCGCGATTATAGTAAAGAAACGGTGAATTTATTTATTTATTTATTTATTATAATAACGTTAAATGGCGGAAAATACAGAAATTCAAATCAAAGGTACCCACCAGATAATTTATAATTTTAAAACAACAATATACATCGTTGTGTTTCGAAATTAAATGTGCATTTTGGCCTTCGGGATTGATTGTTACCAAATTAACAAAGTTTAATTCCCAAAAACAAGTTTAATCTGAATCAGGAAAATTCTCCAAAGATTTAATGAAATTAAGTTTTGTAAATAATTGTTTGCGAGGCCCTCCGACGCATGCGACAATGGACAAACCCTTTTCAGGTCGCGCGACCACTTTTAAGGTTCCCACAAACCAACGCGATGGCGGTGGCGATCACGATAAAAATGTGGATGCCGCACATATAAATCAAAGGGGAAGCACCTATAGCTACGCGATTGAAGTGATGCCTCTCCTTTGATTTTTATTTGAGGCATCCACATTTTTATCGTGAACGCCACCGCCATCGCGTTGGTTTGCGTTGGTAGCTTTAAAGGTGCCAGAAACTGTTATAACAACTGTTATAAATTGACAATTCTCTGGTCTGACTTATAACTGTTTCTTATTGGGAACCTTTAGCTAACACAGCAATACAAGTCCGAATAAAAAGTATAATCATGCTATTAAATCCACTTAAATCGTCGCAAAGTTGGTATGCGTGTCAAAATTAGCTATCTCCGAAATGCAAAATTATTTGGAAAATGAAAAATGGATATTTTAAAAGGTTTAAATCGGCATTTTTATGTGTACTTGCATTGTTGTGCCTATTTAATATTAACATAATTAGTAAACTATTTGAATATATTATTTTCTTTCCATTTGATAATATTTTGGATCATCACTGGGTGATTTTTTTCAAAACAAATAAAAAATACATATTTATAACTAATTCACTAAGGGTACTCATGCAACGTGGGAAAAGCATCGTAAACGTGGTTATCGTTTACGACCTCGCGTCGTAAACGAACTGTTAAAATTTGTATGGGAAATCTTTTCACACAAATCCTAAACTTTAAGACACAAATTTGTGTGTTAAACGAAGATGGTAAACATGGTAAACTCTTGTAACCTTAGAAGAAGAAATAGAGGAACGGACATATCGAGGAAAAAGTGAGGTTTTTTTCAAAATAGTGAGTTACACAAACACAAATGCATTCACACATGCACCTTATGTATTGATCACAACAATAAACATACTTACCATCATTTTCGCCAAATAACTCAAGAATTAATAGATCATTGAAAGCAATTTATTCATACCACTGTATAAATTTAAATTTTTGGCTTATTTTGGGAATTTTTTAATTCTGGATAACAAATTATACGAATGTTAAAATTAAATTAAATTTTTTAAGCTGTTTGACCTGCTGATTTGTTTACCATATCGTTTACCACATTTACGATTTTACGACATCCTAAAGTTGCCGACGTTGCATGAATACCCCTACTATTTAAAACATTGACGGATATATAATATGGACTTCTAGTTACTACTACTAGTCATTTCCATATATTTCTTGTGCAGAAAAACGTTCCAAGAAATCTCATCGCTTTTGGGACTGAGCGGCCACATTCGTTACTAAATAGACGCCAAACACTAAAAAAATCGTTAAAATTCAAATATTTAAGAAGAACCGACAGTAGATGGCATTCGAAAAAGTTAGTTTTTTATATTGAATAAAAGATATTTTTGTTTTAGTTTTTTTCGGTTTATTGGCCAATGAATTGAACAATTTTTGTAAATTTTGATCGAACTTACTTTTTTTTGGCAATATAGTGCATTATTACCTTACAATAGGTATATATATAAATAAAAGAGTATCTTTGGCTGCGATCGTAATGGCGAGTTTCATGGCATGACCACCAAGGCCTGTAAACTGTAACGCGAGTGAAGTTGGTTACTATAGCAGTCCATATATTATGCCTGTTTGGTAATTTTTTTTCAACAAATTTCCCAAAAACTGAGTTTTTTTTTTATAGGTTTTGACAGCAAATTGTGAAATTTTGTGAAAATTTGTGCGAATTCGCAAAAAATTTCAAGTTACCAAACAGACCAATTATATTACGTCAATGATTTAAAAAGTTAAGGGATGTGTTTGAAAAATATTGTCCTTTTATGTGAAGTTAAATTACAGGGAATAGTTACAGATAATATGGAGGTTGAGTTGGATTAGAGTTGATAGATTGAAATGACAAAAAAGAATGTATTTTTTTTTCAATTTAATAAGACTTCATAGAAATGAAAAATAATATTATTAAGAAATAATGAAATTGTTGTTGTTTCAATGTATTTTGAGGCACCTCAAAGCATAAAATGTAAACATGATGGCACTCACCAGTCCGGACTCAAGCTTCCCAATCTAAACAGGGTCTAAGTTATCGACACTATTCCTTTCTTTTGTTGTTGTTTGTTGTGTAAAATTTTAATATGCTGCCTATAGAATTCCCAATAAAATAACGGCTTTAATTTTGAAAAAGAAATTCTATTCTCTTTTCAGGTCCAATTTTTGGTGTTCGCTATGTTCAGACTTTGCTTCTGTTTTTTTGCTTTGTCGTCAACACATTTGATCGGCTTAAAACTTCCTTTGCAATTTTTGTCATGACTGACTATAAATACATGACTGGCTATTATTTAGACGAATACGAATCTAATGTAAGTATTATAATAAGTATTTATATTTGCACGAAATAATATGTTCCTTATTGAAAACTATTTTTAAGAAATTCGATTGGGATAAAACAGAAAAAGGATTAATCGTAAGCAGTTTCTATTGGGGAATGATACCAATGCAATTTATGGGTAACAGTATGTGCGAAAAGTATGGTGCGAAGCTCACAATTCTCATCTCAACTTTTGGATCTGCTATTACAAATTTACTCATTCCTTTTCTCGTACCATTGGGTGGATGTAAAATGTATATAGCGATATCAATTCTTCAAGGAATATTTCAAAGTTTGTTTACACCATGCATTTATAACCACATAACCAAATGGGCACCAATTGAGGAACGAAGACGTATAGAATATTTAAGCCTCTCTGGTATTGAAGTTGGAGTTTTGCTAGCAATGGGACTGCCAGGCTTAACAGCATGTTCAGGCTTAGGCTGGCAAGGTATATTGTATGTGTCTGGAGGATTAAGCATTATTTGGTGCATTTTTTGGGCTATTTTTGCAGATAATAGTCCAATAGAATCTAGATTCATAAGTCCAGAAGAAAAAGATTTCATACTTACTTCACAACAAAATATTGATTACGATCGTAAGAAAATACCAATTCCATTGAAGGAGATTTTCACCTCTATACCATTTATATCTATCTTAATTATCGAATGTGCTCTAGCCCTTAGCTTTAAGACTATTCTAATAGAGATCCCATCATTTTTGCATTCAACTTTCGAAATGGACATTCGAAATAATTCATTGTTCTCCGCACTTCCATATTTGGGCAGATTAATCGTGAACAATTTATCCTATTTTCTAGGGGATTTGTTAATAAGAAAGAAAGTTATGAGTTTTACAGGACTTCGAAAGACAGCTAACACAATATCAACGTGGATTCCAGCGGTGACTCTTCTCTTACTTGGGTTCTTAGATAAGAAACAAGAAGAACTAGTTATAATGCTCATCATAGTTACTGTTGGAATAACTGGCGGTAAGACTATAGGAAGTGGATTGAGTGCTAGCAATCTTTCTCCCAATCATGCAGCGACACTAATGGCGATCACTAGAACTGCATGCAGTGTAATTTTCATGTTGACACCGCTCTTGTCTGCAGAGTTTTTGACTGATGAGGTAAGATAAGAAAACTTTATGACAGCCTTTAAACATTTTTAACAAGTTTCTCTATATTTTAGTTGGAATGCAAAGAGTGGAAAACCCTATTTACTATCATTGCTTTAATATTATTTGTCAGCAATTTCCAATACATTTGTTTGGGGAAAGCTGAAGCTCAAAAATGGGACGATGAAAATTTTAAACCGAAACCTAAAATACCAAGAAATATACCGAATAACGAAAAAGATAATATAGCAGAACAACGAATATCTACAATGGGAAAAATTAATCAAAGTTACATAGATAATGAAAATTCCGAAGATTTTCCAGAATTTAGTCTAAACATTGATGAATAACCAACAACACCAACGTCTTAGATATTTATTCGCCAAAGTATTCCATCCAGTTTCCACACCAATAAAACAAAATTAGTTTTATCGGTCAAAGTTCATTCTATGTCTTTAAGTTATCTGCCTATAATGAATCAATAAACACTCGTAACATTAGGTATCTACAAATTAATTAAAGCTTTTTTCATTTTCTTATCTGAAAAGTAACATAATTTTTCTTATAAAAACGAATTCCTATATGTACTAACTTATCTGCAGTATTTGTCGCCGTTACCGACAACAAACGAAAATGGTCATATATCGGCATAAAATAAATCCAAAGCTAATTAAATACCGCCAACTTCATATTAAGGGTATTCATGTAATGTATAGTAAAACACTAGATAAGTTTACCATTTGCTTAAGTTTACGATTTGGTTAATGACCTGTCAAATTTTTTATGAGAAATGATTTACACAATTTGACGCAGATTACACGACTCTTTTTTTGGTCGTTTCGTCTTTCGGTTTTTGAATAGCTTGTAGAAATGTACCTACGCTTTCTTTACATCATGCCCCCTACTTTTCAACACCCCTCACCCAAGCTGTCAAAAAGACGAAAGACAGCGTCTTTGGTTAAAATTCCTCAAGGATTTTGCTGCGTAAAATTAACCAATTTGGTTTGACAAACTTAACCAAACGTCATCGTGACTTTTACAATTAGGCGTTTTCAGAAATATGATATATTGGATATCTCAGAGAACTAAACAAAATATCTGCCCATGTTCTGTAACTATCGCATTGAGATTAGTTGGCATAAAAGTAGTGAATTATAACATATTGATATTGTTATCGCATTGTTATTTTACACAAATCCATATACTGGACAATATGGATAAACAAAAGTATTTAATGCTTTTTTTACTTTTATTGAAATTAACCTGAAAAAATTCTTTTAAGTACACATTTTAAATCAGCAGAAAAAGACAAAAGCTTCTTTTCAGTCCTCCGTTGTGTTTCATGCTTTACAATTTAAATATATAAAATTTATCTACTATACAATGGGGGAGACTAAGGCCGATTTTATTCACTAAAAATTGAACACAACTTAAGGATTTTTATTTTGAACTTGTGAATTTCGTTTTATTCACTCAAAGTTTACGTTTTCAACTTTCGATTTTGAACTCTAGAGTTGGTCAACTTTAGATTTGTCAACTCCTGGAAAAAGTAGAAATTGACCGAGCAAACTTGAGATTTTAAGTACAAAAATTTTGTTTTTTTTTTTATTTTTTGTTTCAAAATCGTGTTCGCTTCAGTTATCGCAAACAAAATATATTAAAGAAATACTTATGTTCCGAAGTACATAATTATTTTTCTTCTAGCAATGAAAATTTTTGTATTTTATTTTTTTTTCTAACCATTAGTTTTCAAATCAAAATTTAGCACAATTTGACACAAATAAACACAATTTAACACAAAAAACACAATTTAAAACAGACAAACAGTCAAATATGATTGACAGATTCAAATTTAAATTTAAAAATAACAGTTTTTTTTCATATTTCACAAATATCTCAGGGATATTTTTCAAACTGGAAGTTGGCCAACTTTAGATCTTCAACTGGAGAGTTGAAAAAATAATTAGTGAATAAAAAGAAATTTCAACTTGTGTTTCAACTCTCGAGTTAAAGTCAACTCTCAAGTTGGCCTCAAGTTAAGGAATAATGAATAAAATGGTCCTAAGTGGGTAGCTGTCATTTTCAAAATTTAAACTGTTGTTTCTTCTATTAATTCGAATAGCATAAAACAAAACAAAGCCTGTGCCTACGTTCTGTAAATCTCGCATCGATAAAATTGGTCGAGAAACGGTGGAAAATGGAACAAAACTCATATGATTTGTTTCAAATTTCATCGTTTCTCGACTGATTTTATCGATGCGAGAGTTACAGAACGTAGGCATGAAAGAAGCTGCATAAACAAACCAAAACTATAAACGAAAACGATTAAAATCAGATTAAGTAACGCAACACAAACCAAAATAACTGATCATTTTACTTTGTATAAATACAAGGTTCGCTTTTTAAAAGTTTACCGATACTAATCAGTTGAGGTACCTAATGTATTTTCTTATTTTTTAAATAACATTTAATGTTTTTTTATTGTAAATTTTGTTTGTATTTCTGTAAATATAGAGATAAGACACTTATCCGGGTTTTACTGTATCGACTATTAGCGCCATATGATTTCCTTGTGAGTTTAAGACTATATATTACAGTTCTACTTTAAGCCCAAAAAAATCAGTTTGATTTGGGAGAGATTTTTTCCATTTAAAAATAACTTCGAAGTCTGAACACGTTTGTTTGTATACATATTTTGATGTTTAATAATTGTCATTTAACGAACAGCTGATTCAATTAATCAAATGAATTAAAAAGGGCGTTCACGTAGACTTTTGTGCATAAACTAATCTTTTTACATTACTTGTAATCTTACGACGTTGAAGTAATAAGCCTCCGTTCCAATTTCTTCCAATCTTAATAAGGAATGTATAATAATATTTTAAGTTAGTCTTAAGAAAGATACACTCAATAAAAGATCAATTTTACAAAAATACAAATTTGTTTTTGCAAGACGTCCTGCATATAAACGTAGTAGATATGCATTATGCAGTTCCGTTCCCCAAAGCGAAAGTAATAAAGTTCAATTTTTGTGTAGACATATTTCTAGAGCTGCTTTTGACATTTTCCCCACCACAAGCACCGGTCGGACTCAACACATGACAGTTTAGATACATATGAAAATTCAGATTCTGATTGGGCAGTTAGATGACTTTTATGGCGTTTTCGATTGGTCGCCCAGAAGCCTTCTGAATCCCACAAAATGACAGTTCTTCTTCTCGATAGAAGACAAAATGCTTCTGGATTTGAATTCCGAATTGAAACCAAAAGCGCTTATAATTCGCAGAATCGTTAAAACGTTCGATTGGCATTTCTCTTCTCGATTACCAATTTGAAAATTCAGATGTAAAAAGTAAAACGTATAATGCTTTGAATGTGATCATTAAATTTAGGTTCAACTATTACCATTACTTTTATATGTATAATATGTAATGCAATTTTGAAAGATCGTGTTAAATAAGGGTTAAATTTTCGAAACTTGAGGTGAAAGCTCTATTTGAAGTTCAGTTGGAATGGCGTCAATGTTTTAAATAAAATTTTAAAAAATTGAGTACTAACGAGTACCTACAGACCTATACCAACTACGCACAGCTGTTAAAAGAAATCCATATTTGTACATAAAGATGCGATTATATTGTACTCTAACCTCGACTCAGTATTTTCCGTCACTAATTTTCACTCCACTCCGGTCGAACGAATCAAAGGAAGCTCATTTAAAAACAACCTGTGTTGAGTACAAGCGAGTTTGAAGCTTACATATTAGCCGTGTTTTTTTGCAAGCCCGGGGCGGTATTGGACGAAAAAAACGATTCGGTGCTTAATAATTTGCATATGTTAATTGCAAAAACAATTGATCTCCAACGGACTTATAATTAAACCCAGATATTTTTCGGGGCTTAACTTAAGAGAGCAGAAAAACTGTGTTACTGGCATGAATTACATACTTGTTATCGATAGTTTGTATGAAAACTCCATGTTTTATTCTGTGAATATTGCCGTTGTCGTTTTTTTCAAACAATTGTCCCTGGGATTGCAAAAAAACACACTCAATATAGTCTACCGTAATTAATCTATTTTTGGTTGAATAAGATCAATAGGTTTACAAAATTCAGTCTATAAAACCACAGCGTGGTTGTACATACAAGTAAGAGTAAATTCGTGCAATCCAATCGTGTATTTTCTTTTAATACATATGTACTTATAAGGTAGTAATCGTGTAATGCTATTCTTTAATAAATGTGAATTAATAATGTTGTGAAAACTGTTAAAATCAATACACACATTATAGGCGTGTTTTTTCCTAGCCCGAAGGAAATTGGATGAAAAAAACGATTCGGGGCTAAATAATTTACGTGTTAAATGCAACAAAAACTTATCCCCAATGGGCTAAGCTAAACCCAGATAATTTGCGGGGCTTAACTTAAGCACGGAGAAAACTGTATTACCGGCAGGAATTACATTACTTGTTATAGATAGTTTGTATGGAAACTCGATTTTTTTCTGTAATGGCGTCGCTAATCCCCGCTGTCGTTTTTTTCAACCAGTTCTTTCCGGGGTTGGAAAAAAACACACCTTTTGTATTGGCTGACACATTCATTAAGCCCATAATTTACTCGTCATGATACTGGATCACAGATTTGAACTAGGAACAGAAGATAATATAGTGATGTTTAATTGTTGCATTCTTGTTGTTAAAAATTGGCAAGTTTATTGTCCTCAAATTAAAATCAGGTATATTATTAAACCTCAAGTCAAATCAGGTCTTAAGATGCCGTTTGTTGGAAAGGTAATTTGAAAATACTAAATTCGAACTAGATATGCAAATCTGGTTGCAAATAATATTATTCTATAACATTTTTTATTTTTAACAAAAAATAAAAAAAAAAAAAATTAAAAATTCAGTCTACCTACATATATATCTAATGTATTTTGAAATCAATAGCTTATACCTACTGTCGAACAGTGATCAGTGTGTAAGAAGACTTTAAAGTAACCAAAAGTGAAGATCGACTGGTAAAGAAACGGTGAATTATTTAAATATATTAATATCTATATGGAATAATTGCTCAAATGACGTTAGATGGCGGAAAATACAGCAATTCAAAACAAAGGTACCTAATAATTGAATAGCTGCGAATAGATAGGTACTAGATATTTTGAAATTTCACTTTATTGGTGCCATTTGTCGCATTTGATCAATAAATTGGACCAGAAATTAAATGTACCTATTTCTTTTTATAAAATACTTAAGCCACAAAAAAAATCGACTTCAATAAATCTTTGATGAAATTAGAAAGAGTGGCAGCTCCATATAGTGCGATAGATAAAAAGTCACATTGGGAAACGTATGCAACGGGAAAATAAAGTATGGTCTCCCTTAACGGGAAATTATATATGATGAGTGTGATATTTAAATCCAGATATATTTACATTGAATTTGTATGATTAACATCTGGATTAAAGTTTAATCTGGATGTATCGAGTGAATAATATGGCGGTAAGTCTTTAATAATTGAAGGTTTGTCGGGCTAGCAAAGTTCGCGAATCTAATATTTCTAAGGTGTAAAAAAAAGGTTGTATTAACAGCAATAGAAAGAAGATTTAAGATGTCATATTATGTAGGTGAAGGTATATAGATGTTTTAATTATAAAAATTGGAAAAAAAGTATTTCTTTGTGTTCGAAAATTTTTGCCTACGTTTTTATTGACTAATTTTTATTGGCACGCAACAAAAGTGGATAAATAAAACATTTTACAACAACTTTTAGTACTTGTCTCTCAAAGTAATGCCAAGTTTTGAATAATTTTTGGTGATAACTTTACATAGACGCAAAACTTAATTTGATCACATTTTGATTGTCATAAATGTGACAATCACCAATCACCTTAGCCGATTCCTCCCCAGATAATTTTTGGGGCTTAACTTAAGCACAGAAAAACACTGCATTACCGGCGGGAATCGCTAATCCCCGAAATCGTATTAATTTGATGCATATAATGCAAAAGACCCGTTATTTGTTATTATACTGTTTATTGCACTAAAGTTATTAATGATAAATTTTGGAACGTTGTATTTTGAAAACTATTGGTTCTATAGCCGTGTTTTTTTGCAAGCCCGGGGGTTTTTTGTCTCAGATTGAAGAAAATGTTTTTGTCTTGGAATTGTAACACGCAACTTATAATCGACAACTAGTCCCTTACAGCCAAATTAATAAAAAACGCTTATTCCACCTTTATTCCACGATTTAACTAAAGCAGGGAATAAGAGTTAAGCTATGGGTTAAAAATTTTCATGAATAAAACCAAAATGTTCGTGGAATAGTAAATTGACGTTTACCTTAAAAAAATCTACTACAATAAATAAAATGCCTGTTTGGTAACTTGAAATTTTCCCCAAGTTTCGCAAACTTGGGTATTTTTCGTATGGGTTCTGACAGAAAATTGTGATAATTTGTTAAAAAAAAAGCCCAAGTTACCAAACACACCTAAGAATTCTCTTGTCTTCACATAAGAGTTAATGTCTGTTTTCTGTTTTGTTTTTATTTATTTAAATGGAATGTATCTGATGGAAGCCATAACTTGCGAACCGACAGAAATATGTCCACCTCTTGGGTCCCCATTTAGGTCATCGTCAACAACCGTAATGAGTTTCCTCATATATTCCTTGAAAAATCTACATATTTCTTCCTGAAATCCTCCTCACTTAGCACTTCTATTAGATCATATTAGTGTTCCTTAAACATCGATAGTCAGCACTTGCGATAGTTCGCGATAGTTTTCGAAAAATACCCGATAGTATCGATATTTATCGATAGTTTTCCACAAAAAATAAAAACAATTTAAGTTCAAGAAAATGATTGATTTTTTTTATTTCATAAGATAAAAAAAGTTGAAATTTTTAATTAAATATTTCATCATTTTGTTTTATGAATAATAACTCTTTTAATGCTTTGGGCTTCAGTCTGTTACGGCGCTCAGTCAATATCTGGCCAGCTTTTGAAAATATCCTCTCTGAGGGAACGGAAGTAGTTGGTATACAGAGAAACAAATTAGCAATTTCCTTGAGCCTGGTTCCGCTTTCATCCCAATATTTCATTGGACAATCATCTTTACCAAGGGTAGGTTTTTCTATATAGTTTCTTAAGTATAAAAAAGAAATCAAAAAAGGTTGGTTAGTAACAACATGTTCTTTTTTGAAGTGATGACCCGAAAACTAACCTTATGTCAGAAATTGCGTCACTCAGTGCTGTACCCGGTTGCCTATCGGGTTCATCTAAGAATGACAACAAGTCATCGGATTCTTGGGGAATATTCTTCGAAGTTGACGGTTTAGGCTCTGATGGGATTGGTATTGGTATTGGATGTGTATTAAGATGTGAAGCATAAGCTTTTTCTAGCCATTGTGAAGCCTTTTTTACATCTTCCGCACTTCTAAATCCTTTTTTTTTTATTCTAGGGTCGAGCATTGTAGCCAGTACTACCGCTGTTCTATTTTCATAAGGTCTTAGCCTTATTTGTATAGATTCATGGAGTTTGTAAAATATTTCTTTGCCTCCATCTGTTTTCAATTCATTTTGAAACAAGGCCATCTTAATTTTCAGTCCACGGATCAGTGGAATTACATATGAAAGTGTTATGTATTCTTCACCTGATATTTTAACTGTTGCCTTCTCAAAAGGCTCCAATATTTTTGTGATTTCTGCAATCATCAAATATTCGTCAGCGTTCAATCCACATGGTGCTTTTTCGCACTCATTTAATGCGAGGGCTAATTCGCTTCTTATTTCTAATAGCCTTTCCATCATGTAAAAAGCACTGTTCCACCTTGTAGGAACTGCTTTTATTAGTTTCAGTTCCGGTTTATTTAGTTGAAGCTGTCTACATCGAAGCTTGTCACTGGCTAAGGTGCTCATTCGAAAGTATGCCACTAATGCCTTACACTTTTTTAATATGTTTTCGAAGCAGTTTAAATTGAATGTGTCGGTAACAACCAAATTTAACGTGTGCGCAAAACATGGAATATGTCGAACCTGAAGCTTTTCAAATGTTTGGTTTTATTCACTTATGTTATACCCAGCTCATATGCTCATATGAAATAAAAATACTAATGAGAGTAAGGGCAAAAACCCAACAAAAATTGATGAACTAATTATATATTTCAAATATTCACCTTGTCAAGAAAAAAGCTTAAATCGAAAATTTTGTCGTATCTGCTTCTCTCTCGAAACTATAAAATTTATTTCTAAAAAACATCATCCTGATTTAAGTTGATTATTTTCTCCAACGTCTATTTTACTTTGTTTGGTTTTTTAAAAGTTATCTCGAGTTTTAGATTTTCTAGAATTTTCTTATATGTATGATTTCTTGTACTTATATATATAACATCCATCGATTACAAAAAAAAATCAACACTATCTTTTTTGGGTTTACCTTTTTTATATTCTGAATTTCAAAAAATCCACCAATATATTTTTAAATAAAATTTCTATGATTTACTTTTTTTAAAATTGTTTACAATAATTTTGAATTTTTAAATTGTATTTGGATCTGTATCTTTCTGCTGAAAATTAAATGAATGTACTCTAGACTAAAACTGTAAAGAAACGAAAACTGAATGAGTTGAGTTATGAGTACCAACGGAAAAGGAATAACGGAACGCAAGTAAGACAAAAACACCAAAATAAATTTACAGTTTTATTTTTGAAACAAATATTCTCTCTTTCGTTTAGATGTTTGGACTAAGGTAAGACAGGGAGGCTTATCATTATAGCAGCCCAGATAATAGGGAATTTCCCTTTAATTTTCATTTTAGTTTCTCTAACGCTAACCCCATCCAACAAAAAGAGAGAAAAGAAATATTGGATATTGAATGGTTTACTACAACCGGCAACGAAATAAATGCCAGAATTTGTTGAAAACATTCAGCGCGAAAAAATAAAGGAATTTTTTTATGGGAAATTATGGAATTATACGCTGCAACTTTTTTTCAACTATAATTTTTGGCACTTGCGACAGTTTTTAAAACACAGATGTGTTCGATAGTTCAAAACTATCGATTACTATCGATAGACTATCGATGTTTAAGGAACACTAGATCATATACATGTATTTTTGTATAGTTTTCTTTTTATGGTGGTTGATGGCTGATTGTCTAATAATTAGAATTAATGGTTTAAAAACCCGACCTTCTCCGGTGGTTTAACTAAGTTCACGTCAATTTTTATATATTTTCTTTTATTCATAACATTTTGCACTTAGTCCACGGAATAAGACCTAACCCTTCGCTGTTCCACGTTTATTAATTTGGCTGTTAGGGTTTAAGTCTTCAATAGATGAAAAAAGTGCGAAAATTTCGGTTTTTTTTTAATTTTTATCAATGTTGTCTGCGTCGCTATAGGTTGAGAACTTGGCTTTTTCACTAGGCCAATAGCATAAACCAGAAACTACCGGATCTGACGCAAGGTCTCTCTCTCCTGTGAGACGACAATTTTACTTTTGATTCTTTCCAATATATTTTTTTTTCTCTTTTAAAACCTTAGTTTTTAAATAGTCTACATAATGTTTTTTTTAAATAATAAGAATTTCAACAAAAGATTTCTCGGAAAGGAACAAAAACATAAGAAAGATTTAAACTTAATTTTTAAGAAAATGATAAGTACATTCAGAAAACGTTCCAATTTTTATTACAAAACAATCCTGCCATTTTAAAACTCAAATATATCATGAACCACTGATCTCTATAATACACTGGATAGTGAATAGCCTATAGTGTACAACAGTTTTTGTGAGGCAATTTTTGAAAGCGTACCGGTCAAAACCTCATTTCTCGCTCCATACAAACTAAAAAAGAGATTGAAGATATTTGCCGTAATTGAGCATTTATTTGATGTCAGTTGATGTCAACAAGCATTGAGGCTGTAAATATTGAAAAAAAATAAAAGAAAATCCAGGTCCAGTATCTACCGCTGGCGCGCGCCGCTGTTATACTGTTATATGTTATATATTTTTGCCTCAAAAATTTTGTATGAATACACTATCCAGTGTATATAGAGATCAGTGTCATGACCCAGCCCTGATAGAGCAAATTCGGAGTTCCATCGAAAAAGTATACCTAGTCTGGTTACTGACACAAAAACCTTTGTAATTAATATCATAAAATGCACACCACGCCCGGGGCATCTCGAGATATTTTTGCAAGTTGAGTAACTGTTATAATAACTGTTATAAATTGGCATTTCTCTATAGTCTGACTTAATTTTGAAGTAAAAGAAATTCTATTCTTCTTTCAGGTTCAATTTTTGCTGTTCGCTATGTTCAGACTTTGCTTCTATTTCTTTGCCTTGTAGTGAACATAATTGATCGGTTAAAAATTTCATTTGCAATTTTTGTCATGACTGACGATGATTACATGACCGAATATTATTTAGGCCAATACGAATCTAAGGTAAGTATATCATAATAAATATTTATATTTTCACGAAATATGTTCCTTATTGATAACTATTTTTAAGAAATTCAATTGGGATAAAACAGAAAAAGGATTTATCGTAAGCAGTTTCTATTGGGGAATGATACCAATGCATTTTATGGGTAACAGTATGTGCGAAAAGTATGGTGCAAGGCTCACAATTCTCATCTCGACATTGGGATCTGCTGTTACAAATTTACTCATTCCTTTTCTCGTACCATTGGGTGGATGGAAAATATACATGGCGATATCTATTGTTCAAGGAATATTTCAAAGTTTGTTTATACCATGCATTCAAAACCACATAATCAAATGGGCACCAATTGAAGAACGAAGACGTATTGAAGCTTTAAGCCTCTCTGGTATTGAAGTGGGAATTATTCTTGCAATGGGACTATCGGGCTTAATAGCATATTCAGGTTTGGGCTGGCAAGGAATATCGTATGTGTCCGGAGGATTAAGCATTATTTGGTGTATTCTTTGTGCTATTTTTGCAGATAATAGTCCAATCGACTCTAGATTCATAAGTCCAGAAGAAAAAGATTTCATACTTACTTCACAGCAGAATATTGATTAAGATCGTAAGAAAATACCAATTCCGTTGAGGGAGATTTTTACGTCTGTTCCGTTTATATCTATTATAGTTATCGAATGTGCTCTAGCCCTTAGCTTTAAGACTTTTCAAAACGAGATGCCATCATATTTGCATTCTACTCTCAGAATGAACATTAAATCAAATTCATTGTTCTCCGCACTTCCATATATGGGCAGATTAATGGTGAACAATTTATCCTATTTCCTATGGGATTTATTAATAAAAAAGAAAGTTATGAGTTTGACAGGACTTCGAAAGACAGCTAACACAATATCAACGTGGATTCCAGCGGTGACTCTTCTTTTACTTGGGTTCTTAGAAAAGGAACAAGAAGAACTTATTATAATGCTCATCATAGTTACTGTTGGAATAACTGGCGGTAAGACTATAGGAAGTGGATTGAGTGCTAGCAATCTTTCGCCCAATCATGCAGCAACTCTAATGGCGATTACTAGAACTGCATGCAGTGTAATTTTCATGTTGGCACCGCTCTTGTCTGCAGAGATATTGACTGATGAGGTAAGATAAGAAAACTTTATGACAGCCTTTAAACAGTTTTAACAAGCTTCTCTATATTATTTAAGTTGGAACACAAAAATTGGAAAACCCTATTTGTTATCACTGCTTTAATATTGATTGTCAGTAATTTCCAATACATTTGTTTGGGAAAAGCTGAAACTCAACCATGGGATGATGAGAATTTTAAACTGAAAGGCAAAATATCAAGAAATAAGCCGTATAACGAAAAAGATAATATAATAGAACACCGAAGGTCTACAATATCAAACGGAGTATTTAACGAAAGTTTGGAAAGTTACGAAAGTTGCGAAATTGGCGAAATTTACATCACTGCCGCATCTAGCCAAAGTGTTGACAAAAGAACCTCAGTAAAATGAACGGTTCTATAAGATGAACAGTTCGGAAAAATGGACGAAATAATTTCACCCTTCAGTGCTCAAAAAAATGAACCTGTTGAAATTTTGCTCTCGAAAAGATGAAAGTTTTATTCCCAACATTATTTTTTTAATTTTCTTTGCCTTTACGCTCGTATTATATTTATGTAACTTTATTGAATTCTGTGAATGGTACTTTGGGGCTTGTTTTAACTTGTAATTTAAGAAATATTTAATGTTTCCATTTATATTATACCTCAACCAAATGTTGATGCTCGAAAAGATGAACAATTGGAAAAGATGAAGGGGTTCTGTTTTATATCTGTTTATCTTTTCGTGATTCTACTGTATGATTATCCTCATTTCATATCAATGAAAATGTTGGCAGGTACCAACCGACGAACATAAATGCCCGATGGAATGATGGTCAAACGTCGTATAATGAAAATTTTAGACTAAAACTATTGTACCATTAAATAAGCCAAACAACGAAGAAGATAATATCCCAGAACAACCAAAATTTACAACAACGAACGCAGAATTTAATGGAAGTTATATAAACCGTAGATATCAGGATTCAGTATTCCGGCAAATATCATGATGAAATAAATACTCGTTACATTACAAATTTAATTAAAGCTTTTTATCATTTTCTTATCGGAAAAGTTACACAATTATGGCCCAGTTTGTTCACAGCTGATTATCTTTGACCAAGGATTAGTACAACTGGTAAATCATCGAATGTGCATTGTAATCAATTTTTGTGGATTTTGGAATCCATAATTTGATTTGTTAATCGTGGAAATCGCTAATCAGCCGATTTTTAATGATTAGTGCCATTTAGTTAGAAGCTGTGAAAGTCACTGTTCAGATTTAACCCACTGTGAACAAACTGGCTCCTATAGTCTCTTAAACAAATCGCGATACTAACCTAACTGTATCAGTCACCCATACCAACAACAAACGAAAGTAAACCAAAATGTATCTAGAAAGAATGTAGTAAAGGACAATGGGCAAAAAAGTATGGAGCGCTGGCCCAGCTCCAATAAGAACGACCTTTATATCATATATAGGTACGTATTCATACATTATTTATCAGTTAACCGTTTGCCTAAATTCGCTGTGTGGCGGAAGTTATTAAATTTTTAGTAAAATGAGTTTCAGGTTTCCAAATCTCTGTTTACACTAATTTTTCTTTAATATTTTGTGGTTTCTTTGTGTTAACTTATGTAAACTAACAAATAAAATAATAATCAGTACATTATCAGTTAAGTTTTTGTCAAAATATATAATGTCAGTGTAATATTAATTAATTAAATTATACGAAAAAATTGATTTTTTTACACATTAACGCCTCCTCTTTATGTTTATTATTATCTGACCCAGCTTATACGGTAGGTTTTAGTGATAAAAGAAAAATATTATGTGAAAGAAAACTTCATTTATTTATTAAAAAGATCTATCGATTTAACCACACAATATTAAAGGAAATTAATGAAAACACAGATTTGGAAACCTGAAACTCATTTTACTAAAAATTAAATAACTTCCGCCACACAGCGAATTTAGGCAAACGGTTAACTGATAAATAATGTATGAATACGTACCTATATATGCTATAAAGGGTGTTCTTATTGGAGCTGGGCCAAATTTGCCCATTGTCCTTTAATTTAAAAATGTCATTTATTAGTAGAACATCAAAAGGTAATAAAATACGGCCAACTACATTATGTATGTACGTATGTGAGGGTGCGCCTCATTTTGAAACTTTTGAAATTACTTTGTCCCAACCCAACTCATCAGTTGGTTCGATCTTCGATTTAAGCTTTTTTCTTGGCTAGGTGGATTTTTGTACAATATATATTTTTTTCATCAATTTTGGTTGCATTTTGATGCAAATACTCTTTTTATTTTAATATCAAAATGAAAACTCTTATTGGAAAACTCTTTATGTCAGCTCCACAAAATGATCTTGAATTGTCCGAAATACCTAAGTAAAGCAATTGTTTGAGGGCTTTTCGATTTTTCGATGATGGAGTGTCTAATGAAAGAAAGAGTATCTATATTCCGTTAGCGGGTTCTGAATTCCAACTTGAAGTAACTTTTTAAAGAATAACGTATAGTAGGACGATCTATCTTGAAGTTTTTATACAGAATATAAAGTACGTAATTAATAAACTATAACTATATAAATAACTAAAAAACTTTTAATAATGTACAAATTTGTGTGCACACTTTATATGCTTCTAACGGGTGATTTTTTAGCTGGTTTGGTTTTGGCAACACTGGTTTTGACAGCTGACGTGTGTTTAGTACCTTGTGTCACTGTCAAACAGCTTCAGTTTGGTTTGCAATTTAACCATGGATCGTCTTACAAATGAACAACGCTTGCAAATTATTGAATTTTACTATCAAAATTCGTGCTCGGTTCGAAATGTTCATCGCGCGCTGCTTCCATTTTATGGTCGGCATTCTCGACCTTCTGAGCAGTCTATTCGGAAGATTGTGACCAAATTTCGCACCAAATTTACTTTGTTGGACATTAAACCACCAACACGTTTACGTACTGTGCGTAGTGAAGAAAATATTGCGGCCGTATCAGCTAGTGTGACAGAAGACCGCGAAATGTCGATTCGGCGCCGCGCCGTTCCCAGCAGTTAGGCCTTTGTTACAGCACTACGTGGAAAATTTTGCGGAAGGATTTGGGCGTAAAGCCTTTTAAGATACAGCTGGTGCAAGAACTAAAGCCAGCCGACCTACCACAACGCCGAATTTTTGGTGAATGGGCTCTTGGAAAGCTGGCCGAGGATCCGCTTTTTTATCGAAAAATTGTGTTCAGCGATGAGGCTCATTTTTGGTTGAATGGGTACGTAAATAAGCACAATTGCCGCATTTGGAGTGAAGATCAGCCAGAAGCATTGCAACAGCTACCAATGCATCCCGAAAAAGCCACTGTTTGGTGCGGTTTATGGGCCGGCGGCATTATTGGGCCATATTTCTTCAAAGATGATGCGAATCGCAGCGTTACTGTCAATGGTGAACGCTACCGACCGATGATAACAAACTTTTTTTTGCCCGAAATGGAAGTTCTTGACTTGCATGATATGTGGTTTCAACAAGACGGTGCCACATGCCACACAGCACGCGAAACAATGGCGCAATTGCGAGGCGAGTTTGGTGAACAGTTAATTTCACGTTTCGGGCCGGTCAATTGGCCGCCTAGATCGTGCGATTTGACACCATTAGACTATTTTTTGTGGGGGTATGTCAAGGCTAATGTCTATAGGGACAAGCCCGCTTCGATTGACGCACTGGAAGCCAACATCCATGCATTCATTCGTGAGATACCGGCCGATATGTGTGAAAGAGTATGCCAAAATTGGACTCAGCGGATGGGCTACCTGAGACGCAGCCGCGGTCAACATTTGCATGAAATTATCTTTAAACATTAAATTGCAAGGTTCAAACTATCGATTCAAATAAATATTTCATTCATTTTTTCGAATTTTTTGTGTTTTTTTTAAAAAAAAAGTTCTAAACCTCTTAAAAAATCACCCGTTACTAGAGACTAATCTACATTTTTGGCTCGTCGCATACAATATAGGTTACCGTATTATTTATTTTTGGTCAAATGAGATCAATATTCAGATTTAAGTAGATAAAAGTAAGAGCAAATTCGTGCAATTCAATCGTGTTTTTTCTTTTAATTCATACTTATAAGGTAGTAATCGTGTAATGCTATTCTTTAATAAATTTAAATCAATAATATTGTGGAAACTATTAAAATCAATACACATATATTATGTATTGGCTGGCACATTCATTAAGCTCATAATTTACTCGTCATGATACTGGATCACAGATTTGAACTAGGAACAGAAGATAATATAGTGATGTTTAATTGTTTTATTCCAAATTAAAACAATGCTGTGTTGTTAAAAATTTGATATTTTATTGTCTTCGAATCCAAATCAGGTATATTATTTAAATTGAAGTCAAGTCAGGTCTTAAGACGCCGTCTGCTGGAAAGGTAATTTAAAAATACTAAATTCGAACTAGATATGCAAATTTGGATGCAAATAATATACTATTATATATTTTTAGCAAAAAATAAAAAATCAGTTTAACTATAATGTATTTTCGAATCAGTAGCTTATACTGTCTAACAGTGATCAGTTTGTAAGAAAACTTTAAAGTAACCAAAAGTGAAGGTCTATTGGTAAAGAAACGGTGCATTATTTATTTATTAATATTTATGGAATAATTGCTCGAATAACGTTAAATGGCGGAAAATACAAAAATTCGTAAGAGAGGTAAATGGTATAATTCGAAATAAAAAAAAACAATAATTAGTTAATTCGCTATTAAATGTGTTAAAATGACATTGACATTGTACATATTTCGGGATGGATTCTCAAAAAAGTTTATTTTAATGTGAAGATCAGAAAAATTCTGAAAGTCAAATTTATTATTGCTAAATGAAAATCTTTGGTGAAATTTGCCGGCTAGATTGTTGTGATCGATAAATTAAGTTTTCGTGATATTTACAGAAGCAAAAACTGGCTGCTAATTCCTCATATATTGGACCAGAAGTAAATGTCTTTTTAACGAAATATTTAAGCCACAAAAATAAAAAAAAAACGCTGACAAACGTAGCTTCAAAGATATACCAATTTATAAATTAAGTTTTGTTTATAAAGATATACTGTTACTGCGGCTCTGGATGCCATATTTATTTCGGCGAATATTTAAAAGATCTAATGGCGGTATAATTAATTTTGTCTTATCGTTGCGTTTTTATTTCGTTGCAACAGTCATCTTTGAATATTGGTACGTTTGGAAATATCTGAAATATTCGGTTCATATTTTTGTTATTGCTATGATTTTATGAGGTGCAGAGTTCCTAAGCTTGGTAATCCGGTTGCAATGCATTTTGATTAATTCATTTCTTTGTATGAAGCCATCTTTGATCTCTTCATCTTTGCAGCTTATTGTAATAAGGTCTTCCTGGGGACTTATGAAGATCAAAATTACGATTCGAATACGAGTTGTAAGCACTTAATTTAGGAAGATGTTCAAGATTTAAACAGATTTGTGCTTAGAGTTAAGGCATAAACTTTATTCAAATTGTTTACTTTTGTAACGAGCGACGCGCCGCGGCTCTTCACAATTTTCTGTTTCGGGCAATATTCCTTCAAGAATTTGAGAATGTTTTACACCAATCTCTACTAGTGTTTCACATCTAAGAAATACATACTAAAGTGAAATTGGAAATAATTCTATGCAGGTGGTTACTCTTGTCTAAAAGGTTAGTTTTGTTGTAATCGATTCAAGCATGGTTCGTTTCTAATAAATCGTTACACAGATGGTATTTTAGAAATTTGATTTATTATGTGTCTTATCTGAATTGTAAGGGGATCACCAATATTTACGATACAATACGACTAATACCGTTAAGGTTTAATTTAATATTGATAGAAATAGTTGATTTAAGAGCCAGTATTCTAATAAGAGATTTAAGTATTTTTAATTTTTTTTTTAGTTATTTATTAGTTTTATTATATTAGTCTTACTATTTATAATTTATGCAAATTAGATGGAAAGAAAATATGTATGTTTTTTTTTTTAAATATCTGTTGTCATTTACAGGCAATAGGGAATCATCTGAGAAAAGTTTTGAAGTGGTCCAAGTTTGAATGCAGCATTAAAGGGGGTTTGATTTTGAGTAAAATATAAAGTTTGCAAGAAATTCAGATTTATGGGGTTCCCGTTATCTTGTTTTTTCCGTGTTTTTCTCCATTTGTGCCTTTTTATTTGCTAAAACATGTTCGATTCTGGAGTTTAAATCCGACTCGTATTAAGTATTAAGTAGTCGCTGATTATCATGAAATATTTCCTTTTTTTTGGGGTAAAATCAGGATGAAATTAGAAGCTCGGAAAGTAACGCCAAAAATTTTAAAAAAGTTTACCAACTTTCGTTGTGAGTTTCAAAATATAAACTTAGATTTGGTACGAGCTATATGAACTATGGACCTCACCAAAGATCTACGAAACGTAATGAACATAAAAGATTTCGATCTAAAGAATACGCATTTTCTGAATTTATGAATTTTGTGAAACATGACTTAAGAACACAAAAGAATACTAGGCAGACAAAAGAAGAAAAATAAATATTGACCTTTATTTTAAATTGGTTTCTCTCTGAGAGTTACTACATTCTTTTAAAAAGATTTCGGTTACATGTTTGAGATTTATTTAATAAAAAAAAATTAAAGTTATTTAATGCTTTTTAGCGAAAAAATAAATGGAAAATGTCAACCTTTAACCTATTTTACTGAAAATAAATCAAAAATGGTCAATACAAAGGAAAATGTCGAATATGCCTAGAATGTTTGTATTTTTCAAAAGAAGATATGAAATTCATATAATTTGTTATATATTTTTATTTATATATTTAAACTTATGGTATCTTAATCTGCAATGCAAATATCAAGAAAAGTAGATCGGAACAGATTCATGCCAAAAATATACGAATGCAGGGTTGCCATGTCTGGAACTTGTCTGATAGTCCAATTTGAAAATGTTTGTATTTGGGCCGAAAAAGTAGACCAAATAGTAGACCAATACCAATAAAAAAATTTCCCAGCTGAATGAAATTCAAGCGAAAATATTTTGCGTCGCCATGACAGATTCGCGTTGGTATGGAGAAACCTTTATTTGTACGAAAAAAAAATCGCCCAAAATTAGATTTAGACTTTTAATGGTCCATTTAGGTGCCGTGTCATAAGGCCATACGTCATAAGGCCATATTAAGAAATATGGCCTTATGACGCTTTTACAAAGTGACATAAGGCCATATTCCAACTTATGGCCTTTTGACTCATTAATAAAAAGACATAGGGCCATATGGCCTTATGTCACTTTCAACCGTCTTTCCTTGTTTTATAAATAAACCTGGCCAAATGTTTTTGTCCAACACTTTAATTGTAATTCAGTTACGGCGTATAAACAGTGAGGTATTTATGGGGGGCATGCTGCCCCCCTGCAACCCCCCTGCTTGGGCACACTATAGGATTTGGGGTAGGTGCGAGGTTGGGTGTATGCAGTTTCTTTTGCATTTAAAGATTCTGGATTAAAAAACAAATCATATTTTTTCACATAACGCAAGTATTATGAGGCCATATTTAGATATGGCCTTAAGTCGCAGAAAATATGGCACTATGACACCTTGGTAAAGTGTCAATAGGCCATATGTTTCAGTATGCCCTTATGACACATTTTGAATGCGTCATAAGGCCATATTGGCACCGTCCATTTATGATTGGGCTGTCATACTGCAATTGCTGTCGGCGATTTTGGAAAAAGATAACCCAATTCCCGATAAATCAATATGGCAAGACTGTATGAATGTTTGAAAGAGTATCATTATGAAAATGAACATATTCATCTTTATATCAGCATTGTGCACTTCCTATATATAATCTGAATTCATAAAGATCTCTGCATTTCTCTGCATCTTTCTGTATTCAACAAATGCAAATTTTATATCTTTCATCGCCTTTTTTCTTTATCGGATATATTGATAGATAGATACCTATCTAAATTTGCAGGTGTGATTTATTTTTTCCTCTCACCGATAAATCTCACTGGTTGACCGAAAAATACAAAAAACTAAGGGTTTTTGCAATTCAGCAATTCTGGCAATTCATTGAGAGATTTGAATCACAGTGGACTATCCAAAAAAAAAAAACAAAAACAGAATACTCGATTTTGCCCTATAATTTTTAAAAGATTTTATTACTTGCTCTATTCGAGCTCTATAGTAGCCTACAGTAGCTGGAAATAATATTCTTAGTAACTTTCGCTGCGCTTTGATGAACCTGCGTTCCAGTCTTAAGACAAGCCAAATGCATAATTTTTGGTGTTAAAATTTCCAGCTAGTGTTTCGGCCGCGAGCTAGGAGGCCTCCTAGCTCAATATTCTAGCTTCACTGTCCTTATCTTGTCCTGCAGCATATTTGCATACGTGCGTCTTTTGTCACCTTTATCAGGTATAAGCAGTCATCATCATACCATATATGGGTATTTGCTCTATGGTGACTGGTAGCGTGCGGTGGTTTCGACTACCTCTGGACTCTGGAATCGAAATACTTCTTCTAGGCAGTCTTTTTTCACATTAAGGCTACTTTCGCAGCTTATACGTGACTTTATTCTATCAAAGCTGTTGACTTTCTTTTGCTGAAAGATAAAGATAATAGACTTGCGATTGAATTCATTCGATTCAGCATTTAAAAATTAATAGCATAGATACCTCACTTGACCTAGTTGATTTTTTCATTCATTTGCACCCACTCTTCTTTCGTACCCTTTCACCCCTCCCTCAAAAAATCGAAATACTATTTTGTATTTCGAGACTCATAAGATCTAAATTTCTAGTATCAAATTAATATGTATCAAAATTTTCCCTAATGCACACCAATTGCAGGCTTTTGTCAGAACTCCTTAAATGATGACGTCAAATTAAAAATTTCGTAAAAAGTGGATCTATCAAAAATTGAGTGGTGCCATTTGATTCAGCAGTAAAAAAGAACATATAAACAATACCCCACTTGACCTAGTTCCATAGGTTGAGTTTTTCATTAATTCGTACCCTCTGCCCTTTCCTACTTGTGAATCCCTCCCCCAAATAATCGAAAAAAAATATTTTTGCATTTGGGTGATCATAAAATCTGCATATCTAGTGCCAAATTAATGTTAATCGCATTTTTTTCGTAATGTACACAAGTTGCAGCCTTTTTCCGTATGCCCTTTTTTTAAGACCTCATATCTCAAAACGCTCAAGGATCGGAGAACTATACTCGGCATTTTCGGATTCAGCACACGTTTTTCATATAGAAACCATCAAAATGTGTTGTATATATGTACCAAAATTTTGGGTTCAGGTCAGTTTTTCCTAGACTATTAATTTTGAAAAAGGAATTCTATTCTCTTTTCAGGTCCAATTTTTGGCGTTCGCTATGCTCAGATTTTCCTTCTATTTCTTTGCCTTGTCGTGAACATAATTGATCAGCTGAAAATTTCATTTGCCCTTTTTGTCATGACTGGTTGTGAATTATCTTCTCCAAAAATTAAAGTAAGTATGGTATTAAATAACGAAACATGTTTCTTATAGGAAACTATATTTCGGAAATTTCAGTGGACTAAACCACAAAGAGGACGTATCGTAAGCAGTTTCTATTGGGGAATGATACCAACGCAATTTGTCGGTGACTTTTTATGCCAAAAGTATGGTGTGAAGCTAACAATTCTCATTTCAACTTTGGGATCGGGTATTTTAAATTTTCTCATTCCTCTCCTCGTACCCTTGGGTGGATGGAGAATGTACATAACGATAACAATTTTTCAAGGAATATTTCAAAGTTTGTTTACACCATGCATTCATAACCACATAACCAAATGGGCAACAGCTAAGGAACAAAAACGTTTAGAAGCCTTAAGCTTTTCTGGAGTTGAAGTGGGAACCATTCTCGCAATGGGACTACCAGGCTTAATAGCACGATCAAGCTTGGGCTGGCAAGGTATATCCTATGTGTCTGGAGGATTAAGCATTGCTTGGTGTATTGTTTGGACTATTTTTGCGGATAATAGTCCAACTGACTCTAAATGCATAAGTGCAGAAGAAAAAGAATTCCTACTTACTTCAAAGAAGCAAATTGATGACGAAAATAAGAAAATAGCAATTCCGTTTAAGGAGATTCTCACCTGTGTTCCATTTCTATCTCTCCTAGTTATCGAATGTGCTCTAGCCCTTAGCTTTAAGATTATTCAAAACGAAATGCCATCGTATATGCGTGGAATTTTACGCATGAAAATTGAATCTAATTCATTGTTCTCTGCACTTCCATATTTGTGCAGGTTTATCGTGAACTGTTTATCCTTATTTCTAGGGGATTTATTAATAAAGAAGAATATTATGAGTTTGACAAACCTTCAAAAAATGACAAGCACAATATCAACGTGGATTCCAGCGTCGACTCTTCTTTTACTTGGGATCTTAGATAAGAAATATAAGCCACTGAATTTAGTGCTCATGATAATTACTGTTGGAATAACTGGCGGTAAATCTATAGGAAGTGGACTGAGTGCTAGCAATCTTTCACCCAATCATGTAGCGACACTTAGGGCGATCACGAGAACAGCATGCAGTGTAATTTTCACGTTGGCACCGATCTTGTCTGCAGTGATTTTGAATGAGGGGGTAAGATTTAAATTGTTTGCTAGGCATTAAATATATTTAACAAGTTTTTCTGTTTTAGTTGGAACTTTCAGATTGGCGAACCCTATTTACTATCACTGCTTTAATTTTATTTGTCACTAATTTCCAATTTATTTGTTTGGGAAAAGCTGAAATTCAACCATGGGATGATGCAAATTTTGGAAAGAAAGAAGATAATATTCAAGAAGAACCAACATCTACAGCAACAAATGGAGAATCTGACGGAAGTCACAAAAATAGACAACAAAGTGGACGTGTCATTTTGACTGTTAGGTAACTTGAAACATGCACATAGCACAATTTGCTGTCAAATCCCATATAAATCTTTCACAAGTAGTTAACTGTAGTAAGAAGTTGCACATAACAAATAGACATGTAACAAATTAATTAAAGCTTTTTTTCATTAGTTTCAATTAGTCTCACAAATTCCGATACTAAACACATCAGAGTTACCAACAACGAACGAAAATTAACCAAAACTTCTTTATAGTGCAGTAATTATATACAGTGGCTCACAGTGAAAATGGCCCACCTAAAAAATTTTTTACGTAGAACAATTAATTATCGTATGAAATTAATCAAAATAAAAAGGGAAAGACCAAATTTAATAAATTTTTTTTTCTTGTTCCAAAAACATCGAAAAAAGAAAATAACAAAAAATTCAATATTTTCATCTCAAAGTGAAAATAGACCAACATTATTTTGATAATAAAAAGTTTGGTAAAAATATGTTTAAATAAAGTTTAACATTTTTTAGGGAATCCTTTATAGACACTACTGATTTCAGACGATTCGGAACTGATTCGACAAGATTTTTGGTATAATCGGGACTTATTTTGTCACTGTTCTACAGTTCAACTTCTTTGAATCACTTTGATTAGAAATCTTATGTTTCTGAATTTCAATTTCCAATTGTTGCCATAAATTTTCAACTAGGTATTTTCAAATCAGGTAATTGTGGAAAGATCTTGCTAACATTTGGACAATTTTCGAGCAGCAATTCCTTAACAATTTTAAACGAGTGTTCTGTATCATTGTCTTGGTAGAAATGAAAATTATTTTCAATTCTAAGCTTTTCAACATTATTGTGCAAATTGTTTTTCAAAATATTTAAATATTGATATCTTTCCATATCTTTCCATAATAAAATATATTTTACCAACCCCAGAAGCTGAGCACGCACCCCAAATCTTTACATGGTCACCAACATGTTTAACCATGGGATGCAAATGCTTTGGATTATTATAATTACGGATGAAAGTAAGTACAATCTTTTTGGGTCAGATGGTAGGGTCAACTTTAAGAGAAAGCCGAACAAAGAATATTTTTTACAATAGAGATTCGTAAATGGTCTGAAAATCGAAAAATTTTACGAGGTCTGGTTCTTGAAATATTTCCATCCAAAGTGTAATTGAAGCGTCTAGAGTGAGAAGGGGTCAAGTGACATTTTTCGATTTTTTGTTTTTTTTTAATCAATAATGGTGTAAGCGACAACTTAATTTTGGTCTTATTCTTGTGTTTCTATTGTTATTACTTACAAAGTTAGCTTCAGATAAAGGGGTTAACTATATGTTAGTTTTGAAGTTTTTTTAGGCAAGAAGGGGTTAAGATTACTTTAAGTGCACACTTAACCCCTTTATGCAATAAAATACCAAGCAATATATTGTTTTTTTGCATAAAGGTGGTAAGTGCTATAGACCAAGATTTCTTCCCAAGAGAGAAGAAAACCAAAAAACTTTCTATTGAAAAAATTAAAAATCTCGATGACCAGATGAAATTTGTACCCCAAGAACACCTAAAACCAAATTTTAAGAGACCTTTTTCATAAAAAATAAATTAAACTCATTTTCGCTTAAAGGGGTCAAGTGCTGAATTTTTTCTAAAACACCAACTTCTAATGAATTTAAATAAAATTGGTTGATATACTAAAAATTGTACATTTTTTTTCTTTTTTATGGCTTTTTTTATAAGTTTCTCTCGATTTCAGGAAAAAAATTATATACATAAAATTTTAAACGCTTATAACTCAAAACTTCAAAAATGTCACTTGACCCCTTCTCATTCTCAACGCTTCAATTACTTTTATTCGATGTCACACTAAAAAAGTGATTAGATGACGATATTTCTACAATCGAGACTCGTATGTGGTTGCAAATTTTACAAATTATTTATTAGATTTTCAAGACCTTTCCAAAATTGAAAACGAAAAAATTTTACGAACTCTGGTTATCGAAAAATTTTCATCCAAAATGATATTACCTTATTTTTGCACATCTTAACAAATAAAATTTTATTGATCAAAATAAAAATCAAACAAAAAGTGGTAACAATATTATATTGTTCAAAAATTCACCTAGCCAAGGAATAAAGGTTAAATTGAAAATTTTTAAACACCGCGGGTCGTTTTAGTGTTTCAGATTTTCTAGAATTTTCTTTTTCATATATGAATAATAAAACTAGATTTTCGATCTATATTTGCACAATAATTATATTTTTTGTCAACAAATAGTAAAATTGTATTTCCTTTACTAAAATGTTCTTTACATAAAATGCACATACATAATTTAACTGCCTTTTACTTTTTTCCAATTCATACTCATTAACTTGAGCTTCATCGATCGGTAAACAAACGCATAAATTTTGGACAAAATCTCCTTCGGGTGGACTCTATGCTTTGAAATGGAATACATCCACCTATAGATAGACAAATCTACATAATATTTCTATACCCTCACGCATAAGCATAATGGGGAGTCATTATATGCATATTCCACATGGGAAAAGTTGTGTAAGCTTGCATGCAGTTGATTTTCAGTATTAATCTGAGCTTGCGGGAATTTCAGATTAAAATGGCTCGAGTGAAAACTTTTTCATTTGATAAAGAATAAGTACACTTTTTATTTTTGATCGTGGTTCTAAGAAATGTGGTAAAAATAATTGAGTTAGGTGCGGACGTCCGATTCTGGGTTGTTATTGCCTAAAAGATGGAGAAAAAAAAGTTTCATATTTTCATATTTCGACTTTTTGCTAAATGTAAAAAAGTTTGAAAATACACAAATTAGCGACGTCTGCTTGTGAGAAATTTTAACCAAAACTTGTTTGGAAAAAACCCCCAGAAAATTCTTAAATCTAAGATATTATGTTTGTGGATGGCTTGTTTCCTTAAAATGTAAATTATTGAGTTTACCCATAGTATAATTCTTTATTAAATAAAACTCAATGGTTAAATGGAGTTAAGTCCATCAATAACCAAACATGGTCGGACAAGCTTTTTAATATTGCTGCAGTAAGAACCAGTTGTACAAATATTTATACCGTGATTCAATATTTTAAACCCATCGATTTATTTGGATTAACTGAGGTTCAACAGTGATTCAAGGTTCAAGTATGTTAAATTAGGCAATTACTTGCTTGAACTTGAAATTTTCTGGTTGCTTTTTTGGTTAAGTAAAGGGTCATTCATTTTGCGGTGTCGAAAGTAAAGGTAAATAAAACACACACAGCGATACATTTTTGATGTACATTTTATTTCATTATAAATTTTGGAAAGTGTGGAAAACAATATCAATTACGCGACCAGGAAACTTCTAACGCAATAAAGCCATAATTGATTGTGTTGTGTGGCTTGTTGTCCCGTCTTGTTGGAACCACATATCGTCCAAGTCATGATCTTCAATTGCCGGGCGCCAGCCAAAAAATGTCGGATATCATTCGACCATATCGCTCCGAATTGACTGTAACCGTCTGCCCATTGGCATCTTCGAAGAAATACGGACCAATGACACCTTTCGAGCATAGAGCACACCAAACCATATGCCCCATATGCGGCAACTTTGTTCGTTTACATACCCACTTAGTGAGAAATGTGCCTCATCGCTGAAGAAAATGTTGTTCGAAATTTGTGCAAAAAATGGCTACGTTTGAATCACCACTTTTGTAGTAAGTTTTAATAATTTTAACGCGTTGTTCGATTGTTAAGCGATCCAATATCGTAAATGGCAAACATTCAACTAATATTATGACACTTCAAATGACAGCTGAGTTTGACAGGTGTCAAACGCCAGCGCCACCAACTTGAAAACACGAAATGAATGACTTGTTATATATACATACTTCTTTTGTTATTTAATTTAATTGTACATTTATAAATAAAGTTTGTAAATTATGAAATTAAATTCGACCTACTTTATTTTATTTAGTATTTTGGAACATACCTGCATTATCTAAACATGTAATCTGTCAATTCTATTCGAAAATAGTATCAAAATTCGTCACGAAATCTATGTATGATGAACTGAACTTAACAAAAAATTGCGTATTGACAAAGGCCCTCACTAGTCAACTGATGAGATCAAATGAGATCGCCGTTAAAAGCTTTTTTGAATCAAACAAGTCCAAATAAAATAGTGCTAAGTCTTCTACTTGGCTGGTGTATTTCAGTAGATAGTATATAGAATTTGTATTATTAAAGTTAAAAAGTTCGCCACTGTGACAAATAATGAAAAATGAAAACAATTTTAAATTGACGATTCACAATTTTAATGAAAAACAAATTTCGGAATCAAAAAAAGTGTTGCAAATTGTTCGTTTGGCACTCTGGATCGAAGAGTTACGGAGAATTCTTACGGATTACCAAACGAAGACACTATTACACTCCTTTTTACGAAATCAGTGGTCGGGCAGATTTGTATTTATTTTTATTTTATTACTATTTTTTATTTTATTTATTTTTTAGTTTTTAATGCGAGTTCAACTACTTTTATAAAAACTTAACTTTTTAATGTTGCATTTTATAAGTGAAAAACATAACAAATACCTTATAATTAGGCATTTACCACTTTTATTTAATTTAAAACAAAACAATTGTGAATATTAAATAGGCTAGTGAATTGGTTATTTGATTTGGTTATTTAATAAAATGCTCGCCTTAATCTTATAGATTTAAAAAACCATAAGTACTATGAAACGCGGAGGTGCGTTTTGAGCACAATGTCACTTTTCAGTTTTTTGTATAATTCGTTAACATAAGCGTTCGACAAAATTATTTACAGTCAATTAAATTTACTATTGAAATATACGGCTAAATTTTTAAAATTGAAAAATCTATTATGCGGAAAATATTAAAACAAATCAAAAACCAAATTAGAACAATTCTTAAATTTTTAAATGTTGTACTAAATTTTTAATATTTTTCTAATCTATCTTCTTTTATTATTAAAAAAAAAAGTCAAACATGAGACGGAAACAGTTTTATATAAATTTCTAAATAAAAAAAACAATCAGTTTTTCGATATTTTTATTACAAAAATTTTAGCCTTTGAAATTTTAGACAAAAAGAAATATAACACTTTGTTTTTCCTAAGAGTAATAGATTTTGAGAAAAATGTGACCAAACGTAAAATTATCAGTTTCTGTTTTAAATTATCACACTACACCGCTGCTGGAGGGAAATATTGGGCAGGTTTTTTTGATCGTCTAATTTTATTGTGCTATATATGAAATTTCTAAATCTTAAAAAATATGGTGGATTTTTTTGTTTTCTAATTAGAATTTGTAGCGATGATTTGCGATGCTTTACTATCTTACTTAGATGTTCTTACAAAAATCGATCCAAAACAAATTTTGATCATCACTCTTTACAAGACAAAAAGAATATTGTATTAATACAAATATGTAACTTTTAATTGAAGACAAAGATTTATTAAATTTTTAACATATTTTTTCGAGCTTGTGAACTCCACAGAAAGTAAAAGTCGCCAAAAAAAGCTGTCAAATCATAGTCTTATATACTTTTTAAATAAAACTCAAATCAAAAAAACACAGATAAAAAATCTTAATATCAACAATAATTGTTCTTTTCGTATAGAAAAATAAGAAATCCTAAAAACTCACGGCAAATATAACGTTAAATCCGAAGAGGATATATTTCACGGTGGTCATTCCACAGTTTCTTATTTTAAAGTTCATTTTTATGTTTTTTTTTTAAACTTAACTATAGGTAAACTAAATTATTTAAAAAGTAACTTCTTGAACAAAACTTCTATAACAGTGCGTTCGAAATCGCGTTTCTAATTCGACTGGACACAGTTAAATTCTTTATATATTGTTTGGGCTCCATTCGGCAAAGTATAAGCGCTTAATGACCCCAATTGAGAGTAAAAAAAGAAAATTGTGGAAAGTCCATCACAAAACTCTAATATATTGGTCAGTTAAGGGGTTATATATGTAAAAAAGAAAAATCGTATCCAAGGGTGGCAGTGGAGAGTTTTATTTTATTCAATGAATGGGAATTTAGTTTGAGTATGGAATTCGAGGTTTAGTATGGGTACAGGTGCCTCATCCGCTTTATGGTTGCTTTCTAGTATTTACACAAATAGCACACAGACATAGCTAACTAAACATTTACTGGAATTCAAAAAATAAATGCATTATGATAAATGAGAGTTCAATATACGTACAAAGCTTTTCATTTAGTATACCTACTAAAGCCAGAGCCCAGAAGCTTCATAATTTATTTAACATATGTTCGCTCGGCAATCACTCAATTTTGAAAGCAATTACTAATTTTGTGGGGTCAGATTGATTGGTACATAATATATAGGTCGAACCAATCGATTTGAAGACGTCGAAAACTTAAGAATAAAACAAACTAAATTGTTCCCTTGCCACAACTGCATATTATCATTAAGAGATTTGTACTTTTAAGGAAACTAGTACGTCCAGCCCCCGAAACTCGAGTGCTAATAACATTATCGTCTAATTGAAAAACAACTTCTAGAAAATATATTTTAATTCACATGAAATTCTAGAAAACTTTATTTTTCGACGCATACGATTTTTGGAGGTGGATACTCCAACATTAAGTAAAAATCGCAAGAATAATATCATCGTTTAAAAGCAGTCTTGAGCGTGGAGAAAAACTGAGCTAATTATTATTATATGAGCTACTTTTTATTATTTCCTGCAGCACTGAACGCCGCGCTGCCGGGTTGGGTTTAGCCGATCCCAGAACCACTGGTCCCAAGACCATCCCGGAAGTAGTCAATAAAGACCAATTAAATTTATATCAAAAATAATACTCGTCGAATGTATTGATTCGTTTATTTAATATATTCGTTAAGATGGTTAGTGAACAAAAAGTTATTGTTCCACGCCTCAGCTTAAACATCCCTCACACTACATCTACAAATTGAAAGCATTCTTCCTTTTTTTGCCCACATTTTATTTCAATTTAAAAAACAACACCCAATGAGCGAGAGACACAATAAGAATATTTCCATGCAAAACCAATATACCTACAACTATACATAATTTATGCTTCCTCGCATTAAATCGACCAATGGCCGAAAATCCAACACAACAGAAAAAAATCCTCAGAAATAAAATTCTTCCCACAAAAATCCCTCACTCGAATTCACTAACCATCTTAACGAATATATTAAATGCACGAACCATTGCATTTAACGAAAATATAATAAGTTTGTGAACAAATACTCGGTCTCGCTCTGGCTCTTGCTATGGTTCTCGCTCTCCTCGCACTTATAATGCAATTTTACTTTATTGTTTTTTAGTCTTTGTGGTAAAATTATTTAATAAATGTTTGCTTTGTGCACTTCTATGCAAAAAAACCTTTCCATCGACATATAATTTATATACTTTTGGCTTTTGTAGACCGCGTAAATGGTACCCCAAAATTCGTGTTTGTCGTTTTATTATATTGATGATGATGATGATGATGATGATTGATGATGATGATGATGATATATGGATTGCTTTAGATATAAAAATATTTACTAACTCGCCAAATGTGTGTGTGTACTAAAGTTAGTACGTTCGTTATACTTTTTTTCTTTCACCGTATCTCAAGAACGAATAAAGATATCGACTTCAAATAAAATTTATTTAACACGTCACGTCGCGTCATGAAGTGCAGAAAGGATTTTCAAAAAAATTCAATTCACAGATTTCTGACTAGAGCGGTTTAAAAATATGTCATTACGTGATTCGACTCGAATATCTCGAAAACAAGAAATGCTTTGATCTCGGCTTCATTTTATTTTACACATAATAATGTAATGAATTGAATTATTGACAGTTTTTTTTTTAATAAAAAACTTGGTAAAAATAGTTGAAACACTTTTTTCGGCTCGAATATCTGGAGTACAAACACTGATTTCGAAACTACTATAAAAAATTGCTCAAAGTTTTTCTTTGGCTCAAAATTCAAAGATCTCGGGAAGAAGCAATGCTATCGACTCAGCAATAATTTTATTTTACACCCAGAGAAAACTTATTTCGACGCCGCTCCGCCGGGCTTATTTTATACTAAACACAATGATGTTGTCAACAACTGATAAAGGTTGAAAAAAAACGACAACGGAGATTAGCCATGCCATCACAGAAACAAAATTGAGTTTTCATACAAACTATCGATAACATGTATGTAATTCACGCCGGTAATACAGTTTTCCGGCGCGCTTAAGTTAAGCCCCGAGAATTCTCTGGGATTAGCTAAGCCCGCAGGGGATGAATTGTTGTTGCATTTAACATGTAAATTGTTTAGTTACAGCTGTTAGTGAGTACTTACATTGAACACCAAAGCTATAGATATATTTTATGAAATCACATTTGACTGAGTTTATTATTTTTTACGGAAACACAATGGGCCCTAGCAATATCATAATTTAGAGACGACTCAAATATTTAAGTAAAATGGACCATAATAGTAAATACTCTACATAACAAACCAAACATGGTATGACTTAAATATTTAAGTAGACCCTAAATAATGAATAATACATGGTATTGACTCTTACGCCCATATTATTCACTCGATATATCCAGATTAAAATTTAAATCTGGATGTATTTACATTGAATTTGTATGATTTACATCTGGATGTATCGAGCGGTTAAATATGAAACATGTCGCACCCTTAGAAGGAAAGTGACCTAAATAAAAAATTCGGCATCTTTTTTACAGCCTGGTTTCAGAGTTCATTTCGCTTTTAAAAGTCAGTTTATTGAAAAATCAGAAGTTACAGAAATTTTGAATAAGGTCACTTTCATTCTAAGGGTGCGATGTGATGTATATGGTTCATTATTTAGAGTCCATAACATTACCTATGGTTAATTTTACTTGAATATTTATGTCGTCTTTAAATGAGGTCACTGTGGTTGTTTCCCGAAAAATATATAAAAGAAACACCCACACTGCACTCCACCATGATTTTAATGTTATAAGTAACTTGAAATCACGCAATTAATAACTATTCAGTATAATAGACCACCGCGTCTTTACTAATTTTTTTCTTTAAAGGTCAGACGTTAGGGCAATATACGAACGAAAACCCCACAAACAACTTATGAATTTTCCGAAACTAATGGTGGTTGTTTCTAAATAAATATTCTATGACCGGATTTCAAAATATATTTTCGTAACAACTAAAATAAAATTCGTATTTATATTAGATATGTACTTATATGAAAATAACGACACTATTTTATTTATTGTGATATCCCTTAAAATGTGGAGGTCTAGTTCTATGTCAGGTGAGACTCCCTACAGAGGTTATCGACTTCCTAAAGAGAGCTAAATAGTTAACCGTGTTATTATTAAGTTTTCTACTGCATGGCTCTTACTTATAAGGTGGTAGGTATTAGGTATATATGAATCGATAATTGTTTCCTTCACAACCATTGGTTGGTTGTGTTGTGCCACTCGGTTTCAAATGCGATTGAATCGAAAGAAGTAAAGATCAAATGCTTTTTTAAAGCTGATAATTATAACAACAGGACTATATTTTTTGTTGTGTCACTACTTTCTATCACAACAAGATTCTTAGAAAATATATGAATTATGGAGTGAGATTGATTGCAAAACTTTCCATGGAGCGAATAAAAAAAATATGAATTGAGTCGCATGTCGTAGGTAGGTACTACCTCTTCCAGTGGTCTTGTTGCTATAAAACAAAGGCTATACTCAAACCTACGAGGAATAATAATAAAGTTAGTGAAAAGACCTATTAAAATTTTTGTAGTAACTCTTCGTTTGGTGCGAAGGACCAGGGGAGGACTGGGCCACCGGGAAACCGGGATTTTGCCCGATAGGCCCCTAAAAAGCAAAAAGTGCACAAAAGCCCCTGCAGCACTTTCTGTTCTTATTATTGAGCTGTTGTTGGCCCAAGGGGGTTTTACGGAAGCCCCTTAAGCAGATTATTTAAAGGCAAATCCTCGGTTAACTGTATAGGTATAGTTTCACTTAATTTAGAGGAAAACTGTTTTCTAAAATTGGACTCCTCTAGCCTTAAAACGATCACAAGAGGCCCTTATATATCTATATTTATATGGCACCCAAAGTACCTTCAGATACTTTAACCGAAACTATAGTTGGAGATCCTACATTAAATATTGAGCTATTGTGACCTCATTGGTTACATAAGGAGGCCGGCAAATTACTCGCTTAGTAAAATTTATACAAATATTCATAGGTTTTTGAAATACTTTCAGTTCAGAATAGAAAAGACAACAACGATATTTCTATGGCTGTACGTATTTTTGAAGCTTCTAGAGAAGTAGGAAACATCAATTATGAAATTTGCATTATTGCAGCGCAATATTTTTGAAAATCATGTAACATTTTTCGTTAACTCAAATACATAATAAAAATTGCGGCGTAGACTATTTATGGCTTGGCTTCAATTAGATACACAACAACAATTTTTTCAACGTCGTTTTCGGAGGTAACCATTTCTCACTCTTTCTTCCCATTATACTATTTTGTGGACCTTTTTCTTAAAATCCCGAGAGGCCCTTTGAGTCCCAGTCCACCCCTGCGTAGGACTGTCACGCCAGAGATCTGGGGATCGAATCTTTCAGTCTCTTCCAACGTTGCCGATGTGGCACTTTTGGCACTTTTTCATTAAATTGCACTGTGGCACTGAATGATTTAATATGGCACTTTCATTTTGATATAAAAAATAAAATATTTGACAAACAAAAAACTAATTCTTATAACGTTTATAGAGAACTTAACGCACCCATCACTACTAATGTTCATCTGTTCAAATTTTATCTGTTTTGATTTAATTGTTTTTGTTCGGGAAATTGGTCATTTCATGATTTTTTTTCTTTAAAAATTGTGTTTGTGTTAAAAAAGTGTATATATTTGTCTAGAGGTTTGTCAATAAAACTGAAAAAGTTTTGGAGAACACACAAACAAAATGTAGCAGAAGTCGCACATTGGGTGCGAACTGCGAAGAACATCGTAATTGAGAAAATATAATAAAAACTAAGTTATACCCCCTATTACCGCTGGCGAGTCGAACGAATAAACGTGTGAGTGTAAGAAATCAGTATTAAAATTGCCGAATTGAGAAACTTTGATTCGCCTTAAAGTCAAAAAAAAATGTTTAAGTTTGATCTCACTCTATTGTAGACTCTGGTTATCGAAAGTTCATTTATTTGAACGTCATTCGTTAGTTCGCTAATGCAAACATCTCACTTCGAATGTTCGATTCGCCAACCGTAATAGGGGGGTATGTAATGAAGTGCAATTAATTTTTTTTTTTTAGACTGATATTTTTTTTATGTCTGTTGGTGGCACCCAGTGGCTTAAAATGGCACGTTTTGCTGGCAGCGGTGGCACTCACACAAAATTATTTCCGGCAACGCTGGTCTCTCCCATTACCTTAAAACAGGAATGTTGACATATCAACAAGGAATGCCAATGTCAATTTAACTTTTGAAGAGGATAATTCCTCCAATATTTGAGTTTTTTTAACTTTCAACTCGAATAAACGTGCCAAAATATTGATTGCTTTTGATAACTAAAGTTTCAAGTTTTTTAAACGTATTGAATTGTGAGTAATAAAATGAAAACTTGTCAAGTAAACCCACTGATCACTATATATGTACCACTGATCTCTATATACACTGGATAGTGTATTCACACAAAATTTTTGAGGCAAAAATATAGTCGTGGCCGGTACCCTCATATAACAGTATAACAGCGGCGCCAGCGGAATGGACGCTACTGGACCTGCATTTTCTTATATTTTTTTCAATATTTACAGCCGCAATGCTTGTTGACATCAACTGATATCAAATAAATGCTCAATTTCGGCAAATATCTTCAATCTCTTTCTTCGTTTGTATAGAGCGAGATAAGAGGTCGTGGCCGGTACCCTTTAAAAAACTTGCCTCACAAAAACTGTTTTACACTATATGCTATTCACTATCCAGTGTATTATAGAGATCAGTGATATGTACACTGGATAGTGTATTAATAAAAAAAATTTTGAGGCAAATTGAAGAAATGTTATACTCGTGACCGGTACCCTCATATAACAATATAATAGTATAACAGCAGAGCGGCGCCAGTGGTACGGACGCTACTGGACCTGGATTTTCCTCATATTTCAATAAAATGAAAAACCTTCAAAGCTTTTGATTTTCTTATGCACAATGATTTTTTATTCTTAATTATTTACTAATTTTTATCTTACCTTATAATTTTTCGTAGATAATTTACTGTTAATTTTTCTTCTTTCCTGAAATTTTATTTTTGAAGGTAATATTTTTGTTGCTTTCCGTCTTTTATCTTTTTCAATATTCACCGCCGCACCGCAACGCTTGCTGACATCAAATAAATGCTCAATTATGGCAAATATCTTCAATCTCTTTTATTCGTTTGTGTAGAGCGAGATAGGAGGTCGTGGGACGTGGCCGTTCGGTACCCCGTAAAAATTACTTCACAAAAACTGTTGTACACTATAGCAGTGACGCCAGATCGTGGGATTTATCCCTTTTTGTGGGAATTTCACGTCTAAAATAAGCTAAAAGGGAAAAAGGGGTTTTTGTGTGATAACACACTTGCAGTTAGGCTGCCAAGCTTTCGCACCATCATGGTAGTGGTGGTAGCTCACTCAAGTGTTGTTGTTCATTCAAACCTTCAATATTAAAAGGGAAAAAGGGATTTTAAGAATCTCATAGTACAAAAAAAGGGATTTTAGGGTTTGCTCAATTTTTTTTTTAAATTGTTCATTTTATTATGAAACAAAAGTTGTATTCAGCTATGGTCGAATAAAACTATGTCAAGGCATATATAACGAACTCATTCTAAATATCTGAATCTGTTCATTTAGATTTTTGCATTTTGATCTACTAAAATCTGGTACGCTACAGATGCGAAACGAAATTTTTTTTACCATAAACGAAAACTGCCGTTCTAGTTTTTGTTCTGCAAAACTATGCTCGATGAGCGAAATTGATAATACAAGCAAAATATTTGGAAAAGTTTGTTTTCTTTTTTTGAGCATGAATAGTTAAATGACACTTGAGTTTTATTGCTTTTTTTGTTGTTCATATTAATTTCTATGATTTTTGTTTTATTTTTTTGCAAAAGGTTAAACTTACTATTCAATGTAAATTTTTAACGTTTCTGCCAATGCGGCATGAAAATTTGTTTATAAATTACAAAGAAATATTGATTTTTTTTAAATTTTTCTACAAGGGATAATTGTGGGATATTTATCAGAAAGACGTGCGATAAAAGGGAATTCTTGAGTATCAATGTGGGAAAAACTGCTCCCAAAGTCTGGCATCACTGCACTATAGGGCATATGCCCTGAGTAAACCCCCAATTTAGACAGTAATAAATAATTATTAAATAATGAATTTCTTTCATAATTTGAAGTTGTTTCAATATTACTCTACTTTGAGTATTTGATATTAAACCTAAAACTGCTGACTTCTTACATGCAGCTTTTCGTAAAGAAGATATTATCTCTCTTTTTAACATTTATGTTTCTGAATTAATTTCACTCCTTTTTGGAAAGATTTTTAAACTTTTTTCCAGTTCAAAATCTCAAAATATACTAGTGAAGCTAGAAGTTTGGAACTCATTCAACACTCAACAGCAACCAGAAGTTCTTAATCGGTCGCAATTTTGAGAAAGTCAGCGGATATCATGCCCCCTAACATGCAGACAATGACAGACGGCCACACCAAAGAAAGTTTTCTGTTTACAAGAAATGGAATAATTGTTTATATAATTTTGCTTCTATTTTGCATTAAAGACATTATTAAAAACCATTTACAAAAATTGACAAAATATATAAAGAATCACAATCTGCACGGTGTTGCGCAACTTAGAATTTAAAATTTAATATATGCTGTCATGAGTTTATTTAGGATAAAGAATAAGGAATATGCGTATTTTTAGTTCTTATTTTTTAATTTTTGTTGATAATTTTAGCAATTCGTTAGTAATTTTACATAAGTACCTAATTAAGGAAAATTTCGGTCCAAGCTCACTTAATACTTAATAATAACTTAATATATAAGTTATTCATTTTTGGCTTGCAACAAACGATAGTACTGTGCGAGCATTATGGATTGGTGCGTTATTTTGTTGGAGAATTCAAGGCAAAGGTACAAGTAGCTCGTTTAATTAAGGAAATGCTGACTCCAATATTCCTTTATAGGAATATTTATTAGTACTTTGAAGACTTCACCCTCTCGGCTTCGATGATGTAGTAGAAACCGTTGATTTTTCTGTAAATCATGCTGTAGCCATCCAAATTAAACATCTTTTCATCCATCACGACAACCATTCGGCAATTATTGCCAGTCATTTTTAATTTGACTCAGTCCCTTCAAAGCCATATTTTCTTGTTTGCAAATTCTAGTCGAAACTGCTAACTCACGTCAATAGAAGGAAGTTATTGAGCAGCTTTAACCGCTTTAGGTACTCAGCCAAAGAATAACATACCAAACAGTGGATTTGGTGGAGTTTACTCCGGCCTCGAACTTGATTTTTGGTATCGAACGACTGTAATTCTAAGCACACCCAATGATTGTTAACCTATTAGCTGTTGAAACCATATATGTTCTTCCGATATATTTTTTTTTTCCTTAAGAATCAGAATCTCTTAAATAATTGTCAACAAAAAATGCACTACGTCGAATATTGCGGTTGGAATAACCTTCCGAGTGGTTAACATTTATTTTAGCTTTCTCGGATGAATTCAAATCATTTTCTTTGCCGTTTTTTTTTTGTGAAAAGAGCACAAAATCAAATAATATAGATTTCTTATAAAATATTCACGAATGCAGTTAGTTTCTAATGAACCGATTTTTTTGATTGAATTTCCGACTCTGTTTACAAATTCCGTTAAAGCGCCGTTTCTTTGTACAGTAAAGTTATTTTGTTGCTGAGGATTAGTTTTACAAATACTTAAACTGTGGTTCAGCAGTTTTTATCCACCGATTTCGGCGGATTAATTGCGACTCAACAGTGGTTTGCGGTTCAAGTATGTGATAATAACCAACAACATACTTGAACCAGCGTTAAACGTTAGTAAATCCTCCGAAATCGGTGAGTTAAAATCTTGAACCGAGGCTGAACCACTATTGTACAACTGGCCAAGAGTATTCTCTTGAGAGATTCTGAAACAATTTTTTCATTCACTGATTAAGGTCGTATAACGAATATTAGCGACATAATTCTCGTTTTAGTTCAATAGTGCTGCCTTTATTCAAGTGAGCCGTAGTGTATCTGATATATTGACGTAATACATATGGACTGCCAATGCCCAACTTCACTCGTGTTCCAGTTAACAGCAGCGCTCTTGGGACCCGGTGGCTGTTCCATGAAACTCGCAACCAAAGACATTTTCTAATAATAATTGATATAATAATATATTGTAAGATAATAATGCACCGCATTGCCAAAACAAAAACCAATGGTAAGATCACCAAAAGTAAATTCGATTAAAATTTAAAATAAACCAAAAGCCAATAAACCGAAAAAAAATTAAAACAAAAATGTTTTTTATCTAACTTAAATAAAAACTAACTTTTTCGGATGCCATCTATTGGCAGTTCTTCTTAAATATTTAAATTTTAACGATTTTTTAGCGTTGACATCTTTTTAGTAACGAATGTGGCCGCTCAATCCCAAAAGCACTAGGAATTCTTGGAACATTTTCCTGTGCAAGAAATGTATAGAAGTGATAAGTAATCAGCAGTCCATAATATATAATACAGTCAAACTTCGATAACTCGAACTACTATTATCCACAATAAAAGTTCGACTTATCAAGACTTCGAGTTATCCAAATTGATTATCAAAATTAAAACAATTAAACAATTAAACAATTCAATATTTGAAGTACATATGCATAATGGTACTTACAACTTCTAAATTTATTAAACCTATACTAATATTATGTGTGTATGAAGGTATCTCGTTTTCAAATGAAAATTCCCTTCAAAAATTCGAATTTCAAAAATGCATTTTTTCTCAATAAATGGGAATTCCCCTAAAATGTTCGACTTAGTTGATACATATGCCATATTTTTTGTTCGAGTTATAAAGAAAATCGAGTTATAAAAGTTCGAGTTATGAGGGAAAAAATGTATGAGAGTTGAACTCTAAACGCTGCTGCCACATAATTTTGTTCGAGTTATAAAAAAATCGAGTTATCGAAGTTCGAGTTATCGAAGTTTGACTGTATATCAATCTGGGCAAAACTATAAAAGAAAATGCCGATTCATAACAGTTAATCGTAATTATGCATAATGCACAGTACACAAATCTAAAGCAAGGGCCAATAAAATAAATTAAAATTAAAAATGGCTGTTCGAGTGCCCACAGGAATTCAACACGCTTCATTAGAAACAACAACAAAATATTGAATTTAGACAAAAGGCACTGGATCTACCATTTTTCTAATGCTAATGATATTATACCTTTAATATGTGTACTGTGTGCATCGGCCCTTCGCGTGACTTGCCAAAATAAATGATTGTGCCGCAACATACTGAACTTTAAAGCTGTGAATTCATTTTATTCTCAGTAGAATGATACTCTATACCTAGGTACCTATTTATGTATGTCATTTTTCCGAATTCTAAAGACCATGCCTCTTTACTCAATTCGATTAATGGAACTCAAATGATAATTTTATGACATTTTAATAGTTTTGTCGCAACAAAACGCTTCTCGCATGACGTTATCATATAGCACTGTTCACACAGTTACCTATTCTTATCAGAAAATAGAACAAGATTTACTTCAAAATAATTTACATTATTGGTCCATTAACCCTTTCAAAAAAAAGTAGTCAATGCATGAAATTCCTACTATGTCAGCCTATAAATTTAATAATATAACATATATATGTACATAAATTTACACATGTTCATTTTTTTTTAATAATTTTGGTTTTATTTTTGGTTTGGTCTTAAGGCCTCCTCTTTATTTTCACATAAATTGTATGTTCGTCACAAACTTTAAATAAGATTTCAAGCTGATAACAAACATCAATATATTGTTATAAAGTTAAATCACAATATGAATTTGCCAACATTTTAATACTTACAATTATAAATATACAGATATCGATATATGTAGATGTGTTTCAATTTAATTTTTACTTTTAATAAAAAGAGAAGGGCTCGACATCATGCTTTCAACCAATTATGTTTCCGTCAAACCGCTTAAGGGGCTAGTTATAGCTTTCATTGAACATTTTAACTGTCAATTTTGAGGTCTTGAGAAAGGAAAATCAGTGTTTATTTATAAGCCAAAATGAAGGTTATGACTCAATTATTATATTTACCCTAAAAAAATTTTAATTTTTGCCCAAGATTTCGCATAAAATAACTTTTCTTTTTTCAATGATTGAACTACCTTACCATTGATCATTGAAAACTTTAAAGTTATTGCATGTGAAAAGTTGGGACGAAATGGAAATTTTTTTTGGATAGAAATAATAATTGAACCATAAGCTTTATATTGGCATCAAAATATTAACTTATTTTTCTTTCTAGACGCCTCAAAATTAACAATTATAATTTTCAATGATCATTTTCAATGAAAGCTATAACTGGCACCTAAGACAGAACTGTTTTTATTTTTTTTAAACGAAACATTCCAAATAAACACCCACCCGTATAATAAATTAAAATCCCCTCCATATTTTAGTTAAGTAATTTATGGTACAGAAAACATCAAAGTATTCACCATTGAACCATTGGAATTGACCATTGAAATCTTAAAAGTTATTGTACATATGTGAGAGGTAAGGCCGAAATGAAAATTTTGTTTGGATAGAAATAATAATTGAGTTATAAGCTTTATATTGCCGTCAAAATAATTACTGATTTTTATTTTAAAATCTCTCAAAATTTAGAATTAGAATTAAAAAATCAACGAAAGCTACAACTGGTACCTATAAGAGAAATAAAGCTTCTGAAGCTTCTACATTTGCAGTTGAATTTTCGGTAAAAGGTGGGGACTCAGCCCTAAAACCATTCACTAATTGTTTGTATTAATAGTTAATATTTTAGGCAAATCTTGACCTACGCAAATTTGGTTTGTTGTTCATCCTTGGCTAAGGAATTCAATCTAAAAACCATGACAAAAATTCACAGACTATAACATATAGTACATCATCATGAGAACTATAATAACTAAAGCACATAACAACATCATTCACTATACCTATACTAGAAATGGCCAAAAAAGTTCCATCACTTTGGTAGAATAGCCAAGCACAGACGCCTCACCAAATTTCAACCCCTTCACGTAAGTGATTCCCAAGATATAAGACTTCAAAAATCGCGAAAACTTTAACTGACTCACTGACACTCACTCACTGACACTCACTCACTGAAAGATCATCAAAATTATGGTGGACTTCTAGACACAGACAGAATCTTGTAATTTCGGACAGCGGTAGGTCTTGTGGAGGATACAAAGGAAAAAAACGAATATCTAAGAATTTCGATGCAGGTAGCGTGGTAGCCGCCTACTTTCTCAGTAATGCGATAAATTAAAAGGAGCACTCCTGCTGTAGAATGAGTCCCACACTTCTAGCTTAACTATAGTATCTTTCGAGATATTAACCTGGCAAAAAATAAAAAACTTTGTAAAAAGGAGTGAGATCAGACCAAAAACACAAATGTTAAAAAGAGAACCAAGTTCTTCTATACAAAAACCCGCATGCAAGAAGTCAGCCGAAGTCAGAAAAGTAGTGAGATTTAAAAGTACACCAAGTTCTTACTTTATGAATGTTTAATATCAAATATTTAAAGTAGAGTCATATTGAAACAAACAATTCCAAATTATGAAAGAAATTTATTAATTAATTTATGACTAAAATTTGTCGGTTTTGGTATAAATTTCTCTCATAATTTGGAGTTGTTTCAATATTAGTTTTTTTTAAATATCAGATATCGAACCTTAAACCAAATCAACAAAAAAAACTTTAAAGTTAAATCTTAAGACACCTTCTGCCGCTTAATTGATTTAAACATAAAACATAAAATCATGCAAATTTTATTTTTTTATTTTTTTTTTCAATGAATAAAACAAACATATTAAAGAAAATAAATAAGAAATCACACTGCGAGTGATCATCTAAGACTGCCGAACAATTATCAACATCAGTTGGTAAGAAGACTTTAAGTTAACAAGAAGAAGTTAAGATCATTATTTTCGGTTGATAAAGAAACAGCGGCTATTATTTATTTTTAGTCAAATGATATATAATTAATTATGGAATAAATTGTGTGAGATATTAAACATTGGAATGGCTGAAGCTGGCATTAAAAAACTTCAAGACAAAGGTACCTGATAAGATAACAATAATTAAACTATGGTGTGTGTTATGTTGTACTTGTATGATCGATTTATAATTGGATTTAGTTATTTAAATATCGGCTTTTCACCAGCTTCCTTAGGGTTGCTTCTTAATTAGCAAAGCCAAAAAACAATATCTACAATACTGATGTTGTAGTATTTTGAAATTTCTAAAATCTAATTTTTAATATGTGCGTGTTTGGACTTTTTTTGGATTTACTTTATTTTGTATGCGCTAAAACAACATTACTTTACTTTAAACACATAAATCAATTAACATTAGACACAAATGGAAGAACAAAAATAAAAAAACTACAGATTAGTGTTGTCGATGTCTTCTTGGTTGTTCATAGTTATTCTCATTTTCAACTGAATCTGAAACGGATTGTAGGTAGCCAGGGATGAAAAATTCGATACAATTTTATAGAATTCGACACAATTGAGTTTTGTCAAGTACAAAAATACAATAAGCCTTATTTCAGTACAATTTTATGAAACCTGTTTGCTTTGAATTTGCAAATTTTCTAAATCTTTTATTATGTCGAATTTCTTTCAACAAAAGAATCGATTATTTTTCTAAAAAAATCGATTTTTTTCTGTCGTTGAAGGAATGCGAAAAGAATCGATTTATTTCTGTGTTTTGTGTGTGACACTTGGCAGCAGCAATTTTGAAGTAAAAAGTCAAAGAAATATTGAATTTGGAAATTATGAGGAAGTTGTTTGCAAATCAACTTACATACTTGTGTTGAAATTTTCACTAATCACTTAATAAACTTAATAAAATAATTGATAACTAAAAGCAACAAAATCGAACTTAATAATCCCATCAACAAATTATCAAGGTGAGTGCTTTGACTGGTAGGTATTTTGCGACGAGAATTTTCCGCAATAGCCAATGAATTGCAAAACTTTGTGGAGGACAAATGGAAATATTAATATTTTAATATTTTTTACAAAATCGGTTGGCCTATTTGTCTACATCGCGACGCGAGACTTCTTATGAAATGGAGTTCTCTTCCAAAACAATATTCTTTCATCTTTGCCCATGAACAGCAGAATCACTCACGTTGTAAAATAAGCGAAACAACAAAATGCCAAATAAAAAAAAGCGAAATAATAAATTTCCAAATAAAAAAAGCAAAACAAAAAAATCCAAATAAAAAAAAATTCAAAAATCCAATCGAACTAAAAACTAAATGAAAATTGCGAAATGAAAAATGCAAAAGGATAATTCGTCAAATCATTTAAAAAACACAACGTGATTTGCAAGACGTAAAATGCCAAATAACAAAATACTAAACAACTAAAATGGGGAACAACAAACGGCGGAATGAACCCCTCGAAACGTTAGTTTGCCAGGAAATTTTTGCGAAACATACCATACGCACAAAGAAAATATAAAAAGATATTATTGAGTAGGGTGCGAGTAGTTCTGTCATATGACTTCTGTTGTCTGTTAATGGGTTAAAGGTAAACAAAACTGTTATTATTTATAAGAAATAATGTGAAATCGAATAAAATACTTCCTCGCTCCTCGAGAACTTAATGAACAAGTGAACTAATCCATCTTCAATTTCCCATCGCCATTATAATGAAATATAAAAATTATCAGTTCCAATTTTTGTTTCTATCGTTTCATTTTCTTCGTCTTATTTTATGGCTTGGCACACGACGCACGACTGTATACAGCTTACTGGCTGAACACAATGGATACGGAGCTGCAATGCAACTGAATAGCTGTCAAAATATTGAATACACACCAATTCAATGTTAGGAACACAACGCAACGCAACTGCAGTCGGTGCTGCAAAGGTTCACCAACAGCTTTTAACTTTTTCACGTGCAGCACTTCTGACGTTTCAATTTATATGAAGAAAAAAAGAGCCGGAAAAAAATATTGAAGTTTTTATTGCTCATCTGTGTCGCGAAAAAAAATATTAATTAAATGAAAAATATTGGAAATAAGAAAATTGAATAATAAACTCGTGGTTGTTTTTTTCCTTTAAAATATATAAAAAGCTGTACAGCTCATTGTGGGCAGATAAAAAAAACAACGTACGAAATTTTTTTAAAGCAGTTGTAGCTGCAGCTCCGATTCCAGTTGCAGCAGGGCACTGTGTTCAGCCAGTTATACATACGCCAAATTCCATAATGGGAGTCGGAGTCATAACATAACTGACTTAATATTGAAAATTTAATTCTGCTCTTTTATTTTCAGGTCCAGTTTTAGGTGCTCGCCATGTTCAGACTTTGCTTCTATTCCTTTGCTTTGTAGTGAACATAATTGATCGGCTCAAAGTTTCAGTTGCAGTTTTTGCCATGACTAATGCAGCTTCATCAAATCCATCATTTGAAGTAAGTTTTATTAAATATTTATATTTTTCTTTACAAAGCAGTTCCATATAAAAAATGTGTTTTTAAAGGAATTCAAATGGGATAAGATACAAAAAGGATATATTATAAGTAGTTTCTATTGGGGAATGATACTAACACAGTTTATCGGTAGTTTTATGTGTCGCAAGTTTGGTGCGAAACTCACAATTTTCATATCAACTTTTGGCTCAGCTGTTTTAACTGTACTGACCCCTTTCCTCGTAACCTGGGCAGGATGGCGAATGTACATAGCTATATCAGTTCTTCAAGGAATGTTTCAAGGTTTGTTTACACCATGCATTCATGACCACATAGCGAAATGGGCACCAATTGAGGAACGCATCCGTTTGGGAGCTTTTGCACATTCTGGAATTGAAATGGGAACTATTCTTGCTATGGGAGTACCAGGTCTAATAGCACAATCAAGCTGGGGCTGGCCAGGTATATCGTATGTGTCTGGAGGAATAAGCATTGCTTGGTGTATTCTTTGGGCTATTTTTGCCGATAATAGCCCAATTGTTTCTAGATTCATAAGCCCAGAAGAAAAACATTTCATACTTACTTCACAGCAAAAAAATGATGAAGAACATAAGAAAATTCCAGTACCCTGGAGGGCGATATTCACCTCTGCTCCATTCATATCATTGGTTATTATCGAAAGTGCTCAAGCCTTCGGCTTTAAGACTATTCAAAACGAGATGCCATCATATTTACATGGAATTTTGCACATGGACATCAAATCTAATTCATTATTCTCTGCACTTCCGTATTTGGCCATGTTTGTTGTGACCAATTTATTCCTTGTTGTAGGCGATTTAGTTATGAAGAAGAACATTATGAACTTGACAACCCTCCGAAGGACGGTTAGCACAATTTCAACATGGATTCCAGCGGTGACTCTTGTTTTAATTGGATTCTTGGATGAGAAACAAAAGACACTCACCATAGTGCTCATAATTGCTACTGTGGGAATAAACGGCGGCGAAGCTATAGGAAGTGGACTGAATGCTATCGATCTTTCACCCAATCATGCTGCAACTCTCATTGGGATCATTACAACTGCAAGTAGTGTAATTTTCATGATAACACCGCTGTTCGTTGCATCGATTGTGACTGATGGGGTAAGATTAGAAAACTTTATGAAGGCATTCAAAAATGAAATTAACAAGTTTCTGTTTTAGTCGGATCGGTCGGAGTGGCAAATTGTATTTGCTATCACTGCATTGGTATTGTTTGTCAGTAATTTGCAATACATTATTCTTGGAAAAACTAATACTCAATCATGGGACGATGAAAATTTTGGACTGACAAGTAAAACATCAACAATTGAACAGACAGATGGAGAAGAACATAACCAAAATCAAGTTAAGAAAGAACCTTTCGAAATTAACATAAATCATGGATTTGTATATTGCACTGACGATAAATAACATAAATTACCTAATATTAAAAAAAAATCTTTAATCGGTATCCATATAATATATAAATATTGGGATAGATTAAAGGGATTGTTTATTATAAACCTTCATTGTGGCTTCTACTTTTGATTGGGTAATGCTCACTCCAATTAGCTGATTCGTGTGTCTTACAGCATATTAGCCATGATCAGATTTGGACCGAAACACAAATGCCTAAAATAGATACTCACATGTCAAATTATTGAAAACTGTGTGTGAATTGAGTTGCCAAGTTACGTCAAAGCAGTTTGTTGCGTTATTACTTATTATATTATGTTTGAACATTTTATATACAGTAGAATCTCAGAAAGATGAACGGTTCTAAACGATGAACAGCTCGGAAAGATGAACGGAAAGTGTTCAAAAAGATGAACGGGTTTTTGTACTCGAAAAGATGAATACTTTATTCCCAACATAATTTTTTACTTCTTCTTTGCCTTTAGTTTCTCCTGAACAATACTTTTGAGCTTGTTTTAATTTGTTATGTAAATAATTTTTAATGTTTACTATATCTTCTTCCTCAAACATACGTTGATGCTCGAAAAGATGAACAATTTAAAAAGATGAACGGGCCCTATTTTATATCTGTTCATCTTTTCGAGATTCTACTGTATGTATATCGGCTTATATTTTATCGAACAACATACAAAAACTTCAAAAAGCGCTCAGATAATAGGCGTTTGAAAAACTGTATTGCCGAATTTTCTAAAAAAAAAAAACATCCTCTATAAGGTTTACTACACATATAACCCTGATTTTTATCCATTTTGATGACGATTTTAAAATCAAATCAAAATCGGTTTAGTGGTTCAGCTTTTATTATGTACTTAGTTAAAATTCCAGGATTCGTTTATTCGACTTCTTACTTATAATTTGTTACTAAAAGCCCTTCCACACTATCCCACTGAGTATTAATACAAAGTGAAAAAGAATTCCATGCTACTGCCAAATTTGTGAGAGAGAAATTTCTTTTCATTTTTAGACCACACACAACTGTTTAATTTAACCTCAATAAAAATGTGATGAAATGTGTGATAGAATTAGAACCATTTCTAAAAATTCCCATGTATTAACACATGTCAAATCGTGTAGGCTGGGAATATCATATTTCGTTTCCACACTATTATACATGATTTGTTTCACCCTATTTGACATGTATTAATACTCAGTGGGATAATGTGGAAGGGCTTTGAATGAGTTCAAATAGATAAATGGTTAAGGCTGACATTTTTATAATAAGAGACAAACAAATCAGCTTATTCACTTTCAATAAAAAACGACATTTTTAAGTTTAGTATTTCCTTCGCGAATTATTCATAGCTGTAAATTAAATATTGTATGTACCTAGATTGAGTATTTCAAAAAATGCATGGTAAATATATTTATGAAGTGACTATTTTGCGGAAAAAAATCAGAGAAAATCATTTTTATTCGTTTGAAAGATATTTTATTGAGTATTTTATAATGATTGTTTTCTTCATTTTTATTTGATTAATATATAGATTTTTGAACATTTGTACATAGAAAAAATGATTTTAATTAAGTCACTTTCATATTACAAAAAAACCCGCTTAAGAGAAACTGCAAAATGTCACAGTTTCACTTAAGCTGGTTTTTCACTTAAACGAACCCCGCTTAAGTGAACAAAAATTCCAGTTAAGCGGGGTCCGGATAAGTGAAAAAAAATATTGTACTTAAGCGGATTTAAAAATTTACCCGATTTGCCATTCCAGCATAGTTGAGGTACATTAGAAATGAAAAAAGCATTAATGTAATTTTAAACTTTGAATAAATTCTTTTTTAAATTTGCTCTTCTTCACATGCAAATCTTAAAAGGCTACGAACAGGGTTGGCCGAATTAACTACACTACATTTTCTACATCATTAACTACGCGTAGTTAATTTAATAACACGTCTTATTTTCTACAAATTGTTACATTTTCATATACATAGGTACAAAGTAAATTTAGAGAAATAATAAAATTTCAATACAAATTTGAACATTTTAACTCGAAATTTGATCTCCAAGGATATTTTCCGTTGTGTTTTCGCAAGCGTTTCGTTGTCTGTTTGGAGATCACAGAAAAATTTCGTTTCAAATCCGCAGCGTACTAGGCTAGGCTAATTCACTAATTCCAAAAACAAAATCAAACATATACGCAAAAAATCAGAGAAACCCATGATGTAAGAAAATGATAAACAAAAAAAAAACACAAATAAAACACAAATGTCATTTTTCCGCACACAATAATTAGTCTGTATGTGCCTGTTTACATAGGCATTTTACTGAAGGTGGGGTTTCCAGAACATCTCTTTTATAGAGAACATGTTCTCTTTTTCTATTCCGATCTTTTTTACACTCTCTTTTTTCATAAAATTCTTTTTTTGTTATCTTTTTTTGCACGTCCTCTTTTTAGTCTCTTTTTCGAAATACAAAATAGGTTTTTCACAAATGAACTTCAAAATTAATTGTATTTCAAATTTTATGTGATTCTCAACTTTGAAAACAATTCAGCCCTAAATCAATCCTTAACAATTTAAATAAAAGCGGGTTGAAAGTGAAGTACAATGCTTGAAATAAAATGTATTAATTGTTACAAAAAATATATTAAGTACATAGAAAAATGGACACTTCAATTTTCATTAAATGATTTGATGATGTTGCGAATATTTGATTTTGAAAAATGTTAGAGAATGTGGAACTAAAAAATGAAGACTTTCGGAAAACAGTGTCTGATAAAAAAGGGTTCATTTTTTTTGTTCTTCAAATAATTCTGAATTTCTTTCCGAATTTATTATTATTTTTAGGTCTGTTCCATTGGGCCCTGCAAAGTTTCTTCTTGGTATTTACTAGTAGATGATGAATGGAGTAATTTAATTTTACCAACAAATCTAACCTCAATATAAATGTAATTTTTGTTGTTTGTATTTGTATATTATTTTTGATTAGAGAAACACCAACAACAGTAATTTACTATATATGTAATTTTCTTTTTACTGATAGTGCTGCTTTTTTGCGTGGATACAATTCGTATCTACATTATTGAAGTGCTTTAAACTTATTTGACTACGGAGCCAGAAGTACTTAACAGTAGATGATGCAGGCCAAAGGAACATACCTAATATAATTATGTATGAAGTTTTTAAAAAATTTTTGTTTTTTTTCTGTTTTCCTCGGAAATATTTGAACGTGGAGCATACTTTTTAGAAGAAAATAACAGTTTAAAAGTGGGAACTGGGAACTGTTAAGTCAATTTTAATAGTGGCTTACAGTTTGAAGGATTAAAACTTTCAAAAGTTTTACAATATATTTTTAAATGAAAATAAATACCCATCACAAATAAGAAATTTTCAAAAATATGAAACTTCAGATTAAGAATCATAACATTCACCCTGTTCTGAATTCCCATCGGTCATAAAATCCTATCGTTTTCAAACTCTAGCAGTCGTACTTATTAGATTTGTGTCTACTTAGACACTGTCTAACTATTTTCAAATTGGTGGAAATATGCTTTATTTAATTAAAATAAATATCACATTATTCTCGGTTTGGACAATCTACTCTTGTGTCTAAGTTAGGCAGCTATACGACAACAATAAACAAGGTTTTTGAATACATTTTCCAAAGTTAGGCAGTTGTCTAATGTTAGACAACGTTTATAAATAAGAACATAGGTGTTTTGAAATAATTCTCGCTTTCAATACTTGCGGATTGAGTGTGCTTTGATTTTCGATCGGATTGAAAATTCTTGACGTTTGGAATTTTTATATCCGATTTGGAATTGGCAAAATTTTAAAAATGTTGTTTCAGCTAAAATGGTGCGTTCCTTTAGTTTGAAATTCTGTGCATTTGTGTGAATTTCTACACATTATATTTTTTTTTTATATTCTGTTAACGGATTTGATTCGGAATGGAAATCAGAACAGCGTGACTATTGTTTTTGAATTAATAGGCATGGTCAGGAAAATGAGATCTCGAAGATCTCAGCAATCTCAGTTACCTGAACAGGATTCCTCAGCAAAATTTCTCAGCTTTGCTGTCAAAACTCTGAGGAAAAAAAATCTTGGATTCGCTCGCTCACTTTTTGAGTGAGAAAAATCTCTGAGATCTCATTTTTCTGAACACGCCAATTGATTAATGTTTTCGAAACTGTTTTAAATTCAAACTCTTCTGTCTTCTATACCTGAAACTAATTCTCTTAATAAATTAAAAAAATATTTTGTGAACAAGTCGTTATTTTAATCGTTTTTGGTTGATGTTTTTTTTTGTTATGTTTGCATATTGGAAATGTTCTCTTTTTTTTCATTTAAATTATGGACAACCTAACTGAAGGGCGCATCCAGTGAGACAGGTAGATTTTATGTGCGTAGAAACGGGACGGATTTTGGGATGGAATTTACCCTTCTCGTTTCTACGCACACATAAATCTACCTATCTCACTGGTTGCGCCTTTCAGTAAAATGCCGATGTAAACAGGCACTATAATTAATTCAGTGCGAAAAAGGAGCGGAGACTTCTCCAAATAATCTGCTACAATTATAAATTTCGCTCTTCGAACAGCGTACTGCAAAACGAAAAGCAAAACGAAATTTTCCGTTTCTGATTTCGTTGTTTCATTTTTGTATGGGATTTTTCGTTTCGCATCAGCAGCGTACTAGGCTTTAATGTTAAAATTCCAGAAATTCAAATGTGAAATGTCTTTTTCGTGATGAGAATTTTGTGGAGGTGAAAAATAAAAAAGGAGTAAAAGCGTTCCGCAAATTTGTTGTTCTGTTGTATTAAATTTTTTTACTTAAGAGAGTTTTTTTCAATGAAAAATATTAAATTTAACTGAAAATATGTTTCCTAATTCGTCCCGGCGATCCAACAAGACAGAATTTCTAATCATTAAATTGGAAGTTTTTGTTTAAGTCTTCTACTTGGCTGATGTATTTCAGTAGAATAGTATATAGAATTTGTATTATTAAAAAAACCCTCTTATATAAACTAGCCAGGCCCTGGGCTAAAAACAAAAACTTCCAATTTAATGATTTGGAATTCTAGTCTTGTTGGTTATAGTTCACACTAGGTATTCGTCACGAAATCTATGTAAGATGAACTGAACTTAACAAAAATTGCGTATTGACAAAGGCCCTCACTATAGTCAACTGATGAGCCTATTATAATAAAAGATTTATCCACAGGGATATCGACAGATAATAAGGAAAGCACTACATTCATTATCACACCTCGAACTCGTAAACAAAGCTTTTCAATGGTATGATTAACCAAAGACTGGAGGTGACTTTTTGCATTTGCTCTTAGCCTTTTTAACCTTATAGTCCAGTCAACAAAGCCATAAAAACAGCCCAACTAGAAAATCATCGCCGGAAAGCTGGATTTAGTATAGGGGGATCACTACGTTTTCCCGCGATCGTTTTCCCGTGTAATGTTTGCCCGCCATTGGAAAGGTAGTTTTTTTGCTACAATCCCGCAGCACGATATCCCGCGGAACGACTGCCTTACCTATAATTTTCCACGGGATTGGCGACAATAGGCAATACTAATTAGTACTTTTTGACAATACTATTTTGCATTTATATTAAATATTTTATGTTTGTTAAAATATTTAATATTTTTTTTTTTAATTTTAAGCTTTTTTTTATTTCATACGCTTAAAAAGGCATTTTAGCAATATTCATAAAAAAAACTACCAAATGATAAAAAGAAACTTTTCATACACTTAACCTCGCACCTACCCCAAATTCTATAGTGTGCCAAGCAGGGGGTTGCAGAAGGGCAGCATGCCCCCCATAAATACCTCACCTTGACACAAGAAAAGTCTTTTGTACAAGAAAACTACTACTGAAATGAATTTGTATTGATTGCTGTCGATTTGTATTGAAGTAGGAATTGGCGGTAAAAAACGTTTTGTGGGAAAACGTGATGTGGGAAAACGTGACGCGGGAAAACGTGCCGCGGGAAAACGTAGCCAACCAAGTAATAGGTATAGCATCGATATGAGCGCCGCCGGTTTTTCAAGAATAACTCCCAAATAGTAAGTTGTACAAAAAAATGTTGAATTACTAGCTTGGAAAATTTCCTATACAAAAACATTAACATACTTTTTTTCATTAAAATAACCTTTTCCGAAATAAACAAATTGGAAGAGGTAAGAGTTTTACCTTTCTATTTATAGTTAGGCGGCTTAGTTAAAAAATAGTGCATTTTGTGATAACTGCATCAATTTTTTTTTTGTTGTCGGTGCGTTATAATGAACATAATTTTGAAATATCGGCCCACTGTATTTGCCCACCCCTTTAGGAGGGGCAAATTAAAAAAAAATATTGAAACTAGAAAATGAATATTAAAACACAACGGCAACACCTCAAACATCATGTTATAACTTTTTTTAAAGCCAGTAGTTTATACTTTAATTATGTTTTTAAATTAAGTTATTTTAGTGCTTAGTTTTTGAATAAATAATTTTTAAACTTCTAATTTTTCGCATAAAATTAAAGAAAAAAATTATTCCAATATAAAATCACCGTATGGCTTTAAATTACCAACCAAACTCACACAAAGATACGCTATTCGGTTTCCTACTCTATGGCTCTGTTGACAACAACTAACTTTCAAGGTTAGTTTTTCCTAGATTAAAAAAAAAACAACAGAACATGAATTACAGTAACCGTATTGTATCGAGAAGCTAAAAGATGATTTTAAGTCTAGTGGCTAATTTTTGATTTTTTTTAATTTTGTCCAGCTAGAACGTTGGAAAATGGAACAAAATTGGAGACTTTTATAAGTTATTGTTAGACAAATACTCGGAGATGAAAAAAGAGTTTTAGATAAGAGAGTTTTTCTCTCAAGCAAGTTTTACTGTACCAAGTTTTCATTACAACCCGAAATGAGGTAGTTTCGCAACTTTCAAAAAAAGACGATTTTATATCTCAAAATGAGTAATTCCGTTTGACAGCTCAATTCATTTTGAATTTGATTTGAATGTCAATCATTTGGTTCTGTTGCTTTCTTTTTCTGTTTCTGGTTTTTAATTTATTATTCATCGAGCTTTGACATTTTTAATAGTTTGAATCGATTTCACTTTTGTGTGTTCGTTAAGTTTTTACGTTATTTCCTATCGAAATTCATGCAAATCCTCATTAGAAATTTAAATTTGTATATATGTATGTATGTAGATATGGGAAATAAACTGATTTGGAATCGAATTTGGAAATTTTCAACAAAATTATTTCGTTTGCCCTTATGAAAAGGGTTGGGTTCGATATCCCGCTTTTTATAATCCCGTTTTTTAAAATCCCGGTTTTACAATCCCGCTTTTTATAATCCTGTTTTTTAAAATCCCGTTTTTTCAAGATCCCGCTTTTTATAATCCCGTCTCTTATAATCCCGTTTTTTATAATCCCGTTTCTTATTATCCCGCTTTATCAATTAAAACTACTTGTTTTAACTCCCACCAAAATTTCGTTGGGACTTAGTTCATAAATTTGGGAGTTAATTCATTTGTGACTTATTTCATTATGAAATAGGTCCCAACGATTTTAATAATCAGTGAGGTATGCAACCCCCCTGCTTGGGCACACTATAGGATTTGGGGTAGGTGCGAGGTTGGGTGTATGCAAAATTTCTTTTTATCATTTTGGTAGTTGGCAGTTAGTTCCTAAAATGATGGGAATGAGTTCATAATTAACCAAGTTTAATACCCAAATTAATTGCGAAAAACGGGATTGGCGGGATTTGGCGGGATTTTAAAAAGCGGGTTTTTAATACATTGGGATTATGAATAAGCGGGATTTTAGAAGACGGGATTTTAAAAAAACGGTATTTTAGTAGACGGGATTTTAAAACTTTTTTTTCGGGATTTTCGAAAAACGGGATTTTAAAAAGCGGGATTCCGATACGCTCCCTTATGAAAACATAGAATTACTCTCGCATCGATAAAATTAGTCGAGAAACGTTGAAAATTTGAACGAAACTCATATGTATGTTTTAACATTAGAAATGTTAAAGCAGAGGCATACCTATACTAACAATGTGAAAAAATTAACAGAATTTCAAAAAAGTGATACGGCGAGTAGAGAAAGAGGGCGAAACGTCAGGGGTATAGACAAAATTATTGAGTGCGTGAAGTTAGCCCCCCTTTTTTGGAATTTGTTATTTTTGAAAGTTGTTCCCGATTTGTTCCGCATTGTTCCAAGTTTAGTTTGAAAAATATTTAAAAATGGGGGTTTTAAAGCCAAAAAACGTTTTTTACCCAGCCCTCCTTTTTTCGAAAATCAAATTTTTAAAAGTTGTTCCAGATTGTTCTATACAACTATAGTGGTTCTAAACATTGTTCCAAGTTTTTGGGGGCTTAGCCCCCCCTGGCTTTTGCATTGCCCCATCATGCACTTTCATTGCTCCCCACCCTAGGCGTTTCCATTTTGCCCCACTAGTTTTTCACGTATATGAAACCTATACTAGAAAAAAAGGACACAAAGTAAAAGACAATAAAAATTAAGATAATGTGAACTGCGCTCACAATATTTATGTTTTTTTTTAACAATAACATTCGTTACTAAATAGACGGAAAACACTAAAAAAAATCGTTAAAATTCAAATATTTAAGAAGAACCGATCGTAGATTACATTTGAAAAAGTTCTTTTTTTAATTAAATTTAATAAAAGACATTTTTGTTTTAGTTTTTTTTCGGTTGTTTACGAATTGAATAATTTGTTTAAATTTTGATTGAACTCACTTTTTCTGATCTTTCCCATTGGTTTTTTTTGGCAATATAGTGCATTATTACCTTTCAATATACATCAATAGTAGTGTATATTTGGCTGCTCGTAATGGCGAGTTTCATGGCATGACAAAGAGTGTAGGTATCTGTGTTCATTCTGTTCAGGTTATATGAAGGTACTACCGAGTACCGAATGTGCTGGCGAATGACAATTTTTTTAGAAATAGACGTTAAATTTGTAAAATTTCTCTGGCCCCCCTAACAAAACAGAGTAACTGCGGCACTGCAGTTGTCAAATGTCAGTGTAGAAATTAAGACCACAGTCGAGTGTTTTTTGCTTTTTTTTGACAATAAAAAAAATTTAATTCACTTAATTTCTCATATTTTCAACATTAATTTCAAAACGAAGCACAATTCATTCAAATTCGCGGAGAAACCATTTTGAAAAAGGTGAAACGTCAAAATTTATTGCCTCGGCGATGGAGATCAATAATTGCCGTCCATCAACCGAGCAATATTGTCATTGCCATTGCCAAAGCGTCTTCATTAGCAATATTCAAGGCAATGGCAATGAGCCAAGCAATTTATTTCCTCAAGTATTGCTAATGGAATGGAGCCGCTGGGTTACATAGACGATTTAACTGTGGTTATCTTTATCAAAAATCACCATACCTGAAAAAATGGAGTAAAATTTTTGTACTTTCATGAGAAAAAAAGAAGAAATTGTCAAAGTTAAAATGGAATGTTTTCGTTTAAAAACATTTATTTTTGAAATTGCTTTTAATATTTATTTTAATACAACAATTTCGAATATAATATATGAAAACATTGAATTTTATAACATGAAGATTTAAAATTAAAAGGATATCATTTAACTTAAAAAAATCACATTTAATTTGAAAGCGTTCATTGAAATTTGGCATTCAAATAAATCAAATTTTAAAGTGTTTACTTTTAATAATAATTATTAATGCGTTAAGTTTCAATTTAAATGTCTTTTGATACAAAAATATTGAAATGACAAAATTAACACCGTGATTTTAAAGTGAACGCTTTGATTTAGAAGAAAAATTTACAGCCTTAATGATTTGGAATTCTTATATTGTTGGATGTGTAGTTTACAAGGCCTTCACTAATACGACGAGTTCAAGTGAGATGGCCGGCACGAAGCTCCAATTTCTGTGGATATTCAGTGAAATTTTTACTTTCAGCTGGATTTTAGAAATGACAAATTAGAAATTTGAAAAAAAAGCTTTAAATACACTTTGAATTAAATAGTGAACTTCTTCAAATAGATCTAAAAATTACATCATTTTTAATATTAAACTCAGTAATTTAAAACGTGTTTTAAATGTTCTTCCTTTAAAAACACTTAAAATTTTACATTGAATGCTTTCAAATGACTTTTAAAAATGTCATTTTCAAATTAAAAGTGTTCCCTTTTAGTCTTAATACCATGTTTGTAATGTAATGTTTTTCAAAGCGTGCAGTGTCATTAAATTTTAAGTCCTTACTTTGAATTTAATCTTAATTTCTTGCAACTTAAAATTGAGAAACATAAAATTTAACCGATTTCGCTTTTTAATGAACTTGTATAAAAAGTAATTAAATTGTAAGTTTCAAATTGAATACGCTTCAATACGATAGTCTTTCATACATGTTAACTTTTAATTTAAAAGTGTTTTTTTTTCTCGGTGGTACCATTCTTTATACCGTAAGACGGGGTTAGTTTGCGCCGGCGGGTGTAACTTTGCGCCATTGTCATAAAGAGTTTAATATTTGTTTCATGCTCAGACGCGTTGAGTTTTGCTCAACGGTCTAACTGTAACATAACACACTGTGTATGTGTGCGCAAAACGATGTGCAGCTGCATGTCTACGCTTAATTTTCAGTCAACCACGGTACTCTGAAAAGGGAAGACTTAATTTTGTTTTTTTATGTGGTGGAAAATTTGAAGTGCCAAGGTGTGTGTATCCATATATACAAAGTAAGTATTAATGTACCTGTTTAAATGTCCGTTTTACTTTTAATTTTTTATAAAATTAACCTTCTTGATCTAGAAATATAATTTTGTTTTTTTTGTTTTGTGAATTCATGCAATTTTTCGTCATTTTGGGGCAACTTTGCACTGGAGCAAAGTAACGCCGAAAGTTAATTTGGGGCTACTTTGTTCCGGCGCAAAGTTTCCTCAAAATATGTTTTTGTATCTAGGTTCTTTTGTAAATATTTTTAAAGTTGTAACTTGTAACTAACTTAGTGATCATACTAACCTACTTGTAACAGAAATGCCCAGGAAATATACTAGGACCTTGGGGACAAGACGTCACGCCGATTATTCAGCCGAGACCCTAGCAAATTGCTTGGATGAGATCAAAAGAGGCAAAATTTCACAAAGAAAAGCCGAAGAAAAGTACAAAATACCAAGAAGGACAATCATTTATAAATTAAAGGGATTACATTTGAAAAAAATAGGACGGCCCAATGTATTTACTCCAGAAGAAGAACAAACTTTTGTTGATTGTTTGGTTTCTTTAGAAGAGTTCGGGTTTCCAATAAATTCCTGGTAACTGCGCCAGATAATCAAAAACTATTTAAATCGCTGTGGAAGACAAGTAAATGTATTTAAAAATAATCTACCGGGTAACGATTGGACGAATGCTTTTATAGCTAGACACCCAGACATTTCGGTTCGTTTTGCAGAAAATGTAAAACGCACAAGAGCGGCAGTAGATGAGCCTATGCTAAGAAGTTTTTTTTGAAAACTTAGCAAATGAGCTTAAAGACGTCCCCCCTACAAATATTTGGAATTTTGACGAAACGAACTTAACAGATGACCCTGGAAAAAAAAAGTTCTTGTTAAGAAAGGAAGCAAGTAACCAGAGATTATCAGAAATGCTTCTAAGACTTCGATATCTGTCATGTTTTGTGGTAACGCTGCTAGAGAGCTGATGCCGCCTTATGTTGTGTATCGGGCTACCAAAATGTGGACAACGTGGATGGAAAATGGTCCCACAGGCTGTCGATACAACGTAAGTTTGTCTGGATGGTTTGATGCGAATATATTCACAGACTGGTTGCAGTTTCAAATGATTCCTAGAATAAAAAAGGTTGAAGGAAAAAAAGTGATTATTTGTGACAACCTTTCTTCACATATAACAGTGCACGCTCTTCAACTGTGTCGCGAAAACGAAGTGAACCTTATTTGTTTGCCGCCCAACAGCACCCATATGACCCCTTGATGTGGCATTTTTCCGGCCCCTAAAAATTGCTTGGCGAAAGGTGTTGTCTGACTGGAAGGAGACCCCAAAAGGTATAAGATATACCAATATCCAAAAAGAAGATTTCCCACAACTTTTGAGAAAGATGATGGAACTGATTGGCGAAAATGCTCCAGCCAATTTGATGTCTGGATTCCGGAAATGAATCCCGTGAAGTTGGCCCCCCAATTTTAAAAAAACTGATATTTTTTTAGAGTTCTGGGTAGATTTGAAAGAGTTCTAGAGTTCTTGCCCAAAAATTGCAATAGTTCCGTGTAATATTGACCAGAAATAGAAAAAAACGATATGGGGGGCCAACTTCACGCAGCCCCGCTTTTTTCATGAAAAAGAGTTCTGATAAGAAATTTCGGCTCTTGATGAAGAGTTCTGGAGTTCTCAATGGGTTTTGGAAATAGTTCTGCAAAATTGGAATTTAGAAAAATTACCAAAGCTGGCGGGCCAACTACAAACTTAGTTTTTTTTATTTTTCCGGAATTCTGGGGAGTTCTGTTTAGAGTTCTGGGTAGCTTCACAAGAGTTCTAAACAGAACTCCAACAATTTTTTTTGTCCGACCTATACATAAAAAGTTGTAGGCTAAAATAAAGTACCAATGCAGAGGGGTCAATTTCAAAAATAGTTTTCTTTATTTTTCCCGAATTCTGGGGAGTTCTGATTAGAGTTCTGGGTAGCCCCCCCAAGAGTTCTAAACAGAACTCTTACAAACTTTTTTGTCTGACCTACATATACAAAGTTATAAGCTTAAACAAAAAATTGCGTAGGGGCCAACTTCACACTTCGTTTTTTTTATTTTTCCGGAATTCTGGGGAGTTCTGGGGACTGGGGAGTTCTGTTTAGAGTTCTGGGTAGCTTCACAAGAGTTCTAAACAGAACTCCAACAATTTTTTTTGTCCGACCTATACATACAAAGTTATAGGCTAAAATAAAGTACCAATGCGGAGGGGGTCAATTTCAAAAATAGTTTTCTTTATTTTTCCGGAATTCTGGGGAGTTCTGTTTAGAGTTCTGGGTAGCCCCCCAAGAGTTCTAAACAGAACTCTAACAAACTTTTTTGTCTGACCTACATATACAAAGTTATAAGCTTAAACAAAAAATTGCGTAGGGGCCAACTTCAAACTTCGTTTTTTTTATTTTTCCGGAATTCTGGGGAGTTCTGTTTAGAGTTCTGGGTAGCCCCCCAAGAGTTCTAAATAGAACTCCCCGGAATTCCGGAAAAATAAAGAAAACTATTTTTGAAATTGACCCCCTCTGCATTGGTACTTTATTTTAGCCTATAACTTTTTATGTATAGGTCGGACCAAAAAAAATTGTTGAACTTCTGTTTAGAACTCTTGTGAAGCTACCCAGAACTCTAAACAGAACTCCCCAGAATTTCGGAAAAATAAAAAAAACGAAGTGTGAAGTTGGCCCCTACGCTATTTTTTGTTTAAGCTTATAACTTTGTATATGTAGGTCAGACAAAAAAGTTTGTTAGAGTTCTGTTTAGAACTCTTGGGGGGCTACCCAGAACTCTAAACAGAACTCCCCAGAATTCCGGAAAAATAAAGAAAACTATTTTTGAAATTGACCCCCTCTGCATTGGTACTTTATTTTAGCCTATAACTTTGTATGTATAGGTCGGACAAAAAAAATTGTTGGAGTTCTGTTTAGAACTCTTGTGAAGCTACCCAGAACTCTTAACAGAACTCCCCAGAATTCCGGAAAAATAAAAAAAAACGAAGTTTGAAGTTGGCCCCTACGCAATTTTTTGTTTAAGCTTATAACTTTGTATATGTAGGTCAGACAAAAAATTTTGTTAGAGTTCTGTTTAGAACTCTTGGGGGGCTACCCAGAACTCTAAACAGAACTCCCCAGAATTCCGGAAAAATAAAGAAAACTATTTTTGAAATTGACCCCCTCTGCATTGGTACTTTATTTTAGCCTATAACTTTTTATGTATAGGTCGGACAAAAAAAATTGTTGGAGTTCTGTTTAGAACTCTTGTGAAGCTACCCAGAACTCTAAACAGAACTCCCCAGTCCCCAGAACTCCCCAGAATTCCGGAAAAATAAAAAAAACGAAGTGTGAAGTTGGCCCCTACGCAATTTTTTGTTTAAGCTTATAACTTTGTATATGTAGGTCAGACAAAAAAGTTTGTTAGAGTTCTGTTTAGAACTCTTGGGGGGCTACCCAGAACTCTAAACAGAACTCCCCAGAATTCCGGAAAAATAAAGAAAACTATTTTTGAAATTGACCCCCTCTGCATTGGTACTTTATTTTAGCCTATAACTTTTTATGTATAGGTCGGACAAAAAAAATTGTTGGAGTTCTGTTTAGAACTCTTGTGAAGCTACCCAGAACTCTAAACAGAACTCCCCAGTCCCCAGAACTCCCCAGAATTCCGGAAAAATAAAAAAAACGAAGTGTGAAGTTGGCCCCTACGCAATTTTTTGTTTAAGCTTATAACTTTGTAGGTATATGTAGGTCAGACAAAAAAGTTTGTTAGAGTTCTGTTTAGAACTCTTGGGGGGCTACCCAGAACTCTAATCAGAACTCCCCAGAATTCGGGAAAAATAAAGAAAACTATTTTTGAAATTGACCCCTCTGCATTGGTACTTTATTTTAGCCTATAACTTCTTATGTATAGGTCGGACAAAAAAAATTGTTGGAGTTCTGTTTAGAACTCTTGTGAAGCTACCCAGAACTCTAAACAGAACTCCCCAGAATTCCGGAAAAATAAAAAAAACTAAGTTTGTAGTTGGCCCGCCAGCTTTGGTAATTTTTCTAAATTCCAATTTTGCAGAACTATTTCCAAAACCCATTGAGAACTCCAGAACTCTTCATCAAGAGCCGAAATTTCTTATCAGAACTCTTTTTCATGAAAAAAGCGGGGCTGCGTGAAGTTGGCCCCCCATATCGTTTTTTTCTATTTCTGGCCAATATTACACGGAACTATTGCAATTTTTGGGCAAGAACTCTAGAACTCTTTCAAATCTACCCAGAACTCTAAAAAAATATCAGTTTTTTTAAAATTGGGGGGCCAACTTCACGGGAGTCCGGAAATGCGGTATTTTTCCGTTGAATGCAGAAGAAGTGCTGAGTCGGTTGCCAAGAAAGTCCCATGAAAATACCGTGCAGTCGGAGTTTCTCAAAGCTTTGGAAGGAAAGAGGGAAGAGGCTACAAATGTGATTGTAAAAAGACGCAAAAAAAATGAACATTCCAGCTGGGAAAAGCGTCTCCGTCGAGAAAGCAGTGGCTGATGGTGTAGAGAATTCAGCGAACGACCCCATCGGATACAGAGATGAAGATAATGATCAACCAAGTACTTCTGACCAAAGGGCCACAACTTCTCGCTTTAGTCAAGATATTATTTTTGACGACAACTCTTCTGATGATATAAGTTTTACAGAAATAGAAAACGAAGAAATCATAGAAAACCAATTCGTGAAATTTTTGGAAGGCGAGTCCCAACGCAATATCTGTTTCCAAGAAGTTGTCCGACAAGTGGGAAAGTTTGTAGTGTTTTTGTATGAAGGACAAATATACCCAGGACAAATTGTATCGTTTGATGAAAATGCTGTAAGAATTAACTCCATGCAGAAATCACTGAAGCTTTGGAAATGGCCAGTAGTAAGAGATGAGCTAATCTATTCATGGTCAGACATTTTAGGTTGTATTATGCCACCAAAACCAATCTCTAAAAGAGGGACATTCTCTGTTCCAGAACTAAAGTCTATATTTGACTAAACGTTATACCTAATTTTTATTAAGTTTTTATTTTTTTTAATGAATTTTAATACGTTTTATGTGTTGTTATTTATTGCTACTGAATTACCTGATAAAAATCCTTTTTTTCTTTATTTATAACGCTAAAAAAATTGTATTTTACTAAGAAAAATAAACGCTGTTCTCTTTTTTTATTTTTTTTTTAAGTATGGGTTGCATTTAGTTAATTTTTTTACAGAAACGATCTTTGGAGCAATTTTCATAAAGTGTATGAATATCTTTGCTCCAGCATTTCAAATACAAGCACAATCATAGAAAGTTTCAGGCGGAGCAAAGTAACCCCTTTCCTTGGACAACTTTGCACCACTTTTCAACAAAGTAAAAATTGATTAAAAATTTTTATTTTTATAAATTTATGAACTCGATCCAATTCTTTTAAATTTGCAAGAAAGCTTAAATAAAAATTTTCTGAAAAACTCAACTGAATCTTTAATAAATAATAATTATTTAAACTTTTTTCATTTTTTTTTATTATAATGTAAGAAATTTATAGAAATTTTGTTTCAAAATATATATACATTTTTATTATTTGGTAATAATGCGTTAAAGTTTTCAGAAATTGAGTAAGAACATGTCAATTTTTAACAGTTTTCTTTAAACAAGTATGGTAGATATGTGTTTATTGATGGCCATACGTTGGATGTCCGTAATAGTTTAAATTTTAAGCCCGGCAAAATGCATTAAGTATTGAATAATTTTAGTAACAAAAAACTGTTATAACTTAGTATGTCAATTTGTAACAGTTATAACAGTCTTTTGCAATTAATAGTATAAAATAGTCAACGCGTATGGCGCGGCTTTGTCCGAAGTATGCATACCGGCGCGGCGCGGGCGGCGGCGCGCGGAGCCATATTATAACAGTATGTACCTTTACATATATAATCAAAACTGTTATAAATTGGCACATCTTGCGTTATTACCTTTTTTAAACTGCTTATATTTGGATAATAGATGTGATATGTACATAATAAAGAAAGCAAAATTCAAAATAATAATATTTAAGATTAAATTTTTTTTTTCCTCAAATAAATCGACCGAAGTAAAATCACTTCCAATAATGCAATACTCTGCGTGTCATTTAGAAAAACAATTACTTATAAGTTTGTTTATACAGTGGAATGTTCGTCTTACTCTTCTTTTTTTACTGCACATAAGCTTTAAAATAAGGCCTTAAAGACCGAGGCAATTATAACTATAACGAGTGAATTCCTCAATCCATGATGTACTGTCTCAGTAGAACTGCATTGATGTTCATCAAAACCAGACCTAAACAAACAATAAATCAATAAAACAAAAAATACAAAATTCAGATGTTGATTGTTACATTAAGACCCGAAACATTTATTAGTCCCCAAGAAAAAAACAATTATATAATTTAGATTTGTATGAAAGAAACTTGATTTTTGAAAAGAATTCTATAGGCAAATAGTATAAGTATTCAGTTTATTATATTAATAATATGCGTTATTTCAATTTTCTATTATAAGCGTGTTTTATTATGGAAATTATTATAGCTATAGCTTAGTCAAATTTCTATTGGCAAATAACAAAAAAAACAAATTTCGATATCCGAAAGTAAATTTTTTTTTTTTAATATTGTTTTTGTTATTGTTTACCGAAGGAAATTTTACGACTTTTGTTTTATATATATATTTCCCAGTAAAACACTCCAAATTATATCGATTTAAATGGATTAAATGTGTGCAGTGCTAGAAAAAAAGCTTTTCAATGATTCTATATAGGACAAAATTACACAACCCGCATAATAGACATATGGAATTCCCATCATAAAAAAACAAATAAAACACAGACTTAAACATTATAACACACACATAGTAAAATACACAAATTATTTGACAAGGACATTAAACATTAATATAAGAAAGAAGTACACAGGAAATGATATAGCTTTTTTTACATGATCCCGATTACACCACAGCCAGCACGACCACCAGCGTTTCCGGTTTTCTTTGAGTCCGGGTGCATACTCTTGCCCAAATCATCAACTCCATCGTGGATCACTAGACCACGTCCAATAACTGACTGTTTACCGGTCAATGTGATAACGTGATCCGTAAGGGTTGTATCAACAATACCTGAATCATTGGCCACAACATTTCCTAAATCTCCAACATGACGTATTTCGTCTTCGGGCGCACCATGGTCCATCTGCAGAAAAAGAAATAATTAATCATATTAACTAATTACACATTTTCTCATTAAGAAATTTGTTTGAATAGTTTTGTTGGGGTGTCATTTGATTCATTTAAATTAATGAGGAGGATTTGTTATTGGTCAACGTACTAAATTATGAATTCACACTTATATGTATAAGTCATATTAAGGGGTGCTTCGTGCTTTGGTCAATATATGAGAACGACAACAGGGACTTATTTGACTTGTTGACAAATAGCCGTTGGTTTGACATTTTGTCAACAAAAAATAAAGAATTATAGGTTTTTTGTTGTTGTATTTTGGATGGGTGTTTGGCAATTAACTTTATGAGCAGGAACGTAATTTAATAAAAGAAATGTTTTTGTATTTTATTTCTTGTTATACACGAGTATCTAAATACATATGTACATTGTACAATGTACTGTACAAAAATTCATATTTACCTTGTACAAATGTACCTACATACATAATGTAAATATTACATATTAGAAAGTATCAAGGTTCCCGCACACCAACTCGAATCTGTCGCGGCGACGCACGACCAAAACAATAATAACAATTGCCGTGTTTTTTGGGATTTTATAGTAAAGAAGAAATTCCCAAAAAAAAACCCGTCCGCAGTAGCCTACCCATTCGCAGTAGGATTCTACTCCTGCTTTTATTGGCAGTAATTCTACTGTGGATATTGTTTTTGTAACTTGTGTAAAATCCTACTGTACTGTGAATAGCTTTCCCAAAAAAACACGACTAATGGTTGTTTTTATTGTTTTCGTCGTCGCCACGGTAGATTCGCGTTGGTGTGGACTGTGGGGAACCTGGATTCGTAAATAAAAAAAATATTTTTGAAATAATTGACAAAGAAATTTGGAAATTAATTATATGTACCTAGTAGCTTTTATGGAAGGCACATAATATGTCAAATTGTTTTGAGAAAAAAGAAAATCGAAATAAGATTTTTTTTTAGTTTTTTTTTAAGAATTCATGACATTAACGCGGCGAAATAAGTATTTAACAATTATTTTACTCAGCAGTTTGAATTAAAAATTAACTTTAATGTTGAAACGATTGATTTTGGCACTGAACAAATGGTCATACAGGCCTTCACTCTTCAGTAGATTGTACCTTTTAACCGTGCGTGCGAGTTCGGGATATACGTAAAAATGTCAACCTTGTCTAAAGCCAGTCATGTCAGATCGTGGAATTTATCCCTTTCTATAGGAATTTCAAGCCTAAAATAAGCTTAAAGAGAAAAATTTATTTTTCGAACGTCATAGGTAGTACCAAAAAGGAATTTTACATTATGCTCAATTTTTTTCCTATATTATAATAGATTTGTTCCCAACACTTCTCGCACTAAAAGTTGGTCAAATGTCAAATTTGAGGAGTGGGGATGAAATGCTCTCAAAGAGAAACAAAACTGAAAAAATTTCTGGAACGGTTTTCGCAATTCGACTACAGTTGCCGTAGATCAGTGATAAATCTTAATAAAAAATTTCAAGAATCACATCCCAAGAAAATAAAATGTTAACAGAGAATAAACGTTTAAGCTTATATCAAGTATATTAATATACAAACAAACAAATCTTTAATTATACATTAAATTATGAAGCTGTTAAAACAATTTGGTTCTAACGTCAAACTTGTGGTAACTCCCACGAGGAAAAGATAAAATGTTCCTTTTGGTGGCGAAGTTACAACCTTTATTAATTTATAATTAATTACAAGAATAGATAATTAAATAATAGTTATTATAACTTACAATAGTTCTTCTTAATTCAAAATCGTTTCAAATAAAATTGTATTCTGTTTAAGTCTTCCTGGTGTCATGCTTTTCTCTTTTACCAAAGGCCGGAAATTCAACATGGCGGCCTTTGAGATATACATATGTAACTTTGGAAGGCACCTACCTCTATTACATTTTTGTGTGGGCGTTGCCAACAGAAGCTAGTTTTGCTTATTGACATAAATTTTTTTGTAATTAGTTGAATATAGTTAAAAGATTAATAAAATAATAAAAAATATGCTTATCTTTCAAAACTAAAATCAAAATAAAATTAACACTTGGGCAACCCTTGTCCGACATTGATTTTTGTACTCAACTGACAAATTACGTCATTTGACATACGGCAACCAGGCATTTGACATCCATCCCAGAAATAGCCAGGAGAAATTCCTCGGACTAAAACTGGCTCTCTTTTGCAAGAATAAGCACAACTTTTGAAGTCTGGAATGACATAGGACTATAAATGACTAAATCTGACAGTCTGAAACTGTTTGAAACTAGGTATGGAACAGACTTAGTATTATAATAAAATATTTGGAGAAGTTTTCACTCTTCGTCTTCATTATTTTTTTCGCTAGGTATAATTAATTTTCCGGACCATTAACTGTGTTTATTGGGTTTATTTTTGTTGTTCGTATTGGTTTCTTTGTTTTTAATTTTTTTTTTCTCTGCACATGTTTAAATTAATGCACTCAATGTAAATGAAATATGTTTTTTTTTAATTTATTTTTTCATCGGAGAATTGTGGGATAACAAAAACGTGGGAAAAAGGGAATTTTTGGGTATCACTGTGGGAAAACTTTCATCCAAAGTCTGGCATCACTATAGTCAAAGGTTAAAGTGAACTTTGGTACAAACATGGACGTATATATAAGGTGTGTTTTATTCATTGCTGCATAGCAAGCGCAGCAAAATTTCCCTTGGCAAACAAAAACAATTTGATTGCTGGCGAAAAAGAGTTCAGTAAAAATAAAGATGGCTGTGCTGGCGATAGAGCTTTCAATTATTGAAATGAACGTATAGAGTGAGCTTTCGTTTTATTCAGACTTGTGCTGCGCTGGCTATGCAGCAATGAATAAAACACACCTATAATATAATACGTCCATGGGTACAAAATATGTTACAGGAAAGCTAGATAGATTTGAAAGAAGTGGAAGAATACTATACTTTTTAATTCAAACCAGTTGGCCCGGATATGGAGAGGGCTTCTCAAAAAAAAAAAAATTAAAAAAGAAAAAAAATGTGTAGGCAAGCTAAATTTTGAAAAAAAAAACCTAAAGTGATCCCTAATATATCTTTCAAATGCAAAAGGAATTTATAAAATAGGAGTTTTTTAAGTTCGCCCTATTTCACCTTAGCTTGATTTTTAGAATATTTAGCCAATAAACCCATATTTACTTTCAATACAAAAAAATATTTAAAATCGGAACTGTGTTTTCTGTAATTATCCCGGACATACAAACAAACAAATCTACTTTTCCGCTTGTCTTTTAGAAAGCTACTTTACTGCGAAGACAAAGCCCACTGCCCAAGTGAACAAAAAAGGTCTGCGTCACTTAAAGGAATTTGGTTTACATCGAAGTCGTTTTGAACAATCACATTTACCACGTTTGATTCATTTTCATAAGTACATAATTAGCATATCGTCGGAAAAAACATCGCTAACGAATTTTCAAACAATATTCTTGGTCGCCTTTAACAACGTATAACTTAGGTATATGTAATGAGAATAAATGCAATACAGAATAATTATCAAACCTTATATGGTTACTCATCTTAAAATAATCTTTCTCCTCTTAAAAAAAATACGTTATGTATTAGGTAAAAATCTGAATATTTGAAAATTATAAAACAAAGAAAAAAATAATAAATAAAAAAAAAAATTAATTAAAAAAAATGTGTAGAAGAATGAATGACTTTCCAAATTGTTTATTGGGTTTATCACGAGCAGAGAAGTTAGAGGAATATCTACTTGCGGTATAGGTACATATATAGGATAGATGCTCAAGACACGAAACAACACTATTACTGCCATATTATTCAATCGATACATCAAGATTAAAACTTCAATCCAGATGTAAATCATACAAATTCAATGTAAAAAAATCCGGATTTAAATTTTAATCTGGATGTATCGAGTGAATAATATGGGCGTTAGTGTATCTAATACCTGCAGAAAAATAATTACTAACCGAGAGAAATAAGTTAAATATTGCGTAGTCAAGGGTAAAAATTACACAGTTCGCTATGTTAATACTAAAGTAGTCGACTCGATTAAAATAAATTGTTTAAAATAAAAACATAAAAAGGTTATATAAATGCAGAAACTTGGTTAGGATTCACAATTTTGAAGATCATTTGTGTTAAACAAGTAGCTTGCTTAGATCAAATAATTATATTTAGTTAATTCCACTCATCTCTGAGTATAGATTGTTACATTAACTAACTTAATCGGTTAATGAAATCGAACAGACTAACCCCGAAGTAGTTTAATAAAATTTAGAACACTTTAACCGAATCAGTGTGTAGATTTAAATTATTTTGTTTAATCGAGTTGACTCGTATAATTTAACCTGGCGAGTTTGCAAGTTGTATATACAATGTATGTTATTAAACTTAACCATAGTTTTACGTATACTTAGATTGGAATTAGCAATCAAAATTTATCATGACAGATTTTTTCAAAAAATAAAATCAATGTTTTTATATATGTATAACCTTGCAAAAGGTCATAACACTTCAAAAAAATACACGAAACAGCTGTCAAACTTAACTATTGAGTTTTAACATTAATTTGCCAGCATTTTTTTAAACTACTTACCTTGTCGGGATTAAAATGTCCACCAGCACTAGCGCATCCATTTGTCAAATCTCCTTTCTCATGAACATGGAATCCATGTTTTCCAGGTGTCAAGCCGGTTATAAAAACTCGAATATAAACATTTTCCCCGCAAGCGTTTTGTGTAAATGTAACATTGCCTTTAACTTTCCCTTCGCTTCCTTGAATACTAGCGACAGCAACAATTGGTGTTTGTTTCTGTTAAATTGTAAAAAAAAATAATAAATAATAATAAATATAGGTATAGATACAATAATTAATGATAATAATTATTTTATTTCTCGGAAATTACCTCGGCTAATGCTGCTACAGCACCAAAGGCTAAAACTGCCACCACAATTTGTACAGATACCATATTAGCTGGAGGAAAAAAAAAAAATCAAAAATCAAATCACTGTTATGAAAAAAATATTTCGATGTTTAAAAATGTAAGATCCCAACAACTACATTACTCAGACCCTCAATGAAAACGAGTCTCACTTAAAATAAACAACATGATTTCTTGATTAAACCAGAGATCGTGTCGGCACCACTTATGCACAACCAACGTCATAAGCGTTCCCCCCAAGCCCCAAGGGGAAGCATCAGACAGTCAGTCTATTTCTCCATATTTAATATAGCCAAACTCAGCTTGATATTAAAGGTGAGATTCACCGATCAATGTTGCCGTCTAAGAATTTTAAAAATTGAAACAAAACGTACCTATAGCTAAAATAAAAAGCAAGAATGGGTCGTTTATACTGGTATTAAATGATTTTAATAAAATCCGAATGAATTTAACAAGTTCCATAAGCGACATAGTCTCGCTCGCTTCGTAAGAAGCTCTTAATGGTTCAACGAGTAGGAAGAAAGTTTCCTAGATTCCTGTGGTATCACAATGGGCCAACCAATGGTCTAAGTGTGTCCAGCGTTCTGCTGACAACCACATAAACCTAACCTAACCTATAAGCGACATGATTATTTAAAAAAAATATTTTTCTTAAAAAACAAAAAGTAATAAAGCCCTATTATTAAACTCAAATCAATTATAAATTATTTTAAATCAGTGAAATAAGTGCGAAATCTTATCAATAAAACTACAAAAAGTTAATTAAAATTTAAAAGTAAATTCATGTTAATTAATTAATTCTCCGAAGTAGCTAGATTAGCAAGTAATTAAGTTAAAAATAACGACGAAAAGAAAACAAACGATACAGTGAGAAAGCGTGTGAGCAAAAGTTCAAACTTTATGAGCAAGTGTATGCGTGCAGACTAAACAATGGGCCATTTCCAGCCATTACGTTTTATTAATCTATATTTTAAGAATTTTGAATTTTAAGAGCATCATGATTGGCCAGCGGTCATAAAAAGATGAGTGTTAGTGACTTTTAGTTAACGTTTAGCTACGTTTCATCTGAATTTTTATTTGAAAATTGTCGAAGAGCTTTGTTTGCTTGTAGTTGTTCTTCATAATTTAATTGAATAAAAAAAATTAATCTAAACAGCAAATTATAAAATTATTTTGATTTATTTATTTATCTTAAAATTTATTTTCACAAATTTTTAATATTCAATTTATTTTATTGTTTTTGTCGCGACGCGTTTCGGACTTCGTCCATATTCGGGCAAACTTGGTCTTAGGTGTTGGTGAATCCACCATGAAAATTTTTGTGGAATTGCAGTATATTATTATTATAGCAAATTCCGTTATCGAAAACAAAGCTTTGGCATAAAAACTTTGTTTTGAGTATTCGAACAGTTGATTTTTGCAATTTGCTCTTAAGATAATTTTACAATTGTATTTTTGACGTAAATTAAGTTTTCGAAAACGGCCTATTATAATTGTACACGGCCTACGCTATTTTACCTTTCACACGAGGAGATTTTTTGACGCTTTATTTCTATTTCAACTAAAACATTGATTAAAAATAAATTTATGAATTCAAATATTTTATTAATAAACAATTAACTGTTAATTTACGTTAAGTATAAAAAACTACTATTGTTCAATATATTATTCCACCCCATGACGATTAAAAAATAAAATCCAAGTGAGATCGCCGGGACGAAAGGCCGTTAAAAGCTATTTTGAATAAAAATCGCAAGTTGGCAATCGTGTTTGCCATTCATAACATCACATGCGAATATTTTAATGGACGAACACTGATCTATCTGTCATTTTTTTGTTGTTGTATTGTATGTTATATGTGCGGGGGCTCAGGGAATAGCCGACAATTGAATTGAATCATAACTGAAAAATTAAGTTACATAAAATGGGTCATGGTGGAAATGATGCCCCTGATATGCTGTGAAAGGTCTAAAAATTGAGTGCTGAAGTACCTAGGTATACTTTAAAGTCAAGAAACTACAAAATTAACCATTCGTTATTGATTGTTTTATAATCAAAAATATCGGCTGTAGTTTTGCACAAAATCATTTTTTTAAATTTTATATAAAAATGACTTGGATATTTTTATCACTTTTTTGATTAAGGTTAAATGATATTTTGTCGTCATTACTACACATATATGAAAGTCACTAGAAAATAGTGCTAATTTGTGAACCGACGACGCACGCTCCGACGACCTTTCTTAGTTCTTGTGAATTCAAATAAATTTATTTTATTATTGAATTAACACAATATATACATATATATTTCTTGAATAGGTACTATTTTGTTTAGAGAATTTCGAAGCAGATTAATAATGTTCAGCTAAAATTTGCGAGTTTAAAATGAAAACATGTCAGCATTTTAAACTAAAAGAAAATAATTGACAAACCATTAATAATATTACCTATATATACTACCGGTAAACAGGCAGTGTGGTTAGTTTTTAAGATATCAATAATATTATTTCCCGAGTCTGACACATGATGCCTTGAGAGTTTTTGTTCTTGAAGTGATAATTATAAAAGCAAGAACATTTTGAGTATTTAAAATTAGATAAGTTAAATCACAGAACTTTTTTGAGTAATGAAAGATTAGATAAGATTAATCTCAGTGCGTGTTGATGTAAAGCAATACAAATCATTGTTTGTGTTATTAACATTTCATGTCAATAGTCAATACAATAAGGGTGGATCAAATAAGAAGTTCGCAAATTATTGGAACTAAATAAAATTTTTAGGGCCACCTTTGTCAAATTCTTTTGACAGCATGAACCTCCATTTATTTATAAGCTTTATATATTAATCTGAGTGAATCCAATAAAATCAAGATATACAAAAATAATTTGTCACTATTTCAAGTTTAAAAATATATTCAACCACACCCATATTAATAAACACGAGTTAGCGAGTAGTTATGTTTAAGTCATGGATTAAGTGCAAAATATCATTAATAAAACAAAACGCACGAGTTACCTCCTTTTCAATATTTAAGAATTATACTCGTTGATTAGAGGTAAGTTAAGCGTTTTCTATTAATAGGGCTCTCATAGTTATCTTGATAAACAAAAGTCGATGTACAAGGTGAAGCAAAAGTTATGTCACATAATTTCATAAATTATTGCCTACTGAGCTATGTGAGCGGTTGCTTCATGCTGTTGGATTTTGGAACATATGCAAACAAAAAATTCATTTTACTCCTGGTTTGTAAACATTTTGATGAAATTTTGGCCCAAAATAACAAAAACAAAACGGTTAACAAAATTACGATCGAAATTATAGATTCGAAATTAAAATTTAATTCCTAAACTACAAACAAAATAAACGTGAAAGTTAATTTTCCTTAATTAGAATATTAATTGGATTTATATAAAAGATGTCTTTGAAGAAACTTTTAGGTATAAAAAAATATAATATAATCACGATTAGCCACAATTATCGCTGAGCTTATTTCTTGTTTATTGACATTCAACCAAATTACTTATATGACGAAATGTTATCATCATATTGTGAAATTTAAATTAATAGATAGAATAACCTTTAAAAATTTTATTTTATTTTTAAGGTTTTTGTTTTTTTTTTTAAATTAACTAAACTTGTAGAACTTGTCGAAATAAGTCATAAGTAGGTTAACACAACCTATTTCTAATACCTCTGTCGCTATACTTATCGTGTTAAGTAGCTCTAAAGGTATTTAATAAATGTGGTGAATATGCAAAGAATATACAGATTATTATTAATTACTTTTATAAAACTATTTTAAATCATGTACATATCAATTGAAAATATCTATTTTATAAGGCCCCGAGCACGTAGAATCATATCAAGATATATTGTACCGCTTAATGAAAAGTCACGCCGACTTCGATAAGAAACTACATACCTACATAAAACATCAACAATAACAATTAAATATACCTATGTAATTTCAAGAGGTGATGATTCTACTTCCAGATGCCATTCTCGAAGTGAATGTAAATTATTTTTTTCAAGGTAGGTAGGTAGTTTTTAATTATCAAGTTCAATAAAATGTACATGTATGTATGTAAGTATAAAATATCAACAGTGCTGGATTCACAGTCGACCATTATATAAGTACCTGCGTTTGGGGCCACATATTTGTATATTCCATTAAATCCAAGGGCCTCTGTATTTTCATAGGTATTTAAACTTGCTCTTTAGAAAGAAACTAACATTACGATGATGGTGGAGTATAAAAAATGTGGTTTTCTGCATGGTTTTTGCCAACAAAATCGTCTAACAGAAAAAAGGATTTTGACGATTTTTTTTTTGGAAAAAATTGACTTATTTTTGAGTAAAATTCCATTATCTCTTGGATTTTCAAGAGTAGGTACGTGTTCAATAACATCTGAAGTGAAGCACCCTTTCTGAGCATGTGCATAAATTATCTTCTTATATTTAACAGCCACTTTGTTCAAATCGGTGGCATATTTTTGGTAGATGGTTTGGCTGGAATATAATATTTTAAATCACTTCGATTCAAATCCGAGAGTTAGAGATTTTATTTTATATTTAAAGATCTAGTTTTTAACTGCGATTTCATTTCAATTCCGGAGTTAAACCCGAATTAGCTCCTGAAAAAAGTTTTTTTTAGGCAATTTACATTACCGGTTACAACTCATCGAATATGATGAGACAGATGCAGGGTTAGAACCGCAGTGGTAAAATTTCGAAGCAGATTTGTAAAAAGTGTAAGTAAGTGGAGTAAATCAAAATTTTCCGGAGTAGATTTGAAAACGGTAGAAAAACTGAATTGAAATTGTATTTTTAACGAAAATAAAATAAATCACATAAAATCCACTAATTTAAGAACAGAATAGAATTCAAGATTCAAACATTCAGAGTCAGAGTTGGAAATTTGAATCACACAGTTGCTGTCATTTTCTTTTATTTGATTTGGCCAAAGAATTTTTGAATTTTTCAGTGTAAAATAAAGAGTAGATCTCAAAAAAGCCGAGCGGCGGAGTAGATTTATTTTCTTTCTTAAAATTGGAGTAAATTTACTCCGATTGGAGTAAAGTTCTAACGCTTGACAGATATGTGTCAAAACTCTATCATATATATAGAGATAGCGGGATACGATGAAAATCACCCTTCCCATACTGGCCACATAGTATCGTTCTCTTTGTTTCGATAGTAAAAGCGCAATACCAAAGTGTTGCACTTTGATTTCAATAGATTTTGAAAACATAACATGAAATTTAAAGTAAACCCTATATAACACTGAAAAACTTATACTTCTAATTTAGCTTGGGTTCAATTTATTTGCAGGACGAACTAACTCGGGTTTAACTCAGAGTTAAATCAGACACTGCTGCGAGTTGTACAAATATTTAAACCGTAGTTCAGCAATTTTTACCCGGCCAATTAACTGTGATTCAACTGTGATTCAGGGTTCAATTATGCTATTATAGTTTGAACCAGCGTTGAACATCAATTAATCTATCGAAATCGGTGGGTTAAAATCTTCAATTAAGGCCAAACGACTTAGTTTTAGAACTAGCCCTGAGATATTTAATATTTTTAAATCTCTTGTTGAAATAAAGCAAGAAAAATTTATAACCAAAACCTAATTTGTTTTCTCTTGTTTTCTTTTCTGACACTTTAGGATGATTTAATGAGAACATAAAATGAATTTTAATCCGGACTCGAAGAATCCTGTTTACACTTATTCTAATATTTCTAAGATTTAATTTTTCTGAACTGGCCTTATAGTTATAAAATTTGAAATAAAGAATTTCAATGCCTTTCAATCTATAAGATTTATTATGTTGAACGTCGTCTTTTAATGAAATTGCAAATGCTTTGGGCCTTTTAAAATAGTAATCCGCTACTTTAATTTAAGATGATCGTATTTTTTTAATCATGATAAAAATTTATAAATTTGTCTGAAAATGTATTTACAATTTCATTATTTTAATCGTGTTATTTATTGGAAAAATAAATATGAACTGGTCTTAGCTTTTTTGTGAATACTGCAATTTGTTAATATTGTTTTGTTAATACAGAGAATATTTTTTTAGATCAACGATAAAGGACTATATATAGAAGGTTAACTTTTGCATTCATTAACAAATACGAAATATAAAAAAAAAAACAAATACTGGTTCCACAATTTTGTCTGTCTGCTTGATAGAACGTCACACACAAGGGATGACTTGCTTTTAAAATGGTTATTAAAGCTAGAACTTGAAAGTCAATTCAAAAAACAGGAGCAGAAATATTATATAAAAAACACTGCATTAACAGCATAATCTAAGTGGTTGGACGAATTTTCTGAAAAATTTACTTTGGAAAACATTTTGTACAATCGCTACCTCCTAGAGAATGTAATGTATATGTATATATAAGTAATGTAAAGAGCTTCTCTACTTTTTTGTTTAAATTCAATATTAAAAAAAAGATTATTCTGTAAATTGCACTACCTAATCAATTTTTAAGTTTAATTAAACACTTAAGATTTACATCCTGAAATTTTTGGTTAAATGTCTGCAAAATAACCTGTACCTATGCAAATACAGAAAAATAATTTTTAATTTCTAAACAATGGCGTTGAGACGAATTATTCATAATTTTTTTTATATAAATCTCCATTCACTAAAGAGATTTTTTTTATTCACTGGTCTATGTATAATTTATATTTTTATTTAAACTGTCTAACTAACTTTTTACGATTTTTTCAACAAACGTAGGTATTCAAGTGACAAGACTTGAGAAAATTACAATTTAACAACGGTAGTTCATTTGTAATGAAGGAATGGAAACAATTATTTATTGATTACGAATTCCTTCAAATAAAGTTGTAATTATTTGTTTAATTCTTCGTTTATTTTAAGAGGACCACTTATATTATTTTGTTTAATATTTTATATTTCTCATGTGTATATCCAAGCCACTTGAGCTATTAGAGCATGCGAAGGGAACTCGGACTTGTGACCCATTTTTTTTAATCGCCTTACCACGAAACCGGATACCAAAAATTGTTTATCCCAAAAAAATTATTGCAGATAAATTTTTATTTTATATTTTGACTATTTTATATAAAAAAAAAAGAAAACTCTACATCGAATATGTACATATATTAACCACAAACCGAAAAAAACTTTGTTTATAAAAAATAAACAATGTACATAATATACGTAGTTGTTACTCACTTCAGTTAAATTTTTTTAAATAAAAATATGCACTTAATTTGTGATAATATAATATGCTCAACTATTCACTACGAGAAACAAAGTGAGACTAAACAATCATATCATTTCAGTTTCAGGTTTTACTCTCACTTGTTTAAAAAAAAGTTAATCTTTAGGCATCGGAATCGTATACATTAACTTATAAACGATATATAGCTTTGTAAAAACTTTGCAAAATTGTATGATAATAAATTATTAAAAAAAGATAACTACTTTTATCAATTTATAATTTCAACATTTTTTTTTTTTTCTTTTAAACAAAAGTCCTTTATACAAAGTCAAAATATAATAAACTTGATTTAAATATAAAAAAAGGAACAATTTTATTATAAACAATTTTAATTCATTCTGAAAACTACTTGAATATTAATCTCAATTTTACTATAGTAGTAAACAAATATTATAACAAATACCTACTAGTAATAATTTTTTTGAGCTAGGTTGACTTTAGTTTTGGTTCAAACTTTGTAATTTATACTTAATAATATGATATATGTTTTTTAAACATTTGTTATATGTAGATAGTATTTTAAAATTGATGATTTAGTACAAACTCTTTTAAGTAAAATATAAATTTTTTTTTTCATTTTCACTGTGTTTTTATGTGTTAATTTTCAATACTTTTTTATTTTAATTGTTCTATGAATGTTTTTCTTTCACTACTTTTTTTTTAAATTTACATAATATTTAAGAACATAATATGTAAGTTTTGATGTGTAAACATCTATACCTACTGGCGGTAGGGTGCAAAAAAACGTAACGTATCTTGTGATCGTGATTGTGATTCTGTCTACATAAATTTTTATTTTGTCTTTGAATGAATCCTAACCAATAAAAAGCAACTACATAATTCATATTTTTGTCCGAATTGATTTTTTCATTATGATCGATATTTTAACATATTTCTAAGAGCCAATGACATTTCCTTTCGCGTCTATATATACATGAATAGGTATAATTAACTGCATACTTTTTTTAATCGACTTTTTTTATTTTATTTGTATAATCCACTTATTTCCACAATAAAGCTATGATTAGATGATCAAGGTAAATGGTCAATGCGTTGACTCCTTGATGTCACCAAAAATATTATCTTTTTACTGTTAACGTAGACCGTGTCAATGCATGAAAAGTTGACGTTTACACGAGTGACAGCAGTCGGTCAAAGTTGTCGCAAAATGCATTGACGTATTGTCTGCGTCAACACATTTTTTATACTTTGGTGTCAACGCGTTGATACATGTTAAACTATATGACGATCTAACGACGACTTGACCACATTTGAAAACTTTGAGCGTTAATGTCTAGTTGACAGGAGCAAAAATCAACAAATTTCACGTTGACGATCACACGACGCGCGTTAAAATGTTAAATAAGTCAAGCCAAAAACTGTCAAATTCAGTTGAAGGATGCCTACGATGTCTAAAAAATTACAAATTTTTAAATTAATGTTTTTGTTCCGGAAAAGGGCTTTTAAGACCGAAATATTCAATATGCGTCAAAACATAGTTTGTTACCTATTTGTCAAGCTATAAACTGTCAAATTCTATTGAAGGATGTCTACGATGTCGAAGGATTAAAAAAACTCTAAAAAATCATAAATTTATTAGTTTTTATTTTGTACTCCTGAAATATACGATTTGTGGTCTTTATAGGGTCACATTGGGATCGAAATATTCGATATACCACAAATTATATCTATCTGTCAAGCTATAAACTGTCCAATTCCTACAAAATCAGAAATTTTTGAAATTGAGATGGAGGAGAACGTTGACCCGGTAAAAAATGTCTGCTGTGTCAACATTGAAATACAGTCAACGCGCTGACGAGCTTTCTGTCAATAGGCGTGTTTTTTTCCAAGTCCAGAGGGAATTGGATAAAAAAAAACGATTCGGGGCATGTTGATTGCAATAACAACAAATCCCCAACGGGCTTAGCTAAACCCAGATAATTTTCGGGGCTTAACTTAAGCGCGCAGAAAAGCTGTGTAACCGGTATGAATTATATATACTTGTTATCGATAGTTTGTATGAAAACTTCATGTTTTTTTCTGTGATGGCATCGCTAATTCCTGATGTGGTTTTTTTTAAACCAATTCGCTCCGGGATTGAAAAAAAACACACCTTATGTGTCATAATTGAGTTGAGAGGGCGATTACATGGCCACACAGAGTATAGTCAATGCGTTGATTCTAAAATTCATGCAAACGCGAGTGTCAACGCAGCCGTCAACGAATTGACAGTGTTCTGCGTTGACGATCACACGCCTTGACAACTTTTGGACAAAATTTGACGTCATTTTGCTTAACACTTTCGTTATGGAAATTAATGCGAGGATAGAAAAAGGCGGATCTCGACTTCATTTCCAATATTTAGGGATATAAAGTAGATTCGGCATTATTTCTATCTACCTTAATTCACGGACCGCCACTACCACTTTTTTTTGGAGTTGTGGAACATAGATTTACCCGTTAAAATTAGATACGACATTCATGCAATTCCACGATAATAGAAAAAATGTCTGTTTGCTTACTTGCCCGAAACTGCCAGATTCTATCAGTTTAATTTTTTTTCATATGAACTTTGACAGTCTCTCGGGCTAAAAGTGGTAGAAATATAGGTAGATTTGGAAGTAAAAAAAGGAGATTATGTAATAATGTCGCTTATATATGAAATGTGAAATTTGAAAAGCAAAACTAAATGCCTGTTTGCGCACAGTCGTTTTACTGAAACTGATGCCTGATTTACAATGCGACGAGACAACGAGACGTGGACGTGACAAAATCTCTTTGCAGTTGTAACTCTGTAAACCTAAAATTATATGCGTGCTCTGACGTTCAGCATTCTATAAAACAAAAGAGAAATCTGCGATCGCTGCAGGATTTAATAGAAATCTTATAATCACAAAATTAATATTTCAACTTTCATTAAAAAAAGATTTTTGATGAGCTTATTAATTATTCTTACCAAAAAAAATTCATTTTGGTCCTATACCTTTCACACAAAATAATTTTTAAAATAACAATGATCATTGGTAAGATAGTTCATTTACTGAAATAATTACAGTCATTTTAAGTGTACCTAATATGTTGGGCCAAAAAACATTTTTATTTTTCGGCAAGAATTAATAATTATCTAATTCATCAGCTTTATATTGGCAACAAACTATATTTGAATTAAAATAATCAATGGGTTTTCTTTTTTCTTCAAATTTCAATAATCCGGTTTCTATGAAAGCTATAACTGACAGCTTAGTGAGTCAAAATGAAAGTCCTTGGTGGGAAAAATATTAATAGATAAGTATGTACAAAAAAATTTAATGTAATCAACTTTTATTAATTAACTCAAATCAAACATGAATTATTCTTAATTAGCGAAATAAGTGAAAAATCTTAATAATAAAACAAACAAAAGATTAATATGGCTAATTCATCCAAGTAGGTGAATTAACGAGTAATTGAGTTGAAAATAACAATTCCCCGGAACAAAAAATGTCCCTTCTATTCTTTGTCGTTATTATTTTTTTTTCGGCTTTATGTACATATCTATTTTTAGGTTTATAGAACCCGGGTCGACTTATAGACAAACGAAACTACGGACACTACGCCGAAAACCATTTTTTTGAACTTCTCTCGAATCAAACTTTTATATTTTATTTTTAGGTTGATCCGAACCCTGCCTTGATTGCATATTATAATTTTACAAACAATTGTTGTTGTTGATTTATACAAACTTGATCATCAATAAGCAGGGGTAGCGGTATAGTGACGTAATTCATCATGGGGAATTCGATCGAAAGTGAATAATTTATAATATTGTTTTGTTTGCTTGTGGTTTTATATTGCATTTTATCAGAGCACTTGATACCTTTTGAGGCAATAAAGATCTTGCAACAACTGACGTCTTATCTTAAGAAAAATAGGTGTGTTAAAAGGTTTTTCGAGTTTAGACTTTAAGACAAAAAGAACAAAGTAATTTTGCATGCGGTAACGGTAAAAAACCAGTGTCGAGTTTCATTTCAAATGCAGTGCTGCATCAACTTGCTCTTCAAAAAGCAATACCTATAGGTGCGTTTCTTTACTTTGAAACGCTGTGCATTTGTGTGAATTTCTACACATTAGACTTGTGTAGAAATTCACACAATTGCACAGAATTTCCAAGTAAAGGAACTATACATAGGTTGATCAAAGCTGCGGTAGTGCCCAGCCAAGTTCTGGCACTACACCTTTTTTACAGGAACAAACTCAGACAATATTCGATCCCCTCTAACTTTAGTAGGCACCAATTAAGTCAGGAACTTCAAATTCGGAATATTTAGTAAGCTAGCCTAGCTAACACAGGCGCCTCACCAAATTTCAAACCCGTAACATAAGTGCTTTCCGAGATATAGGACTTAAAAAATCGCGAAAACCGTAACTGACTGACTCACTCACTGACAGATCATCAAAATTATGGAGCACTTCCTGACACCGCAGAATCTTTTAATTTCGCACAGCGATAGGTCATGTGAGGCATACAAAGGAAAAAATCGAATATGACGTAGGTATCTGAGGATTTCGAGTCAGGGGGTAAGCAGATACCAACTTTCTCAGAAATGCGAAAAATTAAATGGAGCACTTTCGATTGGTGCAGAATGATGAAATTTGGTAAAGCGGTAGAGTTTGAAGTGCATACAAAGGAAAAAATTTAATATTTGAGATTTTCCATTCAGGAGGCGTGGTATCCGCCCACTTTCTCAGCATTGTAACTGAAACAGAATTGTAATTGAAAGTAGTGAGATCTAAAAGGTTTAATATCAAATATTTTAAGTACAGTAATATTGAAACAACTCCAAGTTAAAAGAGAAATTTATTATTTAATAATTACTGACTAAAATTTTTATTACGCACAATTCAAAATGTTTTGACTGTTTAGCGGAAGCTGCGTAGGTACATCTTGGCTAAAATGCTTTGATTTATTTTAACTTGACTAAATTTTGAAGATAAATTTGTATGTAGTAGGCTGCTTAAAACTGTTATAAATATTAAATTTTTTGTGTAGAGAAAAATGGAAGAAGATTATTAAAGAATATATGATGTTATTTTTGACAAGTTGAATTACAGCACATTTTAGAAATCATATCGAAAATAAAGTTGTTGATGCAACGATGTCAAACACTGGATATATGTTCATTCAAACCAACGCGAAACATTCGGATCTACACCGTCAAACTTTCGGCTGTCAATAGCCGCGATTTATTATCTACGGATCTGTATCGGGATCATCCCATGAAAATAAAACGATACGGATCCTAATATCAACATTTTTATATGCTCATCTCTTTTTTTTTATTTTTTTGTTTATTTTGTATGTAGATACTGTCTTTTTTCTTTACACTACAGTTTGTTATCCCGATTTTCGGATCTTTAAAATAGATCCAGACACAGAGCAGGATCCAAAGTTATTGTTGTATTATACGTGTTAAAAGATGATGCAGATCCGTAGATAATAAAACGCGGCCAATATATTTTACATAAGATTTACTTTATCGTGTCAGATACTCTCATTTACCGATTGTAATTTAATTTTGACAGACGAAAGTTTCGTTGTCGCGCCGAATGCTTAGCGTTGGTTTGGAAGAGCCTTAAGTTTCCCATTTAGTTAATAAACTGTCAAAATTTATATGGCAAATAATTGACACAAATTAAATAAAATTCCCCAACGAAGTTAGGTTTCACACCAAATGTTCAAAACAAATGGTTTATTTTTAATTTGTCCGATTATGTAGTAGGTATCATAAATTATTTTTCTGGTTCTAGTATAGATCGAATAAAGTCAAAATATTCAAATGTGTCCGAAACCATTGAAAATAATAAAATTGAAAAGTAAAAAAACATATATGGTCATAGAAATAAAAATATACGCCGGAGTCTAATATTTTGAAGATATTTGGATTAATAGCTTTTTGATGTTCAAAGGGCAGGCACAGAATAGGTTTTCTATGTTGACTCTCATCGTAAAGTCTGGTTTAAGCTTCACTTTCGTATTAACCCCAAGAAACTCCAATCTTGCAAAAATTGAATTGGACTCGACCGACGCGACGTTTCCATCATTGTAAGCAACACTAAATGGATAACTTTTTTTACAGGGTTCTTCGTTGTTAAACGTATTCACTTTTTTAATCTTTCTCATTTTTGTACCTATGTGGGTATATGAAAACACTTTATAATAGGCGTGTTTTTTTCCAAGCCCGAAGGAAATTGGATGAAAAAAACAATTCGGGGCTAAATAATTTTCATGTTAAATGCAACAACATCTAATCCCCAATGGACTAAGCTAAACCCAGATAATTTTAGGGGCTTAACTTAAGCACGGAGAAAACTGTATTACCGGCAGGAATTACATACTTGTTATCGATAGTTTGTATGGAAACTCAATTTTTTTTCTGTGATGGCGTCGCTAATCCCCGATATCGTTTTTTTCAACCAGTTCCCTCCGGGGTTGGAAAAAAAACACACCTAATATACTTTAAATTGCTTGTAACTTATTATTTTCTTTTTATTGTAGTTCTTACATTTGAATAATTTGCTTAAGAGTTTTAGAACTTAAAAATGTTGTTATTTTCAGCTTTAATGTCAAATTATCTACAGAATAAAACTTTTATTGTAATACTTAAAATCTAAATGGCTCCTGCAGAGTTCTGGTATAAGACTATACTATTGACCCATATAAATATATCAAATTTGTGTATAAAATCTGATACATATTTTACAGATAGTGTCGCAACAAGGTTGACAATAGCTATTTCATTTAAATTCGATGTTGCGAAAAATGTATAGGTAATTTTAATATTATTTTAAGTGTTTTGTTTGAATAATTTGGAATTTCCTTTTATGACAGTGTGCCATATAACAAAGTAAGTTGAAAATTTTTTTAAACAAAATATGTTTTTTATTTATACTAAGCTATGAAATAAATACACATTGTTAATTTATTGATTGTGATATACCATTTAAAATACATATTTAAACTAACAACTTTATCTTTCTTTGTTGTGTGATTTTCAGGAAAATAGCAGTGTAACTTAGTTTGGAAGTTATAAACGCTACCTAGCCTATGTAGTATGTACATATGTGGTGTTCAATAAATGGAGTGTGATATACCAAAATTTGCGTATCAAAAATAGCTATCAGATAGTGGCCACATTTTATTTAAAAACGAACTAATCAACAAGTTATTTCTATTTTTAATATGATTTTGGTATCAAAACGAGGCTATTAATTATTTTGTTAACAATCAAAAAGAGCCTATCTTTCATATAAAGCTAGTAATTTTAAAAACGGCTCTATTTTTTCTCTAAATGAAATCAAATATATAGAATTGATTTTCAAAACGGAGCTTATTATAATACGCTTTGTGGTATCAACATCCAAGTTTAAATGTAGTAGGCACCTACGTCTTTGCGCTGGTGTGCAGCCCAAAATACAAATTTAACATTGACATACATACATGGCTTCAAATTGGCTGAATAAGAATCTTTCAGCAACAAAAAAAAATTAAATAATCTTTCCAATTGTTGGTCATTTCTTTTTTTTTGCTGAACAGAGTATTTGCTGGTATAGATAAAAAGTGCGGCATGAGGAATTTATCTTCCTTCCTGAAAAGTATCATGAAATTTTCAATGAATATGAAACTTTCAAAAAACTTGGGACGGCGCGGCCGAGTGTGTCCAGTAATGGACTGGAAAGCGTCTGCCCAAGAAAACTCAAAGCCAACCTGTTAATAGCATTTTAACTTTAACCCTACTTAACTGTTTGTCAAAACACTATGATGAACTACAAATCTGAAGTTGGAGCTCAAGATTCATTATGCACCCGACCAAAAGAATTGATATGAGAGAACTAATACCATTGCTCTCAGGAATTCCTCTTTTAGAAGCTAAAAAGAATGATATTAACAAACTCCTCAAACACCATTATCGGGTAAAATTGAGAGAAATCGAAGACTTGAAATTTTATAAGGAAATTATGGATACAGAAGCTTTTCAAAATCCTGAGGATGAACCAGATATTTGTAAGTTTCTCGAAGAAACTCAGCACAGATTTATAATTTTGACTTTCATTTATATGAAGTTCCTATATGACGAAAAAAAAATTGCTAAAAATTATTATTGATGTACATATGTATAAGTTTATTTATTTTAATAATATTCTTTACTTTCGCTGTTACAAAACTTTCCATGAACTTCAATAATTACTTTATTTTGCTATCCTTTTTTAAATTTTACCGGCATTTGAGAATCAAAACGATACCATTTAAAGAAATTATTTTCAAAATGCGCTAAATATATATTTGACAAAAAAAAAACATTTTTACTAAAGGTCGAAAATAAAAGGTATTTTGTTTAGTCAATCTTATATAAAAAAACTTCCACAAATTTAACAAAATTTGCTGCATAGAATTATCTTAAATATTTTAGAAGTTATAGGTTTTCGCCCTTTTTCAATTTTTCAATTTTTTTAGCCCCTGTTTGATTGTTAACGGCACATATATTTGCAGAAAGTATTACTGCTTTTTGAAATTTTTTAGAATTTTCTCAACATTTCTTTCAATGTTTTGTATATTCTGTTCAATATTTTCAACCCTATCATATATTTCTTGAATTGTGTTTGCATTATTTTCTATTATTGTCTTCTCTTTTAATTGATTTTCTTTGTTGCTTGACGATTTTTCTTTATTTATTATAATATTAATTGAAGCTTTAACGATAGACGATTCCATAATTGTAGGATTTTCGATACAAAAATCAATCCAATCGTCAAGGATTTTCCGCAGATTATCCAAATGAAAATATCTAGACCAAATCCATTGTTTTGTATTTGAACGCTTTTTTTTATCTACTTCTATATATTTTTTAAAACATAGAACGCATCTATCAGGCAAACTGATCCGATTTGGAAAATATGTATGCTCTGGTTCAACGATACAGGAATATTTGCAGTTGCAAAATTGACTTTCTTCCTCTTTATCTTCATTATTATGATGGGGAAACAATTTGTAATCGTGTTTATCTAGAAATTTTGCACGACAAATTAAACCGTTAAGCTCGGCTTCATCTAAAATGTCCTGCAATAAATAAAATACAATTATTTTTTTTAAATATACATATGGATTTATTATATATATATTTGCTGTACATATAGGTACAGTCGTATTTATTAGATTTTTGTCTACTTAGACACTGTCTAACTATTTTCAAATTGGTGGAAACATGCTTTATTTAATACAAATAAATATCACATTATTCACGGTTAAGACAATCTACTCTTGTGCCTAAATTAGGCAGCTATAAGACAACAATAAACAAGGTTTTTGAACACATTTTCCAAAGTTGGACAGTTGTCTAAAGTTAGACAACGTTTATAAATAAGACCAATAATATCTACAATCTACATATACATATGTACTTAAATACTTGTAATATAGTATGTGTGTATAAGTTAAAAACAAAATTAAATTAACGTATTTAACCCTTACTCCCATATTATTCACTCGGTACATCCAGATAAAAAATTTAATCCGGATGTAAATTATAAAAATTCAATGTAAATACATCCGGATTTAAGTTTTAATCTAGGGGGGGGGGGGGGGTTAGTATATCAAAAAGAAGAAAACCTTGGAATCCAATTACCTATACTATGAAGTTTGAACGCATTTTCATAAAACCTTTTGGATTGAATATGAGATCATAGTCAAAAGTATAGCCTTTATCACAGAACACACACCTACTAAAGGTAATGGCGCAAAATTTTAAACGATTTAGTACGATCTTAAAGCATTTTTATCATACTAAAGATCGTGCTAAATCGTTTCAAATTTTGCGCCAATGTCATAAGTGTTTTAATTTTTGTTCAGTGGTGCGTTATATTATTCTATAAAATTTTAACTATTGTTAAATTTGATCGTTCCTAAATTGGAATAGTGTAAAAAATTTTCCGCGTTTTATTATCCACGAAAATCCCATGAAAATAAAACGATACGGATACTAATAACAGTAGTGTTGTATGCTCATCTCTTTGTTCCTTATGTTTTTTTATTTTTCATGTAGATACTAAGGGTATTCATGCAACGTCTTAAACTTTACGATGTCGTAAAATCGTAAAGTTCCGACACACGTTTCATGAACGCACCAAAAAACATTTTTCGTAAATGTGGTAAACGATATGGTAAACAAATCAGCTGTTCGTTAAACGTCAACCAGCTTAAAATATTTAATTTAATTTTAACATTCGTAAAATTTGACATCCACATTTTAAAAATGCCCAAAATAAGCCAAAAAAGAAAAATTTATACAATTGTATGAACAAATTGCTTTCAATGATCTATTAATTCTTGAGTTATTTTGGGGAAAATGATGGTAAGTATGTTTATTGTTGTGATCAAAACGTAAGTGCATGTGTGAATGCAGTTGTGTTTGTGTAACTCACACTATTTTGAAAAAAAACCTCATTTTTCTTCGATGTGCCCGTCCCTCTATTTCTTCTTCTAAGGTTACAAGAGTTTACCATGTTTACGATGTTTACCATCTTCGTTTAACACACAAATTTGTGTCTTAAAGTTTAAGATTTGTTTGAAAAGATTTCCCATACAAATTTTGACAGTTCGTTTACGACGTCGTAAACTTTAAGACGTTTAAGACGATGCTTTTCCGACGTTGCATGAATATCCTTATCTTTCTTTTTTCTTTACACTACAGTTCGAACTACCGACTAAAAAACCAACTACCTATTAGCTATTCGCCGCGTTTTATTATCTACGGATCTGGATCAGGATCATTTTTTAACACGTTATACGTTTGTATCTGGATCAATTTTAAAGATCCGAAAAAAGTTCTTACTATGGGGGATAGATGGCTTTTTCGTGAGGTAGTGCTAACTGTACAAACTGGAGTGTACAGAAAAAAGAAAATAGCGTTTCAACATATTTTTTTTTTTTGTGGATTTTGAGTTTAGCAATTGTTTTCAGTTATTTTCTGATAAATGTTGTTTTTTTTATATTTTTGATCTTTCAATTCGGTAGATTTTTACAAATCCATTGAGCGCCCGTAGTGTAGAGTTATTTTACTTACTTTATGTGAAATACACATAACCTTCTTATATAAACATTGCTATGGCCCCGGGTAAAAAACAAAAACAAAAACTTCCAATTTAATGATTAGGAATTCTAGTCTTCTTGGATATAGTTCACACTAGATATTCGTCACGAAATCTATATATGTATGATGAACTGAACTTAACAAAAAATTGCGTATTGACAAAGGCCCTCACTAGTCAACTGCTGTGTCCAAGTGAGATCGCCGGGACGAAACGCCAAATTTTCGCAGGACTTAAGGCCGTTAAAAGATATTTTGAATCAGTACATTAATAAATTTCCAAAAAAAACCCGTCCGCAGTAGCCAAGTTTTTATATTTCAAATTTGGTACTACTAAATAACAGCTGTCGGAATAATTAAAAAAAAGAAACAACGAATAAATGAAATTTTGCTACAAATGAAAAGCAAAACAAAAAGTATATTGAACCAAAAATTTATTTTAGTAACACTCTTACCGAATAAAATAAAATATATGTATATAAAATACAAAATAAATATAAAATAGATACCAGACAAACCTGAATAGGTTTTGTTCGTTCGAAAACATATCCTTTGCAAAACGATCTTAGATACCTCGAACACGGCCATTTTTTGTTCCTTCTATGCAAATGTCAAAATTGAGGTTTCATTTTTTGTCCGCTAGTTGCAGTGAGGAGGGCTAGTGTCACCAAAAATGACCGAGGCTAAAATGCATTGACTTACTATATATGGACTGCCAGGAGCCAACTTCACGATGGTTCCACCTTTAACTAAATGCCGCTAACGCTAACATAGGACAAGCGGAAAACACGGTGAAACATTTTGACACTTCAGTTTTGTGCTTGTTTTTTTTTTTCATTCGTTTTTTCATTCATTTTTGTTTTTTTTTTTTTTTGTGATTTTAGAAAACTTTATTTACAAAAATAAATAAAAGATTATGAATAAATTAAATGTATTTTATCCACCGCATAATTTTGAACGCATATCTGTGAAAAAAATTATAAAATTCGGTGAAACTCAGCGCTTTGGCTGTTCTCACAGAGCATGAAGACCTAGTCAAGAAGGTTCTGGTGACCAAAGAAATTTATCCCCAAGTGCGACTGGTTATGGATCGGTTTCTGGCTGTGTAGACATCCTCCTTAGTTAGAATCTCTCCTACGACACTCGTGCTAGCTAGAATTGCGTCCAAGTGCCTCCTGGCACTTGGCACAAGTAAATAATAAATATTTATGTACTTGAAAAAATTATCTCCAGATGCCGTTTGATTAACCATTTGTTATCCAAATTTAAACAAAAAATATAATTTAAAAAAAAACAAATTTACCACGCACCACGCAAAATGTGAAATGAAAATTAAAATTATACACAAACGTCAAAATATAAATTTTAGCAAAAACAGATGACTCAGTTTTTTATAAGAAATAACAATAGATGTCCGTAGTTTCTATGGCAAAAAAAGCTTGCTCAGATAAAGTAGCAACACTTAGTTACTTCTCTTTGCCGCGTGTCCTACCATAGCGCTCATGTCACTAGGGAGAGGTGGAACCATTTTCATTTCAGAATTTGTATGGAAATGACGCTCGACTAGCAGTCCATATATAATAGGTCAATGCTAAAATGAATCAGTCCATATTATAACATAAGAAGAGGAGTTGTTCTAATATCCCACACTGTGTTTGTAACATTTGCGGTGAATGAGGCTAAAAACATTTTTTAAAAATTGTTGAAAGAATTCGTGAAAACAGCTTATTTTGATTACTTCAAAATGCAAATGTGTAATTTAGATAAGCTGTGGGTGCCTAAAACTGTTTGTTAAAACTGTGTTGTTAATTTACGACTATGCAAGTCAAGTAGAAGCTAAAAACCCCCATAATGGTAGCTAGGTAAGGCGAGTTATATCCCAACGAATTGTAACTATATAATAGTTAGATACTAATAAATAAATAGTAATGTAAAATCTGAAAAAAAGACATGTACCTAATACCTACCTATACTCTTATTTCATCATGTCGAAATTTTCTTTTAAGAAATATAATTAAACTTATCTGACATACATACATACCTGAATATCACTAACAGCTATTCCATTAAGAAGGTTCATCAGCACAATTGTCATGCAAATGACAAATAAAAAAAATACAATGTTGCGGAAAATGTCTGTTTTTAATCCCATATTCTCTAGATCCAGTTCTCCAATAAACATTGCCATCGTTTTGATAAAAGATGTGGAGAAATTTCCAAAACTATGTTCTGTTGTAGAGCTGCCATCTGATTGGTCCGTTTTATTTTGTTCAACTCCAAAAAGGATATAAAAACTTATGGTAAACATAAAAACAAAAATCGAATATAAAGAGAAACTCTTAAGAAAAGACTTTAAAACTCCTTGCAGCATTAGCATATGCGTTGAAATATATAAGATTGGAAAATTCTCAACAAGATTACAGAACACGATGACCATTAGTAGTATCGTGGACACAACAATTTCTTTCCAAAAAGAATTTTCAAAATCCAGTGTGATGGCGCATATGGATAAGCCTATGAGTAAAAGCTCAAAGTAGTTGCTGGGTTTTTTTAAGTACTCCTTCGATGCAGTAAACTGTATTATTTCTCTAATCACCAGATACACAATTCCAAGTATCGTTAACAACCAAGTTAAAATCACAAAAACACTCTGTGGTGCAAAATGTTTGCACATAAAAATGGTGTATGCTACAAAAGAAACCGAAAAAACGCAATAAAGAAACAAATTCATGTATAAACATTTTGCCATGCGTTGCCATTTAAGAGCCATAAAGCTTGTGATTAGTGGATGTTTCAGCAGACGATGTAAGTGTTCTTTTGAATTTATAATTAGCATGACTGCTTCCATTTCGTTCGCTTGGTTTTTTTTCGGGGGGACAAGATTTCTATAATTGAATATTATTCTCTTTGTTAACACGAAATGTGTTGTTATACAAGAATCAAAGCATACTTTAATATCTTGCGGGTCTAATGGTTTACGAAAACTAAAATAATTATCGAAATGTATTGGAGCTCCTATGTATGATCCTTTTTGTAGAAGTTTTTGAACCGCTGTATTATTTGTTTTCCAGAGAGCATGCCATAACAGTGTTTTATTATTCTTATCAACTTCATTTATATCGAATTTCTTCAAATCGTTAAGAACATCAAACCATTCGTTAAAGAAGCTTTCATCAAGATCAACTACTAAGGATATAAGAATTTGCATAATGGGGGGTAAAATTAAGTTCTCACGACGTAAAAGTTTTTTGAATAGTCCAAGGTTGTTTGCATAACAAACGGATGCAAGAGGATGTCTGCATTCATAATGAATAAGTGGGTTGCAAATGTCAATGTCCGTAACGTTAGATAAAATTGCATCAATGACCCTGTCACTTCTTTTATCTTCTATTGCTAATTTAAGCAATTCTCTTTGAATTGTATCTGTAAGTAGATTCGATGATTTATTATATTCGGTCAGAAATCCTTCTTCGTCGCCATTTTTTAAAATATCAAACAAGGTTGATTCTATTTGCTGTTTTACGTCTTCAAGTTCATGTTCGTTTTCATCTAAAAGTGCCTGAAACATAAACACAAAATAAAATATTGTAGAAGTTTTGTCAGAAGGTAAATAAATGGAATTTTTTTTTTACCCTGTGTTCAGATGTCGAAAGATTTTCATGATCGTTATCTATTTGTACAATAGAATCAGACATGATTTTCTTATTTAAATTTTCTGAAATAAAAAATAACACAAAATTAGAAATTATATGTAGGTACGATGTTTAATAAAAATCTTTAAAGTGGTTGTCGAAAAAAATTATATATTTCAGGTACCCGTTCTAGATGAGTTAAAATAAAAATTTGAATTTCGCCTCTAAGAAAACACACAAAATTAATCTGCACCAAATTTGCAGCCAATCAGGAGGTGGCCCCAGCGCAGTGGAAGTAATGCTTGACTGCAACCAAGTTTTTTCAAATCTTTCTTGGTGCAAAATAAAACCACTAAAGAATCCTTAGTTAATTAGCTTTTAGGCCGAAAGGCATTAGTATTAAGTCATGATATAGTTTAACTTCGAGCGCCCGTTTAGGGTCAGTAAGTTAGTTGTAAGGTATTGATAAGTAGGCTAGTTTTATGAATTTTTGTCTAGCTTTAAGATAGTTGTAAGTTTGAATTAAATAAAAATGAATTAAAAAAAAAAAAAAAAAAAAGTGCTTGACTGCTAACCTGGATGTGAGGGTTCGATCCTCAGTCTAGGCAGCATTCTTTTCTATATTCTGGCATATATATGTATGTTTGTGTTGTTTTTTTTTTTTTTTTCTTAAATCAGATAGGGTCAAACAGGCCAATTAACTGCAGACTTATAGACCGTTAGACCACATGTCGATAACTCCTTTTTTTTCTGAATCATCGTTATGTTAATTCTAAGAGTAATCGATAAAAGTGTTAAACTAAAAACATTTATTTACATTGGCAAACACTTTCTGACGGAATTAAAAAATTTTGATATGTGAATTTGTATAGCTTATTTGTTGTAAAGCAAAAAATTCGTAGCTCGGATAGTTTCTTAGTAATTAAAGTTTCCGCTAATATAAGTCTGAATTTAGCGGGCGAAATCTAAAATAATACGAATTTTGAAGTTTGATTGGGGTGCCTATATTGTTTCGTTTTTTTTTCACTTCGCATTTTTGTTATTTCGTTTTTCTTACATTTATTTTTGTTTATTTCGTAATACCTTATTTTGTTTTTGTTTTATTTTGTTTTTCGATCATTTCGCCTTACAGTCATTTCGCATTCCGTTCTCTCTCTTTTTAATCGTTTTGCATTTTCGTTAAAAGTGGTTATTTCGCAAAAGCTTTATTTCGCATTTGGTTTTAATTTAATTAGACTATTTTCTTAGCGTGGGTTTATTTTGGGCCCTATACGAACATAACTCCCAATGAACTGACTCCCACCAAAATTAAACCAAGTCTTATTAGTGTGCCGAAGAATCCCCTCGCACCTACCCCAAATCCTGCCCAAACAGGGGGCACCTGTCCCCCCCCCCCCCCCTATACGTACCTCACTGTTAATCGTAAACGATGGCGAAATAATTGAAATCGAACTAAACAAAAAACGAAATAATCGAAAAACTAAACAATAAAAGGCAAAATGACCTTAAAAAGAACCAAGTGAAAGACAAAATGATTTTTTTCGAAACAATTATAAACCAAATAATTGGAAAACGTATTAATGAAAATCCTAAACAAACGAAATACGAAACGACTAAAACGAGGTGAAAAAGACGAAACAAACCATACACGTTTAATTGACAGCCAAATTTGTAGCCCTTGCTTTGATTTTGTAGCTCAAATAGATTATTTTATATTCAAGTTTCCGCTAAAATAAGTCTAAATGATTTTCTTATTTAGCAGCTTCTTAAATGTATAAAAATCTGCACTTCGTGCAGAAAAATAGCATTAAACCCACAATTTCTGGCAATTTTTGTTTGGAAATCTTATTTTTTAGATTTTGTCCGAATAAGAAATTCAACGCCGCCGTTGCTTCAGGGATACCAACATGCATACATATACTCCGGAAGAAAAGTGTGCTTGGACTACATCCTTGTGTTCGGTGAACTATCAGACTATAACGTTCAGATCAGAGTTCAGATTTGCTGTTTTTTTCGGTTTTATTTTTGTTTGTTAAAATAATTGAAATTTATGCAGTGTTAGTATATGAACAAAATAAAATTTCTTCTAAGGAAACAAAATCGTTGCATTTTTTTATGAGTTACACAAGTTGTTATGATTTTTAAAAATTTTGTTTGCCATTTAAAACCCGAATTTTAAATAGTCTGAAATCTACGACTAACAAAATTTACAGTTTCCTGTCACAAAACTTTGAAATATTTGACAAAATTAATTTCTAATACCCACCTACATTTATTCGAAGTCAAATAATGACACTCTGAAGATACTATTGATTTGCCTGAATATAATGATCAATAATTGAATCTTTTTTTAATATTTTGCAATATAATTAAGAAAGTGGTACGATTTGAAAACACAGTTATTACTGGATGCCAATAAAATATAAAACCGCAGTTGGACTTTTATCAGATTTTTGTATTGTGTGGCAGATTATGATAAATTGATCATTCCTGTAAACTACATCTCTGCAGTGGCGTATATAGGGGCAGGCCCGGACCAACCATATGTGCAAGATGTGCCAAATGCACAGGGCGCAAAATTCTGGGGGCGGATTACCAGGAGCACGAAAAGGTAATTGGCGGTAGGCAATAACGCCTTAGGAAATAACACCCAAATCGATTTGGAAATATTGCGCAAAAAAATTTTGAACAATTGTTGTCGTTTTTTTTGCTCGATTTGGGCGTTATCGCTAATTTTTTAATTTTTTTAAAGGAAAAAACGCCCAAAATAAAAATTTTAAAAGTCAAATGGGAAATAACGCCCAGAATTGGAAATATTGCCAAAAAAAAAAAAATTTATAAAAACCTCACTGTTTATGCGCCGCGATTTTTTTAAGATTATCTTATCATTGAAATTTCACTTTGGGAAATAAAGAACGCCCAAATTAAAAAAGAATGTTTGGAAATATCGCCCAAAATTGAAGAAATTACGCCCAAATTTTACAAAAACAATTGACATTAAAAATATTTGGCGATATTTCTAACTTAAGATTTGGAAAAATATAAATTTCGGCGATACTTTCCATTTTTTTTGGGCGATAAAAAAAAATTTGGGCGGTATTTCCAAATCGATTTGGGAGTTATTTCCTTGGGCGTTATTGCCTAACACCAATGTAATCTGATCTTGCGCAAACAAATATGTACTACCATTTGCCATGTGTATGTATGTGTGCAAATATAAAAAGTGGCGCTTACCACAAATCTTGCACAGGGCGCAAATTTGGCTGGGGCCGACCCTGTATAGGGGGGATCTTAACCATAAGTTATACTTAATCATAAATGAATGGAAAGAAATTCCACGTCATTATACTCGTATGTATATAGCAAAGCGTACACACGGTGTCATCAACTATGTTAACTTATTTGGATTCTCAAAACATTGCCTTTACTCTATATTTGTCCGACAAGTTAAAGGTTTTTCTACGATTTAAAAGTAGTTCACAAATTCACGAATTTGTCATCGAAATTGTGTTTTCTGAGTTATTCGGGCCTTTTTTCGAGGTGCATCAAATACCTACCATAAATATATCCCTTCATTTACTAAAAGAAGGTCGATTCTAGAAAACGCTATCGAAGAATCTGATGAAAAAACAAAACACCTTAAAGAGATTGAATCCGACTCTATATGACATGTCAAAGTATGAAGCATTCGATGATTTTATTGCAATTAGAATCTTTGAAAGTGAAGCCAAAAATGTTAAAAAAGCTATGCACTTCAAATTTCAAATTAGCTTACAGGTTATAATTTTTGTTTCCCAAAAATTTTGGTGTTTTTAAGCCATGGCCCACGACTTTAAACAGGTAAATTTAGATTTTGTACAAGCTAAAGATTTACGCGATGAACATGAAAGGATTCTAACAGAAGATGCGTTTTCTGAAATTTATGAAGCTTCAAAAGAAATTCTGAAACTGAGATGGGGAGGAGATATTTAATCCGCAGAGGCGATATCAAGTTTAAATACTCAGTTGAAGTGCTGGATGGAAAATTATCCAGAAGAAAATTTCGTGGATATTAATAATTTGCTAAAGAACGCCTTCTGCCGAACGAACAGTTTCTAATTTGAAACGGATAAATACGATTCAAAGGAACAGGACAAATGAAGTGATTTTTTCCCTTCTGATCATCATTTTCGTCCGCTAACTCAGACTTATTTCACCGGAAACTAAAATACAAAATAAATTATTTGAGCTACAAATTCGCTTCGCAAATCAAGAGCATTTAGAAAGCTATTTGTATTATTTGAGTCGACTGGTAACTTTAGACTTATTTTAGCGAAAACAATTTATGGTTTCGCTGTTCTTTGTTCGTTTTTTAGTTCACTTTTTTTTAAACGAATATACGAAATAAACGAAATTTTTACTGTTGTACGTTTTCACAACCGAAGGAAACTGGGGATTAGTGACAACATCACTCACAGAAAAAAATAGACGTTTCCATACATACTAACAATAACGTATAGAGATAGATATTCCGCACCGGTAACAGCTTTCTCCGGAAAAAGAGCCTACAGTGTTTGAAAAAACACACACCTTATGATTCACCATTAGCTATAATTCTAAATTTCGTTCGACGGAACCAAAAGATAAAAGTTTTGTAAATTGTAAATAAATTTAGGCGGAACCACTATTATGCACTATTATGTTTTTGCGTCGCTTTGCAAAAACTATACACTTTGCTCTGTTTTAAACAACTAAATAATATACAGATTGTTTTAAACTTTTATAGACATTTTGCTACAAACATAATACATATGTAGGTACCTATCTATTTTATTAATCAGCGAAATTATTAACAACACACTTGAATTTATTTATCAGGCAAAATGCATTTGATACTATACGCTATCAGTCCTGCATAATGGAACCATTTGTAATTGTAACATTACAGTTCTTTTCTCTTCGGTTTTTTTTTACCTTCAAAATATACTATGAAATATAAATTTGTCACAGTCTTCATATAGCGTGGTGTTAGTTGTTAGTAAAATATATGCCTAACACACCACTAAAGACAACAAATATGACACATACACAAATATATACATACATTTAGGGCTTGTTTCACAATGTCTGAGTAAAGTTCTGATAAGTTATTCGTAGAGAATGTAATCCCGGGTTGTCTTTCCAATCCCGGGATTTCGGAATTTAAAAAATTGAATCCCGAGATCTCGGGATAATCCCGGGATCTCAAAAATATTTTATAAAAGGTTATTTCAGTTTAAATTTCATTGTTTCTCAAGTTAAAAACGCTCTTCTTATACATTTTACCTAAGCAGATAGGTAAACCAGGTAAACTATATCATTTATTTAATATTAATATTAAAGTTCTTAAACTATAAAAAAGCAATAAATATATTCCTAAATACATTATATATATTAATAGTATTATCTAATACTAAAACTCTTAAAAACAAAACAATATTTGACCGAGAGCCCACAGCAAATTTTGGATGTGAATGATAACAAAAATTCACTGGTATTTTTAGATAGGTCTTTAGTTTTCATAAGCAAATATGAAATTCTTGCATTTCGTGATTGGGGCCTTTGTCGGTAATGGTGCATTAAAAATGCGTTTTTTTTTTTTTTTTAAGCCCAGGTAAAAAGTATAGCAACTAAATAATTATATTTTATAAAAGATCTGAGCGCCCTAGACTTGAAAATGAGGGACCAAGACGTCTTGGATGGGGTCTTCTGCATCCAAGACGAACCCAAAGATGAGTATGAAACCGGTCTTTAAATAAAATGCGATAGCATTTAGAAATATGTTCTCACTGATAGAAGCTTCCCCTCTGATAACACAATATGATAATCCAAGACATTTTCCCTTAGGCCGCTTATCTATCAGATGCACTGAAATAATGCACTTTACCGGTAAAGGCCCCAACTACGGTATGCAAGACTTTCATACACACACAAAAATAGCTGCGGGCTCTTAGTCTATATAGCCTAAGCAAATATATTCATAAATGGAATATACTTCTTCTCTAAACAAAAAATTTAATTAATTCAGTCAGTAGATATAATAAGCAAGCAGAAAAATAAATTAAGGTATGCGAATATTAAAGCCGGAAATCCAGGGATTGGAGCATTATAATCCCGGGATTTTCGGGATTGAAAAATGGACCGGGATTCCGGGATTGTATTCTCTAGTTACTCGACACATAAATATTGAAACAGGGTCATAAGTCCAAAGACCAAAAAATAATATTTTTGCATTTATAACCTATTCAAGTCCTCAAAAAACAATTTTAAGTTTTTCTCCTGTTGTTGTTATTTTTAATGAATATAATTTAAATAAAGTTATTATAAATATAATAGTTATAAATATAAAAATAATAAATAATTGTGTTTTCTCAACAGACCGTTTGTCAATATTTATGTGTCGAGTAACTAATCAGAACTTTACTCAGACATTGTAAAACAGACCCATAATAAATTAGATACACAAAAAAACAATGGCAACACTGTTGCAATGCAAAGGGAAAGGTGACACAATTTGGGAATACTTAAGAACGCCTATACTTCATCCAACAAAAATAGGCAGTAGGCAGTACACGTCTTATGGAAGAGCTTTTTCAAAATCAGTAGCGTGTCATATTTTTGCACCACACTAAATTGAAAATACTCCTCCATAAAAAAGTGTGTGCCCGCCCGTGAATTTTCGATTGTATCTGACGCAGACTCAACGTCCTACTGAGCGCACATCTGAGTGCGCTCAGCGCTGCGCACTGCGCACTGATTTACTGATTTGCTGTGGCCTATCGCTGGCGACTGCTGCTGCTATTCAACCCCCATTAAATATTTGATGTGCATTCAGAGTTACCCGTGTCCAGTTGGTAACTCGTTCAGCTTTTTTTTTCTTGGGTTTCTGTTGAGTAGCTTTTGATTTTTGAGCTTTAAAAAAAGTTTTTAATAATGAGTGTTATAGTGGTGTGTTTTCATCTTTTGTATTTCTTTTAATAGGTGTGTTTTATTCATTGCTGCATAGCCAGCGCAGCACAAGTCTGAATAAAACGATCACACACTCTATACGTTCATTTCAATAAGTGAAAGCTCTATCGCCAGAACAGCCATCTTTTTTTCGCCAGCAATCAAATTGTTTTTGTTTGTCAAGGGAAATTTTGCAGCGCTGGCTATGCAGCAATGAATAAAACACACCTGATGTGTTAAAGTTACAAAAGCTAAGCTGTTTTCTTTGAAGAAGAACATTATTCGCGTAGATTTTCCTAGCGCGTGGTCAATTAATGTGACAACAATTAAACAATTAAATGAAAATTTCTATTTAAAAAAAAGGGCGGCAACCCTACATACTATTTTTTCATATTTGAGTCAATTTAAAATAAACCCTACGACAACCCTGTGAGAGCTTTAATGAAGGACAGATTTATACAATCCACTGTAGCCAGAATGCGAGGCAAACGTCCTATCTTGCCCACACTGCCTATTTTTGTTGGATGAAGTATGTATATACAATTTGTTCTTAAGAGTAAGCTTTCAGTAACTTAAGTCGAAAACAGTATGATTTTTATTCGCACCTTGTTTCATACGAGTCAAGCGCTCATCATTGAGACTATAATTGGCACGTTCGATGGAAGTCGAGACGAAACATGTCAGAGTTCCGAGAACTGTGCTTTTAATAATTGATTCTTGCCAAAAAAAATTTCATTTTGGCCAAGTTTACACATGAAATGAAGTTCTTTATTTAAATGATTGTACTACCTTACCTTTGTCATTCAAATCTTTAAAGTTATTTGCATGTGAAAGGTTGGGCCGAAATGAAATATTTTTTTGGATAGAAATATAATAAAAACAAAACTCAAATTTTTTAGCTCCGACGTCGTTTTTTTCATCCAATTCTCCCCGAGCTTGCAAAAAAACATGCCTAGTGAAACGCGCGAGATTCATATCTTTTTAATTCAGTATCTTTGGTTGTCATTCTAACTTTATAAGGGTTAGTATCAGTGTGCAGCCAAAATTATTTATGAATCCCTCTGAGTGAAAAAAAGAGTCCTTTTGAAAATAAATGAGTCCTTTTAAAAAATAAGTGCAAAACTTTTAAAAATGTCGTATTTTAAGTATTATCAATGATTGTTTGTTTTGTAAAACATAATTTAAATACATTAGCTGCATTTTATTATCCCATGATCTGATCGGGATCAAATTTTTACACGTAAATACAAAAACAACATGTACATAATCCTGCTTTTTTCCTGGATCTATTTCATGATCTAAAATCTAGTACTTTTTATTATTATTATGATAAGGTAGTGTAAACTGTAGTGCAAAGAAAAGAGCAAACAAAAACATGAAAAATATACAAACGCAATGCAAAAAGAGACGGATATATACCCTAACTGTCACTGTGAGTGTGATCCTGTTCGTTTTATTGTGGGGATCTGATCCAGATCAGGTCATGTGGATAATTAAATGCAGCTATTAATTCATTAATATGCAAACAAAAATTGTAATAGATTACAATAAAGTTTTGATTATCATAAAAAAAATTTACTTTATTTGAGTTGAAATGATTGCGAAAAAATGTGTTCTTTTTGAAAACAAAAAAATTATCCCCGAATCCCACCGAAAAAAAAATCCCCGGGATTCAATTGTATCCCAGTGATAACTCTGCTCAGTATTTTACTTCGTTGAGCCTCGACCTCTGTCCCATTCTCATTATTTTATCGCTATTTTTTATAAACATATCATTTTAAAAATATAAAAAGTAATTGCCTATATATCTATCGTTGCTCGTTTAGTGGTGGTTTCTTTTCAAGTTTCATTCGTTTTAGGTGATTTGCACAATTGATTAATCTAAGGAAACGCTTGCACTAACACCCAGCTTTTTGTGTTATTTTTGCGGCAGAGTCACACGAATCGGAAGCACATCTTAAAATTGCTCTTTGATCAACTGCTGTTGTTGTCGTTTTTTACCTCCTGTCATGTTTTTTCCGTACGAATCTTTATTTCTTAAGAAGAAATAGACCACACTGAAATTTCGTTAAATTTTGTTTAGCTATAGTACGCCTGGTCAGTCCCTATTCTCTTAATAAATCGATATTAGATCTTTCAACACTATTTAAGGATTTTGATCTACCCATCTCCGTTAGAATTTCAATTAAATGATTAAATTTCACTTAAAAAACTTCAAGTGTTGATTTAATGTATCAATTATTAGCTCATAAGCAGTGAAGATAATGACCATGTTGACGCAAAAAAAATCTGTATTTTTGAATATGGAACGCTTTGCAAGAGAGCCAGAGAAAAAATAGCGGTACTTTTTCAATTATTCTTACTTGTTTCTTTTCTCAACATCATAAGCAAACAGTAAGCACCATCGAATGCTACTTTAACACATAAGGTTTGGAAAAAATGGACAGCGTAACTTAGAAAATGTTTGTGCTTATTCAGTTGAAGCGGAGTGTATATTTATATTTGGGTTATGAATTAGAAGGATGAAACTTTCTTCCAAAATTTAAGTTACGCAGGTGCAACGAATGAGCTTAAAATTTCGATCAAGATGGCCACTTTCAAATAAAACATCCTTTTAAAGATAATATTAAAACAATATAATATTTATACATATTTTTTGTATGTATTTCAAAAAGAAACAGATACATTTCAATTTTAAATTACAATTTAGCTTAAAAATAACATTATCTAATGTAGGAAGCTGAAACATATTAGTTTAAACTAACTAGCTCCCAAAATTTGCACATATCCTCCTTTATAAAATATATATGTATGTATTATTGTATAATGTATATGTTCATATACATATTAAGCCGCTAACAAAACCACCAATATTAAATTTACTTCTAAACTAGTCTATTTACAAATCCATGGTGGGCCTTGATGTTGCAGGACAAATAAATTCACCAAAACTTAATTTTAAGGATCATTCATTGGTTCCGAGTTCCGACTCTCAACTTCTATGTCCTTTTCTAATTGTAATCAATTTGGTTTCTCATCATTTTTTTTGAAAAGAACATTCAGTAATTTTCAAATGTTCTGCTTTTGACGACCTAACGATGAAGTGTGCAAGGGATTGCAATTCTCAATGAGAATTGCCTCCTGCGATTTTTCGGTAAAATGGGCTCGTTTGAGAGATCGTTTTTTATCGGCATCATTGTTTGGATTTAATTCAACTGTTTGAAGGCTTTGGGCTCGTTGTAGGGAAAGCCTTAAAGGTTTTTTTGGTGGCGTTGGACGAACTCGATTATCAGATGAACAATCTCCTTTGTGGGATTTTTTTGTTTCATTTTCACCATCGAAATCTAAGCTTTTAACGCTACGTGAATCATTGGAATGCTTGCGTGTACTTTCGGATTTATGCATTTCCCGACGTCTTTCGTTTCTGAAATTAGATTTAAAAAAAAAATCAGTTTGAAAACTTTTGAAAATTTATCGAAATTATGTAGATAAGTTACAAATATAGTCCATTGATGTTTCAAGAACAATATTCCTCTTAAAATCGGAACTCTTATATTTTATAAAAGAAAAAGTAGAAATTAAAAAAAATACCTAAACATACCCACTATAATGATTTAAATGTTCCACACTTCTGGCATGTAAATTGGTTCTATGCTGTTCACTAAGTCTACTTGGTCGCTGCAAAGATCGGTCTCCTCCATAGCGCTCCTTGCGTTCCTTCTCCTTCTTTTGGATGGAATAGGCATGTGATTCACTATTAATCGATACTTTTGATGCAGACAAAGATTTCGATGGCAAATAACCGACATTGCTGCGGTCTCTCTCATGTTTGGCATCCTTAATCATGGTCTTCGTAACATGAGTTGAACCATTTTGTGGAGTTCCTATGATTTCAATTGGCTTTCCACCAACTAACGTGGTTATATAGTTGCCTCTTTGAAATACCAATGGTTTTTCAGGAGGCGTTGATGGTGGTGATGATATGCTGATACTGGTGACATGTCCCGAAGTTGTACCATTCGTGGGATGTTCTTTCGTTTGTTGCAATTCTTTGACTTGTTCTTCTAGGTATGAGATTCTATGTTGAAGACGTAGATTATCTTCTTTTTGCTGATCGAGTTGTTTTTGTGGAATAGTCGTTGCTTTCTTACGCAATACTACCAGTTGGCATTCACCAGAAATTCCAATAAGTTTTTGCAACTCTTCTTTAGTCCTGCAAGTTACGAGTTTTCCGTTGACTTCTAGAAGGCGGTCACCTTTATAGAGACCTTCGCCTTCGAGTGCCCAATCAACATAGAGCCCTGGAGCTTCAGGTTTCACTTGGGCATCCCAACGACCAACTGTCGCTTGAATAGCATGCAGGCATAGGTTAATTCCTGATGTTACAAGGCTATGTATATAAGAGAAATGCCTTTTAATCTTGATTGGGTATAAATAAAAGAAATATTTACCTGTACAACGAGTTTAATTCTGGTTTGGATTTGTCTAACCGCGTTTGTAATGCCCTTGCTTCTTCGACTATCGACAGTAATTGCAGCTCTTCTCGTCCCAATGCATACTCAAGCTCAGCTTGCCTTATTCGGATGTCAATATTGCTATAAAAAAGTTTAATTATTACGATAAAAGATTCTTAAGAAATTTGAGTCCTAAAATTTTACTCTGTTATATCTAGTTTATCAAGTGCAGTCTTTAGATTCCTAATTGCAATTCGTTTATTTTCAGCATCAGCTTTAAGTCGTAATAACTTTTGCTCTGCTGCGGGCTTCTCTGAATCTTCTAGTGGTGGCCCTGAGGGACGTGGTAGCTTTCCCAAACACAATTGAATTCTCAGATTTTGTATAACAGCTTCGCGATCTTGTAAAGCAGAGCGCAGCTCTTTCGCTTCAGTACGGGCAGAACGAGATGATAGTGCTCCACCCAGTGATGAACCTTTTCTTCTTCGGCCATTTAACTGGTTTGATGAACTCAACGAAATCTCAAGGTTTGACATCTAAAATGAATAAAAAAAAAATTTAATTGATTATGGAAATTGAATAAACTTACTTAATAAATGTATATAATATGTTAGATGGTTAAAAGCTAAAAGCTCAACGTAGAGTTAGACCGTTAACATCATTAAAACATCAAGTGAGCTTGAGAGCGATTCCCTGAAAAGTGAACGAGAGGAATTTTAATAGGTACTATGTACATACCTGTTACTTCTTAAATAACAGATAAATACAAACCGTGCCTTCCCTGTTTCTTCGCAATAAATTTATTTATTTATTTCTCTACGATTTACATAAACAGATTTGATAGTTAAATTATACCTAATATATAACAATACTTCATTAGTATTAAAATTATGTGCTAAAAATGTTAATAATAAATTTTTAAAGGTATTTCTTTAAGGCATATCTATATATCTAAGCAATAGTAGGCATCATTAAATAATTTACAGCAATGACTTAATGGTTCACGTAATCCATAATTATTTCTATGTGAAACTTCAAATAATAACGGCCTCGATCTCAATTCTCAATGTCCTTGAAGGAGCATAAACATTTATGTTACACAAAACAACCCCAACAAAGAGCTTTTGAAATCATTAAGGGCCAGTTTCACAGTGCATACTTAACTTAATAAGTGGCACTTAATTTTCCCATTCATGGACTTAAGACGTAGTTTTAAGGTCTGAGTAAGTGGAACTTAAGTGGCCAATATGAGAGACTTAAGTGTCACTTATTCCGATAAGTTTACACTGTGAAATTGGGCATTAGTTTTCCATATCTGGAACTTAAGTGACACTTACTTTACTGTGAAACTGGCCCTAAATCTATGTGAAGTTGAAACGTAAGTTATTCATCAAATATCAAATTGAGATCTCTAACTTAATGAACTATTTTTAAATTATAACATTCTCTAAAGAGTATAATGGAATAATGTGATGTAAGCAACGGTTATAAGACATGCAAGTGCACTTTTCAATCATTTATTTTGCACCACCTTGCGAAAGTATTAAGATCATTTTGCCGAAGCAAACGGTCAGCTGAGTTTGAAATAGCTGAAAAACACTTGATCTGCAAATATGAGGCATTTGCAGAATTTCAACATGACAGGTACATCATTTACGTGAAGTAAGAAATTAAGTGGTCCCAAATGACTCCCGAGGTAACAAATATTTCTTTGGAGCATACATCATCCACAAATACCATTTTCTTACGACTATACAAATAAGATTTAAGCCAGTGTTGCAAAGGCGTAAGCTCTTTTTTAGCTTAAGCCCTCGTTCAATTCACAAGTCAGTTATGGAATCGTGAATTGAAAAAAGTTCAATTTATAAGCTAGTTGGGATTTGTGAATTAAAAAAAATTCAACTCATAAGCTAATTGGGATTTGTAAATTTAAAAAAAATCAATTCATAAGCTAGTTGGGATTTGTGAATTGAAAAATATTCAATTCATAAGCTTTCCTTAACCAAACAATCCAACATTTTTGGGACAATGGATAGTTTTGTTATTGGCCTATAGTTGGAAATATTATCTTTTTTTTCCAGATTTAAAAATGGGATTTATAATCAACATTTTCCACTCATCAAGGAAAACACCTGTAGATAGTCGGCACTCGGCCCTATCATGAATTCCAACGTAATCGGAAAATTTTTCGAATCCCGAAAAAACTATCAAAAAACATTTGTAATGACTAGCTATTTGTATTTTCCCACTACCATAAAATGTGATAGTTTTTTTTCGATATTTGTAAGAATTTTCCGATTACGATGGAATTCGTGATAGGGCTGAATGACTGATCAAACAATTCTGTCAAAGGAACAGAGAGTACATCAGCACAGTGTCTACAATTAGAAAAAAAAACTTTAACGTTACAAGAATCAAGAATCAAAGATGAAATTCAAAATAATCTTCATCCAACAAAACTGAATTCGTTGAATTATAAATTGTTTGAAAATAGTCAGCAAACATATTTGCTATTTCTTCTGGATCAGAAGAAGAATTCTGATTAAAATGCATTGTTGATGGGAAATCCCACACTTCTGCGCTTTGTATTGATCTAACTCCAAAATTGATTTGGATTCGATTTCAATTTCGACTCCATTATTATTGAACATAATTACAATGCAAACATTTTGATAAGAAAACAAACTCCTCAGACGACAAAAAAGTGTATAGTCAGCAATAGAATTTGATTGCTTTAAACGTCTGTGCACAGAATTTTTTGCATTCTTTAATTTCTTTAGTCTGGTATTATACTAGTTTGGACTAGAATTTGACTCTTTACGGATCAAAGGTATAGCATTATTCAAAGGTTCACTCAAAAATTTTTTTAGTTTAAAAAAGTTATCAAGTAAATTATAATTTTGGAATTCTGTTATCCAATTAATACTACTCAGCTGGGATTTAATTAAATTCAAATTACTTGTATTGTGGGCTATTAAATTTACTTAAATCATAATTATAAATTAATATACAAACATTTATTGCTGTATGATGAAATGAATTATTAAGCAATGGAAGTGATTCAGAAAGATTAATATTTAAATCATCAAAAACAAAAGGCGTTTTTTTGCAAGCTCGGGGGGAATTGGTTGTAAAAAACGACAGCGGGGATTAGCGACGCCAAGACAGTAAAAAAGATAGAGTTTTCATACAAACTATCGATAACATGTATGTAATTCATGCCGGTAACACAGTTTTTCTGTGCACTTAAGTTAAATCCCGAGAATTCTCTGGGATTAGTTGTTGTTGCATTTAACATGTTAATTGTTTAGCACCGACGTAGTTTTTTTCATCGAATTCCCCCCGGGCTTGCAAAGAAACACAGCTAAAAACTAATTCTAAAAGCCTATTTATCGTGTTAAAAACATTATTAATTTGATTTAAATTTAAAGAAAAAAAAGCAACTTACCTTTGCTTCTAGGCTGTCTTTATCCTGCCCTGCATGCTTGGAATAGTTATTGTAGTTTTTTTGTGAAAGAATAGTCTGCAATAAAAATGGAAAAAAAAATAAATCAATATAATATTATCTATTTAGGTACCTACTTATAATAAATGTTGAAAAAGGTTATTATGTTTTATAACATGGAAAAGGTTCCAGTAGCTTAAACGTAATCAGAATCAGTAAGTTTTGGCTTTTGTTATATTGATATCATTACAATAAATGGGGGTTACCTATGAACTAACATCGTCGACATTTTTGCATAGACTAGAATGAGAATTTCATTATTTTTCATTGTAAAGCATTAAAAAAAATTGCCGTATTCCCTCTCCCAGAGCTTGCTCAACCAATCATGACATAACCTTTTTAAATTGTTTTGTTTGTTTTTGATGTGTTAATGTAGCGGAAGTGGTAGTAAATATAGGTAAGCAAAATGGTTGTTGTCTCTGAAAAATACTGTGTTATCAAATGCACGAATCGATTACTGTACATCATTCGTTCGAGAGAAATATATGAAAATATTTCATTTGAATTTATTTTTGATTCTACGTGCCTAAACATCTTTGATTTCGGTTTAGGGAAAAAGGAAATGTAACGGCACCGGAAAAGGATAAATTGGCATCTTTTGCAGTAAATAGTTAAATTCTCTTAATAGACTTTTGCAGTTTAGGAGCCCCAAAATGTAAAAATAGGAAGCAAAAGTCAATGTTAACAAGTCCGGAGTGTGCTCTATAGCTTGTCAAATATGAAATAAGCAAAAGGTTTTTTACTTGGTATCATGCTTAGGGTAAAGGAATAGTTTAATATTGGTAGGAATTCGTAGGTTTTAACGGTGCCGTGAAATAAGGTAGATACATATAAAGAATGCCGAATCGACTTTATTTCCATAAATATTGGAAATAAAGTCGAAATCGGCCTTCTTCTTTGCTCGACTTTATTTCCATAACGAAAGAGTAAATACATACATATGTCGAAAATATGTATGCACTAATGTAGAAAATGTAGCAATGCCTTTGTAGCTGCGGAAATATCTGAATCCTCGGCAACCTGAACTGATTGTATTTTATACTTATATTAAAATATCGGAGCATTTTTTTATAGGGAATAAAATAGTTTCACTTAAATGTAAAGAATACGGCCAGTTGAACCAGAATTCGTCTCTTGCAAAGACAGCCCAGAACTTTGTATCACAGACATTATGATCATATGTACATATCGCACCCTTAGAATGAAAGTGACCTAACTAAAAAATTCGGCATCTTTTTTACAACCTAGTTTTAGGGTTCATTTCGCTTTTAAAGGTCAGTTTATTGAAAAATCAGAAGTAACAGAAATTTTGAGTTAGGTCACTTTCATTCTAAGGATGCGAATGTATATCGTTTAAAGCTTTTTATTATTAATGAAATGAAATACATTTTTGATTTGCTTTATTTAAACATTTTATTTTTCTTTAAAGCATTAAAACAAATTTTTAGTTTATTTAAATTGTTTAGAAATATTGTAAAAAAATATATTTTTGTGGTTCATAGGTACATTTGATAAAATATAACACGCTTATTATAAAGTTTCTTAACAGACACAGCGTTTACTTTGGAATGTCATAAACCCCACACTCACGGTTTGCTGGGACAGCTTTGTCTGAAAATAAAAAAAATTATATCAAAATTAATTTAACTATACAGTTGACAATAATATAAATATACCTACCAATTTGTTTTGGCTTCGGCAGGTTTAAATTATTCATTATTGTAACAAACTCTTCAAGACTTTTTGTCAAACGTGGATTCCAGGTTTTTTCTTCATACACAGTGCTCTCTAGTTGACCCCTTGAAAATAGACTTTTTGAGAAAAAAGAAGCTCGTAAATAAAAACTTTCCTTGTCCTTACTTATAATCATGAGCTGGATAAATACGAAAATTGTTCGGTAAAGAAAGAATTTTCGAATGAACATTTTCGTACAATTTCCTTGGATCACCTTCTTGAAAATCGGTTCGACCACAACCACGAATAAGTACAGCATCTCCAGTAAAGATAGTGCCTTGTTCGTGAATGATAAATGACATACAGCCATTTGTGTGACCTGGGGTTGCTATTGTTTCGATTTCATGTCTTCCAAAATGAACTTTTTCGCCATCTTCGAGAAGTCTATCAGCCTTTGCACCACTATTGACTGAAATGACACTCTTAACATTGGGAAGGAGCTGCTTTAACCAACCACTACCAGTAATGTGATCGGCATGCATATGAGTGTTCACTGAAATTCAGGTTGATTAGTGGCTGACCTGACAATGCGAAGGATAAAATATATGTAGGTCTTAATATTTAAACAATGAGAAAGACGAAATTCCGTACAGGACAAAAGGGGCCTATGCTGGAAAATGAGTTGGTTCCCCAATGCTCCGGATAGGTTTGTGTTGTTGTAAACCCTTGTAAATAAACAAGTGATACAACAACAACCCAAAACATCTGAACATTTTGGGATAGTCTGCCTGATAGTTTCTCGAACGCAAGGAATGTATTCGTTATGAAATGAGAAGTGCAAGTAAGGCCGTCTGCACACGATTCGTCTTGCCGTAGACGCGTATTAGATTCGCCATGCAGCCACAATTCCAATACAGCTATCGTCATACATAAATCTTTGAAGATTTCCACACAATTTTGGCAAGTATTGACACTTGACCCTATCATTTTTCAAAAATATCATGAATACGGCTATTAGGTTTGTTCGTTGAGCCCTGAAGTCACCCGGGATCGCCTTAAAGCATTTTTTGAAAAAACCTGAACTCACCCCGACAATCAATTTCGGTGTTTTTTGAGAACTAGGTTTGCCCTGAACTCGCCCTGAAGTAGACCTAGGTTTTCTGATGTGGTAAGTTGAGGTAACGAATAAACTGGTAAAGTTAAACGAACGAAACTATTATCACAGATAAGCATTTGTCACATTATCGATCATGACTCTAATTTTGGACCGATTTGGACTATCAGTTTTCAGTCAAAACCCTCAGTAATGATCGATAATGTTTACCATTTACCATACCTGCCGTCTTCACTAGCAAGAAATCCCAACCAGCAGGCAAAAAAAACAAAGAGTTGAAAAAGAAAGAGTATGCGATCTATAAAATGCTCTCATCGCATACGTTTTTCTTTGTCTTTAGATTCTTCGTCTGCTTTGAATTCATTGCATTGATTTTATGTAGATACCTAGGTTAAAATCACTCATGAAGATCTGTAAATACATCTACACCTAGGTAGGTAGGTAAATCTTAATGAAGACAAAAATGTAAATACATCATTGTATAAAACATAGAATTCCATTAATTCCCTAGGTTCAATAACTTCAACTAACTGCCTAGCAAATAATTCAATCTTAAATAAGATGTACCAACCTAAAAACAAATCCTATTCATTATGAATCTCTTACAAATGGAAACTACTAAAAAAATCCACAGGGACAGAACAAAAAAAAAAAGAAAGAAAATCTAATCGAATTATTTAAACTTACTTGCATACTTCAGTGTGAAGCCCAGCTCATTAATAAGTTGAGCGTCCCGTTTTGCATGCTCCAATACTGGGTCAATTATCACAGCTTCGTGAGTATTTAAATCGGCCAACAAATATGTATAAGTACTGCTAACCGAATCGAATAACTAAATTGGATGAAAAGTAAATAATGTATCACAGAAATACATAATAAGATGACAATTTTCTCTATGACATGGCGGGAGAATCGCAAGTCAAATAACTACTTACCTGACGGAAGAAAAAGTCCGAGGAAAACGGGATTCGTAGGGGTATGGCCATAGCTCCCTCCTTGCAGTGATGCAACCGACAGAAGTTTACTTTATTTGCTACTGCAACAGTTGCGTGTTTCATAAAATTATTATCACACGGTCGTGAGAGACTTGCAAACGCTCTCAGCGCTGAATGTAAACTAACCACTTGCCGCATCAGTCCCATCGGTGAACCTGATCTTATGAAAGGCACTGATTTTATTGTTATTTTTTTTACAAACTGTAGCTACTACGCTGCTCCTCTTTCTGCCGCTTGTAATCGTTGACAAAAATGAGTAACTTAAAAGATAAACATTTCAACATTGAATTTCGTCATGGTTTGGATAATTTGATAATAAATAGCAAAATAGGTATAATTCACTTGTATTAATTTACTGTACTTACCTATTTATACTGTATTTGTAGCCTCTAATTATTTGCGAGTAGGTACTTGCAAGTATTTGTTTGAGTTTAGATAAGCAAGAACAATCTATTCCTAAATAAAGGTGATTAATTAATAACACAATATAAATTGAATTTCATTCGGGATATTATGCACTTAAAACTAAACTGCAAATATAGTACCTATTAGATCAAAATTAATGGCGTTGTTATTAAACATTTACATTGTTTTCTTTTTTTAGAAAAAGAATTGGTGATATCAAACGACTAACGAGGAAAAGTCGAATAGAAAACAAATAACATACAAATGCGTCAGCTGGCTATGACATTTGGAAAGAGCTTTTACTTGTTTTTTTTTTTTTTTTTTAATAAACTTAACGAAACAAAAAGCTTAAAGTACAACAAGAAATGGTATTTGTAAGGGATTATGGAGTTACACACAAGTTTCAGGTTGAAAATAGAATACGTTCGAGTTGAATTAAGACGCCTGTTTGGTAACTTTTTTTTCAACAAATTTCCCAAAAATTTTGTTTTTTTTTTCTATGGTTTTTGACAGCAAATTGTGAAATTTTGTGAAAATTTGTGCAAATTCACAAGAAATTTCACGTTACCAAACAGATCAAAGGTTGGAATTTTCTTAACAGGACCCATGTTCTGTAACTCGGCGATAGCTTTTCGAGGCGATAAACGGCGAAAAATGGAACAAAACCCATAGGATTCCTATGAGTTTTGTTCCATTTTTGTTCCATTTTTCGCCGTTTCTGGCCACGAAAAGTTATCCCCGAGTTACAGAACATGGGTCCAGGTTTTTCGACACTTAAGGTAAGACCGCACTCGGCGGGACTGCACGTCAGCGTAACTGGACTTCACGACTTATTTGTATGAAATTGTATGAAGTATATCGCACTAAGCGACAACTGCACTACACGGTGCGACACTATGCGACAAAGTTGATAATCTGACCAACTGTGTCGCGACATGAAGTTTCGTTTAGTTTCGTGCGAAAGTGCGGGCGGTGTCGCTGATGTGCAGTTCCGCCGAGTGCGGTTCTATCTTTAAGGCGCCAGTTATAACGATCAGAAAAACCCATCCGAAGAACTTGAAACTGGGGCCGAATTATGGCATCAGTGACTGTACGACACGACGCACGTGAGGGAAATTTCATACAAAATATCGATGATATTTCGTATGAAATTTCCCTCACGTGTCGTTCAGTTACTGATGCCGTAATTTGGCCCCCAAAATATCGATGATATTTCGTATGAAATTTCCCTCACGTGTCGTGTCATGTGTCAGAAAAAGTTAAGCAAACCGAAAACAAAAAAACAGCCGCCAAGATTTTTCTGATTGAAATGTCAGAAAAACATTTTCGGATGGAATTCTTTCAGTGGAACAGAAAAAAATTGGAACACAAATCAGTGGAATGATTTGTTCCCTTTTCTGTCAAAAAGCAATCAACTGATACGAAAAATGAAATTTCATCCAAAAAACAAGTAAATCCATTTAAAAGATAAAAATAAATTTTTCTGCAATTTTTCTACGCTGAATTACTCGGCGATTGATAATAGCTGTGTTTTATTTTCCCCCAGATCCAATCCGGATCAGATCATGAAAATAAAACAACCCAGGATCTCAGTGACAACTTGATATATACCCAACTCTTTTTTCCTTTTGTTTTTTTATATTTGTATACACCTGTTGTCTTTTTTCCTTACACTACTGGCGACATTTACAAATTAAGGGTGTGTGTTCAAAATGGATTTGGAAATCCAAATCCAAAACAAAGTTGGATCTTGAGTTGTTTTTGTAATACATGTATTTTCGTAAGCAAATCCAATCTGGTTCGGATCTGAGGGAAAATAAAACACAGCTAATATACCATTTGGCTATCAAATCGAATTCAAAAGTAATAAAACTTGAATCAATTTTCTGATTGCTATAACTGGAGCCTAATACTATAGGGGTATTCCCGATCCGATGCAACTGGTCTTGTATCATTGCAAAAGTGCAAAAGTGTAAAATTGCTATACCCTAACCCCATTGTAAAAAAACAACTTTGCACTTTTGCAATGATGCAACCAGTTTGCATCGGATCGGGAATACCCCTTATGTTTCAACCGACCGCTAAACCGAGATTTAAGTAGATTTACCCTAAATCCTCCTCAAATCTCAAAGATTTACCATACAAATTTAATCCCCAATTCTAGTAGATTAGAAATTAATCTTGTATCTTCATAGGGCCAATAGTTGAACAGATCGAACAAACCTATTTCTCTCTTGCGCTGAGTACATTATTCGAGAATCGAGAGAACATTTTCGAGAATCTATTTTTTTTTTCATCGTTTAACTATCTATCTCACTTCCAATTTAGAAGAAAACATGAAACAGCATTTGCATTTTAAAAGGAAGTGTCAAAGTTAATCTACTTTAGGCGTTTTTCTTTTTTAGCCCCGAGCGTGGCACTGAGCTGTCAAAAAGAGAACTATGTTATTTTTTTAACTCGGAGCGCTCCGAGCTCTCAACTTGCATTTCTTTTTTAGCTCAGAGCTCGACCGGGGCTCACTCGATGAGCTCGGAAAAATATGACCGAGCACATCGAGCACAAAGCTGAGCGCGGCTAACTTTATACAATTTTCATGTAATTTGACAGATTACTAAGCATATGAGAGTTCAGTGCTCAATTGAGTTTGTTAAATAGATCGGTGCGCTGAGGTCACGCTCTGTTCGGAGTGAGCTCTATTCGCTCAGAACCCGCTCTGTGTCCTGCTCGGTGAAAATACTATGCCTGTTTGGTAACTTTTTTTTTCTACAAATTTCCCAAAACCGAGTTTTTTTTTCAAATTGTGAAATTTTGTGAAAATTTGTGCAAATTCGGAAGAAATTTCACGTTACCAAACAAACAAACTATATAGGTAATCTCAACGAGATTACTTTCGGTGGAAACGTAGTATAAAGTCGCGATCTCTATTTAGAGTTTTGTTGAATTGTTGTTTAAATTGTAGAAGAAAGATTGCCATCAATTTATTTATGTCATAATAGCCGTGTTTTTTTGCAAGCCTGGGGGGAATTGGATGAAAAAAACGACGATGTTAAACGCAACAACAACTAATCCCGGAGAATTCTCGGGGCTTAACTTAAGCGCACAGAAAAACTGTGTTACCCCCGGGCTTGCAAAAAAACACGCCTAATAAAAAAGAAATACCTATAAAACAATTGAATCTCCTAAACAACAAAACTGTATTTAAATTTCGAAAAGAAATGCAGTACCTACATTCTAAGCGTGTTTTTTTGCAAGCTCGTTGAAAAAAACGACAGCGGGGATTAGCGACGCCATGACAGTAAAAAACATGGACTCTTTATACAAACTATCGATAACATGTATGTAATTCATGCCGGTAACACAGTTTTTCTGTGCGCTTAAGTTAAGCCCCGAGAATTCTCCGGGATTAGTTGTTGTTGCATTTAACATGTTAATAGTTTATTTAGCACCGACGTCGTTTTTTCCATCCAATTCCCCCGGGCTTGCAAAAAAACACGGCTATTATGACATAAATAAATTGATGGCAATCATTCTTAGTAGTTTTTTTTTTTTTAATTGTATTTTTATTTTCTTCAATTACTTATTTAAATTTCAATCTAAAAATAGACTGAATTGTATACAAATATATTTTGTGTTAAGATACTGTATAAAGTATTAGTACCTAATGTTAATTTAATTTAGTTTAATATTCACAAAATTATTCTTAATAGCCATATAACACGCTTAAAAAAAGGTTTTTAATTAAATAATTAATTCTTTTTCCAGATTTTTATTTTCTTTAGCTATATTCATCATGGTATAGTATGTATAGCATATAAAATTACGCCTTACGCATCACTGAGCCAAGAAGTTTTTTTTTTGTAATAAAAATATAAATTCACTTTTCCATTATGCGATATGTGCAGTGTATGTGTATATGCTACCTATGAAATACTTTCATGTTAAAATTTAAATATATTTTTATTCATAAGCTTATTCACCCGCTACTTCGTTGAAAATAAACAGACTAAAAACACTTTTTTCGCCGTATCAAATTAATATAATATGAGAACTATTTTATCTCTGATATATACTTTCACTATTCGATGGCAATTAAAAAAAAAAAAAATAGAAAAAAACTTCCTCGTTTTTGGGATGAATGAGTGAACATTCCGACATACCTGTCTGCACGTCGAATAAAAAAAAATCTTTTTAAACTGTTTTAATTTTCAGTGCGAAATTCCGAGTTTAGATACATAAAACTTGAGTTGGCTCTTGAAACATGTTTCCAGGGCCACTTGAAGAAAGATGGTTCATCCTAGAATCGTTTTTACCCACCACCTATTTCAGCGGATTAACTTACAGGGCTATTCTGGCGTTGTGAGGGCTCACAACTCACAAGTCACAAGCCTTTGTGAGGTTGATTTCTTGTGAGGTTGTTGTGAGGTTCTCAAAAGGAGATCACAATTTCGATAGTTTTTGTGAGGCTCACAGTTGTGAGGGTACGAAAACCTCACAAAATCGATTTCACCTTTCCTTGTGAGGTTTTTGTGACTTGTGAGGTATCAGTGAGGTTTGCCAGAATAGGGCTGTAAGGTTCAAACAGGGTTTAAGTGTATTTTAAAAATTTACATTTTGTTATTGTAAAATTAATTCAATCTTGACACCTCCAACTTTTTTATGACGTCTCTGTACTCTATATCACTCCCACTTTTGCGGCGAGAAATGGCTTTCTTGGCTACTTTTTTCTCGCCATGAAGTGGAAGCTTTGAAGAAGAAATAGAGGAACAGGCATATCGAGGAAAAAGTGAAGCATTTTTCAAAATAGTGTGAGTTACACAAACACAAACGCATTCACACAGGAAGGCATGCAGTTAGACAGCTAAATCATAGGGAGCCCAAAGGAATTTTTAGCTGTTTTTTTGAGGTATGTATTTTGAGATTTTAAATCGCCAAAATAGAAAAAAAATCTTAGTAATTTAAGTAAACAAGTGAAATACACTTGAAATAAAAATATAATGCTCCGTTAAATTCTGTAAAAATAATGTAAAAAATGGCGAGCAAACAAAATAAAAACTTATCAGCCACGCCACTTTAAAAAGAAAACTCATGTAGAAAATTATTTCCCTACATAAAATAAAATGAAATAAAGCACAGTGATCTTTATTTCAATTCATTCGCCATTTTTTTTATTTCAGAAAAAAATTGTTTCATTGACTCGGATAATTTCCGCGTCCGTTTATGAGAGTGTCCGTTTATAGGAAAGTAATTTGTATCAGAAATTCGAAAGAGAAGTTTGTCCCCGGTAATGGGAATTGTCCGCTTATTGGTGATGTCCGCAAGTAGAGCTTTCACTGTATTCCGTTTCATTAAAAATTGAAGTCGTCTAAAAGCAGTAATTGTGGCATGTGTGCACCTGGCCTAAAACCAGCGTTTCCCCAACAATTGTAACATTTTTGATACTTTTTTTTTTAAAGTCACTACGTACAAAACTTTCGTAAAACACAAACATTTGAAAATTTCAGAAATTAAGAATCTATGTATGTATTAAAAATGAAATCGAAAATTGTGCTTGGCCCTTAAATTCGCCAGTAGCACTTTTTTTGTAAACGCTCCAAAATCAAATCGACGCATGTCCAGGTTCCACAATCCACACACGTTCCTAGCAAGTGGCAAGATAGTTTAATTTATAAAAAAAATGAAGAAATTTTTTTCAAACGCTATCAAAACAGCCATGCAATGGTGCAATACGAGTTACGATAGTCATATTCAAGTAATCGACGTTCTACTCATTTTGAACCAATTGGAAGGGCAACACTGCCTAAGACACATCACATGATCAAAGAAAGTAAATTATTCAATTACCTACTTTTAAGAGCTGTGGCGCTTAACAATTAGCATTCAAGGAATTGAATTCTTTTGTTGTCTTGCATTTTGAGTCCCTTATGCATTTGACCTTTGTCTACAGTTTAAAATCTCTCTACCTATCGATACCTTTTGGATTTCCTTTTCATATCTCAAAGGAAAAGATATTATCATTTCAGTAAATGGGACTATTAGGAAATCCATTAAAAATCAAATAAGCACATGGCATCCCATCCCAATGTGTCTTTGTTGTCATATGACGGTTTATCTTTTATCCTTTTAATGGCGTCATGGATATCTATAATAATAGAGTCAAAGGTGAAAAATCAATTTATTGTATTATAACAACATATGCTATGTATTTTCACATCTTAACATATTGTACTATTGTGATAAAAGAATAGGTATAGTGACACGAGTTATGAAGAACAACGGCATCGTGTGCCGGGCAATATTCTTTGATTTTAATTTTGTCAAAAAGGACAAAAGGATTTATGGTCAAAATACCACATGTTACGAGCGAAAAATATATTTAAAATTTTTAATAAAATATTTACTGCCTAAAAATGTTAAAAATATTTTGTACCAGTTGACCTAATCAGAGTCAAGAAATTTGAAAAACTCACCATTGATGCCGATTTTTGTTTGCCATATGATCGATGATGTGTAGTTATGGGTTCACTCATAACACTGCCAGAATCCATTTCAAATCATTTGAATTTCTGTAAATAAAAAAAATATAAAATGTATGAAATAAATAAGTTCCAAGTTTTTTAAATAAATAAAATTGAAATTTTTTAGAAAAATAAGATTTTTCAAAAATGCTAAAACCAATTATGTAGCAAGTACCTACTACCGTCCGATATTTTTAGTCTTAAAAAAATGAAAAGAAAGCGAATCGGAGAATTTAAAAAAATGCAAGGTACCAATGTAAAATTTGATCAAAATCTCGGGAACGGGTCGTAATTCTGTATGACCAAAATTCTGGCAATGGATTGAAAATTCTGTAGGTATGATCATAATTCTGTATTTCATTATTCTGCAAATCTTTAATTCTGTATTCCAAAATTCTGTAAATCCAGAATTCTGTATATCAAAATTCTGTAAATCTAGAATACTGTATATCAAAATTCTGTAAATCTGGAATTCTGGAAAATTATAAATATGTACTGTATATTCTGAACTCCAAAATGCTGAATTTCAAAAATTGTGTAAATTATAAAAGAAAAAAGTGCGCATTTTTTTTCATTATCAAAACAATTTTTCTTTTATAATTTACAGAATTTTGAAATACAGAATTTTGAAATAAAGAATAATGGTTTTACAGAATTTTGAAAAACAGAATTTTAAATTTTCAGAATTTTGAAACACAGAATTTTAGATTTACAGAAATTTAAATTGCAGAATTTTGAAATACAGAATTTTGGAAACTGAATTTTGGCACTTACAGAATAATGACCCCAACCCCAAAATCTCTATAGTTCGAATTTTGTTTAAAATAAATCGATAATTTGCCATTTCACAAGTAAAAATTTGAGTGTTGGGCTGGGACGTATATATATAAAAAAAAACTTCTGATCTCATTCCGTCTGTGGACTCTTTTAGTATAAAATAAATTGAACCCAATTCAAATTTCAAACGAGTGGCATGGCATTATCTCGTCCTTTCAGGATTGAAGAGATAAAGATTCGAAAGAGAGTGAATAATATTATACTCTTTTCTTTTTGGTCTTTTCTTAAGTTCCTGTCCCGTCGGAAAGGAATGAATTCTAGGTAGGTACATGAAGATAAGCATGTTAAGTGTTGAATTGCGACCCCTTAGAGATGGGATCATAGTATATATGATCAGAAAAAAAGAAATAAGAAAAATGACATTAGTGAAAAACCTCTGTCTACACGAGTTATATACCCATAGATATTTTCCTGAAAACATCGTAGTAATCTCATAAATTCAAAATTATATGATGTAGTTAAAGGCTTTTCCCATGTTACCACAACCTTTCATTAATTCCCTAATTCTATCAAAACTAGTGTTGTCTTATAAAACCATGACTGCACGAAAAATATTCCTTTTGTAAACAGAATTTTAAACCCTAATCCGGTCAAATTTTCTTGGTAAAAATTACAAATTTTAAATGAAAAAAAAAAAAAAGAAGAAAAACCTGAACACCATTGTTTGGTTGAGTAATACAATATACCTACCTATCTTTTCCCTTTGAAGGGTGAGAGGCAGTGGTGGCACATCATGTCGGGTCGATCTGACAAATTGAGGTCCAACGTATCAAGGGATTTACATTTTATATCCAACCAAGCAGGATTATTACAATTTTTTTTTGTTCTTTTTCTTCCTCAAAATCAAATGCAAATGATTTAAAAAATGGGGGTTGAATGCACTCATATTGTAAATATCATTGATGTTAGTTGCATTATACCAACATAGAAAAATTTCAACCTTAAGGAGTATAGATTTCTATGTAAATTATAAAAAGGCACCCCGGGTCTTGTAATGATATACCTACCACACGTTTGGTGCAGCCTGTACCCTTTGCTTTATGGACTTAAATAGTTGGTAGGTATACCTACGCTATGCGTTAGGAAGTGAAAAGAGAAAAGGATTTATTATGTATTTATAGTAAATTGAAATTTGTGTTACATGAAAAATATTCTAGTTTAACATATTTTCTTTGATTAGCATTAAAACTTATGTCAGAGGGAGTGAGTGAAGTGACAATTAAAATGACAGAAAGGCGGAAACGGTTATGCAAAAGTATGGATGCATTTGCATTACAAAACATAGGTTCATACCTATATTTTTTTGAATTTTTTTTGATTGACATGCATGTGACAGATGGACATTATGCATTATTTTTATGAAATTCATTGTTTACACTTCTTGTAACCGCGCTAGCTTGGTTTTAATGATAATAATAAACCAAAAGCCTACATTGCATTTTTGGGCGGTTATAGATTGACAAAAAAATAGGTTGGTACCTACTTATATTATATTGGCATGAATATAGAGATGCTTTTCTGATGTAAAATAACATATTATTATGAAAAGTTTTTTTTGTATAAATGTTTGGTTTTTAAATTGGCAACACTGTTTTTAGTGACAGTAAATTTGACAGCTGATGCTGCTAAGCAGCATATTTTACAATTTTACTATATATGAATAGACTTACGACCGAATAAAGGTTCAAAGGCAAACCAACGCGAGTTTTATGTGCAATATTTATCGACAGCCGAAAGTTTCGGGTGGTTTGAAAATCAATAACCAGTAATTTTCAGACACAATAACCCTATATTTGCGCATGTCGTTTCCGTTGCCGGTATTACTATACCAATGTTATTATTGCCATTTCCATTACCGTTGCAATTCGAATTTCCCTATACCCGAAAAACAAAATTGGACTTAAACTGGTAGAAATTGTCAGTTTTGGGAAATAATCAAACAAACCCATTAGAAATAAGTTCAGCAGCATCCCACCGAGTATTAATACATGTCAAAAAAGTATGAAACAAATCACGTATAATAGTGTGGAAACAAAAAAAAATGGTTCTAATTCTGTCACACATTTCATCACATTTTTATTCAGGTTAAATTAAACTGCTGTGTGGTCAAAAAATGAAAAGAAATTTCTCTCTCACATATTTGGCAGTAGCAATGGAATTCTTTTCAACTTTGTATTAATACTCAGTGGCATAGTGTGGAAGGGCTTTTATGAGGATCTGATATACAGATCAGATTATGTGGATAGTAAAATGCAGCTTACAATGCATATACAATACACACCTAAGCCTCTACTACATTTTTCACATATATTTTTTCATAAAACAATTCCATGACCGTAATATCTAAATATAATTTTCTTGAACTTCCTTGTAACATTCATTCACACACACAATTATTTTATATAGACAAACCGCGAAATCCCTTCGTCGCGTCGTATTCAGGGCAAGTTAAAATAATCAACCATTTCCTACTTCCCGACAATTATTCTCCTCCCCAACAATCTCTGAACATGAAAATCCAAACTCTGAATGCGAAAAAGTAAGTAGACCGACTACTGACTGACTTGACAGTGACAGTGCTGCCGTCGTCGACGGTCGTCGCATGAAACCTGATGCAACTTTATCCACACGATAGAAACAAAAAAAATGTGCATTAAAGCGAATTAATTTCTGTAATTGCCTGGAAAGAGTTTTTATGCAAATAACATCAAAGTAGCGCGCTACACGGTTTTTGTGTCTGCTTAGTTGATTCACAAAAGCTCTCGCTGAGCACAACAACTTACACCAAAGCACAATACCAACAATATAGGTACCAACTTTGCAACACGAGCATTCAAAACTTAATTATTGTTCTAAACCATCAGACCATAAATAGCTGAACATATGAGAGTGTTTGGTTCTTTTTGGGTTTAGGTTTCTAGAATAGTTTTCAGAAAAAAAAAGAAAAAAAAAACAACAATAGGTAAAGTTAAGATATGTATGTGCATGTACACTTGGGAGTCCACCATCACAATAGGAAAATCCATTGGAGAAACGTCAGTCGGTGCGGCGTTAGCATATACCCGTCATCGGTCGTAAGCATCACACACATATCCGATTATTTGGATTCCCCACCTGATGTGCCTAGATATAATTATTTCTAAAAAGGTAATGGTTTTGGACGAAGAAATTCACAACAATGAGGTTAAAAACCTCCAAGCTTACAACAATAGGGAACTGAACTGCGCCTAAACTCTTCCTACACCTCGGATAAAGTTACGCAGCACTGATGGTACGTACTTCTATTTGCATGGTATCGACGTCCCACCGACCCACAACGACAACGTTGTCTTGTTATTTTTTATGTTTCATCCACCACCTTCAGTTAGGTGTGTAAATTACGGAAACTAGGTATAGCTAAACCGTTTCGGGCTGTAAAATTAATAAATCATGCAAATGAACGAATTAAAATATTTTCGGTTGGGGGATGTGTGGAACTGCGTGGTATTTGGTGACTTGATGAGCGCAGTGCACATTGAACTATCATCATTGGATTTTATTTAAAAAAAAATAAATTATTTAAAATTTTAATCCTACACTAAGCCATTTTTATTATAGCAAACAATACCGGATATTTCCATAAAAAATAAACGGTTATTGAAGAGGTGTAATAATTGTGTACACTTATTTTACCTACATTTTTATGTAGAAAAAAGAAATGAGGGGTATGTAGTTAATGCTTGAATCGACTTCCGAAAAAAATAATATCCATATCTAATAATTTTTTAGATCATAAAATGGAGCCTTAGTCCCCTTTCACACGAGAAAACTGAGTTTCCGGCAACAGAAAATTTCCACGATTTTGTTTCTTCGTGCGAAAGGTACAAGAGATTTTTAAAGAAAACGTCAAAAAAAATCTCCCGCAACTTGTTTCCTCGTGTGAAAGGGGACTTAATGATTAAAAAACACTTTCAATAGTGGATATTGGATACCACCTATGAAAACTTCAATTTGAAATGGAAACGAACAGTCCACGTAATATATCCTCTAAGCAAATTAAAGAGGGCTCTTACTTCGTGTCTTTCTCATCTAAAATCTGAAAGTTGCTGGAAACTTAAGCTGGAAACAGACGAATGTCAGATATTACAAAATTGTTAGATCTTTCAGTGAAAAAACTGTTCTAAATGTCTTACAATCATCTGAACACACAATTTTGTCTGACAATATTGTCAGAAACGTCATTGCCAGGCGACAACCTGACAAAAAATTGTTAGGTATCGTACAATTGTCTGAACACACAATTTTTATCATTGTCAGTCAATTAGGACATTGTCAGACTCATTGGTCATTGTCAGAGGTTTTCATTGAAAACATCTTACAATTGCTGACAATTTCTTCATTGTTCGAAATGTCAATCAGTTGTTTAAAGAGAGATAAAAAAATAGCTGACTATCAAATTGGAAATCTACCAACAATTTTTCATTGTAAGAAATATGTCAATTGTCAGCTATTTGTTAGCTATTGTCACACCATTGACAGTTCTGACAATATTGTAAGATCTGATTATCGTCTGTACTTAGCTTAAGTACGAAAAAAAATAACTTCCTCATGTTATTGTTATATTATATAAAATTAAAATTTAATTTCCATCAGGAAGTCAATATACCTAAATAGTTATACTTTGCGAGTGTTAACAGCTAAAATTAATGTTTCACTCTCAATAAAAATAAATTATTATAAATAACGATTACGTTGTCTTGAATATATAATATAGAATTTCACTTATGAAGGGCTCCACTCCAACCGGTATACAAAAACACACTATACCTACCATTAATTTTCATTAAAACTATTGTCTTTCCATTATTTATTATTTGTTTATGATAATTTTATTCTAAGCCGATATTTTGTTTTTTATATGAAAATTATCTATTGAATAAAAAGAAGCCTTCACAAATTAAGATCTTCTATCTCTGAAGTATAACCCATTCTTATTGTCATTTTTACAGTCAAAGTATCAATGAAAAATATGTTAATATGTATATGTATTCGATGCTATATGACCTGGTGTTATTTTATATCTAGACCTGCTGTATAAAAATCTGTTTTTTAAAGGGAAATCTGAATTTTGTTATCTGCAGTCTGTATGATAAAATCTACGATTACCTATATAATTTCTGTATTAAGGTATGTACCTACTTAAGTTCAAAAAGCTCAAATCATCTTACAAGTCTTTTACTAATTCGAAAATGCGTATAGTAATCTATTCCTTTTGTCTTAATTCATCAACGCTACATGTTGTTCACCTAATAAACATATAATTAATTTTAAATAAACAATATGCTATTGACCTTATAGTCTGGGAATTAACGTTGAAAAAAAAAATTATTTATTCGTATTCCTTATATAGAACTTATAACAGTTATAACAGTTTATCATTTTTAAAAAAGTCACGCGAAGCTTGAAGTAACAGAGAGCCCTGGCTCTGCGGTGCCACAGTAGGTAACTTTATGTAAATACAAATTAGTTATAAATTGCCATGTCTTAATAGTCATTTAATCTAAAAAAGATGTAACTTTAATTCCTGAACTATTACATGAAATTATATTTACGAAAGTGTTAGCTATAAAAGCAAGCTAATCCGACATTGAAATTAATGTATTAAATGATATCTTAAACAAACAAACAATAAAAGTCAAAAGTTAGACATTTAATTAATGTGCGGTTCCATTCGAACAGAAAAAAGTTTGAATATTATTTATAAAATATGCTTATTAAAATTCAGAAGGCTTTCACTCTTTTGTATATATATTTGTTCCACATGCCCTGATTTTAAGCCAAGAATAATGATGTGAGTATATCTCTATATATAAACTTATTTGAATATTTTTTTTTTGTAAGTAAGTTTGTTCTGTTAGTGTTAAAAAAATTGGTAGAAATTACCACTTTATATCAGATAACAAAACTTTAACACCCATATTATTCACTCGATACATCCAGATTAAAACTTTAATCCAGATGTAAAGTATACAAATTCAATGTAAATACATCCGGATTTAAGTTTCAATCTGGATGTATCGAGTGAATAATATGGGCGTAAGAATAAAAAAAAATTAAACCTTGACTAGCAAGAATAACACCTACTGATGAGACTATAGATATGACAATTTATAACAGTTATAATAGTTTTTTCGCCATCAAAGGTCTGCGTGGGTACCCAAAGTATGCCCACCGGCATAGGGCCCTTAAGGCTGAACCTGTGGACCGCATAAAGTGGACCGTAAAAAGTGTATTTTTACAAACAAAACTGTTATAAATTGTTTGTTTTATAAGTAATCATGATCTGATAAAGATTAGATGTGGGGTATAACAAAATGCAGGTAAATATATGCTTCCTTTTATTTCTTTTATACAATTTAAGTCAAGTTTACAGTTCCTCGACAAAAAAAAACTACATGCATTTCTTATGGGAGAGATTTTTGCGCAAAATCACCACTTATGTTTTTTTTTTTGTTCAAAAGAACTATATGCTCGGCTTTAAGCTAAAATTGAAATTTGATAAATAAAGCAGTGCACTGACCTTAAGTGCGTTTTCTATGATCTTCAATATTAAAATATTGCCCAACATCACCTTTGATTTAATTTAATTTTTTTCGAAGCGATATTAACTCACTTCACTTAATCAAACCAACTAAGCATGACCGCCGCGCCGCGCCGTAGCTACACACTGCACACACGGGTTCATGTAATACAATCAACCGTTTTACACCTTATTCATGAATCATGGTGCCTCTGCATTCAGAAAGTTCTGCATTAAACAATAAATATATTGCCTAACTTTGATGAAATAGAATAACCGTCAATCAAATAAAATATATCATGCGTAAGGTTGAATTAAATCAGCATTTAATAAGGTAGGCCTACTTACAATCGAAACAGTTAAATACTTAGTTTTAAAATTTGTTAAAATAATTAAATAACAGTAAATATCCTACATATGAATATTCTTTTATTCCGCCTTGAGCTGAAGTATTTACGTTATTTTAAAAAATAACGCGCCAACCAACCCACAGTACCTACACAAATCTAAGGTAATATGTATGTATGTTGTGTATAAGTTGAAAGTGTTAGAAATTAAAAATGGCTATTCGAGTGCCCTCCCCACAGGAACTACTCACCGCATCATTAAAAACCACAACAAAATATTGGAAACAGACAAGTAACAGGCTGAACACAATGCGACGGAGCCGCAGCCGGAGTCGGAGCTGGAACACCTATCAAAATATTAAATGCACACAAAATCAATGCTACGAGCAGAATGCAACGCAACTGCAGACAGAGCTGCAGTCGGAGCCGTATTGGTTCGCGAACTTTTAACTTTTCTCGTGTGCTGCACGTTTCAATTTATATGAAGAAAAAAAGAGCTGGAAGAAATATTGAAGTTTTTAGTACTTAATTGTGTCGCGAAAAAATTATTAATTAGAAGGAAAATATTGGAAATAAAAAAAGTGAATAATAAACTCGTGGCGCAAAATGTTATTATTCGCGAATTATATATATATTACGGTTCGTGAGAAAATCGAAAAAGAGTAAAAAAGATCCTTATTGGTACACGAGTGATCACGGCCGTAGCCAGCCATACGCTAGGGTGAGTTCAGCTCACCTAAAAAATATTTGAGCTCACCAAAAAAAAAAAATTGAAACATTTGAAAATGTTCCACATTATTTAAACTTTTTATATCAAATTATACTGGTTTAATTTTGCCCGTTTTAATCCGCACATTAATTCCTTTCATCAACAAGTCGAGAATTTCCCTTTAAAATTATTCTTATGTGTTTTTGTTGTCATCTTCCTTATTGTTTTTTTTCAGTGAAAAGTCAAATGCGCTGAATACTTTGGGGCAGATTGGAATTATGGAATACCTACACAGTTTTCACGTTCCACTTTAACCATTCATATTGGTTTCTCTCATGAAAACCCAGTTCAAATTGATTTTGTGCATTGATTTTTATTTAAATTATTGGGAATAATTGAAACAGCTAATAGAATTTTCAACTAAGTGCAATTGGCTATATCGCAGTGCTATGCCAATTATTCAGTCAGTTAAAGAAGGAGTTAAAGATTTGCGAAGTGATGAATCAGTTTTTGAATGCAGCAGATGAAAAACAGAATGCTTTTGAAAATTTTTCCTCTTTGTATCACGGAGAATGCAAATTCGATCTACCAAGATTATGCGAATCCTTTGTTATGTCTTCACTTGGGAAAAGAGATAATGACAATTTATTAATATTGTTAATATTAAAGCTAGTTTGTTTTGAAATTTTCGACTCAGGTATTTAAGAGATAAATGAAAAATTTGTTGGCATAATAATAACAAACTGAATGCTGTAGATTCTACTACAGACTTTTTGAGTGAAAATTTTAACTACAACGACTTAAAACCAATTAAATTAAATTTGATATTGCCCTCACACGAAGAAATTTCAGTTTTAACTAATTTTCTGCTCAACTGAAAAAATAGTTCTGGATTTGCAAAATAAAACATAGTTCAGTTGTTGTTTCCTGTTAAAAGCACTTTTCTATAACTTATCGCATCTTTGAAGCTGTCAAGACATTTGGTGATGGTATATCTTTGAACAAGTCATCATTTTCGGGACTTTCGAGAATAGAGGCTCGGGGCTTAAAAGGAAAAACGCCTAATGACTGATCAACGATTGCAAAATCTTTCTTTTATGGTATTTAAAAAAAAGGAGTTGTAATTGATTAGAAAAAATTATATTTTGCGTAAATTTGCCGAAAAAACCCGAAGACTACAACTTTTTTAAGTCTATAAGTAGTAGATATTTGATCTCCTATATACTTACTTCTAATTGGTAATTTAAAAAAAAACATGAATGTGATATTGCTTATAACTACGGTTTCATTAAAAAAAATTTCGGCTCACCCAAAAAAACTTGGAGCTCACCCACTTATTAGGTCCTGGTTACGGCCGTGCGAGTGATATTTTACGAACTGTGGGTACGACTGATTAAGATATTGCCATTTTCAAAGATTTGAAATTTGAAAGATGTAGATTATATAATAATGTATTTTAAAAATTTAGCCAAAAGTTAAAAATACATACTTGTTTTTATCTAACTTTTTACTTTTTTCACACTTTTCTACCAACAATTAGTGTGTTCCTTTGGGCATTGCAAGTAATTTTTAGTACTTCCCAGCATATAATGAATGGAACGCTTTAAATTTGCCAAAAGAAAAATCTAACCTCAATGTAGATGTAATTTGTTTTTGCTTATATTTGTATTAATTAATCTTATACTTTAAACTTTCAGCTCCTAGCCGCATGGTCGTGTTATCGCCTTGAATTTCAATACAAGAACCATAAGAGCATGTTCTTGCAACCCAGTCTTGCATTTTATTTTTCTATCAAATTTCGGTTGTTTTAATTTTCATTCTTCTTGAAATTAATCTATTGGTTAAATAAATCAAAAAGAGGAATCTATTCCATATTCCTATAACCGTAAAGAGTTTTATGTAACAGTTGTTGTCCTATACCTATTTATATGTCACATAGTTTTCAATTGACCTAATTTATATTTTCTCGCAAGAAAACGTTAAGATGTGTTAATGTTTCTTGCACAACTTGTTCAAGTCTATCTTTAAAAGAAAAAAATAGATTAGTGCGAAGATACCTATATGTTCACTATTTATGTCGTTCTAGGAAGCTGGGAAGTAAAAAAAATAAAATAAATACCAGAGATCTCATTTTCGGAATGGCAAAACGGTGGTTTTCTGTCCTACTTTTTCAATTACTGTGATTCACACGCATCAGTAGACATATTAGTATATGTATGCATACCTTAATCTAATGTAATGATGATCACAGTAAAATCTACATACCTATTACGTACATACGTATAAAAGGAAGACAAAATATTACGCATTAACATTGGAAAGGAGAAAAATTTTAAATAATTCAAACTGCATATATATTTGCACAGAATATCAATGCACAAAAAGGGTTGCCAATTATGCTTAAAAATACTAATAGTAAAGTTTATTGAAATAGGTATACCTATATACATAAATGAAATAAAGTTAATATTTTAAAAAATATATCGTGATTTTTTGATTATCTATCTGAACAATTTCTAAAAAAAGTTTTTTTTTACTTTATTTTGAATAAATTTCAGTAAGGCTCAGTCTTTCAGAACATGATCATATATATAACAGTTTCGGAGTTAAACCCGAGTTAACTTCTGAGAAATATTTTTCAGATAATTTAGATACCTAGTTGACTCATTTTTGTGAGTTAACTCTGGATTATCTGAATAGATATTTCTGACCGATGCGTGTCAAAACACTATCAAAATAGAGAGAGCTACACTGCATGGAATTCGAATTTTCCATTCTGCAGCATAGTGTCGCCCTATCTGTTTCGATACAGAAAGCGTATTTCTGCAGAATGTCGCACTTTGATTTCGGTAGATTTTTATAAAAATGCTATTTCTACACTAAAAAACTGCTTTTGATTTAATTCGGGTTTAATTTGTTTGCAGAGGATTAACTAACTCTGATTTAACTCAGAGTAAACTCAGGAAGATTTATTAATTTACACGACAATTTTGACGATTAAGTACGATGTTAAAGTACTTTTAGTATGATGCTAGGTTAAGACACTGTTTTCCAAATTTTAAACGAGTTACCATCTTGCTATCTATTTAACATTTTATGAAAGTTAAACTTACCAAATGCTTATTTAGAATGATACCTACTATAGTTGAAATATGTTTAAACCTAAATACATTTTAGTAAAGAGCTTTAAAGTTATAGTACTTAAATTTTTAAGTAGTATCACGTAAATATCTTTTCAGGCTGTTTTAAAAATTTGCGTCAGTAGTTTTTAAATCACTGAACCACGGTTTAAATCTTTGTATATAGCTGTGCCTACGTTCTGTAACTCCCACGTCGATAAGATTAGTTGAGAAACGATGAAAATTGAAACAAATCGTATGAGTTTTATTCCATTTTCACCGTTTCTTCACCAATTTCATCGATGGAAATGTTGGCACTCGACTAATAAATCGGAAATAATGCTTAAAGCTGACAAATGTATCATATCGTAGGTATCTACATAAGTAACAAAATTTATCAAAGTGGGAATAGTGATCATGGCTATACTCATCAGTTTTTGCCTATCTTTATTACGCACGCACTGGCAATCTTTAACCAATGATTCTGCCAAGTGGAGAAATGCTGCTGCACGCAGATAAGTTTACTATAATAGGTACCTAGTATACTTAATAGTAAGATGCACATATTTGGAGAATCATTGATAGCTGGTTAATCAGGTTCATGCCTCATCAGGGACATGCCTCATCATCAAAATAACATGCGGCAGCAGCGGCACGGAAGCCTTAGATGGAATTATATCGTTCTACCAGATGATCCAGTGATTAGCGTGAATTCCGTATTATGAATCTCATGGCCTTCATTTGGCATCTGAATCGAATATCATCTGCTGGACATGTTCCCAGATATGTTTGTACGCATATGTGTGGTTTGTGTCTCTGTCAGTGTTCTCTGTGGGTCTGCGGTGCAACTTCAAACATGTTAATCTTGATTAATTCCAATTCCGTTGTGGTGTACAACGCACCCCGCCGCGCCAGTCGTGCGTCGCGTCGCTTTTCTGCCCAGCCCACCCAATGTGGTGGCAAGTGTTCTACTTTAATCTTCCTCTTTTTGAAATGTTCCTTCCTCGAGAGGTGGTATTGGTTTAGTTAATAGAATTTCTTCAACTGTCACCAAGCTATGTGAGTAGCAATACGGCGCGGCACATCTTTGGCTGACTATAGCATCGGCATAATAACACCTTGCATCGGATTAATATAATTGGCAAAGTGCGAGAATTTCTCAGGGAAATTTTTCAGTTATGAGAGTGGTCGCCTGTCGCGTAATAGTTTAATGTGCTATGTGCACCTGTGGAACGAACCGAACTGTTTCCTGGATGATATATACCTACATCATGTAGGTATATTATAATGTCTGTGGGAGCCAAAACCAGAAGAAGAAGGTGTGGTCTAGAAAACGTTTGCAGTTTATATTATATGCAATTCTCAAGGGAAGTGAATTTCCCATCAAAAATGATGAAAGAATTAAAGAAGACAAAAAAAAATAAAATAATAAATTCAAGTGCAACATGTTGTTGAAAATTCACTCAAGCAAAACGAAGGGTGATAGAGGTGAAGGTATGTAGGTATGGAATAATTTTTCTTTATCTTAACTTTAATATTTGAGTTGAGCGTTATATGTATACGTATATGTATCTAATAAATTTTGCGCTGTTTACTTTTTTTTCATTTAATTAAAATATATCGTCGACTTAAAAAAGGTTAAGGGAGCAGTTTTGCGTGAGCAGTATGCATGAAATTAAATTTTAAAGAAAACGTATGATAAAGACCGGATATTTAAAATATTGTGGGAAGGGAATTATATCTTGTCGAATATAGGTACAAAATAAATTCTCTGCGTCTGTTAGATTTTGTAGCAAACTGTTACTTCTGTATAACTGTCAATTCTTATAGCTATTGTGCTAAAACCGTAGGATAATTATAGGTACGAATTTTTTTAATCAACAGGCGCACTACGGAATTAAAAGGTTAAATCTATCTCAAAAATGGGTTTGGACAAATCTCATTAGTCCAAAATTGTTATTATAAAGGGTATTCAAAAATAAACTCAAGATTTGAATTTTCCGCCACTATTTGTGTATATTAAAGGGTTGGCAACACTAAAAAAAAAAACAATTTGACAGTTGAGAGTTTAGGGTTAATAAAAATGGATCATTGCACGTAGGGTTACCAGCTCTAAAATCAGCAAAGCCTGACAGTAAAGAAAGAAAAGCCTTATTTTAAAAAAAAGCCTGACAAATAAAAAAAACATTTTTGTTTCTCTTTTGAAACTTCATTTTTATAAGAAAAAAAATAAAATGAAAGCGCCTACAGAAAAAACCCGCAAGGAATCTGGGACTTGGCATTGACTTCAAATTACGTCTATTTAAACCGAAAACGCATTTCAATGACCAAGAACCTATCCAAAGTTAATTTCTTGCTTAAACTTTTTTAAATATAATTTTGAAAAAAAAATGGTGTTCAGAATTAATTTGTACTTGAAACGTTTCCAATAGCACACTGTATAAATATCCTAATATCCTAATACCCAATAACATTTTTTGCTTTTAAAAGCTTGTTTTGCAGTTTCTTAAAAGGTATACAAATTATCACAACTCACCTTAGATCAAAAGTTATGACCATTTGAATCTAATAAAAAAATAAAGAGTCGACCATTTCATTTAATAAATCAATACAAAAAGTTCAAAATAAGCAAAGTATTTCCTTCTATTTTAAAAATTATGATTTATTTGAATTTCATTGAGAATCATTTTTGTTTGAATTCAAATTTTCATATAAGGTGAGTTGTGATAAGTTGTATTCCTTTTAAGAAATTGCAAAACCAAGAACTAAGCTTTCAAAAGCAAAAAATGTTATTGAGTATCAGGATATTTACATAAAAATTTAAATAAAAATTACATAAAAATACGAATAATCCCTGAAAATTCTATGCTTTTAGAACCAAAACTCAAAAAGTTATGCAGCTTTTGACATTTGAGAAAAATTACGATTTTCAAAGACTCAAGCAAAATTATTGAAAAAGCGCTGGTAGCGAGCTCTAAATGATGTTCGATTTTGAATTTTTTGGTCGTAATTTTTTGGTTTCAATCTAAGCTGCATAATTTCGCCCGGTCCCGGTTGAATTTCGAGAAAGGTGTTTTTGTGAATCACCCTATTGCACAACTCTTTGTCCCTTTGTAAAAAGTGACAACTAAATGAAAAAAAAAAATGACTGTGTTCACTGCGATTTACAAGCATTTCGATTTGAAAGCATTCAGTAAACGTTTTTCTTCTAAAGATTATATTTTGTGCGATAGTTATAAAAAAGCCTGGCCAAAGCCTGATTGGATATTAAAAGCCTGACGCGTCAGGCGAAATCCTGACGGATGGTAAGCCTAATTGCACGAGACAATAACGTGTTTTCATTGTTGAACAAAAATAATAAAAGTTTGACAATTTTAAAATGTCGTATACAAAGTACGATTTCTATATTGATTCAACTTCGTCAACTATGAAGAGAGAAATTGAAAAATTCAGGGAGACTGTATTTCTTTTTATGGGGCTTTTTGAATTGAATTAAAGGAGGCAAATCAACGCTGCATCAACGAAATTCAGTCACATTAATGCAAAATGGTCATGGAAAATTAATCCAGAAAAGCCCTGAACGTCAATTATCCTATGTGCTATTCAATATATCGACGGTTAAAGTAAATACTTTCGTAAGTTGTTTTTTCTATATATGTTATTTTAAAAATATAAAAAAAAAACTTTTCAATTTTGTATGCATATCTAAAGTACAGGGTCTTTTATTAAGCGCTTTCTGTATCTTTAAATTTAATCAAAACAAAGTGAGTGTGAGATAACATCGACATTTTTTATTCGTTTGAAACGCCTATCGATGCCATTATTAATTAATAGAATACAACATCAAATCAAATGTCCGCCCCGCTTCTCTGGGTGGCGCGCATCCGAAATGTCCAATTTTCAATGACTCTGGCGCATAAATCAGGCTTGAATTTAACCGATGGCATGGCTGATTGACGGTGATGGCCGTTGACGGTGATGGCCTGGTCAACATCGTTCTCAAAGAAATATGGACCGATGACGCCACCAGCCCAAAATCCAAACCAAACAGCGACTTTTTTGGGATGCATTGGACGCTCTTGGATATCATATGGATTGGTATCGTTCCCAATTTGACGATTTTGTTTGTTGTTGTACCAGAAATGGGCCTCAGTCCTCATCGCTGACGATTATTTTTCGATGAAAATTAATATTAGTTTTCAACTGCTCCAGAGCACATTTAGCGAACACACGTCGTGTCGGTGTATATGATCGTTTACCATGTCCCTCAAGTTAGCAGACCAAAGTCAGCAGAACAAATTTTTTGTGACGTCATCATTCGGCGCTTTTTAAGTGCTAATTAAGTACCCAACAACAAAATTAAGTGCTTAATTAGCACTTAATTAGCGGCTTATGATGACGTCAGAAAAAATTTGTTCTGCTGACTTTGGTCTGCTAACTTGAGGGACATTCGTTTAGCTTCAAATCCTGGGTCCGTTGAATTTTTTTACGAATGCAGACCCAAGTCACACTCAAAATTCGCCAAGTTGCGGTCTGCGAAAGGCTGAGTTCTTGTAAACGACGCGAAATCGACTGCCTCGGATTTTCCAGCACACTCTCACGGACAACGGCGATATTTTCGGCAAATCTTGGGTTTCTTCAACGTATACTATTGGTTGATCGTTTACTGAACCAGTCGACTCAAATTTATCCACCACACTGCGAATAGTTTTTTCGGTAGGACCAGAGGCGGACTGGGAGTCAAAGGGCCTCCCGGGACTTTAAGAAAAAGGGCCACAAAATAATAAAATGATTAGAAGTAGTGAAAAAAGATTTTCTTCGAAAACGACGATAAAAATTTCGGATTTGTCAATTCCTCGCAATTTCTGTTTTATTAGAATAGGCTGGGAATCTAACTAACGATTACACCATGGGCTACTACCTACTAAATGTCATAATTAATATTTTCTTCTTTTACAGAAACTTCGAAAATACTCATAAGTCATAACAATCGAACTATTCTTATTGTTCTTTTTTTATTTATTTTCTGCTGCCCTGAAATATGTATCAACTGCCGTTCGAGTTCTTTCGCTAATATTAAACATTTTTACGAAAGATTTGTAGTTTTTGCTACAACATCCTCAATATTTATTTCACGGGCCATCAATAGAGTTGTGAGGAACCCACAGCTTTATACTCATTGTGGAGGCCCTTAACAAAGCTGTGTGGGCATCTTGAGATTCCATTGGGGCCTTGGGGCCACAAAAGCTGTATATTTACTGTAAAGCCCCTAAGAAATCCAATTTTATGAAACAATTTTCTCTTAAAAGTACAGAAAGCACTGCAAGATCCGGGCAAAATCCCGGTTACCCGGTGGCCCAGTCCGCCCCTGGTTAGGACGATTATGGTGACCTGAAATGGACGAAGCGTGCGGAACGTTACTCGAACAGAAAACTCATTTTGGTAAAACAATTTTATCATTTGCACGTCGCGGTCATGTTGTTTATCGCTATATTCGTCCATGGTTGAATAAATGACAGCCAATTTGACAAATGCAGCTTCAACAATATGGCCGTCAAAGTTTGGAAATATTGGGAGACCATTTACGAAGTTTTGAATTCTGCTTTTCCTGTAAAATGTTCAGAACATCGTTGTTACACTGAAATTATCAATTATTTTTGCATTAATAATATTTTTTTGGAATTTTTCGACTTACGAAGTCCTAGGGCCTCATCACGTAACATCATGAAAATCGTTTCTTTTGCTAACTTTATCATATCTATGTATAAAGAAAAATAATGACAACTGTTTTCAAAAAGATATCGTTCGATATTTTTCGTTTTACGTGATGAGGGCCCTGCACTTTAGCCGTCTTTTTTATAACCCTATCCATGTGTACTTTAGGATTCAATAAAAAAAATAAAAATCTCAAAAAAAAACTTTGTTTTCTATATAATTCAAATCTTACGTACATTTTGGGACACCCTTTACATATGTTAGTAGATATACAACATCATCATATTTATATTTGGTTGGGTAAACTGACTTGCAATCGACAAACAAAAAAAATATATCTTTTGTAGTAAAAATAAAAAAAAAAAAAAACAATTGATGATCGTTAATAGAATATTAGGCACATTAACTGTAAAATCCAGTGTAGATTAGGTTAAAAGGGCTTATTAATTTGCATTTATTCGTGTATTTCGAATACGAAAGCAACGCAAACATAATATAAATTAATATTATAATTAATTCATATTTAATATTTTCTTCTTTTTTTCTTTATGCTATTGCTTCTGATTTGAATCATTTTATCTTGGATCGGGTTTGAAATTCAGTTTGAATCTCGAACACTACGTATACAACCATCATTCCAATTAACCGTTGATTCATTGTTTCTTATTCAAATTTTGTAATTCCACAAAATTATGTCGTTAGGGCATCGGATTAGTATTATTGTATTCTGATTTAAATCCTATAAAAGCTGTCATTACTTGCGCTTGTGCGGGTATGAGTGTAAGGTACACTCCATGAACTTTAATTAGGTATATCATATAATGTTTGACGAAGGCGTGTTTATATAATAAAGTAGGTATACAAAGGTACATATTTACATATAGTTAAACAGTCGAACATGGAAATTTTTTGATAATTTTTTTTAAATAATTATTTCTTAAAAAATCAATATTGTAATTTTCGCATGAGAAAACCGAATTGTTCGTTCTTTGGAAGTGCAAGAAATGTAAACAAAATCACTTTAAATCCTTGACCCATGGGTGTTATCTCTCTTCTTGAAATTGAAAATAGCTTGAAATGTAAAGTTTCCTCGTGCGAAATGGGTCTGTGTTTATTAGAAATGTGTGTTTTAACAGATCTATATAAACTGTCAAGGTTCAGGGCTGGCCCAGTACGGTCTTAAATAGCCTCAGTATGTGGAGATAAATAGCACCGGAAAGCATTATGGGTGTTTTTAGATCATTGAAAATCGAATTTACTGTTTCTTTAGATTAAAAAAAGAGAATAGACCAAAACCTCAAATTTGTATAACTATCTATTTAAAATAGCTGTTAACTCTGCAAGTAAAAAAATCTTAATGTGCTTTTTATTAGAGTTAAAGCTCAAGCTTAAAATTACTTAAAATAATTGTTTTTAATTTCCAAGTCAAAAGATTTTTAGGTTGCCTGCTCTATAAACAGGGCACATTTAATCACATTTTGACTGACTTACTTTTGGCAGATATTAGTTTTGTTTTCGGTCTTAAAACAAAAATTTCAAAAACCCATCACATAATTTTTTTTGCATAGACAATTCAGAGTGTATTAAATATTAATATTTTGAAATTTTGATGTATGTATATTGTATACATATACAAATTTGAATTAAAAAGTTCGTGAGGAAATACTTATATGAAGAATCCAGACAAATTTTTTGCAGTTCTCACAAATTTTTAACTCTCCGCAGTTGTTTTTTTAATCAGTAAAAAAGAATACAAATCAAGAGACGTGGAGTGTATTAGTTTTTTACAAACAATAAACAATTAAAATCTTATAAAATTTTAATAGGTAGATACATATGTATATATAAACCTATCTGAACCAATGAAAATAAAAAAAATACGTAGTATTTGAAAACAAAATTCTTTCGTGCAGATAATAAAATACCCCGGGTTATACTATCTACTTTATTATTAAAGTTCAAGGTAACATTTTAAAATGTGTGACCCCAGCAAAAATCAAAATTTGTATACCTAGTTAATAATTATTGCCCAAAAACGAAGCTGACTTCTTCTTCGTTTTAACATTACATTTAGGACGATTAAATTTATAAAAAGGTATCTGGAAAAAGGTTTAAAAATTTATGTATTGTGTATGATAGATAGATAGATAGATAGATAGATAGATAGATAGATAAATTCTCTTTAGTTCATGATAAGTATTACAATTTTTTTATAAAAGAATACGGACGTGGCTAACTACATATAAACCGTCTTCCGGATTTGACTGGCTTTAAAAAAAAAGGTGTAACATGATATTGTAAGTGTTGCTGTTGTGTTTTTATATTTATTTTATATTTTCAATTTTTTTTTTTAATCTGCCCTTCCCACCTAAAGGGATGGACAGATAGAGTGGGCCAATATCTTAAAATCATGTTCATATAATGTGCCAACAATACAAAAAATGAAACTTTTATCACAAAATTCACAATTTTTGAACTAAGCTGCCCCACTATATGTAAAACCCTTAACTCTTCCGATTGGTTTATTTCGAAAACGGTTATTTTTATGAAAAAAAGTATATTGATGTTTTTTGAAGGAAATTTTCTAGGCTACAAATTAGTCTTTGACATTTTTGTGGTGTGGTTTTCAATCTGGCAATACTTTTTTCGGAGTTGGTCTTTTTGACAGCTGTCACTTGATTTATGCTCAGTTTGATTTGACATTTCATAATGAATAGACCTACTCCTGAAACTTATTAACAAAATAATGGTTCGGTTCGGGCGACGCATCGCATGCTGCGTCCAATATTCGGTCGACATAATCGCCCAGCAGAGTAATTCGAGCAACCATGGGTTCGTTTCGCACCACGTTTATTCTAGTAGATAATGCGCATCCTCAGAGACGCCCTACAGTGCGCACTGAAGACGCTATTGCTGCGGAGCAGAGTATCGAAGAAGAACCGAATGAGTCCATCCGCCATCGCGCGCAACAATTGAAGCTGGGGCCTCTTGGGCCTATCGTCTGGAATTTATTCAAGCCAGCTGCGGCCACTTGCCCGAAATCATTTTTAAAACATAATGGCAAACCCTTATCTTTATAATAAAGCTAAATTCTTGGCCATAACATTAAATTATATGCGTTTTATTTCTTCTTGAAAACCACACGTCTAAAAAAAAACCCTTTATGTACCAAATACAGCTTTCCGGCGATTATTTCATAATTGGGCTGTTTGTATGGCTTTATTGACTGGACATTCGATTTAAAATTATTAAATAAATTAAATTTTTAGAACCTAAAACTGATACCTTTTCAGAGGCATTTTACATGATACAGTAACGAATCTTTGATATTTTAATTTAGTGATTTTTGGAGGTTTTAATAGAAATCCATCGTAATCACACCGTTTCGAAAAGTTTATTGAAATAAAATAAAATAATAAATGATAAATTCCAGTCGTATAAAGGTGTCAGTTTTTATTTAGAAGATAAAAGTACAAAGAGCCTCTTTAGCTCAGTGGCAGAGCACTGGTCTTGTAAACCAGGGGTCGTGAGTTCAATCCTCACAGGAGGCAGGTACATATACTTTTTACACTCTGATAACATTATTAATATATTAAATTCTTTTATTTCGATTTTAAACAAACAATAACTTTTTTCGTATAAGTATCAATGTCATTATCTTGTACGCGTGTAATAAAAATGTTTCGGAATTGTTTTCTTTGAAAGTAAAAAAAAATCAATAATAATTATTCTAGGCCATTATAAAAGCAATTTTCATCTACATTATGTGATTCATTTTTCGATAATACGATTAGAAAATGTAGGTAAGAAAAATGCTTAGCTTATGACAGAAAGTAATTAAATAATTATTTTGTCATTCGTATAATTGATTCGATGGGAATTTTGTTTAAAATAATAATATTATATGTAAGTCCCGATACTTTTGAAGCATGTTTTTAAGAAAAATAAATGTTTACATTCCATATACTCCTAATTATGATAGAATGATGTGTGATGTTATAGCACACCCAATTAAATAATTTTTTTACTGATGTCAAACATTTACCGTCATTATTAAATAGTGCTATGTATGTATTTTTTTTATTTGGGATGATAGAAGAGTGTTGAAATATATGTATGAATAAATGCATACATTTTTTGGAACTGGTTTTATACCAAATTCGTAAATTAATTATTTAAGTTCTGATTTACATGTGTCTTGAATCTTGAATTTGCAAATATCTACATAATATGTATTTACGTTATTTAATTAAAGTGCTATATGAATAAGCACTCGCAGTACAATAGTAGCCGGGGTTTTTATCAATGGATCTGGATCAGGGTCATTTTTTAACACGTATTACAACAACAACTTGTGATCCTGCTCTCTATCTGGATCTTTTAGATCCAAGATCCGAAAATAGGTTTAAAAAAAGAGGAACTAAAAACTAATTGTTGAATTCTGAGTTATATTTCAACTTAAAATTGTTTTTTTTTTTTTTGAACACTCAATATTTCGAAAAAATCGAGGTCTACTTTTTTTTAACTTAGCGTATCGATTTTTAACACAATCTAGAAGACTTAAAAAAATCATCTTTTAACCAAAAATAAAGAAAGCATACCTTCCATGCAACCAAAATAAATTATTTAAAATAAATTAATCGAGTGAATAATACGACGGTAAGAGTACCTCCCATAGAACCATTTTGTTGTCATTTTCGTCTCTTTTTCGACTAAACTGATTTAAATTAAATTTATAAAAAATCTATATATAAAAATCAAGTTGTACTTAAAAAAAATGTTTAAATTAATTTTTGAAAATTCAATTACATATTGATTGATGATTTTTTTATTTTTTATTTTTCACTGAAAATTAATATAACGATACTTAAAATTTGCTTAACGAATTTTGTTCATAAAGAAAATTAAAATTCGTATATAGGGTATCCCGAAATCACCGCCTCAGAAGAAAACCATGAGTTCCTAAGGTCATTTCAAGTCGAAAAACTTAAGAGGTAATTTTCTCGTTTTCGCTTCGTTTTCGACTTATAACGGTTTTTATGATTTTTATTCTTTTTTCCTTTGACTGTCTCTAACTTTGCCAAACTTCAACCGATTTTTGAATTTTTTTTTTAATTTAAACAAGAACAGTTAGAAATTTCTATCTACCAATATAACTTTTTTCTGTGTGGATAACGGGTTTCCCGCAAAATATTTTCAAGCACATTTTTTAAGCACTTTTAGGTTGTTTTTTTTGACTTCGATATGATTTTTTTCACAAAAACACATTATTAAGTATAATTTTTTTTTCATTATTATGAAAGCCCAATACGTGTTCTTAAAAATACTCGGGACATATGTATCAACAATTTTAAATTTTCTTTCTTATAAATGAAGAATTCTTAAAGAAATCGGATGGTTCTTTAATTAGTGTATTTCTAATTAGGTACATTTACAAGATCATTTAATTTAGCCATGTGGTTTAATTTGTGTTTTTTAAGTTCTGTGATATCACTTTTCAATGTTGATATATTTTTTTCTATTCCTGATTGTTGGATATTTCATAATGTGACTTTAATTAAAACAATGTCATTTTCAAACTATTTCATTTAAAATGTAGGTAAACAATAATTAAATATTTAAAAAAAAGTTCTGTGATCTGAAAACAAATTAAAATGTGACCTGTAATTAAGTCAGCTTTAAAGAAAAAAAAAAACTAGTAAAGTACCCAGAATAAACGCTAACATATTAACTTGTGTAATGTGTAGCTCATTGTTTATACAACCATAAAAAAATTTGGTAACTTCTAACCCGAATTAGTCACCATCAATGCAGAAATAAGCTGAGCATAACGGTCGAGGTTGAAGTAAGTTATATAGTTAAGTTTGTATAATAAAATTATGAAATAGGTAATTATCCAAATCAAAACATCACCGCAATAATTGTGGTTAAGTTGAACACCTTGTACAATGTATATTTAAATTTATATATTAAAACAAGTATAATTGGTATATAGACGCTTTTTTTTGTTTTTGTTTTAATTGTTTATTCAGTCATTACAATGTGTAGCAACTTGTGTATAATCCTTGAACTATATTATTTGGTCTAATGACTTATGCTTTTTTTTTTGGTTAATTAATGTTCTCTTTTTATGAGTAATGTAAGTATAAATAATTTTTAATGTGCGTATGTATAGTAACAGAATTAAAAAAAAAAATTGTCTTAGTCTACACATTATACATATGTACATATTATGTAGGTACTGTGCAAGAATGGTATCTGTTCTTGAATAAATTTCATTCTATTGAGAGCATTTTATCTGTTAAAAAGTGTAAACAAAATTATTAAACATAGAGCCGGTTGCTTTAATTGAGGTACCTACTCTCGTCATTTGTTTTTTTGTTAACAATTTGGTTTGAATTTGTTACGGTTTAGTTTATCTGGAGCGCCTTCCATCAAATTTAGTACGCTGACATGGAACGCGTTACTCCCATAATTCTTTTATTTAAAAATTGTCATTATTATTGTTATGCTCTATTTCCATATTTATGATCAATGACTTGACTGCCTTATTAAACGATAACCACAATAGCTCCGTTTTATTATCCACGAAGATCTTTATGGATCATCCTATGAAAATAAAACGATACGGATCCTAATGACAACAATGCTGTATGCTCATCTCTTTTTATCTTACGTTTGTTTATTTTTCATGTAGATACTGTCTATTTTCCTTACACTACAGTTGTACTCCCTACCAACTGAACAGCCGTCTGTCCGCCAGAGTAAAGAGTAAAAATTCACTTTCTCCACTGATGGTTGTTCAATTCACGAGGAAGTATGTACTAGGCTTAAGAACTTATTTCTGGTCCCATAAAGCAAACCCCGATAGAAACCTAGCTCCAATTTTGTATTTGTATTATGTGTTAAAAGGTAACCCCGACACAGACCCGTAGATAAGAAAACGCGGCTAATAACGCGGTAAATATAATTTTCTGCACAAAAAAAAAAAAAATTATATCTTGTTTCGTATTTTCTCATTACCTAAGGACGTTGATTCTTGATCTAAAAATCGTAAGCGAAAGCGAGAGATATTTGAGCTGTTTTGAGAGACAATCACGGTGGACAAAAATTTTGACTTTCTTAACGCTCTTTTTGAGGTGAAAAATGTCTGTTTCCATTTTTATTTTCATGGTTCTTAAATTATTTTTAAAATAAAAATATTCAACATATTTTATAAAATATAAAAAAAATAAAGAATTCCAGATGTCAAATATTCACAATAGATAAAAGCCATATTATATTTTGAAAATATCAATCGACGGTGACAATCGTTGTCAGTCCGATCGCTCATCGCTCATCGATTATCGTAAATCTCAATAATTGGGCTCTTTGCTCAATTAACAATGATTTGACAGCAAATAAGATAAGGATTCTTTGGAGAAATTTGGTTCGATTTTCTGGTATATGAATAGGTTATCTTTAATGAAATGAAAAATCTAATCTTGGACACATTCACCCCTATTAATAAACTGAAATTAAACATGAGTTAACTTAAAACATGTAAGTTAAGTACAACATCTCACCAATAAGTGAAAATTGATGTTCAAGTTAACTAGCTAATTCGCCTGAGTAACTAAATTAAAAAAATATTTAAGATAGATACAAATAAAACAAAAGAAATATTGAAGTACATATTGCTTATTTGTTTCGCGAAAAACTTAGTTATTAGAAGAAAAATATTGGAAATAAAAAAAGTGAATGGTAAACTTGTGGCTGTTTTTTTTTTAATATACAAAAAGCTGTACAGTGTAGGTACAGCTCATTGTGGGCAAATTAAAAAAAATTGCGTACGACATTTTTTTAAAGCAGCTGCCGGCTCCGTTTCCAGTTGTGGTTAGCTAGTAAATAATACAATCTTTGGCAATACCAGAGTACTTGTTGAATGTAGTAGATTTTCTTTAAGATTTGTTTCTAATTGTTAATAATTATTGTTTATCAATAAATACTGGAATTCGTGAATTAATTTTCAGTGGGTAAATTTCCTTCTCTATTATTCAGTCGTCAGCTTAACAGACAAATTTATAAAACCCTTTAGCAGAAAGTTAGTGTGAAGGACTATCACGCTAGAATAGAGGTTCGAATGTAACCTATTTCACCTCAAATCATCCATGAATATATTTTTTTGGTCAGAAAAAATTAATTTATCCATTCGGTTGTGGCAGAATTTTTTAAGTCCCGTGTATTCTATTTCTACGGTAACCATATAGTTAAGAATTTAAAATAATGAACAAGTGGCAAAAAGAAACAAAATTCAATTAAATTTTAAATTATTCCATTTAATTAAAAAATATCTACATAAAAATGACTTAACTTAAAAAAAGAGAAATCAGAAATTCAGTCTTTGTTTGCATAAAACTTAAACTTAAAAACAAAATAAGTCTAAAAGAAAAAGTCTTACAAACAAAAATGAAACACTTTAAATCTAAATTAACGTAGGTAGTAGGAATTCAGTTTTATAGATTTTCATATTTTTCTAAAGAGCAAATTTCCTTCACTAAAATCCGTTTTTTTTTTAATATTCTTAAACTCAAAATAGATTTTGCAGTTCCGGCCTTCATTTGTTTTTTTTTATTTGTCAAAATATTATTTAGAATAGAAAAAACTCTTTCGGCAGGAGCATTTGACAAAATAAAATTGCAATAGATGTCTTGTTCGTTCTTTTAAGCGGTTATGTAAAGTATCATAATTTTTGTTTGCCATTGAATTTTACTTTAATATTTATATGTTATTGTTTTTAAGAATTGAAATACAGAGCAAATAATGAACGACTTCTAAAATACAGAACATTTATGTGTTTTTGTTCAACAGATAATTCATAATGAACATCGTCTTCAAATACAGAACTGTTCATTATTATAATGAACGGATGGTCACCGTATCGATTCCCGACAATTTATAGGGGAGAGAGGAGCAAAACGGACCCGGGGTTAAAAGGACCGAATCGATTTTTAGCTTAATTTTTAACTCCACCTGAATTCGAGTGATAAGAACTTATAAAAAACCTACTTTTCGAACACATCTTTTAGTTTCGTTGAAAGAGTGAAGTTAGTTTCAGTTTAAATCATGAAACCATGAAAACAACCGTTTTGATAAGAGAACGTCCACTTCGCGAAACGAAACCAGTGATAAAGTTTGAATCCAATTTCAATTTAGTTCCTTGTGCACTTCATCATCTCTTCAACTAGATTAATCGGATATAAACGTAACGACATCATAGTAAAATAAAGAAAACAAAAATATAAAAAAAATGCTTGTGGGGTAAAATGAACCAGAACGCTATGGGGCAAAAAGGACTACCAGTCCGTTTTGCCCCACGACGTTCTGGACAACGAGGTTCTGGCGAAAATTGGGTACAAAAAAAAAACTGACTTTATTTTCAATGATCACAAGTTTTTGATAATGTTTTCTTATTATTTTAAATTTAGTGAAGTATCGTTTTTGTTTTTGTTATTGCTGTAGTTTATTTTTACATATTTATTTATTTTACTGTTGTAACGCTTTCTTTGATTCTATTAACTGTTTTCAATACTTAAGTTGTTTTTGATGCAAAATTATTTTATACTTCCAATAAAATATATTTATAAGAAACGATTGTATACTTTTTTGTCTTTTAGTGATAAAACAAAACTAGTGGTTCATTTTTCATTCAAAGGTCCTTTTTGCCCCGCTAGTGGGGCAAAACGGACTTTTGAAATGAGGTTGTATATTTGGTTACAGCTTTATATACCCTCCTTAAATTGTTTTAATGGACTTTTGAAATGAGGTTGTAGGTATATTTGGTTATAGCTTTATATATCCTCCTTAAATTGTTTTGATTCTTTAATATAGTGCAGTTTAAAGATTAAACTCTTATTTGCAAGGAATTCTATTTGGTTTTTAGGAAAATCAAAAGAGTTAGAAGTGTTTGAAGCTTAAGTGGTCCTTCTTGCCCCCCTCTCCACTACACATATTATAGGAATGGTTTATATATTGCAGATAAAGACTTTCTTGATTAATGATAATTAATTGAGTTTATTAGGAAAGTTTCAATCAAGATCTTTTCAAATTCCACATTTATTCACCTAATTTTACATTGTTTAATATTTATGTATTCAAATGACTTCAAAATAAAATTATTTTTCTTCTAAAATTCATATTTTGATAACATATGCTTTATCATTTAAGACATTTTTTTAGTTACATAATGTCGCTCAGGTATTACCGGTCTCATATATAAAAAAAATACTTCTAATTGTATCAAATACATGTTTGTTTTTTCTTTACTCCACGTCCAACTTGCTAATTCACTTCTTTTGTACGTGAAAATTTGCTGAAGTGAATTTATTGTTTCTGATTGTAATAACGTTGATTATACATTTTTTCGATAACCCAGACCCCAACACGATCATACAAAAAAAAAAAAAAAAAAATAATTAAATTATGCAAATGCAATCCGATGATAAGTCAACTTTAGCTTAACTAATGACAGTTCGGTCATGTCAACATTAAAAAAAAGTAGATAAACTAGTATTTATTTTTATTATATTTTAATGAACCCATGTATGTATGTAGGCATAGTAAGAAAAACTTGACCTTAATGGTATGGTGTAGATATATAGAAGAAAATGAACCCTCTTAGTGTTGGCAATGACAAATTTTCAAGTGTTTTTTTTTCATCATTCATCGTCTTCGTCAGCTAATTTTATTGTTCATCGTCATTAAGCGTGACGACCAAATTACTTTAAAGCAATTTTCGTCAGAAAATATATGTATAAGCGATAAGCAATCACTTTTGTTCTACTTGGAATGTGCGCATAATTTGGATGTTTTGGTTTTATCTATAAGAAAGATCAGCAATCCACAACCAATTCAAACAACGTGTTGAATGAAACTCACTTAATTTGATAATGATCACTAATGGAAGAATACATATATAGGAACTCTTTTATTTAATAAAAAAAAGTAAAAGTGTGATAGGAAGTTCTTACACGAACGGCTTCTTATGGTTGGATAATTGTGAAAATATAGCTGCTTTGCTACGATCAGTTTTAGAAGACGCTTGAAATAATATTATCTTGGAAAAATTTTAAATATAATAACCAGGATAATTGCAGTAGGCGTGCATAGTGCAAAGTTGGGAATTTTTCACAATATATTTCTACTCACGATCAAATCAGCAGAGACTAGAGGGAAAAGAAATCTTTATTTTTTATCTCACTGAGCAATTTTTGGAGATCTTAACGAATTTCTGCCTCTTTTGAGAAAGTACCGAATCCTCTAAGAGTATTAAGAGTATCTCTCGTAACGTAATATGAATGTATATGAAAAGTGTTTCTTAGCCGTTCGGATTTGACGCATAAAATTTTATGTCCCCACCATTTCTGTTGGCTAACAACACCCACAGAGCAATTTTTGAGAGCCAACTTTGGCGGAAATAATTTTTTATTAGAGCTACCGCTTCAAAAAAAAATGCAATTTTAAGCTATATGCGTGACACCGAGGTTCTGTAGAATAATTTTATGGAAGAATTAAAAATTGTAGACAAATTGATAACGAAATTTCAGATACCTTATTATATCTATACATTATTTGAATTTTCTCTGCATTTTTTTCGTTTTTTTCCAAAAATTTTGCAGCTTTAAGCACGAACACGATTTAAACATTTTCTTAAACAAAAACAAATAATTCAAAATTAGTTGTGTGCGTACGTATAGCACGTAGAAGAAGTAAATGGTGTCATAATTGCTTTATAAACGTTCTTAAAATTCATTTGTTTTTAAATATTTTTATTTAGGTACCATACCAAAAGGAAAGGCGATATGAAAATTTTTTAGTGCCACAGTGCTATTTAAATAAAAACGTGCCATAAGTGCACGATCGTGACACATCGGCAACGCTGGCTTGAAAGTTTATAGTTCATTTGGCCTTGGTTGATGGTTCTTAAACAGCTATCACGGAACCAAATATACATTTTTTTTACGAACTATAAAAATGGTGGATACAAAGTTCTGCATTGTGCCGAAACTCACACAGTCTCAATACGTTTTTTGCTCCGATAAAATATTCTTACACAATCGAATCCTCTGAAATACCGATATACGCTCTCGCTCCAGTTTCGATAAATTTGAAAGAATACTTTCATGGAGAGATAACGAATACTGCTTTTAGACGACAGCGATTTTTATTGAAAAGGAACATCTCTATCCATGCTCTTTACTCTGGTATTTTTCAACCACGGCACCCCGGCACCACATACGTCCCCCGCCTAGTTTCTTAAAAATCGCAAGGGGTGATTGCATCGTCTAAAAGCAGTAGAATCAAGAACATATCGACAGCAAAAGTATGAAAATTTGTGCAAATTCGCAAGAAATTTCACGTTTCGTTAAAAAACAGAGCATATATAGGCTAGAGATTATGAATTATAAAGATTTGGTTCATTTGGTTTGCCTAATAAAATGGCGGATGGTGGTGAATTCATATTCACCGCATACATTGTTGTTGCAATTCACATCTATTCATCAACACGAAATGAAATAACAAAAAAAACAATACGTTTGTTCGATGTTCTCTGCCCCAGGGCGACTTGGAGAATAACTGATGACAGTCAATTGTAAACATTTTCAGGGCTGCTCGGATTTTTATTTAACATCCGAACGCTGCAGTGCTACAAGTTTTACCATCTGATTTTTTCGTTTATTTCACTTTTTTATAGACCGTTGTATATTTTGGCATTTCGTCTATAATTATATATACATGAAACGAAAAATAACAAAAATTAACTGTCAGGATTAGCTTACGGTCTTTTCGATTGATAATCATTAATAAATAATCATGAAGAACAATTTGATAGGTGTGAACACACGATTCTGAAAATAAATTGTTCTTGTCAGAAGAAGAACTGACATTCCTAGTTTCGACGCACCAATGGAAAAGGCCATTGGATTCTTCTAAAATACATACATAGGTATAATGCGGAAAGTTTGTGATAAAATTCCGAATGGACCCTTCACAAGTCCTGCAAGTTCTTCATTAGGCGTTTTTCTTTTTTAGCCCCGAGCGGGGCACAGAGCGGGCTCTGAGCGAATAGAGCTCACTCTGAACAGAGCGTGACCTGAGCGCACCGATCTATTTAAGAAACTCAATTCAGCACTGAACTCTCATGTCTGAACTGAATTACATGAAAATTGTATGAAGTTAGCCGCGCTCAGCTTTGTGTTCGATGCAGTGATGCCAGACTTTTCCAATTGATTTACCCACGACTTGAAACGAAAATGCCCTTTTTGCCCACGATATTGTCGACAAATGCCCACGATGTTGCCCACAAAAAAAAAATAGAAGAAAAAATACAAAATATAACAAAAATAAAAATCACAGCTTTAATTGCAACACAAAATGCTGTTAATCATTTCTTTGCCTAATCGATTTCGCTTCTTACATTTTACGTCTGTTATTATTGAAAAAATTCGTTCTGCTTCAGCATTAGAGTGAGGTAGAGTCAATGCTATTTTAAAAAGTTTTTCTAAATTAGGAAACAAAATTTCACCATTGAAATTTAGAAGATGGCAAATTTCATGCCACATCTTCTCAATTGGAAGTTTTTTGAGTGAATATTTTTGATCATCGCTCAAAAGTTTAATGCTGGATCTACACGGCCAAAAAAATGGAAGTATTTCTGTAAAAAAAACTGACAAAATGTCAAAATGAATTTTTCTATTCTTTTACCACTTTTGTAAGAGAAATACTGCCAATTTGTCAGCCTTTTAAATCTAGCAAAAGTACTAACTCACTGCTTATACTGACTTTTGAAAATTTGGCTATTAATATACGATTTTTTAAGTAAGTTTTTTTGTGGAAAATAATTTTTTTTTAACTTTTTTTATGATGTATAAAAGAGAAGGCTCATGTTAATAAAGTTGAAAACTAAACTTCTTTGAATTATAGAGTTTATATCTAATTTTTGGTGTTGTATTTGAAGTTAATAGAGGACTCTTTTTTTCACCCAGGACTCTTTTTTGATTCCTCTTTAAAATAGTCAGAGATAACCCCGATTTGTAGCGATAAACAACTCGGTTCAATCAGGCTCTTCTTAGTGCTTTTCTCTGAGCTGACAGCTATGAGTAAAAATTAAAATATGGTTGTTTTATTAAGTGTACCTCAATATTTTAAATTTTAAATTCCGTCTTTTCTTTTAATTATTAATTAATTATATTAACTAAGTGATTATTTTCTTACAATCACATTAACAATTAACTAAATAAATAGGTAATTAATTTAACTGTAATTTTTTTTCAAACCAATAAATATAATAGTTATATCAATATACATAATTAACTAAAGCAAATAGGTATACTGCTGTCTAATGCAAGTCAAGTTAAATTCAAGTTAATAAAAAACAAACCATTTCCATTGCCAACTTGCAATCGATCGTGAGCGACAATGTGCGTGGTATCAAGTGTCAGGGCCAACATTTCCGTTTAAAAATTGATATTCGCTCCAATACGCCTATTTTCTTTCAATCAATGTTGATAATACGATTTCTTTATGGCATGCTGCCCGAAATTCCAGTCAAGATTTAAGAAAACTATTAAGAGTTTACATACATACCTACTTATTGTGAATTAATAAAAAGATGTAGGAAAGGTATAAATTCATTCTTTTGACGTAGCTGTAGGCATATGTATGTAAGAGTATAGAATAGGACACTTTTTACTAGAAACTTTTTAAATTTTTTAACATTAATTAATTATTGTAATAGTTTTTGATATTTTGCATAGTTCATAATATCTTTGATATACCTATATGGATATTTTAAATTCATATAATTTAAGTGCATATAAGGAACGCTGCGTTCTAGGAGGAGTGATGCGACGGAGAGTACCTAGTGAATTTTATTTTGCTGATTAAATTTAGTTCTATGTTTAGGAGGATATTTCGCGTAAATGTTAAAGTTCCTGAAATTTGCACCTAAATTTAAGCTAAATTTTGTTGTATATGTTTGTAATCCGTTTTCTGTGTTTTTTTCACCCTTTTATTAATTTGGTTGTCCTTTTATTTTGAATTTTTTTCTGGCTTGTTTTAATATCAATTGAGATGAATTTTAAAGAGAAAATTGTTGACGACGACGTTGGAAACAGTTTTAAACTCATTATTTGATCAATTTGAACATGAACTCCGTGAACTTAAATGTAGATAACTATGTTCGTAAGAACTGGCAACAGAATTAGCAAATGTCTACTTAAATTATTTCACAAAAAATGAATTTAAATTTAACACTAAGTTTTTCTTCTTACTTCTTAGCCTTTAGCTATATATTTACATACCTCGAATAATAAAAAAAAATGTGCAGAGTTTCAATGATTCACTGCGACCAAAAGATCTATTTTTCCACATCTGTAAATTATTTTTTTCATCATAATAATAAACATCTGAAGAAATCATAATCTTAGTATTAACAATTTCTCAGTTATTATTAATAAATTGTAATTGGTATCCAACACCTAATCAAAGTCGATAAACATATAACAAATTATTACAGTATATAGGTAAGCAATTAAACAACTTTAATTATTATAACATTGCATTATTTTCTTGCAACCTGAACCGTGTTATTGAGGATGTCAGCAATTTATTGCAATTGCAAATATGTGCAATCAAATCAGACTTAAAAAAAAAAACAAAATAAAACGGCATCTCAAATTCAACAAATGAACGAATTTGTTGCTTGTTGTTTCCAAAGCATACTCGTTAAACAAATACCAAAAAAAAAAAAATAAAGAAAAGTGAAAACTTTTAATTCGATTCGATTGTGTTAATTTAAATGAAAGTCAGAAAGATTATAACTTGGCTTACAATTAAATAACATGATGATCTCAAGTATATATTTGTAAAATAAAATGCATGGCTGGGGTTGCATTATTGTGTTCACTATTGACTGTTCAGTGTTCGTATTACTATTCTTTCTTGATAGATTAGTCAGTGACCAGTGTAATATTATATTAACAATTGAAAAAAAATTATAAAAAAAAATAATTTCAATATTTTATACCTATCAAATAAGTTTTAAAATCATTATTTAAAATTTAAAACACAATTTAAAGGTAAATTTGTCATCAAGATTTCAGCAACTATCACCATAGCGTGGTTCACGATATATTTTTTTGTTAATTTTTGCTCTTCTGTTGGAATTAAATTTCCCTTCGTCACAAAAGTATTATCAATTTGTTATTTTTTAGATTTTTAGAGGTGAATCAATTTTATGCAAAACTGGAAATCTGGGAGATTTCAATATTTTTTAAATAAAAATGTTGTTCGTGTCGAAATTATTATTTGAAAAACAGGATACAAAACTTTTACTCTTGTTATAAGTTTAAATAAAAATTAATATTGATTTAAGTGTTAACTTTAAATTTAATTAACACATAACAAAAAAACACTGAAACCACCCCTATATAAAGTTATTATAAAGGTTTACTATTTTTCTCTTTTTCCTTATTTTAATAACAAAGAAATTGAACTATACACATAGGTTTATTATCATTAGGAATAAATTTAAAAAAAAATCAAACAAAAGTATTTTTTATTATTAGAAGGTTATTATTAATTCGTTTTGAAAATGTTAATTGTTTTCAAGCTAAAAAAAAGAGCAGAAATAGTCTTAAATGAACACATAGTTGTTTTATATTTTTTAACGATCGAATGGTATTTTTGGCAACAATTTGTATTATTATATTCTTTTTTTTTATTTATAGTTTGAAAGTACAATTAATTTTGATTTAAATCAAGTTCATTGCGAAATCGTATGTGCATAATTAGTTATTCAGTGTCAACAGTATCGGTTTTATTGTAAGTTATTTTTAAATTATATATACGGTTAACGCTATCGAGAAAAGTACTTCTCCAAAACTTGTAGATCATGTAATTCTTTAAATTGATAAAACAACATTTGAATTTCTTCACCATCTGATTTCTTAAATTAATCTTAATTTATTAGACAAAAATTTTGAAAATCGTTTGGAACGTTTTTTTTTAAATTAATTGTGTAATTTTTATTTTTGATTTTGAGTTTAAAAATCTATTATTAAAAAACTAAGCACTAAAATAACTTCATTTAAAAACATACATAAAGAATGAATATCTGGCTTTAAGATAAGCTATAACATAATATTTTAAGTGTTGCCGTAGTGTTTTTATATTAATTTTATATTTTAGAATTTTTTTTTTTTATTTGCTTCTCCCACCTAAAGGGAGGGACAAATAGAGTAAAAAGATATTTTAAAATCATGTCCATATAATGTACCAATAATAAATAAAAAATTGATGCTTTTATCACAAAATGCACAATTTTGGAATTAAGTCGCCCAACTACACAGAAAAGTAAAACCCTTAACTCTTCTGATTGGTTTATTTCAAAAACCCTAATTTGTATGAAAAAAAAATGTTATACGTTTTTGTAGGAAATACTTCAAGCTACAAATTAGTCTTTGACACTTTTTTTGTATAACATACCATTTGGGAGTTATTCTTGAAAAACCGTTTTGGGGGGCCTTCAACCCCCCGTAAAATTGTTAGCGGCGGTCATATCGATGGGGACTTTTGACAATTTCTTAAGAACACAATGAGGAAGCTATATACCAAAATCCATCTTCCGGCGATTTTTTCCGAGTCAAATGCTTCATTGACTGGACTATAAGCTCACATACAAATTATAACTAAAATCGTAGAAGTGGTTTTCGAGAAAAATGAGATTTTCTTTACAGGTTTTTAAAGATTTGTTAGCGAGTTACCATTATTTTTAGTTAATAGACTAATTTTTACTAAAAATCTGATGGATAATGTTTAAAAAACAGCTGTTTGCCAAGTTCAATAAAAATCGACTGAGTCATTTTCGTATTCTAAAGTTCTCAAAATAAATTTTGAAACTTTTTTTAAAAATCCAAAAATTTTTTTTGGAAAATTAGCTACACAATACTTTTTAAAACTTTTTAAAAAAATTCTCTATAAAAAAAATTGATCAAAATCAGTTGAAACGTTTTTGAGAAAATCGAAAATTAAAAAAAGGCTCTACGGAAAATGGTATCCTTTTTGTAAAAAAAATTACTGATTTTTTTTGTTTAAAGTTTTGGAGAAGTTTTGAAAAAAAATAAGATTTTCATTATTTGCAAAAACAAAATTGTATGTCTTGCCCAGTTATTAATAACATATAATATAACCATCGAAAAAGTGATTGTTTTTTTTTACCAAGGCAGAATTTATTACCTAGCCGTTCATGTAAAATTTGGTTAAACAATTTATGATAAGAACTAAATAACCTATACCTACCTTGTTCTTTTCTTTATTTTACTTATACCTCAATATTTTTCCCTACATATATAGATGTCTTAAATTTTACAAATTAGAGAAGAATAAATTTAAATGATGCACTTCATGAGTCATTATTTATATATAAAGTAAAATAAAAAAGAATATTAATACTAATCCCACTCGTAATCGATTGTCATCAAAATTTAATGAAATTACCGTTTTTTTTCAGAATTTGTGATATACCTATCTAACAATAAACCAATTTGTGGTAGTGATCATGTACCTACCACATCCGTCCCACACAAAATTATGGCAAACACATTTGAATGCAGCTTATTTATGGTTATTTTTTTTGTGTGTATATTTATATTCATCAGAGAAATAAGTATTAAAATCTTTGGTGAAATATCATCTTTTATATTTTTGTATTGTCTTTCTTTACCAGACCTGTTTTTTATATATTATTGTGAATATGAAATTATAAATAAGGTGCAAAAGACCTTGATATTAATTTCTAATCAAATTAAAGTAAAAGTATTTTAAATGTTTGTTGTTTTTGTATGATAAAGATATTGCATATTAATTTTTATAGAAACTACGAGCAGATGCGAAATATTTAAAATATGTCACCACATATTATATTAATCGACATAATTTAAAAAATTCGCGAAACCGTTTCATTTATTATCAAGATTTCTTTCAATCGATATAATCTCTAACTTGAATTTTTGTATGTAAATTATTGTAAAAAAGTGGGCCAATTTTTGCTGTGGAATTTTGATGAGTAGATTTATGCAGAAAGCATCTGGTTATTTTGTATAGCCGCACAAGCACCATGTACATTATGTTATTTGAAATTTATATACGACTCTTCTAGACATAACATACATAAATGAATGTGTCAGTATTAAATTACAATTAATTATTTATAGTTAAACGACTTTATTTTATAGATGACCTTGACAAGGCAAGGGTTTGTAGTTTTGTTTGATTTTAAAATAATATATAGGTATTTGCATAAACATAGGTGTTTGAATGATGACAGTTATACTACATACATATATACATTTGGTTTTTTTAATTGGTTTTATGAACAAAAATAACGCTCGACGCACACGGGACCTAAAAACGTTGTACCTAATTTATTTACCTAACTACCTTTATTTTTAAGAGGAATCTGGCCCAAGTAATTAGTTTTGAGGTATACACATTTATTTGAGTCCCGCAGAATATTTCTGATCCCTAAAAGTTCTGGATAAATATTCCACCTCAAAAATTAATATTACATATATCTATGTACAATGTACATATCATTTTTCCTTCAATATATAAAACTTAAAATTTCTCGTAAAATATTATCTAAGTAGGTATATCTAAAAAATAAGATTGCGCGTCAAAATGCAGCAGGAATTAGGATCGCATTCGAATAGCTGAATAAGAAGCCTTACTATAGGGTCTACTTCTTACTGGCTGAACACAATGGATACGGAGCTGCAACTGCAAGCTGCAACTGAATAGCTGTCAAAATACTGAGTACACACAAATTCAATGTTACGAACACAACGCAACGCAACTGCAGTTTCAGGTTTATTAAGCACAGTAAAATATAGATTTATATAAGTAGCTAATCAACTAAAACATTTATCAAACTTAATTCATAAATTCAAATATTTATTAATAAACAATAAACTGATAATTGACGTTAAGTAGCAGATTTTAACGAAAATCTACTACATTAAACAAGAAATCTGCATAGACATAGGGCCTTACTAATAACCAAACACTAATGTCGACTATTAGTAAAGTACAAGGTTAAAATAAAGTGCGGAGCTTAAACGGAATCCAACTAATAACATATTTAACCTTCTCGTTAACAAATCCTCACACTTTCCTTGAATCTACTACAATTTCCATCCAGATGTTGTCAAATAAATGTCAAACTTTCTTGGATTTTCAATTTCATTAATTTCGCGTCAACAAAAACAAATATTTAGAAAAATGAGTTGTAACGAAAGATATAAATTTATTCAAGGAAACTCAAAAAATTAAAGAAGCAAAATTAAGAAGCGATTCCCCATCAACACATACACGCGGGACTGGGTATATAGAACGCAATTTATAGGAGCACTTCTCATAAATTATATATTTTTCATTTATTTGTATGTCATAAATATGTATTAAGTAACAAAAAAGGATATGCTAAAAAAAACTACTTAAAATAATCAGACATTTTATTTTAAAGTTATTACTTTCAAAAAAAAAAAGAAAAAACTAAAAACAAAGAATCTTGAACTTGGTGTTCGATGGGTTCTTCTTTTCACAACACGCGTATCCAATCTGCGGGATCCATTCAGGAATTCCTTGAATTCATGAGTTTAGTGTACAGCTTAAAGATGGATTTCCATGTATTAAATTTTAACGTCTTGCTAGTGAATAACCTGGAGACTAAATTCGTTATTTGTATGCGAATGTTCTGTAATCTGGAGATTTTCGTTTAACTATTTACTAAATTTGGTTATTAGTAAGGCCCATATACTTTTAGGTGACAGCGATTTTTAAACTTCGTTTCTCTTTTGATTACCTTTCGGTTGAAAATATGCTTTTAAGCAATGCAATCTTTAATGTTTGTTCAAATGAAAAGGAAATAGGTAGGTAGGTAGCTCTCCATACTTATGTTTCGAATAATAAGAAAAAGCACAAAGAAAAAAGAGAAATAATAATAAAAACAATTTATTTTAAACTGACTTCTGACAGAACTTTATTACATATAATGTGTTTCTGCCTTGGACTCAAATTCACTGGAATTGGTTACATATAATTTACTCTTTTCTGCGAAAAGCTGCACAATTTTTGCAGTAAAACTAGATAGGTACTAAATTTTGTAAAAAAATCGTAATTTTAAACAAGAAGTAAAACAAATCTAATAAGACACATTATCGAAATGTCAAATTTAACATCAGTACAATACCCCAATCGAATAAATCAAAAAATCTATTAAAATTACTTGCCGTTATTTTATATCTACTAAACCTCCAAAATTAACCGACAAGGCTGGCCAGCTTAAATCAGGGGCGAACTTGGAGTCAAAGGACCTCCCAGGACTTTAAGAAAAAGAGCATCAAAATAGTAAAATGAGTAGGAGTGAAAAAGAATAAGAATAAACAGTCTGCTCCGAAATTTCTATAATGTATTTGAGTTAACAAAAAATTTAATTTGATTTTTGAAACCATTACTGCAATAATTTTATAATTTTATAATTCCTATTTCTACCGATACTTCAAAAATACTCACAGCAATCGAAATATCGCTATTGTTCTTTTTTTTCTGTTTCTGTGGCCCTGAAATTTTGTGAAGTATTTCCTTTAAATGAACTGAATGTACATTGCACATTGGGCAAAATCATAGTTGCCCAGTCCGCCTCTGGCTTAAATGCATAAATGTTTTTTATTCACGAGAAATAAACTGCCTCCTGCGAGAAATTGACAAATTCTATACTATGCCTTCAGTACCTACCTAACTATCTCTTGTCGTGAAGAGTGCTTCTGAGTTCTGACCTAAGGCATAAAATTAAAGTAGAATGGTTGAGAGTTCATAGACACTAGACGAACTTGGTTCTTCATTATTATAGGTAGGTAGGTATGTGGTTGACTTACGAAGCTTAAAACTTCAGTTCCTATGATCGGATTTACAAGCTTAAGGTCACAATAAATAGGTATATAGGGTTAAATGTTAGGCTACATATATACCTAGCTTTTGGAAATTAACAGGGTTAATATAAATTATTTAAATACCTACCTAAATAGTTAAACTTCATACCTACCTTAACTTATCTTCACCTTGTTAAATTAACTGAAAGATCTTCAACTCCTCGTTTCAATCTGCTACCCCAAGTCATAACATAACTACATATAGGTACCTATAGGTACATACCTACCTATAAGTATGATTTTTCTAGGCATTTTTTTTTGTGATACATCGAGGTATACCACCTATGTAGGTACTCCCTAATTATTAATGCTCACCGCACTGATTCATTCATCTATTAGATTCTGTCGATCAATGTTCATACATACACTAAGGCACACTCATTGAATTTAAACAACCCTCTTTATAAATATGCCGCCATTCATTTGTATTCCTTAAATGTATCCTTTCCAGACCAAATATAGGTAGTCCATTCTCAAAAGATACCTATACATAATCTTTGTCGCATATAATTAAGTATGCCCACAGTTATCTACTCATAATGTTTCCTTTCTAGATTAACTAGAATTATCTCAAGAATACACAAATCCTTGTAGGTACATCAAGCAGCAACAAACTGTCAGAAATTGATGTTAGTTTCATGATAAACGTGATCAGAAATCTTACATAATACGAAGGTGCCTCAATAAAGTTGTTACCATAAGTGTAATACTACAACTTTAATGTTTTAATGTACGTGATAAGGTTTTTAATTAATAAATTCAAGATTTTGCAGTTAAATACCTACATACGTCAAAAAAGCATCAGAATAAGGTTTACTAGAGTAATTCGTTTGAAAGTAAAATAAGTACCTAAATATACAGAACAATAGGTTTCCTACTTAATCGATAAATAAAAAAAAAAACACTTACCTACCACAGTAAAGAGAAAAATAAATATTTATATGTTATTCCTTTCACACAGGTTTTGTTTTTGGTTAAAATGTGAGTTTAAATCCTTTCTTCGTTTTTTTTTTCTTTTGTATTATTGTATCCACTTGAATTTCTATTCCACTTTATAAATAAATCCAGTCACAAAAATATGTAATCCGATATTCGAATAATACTGACTGATCACTATCGCGCAAAGCCACCACAGCAATCCTTTTAGAAAAAGGATCTCAAAGTTTATTGCTTGCTTTTTCTTCTTCTTCACAGTAATTCGATATTAAACATCTGTATTGTGACACTGACAAAATATTTTTGACCTGATTCCTCAGGATGTTTTTTTTTTTATTTTTTAATATTTATCGAATGAAACCGAGAAAAGGATATTATTCTAACAAACAAACAGGATATGCACACTCAACGAGAAAATCAGAATTTTAAATTTATGACAAAACAAACAATAAGAATAAATCGACAACAAAATGTTGTGGGAATTTCTAACAACATTAACAACCACAACAACTTTAAAAATAACCACCACTATTTCGTATTTTGAATTCGATAAATTCGTTCGTAAAATATCCAATGGGAGCGCACATTTATAAAAACGATACTCGACGGCACAGAAGTTCGAATGGAACTGAGCTGTAGTGCAATTTAATATTCAAACCAAGCCAAGTTTTGTTTGGTTTTTGTGTTCTTCAGCAGTTATTGTAGTAGTGTAGTGTAGCGCTTCACTTACTTTTCCCATCAGAATCAGATGCAGCAGCAGATAATATAAAATGAGCTCACAGTCACACACAGCACATTTGATGAAACACGAAAAAACTGAAAGAAAGTGGAGAATTGAATAAAACAAATTCAAAACACAACAGAAAATGCATTAACCGCGCTACAAATGTATCTCTATCTACCGGCTTTACTTGTTTTTGTTGTGTGCCTCTTACCTATCTTTTGGATAATTTTTTCGTTTGATGATAATAAAAATAATTCAACCCTGAAGCCCGCAAACCTAAATAGTTTTATTTTAATGGAATGATGGAATTGAAACGAGATATTAATTTGGTTGCATTCCAACATAACAAAACATGTTGGCACACAAATAGTTGTATTGTACTACATAATATACTACATATATATAGTATTTAGCAGTGTTACCGCAGCCAAAATTATTTATGAATCCCTACGATTGAAAAAAAGAGTTCTTTTGAAAATAAAAGAGTCCTTTTGCAAGTAAATGCAAAACTTTTCAAAATGACCGATTTTAAGTATTATCAAAGCTTTTTAATTTTATAAAACAAAAATTAAATACATTCATTTAATAATATATAACAAAATATTGTAATAGAATACAATAACGTTTTAATTTTCATAAAAAAACTTAACCTTATTGGAGTTTAAAGTGATTGTGGAAAAATGTGTCCCTTTTAAAAAAATGTAGGTATACCCGAATCCCACCGAAAAAAAAGAATCCCCCGGGATACAAATGTATCCCAGTGGTAACTCTGGCATTAAAGTATAAGTTTTGTATATTTTTTCTTCATCGAAATACAAATACTTATCTGCACTTTGTGCGTTTGATTGATGTGCAAGTGCAGGAGTACAGTTCAATTGAACTTTAAATCTTCCTTAAGTTTTATTTAATTTGTGTGTACCTAGTTATGATAAATAATGAAAATGGAATATTTATACTTAAAAATGTAAAGTAGCTTAAGTTGATTTTTGAAATCTTTGAAAAAATAATTCCGAGAAGAAGGAGGCCGAAACTTCAACCAAATATCAATTTTTAATCACTCTTTTCGAATTAAATGTGGCATTAAATAAATTGGAAAAATAAGATAAACTCCATACCTATATACATTTACCTTTTGAGTAAAGAATTTTAGGTTTCAAGTCAACTTTTCTTTTTTCCAAAAAATTGGACGTTAAAATACTGGTTATTTTGTTTAATTCGTGAGCGAGCTGGCTCTTATATTAGTAAGGACTTGCGTCAATACATCGCGTCTACTGCATTCAAGTATATAGTGATTTTTTTTATATCAATTTCTCAAAGCTTCATCTCCTTTCACAGAAGAAAATTGAATTTCCAGCAACTTTCAGATTTTAGGTGAGAAAGACACCAAGTAAGGGGAATGAATTGTCTACTATTGGTCAAAATTGGAAATTAAAAGAAAACGTCAAAAAATCTCCAGCAACTTGGGAAAGGAAACTCACCGTTAACTTTTGTTTTGACGTTTGCTTGAGGCATTGAAAATCGAAGACATTTTATTTTTTTAGTGCGTCTAATGTATTGTATAAGAGAATGGAAAGTAATGCCGCAAAAGTCCAGTATAGGTATACACACTATAAGTATAAAGAATTTCGAAAGTCCCTAAAAATTCTTTTACCCAAATCCCCACTTGACGATAACGCTTTTATTTATATGAACCTTAAGCCCCAAAGTTCAGGGTGATCTATTACATTCTAATTGTGACATATACATACATACACTGTAAAGCAATGGTAAGTAAATTAAGAAACCTCCTTCCGCTGTGATCACTGATCATTTCTGCGATATTGCCACGAATAACACTTTATACATGAATCGCTTCACCTCCCTAATGATTGAAGACACTTTGTTGGCATAGTGAGTAAGGTTCCTAAAAAACACATTATTATATCTGATTTGATTAATTATTATTTACCTAATACGACGTACGGTTGGCTGAATCAAATTATAAAACTCTATATATGTAATGTACGTCCCATTTATTAACATAACTAAAAGGGTTCGTAGGTTTTTCAAAAGCAATTACAATACCTTCTGGTACGACGACAACGGCGCACAATTATCTACATATTAATATTGTGGGAGTAGCTGCTAAGCACGTTATTCAAAGAAGGGCATTGTTATGAGACACAATATGATGGTAAACATGATATTATGGTAGAACCTATACATCACTAAAAATAGTTTGGGAATGTCAAATTCAACAACAACTGAACATCTCATCTTCAAATCGCGAGTAAAAAAATGTGCGAGTATTTTTAATTTCATAAAATATAATATTTACATATTAAATAAATATCATATTATGGCTTCCATTTTTGTTCGGTTCTGGCAGTGTTGCCAGAAACACCGATTTATCGTATTTCTCCTGATTTTTAGAGCTATTTCCGATACACCGCTTTTTTATGTAAATAAGAGATTTTCTACCGATATGGGCGATATTCATAATTAAAAGTACCTAAATATATTTGTCCACTCTTGAGTTTACATAATTTTAGTTGAATAGAGTAGGTCACGTAAATAAATAACAACTTTATATAATTTACAATTTTCTTAAAAATCTGTCAAACTTAAAATATCCCAATTTTAATTTCCCATCGCCATTATTATGAAATTGAGTTTGTCTTTTCAACCGCATTATATTGTCGGTATTATAGCTTGACAAATATTTTTAAAGAAGATCTAGTAAATTGATTGCGAATACAGAGAAATAAGAAATCTTTACTTTGAAAGTTTAATATCTGAAAGCGTTGATATCTTCTATTAAAATTGAAATACATATTTTGAAAAATAGTTTTTAATCAATCAAAACGAGAAATTAAAGTTTAGCGTTTCCTTTACAAAGTCTACACACTTTACAAAGTGTAAAAACATAAAGATGTTTAAATATATTTTGTTTATTATGTTCAGCCAGTTTTGGGAGAACTTTTTCTCAAATAAATTTGAACAAAACAAAACATTTGCTGTTGTTTTCAATAATATGTCTATCAACTTCTTGCTACAAGTCGCTACTTGTTATTTTTGTTTCTATGAGAGCAAATTGTGCTATAACATCGCGTCGTTTCAAGTTAAGAAACAGACATAAACCTTGTTCGTTTACATCCCAAACCTACTCATTACTACCATTTTTAGCCCAAAATACTGTCAAAGTTCAAATAAAACAGGTAGAATCTAAGCGAACAGATCTATAATATGATATGCAGTTTTTAGGGCAGTCATTTTTAAATTCTGACACTTTATAGATTGACAACTTGGCAGTATACCCATATTACTTTGGATTTATGTACCAACTGTGGTCCACAGCAGTATTATCTATAGTTTATTATTAGGTTTGTTCGATGTTTTCTGAACCAGGTTGACCTGGGGAATGTCAATCAATTGTCAAAAAACTCAGGGCTGCTCCGGTTTTTATATTACATCGAAAGCTTCAGTGTTACAAGTTGCACTATTCCACAATTTTTTTATTTTGGCATTAAATGAAATAAATTAATAACAAAATTATGAACAAAATATCACATATTTACAAAGAAATTTATCATCAACAATTATTGTGCCTGAATTCCAACAGCTGATTTGAATTTTGACAGCTCTGAATTCGCGCCCCAAGACAAACTTCGGTGAGAGCCATTCAGAGCTCGCCTGGAATACATATCGAACACGGTTCAAATATAACCTAGAGCGAAAAAAGTGCTACATAAGTCCCCTTTCACACGAAGAAACAAGTTGCCGGAGATTTTTTTGACGTTTTCTTTTAATTTCCTTATAAAAATCTCTTGTACCTTTCACACGAAAAAACAAAATCGTGGAAATTTTCCGTAGTTTCTTTTTAAAGAAGCTTGGTTGAACACACACAACTGTGTATGTGGAGAGGAATGTCAAAAAAATCTCCTCAAATCGTTGACCGGGGAGATTTCATTTTCCCTCTTTCTTCTTGCCCTTCTCACCCATAAACTGAAAGTTGCTGGAAACTCAGTTTCCTCGTGTGAAAGGGGACTTAAACACCTCAGAGCGAGTTTAGGGCGACCCAGTGCAACCCAGTGCTGACATCGAACAAACCTTTTGAAAGGAAAATCAAAGAAAAGGTTGAACAATTTATCACAATTTACAAGAGAATTGTTATAGAAAAAAAGAAGCTCTGGAGTTAAAAACAAGGTAGGTAATTGATTTCCAAAAAATATACATACCTATCTTATATGTATATAGTTTATACGTACAGCACCAAAATTCTTACACTCTTTAGGTACCACAATGGAATTTGAAACTTTATAAAAATAAATATACCTTGTTCAGAGGCGTTCCTTTTATTCCTTGAGCTATAGACAACCGACTAATAACAATAACGATGCAAGCGATTTGAAATTCCATTTATTGTCACACAGTTCTGATTCAGGGTAATGTGTGACAATTTGTCAGGTCTCACATAGCGCGTTGGCGTCAACCTTCCTCCTCCAGCAGCAACATTAAGCAGTAAAAAACAGTTTTGTGGTTAAAAGCATACCTCTGTATACCTTAGATGAAGTATAAAATTTGTGAAAATCCATTTAGATATCGGGAGTATCAGTCTTCAGATCATACAACACGATATCGCGGATCCCATTATATAGCGAGTTATTATTATAAAATTTGATTGACTTTCCACGATACATTACGACATTTTTGAAACCACTGCGGTATCTGCGATGTTGGTTCTGAATTTATATGCCTATCTAGCTCCTTATACCCTCTAAACATCTTATTTGCATGGATGCAGATATATAGTGTGGGCGATTAACTAATTGACTTGAAATTTGTTTTGATTCATCACATTCACAGTTTTGTTCCCAGCCCACTTGAAAATCTTTTAATTAACACGTTTGGGGTACAATTAATAGGTAGATGGTAGGTACTCTATGAATGATGAATGGTTTTTTTTTGTTTAATGCATTTTTCTTCCATTAAAAGACAATTTTTTTAAAAGAATATTTTAATGTACCTATACCTACCAACCAATCAAACTTAAAAAAAAAAAACATTTTAGGCTCAGCTTGATATCATTTGTCAATAGCACGCTTGCCCTATATGTGAAACAAAAAATGAAACTGACAGCATAAAAGTGACCGACATAAAAGTGTAACGACATTACAATTGAATTACTCAGATGAAAGGACTCATCATCCAGCATCATCAACATCGTCAAAAGGGATGCAGTGTACTGAGATGCATCACCAAAAGTCATTGTTATCTGATGTTTATCGGTTCATTGATTTTCAGGAGTAATTTCCTTCCCCTTTTCCATACCTACATTTATATCGAAATCTTTTGTACTTGTGAAAATGACAATAAATTGAGTGATTTTCCCTTTATACCCAATAATTCCCAATGGTTTTTCTTTTGTAGGTTTGTATAATGTATATGCCCTGCGGGATGCTACTGTTAGGATATTTTTTTTCGAAACTGTACACTTGAGATAAATGCAAATTATATTTGGATAGCTTTGAATATAATGCACGATCTGAAGTGCTAAAGAGCGGTGCACATGATGATGGTTAGATAGATGTAATTATGACATCATTTATTTAAGCATTTCATGTACATGTTTTGATGTGCATCTGGTCTCGATATTTTTCATCGCCATAGGTAGTTAATGAAATATTTAAAAGTAAGAGAATAAAGATTTTGGACGGTGACAGGTAAAGTATATCAACGCTGATGCAGTGTTTTTGAACAAATAGTATAGGTATTTACTTCTAGTTGTGAAATCGTACTCCATGACAATAACTGAATGAGTTACGAAAATGTTAGCTGGCTACAAATGATCGTTTTGATGAACGTTATTCTTCAACAAGACAATAAGGGTACTTATAGTAAATTTATAGGTTGATAGTCGAGACTCGAGTGAGTCCACTTAAAATTCACTGTGAAAAGATGCATTTTAATCGGCCGAATTACTACACTACGTGTATAATGTATATATAAATACTACGCGTATTTATTTACTACAAATTGCTACAAAAGCTTGGAGTGAATCACAAAATGACTTTCTATTTAAAAACAATAGTAATAACAAAATATTTATGAGTTGGAAAACAATTCAGAATATTTTTTTTTTATCATTTCAATTTAAAAGATATAAGAAAATCATTTGAAAAATGAACAAACAAAAATCTTATTTTGTAAATTATGGATGGCAGTTATACGTTATTTTTTAAATTATCTTAATGCCATTTCTCATTTGATTGTTACTTCTTATCTGGGTATACTAAAGACAAGCAAACAGCATTAAACATCAAACAGTTTCTATATTTTAGTTGAATATTCCGGCAAACAAAAACTAAAATTTACCTATAATAATTGTAAATGTAAAAAATCCAAAGAACATTCATGATACAGGTAACATCCATTAATAACAATAACAAACAGAAAATTAGATTTCTGGAACCTCACTTTTCGCGTAACATTTTCTTTAGCGATGAGGCACATTTCTCACTCGGTGGGTATGTAAACAAACGAAATTGCTTCATATGGGGCTCAGAAAACCCACAAGTGATCGAAGAGTTGCCGTTGCACCAAGACAAAGTGACTGTTTGGTGTGCTCTATGACAGTGGCGGATTTAGATTTTTGCCGCCCTAGACCCGTTTGAGTACGCCGCGCCGTCCCTCCCTTTTTTTTTTAACTATATTCTACTAATTACCTTAATTCTTAATCGTTCTTGCAGAGCCTTTCTTCTGTGGTGCCAGAAAACTCCCAAACATTTTTAACTCGCTTTCATTAGGTTGACAATATGATATGTGCAAATATACATAATATTATGTAATAGAATCTGAGAACGTCATTTTTTAAGTCGGATTAGATAAAATTTACACACGTTGCTATCAAGGATCGATGGCAATACAATAATCTCATAAATTTGTACCACCACCACAGCCGTGGAGTGATTCCTCTTTCCTCACTCCTCACTACTCGTTCCTCACTCCTCACTCCTCATTCCTCATTTATCACTCACTCCTCACTCCTCGCTCCTCACTCCTCACTCCTAACTCGTCACTCGTAATTCGTCACTCCTCACTCCTCACTCCTCACTACTCACTCTTCACTCCTCACTCTCCAATCCTCACTACTCACCCCTCACTCCTCACTCCTCACTCCTCACTCCTCACTCCTCACTCCTCACTCCTCACTACTCACTCTTCACTCCTCACTCTCCAATCCTCACTCCTCACCCCTCACTCCTCACTCCTCACTCCTCCCTCCTCACTCCCCACTCCTCACTTATCACTCCTCACTCCTCACTCCCCACTCCTCACTTATCACTCCTAACTCCTCACTGTTCACTCCTCACTCCTACCTCCTCACTCCTCACTCCTCACTCCTAACTCCTAACTCCTAACTCCTAACTCCTAACTCCTAACTCCTAACTCCTAACTCCTAACTCCTAACTCCTAACTCCTAACTCCTAACTCCTAACTCCTAACTCCTAACTCCTAACTCCTAACTCCTAACTCCTAACTCCTAACTCCTAACTCCTCACTCCTCACTCCTCACTCCTCACTCTGCACTACGCACTACTCACTCCAACCAGACGGTTAGTCAATTCGGAGCGATATGGTCGAATGATAATCGATTTTTTTTGGCCGGCATTTGAATGATACGTGGTTCCAACAGGATGGGGCAATATGCCACAAAACACGAACAATTCTGGTTTTATTGCGTGAGAAGTTTCCTGGTCGCATAATTTCGTGTTGGCAACGTCAATTGGCCACCAAGATCATGCCATTTGACACCGTTAGATTTTTTTCTGTTAAAGTGGTTAAAAATTACATCAGAAGAATCGCATGCTGCGAATCTTTCCGAGGCGGCCATTTGAATGATACCTATTGTTTTTCACACTTAATGGCAATGTCCAAAATTTATAATGAAATAAAATTTTCATAAAAAATGTATCGCTATGTGTGTTTTATGTAGCTCTACTTTCGAAACCGAAAAATGAATGACCCGTTACAACTGAAAAAAAAAAATATTTTCGTTTGGAAAGAGTCAGAGTGGGTCTCTTTCTTTTTTCTCCCGAAAATAATAAGTATACCATAGACGATTTTTTGTTTGTTCGATTGTTATGAATGAAGGGAATAGACATCGTTTGCTGTATTTTATGATTTCCAGACGCGAAGAATTTTTAATGAGGCAAGCGGGGCCCCTCAACGCACGGGGCCGTATGCGGTGGCACACTCCGCACACCCCTTCCGCCGCCTCTGATGCTTTGGGATAACAAATGTATCTACCTAAAGAGTTTTCTTTTATTCATCAGAATATATTTCGGTCAAATATTAAATTTATTCAGCATTTTTCTTGTGATCGATTAAAGCATATTTGAAAATCATGGCGGGAGAGATATTGTGGAAGGTAACGTAAATAGCAAAAAAAAAAACATTAGTATAAGGAATTTATTATTATATGTCTTAGCTTCAAACACACATTTTTAATTCTATAAATAAGATTCTCGAAATATCATAGGAACGCATCAGACACCACCCAACGCAAGGTTTGTAGATAACGACAGTATTTTTTACTTGCTATATAGGTATACATATCTCAGATACTATATGGCAGGTTATGGATTCGTAAAAAAAAAATCGAGCTCAAGATTCTTATGACTTATGACATAACGATGACACATACAGGGTGTCCCGAAACTCAACGTCAAGCGGGGACTGAGTGAAAGGGTAGGTTGTACCTGTACTGAAAAAAATAAGAAAAAAAATCCATCTCGCTTGGTTAAGTAATAATAGCAATATTTCGAAAAATAGTGAAAATCGAAAAATTTCCAAATTTTGACGTGTTTATTATTTTTGTGTAACCTTAAACAACCATGCTTTTAATCGAATTAAACAAATCCAAAAATACATATTTTAAGTTTCGTAAGAAAAATAAAGTTTGACTGAGGTATGATTAAAAATATTTTTGTAATCTAACTTTGACACTTCATATTTAAAAAAAATTGTACTACGCTACCATCGGCAAGTTATTTTTTCTTATTTTCCTAGTACAGGTGCAACCTACCCTATCACCCAGTCCCCACTTGACGTTGAGTTTCAGGACACCCTGTAAATGTATGTGCAACACGGTGCTATACTGCTCATATAGGTATTTATGTGCTCACATAATAATACCTTTCACTTAACAAAATTTTTGGCATAGGTGGCACAAAATATAGGCTCCCATAACTAATTTATTTCTTTAAACAGATAAATAACTAACCCAGTCGAGTATTTTATTTTTTACTCAAATCTTTATTTTAATCGTTCTCTTATAAATCTGACAAACTGAAAGGACGCATAACTTTTAAACTATATTCTTAATTTACTTTGAACTTTGCATACCTATATATTCTTGTGATAGGTATCATAAAAGGTTGTATTTTGATTATTTGAGACTATTTATGTCTAATATGGTTATTTTTTTAATAAACGGCAAAGTGTTCGGACTGTCTGGATGCTAGTGCCTTAACCCTATGTAAACGCGTGCCACCACATTCCCGAAGTGTAGATAGGTACCTAATTAAAAAATTATCTCATAAAATTATCTGTCAAATAAAGTCAATATTTTCAGCATTTGATTTTAATTTAAAGAATTTCTCCACCTCTAAAAAAACACCCTTTACATACCCATTGACTATTTCTCGTGCTTGAATATACATACATAGGTACCTAACCTTATTATGCGTTTTTCTTTTTTAGATCAGAATAGAGTTCTGAACAGAGTCCGAGCATATCGAGCATCCTCTGAACATCCTCTGAACATCCTCTGAACAAAGCGTGTTCTGAGCGCTCTGAACTTTTTTTGAAACACACCTGAACACTTAGCTTTTTTTCAATTTCACCTGTCAAATGCTTGTGTTCAGCATTCAACTCCGTCTGCTCAGTTATTTTATTCTGAGCTCATAGAGCGCGCTCTGAACAAGCTCAGAACATGTTCAGAACGAAAAAAGAAACACAAATTTGATGCTCTGAACGTTCAGAGGTAAAAAAGAAACACAATTTTTTGTTTGACAGTTCAGGCTCTGCTCTGAACTAAAAAAGAAAAACGCCTATTATAACAAAAAGCTAAACAAACTATTTCGCGCTATTGACTGTAAGAAGGATTTTGGCATTAGGCGTTTTCTTTTTTCGATCAGAATAGAGTTCTGAACAGAGTCCGAGCATATCGAGCATGCTCTGAACATCCTCTGAACAAAGCGTGTTCTGAGCGCTCTGAACTATTTTTGAAACACACCTGAACACTTAGCTTTTTTTTCAATTTCACCTGTCAAATGCTTGTGTTCAGCATTCAACACGGTCTGCTCAGTTATTTTATTCTGATCTCATAAAGCGCGCTCTGAACAAGCTCAGAACATGTTCAGAACGAAAAAAGAAACACAAATTTGAAGCTCTGAACGTTCAAAGGTAAAAAAGAAACACAATTTTTTATTTGACAGTTCAGGCTCTACTCTGAACTAAAAAAGAAAAACGCCTATTGTACCGCTTCTTTTCTGTGATAAGATACACACCTATTTACCCTAAGTTTTCTTAAATTAGAAATAAAATACATACCTACCTATTTTCCGAAATCCAAATAGGTATGTATACAGACATAAACTTGGCTGTTAGATAGGTATTAGGTGCAGGGTTAATTCCATGAAAATTTAAAGATTAAACCATTTAAATGGACTAAAAAAAATAAATAAAAAAAAATCCTTTTTATTAGCGTGAAATGTTGATGCGCTGTGCATACGAAAATCATCACTCCCGATTAAATGCAAAAAAAAAAACCCAAAAATTAAGGATTGTTCGTTAATTCAGTGGAAAATGCCAATCAATCAGATACCGTGTTAGGATACTTTACAAAAAAAAACTATAACTCCTTTGCCACTGAGCACTGATTACTCTGCAGAAATTTACCCTTTTAATAGGAAACAACCAAAAAATCAGCCTTGCACAAGGGGTATACAAACCAATGATCATTCATCAATCAAATATGAAAGATGAAACACAAAATAATTCCCTCATTGACATCTTTTGACATAGAAACAAGCAGTCACCGTAGGTACAAGTAGGTACAACACACATATAAAAATAATGCAATAAAAACATCTGCCTCTTGTGTTCGTAAACCGTTAGAAAAAAAAAACATCAACATAATCATAGAAAAACTCGTAACTATTTTAAGAAATGTTTGATTCAACCCCTGTAATATAATTTTCCATGTTGAATGTAAGTGCATTGTTTAATGTTGCACTGCCACAAAAATAGAAAATCAAAATGCATGTTTTTACCCCCTGTCCTGTTGGTTCATGTAAACTACCGCTACTGCTACCTCTAAAAAAAATTCTACAGTGTTGTGGAAGATCGGACAAAATGTTCTGTACCACATATTCTACCATGTTCATTGTATTCAAAACAAAATGTCAACCCTTTTGTATTATTTCGATGGGCAATATTCACGATTGCACTTTGTGAAGTCGGGAATTCGGCATTCCATCATCAATAAAAAGGGTTGATTGTGTTTTACACAAAGTAAAAACACCATCAACCCTTTAAAATGCTTTTAATAGGCGTTAATGCACTCGACTATATTGGGTGTGGTGTGTATTTCAACGAAAGATGTACATATTTATAAAGATGAATTTAAGATAAATCAAAATATTCGGCGACATAAGACCACGAAATCAAGTCGAAAAGTGAAGTGGAATCACAAAAGAATGGTCAGTTTATTTTGAATATAGAGTAGAGGGTTCGAAATGCAATAAATTAAAATAAGGACTCAAAGAGAGTTAACTTTAACGCCCTAAGGAACTTCTATTGTCAGTTTTTGTTTTTCGGTAATTGTAAAACCTATACGGGTTAGATATAGATACCTAGGTTTTAATGTTATCGGGAATTTGCTATGATTTACTGTTTTAATTTTTTTTTAGACTGAAAACACGGAAAACATGTCGATTATGGAATACGAAATGATCCGTAGTGATTCTCAGTACAGTGTTCTCTTTCCTTTGTATGACAAATGGCTAAAAAGAAAAGAGATGACTGCACTGCGAATCACTACGGATCCAGCATTGCGGGTTCCATAATGGACATGAAAATGTATATTTATACCTAGGTAGGTCGGTATCTATAATGATGTGCGCGGTATACGCTACCTTTTTCTATATCGTAGAAATGGACTTATAGAAGATAGAACGTTCTTCTGTACGTCATTATGTCAAGTGGTATTTGTGAGAATGATGGATGAGTAAACAGAAAAGAATATACCTGAGAAAAAGTAAGAGTGTGCAATTTACAACCTAAAATTTGCTTTTATTTAGTAGTCTTATATTTTGTGAAAAAAAAAATAAACCAAAAAAACGTGTCAGTCTGTGGTAAATTTATCCCACGTAAAAAAAAATCTATCCACAGTAGGATTCCACTTTAGTTTTCACGGCCGTATTTCTACTGGATGGCGATGTTATATTTGTAATGCATATAAAATCGTACTACACAACGGATAGCTTTTCCAATAAAACACTAGGTTATCGAATGCAGGAACCCGGTACTGTAGATCGTTCGTTCGTTTCAGTTGAAATTTGAATTTAATTTTGTTTGTGCGCTTTTGATGTGTAAACAGCAACGGCGCGGCGCCATAGCGGGTTCGAATATAGGAGAAAAGAAATTAAAGAATCGTTTTCGCTTTAAAACGCAATTCATTCTTGTTTTGCTTATCTTTTGTTCCCTGTAGTTTGACCGCGACCGTGTGGATACGAAACAAAAAAACATTTTCGGTTAAAGTTGAAAACGCAATTAATTTTCAGCGGAAACGACCTTTGACCACACAACGGTACCTTTAAACCATTAAGTTAAAATGAGTGATGACTATTTGAGGATATGGATTTTAGTCTATTAGGAGTTGATGGTATAGGGGATTATGGGATGAGGATTCCTTATTTTTGCCATCGCGATCTACCCGTTCCCCGAAGCAAAAGTGAACGGAAATGGAAACAAAAAAATTTTCTAACAGATGATTATCAAAATGACAGACGTCAGTCAAAGTACAAACGAAAGTATAGTAGCGTAACGGAGTCAGCGCTAACAGAAAAGCAACTTTGTGTTTTCCGCTTAAGGCACCTGTTTGCATTTGACGTTTGCGGTTTTCTTTTTTTGATGTCCTTCGTTGGCTACAATATTAATAGTTACTGCTTTTCTTTGCTTTTGCTAGTGCATACCTAATTTCGTTTTTTTTTTTTAATATTGAACACTATTTTAAATTTTGTTTTGGATGGTTAAGTAAAATTATACAAATCTACAAAATTAAAAGTCGCGACGACCAACGCACGTTCAGCCTTTGAATTTATTTGTATCGGATTAGTCTGTTGTGACAGTTTAAAGTCGAATATGAAATGTTCCATGATTTTTTTTATTTCACTTAGACAAATCCTCACTTGAGTTTAGCTGAAATTAACAGCTTAATAAATATTACTTGAGGATATAATTTTATAAATTATTATGGTTTATGTTTAGGAAGTTTTTATTTTTGCTTTGTTTTTGATAGTTTCGCAAAATCATGAATTATAGACTTTAAAAAACAAATTTAAGAAACTATCATTTTGCATTATGTTATTTCGCTTATTATTATTTCGAATTTATATTATTTTGCATAGCAGTCCAATTTTTAGCCTTTTATGACTTTAATGAGAGTTTCGCAGAAACTTTTCCGCCGTCAATTGGATCAATTTATTAATTTGTTTTTGCAACTGAGAATTTCTGTAGTAATTTTTAATAACTAAAAATGCCTAATTTGGTATAAATTTAATTTTCAACAAATTTCTTAAAACTGGGTTTTTTTTATGGGATTTTGATAACAATTTGTTTCAAAATTTTTCGCCAGAAATTTTACGTTAACCTTGAAATATAAACCTTGTTTTGACTCTTGGTATATTTGGTTACGTGAAATTTCTCAATTTGCACAAATTTCCACAAATTGCTGTCAAACCGCATAAGAAAAAAAAGAAACATTTTTGATGAAAATTTAAGTTACCAAAGAGGCATTTTGACAGATTATAAAAAATTAATTAATTAAATCAGTGATACCAGACATTGCGAACATGTTTTCCCACATTAAAACCCAAAAATTTCATTTTTTTTTTCACGCGCAACCTCGCCGTTGTTATAAATATCACATAATTAATATTCACAAAATAATTAATAAAAAAAAACACGTAAAACATATTTCATTTAAATTCAATCTTTTATTATTTTATTAGGAAACAATTATATTTATAAACAAACAAAAATAATTATATAATTTGCGTTTATCCTTTTCATAAAAAAAAAACTTACTTATCATTAATTACAGTCTTAACAATTTATTTGGCTAACAGTTTAATTTATAACTATTTATTTAAAGCCACAGGGGGCGTTTCGACTCTAAATTGTTAACTTTTGATTAAACATTCCAAAGACCCTTCCTGTGAGCTTTTAACTTTTCGTCCATTATTTTTTTTCAACTGATACTCTTCGAGGGAAAAATACCAATTTGAATAATTTTACACTAAAATTACTTATATGTATTTTTTATTCCTCGTTATTTGCCCAAAATCCTACTGAATCCAAACAATTTTGTAGAATAAATAATAATTAAAACATTTCCAAAGCTTTGCGCAAAGTGGTTTGCCTTGTTTCGGGCATAATAGCAAGGAAAGTAAATCCATAGGCGATTTGCATAGCTCCTAAAATCCAACAAAATAATCCAATTGAAAAGTCTGATATCAAACAGCAAGTGATAATTTGTAGAACGTTCTCAGCGATTATAATAGCCAAAATAAAATATGGCTTCACTGATATGGAAAAGGCCTCACTCAAATAGCAAGTACTTATTGGGGTCATAATTCCAGAAAATAACTGATAAAACCACATTAAGTACAACACTGGTTCTGAACCAATCACCCCCGTATTTAAAGTGCCCAGTAATGCAATTGCAGACAGAACCCCTCCACCAGCAATCAATGCAATTGCACTTAGTTTCCGTCCAATGAGGTCTACATAAAAAGAAGAAATCAGTGCTCCAATGCATCGCATCAAAACATAGATACAAAAGCAACAGATTTTTAAAATAAGAAGCCAATATGTTGAAGTTGAATAAAAATTAACAGCCTTGAGTAAAATCGCAGTTAGCGGATAAAAAAATGACATCGTAACAATTAAAGCAACGGAATAGACACATTTTGACCATCGGTATCCAACTGTTGGAAATATTAACGGTAATTCCCCTAGTCATATCTTCTTCCAATAGTGCTTTACTCTCATTTAGCAACGCGTACGTCTCGTCAGTAATTATTGTTGAGGGCTTCTGAAGTCTACGCAAAACATTTACTGCTTCAATCTCATTGCCTTTACGCAAGAGAAATACTGGTGATTCAAGTGTTAGGATAAATGTCAAAACCAGAGCAGCTAAACCACAAAGAGCTGCGCAAATACCTTGCATTCTTGAAGTGAATGCTTCTTTGGTCATTAAAGTTAGGATTAAAAAACCACCAGCAGCAAGGCCGAGTTGTTCAACATTGAGAACGTTTCCTCTGAATTTTCTTACCGATTGCTCAGAACCCGCCAGAATTGTTGGTATCAGAGTCAAGCCAAATGCAATACCATCGCAATAGCGAGCTAAAACAATTGCTGTTGTACTGTTTCCTGCTGCGATGTATAAAACTCCATTTATAATAACAAGAACAGATGCAAGAATCTATGGAAAGAATAAAATTATAAATTAAAATCGATATTTTAGTGTATAAATACGGCGCAGGGTTATAAGTCCACATGGCCAAAAGTCAATAATGGATTTTTGACCCACTCTTGTGGGTTAAAACTGAAAAGTCTACAAGTCTACTGTGGATTTTTGAGCCACTTGGTGGGTCAGAAGTCCACAGGAAATTCTTGTGGACTTCTGACCCATTGATTGTGGATTTTTTAATCATTTTAGTGATTTCAAATATATTCAGTTTATTCAGTTTGAAGGGTTCAATAGGAAAAATATAAGTGTTGTCTTGGGCAACCTTGTATATAAAGTGGGTTCAAAGGATTTTAACTCCTTTTTTGAGGGTATGGTATGTTTCGCAAGAATTGTCTGGCAAACTAACGTTTCGTGGGGGTTCATTTCGCCGTTTTTCGTTCCGCATTTTGTTTGTTTAGCATTTTGTTGTATCGCATTTTGTTGTTTCGCTTTTTTTTATTGGCATTCAATTGTTGAAACTACAAAGTGCAAAATAGAGAATATAAAAAATGAATAAACCTTAAAAAAATAATTAAATGTCAATTTGTTGTTAGAAATTGACTTTTTAGGAGGAAAATGAGAAAATACCTACCATGAGCGAAAGAAAAGTAATATGAAAAATACCTACTCAAAAAAGAACGATTTTCCATATAAAAAAATTACTTCTCAAAAAAACATTTTATTAATTATCAAAACAACTAAACGGCGAAATGATCTACCAGCGAAATAATAAAACGGCGAAGCTATATTTTGCGAATCAATGAAATGGAGAAACGTTATTTGGCGAAAAAAACAACGTAACAAAGAAAAACTAAAAAACAAATTGCTAATTAATGATTTTTGCGAAATTATTGAAAATATTTTTGAGAAAAAAAAAGCGAAATATAAAAATGCCGAATGTTAATTGCGCTGTAATGATTGAAAAACATAATGAAATAATTCCAACGCGAATTTTCGGTTGCGACGACGAAAACAATAATAACAACGTGTTGTTTTCATTAGGCGTGTTCCTTTGGGCTGCAGCATCTACTGCCAAGTACTTCTGGCTGCTCTCAACTACTTCTACTCTATGGTCAAAGTAGTTCAAAGCACTTCAATAATGTAGTAACTAAATGAATCCTCGCAAGAAAGAAACACCTTCAGTAGGAGAAATTACATAGTAAATTATTGTTGTTGATGTTTTCTATAGTTTAAAATAAAATAAAAATACAAACAACAAAGCTTTCGTCTACATTGAGGTTAGATTTTTCTTTTGTCAAAAATTAAAGCGTTCCATTGATCATCTACCGCGAAGTACTAAAAAGTACTTTGCAAGGCCCAAAGGAACACACCTATTGACAACCAAGAATTGTTATTGTTGTTTTCGTCGTCGCCACCGAAAATTCGCGTTGGTGTGGGGGAACCTTTAAAAATAAAATGTGAATTGCCAATTAAGGATTGTGAACTAAATTAAATATTTAACGACTAAAGCGAAACAAAGAAATGCTAAATGAATTTTGCCAAACAATGGTGACCCAAAAACTTATTTCTTTTTAGATCTACTCCTTTTTATTTCAAATTGTTTAGATAATGGTTTCTTTAAAAACTTTTAAGGTAAAAACATTTAAAAAAAAAACTAATTACTGGGAACTTACAGTCGGCGCTAACTAATAACACAGTTTGGGCTAACTTATAATATCTGAGTCGGAAATAAGGAATAAAATAATGAAACTGATAGCGGGTTGGAACTTCTATAATAATTGTCTGTGGAATTATATCTTCCTATTTTTATCTTTTTCAAGAACTTACATTAAATACACGTTTTGAGATCTCATAAGCTAAGCCAGCAGATATACAAGCTCCAATGATGACAGCAATAAACCAACATACTTGAATATGTGAGGATTGTGGAAAATTTCCAAAACCAATACTCAGAGTTAAACTCATACCAGCTGAAACAAAAATAAAAGATGCTGAAAATATACAAAAAAAAAGTTAAATACATATTAAAAGTTGAAAAAAGCTTTTAAATAAAAATAAAAGAACATTACTGTAATTCGGTTTCTTCAATGAAGATATACCCAAAAAATAGTTTACAAGAGATTTTTGTAGGAAGTCTCTCGTTAAAATTAAAAAAATTCTATTATCAATATCGTTTGTTTTTGTTTAGAGTTTTGGAAAGAAATTATATCCAATTTTATTTTAAATCTAGAAGCAGCTTTATATTTGCTTTGAAAAATTTAATTTCATATAGGTAGATACTTTTAATATCAATTTTTTAACAATTTTAATTTGTTTTCAAGAAACATCGAGGTAGAATCTTCTTGGTTTTGTCTCTTTAGTAGTAGTCTAACGATGATCGAGAATAATTATATTGAAGATTGTTGTTGTCCGTTTTAGATGAGCTAAAACAAAAATTTCAAATTACTCCACATATGTATAAATATGTAGTAACTATGTTACGAATGGCAACACATGACCATAGTGTATTTCAGTTTATATTTAACTTTGTAAAATGAAATGTAATAATTGTAGGGGAGACAAGGGACAAAAGTAACACGTCATGAAAGTAACAAACGTATGTATGTACGCACAAAGTTTCGCAATAGACTTTTTAGACATTTCTTCTAAAATCAAAAATGTGTAAAGATATAATTGCCTTAAAAATCTTCACTTGGATTTATTTCCACAGTTTGGTCTTTCTTTGTAAATTTTTCATGGGCTACAATGGAAAACGAAGCACAGAGGTCGATTTTAAAAATAAGGCGGCCAAAAATATTTTTTAGTGTGTTTTAACTTTAAATCATATCTATAAATTATAATTGAAATCAACGGACTTTGTAAAATATGCATTTATTTTACACTAATAAAAACAAATTTCAAAAACAGTGATGTTTATTTTTTAGTAACTACAAAATTCATTTCAACAGTTGAAAAAAAATAGTTCTAAAAATATAATAACAATTTATGTTTCATAATGATTTTAAGGCATGAGTATGATAACCATGGCGACAAGAAATGATAACGGTTTTTTTTAGAACACTTCAATACAAGCATTTTTTACTACAGGAGGGGGGGTCTATCTCCCCCCGTTTGGGCGGGAGGGGCAATTTTATGAAAAAAGTACTAAAAATGAAAAAAAAAATCATTACAAAATAACGGTAATACCTACAATTTGGTATTATGCCTTTTTTTAATCCAATACCTTGTTTTATTAGCCAATTTTTAAATCAAGTGAATTCTTTGACTATTTTTTGAAAAAATGAGTTTTTATATTATTTTTTTTCTCAGAATTCAATGCTCTTATTGATTCTTTATCAAAAACTGAAAACTAGATGATTTTATGTCTTCTAGTTTTTGAGAAAATTGAACATTACCAATTTTTTTTTATTTAATAAATTTTTTTTTGCATGAAAAAAGTGTACCCATGCATTGCCGATGGAGTTGAATCTGTTGGATTACACCCTAAAGATTTTGATCCGCCCACCGTTGAAAGTGAAAATCTAGAGGCTGGCTATTCCATCTAAACAGCCAAGGCTCTTCACGATCAACGACGAACTTAACGAACTTTACGAACTTGACAGAAACGAAACTACAGACGATGACTTCATTGACGAAACTAACATACATTTCTAGGACAATATTACCTGACTGACTGATTGACTAACTGACTGATTAACTGACTGAATAACTGACTAACTAACTGACTAACTGACTGACTGGCTGACTGACTGACTGACTTGGACGTGGAATGCAGTGTAAGTCTACCTCCTCGTGGTGCATTCTGGGTAAAGCTAAATGACTTACTGTACTATACTTACTAGAAATAACTCATCCCTCCCCCTCCCATAGTAAAAAAATGCTTGTATTGAACTGTTTTACAAAAACCCGTTCTCATTTCTTGGCGCCTAAGTAATCGTACTCTCTCCGCACCCATGCCATACGACGGCGTATAAACGGTGAAATATGTATGGGGGGGCAAATAGATAGAACAAAGTATTGGCTTTAAAAAAAGGTTTAATACCTAATTTTAGGTATTACCGTTATTTTTTAATAATTTTTTTTCATTTTTAGTACTTTTTTCATAAAATTAAACCAAAACGTGGGGAGGTAGACCCCCTCCCATAGTAAATAATACTTGTATTGAAGTGTTCTACAAAAAACCGTTATCATTTCTTGTTGCCACGGTTATCATACTCTCCCCGATTTTAAGGAACAAAAAGAAACATTTTGAAATTGAAAAGTTGATTATTTTTCGCTTTCTGACTTTATCTATTTTCTTTATTTTCATCCGCAGCTATCTGCACATACATTTTACGCTATAACATAACCTAATACATATGTATGTGTAGTTAACAATACAAACAAAATACTGGCCGATAGGGGGCGATAATATAAAAAAAAGCCCTACGAATACAAAAATAAAGAACAAAATTATTACAAAATGGCCCTCACTTCGAATTTATATGAACGGTATAAAAACTGTTATCGATATTGAAAATATATAAGGAAACATTGATTGATGGTAGATTATAAATATAATAATCAGTCACAACCAATTAGGTAAATATTTTTAAATAGAAATACACATTTTCAATACATAAAGAGGACTTAAAAACGAGTATTGCACTTTGAGAGACGATCAAGTTCTAAGTGGTTGTGCACTTGCAAGGTAACAAGTTCGGAAGTGTGAGTAATAAATAATTGCGCTTACATTGTCCTCTAGCTTTGTGGTTGTTTTTTTTAACTTAACCGTTACTTTATAATAAGAACTTTTGACCGGCTAATAACTACAATTCGAGTTCATTGCGACGCATAAGTTAAAAAAACGCATCCGTTTAAGCTGTAGACAAACACACAGAAAGACAGAAGTGAGAAAACCGCTTCCTTTATCTTCTTATCGTAATTTTTTATGTTTGATCAAAATCTTGATTTTTTTATACGAATGCATAACTTGCCATAGGTTTATTTTATATCGCAAGTATAAAGTTCATTACTACAATATTTAAAATTATAATACATTTTTACCTGCAACCAATGAATTTGATTGTGGTTTGTTTCTTTCCTTATCTTTACACCATCCAATTTGCTGTTGTTCTGCATTCGGCATTTGCCTTGGTTCATTGTTTGCCCCGTTGTTTATTTCAGATGGATTCATATTAAATACAAAATTTGGTTCGGGTAGTCCGCCTAGGTTTTTGCCGTAAGATAACGTTGCAGGTTGTGATTGATTCATACTTTAGGTGTAGCACTGCTATGTAGAATTTTTAAATGAACAATATGAACTGCGCACTTTTAAAACTATGTATTTATTTTGTAAATGATGGTTGGATAATATCTTATTAACAAAACTTTTAAAGAAATAAATACAAAAAAAGAATCCGCAAACAAAATAGAAAAATTTAAACTTGACGAGCAACACTGTTACTGCGGACCTTAATTCGAGGAATGAAATTAAAAGACAAACTTATCAACAATTTAATAGATTAGAAATCAAACTTAGAAATCAATACTCCGGAAATTAATCGATTGACAAGTTATCTGAAAGCTTACAAATTGTACAGTTGTGTTGAAAATAACAGTAGTGCGTACGACAACATCACATCTTTGGAATGTACGGTCGATGTACAGTTAATACAGATTATAATGGTTTATTTTTAACAAATGTAGTGTAATGTTTATAAGAAATTGTAATTACTACCACCGGTTTCAGCCAATTTCGATATTTCTGTTTAATAAGAGCTGTTCAAAATAATAGTAGTGCAATAAATTTTGAGGAATTTAAAAAAAGATTGACAATTTTATCAATTTTTTTTTGATAAAAAGTTGGTTAAACTATAACTTTTATAAAATTTACAAAAAAACGAGACATCTTATCTTAATATTTGATAAAGTGGAGAGAAAAAGCATTGCACTACTGCAAAAACAGATTTAATAAGAAAATTGAGAAAAGAAGGTAGAACTTCAGAGCATAATAGGTTATACAGCTCCAATAACAGCGAATGCCATAAAGTTAAACTAAGGTCCCGAAAAAGAAAAACGACCGCCTTAGACGACAAGTTTATTGTCCGGTATAGCTAGTTCAGCGTTCTACCTCGTCGTGTGGTATCTAAAAGGGCATAAATTTAGATGTTATGGCAGTGACTATATTAACGAACGACTTCTAGAAAATGATCTCCGAGCATGAAGCCCCCGTAAAGTACCGCTATTGAAAAAGAAACATTCTCAAAAGCGTCAGCAATTTGTCAAAGATAACTCTAACTGACCAGTTGAGCAATTGCGTAATATATTGTGGAAAGATGTGAGTAAGTTTATTATTTTGGAGGTACTGGATGCCGGCAATACGTTTGCCGTAATTCCAACACTTAATATCAGCCAAAATAAACGACACAAATTGTCAAAAACGGAGGGTCAAAAATATTATTTTGGTCATTTCTTTTTGTGTTATGGTATAGGGCCAATACTTGCATTTGACGGTGTCTTGGATCAACATGTCTATGTGGATATTTGAAATAAGACTATGCTACCTTACGCTGAGTATCAAACGCCTTTAAAATGGGTCTTTGGGTCTGGACAATGACCCAAAACATACGAGTATGGTGTCTAAAGAATGGTTTCGGGTCAATGGTATTGGTGTTATGGCTTGATTCGCAGTATCACCTGCCCTCAAACCCATAGAAAATCTGTGGGGTGGTATTAAGGGACATTTCAAGTAGGTTAACCCATTGAATAACCACGATCATTGCGAGGTGGTAAAGGATATCTGGGAAAACATACGAAGTGAGTGTTTCCAGTGTTAAATGGATTCTAAGCAAAGTCAGTGTAAGGCTGTTATTGATAATAAAGCGTTCACAACAAAATATTAATTTAATTTTGTAATGTAATTTTTTTTTAATTTTTTTTGACTTTTCTATCATTTTTGTTAAATCTTTAAAATACTACTATTTTATTACTACTATTATAGTTCACGTATTAATTTAGTTTTAAGCCTATTTCATTTTTCCTTGCAATATAACCAGATATAAATTCATCTAAAATATGAAAGGATGTATGCGTTTTGTATTAAAATAAAGTTTATCCAAAGTTAGCTTAACATAGCACTTTTATAAACATTTTTTTTCATTCAATCAAACGCACTACTATTTTTTTGAACACAGCTGTTATTCGTCAAGTACCTATAACTTCCTACCTACATATGTATATAGCATGGTATTCTAATCCCAAGAGGGTTAAATTAGAATTTTAAAGCGAATAATTATAGATCGTAATTTAATCTTTAAATACAAACAAATTAAAAAATATGTGGACTCACGAACTTGCTCTTATGTGCGGTCGCACTGTGTTTGAAATTTTTAATATTTCAAAAACTATATTTATCTTATAAAAGAAATAAATTAGCCTATATTGTACACCTACCACTGCTTAAAACGTTGTTAAGTTTAAGGAAGTATAATGCGAGTAGGTACATTTATTTATGAACAATATAGCCCCGTGTTGCAAATATGCATGGAACTTACAGTTTAGACTGAAAAATTGTAAAAAAAATATGTATGTAATTAAATATAAATTGATTAAACAACCTCTGAAATTGTTTTGACACCAATGCGATTTACATCATCCGATTTCTTAAGGAAATCTCAATTTATGAGAAAAAAAAAATTGAAAATCGTTGGAGCGGTTTTTTTTTTTTAATAATTTTTTTTGTATAAAATTTTGAAAAAAATTAATTAAAAAAAAAGGTGTACGCAATTTTTTAGCCTTTATGCGGAGTTAAAAAACTAATTAAAAAAATGTCTTCTACCCCTTTTCGAAACATGGAATTTTCAAAAAATTATTTTGAAATTTTTTTTAAAAATCAAAACTTTATTTTTTTGAAAATTTTTGTTAAAAAATGGAACTTATTTGGAGTTTTTGTTAAAAAAATTCATTAAAATCAGTTCAACTGATAAAGAGATAGCCGAAAATCAAAAAAATGGTTCTATGAGAGATACCATTTTTAAACGATAGAACAAATTTTGTTTCCATTAAAATGGTAGATCGTTTAGATATATTACTTTACTCAAAAATTTTAATAGAAATCGTAAGAGCCGTTTTTGAGAAAAATGAGATTTTCAATACCGGTTTTTAAACATTTGTATGGGAGGTACCGTTATTTTTGGTTATAAGAATAATTTTCATTTAAAATCTGCTAGATAATGTTAATAAACTGTTGGGAGCCAAGTTTAATAAAAATTGACCAAGTCGTTTTCAAATTACCTATTAAGTTCTCAAAAAAAATTTGAAACTTTTTTAAAAATCCAAAAAAAAAAAATTTTGATAATTTTGGAATATAAAACTTTTAAAACTTTTTCAAACATTTCTGTATAAAAAAATTAATCATTATCAGTTGAATGGTTTTGAGAAAATCTTAAATAAAAAAATGGTTCTATGGGAGGTACCATTTTTAACCATTTTTCGGAATTTTTTTAATAAAATGGTTGCCTTTTTGTACAAAAAATAACTTAATTTTTTTTTTTTAAGTTTGAGAAAAAAAAAGATTTTCATTTTTTGCTTAAAAAAAATTTGTACGGCCGTTATTTTTGGTATTAAAAAAAAAAATGGATGGGGGAATGCCCAAAAAACACTAGGTACCAAGCCGAAAGGACAGACAGACGGGCAGAATTGCGAGACCCACTTTTTTCTAATCGTAATGTCAACTTTGATCAAAATCTCGAGTTTGATTTTTTTTTACGAATCCATAACTTGCCATATAGTATGTACAGTTTACTATCTGCAAACGGACACCTCCCATAAGCGGACACCTCTCATAACCGGACAAATTTTAAAGAACAGAATTAAATTCATGATTTTTCATAGTTAATAACTCTCCCACAAGCGGACTCTCTAATAACCGGACGCGCACCAAATTTAAAAACCGCAATAGAGTTTTTGATCTCTCATAAGCGGACAAACTGCATTTGGAGTACTATAATTTTTCAATTTTTATAAGGTCCTTTTCGGCATTTTCGCATAGTAAATAAATAACTTGCAGAAATATATAGTAGTTAGAAATTATAGTAGTTAATCCTCACAAGAAAAAAAAATCACAAATTTTTTTCTTGGACAAAAATTCATTTATAGGTGAAATTTTGTTGTATCTCGAAAGCTATACATTCTGTTTTTAAAGTGCATTCCAAATTTTACAATACGAGAAGGCACTCGGATTAGAATAGGAAAATTCTATTTATCTCTTTTTTAAAAGGTTTTCAATTTAATTTTTTTCGTTTTCTCATAAGCGGACACCTCTAATAATCGGACAAATTTCGGGGTACCATCAGTATCCGGTTATGAGAGAGTTCACTGTACCTATATATCACAAGTAAAAATCACCCAATTGCACACATTTTTTATGAGTATATTTTTAGTCCCAAGTCCCATATTTTTGACCAAACATATGCACACATCTTATGCAAAACACCTTGTATACCTATCCCTTAATAGTTGGACCACATAACATTATATAGGTCTGTTTATTTACTACCCAAAACCTATAATTTAATTTGTATGACATGGACTTTGACAGAACTTTGGGCTAAAATGGGTACAAAGTGACAGACATATTTTCTTATACTTTAAGTTAAAATTTACAAAACAGTGTCATGGCACGCTTTTACCAACATCAGACACCTGCTAGACGTGTTAATAAATATTGAAAAATGCTTGTAAATAGAACCCAATGAGACAAAAAGTAAAACCGTGAAGGTTATCAATTTCCTCAAAAATTAAAAGACATATAGAACCATCTAGTTTTTAGTGAAGGGCTAAAATTTAATAAGATAGAATTGAAAACAAAAATATAAACAAGTTCTTTTGATTTGTTTTCAATTTCGAGTTTGGAAATTAATGTTAAAAAAACTATTTATTTAAATATAATGACTTGTATATATGAAATAACAGAATAAATTCTTAAATTTTCAAAAAGCTAAAGTATTATCCGTGATTTTTTTTAACTTTTTTTTCTGAATACAAAATCTCATATAGGTAGTATATCGACGATAAAACTGCAAGACCTCGTTAGTAGAAAAATTCAACAAAATATTAATGCAAAATAATCAGAAAAATCAGAGTCACCTTTTGGAAATATCAGCGTTAAAATGTTATTCTGAACATTTTACAGAAAATACAGAATTCAAACCTCTTACTATAGATCGGCATACAAAATTTGGCATGTTTTTTTTTGTTATGAAAAACATGCAAAAACGACTTAATTAAGAGTTACTGCAACCGTCGATATTCAATTTTTTATTCCTCATTGAATAATGTCTACCGTGCCAGAATCATTTTGCAACGTCTGACACCTTCCAGACGTGTTAATTCATTTTACTTGCAGTTTATAGAACCAAATGAAAAAAAAAATTAGACTGTTCAAATGACTTTTTTGTATCCGTTACAAAAGTGACGAAAAGTGGAACATGATCCACAGCTGTACTTTTAAAATTCTAATCGAGATAGTGAGAGGGACAAGATATTTAAAAATCACGACTGTTAAATTTCATTTTTTAAGATGTTGCTAGATTTCGTACACTACATACATATTTTAATTGGCTTTATGTTAAAAATTTCACTTACAAAAAAATATAATGCCCCGGGTGAGGCTCGAACTCACGACCTTAAGATTATGAGACTTACGCGCTGCCTACTGCGCCACCGAGGCTATAAGTAATAACGGCTAAGGTGTATTTTTCTTCATTTTGCATTGAAAATATAAATATTTTCGTTGTATACTTTTAGAAGTTTTTGTGTATTTAAACAACTTGAATTCATTTCTATTAAAAAGCACTGGACAAAACATGGAAGAATAAAAAGCTTCACAAAATTAGACGAATATGTTCTGCCCTCTCTATCTACCACAGAGCAGATAACGAAAAGTTCACAAGTAATGTGTTTTCACCTTTTTGCTTTTTATCTCCGAAAAATATTTCATTAAAATAATATATTTCAACTTTGGTTCATGTCATGGATTTTTCTGCAGTTTGAGAGCGGTTGTTGTTTTATAAATCGTGGGGCATTGTTTGTTTAAAAAATAAAACAAAAAAACTGTCAGTTAACCCACAACTGAATTTGAGTGGTTCTATTGAGTTTAGCAGGAGTTGGTTTCAAAATGTTGTTTTTTTTTAAGAAAATAATTATGATTATATAACGTTGTCAATAATAGCACAAAAATTGTTGAATCAAATAAAAAATTAAATTTTTTTTTTCATTTGAAATAAATTTAAGTTAGGATGGGGTTTTTGTATGATAACCATTTAAGAAATCTGAAAATCATTGGAACTCCAAATAATAGGTGTGTTCATTTTACTTTGAAACTCTGTGCATTTGTGTGAATTTAAACACATTTTTTTTATATGAACTTTGACAGACTTTTGTGTAGAAATTCACACAAATTCACAGAGTTTCAAAGTTAAAGGATGTAGGCTAATACTTTTAGAGCAATTTTATTCACTATTGCTCAACTTTGAGGCAAACTCTCAAGTTGGCCAACTGAAGAGTAATTGACTTCAACTCGAGAGTTGAAATTTCTTTTTATTCACTAATTATTTTTTTAACTCTCCAGTTGAAGATCTAAATTTGTCCACCTTCCAGTTTAAAAAATATCCCTGGGTTGTTTGTAAAATAATAGACATGTTCAGGAAAATGAAATATCGGAGATCTCAGCAATCGCATGTTACCTGAACAGGATTCCTCAACAAAATTTCTCAGCTTTGCTGTCTCACTTTTTGAGTGAGAAAATTCCTTTAGATCACATTTTTCTGAGCACACCAAATTATATAAAACAAAAACTGTCATTTTTAAATTAAAATTTGAATCTGTCAATCATATATCTGACTAGAAATCAAATTTGCATTATAAAAGGACACCTAATATACTTCTATACTAATGTTCTTGTAGTGAAAACAAATAAGTATTTCTTTATTTATTATTATTCAGAATATTCTGAATTATTTTGTATTGCTTAGATTATGACTTTTCACTATACGCATAGTGAAGAATCATTTTGTGTATGTATTGTAAATAAAACCTCTGAAATGATAAAATGTAGAAATTACAGAATCTACCCAAAAACCTTTTTCGCCAAAATTGGTAAAAGTTCGAAAAGTTTTGTTTCAATTTTCTAAAAAAAAACAACACTTAGGGTTTGTTTCACAATGTCTGAGTAAGTTCTGATTAGTTACTCGACACATTAAATATTGACACAGGTTCACAATTTCAAAAGAGAAAAACTTACAAATTGTCTTTTGACGACTTGAATAGGTTATAAATGCAAAAGTAATTTTATTTGGCTTGTGGACTTATGACCCTGTTCCGATATTCATGTGTCAAGTAACTAATCAAAACTTTACTCCGACATTGTGAAACAAGCCTTTACTTGATTTAAATGAAAATTGGTAGAGCGGGAGATTGGAAGTAAAAGACTAAAAGACAATAATTTTTGTTTGGAAAATTAAGATAAAAATATAAAAAAAAATTAAAAAATGAGATTAATTTTTTTTGTTCAAATAAATCTCTCAAAATACATAAAATATTGTAATGAGAATTGGACATAAGTTAAAAAAGACAGTTTATTGGTCTGTCTACGGAAAGATTTGCTTTATTTTTGTATGGGCCACTCGGACGTATACGTACTTTTATATGAACAATTTTAATCTCTTTTTTTTTTTTAATTTTATTCTCAAAATGTAAAGTTTAAAAATCATTTATTCAAAAAATAAGCTTTAAAATAACTTAATTGAAAATTATAACTAAGGAATGAATTATTGGTTTTAAAAAAGTTATAACATGATATATTGTAAGTGTTGCCGTTGTGTTTTTATGTTAATTTACTCTTTTCAATACTTTTATTTTAATTTGCCTTTCCCACTTAAAGGGGTGGACAAATAAAGTGGACCAACAACTTAAAATCATGTTCATATAATGTACCAACAATAAAAAAAACGCATTTATCACAAAGCGCGCAATTTTTGAACTATGTAATTGCTATATATACAAAAGTTAAAACCTTAACTCTTCCGATTGGTTTATTTCGAAAACCGCGGGTATTTTTATGTTAATCTTTTTGTGGGAAATTTTCTAAGCAACAAATTAGTCCTTGACATTTTTTCTGTACAATCTACCATTTGGAAGTTATTCCTGAAAAACTATTTGGGAGGGCCTTCAACCCCCCGTAAAATTGTAAGCGGTGCTCATATCGATGGGGACTTTCGACAGTTACTTAAGAACACTATAAGGAGGCCTTATGTCAAAATCTAGCTTTCTGGCGACTATTCCCTAATTGGGCTGGTTTTATGGCTTATTGACTGGACTACCTACACATAAGTATTTGAAAAAAAGATCAATCAAAACTAAAATATTTTGACTGAAGTCACACACGAAATATATCAAAAAATTGAGAAGTAAGTCACTTATTATAATTTTTAGCTTCGTTGATTATTTCATAAAATTAAACTATTGTATAAGATAAGCTTTGCAAGCGAAAGTCGTACATATAGAAATTCTCAGGATGGAAAACTGGCAGGAATCGTGTCATAATAAGTGTGTTCCTTTGGGCCTTGCAAAGTACTTTTTAGTACTTCCCAGTAGATGATGAATGAAACGCTTTAATTTTTTCCAAAAGAAAAATCTAACCTCAATGTAGACGAAAGCTTTGTTGTTTGTATTTTTATTTTATTTTAAACTATAGAAAACACCAACAACAATAATTTACTATGTAATTTCTTCTACTGAAGGTGTCGCTTTCTTGCGTGGATTCATTTCGTTACTACATTATTGAAGTACTTTGAACTACTTTGACCTTAGAGTAGAAGTAGTTGAAAGAAGCCAGAAGTACTTGGCAGTAGATGCTGCAGCCCAAAAGAACACGCCTAATATAACAAATAATAAATCAAAATATGTTGACTATAGATACATAAGAACAAAAACTTCCAATTTAATGATTAGGAATTCTTGTCTTGTTGGATACAGTTCACACTAGATATTCGTCACGAAATTTATGTATCATGAACTGAACTTAACAAAAAAAATTGTGTATTGACAATGCCCTCACTAGTCAATTGATAAGTTCAAGTGAGATCGCCTGGACGAAACGCCAAATTTTGGTAGGACTAAAGGCTGTTAAAAGCTATTTTGAATCAGTACATATAGAATATACATATATTGAAAATAACCGAAAACGAAAATTGTTAAAGTATAGAGGCTGTTTTGGATTAAACGATAAAATTGTAGGTTTATTAAATTTTGAACCCCAATAAAAGAAAAAGAAGAAGTTGTTCAAATTTATAGAATATAATATGTAAGTCAAGAAATGTTATATATGTGTATAATAGTCTAATGATTCGTTAGAGATGATTAGTTATATGATACAGAAGATTTACCAAATGATGCTTACAGCTTGCCGGTTGAACTCAAAGAGATCGATACATATTGATCGTCTTGTTCACGAAGCTAATGTGCGATGATACGAATGAGATAAGAAAGATAACAAAGATAAGGAATTGAGTGACAAATGTTATCATCGCACATAAGATTAATTTTATAAGGAAAATTAACATTTTATGGATAGTTTTAACAATTGTAATTTTAAAGTTATTTTATAGCAATTGTTAAATTGAATAAAAGCAAATAAGATTGAATAAAATATGAATGAATGATTTTTTTTTGTTGAATAATTTGATTATAAATGATTATTGAATCTTGAACAGAGGCTTTCGTTAATTAATTTTTTTAAAGCTTATTAATATATATGAAGTTGAAGATCGCTGGCAAGAATATAAGGCTTAAGAACATGAAATAAAAAAAAAACTAAAAAACATAGCCTCTAGAGTTTATAAAATCTAATTTGTGCATGTAATTTTTTTGTATCTACCATTCGTTGATCCGAGGTTATAAGGGCCTAAACTTGTCTGTATTTCCTTTTAAGTTTCATGCTCAAAAAAGCTCAATAAAAAAAATAAAAAAAAATAAGGAACATCGCCCTTAGAGAAACGTATGCTCTACATAGTGCAATTTTTTTTTTTTATAAAACATTTATTATGGCCTAGCTGCACGTTTAAAAAAAAAATAACTTAAAAAGTTTAGAAACTCAGTTAAAAAAAATATCAAGAGGTTCAATTCAAAAAAAGTAACGGACATCGCCCCTGGAAAAACTTGCCCTCAACATTTTGGTGTTAAAATTTTTTCAATACCATTGATACTTATCGAGAGCTGCAAGTCTAAAGAAAAAAAAAATTTCGGATGCAGCGATCTTCAACTTCATTTATTAATTATTATTTACAGATATATCTAGTCATTAATGAAAATTATTACCTGACTGCCTAAAATATGTATACTGTTTTAACCTAAATTAAATTGGTATGTTATTTAATTGAATTAAATGTTGGAAATTTATAATTAAATATTTTGTTATTAATATTATCTATTTAACATTAGTTTTTTACGAAATTAAGATATTGTCAACCCGTGCGAAGCCGGGGTGGGGCAGTTAGTATATTATTTATATCTTTTGTAAGGTAGAAATATATATTCTTTTATTTTAAAATTACATTTTGGAATCAAGTTTGTTTAACTAACAGTTAATGGAATTTTTTTTAATTAATTTTCAAACTAAACATTTTTGAAAAAAAATAAATTTACATATTATGTCAAGCTATTCTTTTTAAAAATTTGAAGTTAAGTATCAATAACCATTTTTGTTTTAAATTGAAATGTTTCTTAAATTATTAAACAACTCAACTCAATCTACACCACTCTATCGTTTTAATGTATCTTAAGAAAATCAGCTTCCAAGTTATCTATACATGTTGAAGTAAAAAGTAAAAAAAAGAGTGTGCGTACTTATGCACAGATTACAGAAGTAAGTAGCGCAGAAGTAAAACTTCTTTCACGACAACAGGGCAAGTATTTTTCAAGTCCTACCACTCAGAGCACCCGATTTGAAACTCAGAACCGTTGCAAAATCGTGACGCTGAATTTTGTAATTCGTGACGGGAATTTGTATGTCGGTTTGACATGTCACTGACAGCTCCATAGAAAATTTTTTTACCCCCATGGCGCAAAAGAAGTTTTACTTCAAAAATTTTTTACCCCCATGCCGCAAAAGAAGTTTTACTTCAACAACACCCAATGAGCGAGAGACACAATAGATTGCAGAATATTTCCATGCAAAAACCAATAAACCTACAACTATACATAATTTATGCTTCCTCGCATTAAATCGACCAATGGCCGAAAATCCAACACAACAGAAAAAAATCCTCAGAAATAAAATTCTTCCCACAAAAAACCCTTACTCGAAGAATTCACTAACCATCTTAACGAATATATTAAATGCACGAACCATTGTATTTAACGAAAATATAATATCGTGACGCTGAATTTTGTAATTCGTGACGGGAATTTGTATGTCGGTTTGACATGTCACTGACAGCTCCATAGAAAAAATTTTTACCCCCATGCCGCAAAAGAAGTTTTACTTCAAAAATACACTCAATCTAAATCCCTGTGTAAAGACTTGAATCGTTGCTCTTCGCCTGCAGGATAAGAATCTATACATTTTCATCCCTTCTAGACATGTCGAAAATATTGGTTTTCGAATATAACTTTTAACCGATAGACAATATAAAAAAGTGCTTTATGAACAGTTTGAAGCTAGATCATGGTTTTTTCATATAAATATTCGTCTCACAATTTTTTTCCTTCCGAGTTCCGACTAAGCGTTCAGAAGAAACATATTATAGCCATTTAAAAAAATCGATAAATGACCTTCTAGAATAAAATGAAACATTAACATTTTTTTCTTAACATGCGATCATTAAGCAAATATCAATTAAATAAAAAAAAATTGTTAAAACTTAAAAATACTAGTTTGTCGATATTTACTCTTAAATGGCGAAGTTATAAAAAAATAAAATATGCTCATATCATTGTTTGGCAAAATTCATTTGGCATTTCTTTGTTTCGCTTTAGTCATTAAATATTTTGTTTAATCCGCAATCCGCAATCCGCAATCCTGAATTGGCAATTTGTGTTTTCTTTTTTATTCATGTTTTTCAATCATTAGGTTCGCAATTAACAGTTGGAGTTTTTATACCTATTTCACTTTTTTATAATATAATTTCGCAAAAATCATCTGGCAATTTGTATGTTAGTTTTTTTTCATTGTTTGTATATTATATTATATTATATTGTGTTATTTTCGCGAAATAACGTTTCTTATTTCCATTATTTCGCAAATTATCGCCAAGCCGTTTTATTATTTCGCTGATAGATTATTTAGCCGTTTAGTTGTTTTGATAATTAATAATTATGTATTTTTGAGAATTATTTTTGTTTTATAAATACATTATGTACAATGTACATATTTATATTTTCGTTCAAAATTGTAAAAATAAATTTATCGTAAATCTTTTTTTGAGTTTTTGTTTTGTTTAGGTATATTGCTTTTCTTTCGTTAAAGGTATTTTCACATATTACTCCTAAAGACAATTCCAATTTTTAACAATAATTGGACATTTAGTTAATTTGTTTAGGTTCATTTCTGTGCTGAATTTTTGCTTTTTTATTCGACATTCAATTGTTTTACAATTTTTTGGCTTACATTAAATTATATATCTTAAAATTTCGCGCCACATATCTACCAAATAAAAAATGAAAAATAAAATGCCAAATAAAAATTGCCAAAAAGGCGAAGTGTGGAAAATATAGTTTTTTTTGCATACAACTCTTATGGGGTAAATTTTATTTTTTAGGTAGTTAAAATATTTTATTTCTAGTAGCTATAAATATAAATACCTATATATAGGTTGACCTTTATTTTGTAATGTTTTTCTGAGCTATTCATTGTTCTTTTTGAATTGATTCACAAATGCTTCAAGAAATCTTCGTATGGAAATATTGAAGTTATTAACATATTAATGAAAAATACGCTGATTAGATCCACTCCATCTTTCTTGAAAAGAAACATGCTCAGGCAAAAACTTTAACAAGTTAAAAAGGTAAAAAAAAAGCATTTCCAAACAAATAATCTCCAAGGTTATATATAGATATGTATTATTATAATTATAAGCCTGACCCAGTCAATGCGATTAATTTCACATTTACCGGTTGAGCGGCTGAGTATAATCGCATTTTATTGTTCTGAAATTGAGTCCACCACCCACAAAAGACATGCTGATTTTAATTAAAATGGCTCGCAACGTCATACAACAAGCGTACGGTAAAATAATGCCACATTAAACTACGGACTACGTACCTACGCCAATGTGAGGCCAACCTTACATATGCCCTTTGTCTAGATTAATACGCACACCATAATTTCATGCTGCTCGTTTTATGTATTCGTATACGGTTGTTATCTTGCGAATTTCATTTTAAGCTTCGCCAATCTGGGCCAAGTATAAGAGTGCATATAAAACCCGTCCCGGAATCATAGCTAGATACATACAGTCATACTATATAGGGAATTTAATTGGAAACTTAAAATCTACGACGCTCCTGACGAAGGTGAAACAACATGTTAATTCGATGTTTATTGCCAAAAGGGCTTAAAGATAATGATGGGTTTGGGGTAGTTGGATTTTGTATTAATTTACATTCGGAAAGACGAGAATTTCTGCGAAGGAAAATACCGTATTTGACCATTTAAAAAATGCGTATTTTTAATTTAAAAACAGTGGTGAAAAATTTAAATCGATTGTGTATTATAAAATTATTTAGTTGGGTGCTGTATACCTATAACATATAATATGAATGTTTTCTTGTATATTTAGCTTTTAACTTAATTTATTGTTAATCTACCTCCTTGAGTAAATTATCTAATTAATTATAATTTACTTCAATTGTGTTTGATTGATAATAATTGACACTTCCTTCACTGATAAAAAAATAAGACGTGGTTTATTTGAGTTTATTTATAGGGGACAAGGGTTAAATTTAGTTTATATCTTACTATATGATAAATAAGCAGCATTATGGTACATTTGGGAGTTATGGCGCACTTAATTTAATTTTCTAAGATCATCATTTTTAATTTTAAGCCTAATTTCTCAGCTCGAGCGAAAATTAAATTTTCATACAAAAGTGACACCTTGTTAAATGGTATGAAATTTATAGCAAGAAATGTGTACCAAAATCTAGGTATAAAAGTAAAATATGAACCGGTATCAATTTCAAGCAAAATTTTCATTTCCCAACGTAAATTGAAATTTTTGGAAAATTTTTGTATACATCATAGATATCTAAATTTTTTTTTTTAATTTTTGAAACATTATCCATAAAAAAAATTGATCAAAATCAACCCTTTTTAAGAAAATCGAAAGTCAAAGGGTGCGCCACAATGCCCGAACTTACCCTTTAGCTAAAACTGCTTCATTTAGACGACAATTGGATTTGTTTATCTATTTTTTAAATTAAATTTGGGCATTATGTAATTTTTTATTTTTTTTCCTCAAAACATAATTTTTATTTATTTATGCACCTCATGTTTCAAAATATTTTTAATATTTTTGTTTTTAAACCAATTTTTGATATTTTCCTTTTTTTCCATTTAAATCTGTCTTCTCAATATTATATTTTAAATACAAAAAGAAAATTTAAATTTGTTTTTCCCTTATAAACAGCCTTGTTTAAAAAATATTCTCAAAGACCATCTTATAAATCTAATCCTAAAAAAAAAATTTTAAAGTCGGTTACTATTTTTATTGTTTTAACTCATTCACCCTAAAAAAAAAAAAAATATAAAAATATCACCTTTTTTCATCTTCTAAAATTTCAATTTCAATTTCTAGCTTTCTTTCCTTACGTTGTTACATTCCCTCCGACAATTTGAGGACCTTATTTGAAGTTTCATATTCCAGTTTCTTGTCGGCCGCGGGTGTTCTGCAACAATGCATTTTTTGGCTTTCGCAGTTTGGCTGGATTAACTCTGTCCCAAGCATAATCAATAGTATCGATGATTTTCTCTTCAATTTTGTTGTCATATTCTGACTTATTAGTCACGGCGGCATTGACGTCTTGTCAATATGAGTAATATTAATTTCTTCATCATCAAGGAAGGATAACTACCTTCATTCACAATTAAATGAATGAACAAAAATCTCGAAACACTATATCTAGAAATAAATTTCGAAAAAAAACTCAAATAAAACTCATTATTTATATACAGCCCGTACCATTTGGATTGCCTCACTCTTATTTTATTTTACAATTAACTATTTTTGGTACTTCTTTGAGGTCTAATTAGAAAATTTGTTTTGAGAATCAAGGTATAGAACATGGTTACTAGTATTAAGAGAAGTTTTGACTAGTTTCTAAAAGCTTAAGAAATTTTCTCAACTATAGTTTTGTTTACAGTCACAAAAAATGTGTGTTATTTGCTGTAACATAAGAATAGCCTCACAGTATTTATTTAGTAGAAATAAAAACCAAACCAATTGATTAATTTTTTTAAAGAAAATAATTTGTATTTATATTTTCTGTGGTTCACAAAATATTTAAGAACTTTTTAGAGCCCTCCTTGTTTTCAATTACCTCGAAAAAGCGACCGTTTAAGGAATCATACAAAATTAATGTTCGATTTCTTAAACAATCGCAAACGGTTCCTTAAAAATCTAAAGACATTTTGCCCCTGGCCACTATAGCTACGATGAACTTTACTTTTCTTATGTACATCTCTCCATTTCCATAAACCTTGCGTGTTTGACAACTCCACACATTTTTAATTAGCGTAGAGTGGTAAGGATAATTGCTGTTTATTTTAAGTTTGCAATATTTTAATAAAAGCTGTGTGTTTGGCTCATAAATCGGCCAATGAGCAAAACTTACCACGATGTGGAATTAGCAGCCGCAGCACCAACAACAGCAAACAACCTCAGCAACAACCGACAGCAAACAGCAAGACTTCGGGGATGAAAATCCAATTGTAATTTTTTTCTTTTTCTTTTATTTGTATTCTTTTCTTTTCATTAGATTTAAGTTTTACAATTAAGATTTAGTTTTTCGTTTTCTTTTATTTTACAAATAGTTTTAAGTGTATAGCTTTAAGTTTTTACTTTAATTCAATAGTTTTAATAAAAGAAATGCCGTCTCGGCGAATGACAATTTAAGAATAAATCTGCGTAATTTCAAATGACAGGTAAAAGGCCTGCACAGAAGAAGACACAAAAAACCAGTATTTTGCAATACTGGGTTGCCCTCTCCTGTGCAGGAAACACAATGTGTTTAGGTCTGTTCGCGCACATTATGACTGTAACGCAATGGATTATTGTTCGCATTGCCAAGAATCGAGCGGACAGTCACAAAATGCGTGAACACTGTGTGAATCGGCTCATTGTCTTTCTGCAAAAAGAATCAGCAGCAGTCTTAACATACACTGAAACTGAAGAAAGACTGTTTCCAATAAGGTATTGTATTATTTCTATGTCATTTTACAGTCTACAAAATCTAAATCAACAGTGGCATAAAATGAAACTGCATCCTCATACCATAATTCATCTCTCACGGCTATGATAAGTGCTTTAGGTGTTCGGCACTTCTGATAACCCGACTTAAGGTCATTGGGCTCACATCTAACCCAGCTTTGTGTCTTAATTTGCTCAGATAGTGGTTACAATTTGAAGCTTATCATGTTATTTTCGTCATTAATAAATAAGATAGAATTGAAAAAGTTCGTTCTTTGTATAGTTTTTTGCCTACATTTACGGATTTTAAAAAAAATTGCATACCAATTTGAGGCTTTGATCAAATTTCTGACCAATAAAACGTTTCGTCAGTCCTTGATTTCGATAGGCCTCTGCAATCTCTGTAGCCATTAATGAATTTTGTCTGCCCATTTAAACTTTCAAATTGAAAAAATAACAAAACATAACTGTTTTATCACTTCCTGATAACTTTTCGAGACCTACGCTGCCAAATTATAGCTTACAATGCGGAATAAAATCAATTGAGGCTATTCAAGTGTTACAAACAAAATTATCATTTAAGTGACTGCAAACAAACAAGCACAGTAAATTTAGTTAACTTTAAGAAATTTGTCTCTTACCTTGTCTTTAAATATAAATTTTCTTATGTACAAATCAAAGAAGTATCAAAAACAGTTAAAAGTATAAGAAAGTTAAAGTGTGAGGCTATTCAAATGTTACGGACTGTACCTATTCAGTTTATTAAAACAAATATTTTTCTGGGCCATCTTGTGATTATATAGTTGTGTTAGTTGACGATGACTTAACACGGTTATTATATGTAGGAGCCGCTGGCATCACAGCACAGCCTGGGGTAAAATATCAGTTGGACAGAGGATTTTTAATTTTTGTAATTGTAACTTGATGATTTAATTGTCAAATTGGTTGCGTCGCACTTTGAGCTCTGTGAATATTACTAATAATCCAACTTTGCTGCTCTCCTTCTCCAAGATTGGGTTTTTTCAAATTATAAATTTTTGTGAAATCGAATTTTTGAAGTCAAAAATTTAAGAAAATTGCAGGTCAGTTTATATATCAGAGTCCCCACTAATTTTCCTCCGACAAAAATTGAGCAGACAAATCGAAAATTTGTTTTCTTCACACAAAAACTGAGAAATTTTTCTGACGAATCCTGTTTTTGTTTGTGAGATTGCTGAGATCTCAGAAATATAAACTGACCAAATAAATTTTCATTGAAAAACAAAAAAAGAAAGTACCTAATCTAGATTTTTGCATTCGAGATTTTTTTTTTCAAAATTTTTGTAGGTATGTTTATCTAGATTTTGCTTTCTAAATTTTTTTTTCGAGATTTTTTCTATTCTAGATTTTTGTTTTCGAGATTTTTACTTTCGAGAGTTTTGCTTTCTAGATTATTGCTTTAAAGATATCGTGGTAAACCCTAAAAAATGCCTTTCGTCTTACCCGTTTGGATTCGGCAGTAAATTGTAGGTCCCCTCCATTCCTGCAAACTAACAACAGGCACACAAAAATGTATTAGAGTTGTGAGTTACTATAGATACGCATTTTTTTCAGTCTGTCTTGCTCCCAAATTTATTTGTATTCATTTTAATTTACAATTGTTATGCAGTTTGACAAGCATTCCTAGCAAAAGTTTACTCTCGAGTATAGCTACGTTTTTATTGTATCTAAAGATCTTTCTAATGACTTTTCATGCCCTTACCTCTCAGGTTCATATTATACATAAACATACATTCCTATACTTGTGTACATCCTTGACGTTCAAGTATAATTACAATTTATAAAACGAAATCCTTAAAATAAATGAAAGCGAACGAGTTAAGAAAGTAAAAGATACTTTTTCTCAAGATTTATTTTGTGTTTTTTCATTTAAACGAAAATTTTTCGTTCTGATGTTTCCTTTTTAATTTATATTTTTGTGACAATTTGTTAAATTCTTTCATGAAAGTTGAAACGTGTCAAAATTATACTTACTCTCTCGTTTTACTAAATCGTTTTCATTTCCACTCTTAAACATTTTCAATTAATTTTTTTCATTTCAAAAGTAGGGCATAAAAGTAAAGGAGTTAACTTTAAAGTTAGATATTGTTTTTGTTATGTTATTCATTTTATGAAAAAAAAAAAAACGTTTCGTCCTAGTTTTTATTTAATTTATAGAATGTAAGAAATCAAGTTTTTTTTTTACTTTGTATACACTTCTTCAGTTTTTGTAATTGAAATAATAAACCAGTCCCCCAAGAGCTATTGTATTTTTTTTACTTTTTTTAGCATTTTATTTAATCAAGAAATATTCGAAGCTGTTATTTTGAGCATTATGTCTAACTAACAATGACCAAGCTTATACATTATACAACTTGAATAAAAGAAGAATAACAAACGTTTTTCTTTTATAGATATGAAAATAAAATACTATATTAATAATAATCATTGATAAAAACATCCCCTGAGGCAAATTTACTAATGCAGAGATGTCAAGGGAGCGAAAGAAATCTCCTATATAGTCTTAATATTATTCTCCATAAACCCTATTCAATTTAATCAAATCAGTAATACCATTCAGAAACTAATCTACTTATGCAAACGGAAGGGAAACTGAATATCTAATACGAGTTAATGGTAGGTATATATTGATATTATCTAGGAATGGAGAACAAAAAATCTTCGTAAGTATTTTTATATCAAATTCTGGGAACAGAATTGTTTGAGTTTATTATATTATCGATAGCATCACTTATGGGTTTGTGAGAACAAAAAGGATAATTGGAACTAGTAATAAACTTTGAAAGAATTTATTGATTAACCAATCATTTAAATACAACTTTTCTACAAAAAAACTAGAAAAAGCCTTAAGAGTTGGTACATATGACTTGAAAAAAAAAAAACATTAATTTTGAACCCAACTCAAAATGTTTGGTTGTCGAATTTTGTTGTGGTTGTGTAAAACTTATACTCCACAAAGGAATCTATTACGCCTCATTTGTATATCAGGATATCTTAAGAGTAGCCTCGAAACAAGATAGCGATACAAAACCTAGATACATACATATATATAGGTATAAACATTAGGGCTTAGGCATCTTCGCATCTGTTAATGTTATCGGTTTTTTGGGTCATGACCCTCTCATGTCAACACTATTATCGTTTTCTTATTGAAAGAATATTTTTTTTTGTATAAGCCTTTATAAAGTAATGAAAGAGTATATGTAAAAGGGTATAAGGAATACATAGGGAGCTTCAAATCTGTATTTAACATGCTATGGGATTTCAAAGGCATCACATTTGAAAAATAAAAAAAAAATCAATTCAAAGAAAAATTAAATGTCAGGACATTGAAACTTTAACATAGCTTTTGTGTGGTTTCATAATATAGGCACCGACCGAACCTACAATGGGCCAGATTATATGACATATAGTAAGAATAAATTTATATGGTTGTAGATTTACGATTACATTATTAGTTTTCGTAATAAGATCTTGATAATTGGTATTATTGGGGAAAAAGTAGATCAGACGTGTCAGTTATTTTATTTTATTTTGTGTTATTTTATTTTATAATATTTTAATTTATTTTATTTTATTTCATTTTAGTTTATTTTATTTAATTTAATTTAATTTAATTTAATTTAATTTAATTTAATTTCATTTCATTTCATTTCATTTCATTTCATTTCATTTCATTTCATTTCATTTCATTTCATTTCATTTCATTTCATTTCATTTCATTTCATTTCATTTCATTTCATTTCATTTCATTTCATTTCATTTCATTTTATTGTATTTTATTTTATTATATGCATTTTATTTTATTTTATTTTATTTTATTTTATTTTATTTTATTTTATTTTATTTTATTTTATTTTATTTTATTTTATTTTATTTTATTTTCTTTTCTTTTCTTTTCTTTTTTTTTCTTTTCTTTTCTTTTCTTTTCTTTTCTTTTCTTTTCTTTTCTTTTCTTTTCTTTTCTTTTCTTTTCTTTTCTTTTCTTTTCTTTTCTTTTCTTTTCTTTTAATTTATTTTATTTTATTTTATTTTATTTTATTTTATTTTATTTTATTCTGTATTGTTTTGTATTGCATCCCCTAAGGGTTACAAATCTCCCATCCGTCCACCCTTACTCCTTCTCGCAACCTCTAGTGCCTTTATCCATTTTTCCCCCTTTCTCCTTCGTCCATTATATCCCTCATTTTTTCCCCTATTGATCTCCCTTTATCTCCGTCTGACCTGCATCTTTCTATCACATGTTCCCACGTCTCTGGCTCACCTTCACATACTCTGCACATTCTCTCTTCTTCTTGTTTCCAGTACCATCTTTCTCTCACCTCATTCCCTAGCCTGACTCTCGCTATTCTCTTTGTTCTGTCTACCTTCCATCCCGCTTTCAGATATTGCGTGATCCCCTTGGTCATTGCTTCCTTATACCACCTGTTATATCTGGATTCCATTATTAAATCCCGTCTTTCCTTCTCCTGCTCTCTTCTGTCTTCCCATTCTACTCTCTCGTATCCTGTCATACTGTCTCCTCTTCCTTCCCTTCCTCTCATTCCTATTCTCCCTTGTTCGCATCGTGATTCTCTCTCGTTTCCATCCCTCTCTCTCTCTCTCTCTCTCTCTCTCATCTCCTCTAAACATTCCCTCGCTATCTCGCTTCCTTTTCCACCTGTTAATTTCTCTTCATAATTCCACGCCCTTCTCCCTGCTCTTATCGTTAACTTATCTCTTTTGGTTTCCTCTCTCACCATGTATCCTGGAGTTTGCCATTCTACCCCTAGTGTCCATTTGAGGTACCTCTCCTGCAATCTTTCCATTTCTTGTCTCTCCTCCCATCCCCATACCTCTGCCCCATATTCCATCACCGTCCAAACCAGGGTATCAAAAAGCCACATCTTCCTCTCCCAAACACTCTCGAATTTCCTCCTCCCCATACCCCAAGCTTCCTTCATTGCCGCTGCTGCCTTTTTTATTCTTTCATCTTGATAACCGAATTATGACGTCAGAGAGTCAACGCGTTGACTATTTGACTATTTGAAAGTCCAATCGTCACTTTACATCTTCGACTTTCTTATATTTGTAAAAAAGTCTATATCGATTACAAAATAAAAAATATACCTCCAATGAAAATCGACTTCAATCGACCTCAAGATGGGAGAAGTCCTGTAAACTTTGAATTTGTACGAATTTAAATTAAAAGTCTGTCTTAGGCTAAACTCATACTGGAGCTGCGAGCAGAGCGGAGATGCGAGAGGTGAACAGAGCGTCGATGAAAGAAGGAGTTGATCAAAGAATAGGTATCACATACCTACTGATGCGTTGATAGTCGATTATGAGATTTAAAACTGAAATGATGTATTCCAATTTTTTTGAAAGTTCTTCGCTCAAAAATTGGTATTTATAAAAAAAAAAAACAGAAGATGCAGTGTCCATAGTCCATACCTTAAATAAAGGTAATTCCCCGAACACGGGGAATTTCATCATATAAATGCAGAACTTCGACATAGTCCGGGAAGATTTTTTGAATATTATCGAATGACCGTGAGTTCGTACGACTATATTTTGCAGAAAATAAAACATAAATTTATAAAAAAATGGACGAACTGCAATCCAAATCCAATTAGTCCCGAGGAGCGTCTCTCTATTACTTTGAGAAAGTTAAACGTCCTGAATTTCGTAATTACATACATACATATGTGTTTTTATTAATGTTTAAATGAGAACAAATTTTTTTTTAAAGAACGTAAGTTTAATGTTTAAAAAGATGAAAATGAATTTGTTTATTATATTTACATTTGAATAAACTCTCTTAAAATATCCGAGTCAATCGGAGTACTGTTTTGAGAAATAACTGAATATCTTATTGGCAGCGGATTATTGTTTCCTTCATTTTCATTTGATGTAGATATATGAGTTGGCTGTGTTTCGTAAACGAACTCGTAGATAAGCTTTTGCATTTTTATTCTCAAAAGCATTTTTTTTGCCGGTGGGAAGTGTTCGAATATGTGGTAGCAAACTATCAAAAAAATTTTCATCCTCGTCAATCTCCTTTTGTTGATGCTTCTCAAGCATACTAAGTTTTGCCTCTTCAATTCGAATCAATGCTGCACCTACATTGTCTTCATCGTTACGTCTTTTTCGTTTTAACACTTTCGTATTGGAAGTTGCAGAACAAATCTTTGGCTGAATTGTTTCCTCTTCTTAAGGCTGTTCAATAACATCTTCGGTTGGAATGTTCAATTCATATTCATCGAAAATAATAGGATCTTCATAAATCAAGTTTCCACTGCTTGCTCTCGGTGTAAACTGATCTTTCAAAAAAGAAAGGCTTTCGAAAAATTTCCAACATGACTTTCTTGGTTGTGATGCCTCGTCACCAGAACGTGGCACTGGAATTTTCTTTAATTCGAGACGAAATTTATCCCGCAAACTTTTCCATTTCGTCCTAACTATCTCTCCTGAAAAAAATTAAACTTTATGAATTCAACAATTTTTTAGTGACAGTTTAACGGGATTACTAATCTTTAAAAAATCTAATTGTATTCTGTACATTTATTCTTAATTTTAGGTATCTGGCCACAGGAGCATCTTTTAAATCTCTGGGGTTCAGTTTTCGAATGGGTGCTACCACAGTTTTATATATAGTTCGGGAAACAACAGTGGCAATCTGGGACACACTACACGCAGAACATATGAAAGTTCCCAGCGAAACTTCATTCAAACACATTGCAAGTGATTTTTTTGAAAAATGGAATTTTCCCAACTGCCTCGGTGCCATCGATGGGAAACACATTCGGATCAAATGTCCTCCTCACTCTGGAACAATGCACTATAACTATAAACATTTTTATTCCATTATTCTACAAGCAGTTGTTGACGCCAACTATAAGTTCATAGCAATAGACGTTTTGCCTTCAACCAGAATAGCGGTGCCATATGTTTTTTTGGGGGACGAAGCTTACCCACTACAAAAAAAACTTGCTTAAGCCTTATAGTGGAAGAAATTTGGATGCTGAAAAAGATTATTTCAATATGAGACTGTCGCGAGCAAGA